>CM055126.1:146297388-147638364 GCA_029206835.1 Rana muscosa | reverse complement strand
TCCTCTCTCTCTCTTCCTCTCCCTCTCTTCTCTTCCTCTCCCTCTCCCTCTCTTCCTCTCCCTCTCTCTTCCTCTCCCTCTTTCTCTCCCTCTCTTCTCTTCCTCTTCCTC
The DNA here is from genome assembly GCA_029206835.1 of Rana muscosa. NCBI lineage: Eukaryota > Metazoa > Chordata > Amphibia > Anura > Ranidae > Rana > Rana muscosa. Next base: position 147,638,253 of record CM055126.1, on the reverse strand, counting down.
TCCCTCTCTTCCTCTTCCTCTCCCTCTCTTCCTCTTCCTCTCCCTCTCTTCCTCTTCCTCTTTCTCTCCCTCTCGTCTCTTCCTCTCCCTCTCGTCTCTTCCTCTTCCTCTCCCTCTCTTCCTCTTCCTCTCCCTCTCTTCCTCTTTCTCTCCCTCTCTTCCTCTTTCTCTCCCCTCTCTTCTCTTCCTCTCCCTCTCTTCTCTTCCTCTCCCTCTCTTCTCTTCCTCTCCCTCTCTTCTCTTCCTCTCCCTCTCTTCTCTTCCTCTCCCTCTCTTCTCTTCCTCTCCCTCTCTTCTCTTCTCTTCTCTTCTCTCCCTCTCTTCTTCTCTTCTCTCCCTCTCTTCTCTTCTCTCCCTCTCTTCTCTTCTCTCCCTCTCTTCTCTTCTCTCCCTCTCTTCTCTTCTCTCCCTCTCTTCTCTCCCTCTCTTCTCTCCCTCTCTTCTCTTCTCTTCTCCCCCTCTCACCGCTCCTCTTCTCCTCGTCCTCCTCTCTCCTCCTCCAATGGGCACAGTGACACTGATTAATGGGCACAGTGGCTGCATTTTTATGGGCACACTGACGCTTTCGGAGGGGCACAGTGATGCTGATTAATAGGCACAGTGGCTGCTTCATGATGGGCACAGTGAGGCTTCTTTATGATGGGCACAGTGATGCTAATTAATGGGCACAGTGAGGCTGCGTTTTGATGGGCACAGTGAGGCTGCGTTTTGATGGGCACAGTGAGGCTGCGTTTTGATGGGCACTGATGAGTCTGCATTTGGTGGGCAATGGTAGGCTGCTTTTTGTGGGCACTGGTAGGCTGCCTTTTGTGGGCACTAGTAGGCTGCATTTGATGGGCACTGGTGAGGCTGCATTGATCTCTTTTACCATGTCTGCAGTCTCTGACAATCTCCTGTAGTATGTCTGCAGTCTCTGACAATCTCCTGTAGTATGTCTGCAGTCTCTGACAATCTCCTGTAGTATGTCTGCAGTCTCTGACAATCTCCTGTAGTATGTCTGCAGTCTCTGACAATCTCCTGTAGTATGTCTGGGGGCTCTTTCTAAACAAACTCTCTAACAGAGGCCCTCTCTGTGTCCATTAGAGAGACCCCTGCAGGTCCAATTAGAGTACTCTGCTTCTCTTCCTGTATTTTGTTTATTGTTAAGAGATCGTGGGAGGATCCCAGGGTAACAATGACTCCTTAGGGGAGCATCTCTGTGTTTGAGTCCTTGCCATAGAAACATTTGTAAAGGGGGAGGAGTTAGTAAGGTGACCACGCCCTTATAGGGGCGCCAGAAATATTTCTGCACCCAGGCGCATGTGACCCTAGGATCGGCCCTGGGTGGACGCTATAAAGGATTTAATCCATCAGGCCTCCCGCCTTACGCTGTCTGTAGTACATATGCGCAGGCTTTTATGGCTCAAAAACTGGTCTGCTGAAGCTCCCTGTAAAAAATTGCTGGTCAGCTTCTCATTTCATGGTGAACGCTTATTCGGGGAAGACCTGGACAAATATATCCAGAGAATTTCCAGCGGTAAAAGTACACTTTTGCCGGTTAAAAACAGAGTTAGAGGTCCCTCTTTTAAGAGGCCTGCTTCTCCAGTCCCTAGGACATTGGCTGTGAAACAGTTCCGACGGTCTCCTCGGTCAAATCCCGGAGGTAAAAATCAGGGACAATTGCAGGGTAACAAGAAGCCCTGGAGCAGGAGAGGTACAAAACCTCCCCCAAAGTCAATGCATGAAGGGTTGCCCCCACTCAATCGGGTGGGGGGAAGACTTCAGTTGTTCACAGAGACCTGGCGGGACACGATCAGAGACAGATGGGTGCTCTCCGCAGTAAATCTGGGATACAAATTGGAGTTAAAAAGATTCCCCTCCTTCCCACTTTATAAGGTCAAACGTGCCAAGGGATCCCCAGAAGAGAGGATCCCTCCTGTTGGCACTAGAACAATTATTGCTCCAAGCAGTAATTATAGAAGTTCCCCTGGAAGAATGGGGGTTCGGGTTTTTACTCAAACCTCTTTACAGTCCCGAAGCCAAACGGGGACGTGAGGCCCATATTAAATCTAAAAGGGCTAAACAAATTCCTACATATCAGGACTTTCCGGATGGAGTCGATCCGGTCGGTGGCCACTGCCCTACAAGGGGAGGAATGGTTAGCCTCGATCGACATCAAAGATGCTTATTTGCACATTCCCATCTTTCCAGCCCACCATTTTTCCCAGCAGCCTCATGCACAGGCGTATGGATAGCTGTCTTTTTGTACCACTAGTGGATCAAATCTCTCAAAGACGACCCCTTTTCTTGAGGCAAGAAAATTTTTCTCTGGTCTGAATCCAGCCTTAGCCCCAAGTATTCCAGACTTTTGACTGGTTTTAGGGCTGACTTGTCTCGGTTGATAATCCAACCGTGATATTCCAGATACTTGTTTGTCTCGTGAAACAACCACTTCTAGTTTTTCCACTGAGTGGTCTATCAGCAACAAGTCGTCTAGATATGCCATTATCGTTACACCTCGTGTTCTTAGATTGGCCAATAATGGGGCCAGAATTTTTGTGAACACTCGTGGTGCTATGGCCAGACGGAAGGGTAAGGCTCTGAACTGAAAATGGCGCCCTCAGTTTTTTGCCAGTGTCTAAGGTGTTGGCCAAGAAGAAACATGTGTTTTTCACTGAGCTTGCGTACAGGTTCTTTTGGGCCTCAGTAAAGCTATTCCGGATCCGACCAAAAAAGCTTCATAGCTAAACGGTCGGTACCCGGGCCTTGCAGAGAAGAGCAAGGTTTTGCCTGTAATGCTTCTCTTAGGAGAGCTGGACCCTGGGATCCAGAGCTCTGGTCATACCCACGACCAAGATGTTTTCTGTGCAGGGTGCTATACAGGTCCAGGGGAGTGGAATCCTTGGGAACCCGGTCCCTGAAGGTTTGATTACAATGCCTGCCGTGATAGGTGAAGTTTGGGCTTTTGTGGACCAACAAAGTCCTGCGGCGGGGAACAGGTAAGTGGGGGCCCCAGGAACTTGGTTCTATTGGGGGACCCCCAAGCCTAATTTGTCTTTCTGTCTGTTACCTAATGGTATTCCCGCAAAATTCTGTGCATGCCTGTAACTACTAAAAAAATGTAATAATTTTTAATGGTGGTCAAGAAAAAAAATTAAAAAAAAATATTTTTTTATATATATTTAAGATATTAGACTGCGGGTACCTGTGTTTGTCCACTAGAGGCCGCTGTGGAATGTTTTCTTGTCATGTGGACTAGTTTCTTCTCAGCAGAGCAAGTCCAGGCAGATGGTGAGTTCTCTTATGGGAAACTGCTTCCTCTGCCATGTTGCAATGCTCGTCCATCCCCCGGCCTGCGGCAAAGAGGGGCCCTGGCTCTTGTCCCTAGTCTCCATTTTTCAAAATTAGCGCCGAAGGCGCACGTGGCCGCGCGCGTGCGCATGCACGCGCCTCTATATATAGAGGTGAGCCAGGAAAGGGGGCGGAGCCTGGGGGATGACGCTCTGTGTGCGCCGCAGCGCTTCTGCGCATGTGCGGGCGTCCCAGCATGTAAAAACCACAGTTTTGTGTGGTGAGCTGGCTATGAAGTACAGAGACAGAGCTGGCAACATTAAAAAAAGGGCATACAGCAAGCGGTTGATACAGGCATCCCCTAGAAAGGCACATTAGTAGACACCAACTGTGATATAGCAGCAATTGTGCTAGACTATTCTCAGTAAAAGTGGTGTATTACGGCTGGAATACCTCAGCTTTAGGCTTAGGAATATGCCGTCCAGAAGCTCCGGAACTGAATCTTCCAGGAAGCGAAGGGGGTCTCATCGGGCTCGGAGGATCTTGGGCATACTTCTGCTGCACCAGTCTCCCCTGAAGTTCAGAGGTAAGTGACCGTAGAGACCCCGCAGGGGTACTTGGTACTGTGGCTGTCCTCAGTTCACCTGCTCCTGTGTATGTAACAGAGGAGGTTTTTTCCTCAGCTCTGGGAGGATTAGAGAGAGATTGTCAACATTTATCGCTGCCTCCCTGTCAGGGAAAGCACGCCCGATCTCCGTCTCCTCCTTCAGAGTGCCTGTTAGCAGAGCAACAGTCCCATACAGGGATCGACCTGCCTGAAGGGGATCAGGATAAGGTTGATTCTGTTATAGAGGAATCAACAGTGGGGAACCTTTTCTCAGCATCTCAAGCTGAAAGATTATGGGTTCAGTCTCTGACTAACATGGTCGATCAGCATTTAAAAATGCACCTTGCGGAACCATCAACCACTACTGTATCCTCGTTGGGGTCGCTAGAAGCCCCCAGACTGTTTGTTCTTTTCCACTTCACCCTTTACTGAAAGGGCTCATTTACCAGGATTGGGAACGTCCTGAGAAAATATTTATTCCCCAAGAGATTTCCGGTGGTCTATCCCATGGAGGATAAGTTCATCAAAAAAAAAAAAATGGAAGGTCCCTACAGTGGACGCAGCCATCTCTTGTATGTATAAATCACTGACATGTCCAGTGGATAATGTCCAAATGTTCAAGAACCCAATAGATAAAAGATTGGAGTCCTTATGAAAATCTGCTTGGTGATACAACCAGCAGTAGCAGCTATTGGGGTCTGCTAAGCAGTGAAGGATCAGTTGAAACAGGTCTTGAGGGACTTGACAGATCAGCAGGCTTTGCCCTAGCTGATCTACCTAGAGCCTTAGGCTTTGCGGTTGACGCCATAGAGGATTCAGTCCATCAGGCCTCCCGCCTTACGCTGTCTATAGTACATATGCGTAGGCTCCTATGGCTCAAAAACTGGTCTGCTGAAGCTCCCTGTAAAGAATGGCTGGTTAGCGTCCCATTTCATGGTGAACGCTTATTCAGGGAAAACCTGGACAAATATATCCAGAAAATTTCCAGCGGTAAAAATACGCTCTTGCCGGTTAAAAACAGAGTTAGAGGTCCCTCTTTAAGAGGCCTGCTTCTCCAGCCCCTGGGGCATCGGCTGTGTAACAGTTCCGACGGCCTCCTCGGTCAAATCCCGGGGGTAAAAAACAGGGACAGTAGCAGGGTAATGAGAAACCCTGGGTCAGGGGAGGTACAAAACCTCCCCCAAAGTTAAATTCATTGAAGCCCCCACTCAGTCGGGTGGGGGGAGGACTCCAGTTGTTCGCAAGAGACCTGGCGGGACACGATCAAGACAGATAGGTGCTCTCCGCAGTAGGTTTGGGATACAGTTTGGAGTTAAAAGACTCTCCTCCTTCCCATTTTTGAGGTCAAACGTGCCAAGGGATCCCCGGAAGAGAGAGTCCCTCCTGTTGGCACTAGAACAACTATTGCTCCAAGGGAGTAATTATGGAGGTTCCCTGGAAGAATGAGGGTTCGGGTTTTACTCAAACCTCTTTACAGTCCCGAAGCAAACGCGGACGGGAGGCCATATTAATTCTAAAAGGGCTATACAAATTCCTGTATATCAGGACTTTCCGATGGAGTCGATCCGATCGGTGGCCACTGCCCTACAAGGGGAGGATTGGTTAGCCGCGATCGACATCAAGATGCTTATTTGCACATTCCCATCTTTCCAGTCCACCAAAAATTTCTACGCTTTGCAGTAGAAGGGCGCCATTTTCAGTTCAGAGCTTACCCTTCGGTTTGGCCACAGCACCACGAGTGTTTACAAAAATTCTGGCCCTTTATTGGCCAATCTAAGAACACAAGGTGTAATGATAATGGCATATCTGGATGACTTGTTGCTGATAGACCACTCAGTGAAAAAACTAGACGTGGTCGTTCACAAGACAATCAAGTATCTGGAATCTCACGGTTGGATTATCAACCGAGACAAGTCAGCCCTAAAAACCAGTCAAAAGTCTGGAATACTTGGGGGCTAAGGCTGGATTCAGACCAGAGAAAAATTTTCTTGCCTCGAGGAAAGGTGTTGTCTTTGAAAGATTTGATCCACTTAGTGGGTACAAAAAAGACAGCCGTCCATACGCCTGTATATGAGGCTGCTGGGAAAAATGGTGGCATCATTCGAAGCAGTACCCTACGGTCAATTCCATTCAAGGAATTTGCAAGGGGCCATACTGTCAGCCTGGAACAAAAAAGTTCAGGCCCTAGACTTACAATGTCCTTGTCCCCTTCCGTTCGCAAGAGCCTCCGTTGGTGGTTGGTTCCCCAGAATCTGGAAAAAAGGAAATCCTTCAGTCCGATTTCTTGGAAGGTGGTCACTACAGATGCCAGCCTTATAGGCTGGGGAGCAGTACTGGAGCAATAGTCTCTCCAGGGCAGATGGTCGGATGCAGAAAAGGCCCTGCCCATCAATCTCTTAGAGATACGAGCAGCCCGGTATGCCCTAGTAGCATGGACATCCAAACTCCAAGGGTCCCCTGTCAGAATTCAATCAGACAATGCCACAGCAGTGGCATATATCAATCATCAGGGGGGCACCAGGAGTCGTGCAGCCCAGAGGGAAGTAAATTACATCCTGAAATGGGCAGAAAAATATGTCCCAGCCATATCTGCGGTATTCATTCCAGGAGTGAAGAATTGGAAGGCGGACTTTCTAAGTCACCAGCAATTAGGCCCAGAGGAAGGGTCCCTTCACCCCGAGGTTTTCTGGACAATATGTCAGCGGTGGGGAACATCGGATGTAGATCTTCTAGCATCCAGATTCAACGCAAAGGGGGACAGGTTTGTCTCTCGGACAAGGGATCCCCTAGCTTGCGGCTCGGATGCCCTAGTGTTCCCTTGGGATCAGTTCAAGCTGATATATGCATTCACACCGCCACAATGGTTACCTCGATTACTCCGCAGAATCAGGGTAGAAAAGAAACCAGTGATTCCGGTGGCTCCAGCGTGGCCCCGAAGAGCGTGGTACGCGGAGATTGTAAAATTTCAGTGGGGAGTCCTTGGACTCTCCCACGTCGTCCGGACCTGCTTTCGCAAGGACCGATATACCACCCTTCCTTACCAGCCCTAGGTTTGACGGCCTGGCTATTGAAGCCCACATTCTAAAAAGAGAGGGCTCTCTAATGCTGTGGTATCTACCATGATCAATGCCAGGAAGCCGGTATCCAGGCAGATCTACTATAGAATCTGGAAGGCGTATATCGCGTGGTGTGAGGCCAAGAAATGGCATCCACATAAGTACGTAATAGGTAGGATTCTGGACTTCCTACAGTGGGCTGTAGATAGGAAGCTTGCCTTGAGTACTATCAAGGGTCAGATTTCGGCCTTGTCAATATTTTTTCAAAGGCCCTTGGCTTCGCATTCACTAGTCAAAGCCTTTATACAAGGAGTGATGCGTATTAGTCCTCCGGTTAATATTCCCATATGTCCATGGGATCTAAACTTGGTTCTGTCGGTTCTACAGAAACAACCATTTGAACCATTACAGCATATTTCCTTGGTGCTTCTCACCAGGAAATTGATTTTTTTAGTAGCCATTTGTTCGGCTAAAAGAGTATCGGAATTAGCAGCTATGTCCTGTAGGGAGCCATATCTGGTTATCCATAAGGACAGAGTAGTGTTACGCCCTCATCCAGCCTTTCTTCCTAAGGTGGTATTGAGGTTTCATTTGAACCAAGATGTGGTTCTTCCTTCTTTTTTTCCCAAACCTACCTCGGTAGAGGAAAAGTTATTGCATTCTTTGGATGTAGTAAGAGCAGTTAAAGCTTATCTAAAAGCCACTGCTCAGATTCGCAGAACGGATACTTTGTTTATTCTGCCGGAAGGCCCCAGAAAGGGTCAGGCAGCGTCAAAATCTACTTTAGCCAAGTGGATTTGACAGGTCATTATGCAAGCTTATGGCTTGAGAAGGAGACCGCCTCCGTTCAAAGTTAGAGCGCACTCCACGAGAGCAGTTGGAACTTCATGGGCAGTGCATCACCAGGCCTCCCTGGCTCAAATCTGTAAGGCCGCAACATGGTCTTCAGTACACACGTTTACTAGGTTCTACCAGGTGGACGTTAGAAGTCAGGAGGATGTCGCCTTTGGGCGCAGTGTGTTGCAGGCCGCAAAAGATCCTCATGTCTGATAGCGCTCAGCTTATATATGGTGTATCCCCCCCCCTCATTTGGCATTGCTTTAGGACATCCCATTAGTAATGACTATGTCGCTCTGTGTCCCGTGATGTACGAGAAAGAAAATAGGATTTTTATAACAGCTTACCTGTAAAATCCTTTTCTTGGAGTACATCACGGGACACAGAGCTCCCGCCCCTCTTTGGGGACACTTATTGCTTTGCTACAAAACTGAGGTGCTCCCGGATGGGAGGGGCTTATATAGGGGAGGGTACTTCCGGTTTTGGAAGTTGCCAGTGCCAGCACCTGACGGTATCTATATAACCCATTAGTAATGACTGTCGCTCTGTGTCCCGTGATGTACTCCAAGAAAAGGATTTTACAGGTAAGCTGTTATAAAAATCCTATTATGTGTGTGTGTGTGTGTGTGTCTCCTCACAATAGAAGAAAAAATTGTATCCAGACTGTGTGTGCGTGTAAGTTATACAGTTATGCACGTGTACATACACACATCCAACACATAAACCATATACAGTAGAACATCGGATTACGAGCATAATCCGTTCCAGGAGAATGCTCGTAATCCAAAGTACTCGCATATCAAAGCGAGTTTCCCCATTGAAGTCAATGGAAACCAAAATAATTTGTTCCCCATTGACTTCAATGGTATGCAATACCGCATGCGGCCAGAGGCGGGGGGGGGGGGCTGAACAGCCTCGGAAACGTCCGAAGAGGCCCGAGGACACCTCGGCAAACCTCCGAAAGACTTAGTTCCCGAGATTTGCCGAGGTCAGCTGTGCTGTCCTCGGGCCTTTCTGTGCATTACCGAACGGCGACGTTCGGCTCTGCTCGGCTTCAGAACCCCCCCACCTCAGGCCAAAAGCGGTGCTGCACACCGCTTTGGCCTGAATCCTGCTCGTTTTGCGAGACAACACTCGCAAACAGAGTTACGATTTTTTAAAATACAGTGCTCGTATTGCGAAGCGCTCGTTAACCGCGTTACTCGCAATCCGAGGTTCCACTGTATTGTAATTTATTAAAGACTTTAATTTAAACCTGGAGGGTATGTTGCACAAAGTTCCCAAATCCAGCTGGATTAACTTTTTTTAATTTTTTTTTTATCGTATCCACTTTTTAGCATGATATCGGGGACTAATCTCTCCACCACCACAATCTTCAATCCATCAATTTTACCATCATATTTCAAGACAAAATGTCTAGCCATGTAAATCATAGATGTTGTCATAAAGTCTTTTCTTGACCATGCGTCTTCCCATTATAGAAAGCCCCGCACACACAGGTCAGGATTTATGGCCCGTACACACGATGGGAATATCGTACGAAAAATGTCATCCGAGGAAGAATCGTACGATAATCGGATCGTTAGTACAAGGCTTCCGTGAGCCGATCATGACAGTTCATCCGATATTATTTTATCGGACATGCACAAAAATTTTCCTCGTACGATACCTAATCGTACGATTCTCGTTTAGTCAGTACAGTTGTCGTCCGAAAATACAACACAAATACATTACAACACATGACATCACTTCCGATTTTTTTTTTTTCCTGTAGTACGAGAATTTTCGTGACTTTACTAGTCGCAAGCAGATAGGTTACTAAACGAAAAAAGTCGGACGATCTGTCGTCCGATTTTCGGATCGTGTGTATGTGGCATTAGACCACACTCATGATATCACAAGTAATGTTCCCAAAACATCTGAGTTGCCGCCTGGTCAACACATTGCCCTCTATTACAAAAGAGCAGTTCTCACACTTCCCACACCAAACTGTAACCTGTCCAGTTTCTCTTTTGTCCTCATCAGACTGTGTACAGGTCAGTCCTTTGAGGACCAGGCCCTGAGGTAAATAACTGCAGTTTTTTGTTTTGTTTTTTAACAAATTCCTTTAGCTGCTTGTCATTTAGTCAACAAATGCCATTACTTTTGGCATATGTTTAAAACATCTTGGGAAGATGTAGCATACTGTATGCAAAGATGTGTCTGATTATGCTGAACTTATTGCCGACCATATAACTGGTCCTCCCTGCTACTTTCCCTTGCCCTCCTATAAGCTTTAGATAACTGTTTGTTTATGTTTGTACCCCCTCCTCAAAAAATCTCTCCTTTTTAAGGGTGTAGAAGCCTTCTGTTCAAAATCATCAGGTAAGGTACAATTTATTTGTGCTTATAAAAACTGTCCCACTGGGATCCCCTTAATTAGGGGCCTTGGAAGGGAGCGATCAGCCCTCAAGAGATTATTTGAGGATCTAGATTTCCTAAAGAGTTTTATGGCAAGGGAACAATCTTTGAATTTTGAAATTGTAAGCCAAAAAATGTAACAGATTTAGCATCACAAGCATATGGGAACTTCAGGTGCAGTATTTGTGAGCCATTATTTCTTTCTTTGTTTTTAGAGAAGTATTGGACACCCTGTCTGGACAGAATGTAAAGGGCTCTTTCTCCAGCTCACAGAGTAAGTACAGAATCACTGCTGCTTAGACATGGCTTGCTTTTATTGTGATGTAGGCTTGCCTCTCTACAACATGTTAAATGAGGGGTCCTGACCGCAGTCTCACATCAGCGACAATAGCTCTCTGTTCAGGCCAATTGAATACAAATCTGATTTGAGATATGGGAGTGTCACATGCCAGTTGGCCTCATTTGTGGATTGTTTATTGTACTAACCCATGTGACCTTGGTTATATGCTGCACTTCAACACAAGAAGTGTAGAACTGGAAGAAGGAACAGAGAGTATGAAGGTAGTACAAAGGGTGCGTGGTAAAGTTTCAAGTCCTCCTCCTTATGCATCATGTCCCATATTGTGCGGCCGTTTCCTCTTGTAGTCACAAAATCGGCTCAGTTTAACAATTTGACGCTGGCATCTTGAACACAAGGTGTAAAATACCCACAAACATGATGAATCGGACACTTCATCATTCATTAGGCCATCTGAATTGGTATTCTTATGTCAGGGTGCAGTTTTGGAATGATTAGACAGGCCAGAAAATCAACTGCAATTAACCTTGTTCCAGCTGCAATAAGCGGCACCAGCAGGGAACCCCTTTTCCCTTCATAAACGTACAAATTTATGAAGTGCACTTGAATCTAAGGGTGAATAGATTGACTTATTAGTGAAATTAAAACCCAATTGAACTATCCTAATATATTACTATAATGAAGTCAGGCTGCATACAGAATAATAGGAATGCTTCTCTTTTTAAACTAAATGTTGCAGCAAAGGTTAAAATACCTTGTGTGGGTATTATATAGGACAGTCAAATCACTACACCCACAACGCAGCACCCTGACTGTTCAGATCACCAACTCCTGGACACGACTCCAACCAACCGCGCTGCTCAGAGAGCCAAAACAATGTTGAATAGAGCAGTGAGGGTGAGTTTAAAATAAAAGAGAAGCATATTTATTACTGTAGTTGTGACCTGACTCCATTACTTTTTTAAATTGAGGGTTTATTTGTGCTTTTATAGAAAGCTTATCATTAGTTGTTGACTTCTCATCCTTTAATTTAGTTTTCTTCATTGCTTTGGGTGAGTGACTCAGAACAAGTATGCAGATAAGGAGTTCTGACTTTTCCAATCTGTTTACTTGTTCAGGTCAGTGACTTCATGTAGGCAGCTAGCAATTTTAAAGAGGTCAGCAATGACAAAAGCTGTATTTCTGTCATTGCAGATGTACTTGTCGGGTAGATCCTGACCACAATTATGGGTAATTAGTATATTCATTTACGTAAAATGTTCAGTAAATATAATACCTCAATACTGGATGCCCAGAAACATTGGTTTAATTGGAGCAACAAACACTTGGATTTTTTAATGTACGGTTTTAATAGAAGTAATCTGTAGCACAATATGGGGTAATTACTGTGCAAAGCAAACTTTATGGCGTTAAGCGTATGTTTTATAAATGATTCTGCAGTTATATTATACATCTGATGTGAATGTGTTAGTCACTGTGTCTTTGTTCATCTCTATTGTGTGAGGCTCTGTCAGGATACAAAGAGACAGCCTTGTTCTATACTTTGTGTCATCTCAGGCTATACTTTCTTTTATCTGACAGGTCAGTTTGAGCAGCACAGCAGTACCATAGTCCCGCCTGTCAGTGTCATCGCTCCAGAAAAGTTATCTGCCAGCGTAAAACGCCGTTATGAAGCCCAGGTAGTTACAGCTCTGTCTAGGGCAGAAAAGATTTTTTAAAGAAAATACTGTAGAAACTTTAGCTTTATTCCTGTATAACAGCAATGTAACATATTTTATGCAAAATTTTCAGGGGCCATCTCCCAAATAATGGCTGGCTATATAATATAAGCTTGTATTAAGTGTGTCTTGGGCAAGGCAGATGGATTGGACTACATGAGCATATGTTGTCATCATATTTATATTGTTTCCAGTATGCAGATTTGATGGCTTGCTTTCAGCGATTTTATCACAGTGGGTGGTAGGCTAAATGAATTGGGCTAATTTAGAAACAATGCAAAGAGCAGAGAGGTGTGCAGTAGTCCATAGCATGTAAATGACAATGGGCTTTATTAGAGTTCCCAAAATCTGATGTCAGACTGTTTGCTGCATGGAGCCCTGCTCAAAATGGTATGTAGACGGTTGTTTAATAAGCAGTGATTGTTAACACCAACCTAATGTGAACATTTTATATCCACACTGGATGACATTAATCTAATGCTGTTTTCCTTGCCGTTCATAAGGACACACTGGGTTAATTCGGAGACAAGAGGGTTATACTGCTGCCTATAGGAGATTGGACACTAGAAAGGCTTGTTATCCAAATATAACCCCTTCCACTCCCATCATGTTCCAGTTTTATGCTAGTGTCCTAGGGAAATGGACATCTTCCCTCTGAATGAAGCAAACCTTTTTCACTATCTTTATGATCCATGCCAACTGCTCCTTTTCCACAAAACTGGAGCATGATGGGAGTGGGAGGGGATGATATCTGGCTAACAGCTTTGTTTGCTGGAGTCTAATCTCTGGGCAGCAGTATAACTTTCTTGTCTCAGAATGTACTCCATGTTCCATAATGAATTTTAAGAAATTATACGCAAGTACAAAAATCTATTTTATTTTTATTTTTTTGCAAACACAAATATAATGCTGTACCCTCAAGAAGGGTGATTGAAACCCCCTCAGCACCCTTCTGACCCAGGATCCTGGCAGAACACATACAGGTGATACTCGAAAAATTAGAATATCTTGCAAAAGTTCATTTATTTCACAAATGCAACTTAAAAGGTGAAACTAATATATGGGATAGACTCATTACATGCAAAGCAAGATAGTTCAAGCCGTGATTTGTCATAATTGTGATGATTTTGGCTTACAGCTCATGAAAAACCAAAATCCACAATCTCAGAAAATTAGAATACTGTGAAAAGGTGCAATATTCTAAGCTCAAAGTGTCCCACTCTAATCAGCTAATTAAGCCATAACACCTGCAAGGGGTTCCTGAGCCTTTAAATGGTCTCTGTCTGGTTCAGTAGGAATCACAATCATGGGAAAGACTGCTGACCTGACAGTTGCGCAGAAAACCATCATTGACACCCTCCATAAGGAGGGAAAGCCTCAAAAGGTAATTGCAAAAGAAGTTTGATGTTCCCAAAGTGCACATTAATAGAAAGTTATGTGGAAGAGAAAAGTTTGGAAGAAAAAGGTGCACAAGCAGCAGGAATGACCGCAGCCTGGAGAGGATTGTCAGGAAAAGGCCATTCAAAAGTGTTGGGGACTTTCACAAGGAGTGGACTGAGGCTGGAGTCAGTGCATCAAGAGCCACCACACACAGACGGATCCTGGACATGGGCTTCAAATGTCGTATTCCTCTTGTCGAGCCACTCCTGAACAACAAACAACGTCAGAAGCGTCTTACCTGGTCTGTTGCTCAGCGGTCCAAAGTCCTCTTTTCTGATGAGAGCAAATTTTGCATCTCATTTGGAAACCAAGGACCCAGAGTGTGGAGGAAGAATGGAGAGGCACACACTGCAAGATGCTTGAAGTCCAGTGTGAAGTTTCCACAGTCTGTGTTGATTTGGGGAGCCATGTCATCTGCTGGTGCTGGTCCACTGTGCTTCCTTAAGTCCAGGGTCAACGCAGACGTCTACCAGGAGATTTTGGAGCACTTCATGTTTCTTTCCATAGACGAGCTCTATGGGGATGCTGACTTCATTTTCCAGCAGGACTTGGCACCTGCCCACACTGCCAAAAGCACCAAAACCTGGTTTAATGACCGTGGGATTACTGTGCTTGATTGGCCAGCAAACTCGTCTGACCTGAACCCCATAGAGAATCTATGGGGCATTGCCAAGAGAAAGATGAGAGACATGAGACCGAACAATGCAGAAGAGCTGAAGGCCGCTATTGAAGCATCCTGGTCTTCCATAACACCTCAGCAGTGCCACAGGCTGATAGCTTCCATGCCACGCAGCATTGAGGCAGTAATTGCTGCAAAAGGGGCCCAAACCAAGTACTGAGTACATATGCATGCTTATACTTTTCAGAGGTCCGATATTGTTCTATGTACAATCCTTGTTTTATTGATTGCATGGAATATTCTAATTTTCTGAGATTGTGGATTTGGGGTTTTCATGACCTGTAAGCCATAATCATCATAATTATGACAAATCACGGCTTGAACTATCTTGCTTTGCATGTAATGAGTCTATCTCATATATTCGTTTCACCTTTTAAGTTTCATTAGTGAAATAAATGAACTTTTGCACGATATTCTAATTTTTCGAGTATCACCTGTATTCTATACAGAGTGATCAGGGGTATAAATTTAGATTTAACACAATTACAGATTTTATTTTCTTTCTAAAGAGAACCAGTCGCACAAGAAATTGAATATTCAGTCATATATTGTTAGAACTGTGCAGGCTTTTTTATTAACAATTAGAAATCCCCCCTTCTCAGCTCTGCCCCAGTGTGCCAGTACTTTATCAATGGCCTGGAACAAGTATGCAGCCAGTGAAGTCCATACACCTAATCTGCATACCTGTGCCAGGTCAGAGATTCAGGAAGCTGAATCATAATTGGCAGCCAGCTAACTTTTTTCAGGAGGAGGTTGGCAATAGGAGCCTTCACATTTCTCCCAGAGTGTTTCCTTTACATGAACTCCGATGTTCGAAGTTTTGCATAGATTGCAATGATAGGTTTTCTACTTGTAATATAAGAAAATATTGGTTTTGTATTCACAGGTACTTTCAAAACTTCAAACTTTCATAACAAACTTTCAACAAAGAAATACAGAGATTGAAATTCTGGCAGTAAGTCTTGTGTTTTAGAACAATGTAATTCACATACAACAGAACTTAGAATACATTTCCCTACTGTTATTTTACAGGGGTACAGAAGCCCTGGAAACAGGCGATACAGAATCATCCTGATCATAGAGCAGCAAATAATGTTTTTTTTTTCTGTGGCTGTGGTTACTAGATCTGGTAAAAAATATATTGGGGTACATCATAAAAAATTTAAAAAGTAACCAACAATAAGTTATTAGCAGCGCTGTGATTAAATTCTAGAAACATACATACATATATATATATATATATATATATATATATTATATATAAATATCTAAAAGATCAGCAATTCATATAAAGTAATAAACAAATATACGTGTATAAAACGTGTTGGTGATCAACTGGGAATTGAGTCCTCAAAACACCATTGTGACTCTGCGAGTCCAATAATACAGTGAACATTAAAAGTTCAAATTTAAACAAGGATGTCCTCTGCACAGAGTGATCTCTATTGGTGTGGTGGAAGACTAATTTTCCCCAATGAAGGTAGAACACTCAGCAGACAGTATGGCGTGTCATTTTTCAGACAAGCAATAGGCTCTTCTCAATAAAAATCTCCATACACCGCAATCAGTTCACATGGCTCTCTCCGAACCACTGCGGGTGTCAATATAAAAGTTAATGACACCCCCAAAACGATTTGCAGAACGCAATGCAAACTGTGAAATTGGGTGAAATTGGATCCCATGGGTCTGAACACCTATGCAATCCAATTCCAGTGCGGACAAAAAAAAAGGGTCCTGCACCATTTTGCTTCGAATGCAATTTCAGCCATACAAACCTTATGACTGAATTCTCACTGAACAGACATCGCATGTGATGTGCACAGGCATACGGTGATGTCTGGAATCGCACCAGTGTGAACCCAACCTGAATGTTTACTGTATTATTGGACTCACTAATTTATAATAGTGTTTTGAGGATTCTATTATTATCTGTTTAGCACTAAAATGTTTATATACATGTATATTGGTTTATGTGAATTACTGATCTTTTAGATATGTATATACTATATCTCACAAAAGTGAGTACACCACTCAGATTTTTGTAAATATTTTATTCTATCTTTTCATGTGACAACACTGAAGAAATTACACTTTGGGGGTTATTTACGAAAGGCAAATCCACTTTACACCAAGTGCAAAATGCACTTGAAATTGCACTGAAAGTGCACTTGGAAGTGCAGTCGCTGTAAATCTGAGGGGTAGATCTGAAATGAGAGGAAGCTCTGCTGATTTTATCATCCAATCATGTGCAAGCTAAAATGCTGTTTTTTATATGCCTTGCATGTCCCCCTCAGATCTACAGCGACTGCACTTCCAAGTGCACTTTCAATTTTGTAGTTTGCACTTGTAGTGCAAAGAGGATTTGCCTTTCGTAAATAACCCCCTTTGCTACAATGTAAAGTAGTGAGTGTACAACTTGTATAACAGTGTAAATTTGCTGTCCCCTCAAAATAACTCAACACACAGCCATTAATGTCTAAACTGTTGGCAACAAAAGTGAGTACACCCCTAAGTGAAAATGTCCTTTAACCTTTTCTCTGTGTTGTCAGGAGGCACAGCAGCCCATTCAAATGAATAGGTTTCCATACCTTAGCACAGTGTTTCTCAACCGGGGTTCCGCGGAACCCTAGGGTTCCGCAAGAGGTCCCCAGGGGTTCCGCCGCGATTTAACATTGTGGCAGATGTATATCCGTCCAATGTTGTTTTTAGTGTTCCCAATGTGCGCTGACAGTGAGAACAGTCAGCGCGCATTGATACCCGATGCCCTCTCTGTAGTTCCGGCTCAGAGAATTTAGAGGGCGGAGCCAGGTATCTCTGGTTGACACGGGGTCGCCGGGATGCAGGAGGAGGACTGCAGGCTGGAGGTGTATGAGGTGTAAGAAGCGGCTCGGGGATGGCTGGAATCATCAAGAGGCAAATCTTAAAACACTTATCAAGGTAGGAAGGTGTGGGAAGGTGGGGGACGGGCGGTGTGGAGAGTGCGGAGAGCGGGAATTGCTGCTCATTCATGCAATGAGGTCATTGGGAGAGAGAATTGGCTGCAGTGTGGGAGGGGGAGAGTTCTGTGGAAGATGCTATGGGTGGCTATGGAATGGAGAGCTCTACTCATAGAATCCAGCACTGGCCTGACCTTTATTAGTGTTCTGTCTGCTCATTATTATTTGAGGGATATTTATCAGCTTCCACTGTATCTGAGCTCATAGAGAGCCTCCACTAACAGTCCTTTGATTTATTTGCTGCCAGATTTCTCATGAAAAGCCCCCAGTACTGCCATGAGAAGCCCCTCCTCCCCCTTCTAAAAGCAGCAAAGCCAGCCAATCAAATTACAGGATACATTAAGGTAGCAGTAATGCACACTGTGGAGGGGGGGAGCAGAGAAAAGGAGCACATGGCTAGATTAGAAGCTGAGTTCCTGTGTACGTCAGGGGTGAATGAAGACTGCTTGGGGAGGGAAGAGCAGAGAACAGGAAATGAGATCCTGTGTATAACAGCACTGATTGCAGACTGGGGGGGGGGGGGCAGAGAGTTGAGGCACACAGGCTGAATGTAACAGGAGGTGAGATTATAATAGCGTTATGTTTTGCCATAATTGTATAATTGTACATAATCCTATTATGATTCAGTCTCATCCAGCCACAGGCCCCTGCAGTCTGCATTCAGTCACTACCATACACAGGATCTCGCCTCCTGCAAGATTCAGCCATGTGCTCCCACTGTCAGCACTCTTCCTGGTACCACCCTCACAGGTTCAGAGGAGCTGGAACTATAGAGGAGGCACCAGGTAATAATGTGCATTGACAGTACTGACTGTCAGTGCACAATCAAATCAACATTGGTATCATGTGCATATTTTTTCTGCACAGAAATATGCAACATGTATGCATTTCTCTGCAGAGAAAAATACTCAAATGATACCAACATTGTGGTGTGAACAGGGCACATAGAAATCAGTTATTTTCTTTATGTCCTAGCAGAGACCTACGTTAGGAAAATGCATGTCTCTCTGCACATGACATGGACAAGACCAAAGTATTCTATGCAGGTCAAATCTGCACCATCTTCCATCAATTCTTATGCATGAATGTTGTGAACAAGTCCCAACTGTTCCCGTAGTCTGCTATCCTATTTATCAATCACAATATTTGGGAGTTTTGTTCAAGTTCAGTAAAGCCCCGTCCGTACACACGGTCAGACTTTTGCCCAACAAACTTTATTTTGAGCAAGTTGGACCAACAATCCGACCGTGTGTACGCTCCATCAGACAAACTTTTTTTGCTTTTTTCTTGTTTTCATCGGACAAAAGTTGGGTCTGCAAACGGACAAACTTTTGCCCAACAAAAGTCCGATGGAGCAAAGTCCGACCGTGTGTACAGAAAACCATCGGACTTTTGTCCGATGGACAAAACAACTAATGTTAAAATCAACCAACAATAGCAAAAGTTGACCAAAGGGTAGCGGTAAAGAGCAGAAAAACCACGTGATGTTGCAAAAAGTTTTGGGAAAGTTTGCAGAAAAGTCCGAGTGTGTGTATGCTATGGGTGTTCCTGACCAACTCCGTTCGGACAAAAAACCACGGAAAAGTCCGATAGAAGTCCGACCGTGTGTACAGGACTTAAGACCTCGTTCACGGCATATGTGCAAAAAATGGAAAATGTGTGCAAATTTGACTTGCTTAAAATATTTTGGGCTTGTTCTAACGCAGGTCTCTGCAGGGACATAAGGAAAACAATTGATTTCTATGTGCACTGATCACACTATACTGTTGGTGTCAGGTGAGTTCTAATTTTTATTCCATTATTTAAAGCTATTTCTACAATAAACGTGGTTATATCTACAGCTTGCTGATCAGATCCGATGTTCCGAGAGCTGTAGAGCTGAATTTTTTTTTTTAGGGGTTCCCCGAGATCTGAGACTTTTTGCCAAGGGTTCCTCCATGGTAAAAAGGTTGAGAAACACTGCCTTAGCAGAACCAGGACTCGCACTCCTTTCTCTTATTGTCCATGGACTGACACAGCTGGATACTGTAAACGTGTGGGTATATGTCCCTGCTTGCAGGAGAAGATCTAGGCAGAATGTTAGATGTTAGAAACATACATTCTAGAACAAACCAGAGCTGAACAGCCCCGCCCAGGGGGGCGGTCCCTCCGGACATTACCCTCCCACCTGCAGCCTCAGTTTTTTTTCTGCCTAGCAGAAGGAGAAGACGTGGCTCTCTCAGGAGCCAGTCTCCTGGAAGATTTTACTTTTAAATTTTATTCCTTTGGGAATTGTATTATTTTATTTTTGAGACCTTCAATCAACTGTCGGCTGGGCAACAGGTTGGGTACACTGGTATCCTCGTAGCCTTCCCTGTCCGACCATCGAGTGTGCTGATCCTCGCCTTGTGTGCATGAGACTCCGTTCACGACATGCCCCATGACTCCAGGGGTGGCCGGGTTGCTTTTATGCTCCCACGGTCCTCTCAAGATTGAACAGTACCTGACTGACTGCATCTTTCGCGGTGGACCGGGCCGACAGCTACGCAGTACTGCTCTGTGATAGGTCTGTCTGAAACAAGCCAGTGGGTCCCTCTGGGACGAGTAAATAGTCTCTCCTACTGCAGGTAAGTACATGCTGGCTGTGTTTCTTTATATGGGGGGGGTTTCTCCCTGTTTCCCCCCTGTTATGCTGCTCTCTGCACCCTGTACTGGTGCTGTGCTGTGGGGGTGCTTGGGGGTCACTCTGGCCTGGCTGGGGGCGCTCATGTCTGTAGTGGACTCTGTAGTGGACTCTGGGGACAGGAGCCGTTTTTCTGGTGTGTGAGGTGGGGACTTATTGCGTGCGCCATTAGCGCGCGCATTAGCACTGTTTGCTTTTTGACTATTGCGCTCGGCCGCCATCTTGCCATGGTTCAATGGCGCAGTTATATCTGCGGCCATTTTCTTGTAGCCGCTGCGCTTTTACGTTCGGTTTCGGCCTCTAGCGGCGGCGCTGTGGCGTGAATCTCGTCACAATCTCCTCACAGATTCTTCACTCTCCTCAGGCTTCACAGCATGGTTTCTTCAGCAGAACAGAGCGGTCCTTAAGGGTTGGTGAGTCCCCTGGGTATCCCCTCCTCAGCGTAGCCAGTGGGTGGACTGTATATTCACTGTAGTAGTGTATAAGGTCTCAGAGGTTGGCGATATGGAGTCTGGTACACCTGCTCCTGCACCTGCGGTCCCTATGGACCAGTTGTCGGCAGTCCTGGAATAATTTCTCGTCAGAATGGAAGCGGTGTGTGAGGGGAGTGCTCTGTCTCAGATATGGGCCTAGCTACTGCCGCTCAGGACCCTAGCTCTGAGGATTTTGATGTCTTTGGACAGGACATTCCTTGTGAGGAAGACTCCAGTCCTGAACCAGTAACTGACAGGGTGCTTGTAAGTAAACTCATTGATGCTGTGAGGGACACTCTCAAGCTGAATGTTGAGACCAGGTGGAAACTGTCTCCTTTGGTTCCTTTAAAACCGTCTCTTCAAAAACGGTCTTTCTATATGTGCCTTTTTTTAATACATTCATTGACCAAGTATCAGGCTACGTACTTACCGAGGCCGAGATGCCGAGAGTGGTTCACCCTTGCACCCAAGCGCACTCCGCCCCCTGGAGGTGAGACAGGGAGAGGACAGCACGAGGGAGCACTGGCCACCAGCAGGTAGAGGTGTCTTGCTGAAGAATCTAGCAGGGATGAGTCTGAAGAACAGGCCAGGAGTCAAACACCAAGGGTAGACAGGGTCAAACAGCAACCAGTAGCAAAGGTACAAGTCCGTTTAGGAGTTTAGCAGAAGGCACCAGAATAGTCAGGTTAGGCAAGAAGTCCAGGGTACAGGCAGAAGGTAGAGGGCTGGAGACAGGCAGCAGATCCGGGTCACAGGCCAAGGGTCAAGCACAAGGAGAGAGGTAGAAGTCCGTTTAGCAAGCCAAGGGGTCAGGTTCAGGAGAAGCAGAAGCGTAGTCAAATCCGGTCCGGGTCACAGCAGGAGAACTTTAACTTCTTTCAGGCACAAGGAAACACAGTAAAGCTGACAAACCAGCAACCAGATAGTGTTACTGCGTCTGTTTAAATAGGCCCGCCTGTAGTCCCATTGGCGAGCTATTGCGCATGCGCATTCGTCGTTGCGCCAGTGCGCGCACCCGAGCACGCCGAAGCGCCCTCCCGCCACGCGCATGCGCCGATGCGCCGTTTTGCCGCGCATGCGCACTGAGCGCAGATTGGTGACAACAGACAGGGAGTTTCCCTGACACCAAGTCTGGCATAAGCCGCAGAAGACTTTGACGGTCGCGCGGCACCTAGCCATAAGGTACCCCTTTGAGGAGGACCTGGTTAAGAAGTGGTCTCACCCCCCAGTGGTCGACCCCCCCCCCCGGTCGCCCGTTTGAATAAGGCTCCCATGCTCCCAATGGAAGGGACTCCTGCATTTAAGGATCCCACTGACAGGAGGTCTGAGGTGGTGAGTAGGACTAGGTTTGCCTTATTGGGGTCTGCCTTGCGCCCTATTGTGGCGGCGACACATGTGTCTCAGACACTTACAGGATGGGCAAAGATTTTGCACCAGACGGTACAGGAGCATAATCTCCCTCCTGAGACCTTTGCTCTGGCTCATCAACTTGTGCAGGGTCTGGTCTATGTGTGCGATGCCACTTTTGATGCGGCCCTTTAATATCTGGGGCCTCTATCTCTGCTGTGGTGCTGCATCGCCTTATCTGGCTAAAATGCTGGTCGGCCAACCTAGCTTCCAAAAAGCTCCTGGCTGACTTGCCCTTTAAGGGCGGTAGACTGTTTGGAGCTGCCCTGGATGACATTATTAAGGATGTCACAGGGGGTAAGAGCACCTTCCTCCCTCAGTCTGTTAAGGGAAAGGAGCCCCTCCGCAGGTCGGGCCCTTCCTTTCCGGCGAAGAAGTTTTTTCGTCAGTCAGAATCCACGGGTAAGCCCGCCCAGACTGAAAAAAGTGCGGCGGGGAGACACAAGCGTCCCTGGGTGCGTAAGTCTACCAAGCAAGCTCCCAATCCCGCCACCGCATGAAGTCTTGCCCCTGCCCGACTCTGGGGTGGGGGGACGTCTTCACAGGTTCACGGTTCGGTGGACCTCCCGGATCTCCGACCGGTGGGTGTGGGAGGTGGTCACCTCCGGATACAGGATAGAGTTCCGCTCATGGTTCCGCTCACAGGTTCTTCCCCTCAAACCTCCCTCTCCTTCCTGCCCGCCGGGCGGCCCTCTTGGGGGCTGTACAGGATTTGCTCGGGTGCGGAGTGATTGTGCCAGTGCTGTCACAGGAGAGGTTTCAGGGGTTTCTTTCTCGTACATCACGGGACACAGAGCGACATAGTCATTACTAATGGGTTATATAGATACCGTCAGGTGCTGGCACTGGCAACTTCCAAAACCGGAAGTACCCTCCCCTATATAAGCCCCTCCCATCCGGGAGCACCTCAGTTTTTTGCCAGTGTCTAAGGTGTTGGCCAAGAAGAAACATGTGTTTTTCACTGAGCTTGCGTACAGGTTCTTTTGGGCCTCAGTAAGCTATTCCGGATCCGACCAAAAAAGCTTCATAGCTAAACGGTCGGTACCCGGGCCTTGCAGAGAAGAGCAAGGTTTTGCCTGTAATGCTTCTCTTAGGAGAGCTGGACCCTGGGATCCAGAGCTCTGGTCATGCCCACGACCAAGATGTTTTCTGTGCAGGGTGCTATACAGGTCCAGGGGAGTGGAATCCTTGGGAACCCGGTCCCTGAAGGTTTGATTACAATGCCTGCCGTGATAGGTGAAGTTTGGGCTTTTGTGGACCAAACAAAGTCCTGTGGCGGGGAACAGGTAAGTGGGGGCCCCCAGGAACTTGGTTCTATTGGGGGACCCCCAAGCCTAATTTGTCTTTCTGTCTGTTACCTAATGGTATTCCCGCAAAATTCTGTGCATGCCTGTAACTACTAAAAAAATGTAATAATTTTTAATGGTGGTCAAGAAAAAAAAAAAAAAAAAAATTTTTTTTATATATATTTAATATATTAGACTGCGGTACCTGTGTTTGTCCACTAGAGGCCGCTGTGGAATGTTTTCTTGTCATGTGGACTAGCTTCTTCTCAGCAGAGCAAAGTCCAGGCAGATGGTGAGTTCTCTTATAGGAAACTGCTTCCTCTGCCATGTTGCAGTGCTCGTCCATCCCCCGGCCTGCGGCAAAGAGGGGCCCTGGCTCCTGTCCCTTGTTACCATATTTAAAATTAGCGCCGAAGGCGCACGTGCCCGCGCGCGTGCGCGTGCACGCGCCTCTATATATAGAGGTGAGCCGGGAAAGGGGGCGGAGCCTGGGGGATGACGCTCTGTGCGCGCCGCAGCGCTTCTGCGCATGTGCGGGCGTCCCAGCAGTTTAAAAAAAAAAACACAATATTGTAGTGAGCTGGCTATGAAGTACAGAGACAGAGCTGGCAACATTTAAAGGCATACAGCAAGCGGTTGATACAGGCATCCCCTAGAAAGGCACATTAGTAGACACCAACTGTGATATAGCAGCAATTGTGCTAGACTATTCTCAGTAAAAGTGGTGTATTACGGCTGGAATACCTCAGCTTTAGGCTTAGGAATATGCCGTCCAGAAGCTCCGGAACTGAATCTTCCAGGAAGCGAAGGGGGTCTCATCGGGCTCTGAGGATCTTGGGCATGCTTCTGCTGCACCAGTCTCCCCTGAAGTTCAGAGGTGAGTGACCGTAGAGACCCCGCAGGGGTACTTGGTACTGTGGCTGTCCTCAGTCACCTGCTCCTGTGTATGTAACAGAGGAGGTTTTTTCCTCAGCTCTGGGAGGATTAGAGAGAGATTGTCAACATTTATCGCTGCATCCCTGTCAGGGAAAGCACGCCCGATCTCCGTCTCCTCCTTCAGAGTGCCTGTTAGCAGAGCAACAGTCCCATACAGGGATCGACCTGCCTGAAGGGGATCAGGATAAGGTTGATTCTGTTATAGAGGAATCAACAGTGGGGGAACCTTTTCTCAGCATCTCAAGCTGAAAGATTATGGGTTCAGTCTCTGACTAACATGGTCCGATCAGCATTTAAAAATGCACCTTGCGGAACCATCAACCACTACTGTATCCTCGTTGGGGTCGCTAGAAGCCCCCAGACTGTTTGTTCTTTTCCACTTCACCCTTTACTGAAAGGGCTCATTTACCAGGATTGGGAACGTCCTGAGAAAATATTTATTCCCCCAAGAGATTTCCGGTGGTCTATCCCATGGAGGATAAGTTCATCAAAAAAAAAAATGGAAGGTCCCTACAATGGACGCAGCCATCTCTTGTATGTATAAATCACTGACATGTCCAGTGGATAATGTCCAAATGTTCAAGAACCCAATAGATAAAAGATTGGAGTCCTTATGAAAATCTGCTTGGTGATACAACCAGCAGTAGCAGCTATTGGGGTCTGCTAAGCAGTGAAGGATCAGTTGAAACAGGTCTTGAGGGACTTGACAGATCAGCAGGCTTTGCCCTAGCTGATCTACCTAGAGCCTTAGGCTTTGCGGTTGACGCCATAGAGGATTCAGTCCATCAGGCCTCCCGCCTTACGCTGTCTATAGTACATATGCGTAGGCTCCTATGGCTCAAAAACTGGTCTGCTGAAGCTCCCTGTAAAGAATGGCTGGTTAGCGTCCCATTTCATGGTGAACGCTTATTCAGGGAAAACCTGGACAAATATATCCAGAAAATTTCCAGCGGTAAAAATACGCTCTTGCCGGTTAAAAGCAGAGTTAGAGGTCCCTCTTTAAGAGGCCTGCTTCTCCAGTCCCTGGGGCATCGGCTGTGTAACAGTTCCGACGGCCTCCTCGGTCAAATCCCGGGGGTAAAAAACAGGGACAGTAGCAGGGTAATGAGAAACCCTGGGTCAGGGGAGGTACAAAACCTCCCCCAAAGTTAAATTCATGAAGCCCCCACTCAGTCGGGTGGGGGGAGGACTCCAGTTGTTCGCAAGAGACCTGGCGGGACACGATCAAGACAGATAGGTGCTCTCCGCAGTAGGTTTGGGATACAGTTTGGAGTTAAAAGACTCTCCTCCTTCCCATTTTTGAGGTCAAACGTGCCAAGGGATCCCCGGAAGAGAGAGTCCCTCCTGTTGGCACTAGAACAACTATTGCTCCAAGGAGTAATTATGGAGGTTCCCCTGGAAGAATGAGGGTTCGGGTTTTACTCAAACCTCTTTACAGTCCCGAAGCAAACGCGGACGGGAGGCCCATATTAATTCTAAAAGGGCTATACAAATTCCTGTATATCAGGACTTTCCGATGGAGTCGATCCGATCGGTGGCCACTGCCCTACAAGGGAGGATTGGTTAGCCACGATCGACATCAAAGATGCTTATTTGCACATTCCCATCTTTCCAGTCCACCAAAAATTTCTACGCTTTGCAGTAGAAGGGCGCCATTTTCAGTTCAGAGCCTTACCCTTCGGTTTGGCCACAGCACCACGAGTGTTTACAAAAATTCTGGCCCTTTATTGGCCAATCTAAGAACACAAGGTGTAATGATAATGGCATATCTGGATGACTTGTTGCTGATAGACCACTCAGTGAAAAAACTAGACGTGGTCGTTCACAAGACGATCAAGTATCTGGAATCTCACGGTTGGATTATCAACCGAGACAAGTCAGCCCTAAAAACCAGTCAAAAGTCTGGAATACTTGGGGCTAAGGTTGGATTCAGGCCAGAGAAAAATATTCTTGCCTCGAGGAAAGGTGTTGTCTTTGAAAGATTTGATCCACTTAGTGGGTACAAAAAAGACAGCCGTCCATACGCCTGTATATGAGGCTGCTGGGAAAAATGGTGGCATCATTCGAAGCAGTACCCTACGGTCAATTCCATTCAAGGAATTTGCAAGGGGCCATACTGTCAGCCTGGAACAAAAAAGTTCAGGCCCTAGACTTACAATGTCCTTGTCCCCTTCCGTTCGCAAGAGCCTCCGCTGGTGGTTGGTTCCCCAGAATCTGGAAAAAAGGAAATCCTTCAGTCCGATTTCTTGGAAGGTGGTCACTACAGATGCCAGCCTTATAGGCTGGGGAGCAGTACTGGAGCAATAGTCTCTCCAGGGCAGATGGTCGGATGCAGAAAAGGCCCTGCCCATCAATCTCTTAGAGATACGAGCAGCCCGGTATGCCCTAGTAGCATGGACATCCAAACTCCAAGGGTCCCCTGTCAGAATGCAATCAGACAATGCCACAGCAGTGGCATATATCAATCATCAGGGGGGCACCAGGAGTCGTGCAGCCCAGAGGGAAGTAAATTACATCCTGAAATGGGCAGAAAAATATGTCCCAGCCATATCTGCGGTATTCATTCCAGGAGTGGAGAATTGGAAGGCGGACTTTCTAAGTCGCCAGCAATTAGGCCCAGAGGAAGGGTCCCTTCACCCCGAGGTTTTCTGGACAATATGTCAGCGGTGGGGAACATCGGATGTAGATCTTCTAGCATCCAGATTCAACGCAAAGGGGGACAGGTTTGTCTCTCGGACAAGGGATCCCCTAGCTTGCGGCTCGGATGCCCTAGTGTTCCCTTGGGATCAGTTCAAGCTGATATATGCATTCACACCGCCACAATGGTTACCTCGATTACTCCGCAGAATCACGGTAGAAAAGAAACCAGTGATTCCGGTGGCTCCAGCGTGGCCCCGAAGAGCGTGGTACGCGGAGATTGTAAAATTTCAGTGGGGAGTCCTTGGACTCTCCCACGTCGTCCGGCTTTCGCAAGGACCGATATACCACCCTTCCTTACCAGCCCTAGGTTTGACGGCCTGGCTATTGAAGCCCACATTCTAAAAAAGAGAGGGCTCTCTAATGCGGTGGTATCTACCATGATCAATGCCAGGAAGCCGGTATCCAGGCAGATCTACTATAGAATCTGGAAGGCGTACATCGCGTGGTGTGAGGCCAAGAAATGGCATCCACATAAGTACGTAATAGGTAGGATTCTGGACTTCCTACAGTGGGCTGTAGATAGGAAGCTTGCCTTGAGTACTATCAAGGGTCAGATTTCGGCCTTGTCAATATTTTTTCAAAGGCCCTTGGCTTCGCATTCACTAGTCAAAGCCTTTATACAAGGAGTGATGCGTATTAGTCCTCCGGTTAATATTCCCATATGTCCATGGGATCTAAACTTGGTTCTGTCGGTTCTACAGAAACAACCATTTGAACCATTACAGCATATTTCCTTGGTGCTTCTCACCAGGAAATTGATTTTTCTAGTAGCCATTTGTTCGGCTAAAAGAGTATCGGAATTAGCAGCTATGTCCTGTAAGGAGCCATATCTGGTTATCCATAAGGACAGAGTAGTGTTACGTCCTCATCCAGCCTTTCTTCCTAAGGTGGTATCGAGGTTTCATTTGAACCAAGATGTGGTTCTTCCTTCTTTTTTCCCCAAACCTACTTCGGTAGAGGAAAAGTTATTGCATTCTTTGGATGTAGTAAGAGCAGTTAAAGCTTATCTAAAAGCCACTGCTCAGATTCGCAGAACGGATACTTTGTTTATTCTGCCGGAAGGCCCCAGAAAGGGTCAGGCAGCGTCAAAATCTACTTTAGCCAAGTGGATTTGACAGGTCATTATGCAAGCTTATGGCTTGAGAAGGAGACCGCCTCCGTTCAAAGTTAGAGCGCACTCCACGAGAGCAGTTGGAACTTCATGGGCAGTGCATCACCAGGCCTCCCTGGCTCAAATCTGTAAGGCCGCAACATGGTCTTCGGTACACACGTTTACTAGGTCCTACCAGGTGGACGTTAGAAGTCAGGAGGATGTCGCCTTTGGGCGCAGTGTGTTGCAGGCCGCAAAAGATCCTCATGTCTGATAGCGCTCAGCTTATATATGGTGTATCCCCCCCCTCATTTGGCATTGCTTTAGGACATCCCATTAGTAATGACTATGTCGCTCTGTGTCCCGTGATGTACGAGAAAGAAAATAGGATTTTTATAACAGCTTACCTGTAAAATCCTTTTCTTGGAGTACATCACGGGACACAGAGCTCCCACCCCTCTTTAGGGACACTTATTGCTTTGCTACAAAACTGAGGTGCTCCCGGATGGGAGGGGCTTATATAGGGGAGGGTACTTCCGGTTTTGGAAGTTGCCAGTGCCAGCACCTGACGGTATCTATATAACCCATTAGTAATGACTATGTCGCTCTGTGTCCCGTGATGTACTCCAAGAAAAGGATTTTACAGGTAAGCTGTTATAAAAATCCTATTTTTACTCAAACCTGTTTGTTGTCCCGAAGAAGGACGGGGTACGGCCAATCCTGGACCTCAAGGCTTTGAATGCCTATGTGAAGGTACAAAAAGTCTGGATGGAATCCATTCGCACGGTCATTGCGACCCTCCACCAAGGGGATTTCCTGGCGTCCTTGGATATCAAGGACGCTTACTTGCACGTCCCAATCTGCGCAGGTTACCAGAGGTTTCTGCGCATTGCCATAGGCAAAGTCCACTATCAGTTCGTGGCTCTTCCTTTCGGCCTAGCATCGGCACCACGGGTTTTCACCAAAGTGTTTGCCCCGGTTCTAGCTTTGCTGAGACATCGAGGAATTGTTATTGTGGGCTATCTGGACGACCTGCTTCTAAGAGCAGAAACTGGCTCAGAATTGGAGGAAAATTGTGACAATAGTCAGTCAGACCCTCCGGGACTTCGGGTGGCTTCTGAACATGCAGAAGTCAGTTCTAGTCCCGACTCAACGTTTGGAGTATCTGGGTCTGATCCTGGACACTTCGGCAACGAAGGTGTTTCTACCCGCGGAGAAGTTACTGACGCTTCAGTCGGCGGTTCGGGTCCTAACGGCCCGAAAATGGTCGTCTATCCGTTTCTGCATGAGGGTCATGGGACTAATGGCCGCCTCCTTCGAGGCGGTCCCGTATGCCCAATCACACACTCGGGCATTGCAGAAGGGAATTCTGTCTGTTTGGGACAAGTCCTCATTGTCATTGGATCTTCAGATCCGAGTGAGTCACTCAGTCAAGGCATCCCTGACGTGGTGGCTGAGATCCCCGGGTCTTCGGGCCGGAAAGTCGTTTCTCTCCATTCAGTGGACGGTGGTCACGACAGACGCCTGACGGGCTGGGGAGGAGTTTGGGGAGTCCTGTCAGCGCAAGGCCTCTGGACTCCGGACGAATCTCGTCTCCCAATCAACATTCTGGAATTGCGAGCGATCAGACTGTGTCTCTCCGCGTGGTCGAAGAGACTACAGGGCCGCTCAATCAGAATTCAGTCAGACAACGCCACGGCCGTGGCGTATGTCAACCATCAGGGGGGGCACTCGGAGCTCGGCTGCAGCATCCGAGGTTGCCCACATCCTAAGGTGGGCAGAAAGAAGCGTGCCGGCGCTGTCGGCCGTCTACATTCCGGGCGTAGAAAATTGGCAGGCGGACTGAGTCGCCAGTCCTTGGCCCGGTGGGGCACACCGGATGTGGACCTGATGGCATCTGGACTCAATCGCAAGGTGTCAAGGTTTGTGGCCAGGTCCAGGGACCCCTGGGCGGATGCCTCGGACGCGTTGGTGGCTCCGTGGGGGTCAGTATCGCTTGATATACGCTCACCCTCCTCTGCAGTTGATTCCTCATCTGCTGCGCAGAGAGGCCGGGGGCATTCCAGTGATCCTCATTGCCCCGGATTGGCCTCGGCATCATTGGTACGCCGATCTGGTATGTCTCATTGCGGACGTCCCTTGGCGACTGCCCATCGTTCATCCTGCTTTACAGTCTCTGGTTTTAACGGCATGGCTATTGAGAGCCAGGTGCTGAAGGACCGAGGCCTGTCGGATTCGGTGATTTCAACCATGCTTAGGGCACGGAAGTCTTCTTCTAGAAAGATTTATCACCGTACCTGGAGAGCTTACATCGCTATGTGCGAAGAGCTAGACTGGTGTCCACGGACGTACTCTGTCCCCAGAATCCTGCGGTTCTTGCAGCGTGGTGTAGCCCAAAGGCTGGCTTTGAGCACTATTAAGTTCAGATTTCGGCCGTGGCCGTTTTCTTTCAACGACCCCTAGCAGGTCATTCTTTAGTTAGCACTTTGTGCAGGGGGTTCGCCATGTGATTCCCCCTGCCAAGCCCCCGCTCCCTCCTTGGGATCTGAACTTGGTGCTCTCGGTTCTTCAGGAACCTCTTTTTGAAAATATCAGAGATATTCCTCTTTTAACCTTGTCTCAGAAGGTGGCTTTCTTAGTGGCCTTTACTTCTGTTAGACGGGTGTCTGAGTTGGCGGCTCTGTCATGCAAGTCACCTTACCTGGTCCTCCATAAGGATAAGGCGGTGTTGCGCCCGCGACCATCTTTCCTTCCAAAGGTGGTTTTGGCCTTTCACCTTAATGACGACATTGTCCTTCCGTCCTCATCCATCGCATCCTAGAGAGTTTGCGCTTTACAATTTGGATGTGGTGTCAGCCTTACGGGTGTACCTGTCTGCTACTGCTTCCATTCGGAAGTCTGACTCACTGTTTGTGTCCGTCTCGGGTCCAAAACAGGGCCAAGAGGTTTCGTCTGCCACCATTTCTAGGTGGATCAAACAGACCGTTATACAGGCCTATGCCATTAAGGGGCGGGCGCCTCCCTTTCCGATTACGGCGCATTCCACTAGGGCAATTGGTGCTTCCTGTGCTTTCCGATATCAAGCGTCGGTTGCACAAGTGCGCGACCTGGTCGTCCGTTCATACCTTTTCTAAGTTCTATAAGGTTGATGTGGCTGCATCTTTGGATGCTTCCTTCAGCCGCAAAGTGTTGCAGGCCGCTGTTTAATGTTGCAACTCCTCCGTTGAGGAGCTCTACTTGTTTGGAGTGAAGTTTTGGTTGTTCCTTTACTATTTGCTCCCACCCTTCTGATACTGCTTTGGGACGTCCCACACGTTTACAGTAGCCAGCTGTGTCAGTCCATGGAATAATACAATAAGAGAAAATAGGATTTTTTGTACTCGCCTTAAAATCCGTTTCTCTGACGTCCATGGACTGACACAGCACCCACCCTTCCTTTAAGGTTTGTACTGCTTTGTTACGAACTGAGGCTGCTGACTGCAGGTGGGAGGGTATTGTCCGGAGGGACCGCCCCCCTGGGCGGGGCTGTTAGGCTCTGGTTTGTTCTAGAATGTTATGTTTCTAACATTCTGCCTAGGTCTTCTCCTGCAAGCAGGGACATATACCCACATGTTTACAGTATCCAGCTGTGTCAGTCCATGGACGTCAGAGAAACGGATTTTACGGTGAGTACAAAAATCCTATTTTTCTGTCACATTTCCAGGACAGGAAGTGAGAGAAATCTTCCAAACAGGACACAGTGACAGGAAAAGCACTAAGGGGTTTTAACCTTTGATAATCTATCCAAAACAAGGACAATAGCTATAGATTATTACCAAAAGAAAGCGCCATATCAGGTAATGGAGACTTGTGGTACATCT
The DNA here is from genome assembly GCA_029206835.1 of Rana muscosa. Taxonomy (NCBI): domain Eukaryota; kingdom Metazoa; phylum Chordata; class Amphibia; order Anura; family Ranidae; genus Rana; species Rana muscosa. Next base: position 147,606,538 of record CM055126.1, on the reverse strand, counting down.
AGGAGTATAAAGAGATTAACCAGATGCCATTAACATGCAATGGATATTCTGGCTGTAATATAAATCCTCAGTGTGTGTTTTTTTTTTTTAAACACATTAGGCATATCTAAATAAACATTCCCCAGTAAACTTTTTGTTAAACATTTTACCCCAGCACTTGACAACTTTCAATGCTGCTGCTTCTCTGAACTTCTGGTCTCCACAGGAAAGTGACGGTGGGCAGTGCAGTCTCCTGTCAGTCTGTTAGCTTGAAACAGGGGAGTGCCTTGCCATCCTAGGCAATAAGGGCTGTGTGTTTCTATTGAGGCAAACAGTGTAGAGAGATACAACTTCAGTCCCTGCATGCAAGGGTGACTCCATAGGATGCTACAAGAGAAAGGAGCCACCCTGAAACACTGGCCAGCTTAAACTGGAACACAAGCAAAGATTTTATTAAAAAAAAAAAAGTACATGCTCAGTAAGGGGTTCATTCAGCTGCTAAAAGTGCTTAAAAACTGAGGGTTTAATATCTTTAAATTTATGTGCCAAAATCTTGATTTGATACATTTAAAATAATTCTGTATGAATCTTTTTGAAAGTGTTTTTGTTTAGTTTGGAATTGGCTTGTGAATTACATTGTAATATTAGTTACCACTGGCAAAAAGGGCTTAAAGTGGTTTTAAACCCATTTAAAAAACAAAACAAAAAAAAAACGTCAAGACAAAGGCATAATGAGCTAGTATGACTAGCATACTGGCTCATTATGCATTACTTACCTTAGATCGAAGCCCCCGAATCCGTCCTAGTCTCCCTCCAGCCGCAGCCATCTCTCCCAGAGGTTACTTCCGGGTATCGCCGCTCCGGCGCTGTGATTGGTCCGAGCAGCAATGACGTCACTCCGCGCAAGCCATAAAAGCCGGCGTTATCATTCATAAAACCGGCATTTACAGTGCGCCGTACACATCGGTGTACTCTTTTTGGCAAATATCTCCTAAACCTTGTAGGTTTAGAAGCTATTGCAGACACCTACAGGTAAGCCTTCATCTAGGCTTACCTGTAGGTGCAAGTTGCAAGAGTGGGTTTAAAACCACTTTAATGCCCATGTTGTATTCAGTTATTGACTTTCAAAAAAAAACTAAAAATGTACCTTTTCATATTTTAGGTCGATCTACCAAAGGAAACAATACAAAGTTTATTATCCCTGGAGGTAAGTAGTAGGTAAAAATGACCTTAAAAACTGCACTGGTATAACCACTTTATGCAAAATCACATACATGTACGCCATTTGCTGGAATTGGGTACACCGGTGATGCCTGTAGTTGCAGGCATTACCCCAGTACCATTTTTTTTAGAGCTAGCATTCAGCTCACTATTCCGAAAAAAAAAACATATAAAAAAGGTAAATATTGGGTACCCTCCCCACACCTCTGGGGGGTTGCTGAACTGTCAGCAGCCTGGTGATTTGGAATTCTCACGCTTCTCCCTCTTCTGTGCAGCACTTCTGGGATGGACAAGGTTGATTCCCTCTGATGGTGATGGCCAATCAGAATTGATCTAATCTGTCCCGGACAGGCTGCATAGAGAAAAGCAGGAAATTCAAATCCACAGAACACTGGACTGGCTTTGGGGGTTATGACCGCTCAGCAACCCCAAAAGGTACAATGGGGGGTGGGCAGGATGTCCGACATTAGTTTATCTTTACAACTTGCAACCCAATACAAAAAAAATTAACTCATTAGCAGTAATTTTACTTTTTTTAAAGCTTATATTTAAAGTTGTTCTAAAAGCCGAAGGTTTTTAAAAAAAAATGTTAACCTTAATGGCTTTCTTTGGATTCCTCTGTGTTTAACCACTTCGGCCCGGGCCATTCTCAAAAGACGGCCGCATTGCGGCGCTCAATTGCCGGGAGGACGTCCTCCTGTTTGCGGGCGCGCATCGTGGAAAAGCTGTGCCCGCTGTGTCACGCGGGTGCCGATGCGCGTGCCTGGCGGCCGCGATGTCCGCCAGGTACCCGCGATCGGCTGTCACAGAGCAGGGACGTGGATCTCTGTGTGTAAACACACAGATCCACGTCCTGTCAGGGAGAGAGGAGACCGATGCTGTGTCCCTTGTACATAGGGACACAGATCGGTCTCCTCCCCCAGTCAGTCCCCTCCCCCCACAGTAAGAATCACCTAGCAGGGTACACATTTAACCCCTTCCTGCCCCCTAGTGTTAACCCCTTCCCTGCCAGTCACATTTATACAGTAATCAGTGCATATTTATAGCACTAATCGCTAGGGCTGGGAAAAAAAAAATCGATTTTAATCTTGAATCGAGTTCTGAGTTCAAATCGATTCAGATTTGAAGAAAATCGATTTTTTTTTTTTCCTTCAAAGTTTCCATAGCAGGGCTGCAGGGGGCGTATCCGGAATGGCACTGGGCGGCGTTACCCCAATTACATCTACTCGCCACAGCCGCCGCGAGTATATGTAATGTAACACTAACTAACCGCAAGCCGCCGTCTGCCTACCTGATCAGCATGTCATGCAGACAGACGGCAGCCATTGCAGTGTTCAAAAGCCGCGGCTCCCGAGTCCTCGTCGTCTGATAGGCGGAACACTCAATTTCACAGCAGGCAGTGTTCCGCCTATCACGGACATCCTCTCATCCTCGTCTGTGTTATGAGGATGAGCGGATGTCTGTGATAGGCGGAACACTGAATGCTGGGAAATTGAGTGTTCCGCCTATCACAGACGAGGAGGAGGCGCGGCTTTTGAATACTGGAATGGCCGCCGGTGTAGCAGTAAAATCCGTATCCCATGAAAATCTGCATCAGGTACGGGCACAGTGATTGAAGCATGGGCACAGTGAGGCACGGGCACAGTTCAATTCAACTAAGAGTAACCACAAGATTTTTTTGTTGTTTTATTAGCTAAATCCAAATACAGTATTAATAATTTGGATGTTTAACAATCTTTGTTGCACACTGACTTTGCAGTTAGAGAAAGGGTTTGCCTTTGCAATTTTGTTTGTTGATGCACTTCAATTAATATAATAAAAAAAAAATTGAATCGTAAATCGAGTTTTTTATAAAAAAATCACAGATTTTTTTGGGGGGGAAAATCGCCCAGCCCTACTAATCGCTGTATAAATGTGAATGGTCCCAAAAATGTGTCAAATGTGTCCGCCGTAATGTCGCAGTAACAATAAAAACCACAGAAATTATCAAATACCACCAAAAGAAAGCTCTATTTCTGGGAAAAAAAAGGACATCAATTTTGTTGGGGAGCCACGTCGCACGACCGCGCAATTGTCATTCAAAACGTGACAGTGCTGAAATTTCGCCTGGGCAGGAAGGGGGTTATGTGCCCAGTAAGCAAGTGGTAAATAAAGTTGGGCTTATATTTTAAGCAGTTTTCTTTCCTTCAATTACAGGTTGAAGGAAATAAAATCACATGATTCCCCCATCACCACATTTAGTGTTGTTGGGGGGCTATCACTCCTGCTGCGCTATCGTATTCTGACACGGGGAGGTTTCCCCACCATTAGAATACAATAATTACTGTTGCCAGCTATAGCCAGTGACAGTAATCATATGGAGAGGAAAAAAAACAGACTGGCTGGTTGTACTGAAGTCAATCAATAGACTGACTTCAATATGACCAGCCTGCCCATAGACTGATCAAAATTTGTCCAGTTCCTGCTAAACCAGCCAAATTTAGATCAGTCTTTGGCCAGCTTTACTCTAAACCAGGGGTCTCCAAACTTTTAAAACAAAGGGCCAATTTATTATCCTGCAGACTTTAGGGGGGGGCGGATTGTGGCCAGTGGGAGCAAAAAATGTCCCAGGCCCGGCATCAGTGAGAATAAATATGGGCTCGGAGTTGGTGGTCAATAGGAGGAGTGCCCCTATTACTAGTAGGAGGAATAGTATGCTGTGATTGGTATCGGTGGAAGAAATAGTGCCCCATTGTTGTTGTCAGTGGGAGAATTAGTCCAAGGGCCATATATAGGCTAGCAAAGGGCCACGTTTGGCCCTCGGGCCGCAGTTTGGAGACCCCTGCTCTAAACAGATGTCATTCCTTGACTACACTGAGGGCACTCCTCTGCTCCCACCAGCTCAGCTAACAAGTGATTTACACAGATCACAGGCTACTCAATGAGTTTCTGCACATCAATAAGGAAAGACATTCTGTCCCGTGCACCACAGGAACTGCTACCAAGGAGCAACCTGAACCCTATACACACTTCCAGAAGGAAGACACTCATCCTATTACAAACCCTGGCTGGCTTTGGGTCAGGTCAGACATCAATGTCTATTGTCTTCATACTTGCTGATTCATTTCTAATACTAGCTGTGTTTGTAAGAAAGGGTAACCCCTCCCCCCCCCCCCCTTAAAACTGTTTGTTGTTTTTTTGTTTTTACCCCCACCACATAAAGGTTTGTAATTACTGCGCAATGTTATATTTATATATTTTTTGCAAACATGTTATACTTGCTCTGTTTAGTGGATTTGCACAGAGCAGCCCAGATCCTCCTCTTCTCAGGTCCCTCTTCTGAGCTCCTGGCCCCTCCCTCCTGTTGAGTGCCCCTACAGCAAGCAGCTTGCCATGTGGGCATCCGAGCCAAGTCACAGCTCAGTGTGTCCATTCGGACACAAAGCCATGGCCCGGCCCCCTTTCTCTCCTCATTGGCTTACTGACTTTGATTGACAGCAGCTGGAGCCAATGGCACTCCTGTCACATCACTGGATCTAGATGGACCTCAGGTAAGTATTAGGGGCACTGCTGCAGACAAAAGGATTTTTATCCTAATGAATAGAATGCATTAAGATAAAAAAAAAAACTTCTGACTTTACAACCACTTTAATAACACAAGATTTTAAAGCTGAACTATAGACAAACAGTTGAAAGAGAAGTATGGGAATTTAAATAAACATTTTATATTAACCTAGGTGGATGCAGCATCTGTCTGCCACCAAGAACGGAGAGTGATCAAAGACCGCTGATTGCTCAGTTCTCAGTGAGCAGAGAACCAGTGACTGCCAGTCTCCAGCTCTGTGATTGCTCCTCCAGCGCTCACTGGAGTAGCAGGATGTGGGAGTGGCTGGCTCAGGCTCTTAGCAGCATGCTGAGAGGCAAAGTCAACTGCCAGTCAGGCATCTGGGTAGATCCCAACATTAAAGTTGGGATCTCTCCATAGCCTGGAGCAGCTGAGTGATATCAGCCAACAGCAGACTTTAGCCCGTTGTCGGCTGAATACGGGAAGCTACTTTACCAGCCCAAATTTTTTTTTTCCCCCATGTATGGGCATCTGCAGGTGGAATGGTACATTACTGTCCAAGACCGTAATCTGCATCTGTTTCCTTTCCAGTGTGGAGATGAACAAATGTTCAATGCATCAGTGAAGGAGCTCATATCTAGACTGCCAAGACAGAGATATCTAAAGCAGATCTGTGATGAGATTTACACATTCAAAATTGAAAAGAGGTAAGACCTTGCTGACACTTGTGTAACATTCTAAATTTATTTAGTAATAATGATACTACTTTGTGTTGTACAGTGAGTGTAACCTTTTGCGGAAATAGTGCTCGGATGGTGAATTCCCACAAATACCAGTTGATCCTGCCAGCGAAGAGCAGCTTCCTGTGATAATTTAGGAACAATGCAGCATTGTTGTCACACTAAGAGCACAGTTGCCACTGCATGGATGGGAAAATGTTGGGTGGGGCGGGGCAATTAGCATCTGGCCACACCTAGTATTGATTCTGTTACTGAAACCCTGCCCTGTAGGCTGCAGTGTCTGGAAGGGGGAGAGTGGCAATCACAAATACAAGATTTATCCCAATTACTGAGTTTACTTTATAAGGGTTGTTATCGAAACATTACTTGAACAGTATACAGGATGCTTTCCCATGTATTCCTCTCAGAAATCATTTTCTTTTACCAGGCAGCCAGTGGAGACTCATTACTGTTTGTGTGCATTCAAGTTTAAATGGGCTGTCGATGTGCTAAAACGCAGGTTAGGTGGTACCGTCACTCCCTCAAACCCCTACATAATACAATGTTCACATCTGGACTTTGGGTTGTCATTTTTTACTGCAATACATAGATGTGAATTTACCCTGTTTTTGTTATGACTTTTCTCCATACATTTCTCAGCATATACAATATTTGTATTCACCATGTGTGACCTATTCCTGGGTAGTTTCTGCCAATCACATTTGTTTTATACGGACTGCAAAAATCAAGTTTGTCTTCAAATTTATACTACTTGGTTCAGATAAGCTGCTATGGGAAGAAGTATGTGTGTTTGAGCTAGCATCATTGACTTGATAGCTGTGTCTGAACATAGTGGGTGTTGTACATACACTATTGTCAAGAGTCTTAGGACACCTGCCTTTACACGCACATGAAATTTAATGGCATCCCAGTCTTAGTCCTTAGGGTTCAATATTGAGTTGGCCCACCCTTTACAGCTATAACAGCTTCAGCTCTTCTAGGAAGGCTGTCTACAAGGTTTAGGAGTGTCTATGGGAATATTTGACCATTCTTCCAGAAGCACATTTGTGAGGTCAGGCACTGATGTGGACGAGAAGGCCTGGCTCGCAGTCTCCACTGTAATTCATCCCAAAGGCATTTTGTCGGGCTGAGGTCAGGACTCTGTGCTGGCCAGTCAAGTTCCTCCTCCTCCTCAAACTTGCTCATCCATGTCTTTTTGGACCTTGTTTGTGCGCTGGTGCATAGCAATGTTGGAACAGGAAGGGACCATCCGCAAACTGTTCCCACAAAGTTGGGAGCATGAAATTGTCCAAAACGTCCTGGTAAAGCTGAGACCTTAAGAGTTCCCTTAACTGGAACTAATGGGCCAAAAACAACCCCTGCATCATAATCCCCCCATCACCAAATTTTTTGGACCAGTGCACAAAGCAAGGTCCATAAGGACATGGATGAGCAATTTGAGGATGAGGAACTTAATTGGCCTACACAGAGTCCTGACCTCAACCCAATAGAACACCTTTGGGATGAATTACAGTGGAGACTGCAAGCCAGGCCTTCTCGTCCACATCAGTGCCTGACCTCACAAATGTGCTTCTGGTATAATGGTCAAACATTCCCATAGACACACTCCTAAACCTTGTGGGCAGCCTTCCCAGAAGAGGTTGAAGCTGTTATAGCTACAAAAGGGTGGGCCAACTCAATATTGAACCATATGGATTAAGACTGGGATGCTATTAGGCCTCTTTCACATGATAAACCCGCCTGTCTGTTTTTCAGGAGAATCTGAGCGGGCCACCCATTGACTTGTACGAGAAGGCGGATATCGGCACAGATGTGTACGCTGACACCTGTGTCTGCCATCCGATGAGATCCACTCAAAACACATGGATGGCGATATGTTCGGCGGATGGGATTGGATGAAAATAGACATGCTGTCCATATTCATCCGATCTTCCCATAGAGATCAGCGGGGCTCTGACAGGTCCCTCTCTGTAGAGTGAGCAGAGATGGACCTGTTATCCACCGGCTCAGCAGGGATCAACAGATCTATTTCCAAAATGTGGTATACTGAAAAATATACTTGCCTTACATCCTAGATGAGGGTGACATCACAGGCTTTTTTTTTTGGGGAGGTCCTGGGAAACTGCACATTTTTTCATGTTTTATCCATTTAAAAACCACAAGTCCAAAAAAATACCCTGATCTACCAGAAGTAGAGAGCGCTCCCAACTTCCTGTTTGAGCCGACAACTCTGCCCTGCTGCACTGACATTCCAAAGGGTGTTGTCAGCCCAGTCTGAGTTTTCTATGATCTATGTGGACAGCTTTACCCCGGATGCCTGCATACTTCTTAGATGCGACTATTTTAGTCGGCAACCATGCGAGTTGCTAAATGTTGTACCTTCATTAAATGTAACCATATTGCTACACTTAGAGGCGCCTCTCTTCTCTTTTATACTCTGTTGTGACATGACGCTACTTGTATATCAAGACAAAATGGATTTAAAAATTTTACTAGTCTTGCAAAACACTCTCAAACCAAAGTTTTACTGTACCTGTAATAAATAATAATTGGGGTGCATTCAGAAACCCAAAAAATTTAACAAGCCGATTTATTTTTTTATTGGTATTGTGTTTCTACAGGGTGCCCATGCTTGTGCTATACAGTTATCGAGAGGATTACTTCAAGATCCTTTTCTAGTCTCCTGCCTTTAAACAATGTCATTGCTGTAAATATTCTCAACCTGCAGAAACGAATACAAGGTGGATGATGTCCTTTTTTTTTTTTTATATATATATAATGTGAACTCCGGCTGTCAAGGGACCTGAACTGCTCATCAGCTAATCTCTGGCCTGGAAAAGTACTGGACTCAGACCGACTTTGCATCAACATTTCCTACTGCTGCTGTTTCATTTCTCTTCATGTACAAGACACAGGAGAGGTGTTTTGGTTTTTTATTTTATTTTGTATACATTCCTATAGAAAGGAAAAATAAACAACTCAGCCAGTATAAATATATGTCATATTTTGGCAAGAATTATCAAGTCAGTAATAATTAATAACAGCAATCATCCTAGCTGAGAGTGAAACATTTTTAAGGTTTTAAATGCAACATGACATATTTATAAAAGGTATGTTCAACACAACCAGATGAGGCATTGCATATCTGAAAAGACATTTGCAGAATTTAGTAGAATGAGTGATTTAAAGCTCAATGCTAGCCAAAGATTTTTTTTTTAGTAAGGGAGAAGGGTTAAATTTGTGTCTTTTATTGTGATCTGTTTCTAGGCTTGGGGGGTCATCATCACAGGAAGTGAAAGGAAAAGTCCCATTCAACTCCAGTTTGTAAATGTTAAACAGACTCTAATGGGAGTGCCAATTGCCACTTTAGGCAAGCAAGCTTCAGAACTTCTTGAAGCTTTTTTGCAGCTTGCTTAAATGCCATTCCCATTAGGATCTGTTCAACATTTACAAACTGGAGTGCAATGGGACTTTAAAAGCTTCCGGAAAGCTCTGCAAATGTTTTGCCGTCGCTTGCTGTTCACACAGGCTTCAGCTTGTATAAGAGCAGTGTGAAGTAGGCCTATTCCTGTCCAAAATGGAAACCTTGCTTCAAAATTCTAGTTACCCGTGGTGCTGCTTTTTTTTTTTAACAATTCCCCCCTGGGTGCTGACCTAGAACCAGTTATGCATACAAGAAGCCCTGACGTTATTTTCTCTGCATTAGTAACTTCAAAGTATAAAAGTAAGAGCTAGTTGAGCATTGGCAGCATGCATCTTCCCTGACCAGTGCCCTTTACCTGCATTCATTAAAACATTACACACATAGTACCTTTTTGTATTTTTCCCTGCACTCTGCCAAAAAAAAGACAATGACCAATTTTGGAACATAGAGCCTGCATCTGTGTTGTATGCATCTCTGCTGTTCCCAGCCAGTTTGTCTGGAGGGTGGAAGACCTGTTCTGCATGGAGTTGAATCAGAATCTTTCCCCCAGCAGAAGGTTTTGCACAGCAGGTTGCATTCAGCGTGGCTGGAAACAGGATTTTTTTCACACAAACTCGTATAGCATTTTATTCATAGATGCAGAGAGACGTACAATTTTTTTTTTTTTCTTTTTAAATTGCTGCGTATTTAAATCTCATGGTGGGCAGCTGCCTGAAGCACCATACTTGTTCTCAGGTCATGATTTACAGCTAAAAAATATTGGCGTCATTAATATATAGGTACTTTGAGGACTCAATCATTATTCCAGCTCCAGACCACTTTCATTACAGTGTATTGGGCACACTCCATGTACATTAATTGGGAACCACGGCCCTGTTATATTGTGCATATAAAATGCTGGCCACTGAGGATCACAGCTAAGACACATTTTTCTACAGGCAGATAATCAGAAAACATTTTAGTCACCTGATCAGTCCACTAATAAATGACAAAGGGAACTGAGTACTGTTTTCTTGCTCTGTAGCACTCCTATGGTGTATGGAAATGTTGTACTGGACAGTACCTACATGTCCACACCACAATAGTTTTCCGGTAAGAAATATGTACTTGTATCAAAATAGATCAGATTTAGGATATATGATTGTGTTATCAACAGGCCTGAATGCAGAGCTATAAATATTTCCTATTGGCATTCTTTGCAAAGACAATTTCTAGGCTTCCCTAACATCGAACCTACAAAACGCTTCCTACACTCACATCCACAGGTCTCTGCTCTGGAGAAGGAGAGTCATTTGAATTATTGACATACAGGCAGTATTTTAGAGCTGACCTGTTTTTCAAATCTAAAGCTTGGTTTTCTAACAGATTCATTAGCATATTTTATTGCAACAAAGCAGATTAGTATAATTCCAGATAGCAGAAGATCAGTGGGCTTGGGCAAAAGAGCAGCTGCAGAATACCTACGAAGCTGCCCTTAGAGGACTTATTTTTTTTTTCAATCACTCTGTAGGCTGATCAAGAAAAAAACAAAAGACTTCCTCCATCAAAACAAGTGAGGCGAATGGAGGAATCTTCCTTGCCAAGACATTGTGGGGTTGACTTATTAAACCTGGAGTGCAAAATATGGTGCAGCTCTGCATAGAAACCAATGAGTTTCCAGCTTTTTTTTTTTTTTTTTTTTTTCCCCCTTCAAAGTTTCATTGAACAAGCTGAAGTTAGAAGCTGATTGGCTACCATGCACAGCTGCACCAAATTTTGCACTCCAGTTTTAGTAAGACCCCATAACACACTATACAACTTTAGCTTCACCAAAACCATGTACTGCAAGGGCCTGCCTGACTTCATACAAATTGAAACTCTTAAGGTTTTGGTAAATCTGAATTGTATAGTGTGTATCCAGCTTTAGTCAACCCCCTTATCCTGACATCAGGACTTCACCATTGTCAAAATGCACAGATTGTTGGCTACAGAAGTTGATCTAACAATTGACTTCTGTCAACAGGGACAGCCACACATGGATCGTCTCTTGGCCAGTTTAGCAGGGATCAGCCAAATTTTGATGCATCTCTGGCCAGCTGAAGCCTGTAAATGTTATTTTTATATGTAACATGGTATAAAAAGGTGACCCTCCTAATTTGCTTTTTGGTGAAAAACTGCTTTACTGCAGTTACATATGAGAATGTTGAGGTTTCTTTCCTTAGGAACTATCGCTGTACCAAAAGGCCCAATCCATCAAACACTTGTTGGCCTCTAAAACAAAAAAAGTTCACCTTACAGGTTTTCTGATCACAGTGCTTCAGCCCAGTCCGGGTCACCTTGCACAAGATGACCTGCACACAGCAAATCCATTCATTTGTAGCCAGCGAGCACCATAAATACATCAAAGTGCTGCAGGTAGCACCACTCCATACAGTAACTATGAAGACTTAAGGTAATATGTACACTTTCAGGTTTTACCATTTTCATTTAAAATAGGATATTTGGTTTAATGACTACTATAACTCAATGGAGTTTTGTAACCACAGCAAATATAGGAAAAAAAAAAAATCTGGAATCCCCATGTGGGCACCGCCGTAAGCCTATCTATTCAAATCCTGCCACACATACATTACAGAAGTGCTAAAGTTTAATATGTATGAATAGAAAATGTCTCTTGGGTTAATGTGTGGATTTACCATTAGAATGGTCTCTTCACTTCCACAAATACCATTCAGTCAGTCCTGGAACCTCATGAGACACTGTGCAGCCCTTTAAAGAGTGTACATGATGGCTTCCTCCGGGTTGTCACGTCATAAACCAAAGTAGGTGCTTGGCGAGCTTGTGCTCCACCTAAATGTCATTATTTTTGGAATTTAAGTCTGGAATCTCTTTCTGCATAAAATGCATGATGGCCTGAGCCACCTTATCGGGTCCAATATTATATACGGGATGTGTAGGCTTCTGTCAGGGAGGAAGAGAAAACAGACATAAGATACCATACATAGTTCTGCATTCCCCAAATTTTAAAAATGGTATGGAGGTAATCTATGCATTTTTATTAGGGAAAAGAAACCCAACTCTTCTGGTTATATTTTAGTATAACAATTGGAAAAACTCAAGACAATTATTAGATGTAGGGAAAAAAAAAACCCAGTCTTTGCTTGGAAAACCATCATGGGGAATATTTTACCATAATGAGCCCATTTGTTCAGTAGATAAGGCAATACACTAACCCAAAAACAAATAGGGACTCTTCAGTAAGAGAGGATTGATAGTTTTGGGTTCTGCACTATACCCATCACCTCTGCCCAAGCAACAGGCAGGGCTACTTAGATTGTAATAGTGTGATAAAAATACACCAAGTACCAATATTATCAAATAAAAGTGTCAGTGTTGAAAAACAATTATCAATAGTCACCATCCACAACAATTGAGAACTGGAAAATCGAATACATAGCAATGTGCTTAATGTCCATTAAAAATACAGAAGCCTACTGTGAAAAAATGCAATCAAGCTTCCACCAGCTCCCTCCTGGGTGTGCTCTCACCTGGCCATCTGACCCTCACTACAAAAATCTAAATTTTGCATGAAACAGCCCATACACTGGTCAACCAGATGGATCCAATCAATGAAGGAAAAGTGCACAATGGGGATGTCAATCCTTAGCAGTTATCTGGATCTTGAGCTCAATAAAACAAATGACAATCCATAGTGCTCTCTGACAAACTGATTTTATAAAAAAAAACAAAAAGGCATTAACATGGGTATTTAAGTACAAGCGCTTCAAAACCTGCTGCTGTGTTCACTTCCGTGCCTTCCCACTGCAGTCACTGAAAGACCAGGGTTTCCTGCTCACTCTCTCGATTCCACCCTACACATTATGTCAGAATGACATCAGCGGCATGACTTACATTTTTTTTTTTTTTTTTTTACACTATTTCCCTAATTATTTTTATTGCTGTCACAAGGAATGTAAACATCCCCTGTGAAGGCAATAGGCAGCAACAGGTACTCTTTATGGAGAGATCTTGGATCCATTAGACCCCCCAGATGTCTCCTCTGCCCTTACAAGCATCTGATCACACCAATATCGGTGTGATCAGATACTTTCCAAATTTAAAAATGGATCTGTTTATATCAGGGAATCTGGAAGTGATGAAAATGCTTGTTGCATCCATTTTCCTATACCAGAGCTCATTGGAGACCTTCTGGTCTTCCACAAGCTTTGTGGTAAGTCAGTAGTAGTGCTGGCGGAACACTCTGCCCTCCTGCTACTTGTAAAAGCAATCCAGTGGCTAAGTAGCCGCTAGGATTGCTTTTACAAGAAAGCCAACTGCCGGCTGAAAAAATTACCAGGATGAGACCTATAGCTGCAGGCATCATCCCAGTATAACCACTTGAAGTCAAATGACGTTCATGTATGGGATTTAGCAGCAAGTTGTGTCTCTGTGGACATTGAACACTTTTTTTTTTTATGGATTTTGAGCACATTTGTATGCAATTTTCAGTTCTCAGTTGTTGTGGATAGTGAGTATGAATGTTTAACAATATTGTCACTTTTATATTCTGCGTATGTGTGAATTTTGATCACACTTTTACATTGTTTATTCATCATAATCTCTTAGGGACACAGTGGGGTTGATTACTTAGGCTGTGTTCTCACTATTGCGACTTGGATGTGGGTTTCACCACATCCAATTGGCATGTCAGGAGATTGTGACCATCTCTCAATGGAGCCGATTCACATCTCCAGAGCGAATTGCACAGAGGTCCTCTATGCGTCTTCCGGTCCGAATTCAGCCAAAAATTCACTCTGAAATCGGACCTGAAACAGTGATGCACCCAGCCTAAAACGAGTGCAAAATCTGGTGCAGCTGTGCATAAACCAATCACCTTTCAGATTTTGTCAAAGCTGATTGGCTACCATCCACAGCTGCACCAGATTTTGCACTCTCCAGTTTCAGTAAATCAAACCCATGAAGTCATTCACATTATGTTTTTTTTTTGTTTTCTATTATTAGGTTTTGTTATAATAAAGTGCAGCACCTATACTTTTAATATTGATTTTGCACCATTTTGTGCTAGCAGCTAATTTAATGGTTACTGTAGCCCAACCCATAGGTCTACTAAATTTGTAAGCTTCATGAGCAGGGCCCTCCTATTTCTTCGGTATTGAAATTGTACCATCTCCCTTTATATTGTAAAGCGCTGTGCAAACTGTTGGCACTATATAAATCCTGTATAAATATAATGCCCTATTACGTTTTAAGAATTCCCCCCCCTCAGGCCATGGGTCTATCCTTTCAAAAAAGTCAGCTGCTGGTTTCTTTAAACTGATAGAGGCCACTAGTTGTCACCGATCCTCTTACTCACCAACAAGTTCTCCGGAGATCCCACAACAGTTTCTCGAAGCATCTCACCACTTCCAAAATGCTGAGCTATAGACAAGCCACTCAGACAATAGCAGGTATGATAGAAGTCTCTTGATCTTTTAAAAGACAAAAAAAAAAAAAAGAAAATAAATCCTGTAAATCAAAAGAAGCCACCACAGTACTATACCAGTAAAAACGAAACCGTTCTTACTTGCCGGGTTTATCTAATAAACCACCAGAGGGGCATTGGCAGCACAAGAGAATATATTCCTGGAGGGCTTTCTGGTCAAACATCCAATTGGTGTAGCTGAGGGTCGATTCTCCTGTAAAGACAAAGATTTTAACATTATATTGCAAAGATGACATACAACGCGCTGTAACCTAGAGCAGCCAATCAGAGTTCAAGCAAACCTTTCCTAAAAGAAACATGGGGCTGCTACTAGTAATCCCCTTCTGAAGGATGCTAGCTATCTGGCTAGTACACTGACCAATTGGGTTCAGTATGGTTTCTGTCACTGACCTGGAACAAGCATACAGCTGTAAAGTCTGACATCCTTTTGTGCATGCTTGTTCCAGGTAACAGAAGGCATTCAAGAGGGTAAACAGGACAGTCACAAGACACACATCTGCAGAATCTGACAATGGTAAGCGCTATGCCTCTCCCAGGAAGGTTTCCTTTCAGTTTATGGCAGTCTTTTTTACCACTTGAGCCCAGGAAGGTTTTACCCCCCCCCCCCCCTTCATGACCAGGCCGTTTTTTTGCGATAGGACAATGCGTTACTACTTTAACTGACAATTGCGCGGTCGTGTGACGCTGTACCCAAAATAATTTTTTTGTCCTTTGTCAAAATTGAATAAAAAAACTATTGAAATTAAAGTTTTAACAATTATAACACATAGAAGTACATACATGACATGTCAATGGTGCATTAGGATGTAGGACATATACTGCAACACAATTGAACAATAATACATCAATCAATCTCCTAGATTGTGTCTTATATTTATCGATTATGACATATATGCTCTCTAGCTTCAATTATGTCCTGAAGGACTGGACCTTGTGTAAGACTTTGACGTTAGTATGCCAAGAAACTGAAATAAGAATAAAACAAAAAACTAAACTAGGGTAAAAGAAACAATAAATGCAGTTGGTCACTTTAAACATTTATCCACTGTAGTGAGAGCCTTCGTATAGAGTGGTTAGTAGCTTAAGTAAAGCTAGAGTTAGCTGTGGTGTTATACCATTTTTGTCCTTTTTATTTCCCCCATAAATACAGGTCCTTCTCAAAAAATTAGCATATTGTGATAAAGTTCATTATTTTCTGTAATGTACTGATAAACATTAGACTTTCATATATTTTAGATTCATTACACACAACTGAAGTAGTTCAAGCCTTTTCTTGTTTTAATATTGATGATTTTGGCATACAGCTCATGACAACCCAAAATTCCTATCTCAAAAAATTAGCATATCATGAAAAGGTTCTCTAAACGAGCTATTAACCTAATCATCTGAATCAACTAATTAACTCTAAACACCTGCAAAAGATTCCTGAGGCTTTTAAAAACTCCCAGCCTGGTTCATTACTCAAAACCGCAATCATGGGTAAGACTGCCGACCTGACTGCTGTCCAGAAGGCCATCATTGACACCCTCAAGCAAGAGGGTAAGACACAGAAAGAAATTTCTGAACGAATAGGCTGTTCCCAGAGTGCTGTATCAAGGCACCTCAGTGGGAAGTCTGTGGGAAGGAAAAAGTGTGGCAGAAAACGCTGCACAACGAGAAGAGGTGACCGGACCCTGAAGAAGATTGTGGAGAAGGACCGATTCCAGACTTCGGAGGACCTGCGGAAGCAGTGGACTGAGTCTGGAGTAGAAACATCCAGAGCCACCGTGAACAGGCGTGTGCAGGAAATGGGCTACAGGTGCCGCATTCCCCAGAAGCGCCTGACCTGGCCTACAGAGAAGCAGCACTGGACTGTTGCTCAGTGGTCCAAAGTACTTTTTTCGGATGAAAGCAAATTTTGCATGTCATTCGGAAATCAAGGTGCCAGAGTCTGGAGGAAGACTGGGGAGAGGGAAATGCCAAAATGCCTGAAGTCCAGTGTCAAGTACCCACAGTCAGTGATGGTCTGGGGTGCCATGTCAGCTGCTGGTGTTGGTCCACTGTGTTTTATCAAGGGCAGGGTCAATGCAGCTAGCTATCAGGAGATTTTGGAGCACTTCATGCTTCCATCTGCTGAAAAGCTTTATGGAGATGAAGATTTCATTTTTCAGCACGACCTGGCACCTGCTCACAGTGCCAAAACCACTGGTAAATGGTTTACTGACCATGGTATTACTGTGCTCAATTGGCCTGCCAACTCTCCTGACCTGAACCCCATAGAGAATCTGTGGGATATTGGGAAGAGAAAGTTGAGAGACGCAAGACCCAACACTCTGGATGAGCTTAAGGCCGCTATCGAAGCATCCTGGGCCTCCATAACACCTCAGCAGTGCCACAGGCTGGTTGCCTCCATGCCACGCCGCATTGAAGCAGTCATTTCTGCAAAAGGATTCCCGACCAAGTATTGAGTGCATAACTGAACATAATTATTTGAAGGTTGACTTTTTTTTGTATTTAAAAACACTTTTCTTTTATTGGTCGGATGAAATATGCTAATTTTTTGAGATAGGATTTTTGGGTTTTCATGAGCTGTATGCCAAAATCATCAATATTAAAACAAGAAAAGGCTTGAACTACTTCAGTTGTGTGTAATGAATCTAAAATATATGAAAGTCTAATGTTTATCAGTACATTACAGAAAATAATGAACTTTATCACAATATGCTAATTTTTTGAGAAGGACCTGTAGAGCTTTCTTTTGGTTGTATTTGATCACCTCTGCATTTTTTATTTTTTTGTGCGCTATAAAAAAAATAAAATAAAAAAAAAACACACACTGACAAGTGTGTGTGTATATATATATATAAATCTATTTCTGCTATAAAACATATGCAATAAAAAAGAAATCAGGCTTATTCGTCAATTTAGGCCCATATGTATTCTGCTACATATATTTTTGGGTAAAAAAAATAAATATATATTAATATATCCCAATAAGCGTATATTGATTGATTTGCAAAAAATTTATAGCATCTACAAACTATGGTTTTTTTTTTTTTTTCACTAGCAAGGGCGGCGATCAGTGGCTTCTAGTGGGACTGCGATATTGTGGTGGACAAATCAGACACCTGACACTTCTTGGGGACCAGTGACAATAATACAATGATCAGTGCTAAAAAAAATAAAAAAAATATGCACTGTCACTGTACTAATGACACTGGCTGGGAAGGGTTAACATCAGGAGCGATCAAAGGGTTAAATGTATGCCTAGGTTGTGCTTACTCACTGTGGGGGGGTGCTTTGACTAGGGGTAGGCAGAGATCAGCGTTCTCGCTTAGCCTGCTTAGGAGCCGTGTTCACATAGGCCGACTGCCGCTCTGCTTGTGTCCCGAACAATCGGTGGGTCCCGTTGGACAGAGTCTGCCGGACCCACTGATTGGCTCCTGCTGTGTCAAATCACAGAGGGAATGGGTCGCCGGTGTCGCGCGCCCCTAACCCGGAAGTGGCCGATCACATAATAGGTACATGATCTGGCACAGATCGGCTGCTCTACTGCAGTAAATGTATGTGGAGCGCTCACAAAGTGGTCAATTATTTATTGTACCCAATCTGTATATCAGTGACATGTTCCTTAAAGTGGTTGTACACCCTTACCTATACACGCTGAAGTGACTAGCTTCAGGTACTACATAGAGATGAAACAAATCCTTTTTCCATAAGTTGTATCTGTTTATCTACAGCCATCTCTCCTGTACAATCAAAGTGCAGAGTTTACACAGCATTTCTGAGTTCCAGGAAGTGGGATCTGATGTCACACCCTACACAGCACAGAAAGGACAGCCGAGTGTAACCTGTGACCTGAGTGGAGGGAATGGGCACACCCCCCCCCCTCTACACGCTATCATAAGGAAACTTGTACAACTGAGAATCATTATATGCTGCGGGGTAGGGAGTTGGGTGGGGGCACTGCCATTTCATGGGATTGCTTAGTGATCAAAAGTGACTCATTCAGATATTAGAATGGGAGAGCAGACAGAAATCACACTCAGTGCTTTGAACTGTGGCATTAAACCATTCACCACCGTCATTACTTCCAATCTAATCCTATAACTGAAGTTACACAGCACAGCCAGATTTGGGTTAATGTCGCTTCTAGCATTACAGGTAAAGGCTTCTATGGACATATAGTAAGTTCCTGGGCCCGCATAGGGACTGAGATGTCATTTTGTGGTATACTTGAAGCAAGCCATTTTTATATCTGTGGAATTTACTGCATAGGAAGTCGGCTGTGTTTCTGGAAATATCACTACCCACATGATCTTACATTTCTGGTGTGTCTATATTTCCCCAACAGCTGCATATTGCCACCTGATGGTGGGGTACACTTGGTACCTGGGACACTGGAATTTGGTGGCATTCAGAGAGACAACTAAACATTCAGGATTGCTTATTGTCACAAAGAACATACCGAGTTTATCACTAGAGGATGAACACCGACACCATCAAGCTGCACCGCTACATCTTCTCTATAATAAAGATATGGCAGAAAGGCCGTTACCTTCAGCATGTAAAGTTCTATGGAGGAGGGGCATTAGACCAGCTTGCCAAAAGGAATAGCAGCCATCAACCAGTTTGTTGCAGCGACCTTGGAATCCACCCTCAAATCTCATTTGTCTAAAAGCAACCCATCTCTGGAAGAAAACCCAAGGCAATTTCATTCATGTATCAAGTTCATACCGGGCAATAAGAAATCCATCACACGAGTCAATAGAATAGGCTTGCTGAACATCTAGGTCTGTTAATACAATAGATCACAAATGTAAAGTCAGAAGTTTTTTTTTTTTAATCTTTATGTATGAAGATAAAAAGCCTTCTGTGTGCAGGAGCCCCCCGCTAATACTTACCTGAGCCCAATCTCTGTCCAGCAATGTCCACGAGTGTCTCGGCTGTCTGGAACTCGCCTTCCTGATTGGCTGAGACAGCAGCACCACCGGCTGACTTTGACAGCAGCGGGAGCCAATCAGGAGAGAGAGGGGGCTGAACCACAGCTGTGTCTAAATGGACACAAGGAGCTGTGATGCGGCTCAAGTGCCCCCATAGCAAGCTGCTTGCTGTGGGGGCATTTAACAGGAGGGAGAGGTCAGGAGCACAGAAGAGGGACCCGAAAAGAGGAGGATCTGGGCTGCTCTGTGCAAAACCACTGCACAGAGCAGGCAAGGTCAATATGCAGTAGCCCATCCATAAGGGGCGCCGCCCCCCTAATCTACATGCGGGGCGCCGGAAGCATATAGTTCTATTTTTTGGGAGTTTTTTGTGAAGCACATGAATAGATCCGGAGGCTCCAATTGGCTTCAAAAAGGTTGGGCTCACCCACTTGACATCAACGAATCAACATTCGCTATTGTCTTCCTGCTTCTCCTCCCAGAGAATCTTGACAGGAAGAGGGTCCTAAGACCGGATTGGTCAGGAGGGGGTGGGGGGAGAAGCGACCCGATTGGCCCGGGAGAAGCCGCCCACGACCTGGATGGGGTAAGTGCGGGGCTGGCTGGCATGTGAGTGAGTATCTTCTATACTATACAGAACATTTATTTGGACATGTTCTATCTGCATTACATTAGTTTGAATCCATTTTTATTAAAAACATAAATTTGATAAACAGTTGCACTAATATCCTTTGATTTTATAGGACCTTCGCTTTCAGAAAATATAACATGTACTAAAGTTTTAAAACACATTTTCAGGTAGTAAAAAAAAAAAAAAAAGTCAAATAAGTCAAAAATGGGAGAAAAAAAAAAGTTTTTGGTAGCAAAAGGGTTAATCATTAAGATAAACTAAATTAAAATATTTAAAAAAAAATTAAATCACTTACCAACAAGCTCTTTAGGTCTAAAAGTTGAACTCTCTTCATAATGACCAAGGCTGCCAAGCCACAAAATGTATATCCTCCATGTGCTTCCATGCCTGGCACCCCACCAATACCACCTTCCCAAAACTGGCACCTAGAACAGCGGTCCAATGGAAAAGCAATGCATCATAGGACGTTATCCTAAAACATTAGGTGTTTAAACGTTTATATCAATAAAAGTGATAATTTTCATACCTGGCTATCCATTCAGCCGTACCATCAAATAGCTTGGGTGTCATAATGTTTGTCAGTGATGCCACAGAGGCAGCACAATAGGCACTTCTGTAATAGAACAAGAAAGTAAACTGTCATCAAGTACTAACCTCCTAGGAAAGAAATGACCCATAACACTTATAGTTTGAAATAATATAAAATACCATTTATTCCCATAAAGTCTACAATTTTATGAGAAATCCGTCCCACTCCCTAAACTAACAAAATAAATAATGCAGTAGAATGACTCAAAATCAATGCCGATAATGGCGAGCTGTACTCTCCAATACCGCCGTGTCCAAACCTTCAACAAATACGTTTTAAATACCCATCTCCCAAATAAAAACACGGAATATCTGACCTTACATCCACTTCTCCTCCCACATGCATATTAAAAGATCCATTGGGTTGCTTCAGTGACCAGAGGAATTCCAGAAGCTTTTCCCTGTGAAATGAAATCATCATTATTGGCAGGGAACACACAAAGGATGGAATTTACAATAATCTGCCCAGCGATGGCCAATATAGTCAGTATAAAAAGGTAGATCATCATCCTTAGAGGACAAAGTATTAGTATCCGAATAAGTTACCCCAACATCTGTTATTCCTGATATATGTCTGCTGTACAATGTACATGTGTTTAAAAGTATCTTCAAACTGACCACACTGGGCATAGACACACATCCAACCAGTCAGTTTTCTGGCTGTGCTGGGAGAACAGCCTGCCTGTCCTTCAATGGTCAGACTTGTGCCGACACACCTCCCCCTGCACAGGTCTTTACACTGGGAAGATCAGTGTACTGCTCCCTCTGCTGACAGACTCCCCCCAACCCCCCCCCCCCCCCACAGTGTTAATTTCCGTTGACTAAAATACAACTAAAACAATTCAGATGACTAAAATACAACTAAAACTGCAATTTAGTAAAAAAAACTAGAACTAAAATAAAAACCGAAATTTGATGTCAAAATGAACACTGCCTCTCAAAGCCCCTTATGCAGCTGAGAAAAACGGTCATGTGATCACTTACAGAAAAAATAATAATGATTATAATTACACATACATACATACACATACATATATATATATATATATATATATATATATACACACACACACACACATACACACACACACACACACACAAGAATCTATCTATATACACACACACACTATATTGCCAAAAAGTATTGGGACGCCTGCCTTTACACGTACATGAACTTTAAATGGTATCCCAGTCTTAGTCCGTTGGGTTCAATATTGAGCTGGCCCACCCTTTGCAGCTATAACAGCTTCAACTCTTCTGGGAAGGCTGTCCACGAGGTTTAGGAGTGTCTATGGGAAGGTTTGACCATTCTTCCAGAAGTGCATTTGTGAGGTCAGGTACTGATGTGGATGAGAAGGCCTGGCTCGCAGTCTCTGCTCCAATTCATCACAAAGGTGTTCTATCGGGTTGAGGTCAGGATGCTGTGCAGGCCAGTCAAGTTCCTCCACCCCAAACTCACTCATCCATCCATGTCTTTATGGACCTTGCTTTGTGCACTGGTTCAAATCATTTGGTGGAAGGGGGATTATGGTGTTGGTTGTTTTTCAGGGGTTGGGCTTGGCCCCTTAGTTCGCATCAGCATACCAAGACATTTTGGTCAATTTCATGCTCCCAACTTTGAGGGAACAGTTTGGGGATGGCCCCTTCCTGTTCCAACATGACTGCACACCAGTGCACAAAGCAAGGTCCATAAAGACATGGGAATGTAGGCAGTACCAAAAAATTATAACTATAAATAAATACTCCGGACACAATATCATAAGAGTAATAATTTATTATATATATATATTTATTTTTTGGTAATAAAAAAGGCCGCGGCACCTTACAATGGTTAAAACATAAATATATAAATCTATTTAATAATTCATTTAAACTTGAACTATAATTAATTAAATCAAAGCATAAAATGTTAAATATAACCAAATATCTCGCTCAGTCACAGAACTCGAGCGAATACCATAAATAAAATTTATTTTAAAGTCCCCCCTTGATTCAAGGGTGACAAACCAATTATAGGTGCTGCGACAGGGTGGGAGGGAAGGGGGAGCACACCAACCTGTATGTACTCAACTGTGACTAACTCCTAATCCCAGGGGGTTTATATAGCCCCCCGCACGTGTTCTACTACGGAACCCACGTGTTTTTCCCGCTTAAAGTCACGTTTTTCCCGCCTGAGATACACCTGTCTAGTAGGCAGGAAAAATTTAAAGTGACAGTAAAAAATTTTTTTTTTTTTTTGACTGCCACAATCCCATGCTGTGGGCACTAATTAATGCCCACTTTTTCATGGATGAGCGAGTTTGGGGTGGAGGAACTTGACTGGCCTGCATAGAGTCCTGACCTCAACCCGATAGAACATCTTATATATATATATATATAAAAATAAAAAAAAAGAAGTAATAATATTTTTATTATTTTATAAAAGTAAACAAAAAAATGGAGTAAGAGGATACCAAGGAACCTTTTTCAGGAGTACAACTCCAAGTTGTCCATAGATAACTATACATAAACATCTGAACTAGAATACAGATAAAAATGGTTCCTAAGAAATTCATTAACAAGAAAAAGAATACATCCCAATACTCTTCTGAGATAGCAGGTTTATCTTATCCACATACCTGTTAATGACATTATAGGCTTCTTCTGTTCCAATGGTGCATAGAGCATTCACTGCTGCATAGGTAGGAGCTAGATGAGGTTGCTGGCTAGGTCCACCACCAAAGCCCCCATTGGGACCCTGACATTGACCTAGAAACTGGCAAACACTGAGAAAAAAAAAATGAATAAGTAGGGACAAATGATACTGCAAGCAATTTCCCGTCACTGCTGTACACAGGTGGTCTGGAAATTGCAAGTAAATGTATTGCTGCAGCAGAGAGCAGTGACAGGACCTGTCTGCACCACAGGGCAGCAACCTAGAGGGCAAGTCTGCACAAAAAGCCAGGCGTCAAAACTACAATGATGGTCTTCTGCAGCTGGAATATAATGCATCATGCTGGTAGGATTCTCCCAACTACTCTCTTTTTTGTCACCCTGCAGGAGTAGAGTCTGTCTACCATCACCAGTGCAGCCATGACCCTGAAGGGGCTCTCCTGGAATATTAAGGGTTTAATTTGCCCAGAGAAGCAAACAAGCTGTCTAGCTGAGCTCTGGAGACAGAACATACATCGTCTTCCACCAAGAGACTCATTTTAGAGCAGACCAGATCCCAAAACTTTATAACAAACATTTTCCAATGGTCTACCACAGTCCGTCTTCAAAATCAAAAGGAAACCGTATTTTAATATCAAAATCCCTTCCCTGGCAATTCCTCACGGACCAAGAGGGCAGGTTCCTCTTGCTTAAAAGGTAAGCTATAGTCACATACATTCACCCTGGCGAACATTTTCCAAATAGTAACCCGCTTCCGGCTTTGGAAAAATTCCTTTCCACTCTTGACTCCTTAATAGAAGGAACCTTAATACTGGATGGCAACTTTACCCTGACCTTAGACCCTCAAAGACCTTTAACTACGGTACTTTCTTATCTGCTATGTGATGTTATTCTTTGTATGTTTACATTGCAAATTCCCAAAAAGTGCTTGGGGAGTGTTTCCCCGCACTTAGTGTCCTAGACAAACAAGGGTAAAAATCAACCCAACCAGTAGGCAGAAATTCAAACTGCCATAGTTGTCACCAGAACTGAGGTCCCCACTACAAGATGTCCAATTTTGTCTCCCTCTTTATTTTAACTACAGTGGATCCTTGGATTACAAGCATAATCCATTCCAGGAGAATGCTTGTAATCCAAAGCACTGGCATATCAAAGCGAGTTTCCCCATAGAAGTGAATGGAAAGAAAGATAATTTGTTCCACATTGACTTCTATTGCATGCAATACCACATCTGGCCAGAGGTGGGGGGGCGCCTGAGAGACTCGGAAACACTGGGGAACTAAGTACTATATTTCCGAGCGCCTCCGAGTGTTATCGGCGCCACCGTACCTCTGGCCAAATGCGGTACTGCACACCTTGAATCCTGCTCATTTTGCGAGACAACACTCGCAAACCCGAGTCATTTTGCGAGACAACACTCGCAAACCCGAGTCAGAATTAAAAAATAAATAATAGCTCGTATTGCGAAATGTTAGTTAACCGCGTTACTCGCAATTTGAGGCATTATTGTAATATTTTGTATTTTTCTATACTTTCTGGCTTGGCAACAGTGGTGATAAAAACATCCTAGGGGTTCTAACCTTTCATCCCTTTACCAAAGAAAAAAAAGTGGCTTCACTTTACGGTTTTGTAGGGGAAAAAAAAAAAATCAAAATCAGAAGACACATGCTCCAGAATGTTCCAAGAAACAGAAATATCAAATGTACAAATTCCTGGCTGTTGCACTATGAGAACTATACTAGTAACATAAATAATGGGTATGCATGATAGAGTTCATGATCATTACATTCATAGCTTTTTTATTTTAATACGGCTCACCTTGATGCTACAGATTCAGGGATTGGCTCATCCAATATCATTAAACTATGTACAATCCAATAACATAGCCAGGGGCGGCTGGCATCCAGGCACTAGGATGGAGAAAAGGTTACACAGAAAAGAAGTCAAAAATCTAAAAGTGCTTCTTCAATGAATTTATCTGGAGACTCTTCATGGAACAAAGCTTAGCAAGTGATTTCACTAAGTAAGCAGATTTGCATGTGGACAGCTTCTGACACACAACATTACAAATACATGAAAATAGCCAAGGCCTCATGCATACTGGGCATGAAAAAAACAATTCTGCTTATAAAAGCATTCAGCATTTTTCTCCTTCAGCCTACAGAAGCACATTTGTGCATTTACAGGCATACAGTACATCCGGAAAGTAGTCACAGCGCTTTACTTTTTCCACATTTTGTTATGTTACAGCCTTATTCCAAAATGGATTAAATTCATTATTTTCCTCAAAATTCTACAAACAATACCCCAGAATGACAACGTGAAAGAAGTTTGTTTGAAATCTTTGCAAATTTATTAAAGATAAAAAATAAAAATCACATATACATAAGTATTCATAGCCTTTGCCATGACACTCAAAATTGAGCTCAGGTGCATCCTGTTTCCACTGATCATCCTTGAGATGTTTCTACAACTTCATTGGAGTCCATCTGTGGTAAATTTAGTTGATTGAACAGGATTTGGAAAAATACACACCTGTCTATATAAGGTCCAAACTGTTAATTGTGCATGTCAGAGCACAAACCAAGCCAATGAATTGTGTGCAGACCATTGAGACAGGATTGTATCGAGGCACAGATCTGGAGAAGGGTACAGAAATTTTTCTGAAGCATTGAAGGTCCCAATGAGCACAGTGGCCTCCATCATCCATAAATAGAAGAAGTTTGGAACCACCAGGACTCTTCTTGAGCGGGCCGTCCAGCCAAACTGAGCGATCGGAGAAGGGCCTTAGTCAGGGAGGTGACCAAGAACACGATGGTCACTCTGACAGAGCTCAAGCATTTCTCTGTAGAGAGGAGAACCTTTCAGAAGAACCACCATCTCTACAGAACTTCAACAATCAGGCCTGTATGGTAGAGTGGCCAGACGGAAGCCACGCCTCAGTAAAAAGGCACATGACAGGCCACCTGGCATTTGCCAAAAGGCACTTGAAGGACTCTCTGACCATGAGAAATAAAATTCGGTCTGATGAAACAAAGATTGAACTCCTTGGCCTAAATGGCAAGAGTCATGACTGGAGGAAACCAGGCACTGCTCATCACCTGGCCAATACCATTTTTTTCAGCAGCAGGAACTGGGAGACTAGTCGGGATCGAGGGAAAGATGAATGCAGTAATGTACAGAGACATTCTTGATGAAATCCTGCTCAAGAGCACTCAGAAACTCAGACTGGGGCGACTGTTCATCTTCCAACAGGACAACAACCCTAAACACACAGCCAAGATAAAAAAAAGGAGTGGCTATGGGACAACTCTGAATGTCCTCGAGTGGCCCAGCCAGAGCCCAGACTTGAACCCAATTGAACATCTCTGGAGAGATCTGAAAATGGCTGTGCACCGACGCTCCCCATCCAACCTGATGGAGCTTGAGAGGTCCTGCAAAGAAGAATGGGAGAAACTGCCCAAAAATAGGTGTGCCAAACTTGTAGCATCATACTCAAAGACTTATGGGTTGTAATTGGTGCCAAAGGAGCTTCAACAAAGTATTGAGCAAAGGCTGTGAATACTTGTGTACATGGGATTTTTTATTTATTTTTATTAAATCAATAAAGATTTTAAAAAAAAAAAAAACTTTTTTCACGTTGTCATTATGGGGGTATTGTTTATAGAATTTTGAGGAAAATAATGAATTGAATCCATTTTGGAATACGGCTTTGTTTACAAGCTGAAAAAAAAAAAAATCTAGAGAAAAAAACTCCCAAGAAGAGAAAAAAAAAAAAAATGCACATAAACCCACGTGAGTGTTTTCTATGTTGCTTTTTTCTGCCATAGATTGACATTTTTTCAGTCGCCTAGTGTGCATGGACACTAAACCTGCAGTCCAGCAGTCAGCGATTGACCATGGACTCTGAAATGGTGATTTCTCAATCAGATGCACTACTCATTTGACAAATTCAGAGATCCCAATATGAACAAGTAACCTGCCTCCCTCACCCCTCTATCTCTTACCAATGGACATTTTTTTTTTTTGGTGCTATGAAGCAGCACTTTCTCTTTTCTTGCCCAAGCGACAGGTTCTCCCCGCCCCATGTGTTCGCAGATATGCCACAGGGCTCGGTTCCCGAGAGAGGTTTCCTATGCAAAGATTGGTAACAGGAAAGTCTAAAACCCATCTTTTGTGCATGCATGGAAGCCCCTGTGCTGACTGGCTTAGGGTACCAACTACCCGGTGGTAGAATGATCTGCATACGTACCGATTTTAAAGCCGCTCTGGTCTGGTCATGTACTCCAGCTCCTATGCGTCAGCCAGCAGCTGCTTAAGGGGAGAGGAGGGACAGCCAACAACAACTGGCCCATAGTAAGCCTATGGGCGACATCAGCATTCCAGCTGTGCTCTCTCCTCTCCCCTGTAGCCGACGCTGACTGACACAGGGGAGATCATGTGCCCGGGCCAGAGAAGCCTAAAGCCTAGTACAGTGTTTTGCAACCTTTTTACGGCGAAGTACCCCTGCAAGTCTAAAAAAAAATCCTAAATATCCCTGTCTCGAGAAAGTGATGGGCACTGAAAGGCAGCTCTGATAGGAGGCACTGATGGTTGGGCATGCTGGCATGTGTAGTTCCTGAGCAGGCAGGACTCACTTTTTTTTCCTGTCTGCAGTAGCTGGCTATGTGCAGGATTTCAGAGTGGAGTGGAGATCAGGGAGTCGCGGCAGGCATCTTCACACATGGCAGGCAGGACATCCGAGGCGCGCTGGAGGGGGGGGGGGGGGGGCAGGAGCCGGGAGAACATGGGGTCCCTTACTGACCCTGGTCAATCAGCCCTGCCCGGGAAAACATATTCCGGGCAGCGCAATGGGCTCCATTGATGACAGGACCCCAGGCAGCTGCCACTGGCCTGACACGGCACAGACCGTTGGTAGAACAGTGCCACGCAACATGGCTACAACCGGGGACTGTATGTGTGCGGGAGGCAGGACTCAGGAAACAGAGCACTGTGCGTACCCCATCCCCTTGGTGCATGTACCACGGGTTGAGAAACCCTGGCCTAGTACGCACGGGCTGAATGTTGGCCAGTTCAATAGAAACAGGCCAACATTCGGCCCGCGAGTACAGCAGCCGTTTGGTCGGCTCCTGACGAAGGCTCATGACCAAAAATGGTCTTCCGACCGTCTCCCGATCG
Source organism: Rana muscosa (assembly GCA_029206835.1). NCBI lineage: Eukaryota > Metazoa > Chordata > Amphibia > Anura > Ranidae > Rana > Rana muscosa. Next base: position 147,578,177 of record CM055126.1, on the reverse strand, counting down.
GCGTTCTCAGCCAATGGCTGAAAGCGCTGACCTGTCAGAACACAATAGAACAGCAGGGGAGATCTCTGTACGAACATCAGATTGTTAGTTCAGCGGCTCCTACCTGAGCTGTCAGTTTTTGTTAGTTTAATCCACTGGGTTGAAAGAAAAAAAAAAAAAAACATTGTGGTGTGTACGAGGCTTAAGAATAGGCAAGTATTGAGTTCATTCTTCCCCAGAGTAGTTAGAACAGATGTTAGAGGGGGGGGGGGGGGGGGGGGGATGGGAGTAGTTTTAGGATTTGTTAGATTAATCCTGGAATTCTACTTTAAAGGCCTCCTACACAAAGCTGTTACCGCAACACCAAATTCCAGCACCAAGAATGACCCCTGAAGCACCTGCAATGACAAGTGCATGCAAATAGTGACGGCCACTCAGCTTGTACAAGGTATGGACAGGCTGACAGCAGCTGTCATTGTTTGCACATAGCGGCACACCAAGCAATTGTTAGGGACCGGGGTCTGAGAATGGATGCAGTCAGATCCACTAGAGAGTGTAGATTTTACAACCCCAGCACTTCAAATGTAAAATAGTTGATTACCTCGTAGGAGTCGGAGAGGTGCTGTAAGCCTTTCCGTAGGTAGTGGGCATGGAGCTCTCTCTCCAATACAAGCCTGTAAGAAAAACACAAATGTAGTTCTGCTTAAAGTAAAACAGTTATGATAAATGTATTATGATGAATCCCCACTCTGCACTTTCCCTAAGCTGCAACAAAATGAACTCATCAATGAATAGAAGTAAAAATATCCAATAGGCGCAGTATTGGAAATCCCTTGCAAAATATAAAAAGCGACATATATAAAGTTAACACGGTACATACTCCTACGCCTGGCTCCGTTTTGTTTTTTACTTTGAGTTAAAAGGTCTGCACATCACTATTGCCAACAATATCACAAGCAATTTTTTTTTTACCTTTCACGTACATACTAAAACATGCTTTTTAGACCTGAAAATTACTTAAAGTGATTGTAAAGTCTATTTTTTTTTCTATAAAAATTAAACATGTTATACTTGCTTGCTCAGTTGCAGTGGATTTCTCCCAGGATAGTGTGGTGTTGTGGTTACCTGTCAGAAGTGACTCTTGGTATTAGCAAAGAAATTCCAGGAGGGGGCAGAAATCACACTCACTGCTTTGGATTGAGGCAAGCACACACTACGGGAAATTCTCTATTCATTTTTTATTTCAGAAGCTTAAAACCACTAAACTTTTATATTTTCATAAAAAAAAAAAAAATGTTTTACTGTACACAAAACACAATGCATTTCCTATTTTTTGCGAAACTTTAAAAAAGACAAAACTGCGTTAAATAGATACCAAAGATGTCAAACTTTAAAATTGCTTGCGTGTCAAAAAAAACTGATACTCAAGACTGGCCATAGGTAATACTTGGGGGGGGGGGGGGGGGAAACAACCCTTCACAGCTCATCAGGTTATAAGGAACTCTAAATAACATCCTCAGAATTATTCCTCTCATCCCAGCATGTGTGGCAGTACCAAACGTGTTACCTGATCACCATTTATATACATACAAATGAGCATCCTTGGAATGCGTTTGGTTGTTTTTGTTTTGTTAATTTACCACTGCTTTCATAGTATCGCTTTAAGTGGGCTAACCATGAGAAGGCAGACTGGCCTCTGATCATGTGACCACTGTGATTGCAGTCACATGATTGGGAGCAAGGCTTCACTGCTGGCTTCCTTTACAAGAAATGGCGGCGGCAGCACCCAAGAGCTGATTGAAAAATCATCTGGGGTGAAGACACACCTGGATTCCTGGACAGGTAAGTGTCCTAATATTAAAAGTCAGCAGCTACAGTATTTGTAACTGCTGACTTAACGTTTTCTGAAGGAGCCTGGACCTCCTCTTTAGGTCTGTCCTGAGATTAAGGCCGCCATCACAAGGGTGATTATACGTATACACCAGATTTCAAACACAAGAATGATAGGTGTAGGTGAATAGCAGTGACCGCTAAGCCTGTACAGGCTGACCGCAGCTGTCGCTGTTCGCATTTATCCGCACACCAAGTGGTCACCTGCAGTTAGAAATGGGCATCTGATCCTGGACACAACTGGCTGTATCCAGGCTCAGACATCCACATACATGTGAAGAACGGTGGCTGATGTCAACCTGTCATTACTTTGGACATACACCTGTCATCCAGGCCAATAGAATCCACCGATCCTTGCTGCTGGAATCCCGTGTAATCACCTGTGTGAAGGAGGCCTAAGGCCTGATTCACACCTAGGCATTTTTTGTTCTTTTTGCATATTTGCACTACAGAACGTGTTCCATGGGAAACCATGTTAAATGGACTGTAGTGCAAATCTGCAAAACCCAAAAAGCACAAAAAAAATGCATAGGTGTGAATCAGGCCTGAGACAGCCCTGCCAGCCAGCACAGACAGGTGGTGGCTTCACCTTTCTCTCTTTTGCAGAGAAGTGCGGTTTCCTGTGGGCATGCAGGAAAACAAGACTGCCCCTCCCTCTCCTAGTCTAAGTGCTGCTGTGTAGAGGATTACTGGAAGCCGATAGCAAAATCGACGCAGGTACTTAAATATTCATTTAAAAATCATTAAATATATTGAACTACATTTTTATATATATATATATATATATATATATATATATATATATATATATATATATATATATATATATATATATATATATACACACACAGCATATCTCGATTTCAGCTTTAAATGCACAGTACGTTCTCTGCCAATTTCACATTCAGCTAGCGGTGTACATTTTGTTAAAAGGAATTTCAAACAGATATACATGGGGAAATTTTGTCAAACAAACTTAATAGCGACAGAGAAAGCAGCATGCGGTGAAACCTGAAATCAATCATTTCTGCTGCTACAACAAAAACCTCGGCCATATCATGTATTATGACTGCACGGAAAAGAGTTACCGCTCCGATGGGACTGTTGAACCTCTCACTGGATTCAAAGCCGTGAGTGCAGGCAATGCATATAAAGATGCGGAAATTGAAGAAAGTCTGGACAGCCGCACTACAAAAATAGTTCCTTTTATTGTAAAATTAAATCACCAAAATAGCTATGAATAAGCACTGAACTACAGTGTGACACGCGTCAGTTGCATCTGTTTTTTTTGCTGTGGCATGTATTTTGGTGATTTGATTTTACAATAAAAAGGAACTATTTTTGAAGTGCGGCTGTCCAGACTTTCTTCAATTTCCGTATTATTATGACTGCACAGAGAGCATTACAACTCTCAAAATAACATTTATTAAAATGAGTAATGTTACATCATACCGGTATGAAATGCAGCTACCGACCGCAGGACTTGGACCCCTTTCACACTGGGGCGCTATAACACTAAAAATAGCGCCTGCTAAGCACTCCGAGAGAGCCACTGCTGTCTCTCCAATGTGAAAGCCCCGAGGGCTTTCACACTGGAGCGGTGCGCTAGCAGGGCGGTAAAAAAAAGTCCTGCTAGCCGCATCTTTGGAGCGGTGAAGGTGCGGTGTGTATAGCACTCCTGCCCATTGAAATCAATGGGCACTGCGGCTATACCGCCGGCAAAGCGCTGCTGCAGTAGCGCTTTGCAGGTGGTCTTAACCCTTTTTAGGCCGGTTTTAACCCTTTTTCGGCCGATAGCGAGAGTAAAAAGTCGAATCACCCCATTTTGGGACAATATACTACAACTCTAGGACAGCCTTGTGGGTGATCAACTCCCCAACTTGCCCCCAAATTATCGTGCCGTCTATGCTGCCAGGTTCCTATAAACAAATCAGAAAAGACCTTGATTAGACATTTCCTCACTGCCGCTTGATCTGTAATAGCCAGACATTGGTGACAAACCGAACCACCGTCACTGGCTGAATGGGCAGAATTGACCATTTGGAACACATAACAGCCTGGGAGGAGGACAGAACCAAGTCATACCCACCCACATGAACGGTATTGGTACCATTTTCACATCCTTCATATCAGGCAGGGCTTGAGTGATTGGCTACTTCTGGGATCTCCATGCTTGCCTTCCTTTTTTTCTCCCCCTAGCTTCAATATCTATCCCTGCGTCTTCTCCCTCATCGGTAAAAACGGGACTACTGCCCCATTATGCATGCACTACTCAGGAGAAATTTATGAGAGGGGGTGTCAACCCTTGTTTGCAATCGTATTTGTTACATAGTTGGGCTCAGGGCTTTTTTTCCTGACGGAACTGGGCAGGAAGACAGGAATGGAGGGTTAGGCATGGCTGTGATTAACAGCAGTGGGAGAAATGCAGCTGTACACGGCCAATGTGCAGGAGTTCTTATACTATGAGTGCGGGGGACTCGGGGACAGGAATTTCAGGTCAAAAAATTTGCAGTGGGTCGCCATGAACAACTGGTCTCTACTTATGGGATCAGCTGGGACTGCTCTTACTTCAAGCCGTTTGGTTTGCATTGCTGCTTTAGACCACTTTCACACTTTTCAGGCGCTTTCACGCTAAAAAAAGCACCTGAAAACTTATTTCCATTAAAATCAATGAATGCTTTCACACTGGGGCAGTGCGCTGAAAAAACGCCCCTCTCCATTGAAATGAATTGAAAGCGATTCAAAAGCGCCTGAAAAGCGCTTCAAAAGCGCTCAGTGTTTTACTGGCAGTTTTTCAAGCGCCTCAGTGTGAAAGTGGCCTTATTGTCCTGTTTTACCATAGTCACTGAAGGCTTCTTTTTTAACACACTGTGATAGACAATACCCAATTATCCCCGTATGTCCAGCACCTTACATGCTCCTGCATCTACTTTCTATATCTTTACCAATTTTGCCAGCTGCTTACTATTAGAATTAACTATACTCTACTCCATATCTAACTGCGAGGCTCCTGAAGAAGCGTGCCTACACGCGGAACTTGTCGAGTGAAACGCCTATCATATGCAACAACGTATTCCACCTATTTTTTATCCCACTTATTAGGGATCATGTATTGTATGGAATAATTAGATGTTTTGTTCCATTGAGGGCTATAGAAATTACAATGTATAGGTGATGGTTGCTGTATTAATATAGAGATATAGACTTTTTACAAGATTGTATATGGAATTAAATTACATGCAATAAATTTATACTTTTTTAATCTACTTTGTAGTACTGTGCCTAAAAAGTCCAAGTCCCACAGATTTTAATTTCTATTCCACACAATGAATGCAGCCTTATACCTGGTACACACACACACAATGAGATTATGGGGCGAATGATCGTCCAGTTCTTTTTTGCATGCTAATCTCACATCGAAAATGAAGGGTTTACTAAAGTTACGAAAATTCTCATACGACAGAATAAAAATTCAGAAGTGACGAGATGTGTTGTAGTGTATTGGTATTGTATTTTCGAACCAAAACTGTACTGATTAAACGAAAATCATGTGATCTGGGATCATACAAGAAAATTTTTTGTGCTTGTACCATCTGATAATAAATTGGATTAACTGTCGTGATTGGCTCTCGAGAGCTGTGTACCAACCATCAGATTATCCTATGATCGCTTCGAAAGCGGTATTTTTTGATTGCGTGTACAGGGCATAAGGCATCTGAGAGGAAGCAGGAGAAATATAGTACAATAAATGGAATTACTTACTGAAAGGCCCCGTGGCTTTGTTTGATGGCAGTGAAGATGGCACCCACAGAACTCTCCACCTTTTTCTGTAAACGATAAACATACATCTTAAAAACACTATTCCCAGACACTCAGCAAGGCTGCATTCATACCTGAGCGTTGCGTCTAAACGTTTTTTTCACGCATTTGTATGCATTTTTTGGGCTTGAGAGTTTTTTTGGACTTTGGCTTTTTTATTAGCCAATAGAGAAAACCATTATCTGTTGCATCATTTGTTGCTAGGCATTTCAGCTTTTCCATTAGTGTTTATTATTATTATTATTATTGTTGTTTTTTTCGTTAGGGTTTGAGTTCAGTTTAGGAGTAGGGAGTTATTTTATTTATTTTTATATGAATAATAAATGAATAAAATGTAAAATAGAAATAAATAAAATTCAATAAATACTAAGTAACATAAAATAATTAACCTTTAACATTAACCCTTAAAAAAAAAAAATTAAGGTTAGCGGTTATTATTTATGTATTGCAGTTTATTCATTTTACTTATTGATGATTTTTAGTTGTGTATTTATTTTACATTTATTTATTCATACATAATTACTTTTTTTTTTTCTTCATGAGCAGAAAATTGTGCAAAAACACACCAATCCGCACAAAAGGCGCGTTTCCATTCATCTCATGAGAATAGAAAACGTGCCAAAATCTGCCCGATTTGAGCGACAAAAAAAGCTCCAGAACTTGTTTGAGCTTCAGGCGATTTCCAGGTAAGTCAACAGAGCAAATGATCTAGTCATGTAGTAGTGGAACGGTGAAGCCGATTTACTGAATTCAAAAAGAACAGCGATAAATGGTGAGGGGTTGACCCAGAACACAAGTTACTGCAAAATGGAGTGAACAAACCATGGACTTTTTAGGCACCAACACAACCAAAAAGTAAAAAAAAAAAAAAAAAAAAAAAAAAAAAAATTACTAAATTTTATTTCATTTCTTTTAAAAAAAACATATTGTGTCTAAAATCTCATGGATAAAAAATAAATATTCAATATAAGCTAGGTGCGCATCTTCACTGGTCTCACGATTCGATTATCTGGTCAACTATTCGATTTGATTCCACGATGCATCACGATTACCAACGAGCTCCCACTTCCTCCCTGCAATCTTCTGGGACACATCACGGGTCCCAGAAGATTGCCCAGCTATGCAGGACAGCTCAGTGAGACATGCGCCCCCGGCTGTGAAGCTGCAAGCCGTCACAGCCGGATGCTCATAGTAGTATTGCCAGCGCCGTGGACAGGCGAGGGAGAGAATGGAGGGTTCGGGTGGCCACATCGCTGGATTGTGGGACAGGTGAGTGTCTTTTTGCAGCTGCAGGCATCATTCCGGTATAACCCCCTAAAGCCGAGGCCGCATACGCTCGGTGCCAAGGGGTTAACAGCTATACACTCGGATCGCTCTCCCGGGAGTGGAGGGGCAAGTCGGGATGACGTCACCCGGAAATTGATTTTTCCGGTCGTATGCATTGATGCCGCATCGGGGACACCTGAATCGCGATGCATCGATTAAATTTCAGCACCCCTATAAGCCACTAATATGGTCAAAAATCCCACACCAATCCTCTGATCCACAGGAGAAGTACAGCCAAATGAGCGTTCGCTGTACTTCTCTAATAAAGCTCGCTCGTCCTTCCCTTTTCCTGACCTGCATGCTCAGATAAGGGTCTGGTACGGATTTTGGCATAGGGGTTCCCCTCAAAATCCATGCCAGACCCAAAGGGCCTGGTATGGATTAGGGGGGACCCCACGCCTTTTTTTTTCTTAACTTTTCATTGCCGGAATTGTATCAAATTGCACCCTCCGTCGAAAAGTGCCCTCCAGCTGATTTCCGGATGTAAACAAGGCAGATCGCCATTCTGACAGGAGGAAAGGGATGGAGTTTGTGTCCCTGAAAAGCACCTCACAGTTCACATATACACTGGTTAGACACGCAGTTAAAAGTGGTTGTAAAGGCAGAAGGTTTTTTATCTTAAAAGTGGAGTTCCACCCAAAAATGGAACTTCCACTTTTTGGATTCCTCGCCCCCTCCGGTGTCACATTTGGCACCTTTCGAGGGGGAGGGAGCAGATACCTGTGTAATACAGGCATTTGCTCCCACTTCCTGACATAGATCACCTCGGTGACCTACGTCATGTCTGGCGCCTACACTGTCCTCCCTCGCTGTCTTCTGGGAAACACACAGGTCCAGTGAGGACGCGCAGCGCGACTCACACATGCGCAGCAGGGAACCGGGAAGTGAAGCCGCAAGGCTTCATTTCCCGATTCCCTCACAGAGGATGGCGGCGGGGGCAGCCGAGCGATTGATCGGCTTCGGCTGCCGACATCGCGGGCACCCTGGATAGGTAAGTGTCCATTTATCAAAAGTCAGCAGCTGCAGTATTTGTAGCTGCTGGCTGTTAATATTTTTTTTTTAGGCGGATCTCGACTAACATATTCTATGCATTAAAGTGATTGTAAAGTCTTTTTACAAACATGTTATACTTGCCTCCTATGTGCAGTTGGTTTTGCACAGAGCAGCCCCGATCCTCTTCTTGGGTCCCTCTTTGCTGCTACTGGCCCCTCCCTCCTAACGAGTGCCCCACAGCAAGCAGCTTTCTATGGGGGCACCTCAGCTGAGTCAGAGCTCCATGTGTCCATTCAGACACGGAGCCCCGACCTGGCCCTGCCCCCTTTCTCCCCTGATTGACTGCTTGCTGACTGATTTAAGCATGGTACCCACAATCGGATTTTCCGCGGACAAAAAGCGTAGGACTTTTGTCCGAAGGGCGTTGGCCAGGAATTTGTCTTGCATACAAACGGCACACAATTGTTGGCCAACAAACACAAAACTATGTTTTTCAGCTCTTTAGCGCCACCCTTTGGGGAACTTCTGCTAATGTTGTGTTATGGTTAGCATTGCTTCTGAGCATGTGTGTTTGTACTTTGGAGTTTTGTCCAAAGGACTTCTGTACACACGATCGGATAATCAGACAACACACATTTGTAGTCGGAAAATTTTAAAGCATGCTATCCAACATTTGTTGGCGGAAAATCCAGCAACAATTGTCCAATGGAGCATACAAATGTTCAGATTTTCTGACAATAGCCTGTCACAGAATTCCCGTCGGAAAATCCGATCGTGTGCATGAGGCTTTAGATTGACAGCCGCGGGAGCCAATGGTGTGGCTGCTGTGTCTCAGCCAATCAGGAGGTGTGTCTCGAATGGCTTAGACACTCATGGACATCGCTGGAGAGAGATGGGGCTCAGGTAGGTAATTGGGGGGTGCTGGGGAGGCTGCTACACACAGAAGGTTTTTATCTTTATGCATAAAGATAAAAAAAAAAAAAAACCTTCTGCCTTTACACTCCTTTTGGATAAAAAGCCTTATGTGTGAAGCAGCCCCCTTCAGCTCCCCTAATACTTACCTGAGCCCCATCTAGATCCAGCAAAGTTGCAGCAGTGTCTCAGCTGCCCGGGACCCCCCCTCCTCATTGGCTGAGACAGCAGCGCGGCACCATTGGCTCCCGCTGCTGTCAAAAATAGTCAGCCAATGAGGAGAGAAAGGGGGTGGGGCCGGGGCACACGGCTCCATGTCTAAATGGGCACAGGGAGCATTGACTCGGCTCAGCTTGGGTGCCCCCATAGCAAGCGACTTGCTGTGGGACACTCGACAGGAGGGAGGGGCCAGGAGCACAGAAGAGGGACCTGAGAAGAGGAGGATCCAGGCTGCTCTGTGTAAAACCACTGCACAAGGCAAGTATAACATTGTTATTTTTAACAAAAAAAATTTTTAAAAAAAACGACGACTTTACATTCACTTTAACCCTTTAATCACCCCTGATGTTAACCCCTTCCCAGCCAGTGTCATTAGCACAGTGATGGAGGATATTTTTAGCACTGATCACTGCATTAGTGTCAATGGTTCCCAAAAAGTGTCAGTGTCTGAATGTCTGCTGCAATATCGCAGTCCTGCTATAAAAGTCAGTCACTGATTGCCGCCATTACTAGTACAAGAAACAAAAATATCCCACAGTTTGTAGACACTATAACTTTTACGTAAACCGATCAATATACGCTTATTGGGATTATTTACCAAAAATATGTAGCAGAATACACATCACCCTAAAATGATAAAGAAATTTGTTTTTTTTTCAATTGGATATGTTTTATAGGATAAAGTAAATTTTTATAAAAATTGTCGGTCTTTTTTGTTTATAGCGCAAAAAAATTAAAACGGCAGAAGTGACCAAATACCAACAAAGAAAGCTCTATTTATGGAAAAAAAAGGACATAAAATTTATTTGGGTACAGTATCGCACGACCGCGTAACTGTCAGTTAAATTAACGCAGTGCCGTCTCGCAAAAAATGGCCTGGTCATGAAGGGGGGTAAATCTTTCGGAGCTGAAGTGGTTAACTATCATTACTCATGATTATGTTCCGCAGGTCACTTCAGCCCGGACCATTTTGGCTGGTTAAAGACCAGGCCCCTTTTTGCGATTCGGCATTGCGTTGCTTTAACTGACAATTGCGCGGTCGTGCCACGTGGCTCCCAAACAAAATTGACGTCCTTTTTTCCCACAAATAGAGCTTTCTTTTGGTCGTATTTGATCACCTCTGCAGTTTTTATTTTTTGCGCTATAGACAAAAATAGAGCGACAATTTCGAAAAAAAGACAACATATTTTTTACTATAATAAATATCCGCAAAAAATATATAATTTTTTTTTTCCCTCAGTTTAGGCCGATACGTATTCTTCTACATATTTTTGGTAGAAAAATAAATAAAAAATTTAATTACAATAAGCGTTTATTGATTGGTTTGCGCAAAAGCTATATAGTGTCTACAAAATAGGGGGACGTTTTATGGGATTTTTATTATTACTTTTTTTTTTTTTTTTTTTTTACTAGTAATGGGAGCGATCAGCAACTTTTTTCATGACTGCGACATTATGGCGGACACATCGGACACTTTTGACACATTTTTGGGACCATTGTCATTTTTACAGCGATCAGTGCTATAAATATGCACTGGTTACTGTGAAAATGACACTGGGAGTGAAGGGTTAACCACTAGGTGGCGCTGTAGGGGTTAAGTGTGACCTAATGTATGATTCTAATTGAAGGGGGGCGTGGCTTGGCGTGTGAGGTCACTAATCGTCGTTCCCTATGACAGGGAACAGACGATCAGTGACACTGCCATTAGGAAGAACGAGGAAAGGTTTGTTTACACTCACCTCTCCCTGTTCTTCAGCACTTTGACCTGATCGCGGGACACCAGCGGCGATCGGGTCCGGTCATGGAGCTTCAGACCAGGTCGTGAGCGCACCGGCGTCTTGCGCGCGACCCACGGACAGGTTCTTAAAGGGGACATACCTGTACACCCTTGTGCTTGTCCGTGCCATTCTGTCGACGTACATCGTCGTGAGGCGGTCCCTAAGTGTTCCCTAACAACCAACTATTTACAGTGTTTGTTAAGGACGCCGGTTACCAACGGTGGTAAATTACCACAGGCTTTCACTACTAAAATACCACATGACTTCATAAAATAGCGCATGTGGCATTATAGTGGCGTTTATTTTTTTCGTGAATGCCAAAAAAACATATTGAAAAACTCTGTGTGGCATCTTACCGCATACCTGGATGCAGTAAGACAGTGGTTCTCAACCCTGTCCTCAAGTACCCCCAACAGGCCATGTTTGCAGGTTTTCCTTTATCTTGCACATGTGCTTTAAATCAGAATCAATGGCTTGGTATTTTGGACAGCTATTATATCCAAGAGAAATTCCCAAATCATGGCCTGTTGGGGGTACTTGAGGACAGGCTTGAGAACCACTGCAGTAAGATACCGCTTTGTGAATGGGGCCCAAATATTTCCTGGCGGGGAGGTAACCATACATACGAGCAGAAACCACGTCTAAATGCGGGTACAAAACAATGCATTTCAATGTATTATTAGGAGAAAAACAAAAAAAACATCAATCTGCCCAGTTTGAGCTACAAAATCAGGTTTCAAAACCTCAGGAGAAAAACAAAAAAAAAACATTCCCCTCTGGGTGATCTATGTACATTGCAAGTATTTTAACAAACTTTGTTGCAGATTCCTACCTTTTGCTATTCTGAAGAAATCCCTGTGTGTTGGTCTGTGTCCATGTGGCAAATGAATCTAATGGGAGTGGTTTCATAATTATCAGTCAGCTGCTGCACCTGCAGGGCTCTAATGAGGAAAATTGCAGGGTCTGCATCCCTTTAGATGTGATTTCCTATTGTGAGTCTCACCAAAAATGACATTTTTATTGCAGGGGATGCCGGAAATCGGACTTGTATCTTAGCCAATCACATAAGCAAGAAATTATGTTTCGGGGGGGTTGTACATATTCTGGGGTTGCCATATTGCATTACTATTTACAGAAAATTACAGATTGGAAAGGTTATTTTTAATAGCATTAAAATTACAATACGACTTGTGTAGCATATGCTATATTATTTATTTTATTTGCTTTCGATTTCTTTTTTCCCTCCCTGAGTCTTTCAGTTTCACAAAACAAAATGCTTGGGTGTGAATGGGTCTTAATGTCATCCAACATGGAAATTCAACATTATCTATGAAAATGATTTGGGAAAAAAATAAAATCAGTAGATATGGTGTAAACTTGGTTATCAATAAACAAACAAACAAAAAAAGTGAAGTGCCACAGAAAGAACAATTACGTCTTTACAGAATGGATAAGAATGGCCTCCATTGAATCAGCACCCACACGCTGCATCCTGCCACCCCCCCCCCCCCCCCCCCGGGTATAATCTGATAACAAAGGACAGGACACCCATTGTAGTTTTCCCAGCTGTAACTGCCAAGGTTAGCAGATTTCTTTTGTATAAAACATTAACATGGAACCTCTAGGAAACGTCTTTTAAAAAAAATTCACGCAAAAATATCAAAACAAAATGTCGCAGATTGAGGTTGTCATGCTCCAAAGTCCCAGCCACACACTAGATGAGGATGTGGGGAGCTTTCTATCCCCCCCCCCCCTCCCCGACCATTCAAAATGAGGCGGCCCTTTTCCCGAAGACCATTATTGTAAGGGGCGATTCCCCTACTCACCACCAAACCAACATTGTAGTACATAATCTTTGAGCCCCGTTTACCCATACCCTCTATTTGCAGGCAGTGCAAAGAGAGGGTGTGGGTAACTCATGGGTAACTCATTCCCCTCTGGGTGATCTATGTACATTACAAGGATTTTGACAAACTGTGTTGCAGATTCCTACCTTTTGTTATTCTGAAGAAATCCCTGTGTGTTTGTCTGTGTCCATGTTCAAAAGTGAGTCTAATGGGAGTGGTTTCAAAATTATCAACCCGCTGCTGCACCTGCAAAGCCTAATGAGGAAAGTTGCTGGGTCTGCATCCCTTTAGATAGGATTTCCTATTGGGAGCATCTCACCAAAAAAATGACATTGTAGTTGCAGGGGATGCCTGAAATCTGACTTGTATCTTAGTGCAGACTTCTGGGAAAATCAGTGAGCCAATTACACAAGCAGGAAATGGCACATTCTGTGTACAGAACACCTCCAGGTAGCCATATTGCATTTCACAAAAAATTACAGAGCTGAAGATTGAAGTGGAAAGGTCATTTTTAATAACATTTAATTACAATATGACTTGTGTCACAATTGTATACACTATATTATTTTTCATCAGCAAGCCGATGAGAGCACAAGCCGGCAACTCCCGCCCCCTCCACAGCTCAGTGCTCCAATGAGTGAGGAGGAAGCAGAGCAGAGAGCTGTGACTGACAAGCAGCAGCTCTCTGCTCAGGGAGCTGTGAGAACTGAGCGATCAGCGATGTTCGATCGCTCGGTTCTCAGTGAAGAGGCGCCGGGGGACAGATCCAGCATTGGACTAATGCTACATCCACCTAGGCAAGTATGATTCTTGAAAAAAGCAAAATCCAATAATTCTCTTTTAAGTTTAGAAATGATGGTATAGAGAAACTTCTCACACCCTTTTTAACATGGGGGAACCTTTGATATAAGTTTCCGGTCTCAGTCATCCCTGCTAAGAATTATCATATTTACAGCTCATGATACATTGGTGTGAAAATAAAGTTGTGGGTATAAGATTAATAAAACAATAAAAATGTGAAGTCATTTGTGTTTTTAAACCCAGGTCTGCTCTATTTGACAAAATTATCAATTATAATATAATGAAACATTAAAAATAATAATTGCAAGGAAGACACGGACAATGAAAATTGTACTGGTCAGTGGAATGTTTCCTCTTACTTGGAAATCAGCAGAGTGCCCCCTACAATGGTGTTTGAGTTTTGTTTTTTGTTTTTATGTAAAAATTCTATTAAATTTTCATAGAATAAGTAGGTGGTACAGAACAGAGCTTAGGGGGCATACCCCAGCTCAAAAAAACAAAACACAACTCTAAGACCACTTCCACACCGAGGCGCTTTCACGCTACAAAAAGGGCCTAAAAAGCTCACGAAAATTTCCATTAAAATCAATGAATGCTTTCACACTGGGGCAGTGTGCTGGCAGGGCTGGGAAAAAAACTTCCCTTTGAAATGAATGGAAAGCGCTTAGTGTTTTTACTGGCAGTTTAGAAGCGCCTCAGTGTGAAAGTGGCCTAAATCAGAATCCACTCAGCACAATGATGAGGAATAGACACTATATTGCCAAAAGTATTGGGACGCCTGCCTTAACACACACAAACTTTAATGGCATCCCAGTCTTAGTCTGTAGGGTTCAATATTGGGTTAGCCCACCCTTTGCAGCTATAACAGCTTCAACTCTTCTGGGAAGGCTGTTCACAAGGTTTAGGAGTGTGTCTATGGGAATGTTTGACCATTCTTCCAGAAGCGCATTTGTGAGGTCAGGTACTGATGTGGATGAGAAAGCCTGGCTCGCAGTACAATTCATTCCAAAGGTGTTCTACCGGTTTGAGGTCTGTGCAGGCCAATCAAGTTCCTCCACTCCAAACTCGCTCATCCATGTCTTTATGGACCTTACTTTGTGAAAGCTTTGGCTGTACTTCTCCTTTAATAAAAAGATATGTATTCTTTTATAACCTGTTTCCAGACTACCAACCGCACATTTACTGCAGCAGGGCAGCCCGGCTGCGTGAAACAACGTACCTGTATGTTGCTTCCTTTTCAGGGTCTGGGGCAACCTGCTCCCGCTGTAATTGGACACAGCAGGAGCCAATCAGCGGGTCTGGCTGCCGGGACCTGCCAATCGTTCACTGGAGAGGCAGAACGGCAGTCTGCCTATGTAAACAAGGCAGAACGCTGTTCTGTCAGAGAGAAAGAGAGATCTTGTGTTCCTGCTAATCAGGAACACAGATCTCTTTCTTCCTCCAGTTAAAGTGGAAGTAAACCCTCCTATTGTTTTCAGCCAAGGAAGATGCCATCTTTGCCTCTGTTTAATCTACAACTGCCATGATGTGGAACATGTGATCAGTTATGACACCAGCCATTGGATGGACAGTTTGGTTGAGAGCACAACCAATGGGACGCTTACATTTCCAACAGTAGCCAGAAATCAAACCGTTTTATGGATGGTTTTACTTCCGCTTTAAACCATCCCCCACACACAGTTAGAAAGCACTCCCTAGGAGCACACTTAACCCCTTTGATCGCCCCTGATGTTGACCCCTTCCCTGCCAGTGTCATTTATACAGTGACGGTGCATTTTTTTTAGCACCGATCACTGTATTAGTGTCACTGGTTGCCAAATTTGTCCGCTGCAACATTGAAAGAAAAAGAAAAAGAAAAAGAAAAAGCCCCGGAGCATGTGACTGTGACGTCATGGGAACATGTGACTGTGACGTCATGAGAAGCCTATATTAATGCGGAGCGGAGCGGAGAGCCAGTATTACAGCGGGAAGAAGTGACGCGTCAACATCGAGAAGGAGAAGAGGGAAGAAGAAGGCGACGACGGGAAGACCGGCCCCTCCACTAGCGAAAGAGCTACCAAGAAGTTAGTGGAGGGGCCAGCAGAAGGACAACGGAGAGCCGGACGAGACAACGGGAAGACCGGGCCTCTGTTAGCAAGAGAGCTAAAAAGAAGTTAGCGGAGGCCCGGCGGAAGAAAGAACCGGAGAGCGCGGCGACGACACCGGAGACCCCCGAAGTCGGAAAAGACCCCCGGAAGTCGGAAGAAGAGCGCCGGAGTCGGAAGAAGACCCCCGGAGCTGTGTAATAAATTACTTTAAAAACCTGTGTAGTGTTTTTTTATTGCAATTTTTTTCCACCAGGTGAATGGGTAGGGGTACGATGTACCCCATACTCATTCACATAGGGTGGGGGGGGCCGGGATCCGGGGGCCCCCTTATTGAAGGGGGCTCCCGGATTCCAATAAGCCCCCCGCCCGCAGACCCCGACAACCAACGGCCAGGGTTGTCGGGAAGAGGCCCTGTCCTCATCAACATGGGGGCAGGGTGCTCTGGGGTGGGGGGCCGTAGGTCGCCCCCCTGCCCCAGAGCACCAAACCCCCCATGTTGAGGGCATGCGGCCTGGTACGGTTCAGGAGGGAGGGGGGGCCGCTCTCTCGTCCCCCCCCCCTCTTCCCCTGCGGCCTGCCAGGTTGCGTGCTCGGATAAGGGTCTGGTTTGGGGGGACCCCCCCACGCCGTTTTTTCGGCGTAGGGGTGCCCGTTCAAATCCAGACCAGACCCAAGGGCCTGGTATGCTCCTGGAGGGGGAACCCACGCCGGTTTTTTTATTTAAAATTTGGCCTGGAGTTCCCCCTCAAGAGCAGCACAGCACAAGTCGCATGCCAAAGTCGGACCATGCAAGACTGCGGTCCGACTTTGATCCGACTTCAATGATAGTCAATGGGCTGAAGTCGGATCAAAGTCGGACCAAAGTAGTACAGGGAGCATTTTCAAAGTCGGACCGACATGTGTCGGACCAGTTAGGACGGCTCCCATAGGGAAACATTGATTTTCACACGTCATGCGACATGAGCTCCCAATGTCGGAGCGTTTGTCGCCCCAGTGTGAACCAGGCCTCAATGCCCTTATGAATGAGGCCTAAGAAATCTTTAACCACTTCAGTTCCGGAACATTTTACCCCTTCATGACCAGAGCATTTTTTGCTATTTGGCACTGTGGGGTCATGCAATGCTGTACCCAAACAAAATTTTGATAATTTTTTTTCACACAAATAGAGATTTATTTTGGTGCCATTTGATCACCACTGGGTTTTTTAGTTTTTTGCGATATAAACAGAAACAAAAGAAAATTTTGAAGAAAAAAAATAAATATTTTTTTAAATGCTTAACCACTTCAATACCATGCACTTATACAGCTTCCAAGCCAATTTTGAGCTTTTAGCGCTGTCGCAATTTGAATGACAATTGCGCGGTCATGCTACACTGTACCCAAACAAATTTTTTATCATTTTGTTCCCACAAATAGAGCTTTCTTTCGGTGATATTTGATCGCCTCTGCGATTTTTATTTTTTGCACAACAAATAAAAAAAGCGAAAATTTTGAAAAAAAAACGACGTTTTTCTTTGTTTCTGTTAATTTTTTTTGTAAATAAGTACCTTTTCTACTTCAATGACAGGCACTGATAAGGCGGCACTGACAAGGCGACACTGATGGGCACCGATGAGGTGGCACTGATAGGCGGCACTGATTGGCACTCATAGGCGGCACTGATGGGCACTCATAGGCGGCACTGATGGGTGGCGCTGATGGACACTGATGCCAAGCAATGCCAGCCACCACACATTGAGGTGGTGCCATCATAGTGCCAGTCAGTGCCCATTTGTGGGCACTGATTGGCATATTTTTTTTATTTATTTTTTATTTTACTACATGTGGATGGCCATCCACATGCTTGGGGCTCCCCTGTGGTCCTGGGGGGCTTCCCTGGTGGTCCAGTGTGGGTATCCGAGGGGGGGCTGCGCTGATAAACAATCAGCGCGAACCCCCCTTGTCAGGAGAGCCGATCGGCTCTCCTCTACTCGCGTCTGTCAGACGCGAGTGAGGAAGAGCCGATAAACGGCTCTTCCTGTTTACATTGTGATCAGCCGTGATTGGACATGGCTGATCACGTGGTAAAAAGCCTCCGCCGCTCCACCGATCGCCGCTATGCGCGCCCCCCGGGCACGCGGCGGCTGTTATCCCGCAGTACGTCATATGACGTCCAGTGTGGATAACAGAACCACTTCCCGGACGTCAATCTGCTATTGACGGGGCGGGAAGTGGTTAAAACATACAACACAAGAGCTTTGGGCGGTGATTGCACACAGCCGATCAGCAGGTGCCAGCTGTGAATCTTTGGCTGGGACTTGCAGACAGGCTGTGCAATCACAGCGGGTGCTGGGGGCGCATGTGTGTGTCCTAAACCCGGAATTAGGCAGTGAGATACGGGTACGTCACTTTGCCAACAGTGGCTGTTTGTCCGCAGTACATTGTAGGCGGGAGCCAAGTGGTTAAATAGCCTGTAACAGGTTAAGGAAGTGTGCAGAAAAAAAGCATATGTGTATATATATATGTGTGTGTGTGTGTGTGTGTGTGTGTGTGTGTGTGTGTGTGTATGTACATAATAATAATAAAAATAATAATCAGACCTCAGATGACGCACAGTCGCCCGTTTTACAAGCTCTACAGATATAAACAGGAGAGCCAAGGAGGAGCCACTAGTGACAGGATCAGTGATGTCTTGGGGTCCGGAGACCTCATGGAGACGGTCATATTGATCTACACAGGATCTTACTGGCAGCCAAATCCTCAGGAAATAGCTGTCCATGCTGTACTTACTGTCATATAAACTGAGGCGAGTAGACGCTGAGCGTTCACCTCTGAGTACACCCTTATGTTTTATTGTAGCAGTGCATAAAATGAGTCTTCCTTCATTCACAATGACTGAAAGCCAAGATCATCCTGCGCCGCCATATACACAATCCTATAACCCCCAATAAAGGATAATCCAACTCTCTCCTGTGGGGAAAAACATTCCTTCCCGATCCCCCAGAAGGAAGTCAGATATTCCCCGGATCTACTATCTATCCCTGGGGTTATTAAATGTGAGCACCCAGTTATATTTTGTGTACTTAGAAATGCATTTTTTATTAAACACTTTACAGAGCTGGCGGAGGCTGATTCCTGACCACACCATACATGCGCGGTGGGTGTCCTGTGTACTATCATATCATGTATACATTGTTATACTGTGTGCAACTCACATCACAACACACTGCATAGAGCTGAATGGAATGTCCTTCTGCGACATATTAATAAAGTTACAAAAAAAAAAAAAAAAAAAAGAGAAGGAAGAAGGGGGATCCAGTCTGATCCATTGTAACATGCATTGCACAGACCACACAGCAGGCAATGGGATTTTAGTGTATTTTAGGTGCAGTACATTAATAAAAAAGGTCCTACAAGCTGAATCTTTGGGGGGCTGTGATCATAGAGTACATTGTATATGGAGTGTATAGAGATTCCCAGCATTACACCCCAATGTGGGGAGGGGGGGGGTCTCCTCCTGTCATGTGTCTGGACAGGTGTGGGTGACCTGAGTGATCCATACTGTGTAATGTCCATCAGTGACTGACCGCTCCCAGCACCCCATTACAGGAAGTGTGTGCCCAGCACCCCCCATTCATCATATAATGAGCTCTTCTATAGAGGAGGCCCCGGCACTCACAGGGTGATGGGGGTATCAGTGGTCGGGGGTGACACACGTGCAAGATGTTCTGCACACCTACCTGCTCCATGGAGGTCTCGGTAGGTAGGGAGTCCTCCTGTAGCCGCTCCTCCCCATGGCTCTCTCTCGTACATCGCAGATCTCCCCCGGTCTCCGCCATGTCCGCCCCGCACGCCTCACACCGGCGATCCGATCAGCTACGGAGGCCCGGCGGGGTATAAACAGGTCAAAACGCGAACTCCGAGCCCCGCCCACCTGTCACTAGTGATACACAGAGAGCGCTCCCTCATTGGAGGACAGACTGAGCCACAAAAGCCCCTCCCTCCCATGTGACAGGAATGACAGCCTTCTCATTACTATATTAGTTACTTTATACCAGGTAGAAAGTTCCCACAGAGATCTGTCATTGTACAACATAGACCAGGAGATCCTGTCATTGTACAACATAGACCAGGAGATCCTGTCATTGTACAACACAAACCAAGAGACCCTGTCATTGTACAACACAGACCAAGAGATCCTGTCATTGTACAACATAGACCAGGAGATCCTGTCATTGTACAACACAGACCAAGAGATCCTGTCATTGTACAACACAGACCAAGAGACCCTGTCATTGTACAACATAGACCAGGAGATCCTGTCATTGTACAACACAGACCAAGAGACCCTGTCATTGTACAACATAGACCAGGAGATCCTGTCATTGTACAACACAGACCAAGAGACCCTGTCATTGTACAACATAGACCAAGAGACCCTGTCATTGTACAACATAGACCAAGAGACCCTGTCATTGTACAACATAGACCAAGAGACCCTGTCATTGTACAACATAGACCAGGAGATCCTGTCATTGTACAACACAGACCAAGAGATCCTGTCATTGTACAACACAGACCAAGAGACCCTGTCATTGTACAACATAGACCAGGAGATCCTGTCATTGTACAACACAGACCAAGAGACCCTGTCATTGTACAACATAGACCAGGAGATCCTGTCATTGTACAACACAGACCAAGAGACCCTGTCATTGTACAACATAGACCAGGAGACCCTGTCATTGTACAACATAGACCAAGAGACCCTGTCATTGTACAACACAGACCAGGAGATCCTGTCATTGTACAACACAGACCAAGAGACCCTGTCATTGTACAACACAGACCAAGAGACCCTGTCATTGTACAACATAGACCAAGAGACCCTGTCATTGTACAACATAGACCAGGAGATCCTGTCATTGTACAACATAGACCAAGAGATCCTGTCATTGTACAACACAGACCAAGAGACCCTGTCATTGTACAACATAGACCAAGAGATCCTGTCGTTGTACAACACAGACCAAGAGACCCTGTCATTGTACAACATAGACCAAGAGACCCTGTCATTGTACAACATAGACCAAGAGATCCTGTCATTGTACAACACAGACCAAGAGACCCTGTCATTGTACAACATAGACCAGGAGATCCTGTCATTGTACAACACAGACCAAGAGACCCTGTCATTGTACAACATAGACCAGGAGATCCTGTCATTGTACAACACAGACCAAGAGACCCTGTCATTGTACAACATAGACCAAGAGACCCTGTCATTGTACAACATAGACCAAGAGACCCTGTCATTGTACAACATAGACCAAGAGACCCTGTCATTGTACAACATAGACCAAGAGACCCTGTCATTGTACAACATAGACCAAGAGACCCTGTCATTGTACAACATAGACCAGGAGATCCTGTCATTGTACAACACAGACCAAGAGACCCTGTCATTGTACAACATAGACCAAGAGATCCTGTCATTGTACAACACAGACCAAGAGACCCTGTCATTGTACAACATAGACCAGGAGATCCTGTCATTGTACAACACAGACCAAGAGACCCTGTCATTGTACAACATAGACCAGGAGATCCTGTCATTGTACAACACAGACCAAGAGACCCTGTCATTGTACAACATAGACCAAGAGACCCTGTCATTGTACAACATAGACCAAGAGACCCTGTCATTGTACAACATAGACCAAGAGACCCTGTCATTGTACAACATAGACCAAGAGATCCTGTCATTGTACAACATAGACCAAGAGACCCTGTCATTGTACAACATAGACCAAGAGACCCTGTCATTGTACAACATAGACCAAGAGACCCTGTCATTGTACAACATAGACCAGGAGATCCTGTCATTGTACAACACAGACCAAGAGATCCTGTCATTGTACAACACAGACCAAGAGACCCTGTCATTGTACAACATAGACCAGGAGATCCTGTCATTGTACAACACAGACCAAGAGACCCTGTCATTGTACAACATAGACCAGGAGATCCTGTCATTGTACAACACAGACCAAGAGACCCTGTCATTGTACAACATAGACCAGGAGACCCTGTCATTGTACAACATAGACCAGGAGATCCTGTCATTGTACAACATAGACCAAGAGACCCTGTCATTGTACAACATAGACCAAGAGACCCTGTCATTGTACAACACAGACCAAGAGATCCTGTCATTGTACAACACAGACCAAGAGACCCTGTCATTGTACAACACAGACCAGGAGATCCTGTCATTGTACAACACAGACCAAGAGACCCTGTCATTGTACAACACAGACCAAGAGACCCTGTCATTGTACAACATAGACCAAGAGACCCTGTCATTGTACAACATAGACCAGGAGATCCTGTCATTGTACAACATAGACCAAGAGATCCTGTCATTGTACAACACAGACCAAGAGACCCTGTCATTGTACAACATAGACCAAGAGATCCTGTCGTTGTACAACACAGACCAAGAGACCCTGTCATTGTACAACATAGACCAAGAGATCCTGTCGTTGTACAACACAGACCAAGAGACCCTGTCATTGTACAACATAGACCAAGAGACCCTGTCATTGTACAACATAGACCAAGAGATCCTGTCGTTGTACAACACACCCTCACACCAATTGCATATAGACACCACTAAACCTCTAAATGCAGAAAAAAGTGACCTGGGAAGCATAAGGCCTCATTCACATGGGCATACCTACCTGTAAACTTATCTGAAAGCCCATCTTTGCCTGCATGGGATGCGGAGGTGTTGCGTGCATCTTGTGCAGCCAGTCCTATTCATTTATTGGGTCGCAGCAGCTACCCAGACACAGCCACTGCTTCCAATTTCACAGCTATGTGGGTGCATGTCCCCTAACACCCAGGGGGGAGGGGTGGCTATTAACATTGGCAACAGTGGGAGGCACCCCACTGGCAACAACAAAGAACACAAAGAGACACCTCAAAGGAAAAAAAGGAGGAAGGGAGAATAAAAAGAAAGAGAAACCAATAGGTCAGGGAATTTTTACCACCAATGAACTGAAGGTATTAGAGTTGGGTCTAAAATACGCCCCACATATAGGGTTTATACGTTTGATGCTTTTACTGACACTGAGAAATTTATTAGGAAGTTAAACATCAAAAAACATTTTGCAGAGAAATTCTCAACAGATGTTCAAATACTTTCAAGGAAAGGAGGAATCAATCCACATTCAACCCCAAAAATCGTCAAACCATTTCCTGGAAGTTTTTAAGTTCATGGTAGAGCAAGATATTAGATTAATCCAAACAGAGGTTGGTAGGGGAGAGGGTAACATACAGAAAGGCATTGAAGCCTTATGCCTTGTACACACGTCAGACGGACTTTTTCCATCGGATATTCCGACCATGTGTATGCCCCATCGGAATTCTGATGGACTTTTCTCATTGTGTGTGGGCCCCATCGGTCTTTTTTCCATCGGTGAGAAAAAATAGAACATGTTTTAAATTTATCCGATGGGAAAAAAAACGATAGCAAATTCCGATCGTCTGTGGGGAACTCCATCGGACAAAAAACCCACACATGCTCAGAATCAAGTCGACGCATGCTCAGAAGCATTGAACTTCATTTTTCTCGGCTTCTTGGAGTGTTTTACGTCACGGCATTTGGGACGGTCGGATTTTTGAATGATGGTGTGTAGACAAGACTGATGGAAGTCAGCTTCATCGGAATTCCGATGGAAAAATCCAGCGGATTAGAATCCATAAGAAATCCGATCGTGTGTACGGGGCTTTAGAGAAAAGGAAGAGCATAGCAATAAGGATAGCTGATAAAGGGGGGGGGGGGGGGGGGGGTTGTGGTGCTCAAGAGAGAAGAATATAATAAAGAGTTGAATAGATTGGTAGATTGGTGGAGACACCAAAACCTATAAGAAACCTATAAGATAACCCTACAAATAAACTAAAAGCATCTCTGAAAATAATAATTGTTAAAGCGGAGGCCTTGCGGCTTCACTGCCCGGTTCCCTAATGCGCATGCGCGAGTAGCGCGGCGCGCCGTCACTGGTCCCCGCTCTCTCCTGGGAGTGTGTTTCCCAGAAGACAGCTGGGGGGGGGTGATGCGCAGGGCCGTGACTCCCGCGGGAGTCAATACCCAGAAGTGGTGCAAATACCTGCCTTAGACGGGTATCTGCTCCCCCCTCCCCCTAAAAGGTGCCAAATGTGACACCGGAGGGGGGGAGGGTTCCTGAAAAGCGGAAGTTCCATTTTTGGGTGGAACTCCGCTTTAAGCAAGCACAACATAAAGGAATTTTAAGTAAAAATGAAGCTAGATATCTTGTTCCAGATGCCCCAAGATTGCCAGTCATATAACAATTACCTATAATCCATAAAAACAAGGAATGCCCACCGGGGAGAACCATCATAAGTGGCAATAACTCTGTGTTCTCCTGGATAGGCAAATATGTGGACTGTTTCTTACAACCCATTGTACAAACCTACCCATCCTATTTGAGAGATAGCAAACATCTCATGAACATTTTAAGTGACACCCGTATTAATGATGACACTTTGATTGCTACGATTGACGTTGAATCATTATATACGAACTTGGGGCAACAAGATGTAATATCCACAACTAGGAAGGCACTAGACCTCAAGTCCGACCTGAGAAGGGAATAAAAAGACTTTCTATTGGAGGCTTTAGACTTGGCCATGTCAAACAATTATTTTTGGCATGATAACGCCTACTATAATCAGATCAGGGGAGTGGCTATGGGAGCGAAGTACACCCCCAGTGTGGCCAATATACTGATGAGTATATGGGAGGAACAGAGTATTTTGGGTAGGCACCTACTAAAAATATCTCTGTACAAAAGATATATTGATGATATAATCATATTATGGGATGGCACAGAGGATTCTTAAAAAAAAATTCTAATTGGCATTAATGACAACTGCTATGGAAGTTTACTGGCAGTTGGGATATGCAGGAACTCAGTTTCTTAGATCTGGTGTTGATGAAAAGTGGGGGACTAACCAATACCAAGACCTTTTTAAAGATACGGACAGGAACAACTACCGTATTTATCGGCGTATAACACGCACAGGCGTATAACACGCACCCTAACTTTAAGAGGGAAGTTTCAGGAAAAAAACTTTCCACAGCCCCCTGCATATAACACGCAGGCACAGTTTACCCTCTATTTTCAGGGTAAAAAAGTGTTATACGCCAATAAATACAGTATATCCCCACAGACAGTTTTCACCGTCCCAAGTGGCTGGGGGGGGATCCCAAAAGGCCAGTTGATGCGTATTAGACGTAATTGTGACAAACCAGGCGATTATCTAGGACAGTCTGAGGTAGTTGTGAATAAGTTCAAAGAAAAGGGTTGCCTATACAAAAACAGGTCATGGAAATGGATAGAAAGAAACTATTGGAGGATAAACCTAAAAAGAGAATTGCTTTTCTAACCAACTTTAATCGAGACTATAAGACACTGGAACACCTCATTGTCAAACATTGGCCAATATTATTGAGGGACAAGACATTATCAGATCTCATTCCTAGTCGCCCCCAATTTATCTACCGTTGAGCACCTAACCTTAGGAATAGATTAGCTCTCAACATTCACAACCCCCCAAAAAAGAGAGTTACTTTCCTGGATCAAACTGGGGTTTCTATTGTCAAAAATGTAAAGCATGCAAAACCACTAGGAAAAATTAAATAAAAATAGATACATTTCAATCTTTTAGTACAGGAAGGGATTATAGTGTAGGGCCCTCCCCAAAAGTTTGGGGCGCTATTTAAATTTAGAGGGATGGCTGAGCCAGTAGTTGGGCTCAGACTGTTGAATTACATTGAAATTTACCTCTGTTCTAGCTGTGGTTTGCCCGAAGAGCATTTTCCCTTATTGCCTGTAGGTGGCGTTACCACCTCAGGCACCTGTTGGAACACCATGGTGCATTGAGTGGCCCTTCTCGGCAGTGGTACGGTGGGAGTGGTCGCCCCGCTGTGCCTGCTGGAAGGAGATACTTAAGGGGCAGACGCCATTGATCGGGGTCAGTTTTCGCCTTGTGGCCCTCCGGGCTCGAGGTGTGTGTGTGGTTCTGGTCTCGGGGCCCTATTGGCCCGAGGCTACATCGTTATCTAGTAGGCCCAGCTAGTCTGGCTGGAGCCTACATTTGGAGAGGTGATCCCAAGCTGTCCATCTGTCAGGGAATCTAGTAGACCAGACTGTGTGACTACACAGAAGAGACTAAAAACGCATGTAAGTGAAATAAAAGGTGTTTATTTACAAGGTGACAAACAACCAGTGCACAACCAACAACGAATAGTATATACAAATCAAGGGGAGATACCATGGTTGAGATACCTCTATCGGAGTCACCCTCGGCTGAGGAATACCGGGCTCATTGACCTTACCTCGGGTTGACGTCTTCTGGACACCAGGGAGGTGCATCCCACTTCTTCTTGGATCCTCGCTGACAGTCTCGTTGAACAGCTGGTTGGATACCTTAAGCTCAATTGACCTGTTGTCGTACAACAGTCAGGTCCAACGGTTCCAGTAAGCACATTCATAATTACATCTCTCATATGAAGATTCTCGTTGGGATGGTTCATTCAATCTCATGACATCTTTATTATGTTATTTACTCTCGATGGACAATTTATCATGCTGAATTTCTACATGGACTGATTGCTTTCATGTGGATTGAACATTATTATTTTATGGTTATACCCTGTTGAGTATACATCATTTGGTGTTTTTTCACATCACACTAATACGTAGTGCTACACATTCACCCACACTCCTTTTGAATTTTGTCACATTCTTGTGCAGCTGCTTCACCTCCCTCCCCCCTTTTCTCAGGGTTTTTTGTTTTTGTTTTTGTTCCAGGATAGCGCAATATTTTTACATTCACAATTGTATATATATATGTGGATGCCACGTGTCCGATCATGTGAGCCCTGATGACGTCAGGTGTGCTGACAAAACGCGTTGGGCGTGGCCTAGCGGGATACATCACTTCCACCTAGTGGAACGCAGGTGGAGTGCAGCTAGCGTCTATGCTTCCACTTTTAACTTTTTAAAACAATACTTGTTCTGAGTGCTATTGTAGCGCAATTTTATCCCAATAAACCCTACGATAGTTCACTATGGGAGGCTGTCTTTCCTTTTCAATGCCTTGTTGATGATTGGACATCTGACGGTTTGTCACCTACCTACTCTGGGAGCCTGTCTACCGTATCGTTGCAGCGTCTATTGAGAGACCATCCACTGTATGTGACTCCTGTAATGGGAGTCATGTAGTTCTGGTGAGTAGGCTGTGTGACAGGTGTTGGTGGAGGAAGACCCATAGTCACTTTACCGCTGGATAAGGAAACGTATGCACCATTGGAAGTCCTTTGATGAAAGTTTATGGACACTACACTTATATATGGTTGATTTTTGGACACTATTTACTATTGATTTTTGGACACTATATTTACTATTTAGTACTTGTAATATATACCCACTGGAGACATCTGGGGGTAGTCACATGTATTTGTTTGCACCTATGCACTTTAGAGTGAATATTGTATAATATTTCACATGTTAATTAACCTATGGTCATCCACTGGAGACATCTAGTGGTTGTTCACGATATTGCCTTTTTTGCATTTAAAAGTTGAAGTGTATCTAGGGTGCGTGGTTTACTACAAATCTTCACAGAGAACAAGAGGGCACTATTTACATCTAGAGGAAAAGAAATTTAATCTCTAAATACAGAAAGGTTGCTTCACGTAAGAGCTGTGAAAAGGGAATAGACTCCCTCAAGAGCTGGTTCTGTCCATATCAGTAGATTGCTTTTTTTTAAAAGCCTGGATTCTTTCCTCAATGTACACAATATAATCGGGTACTAACATTTAGGCCCCATGCACACTGGACATTATAACAACGTTATAAAAACGCCAGCAGCTTTGCAGTGAGTTTTTCCAGCGTTTTTGCAATAGCGTTTGTGTTTTTAAGCTTTTTTTTTTAATTTAAATCAATGAGATCAAAATCAGTAAAAAACACTGGTGAGCGGTGTTTTTGAGCGTTTATCGGCATTTATCTGCAGTTTTTGACGCTAGAGCATTTTTACAGCTGAAAAACTCCTCTCAGAACCCACTAGTTTTGGGTTTTTTATACAGACAAAAAATGCCCCAGCCAAAAACAGTTGATAACAGCCTATGTGTGCATGGACACATAGAATAACCTGCTGGAGAGTTTATTGACTGTAGAAAAAAACATCTGAAGCCAAAAACAGCAGCTTTAAAAACATACAGTGTGCATGAGGCATTATAGGTAAAGTTGATCCGGGGAATATCCATAGTTACATAGTTACAACATAGCGAGCAGGGTTGAGACTTTGTATGAATCATGCAGTTTGGAAAGCAGAAAAACACTGTAATTCTTTAAAGATGTTATATTTTATTATTGCACATATATATATTTATATATACACTGCTCAAAAAAATTAAAGGAGCACTTTCACAACACATCAGATCTCAACAGGGCAAAATCTCATGCTGGATATCTATACTAATATGGACTGGGTAATGTGTTAGGAATGAAAGGATGGCACATCATTTGATGGAAATTAAAAATTTCCACCTACAGAGGGCTGAATTCAAAGACACCCCGGAAATCTAAGTGAAAAAAATTATGCAGCAAGCTAGTCCATTTTGCTGAAATTTCATTGCAACAACTCAAAATGGCCCTCAGTAGTTTGTATGGCCCCCAAGTGCTTGTATGCATGTCTGACACATCATGGCATGCTCCTAATGAGACGATGGATGGTGTCCTGGGGTATTTCCTCCCAGATCTGGACCAGAGCATCACTGAGCTCCTGAACAGACTGAGGTGCAACCTGGCGGCACCGGATGGACCGAAACAATGTCCCAGAGGTGTTCTTTTGGATTTAGGTCAGGTGAGCATTGGGGCCATTCAATGGTATCAATTTCTTCATCCTCCAGGAACTGGCTGCATGCTCTCGCCACATGAGGCCGGGCATTGTCGTGCGCCAGGAGGAACCCAGGACCCACTGCACCAGCGTAGGGTCTGACAATGGGTCCAAGGATTTCATCCCGATACCTAATGGCAGTCAGGGTGCCATTGTGTAGCCTGTAGAGGTCTCTGTGTCCCTCCATGGATATGCCTCCCCAGACCATCACTGACCCACCACCAAACCGGTCATGCTTAACAATGTTACAGGCAGCATAAAGTTTTCCGCGGCTTCTACAGACCCTTTCACGTCTGTCACATATGCTCAGGGTGAACCTGCTCTCATCTGTGAAAAGCATGGGGCACCAGTGGCGGATCTGCCAATTCTGGTGTTCAATGGAAAATGCCAATCAAACTCCACAGTGTCCGGCAGTGAGCACAGAGCACACTAGAGGACGTCAGGCCCTCAGGCCACCCCCATGAAGTCTGTTTCTGATTGTTTGGTCAGAGACATTCACACCAGTGGCCTGCTGGAGGTCATTTTGTAGGGTTCTGGCAGTGCATATCCTGTTCCTCCTTGCACAAAGGAGCAGATACCAGTCCTGCTGATGGGTTGAGGACCTTCTACGGCTCTGTCCAGCTCTCCTAGAGTAACTGCCTGTCTCCTGGAATCTCCTCCATGCTCTTGAGACTGTGTTGGGAGACACTGCAAACCTTCTTACAATGACACGTATTGATGTGCCATCCTGGAGGAGTTGGACTGCCTGTGCAACCTTTTTAGGGTCCAAGTATCGCCTTGTGCTACCAGTATTGACACTGACCCTAGCCAAATGCAAAACTAGTGAAAAACAGTCAGAAAAGATGAGTAGGGAAAAAAAATTCAGACACCTCCACCTGAAAAAACATTCCTGTTTTGGAGGTCGTCTCATTGTTGCCCATCTAGTGCACCTGTTGTTAATTTCAATTAACAGCAAAGCAGTTGAAACTGATTAACAAACCCCCTCTGTATACACCCCTCCCCCTCTGCTACTTAACTGACCAGATCAATATCCCAGAAGTTCTGATTCAAAAGTGTTCATTGAATTTTTTTGAGCAGTGTATATAAACCTTAAAAGGCACAGTGGTTCATAGTTCATTAACCTATCAATTTCTTAAATCCATATTAACATAGTACATGTTATATGATTGATCAAAGTATATTGGATTTGGACATGTAGCAAAGAGTAGATAAAAATCGGAGTTGTAAACACATGATTGTATTATCTAGAGCTCGATGCGTTTCGTAGGTGACTGCCTGTCATGGATATGCATTAATGTCTGTCTGCCATCTTACCTTCCTCCTCTTGTGTTCATCTAGAGACCAGACCTCCTTCACCTGGCTTCCTTTATAATCTCCTCCCAGCCTGACTCCACCCCAGGCCCTATCACTGAACACTATATTAACCTGTGCACTGCAAGCCTGCTTTGCTGATCAACGTGTTTGTTAGGCATTGTGTGTTTGGGTTCCTGCCTGCCGTGTGTTACGTCTGTCTCTCTGTTACGTTATTGGCTTGTCCCCGACCATCCCTGTCTGCTCGTGACCCTTGACCTTCGGCTCGTTCTTCGTTATCCTTGTCTGCTTGTGGCCCCTGACCTTCGGCTTGTTATTCGGTTCTCTCTATCGTGTGCTGCTGCTTCCCCTTATCCTACGGGGTGTGAGCTAGGAAACTCCAGGGGCCGCGACCTGGTCCCAGCCTGCAGCGTAACATCCTCACCACTAGAGGCCCTGGAGAAGACCAGCTGGGTCTTAGACTCCGCGCCCTGGGGAATCTTGGCTCTCGCTTCCGTTGGGATCCCGGTTGTGCTCCTCTGGTCCCGCTTTCCACAACCACCCAGTTTCCTATCCACAGAAGCCAGCCATAGGGTTCACTACCTCGCGGTGCACTCCTGTCCCCCTACGGTGTGCATCTGTCACCTGGCCACAGGTGACCTTGACAGTTTGATCAGCCATGAACCCGGCTGACATCCCGCTACCCGCGGATGATCCATTGCAGGGCATAGTTTGCAGACTTGAAACCCAGGAATCGAATCAGACTCAGGTGATGCGATTCCTCCAGGATCTGGCTTCTCGCTTCGAGCAGCTTCAGGCCTCCTTGGGAACCCTGAATCCGCAACCTCAAATACAATCAGCGGCTGCACCTATTGCACCAGTCGCAGCCACACACTCGCTACAACTGCCAGCTCCGTCCCGTTTCTCTGGGGACTCCAAGGCTTGCAGGGGGTTCCTTAGCCAATGCACGATTCATTTTGAGCTCCAGCCCCAAAACTTCCTGTCTGATCGGGCTAAGGTAGCCTATATCATTTCCCTCCTCTCTGGTGAAGCTTTAGCCTGGGCAGCCCCTCTGTGGGAACTGAATGATCCAGTGGTTTCTAGCCTGTCTGGCTTCTTGAAACTTTTTCGGAATATCTTCGAAGAACCGGCTCGTGTCTCTTCAGCGGCCAGCGCCCTTTTACGTCTCCGCCAAGAGTCTGCTTCTGTGGGACAGTATGCGCTTCATTTCCGCATACTGTCGGCTGAGTTGAGCTGGAACAATGAGGCCTTAGTCGCAACCTTTTTGCATGGCCTGTCTGATAGAGTGAAGGATGAATTAGCAGGAAGAACCATCCCCACTGATCTGGCCGGCGTTATCTCCTTGTGTAACCAGATCGATATTCGCTTTCAGGAGAGGACCTTAGAAAAGCAACGCCAGCACTCCTTGGTTCTTAGTCAGCCTGAGCTCCCCTCTCTTCGACCCGTAGAGCATCTCCTACCAGCTGAGGAACCCATGCAGCTGGGTCGGACCAGGCTATCCCCCGAGGAACGTGCTAGGCGCAGAACTCTTGGTCTGTGTCTTTACTGTGGGGGCAAAGGTCATTTTCGTGACACTTGCTCTCTTTGTCCAGAAAAACGTTCGGGTCCACTTCATCTGGAAAGTGGGGTATTGGACCCAGAAATATCACCTTCCCCTTCTCGTCTTCTGCTTTCTGTGTTCCTTCATGTTGGTGCTTCTTCTCATTCGGTCTCAGCATATCTGGATTCCGGAGCCGCTGGTAATTTCATGGACTGGGAAATCGCATCGTCCATGAGACTTACTCTTTTGCCCCTCACCACGCCTTTGGTGGTCTTGGCGATTGATGGTACTGTTCTCCCAGGGGGACCTATCCGCTTCCAGACCCTCCCTGTTAAGATGTCGGTAGGGACACTCCACCAGGAGTGGATATCCTTCCTTATCTTACCCAAGGCCTCAACGCCTATAATTTTGGGTCTCCCATGGTTACAGCTCCATTCTCCTCATGTGGACTGGACTACTGGACAGATCCTGGCTTGGGGTCCCTCCTGTTCCTCGTCCTGCCTACCCAAGGTTGCCCCCTGTGAATCTGAGCCGGTCATTCATTCCAGGTTGCATAACCATTTACATTTCTCTGTCCCTAACCACCCTTGGACGCACAGCCAGGCTAGCTTGTCTACAAGTCCTGCAGTCGCTACGTCTTGCGATGCGATTCAGGTAGTCGCTACACCTGACTCAGCTATTCACTCTGCCTCTGTACTAGTTATGCCAGTCCAGCCCATGCCCAGTGAGCCTCTCACTTTTTCTTGTTCGGGACATTCTGCTTGTCCTTCAGCTATTCAGCTTGACTCCGGCGACATGTCACCTTCTAACCAACCTGACTTCAGGGTTCCACTGACATCTGCCCAGTCTGATGGTCCTGTGCAAGATGACCAGTTCCCCTTTAAGGGTATAGGGGACCCTCCTCAGATTCCTGTTGATCCTCTCATGCCCTTGCTTATTCCTAGAGAGCCTTTGGTCCTCAATAGATCTTCTTGTCATCTCCCTACCTCGTTTTCGGTCTCTGAGGATAATTTTAAGTACGAGGTTAGACAAGTTCTGGATTCTCGGCTCTGCAGAGGCATTCTTCAGTACCTTGTGCATTGGAGAGGTTTTGGTCCTGAGGAGGCGTCTTGGATCGCTGCATCTGATGTCGCTGCACCTCATCTGTTGAGAAGGTTTCATCAGAGATTTCCCTTTAAGCCTGGGTCCAGGCGGGGGAGGGCCCATAAGAGGGAGGGTACTGTCATGGATATGCATTAATGTCTGTCTGCCATCTTACCTTCCTCCTCTTGTGTTCATCTAGAGACCAGACCTCCTTCACCTGGCTTCCTTTATAATCTCCTCCCAGCCTGACTCCACCCCAGGCCCTATCACTGAACACTATATTAACCTGTGCACTGCAAGCCTGCTTTGCTGATCAACGTGTTTGTTAGGCATTGTGTGTTTGGGTTCCTGCCTGCCGTGTGTTACGTCTGTCTCTCTGTTACGTTATTGGCTTGTCCCCGACCATCCCTGTCTGCTCGTGACCCTTGACCTTCGGCTCGTTCTTCGTTATCCTTGTCTGCTTGTGGCCCCTGACCTTCGGCTTGTTATTCGGTTCTCTCTATTGTGTGCTGCTGCTTCCCCTTATCCTACGGGGTGTGAGCTAGGAAACTCCAGGGGCCGCGACCTGGTCCCAGCCTGCAGCGTAACATCCTCACCACTAGAGGCCCTGGAGAAGACCAGCTGGGTCTTAGACTCCGCGCCCTGGGGAATCTTGGCTCTCGCTTCCGTTGGGATCCCGGTTGTGCTCCTCTGGTCCCGCTTTCCACAACCACCCAGTTTCCTATCCACAGAAGCCAGCCATAGGGTTCACTACCTCGCGGTGCACTCCTGTCCCCCTACGGTGTGCATCTGTCACCTGGCCACAGGTGACCTTGACACTGCCACTCATCAGGAGAAGATGCATAGTAGATATCTAAAATATATATATATATATATATATACACCGTATATACTCGAGTATAAGCCGACTCGAGTATAAGCCGAGGTACATAATGTTGCCCAAAAAACTGGGTAACCTTACTGACTCGAGTATAAGCCGATGCCCCACTGTTCCCTAGCTCGCTGTTCCCTGTAAATATAAATTTTTACATTGTAAATATTACCTGTAAAGAAGTTGCGGCTGCGGCGTTCATCGTTCGAATTCCGCGGCGTCCATCGTTCAAAATTCCGTGGTCTCTTCCTGTTCCTTCCTTGATAGGCGAGTCTCAGCAGACACTCTCCGCCTATCACGATCATTCTCTCATCCTTAGTTTTCCCAGCAGACACTGTGTTGGGTGTTCCGCCAATCACAGAGGTCTGCTGGAAAACTGAGGATGAGAGAACGTTCGTGATAGGCGGAGAGTGTCTGATGAGATTCGCCTATCAAGGAAGGAACAGGAAGAGACCGCGGAATTTGAACGATGGACGCCGCGGAATTTGAACGATGGACGCCGCAGCCGCAACTTCTTTACAGGTAATATTTACAATGTAAAAATTTATATGACTCGAGTATAAGCCGAGGGGGGGACTTTCAGCCCCCAAAAAAGGGCTGAAAATCTCGGCTTATACTCGAGTATATACGGTATATAAAAAATAAACAATAAATCGGACTGCACAAGAAAGGGGGGAGGGAGAGTGAAAACCATCCACCCATACTTACAGGCTGATTATAGATGAAGAGTGTGGCAGCGAGCACTGGGGTAACTGAGGGCATCGTCTAGCACGGGAGCTGAGGCGGCTCAAACCATGGCACAGCAGAAGGAAATCGTGAGAGGTTAAGTGTGACTGGGAAGGTGATCCTCACCAAACAATCAATGGTGATAGATATTTAATCACCTAAGCCATATGTGAATAAACATAAAATTGAGAATATTGATGTAAAAAAATGCATAAAAAGGATTGTGGTAAATTAAAGGTGAGAGGTTGACCCTGTGCTTATCCTACAAGGTCCTATCACCTTTTAGGATATATCATTTTTGGATATAGTCCCTTATCATTCCCTCCAATAATTTACCTACTATTGATATTAGGCTGACTGGCCTGTAGTTTCCAGGGATTTGTCTCTGCCCTTTTTTGAATATTGGTACTAAATTGGATTTTCTCCAATCAGCTGGTACAATTCCTGTCAGTATGCTGTCTATTAGGCCCCTTTAACACTGGGGCGGGGAGGTGTGCTGGTGGTATAGCGGCGCTATTTTTAGCGCCGCTATACCGTTGTTTTTGACGCAATATTTGGCTGCTAGCGGTGCGGTTTTAACCCCCGCTAGTGGCCGAGAAAGGGATAAAACCGCCTGCTTCGGCAGCGCATTGCGGGCGGTATAGTCGCGCTGTTCCATTGATTTCAATGGGCAACAGCGGTAAAGGAGCAGTAAACACATCGCTCCAAAGATGCGGCTAGCAGGACTTATGGAGCGGTCCTGCTAGCGCATCGCTTCAGTGTGAAAGCCATCGGGCCTTCACATTGAAGACTGCAGGGCAGGATTTTTTCAGGCGTTTTTCAGACGCAATTTTTTTTTATTATTTATATATTCTTTATTGTTTTCTTCTATTTTTAGCGCCAAAACGCCTGAAAAACGCCCCAGTGTGAAAGGGGCCTAAAGATTAGGAACAATGGTCTGGCTATACCCTAACTGAGTTCACTGAGGACCCTCAGTGTAAGCCATCTGGTCCTGGTGATTTATTTGTATTAGGTTTATCTAGTCTTTCTTTGACTCCGTAAATAATATATATACTAATGTATATATGCACTTGTGCCAAAACAATTAAATAATAATAAAGTTTTAAATGTGAAGCAGCTGCTGTCACAAACCTATAGGTTGAAATGTGATATATGATCCACTAGAGATAATAATGTTAAACAGCGCTTGCTACTGTGTTAAACAACTAAGTGGCAAGTATATAAAAAAAAGTGTCTTACTTTACATACATATCAAAAAACATATCAGAAAACAAACAAATGAATTGATGTGAAGTCAAAACAATGAAGTATTAGAATCTCTGTGATCATAAGTGATATCCAGTGCAAAAGTTCTCTCAGACTGCCTTAGTGCATGTAGCCCACATTGGCTGATGTATGGCACAAACAGTTGTTTTCCAATGGAAAGACACACCAGTGAAAGGTAAAGTATAAATTCCTACTCACCAGTAGTGATGAGCCGAACACCCCCGGGTTCGGTTCGCACCAGAACCCGCGAACGGACCGAAAGTTCGTACGAACATTAGAACCCTATTAAATACAATGGATGCGAACGTTCGAATTCTAAAGTGCTAATTATAACAACTATTATGCATGTTATTGTCCTAAAAAGGGTTTGGGAACCCGGGTTCTGCACCAGGGGACATGTATCAATGCAAAAAGAAGTTTTAAAAACGGTCGTTTTTCGGGAGCAGTCATTTTAATGATGCATAAAGTGAAAAAAAAAAAGTCAAATATTCCTTTAAATATCATACCTGGGGGGTGTCTAAAGTATGCCTGTGAAGTGCCACGTGTTTCCCGTGTTTAGAACTGTCCCTGCACAAAATGACACTTCTAAAGGAAAAAAAAGCCATTTAAAACTGCTTGCGGCTTTAATGTAATGTCTGGTCCCGGTAATATGGATGAAAATCTTTAAGAAAAATGGCATAGCTACCCCATGACCCCCCCCCCCCCTACCCCAGCCCATTACCAGCCCCTTTGGGTCTTGTATGGATATTAAGGGGAACCCTGCACATAAAATAAAAAAGGCCCTATATACTCTGAACAGCCGTATACAGGCGGTGCATACAAGACAGGGACTGTAGGTTTGTTCTTATGTAGAATCTGTTTGTAATTTTGAACAGGTACATTGTTTAAGTGTAGCTCCAGCCCAAAAATCTATTTTTAAACTTTTTGGAAAACATAGGTAAGGGTTATCACCCCTGTAACATTTGTTTTGCTGTCTGTGCCCCTGTTCAGAACATTTCACCTCACTTTCCGTCCCAATGACAACTGTTTTTGAAATGTGGTGTTTTTCTTGAAACAAGGATTGCTGATAAAGCATCAGTACAGAGGAGACACCTTTCTCCCATATTAATTCTTACAGGAGAGAATTTTCCTTCCTAGGGGTAGATTTCCTCTCACTTCCTGTTGTCTTCTTGCGTTTGCAAGTAGGAGTCGTTTGTAAGTTGGATGTTTGAAAGTAGGGACCTGCCGTAGATACTCTGCAGAAATAGGCCCCTTAGTTGTTGGTGTTGGCACAACACTGTAAGCACTCACAGTTACTCTTGGTTGGTGCTGGAACGCCCTGCTGTCAACTATTATATCAGGAATTGTAATTACATATAATTGTTGAACAGTGGTAGTAAAAATTGGGCCTTTGATGGTGGTGCTGGTGCCACAACACTGTAAGCCCTGACAGTTACTCTTGGTGGGTGCAGCAATGGGCCCTGCTGTGAATTATTAGATCAAGAATTGTAATTGCATGCCCCTGTTGAACAGGGGCTGAAAAATTGGGCCTTTGGTGGTGGTGGTGGTGTTGACACAACACTGTAAGCCCTCAGAGTTACTCTTGGTGGGTGCAGGAATGGGCCCTGCTGTGAATTATTAGATCAAGAATTGTAATTACATGCCCCTGTTGAACAGGGGCTGAAAAATTGGGCCTTAGGCACTGGTGGCACAACACTACAACCCCTCACAGATACTGTACTTGGAGCACAGCAATGAGCCCTGTTGCAAAGTATTGCTTCAAAAATTGTAATGACACGCCCCTGTTAAACAGGGGCTGAAAAATTGGGCCTTAGGCACTGGTGCCACAACACTCCAACCCCTCACAGATACTGTACTTGGAGCACAGCAATGAGCCCTATGGCAAATTATTGCTAAAAAAATTGTAATTACACGCCCCTGTAAAACAGGGGCTGAAAAATTGGGCCTTAGCCACTGGTGGCGGCACCCATAAACAAAAATGATCTTCCAAGCTATCATCATCAATCGTATCATTGAGGACTCGGAGGAGGAGGATAGCCAGTCAACATAACAGCACAGACACTCAGCATCAGCATCAGTCTTGAAGGGATGTGACATGTTAAAATCAATTAGTCTGTTATATCAGCATCAGGTGTGTGGTAGCTGGTGGTGATCCAAGACTGGTTCATCTTGATGAAAGTCAGTCGATCAACCGAGTCGGTGGACAGGCGCACCCTGTGATCCGTGACAAATCCTCCAGCAGCACTGAATGTGCGTTCCGAAAGAACGCTGGATGCAGGACAGGCCAGTAGCTCAATTGCATACTGTGCAAGCTCTGGCCAGTGATCCATCCTCAAGACCCAGTAAGCCAGAGGATTTTCGGTGGGGAAGGTGTCCAAGTCTGACCTTGCCCCTAGATATTCCTGCACCATGTTTATCAGACGCTGGCGATGGTTGCTGGAACCAATCATACTTTGGGGCTGCGGACTAAAGAATTGTCTGAACGCATCGGTCAGACGGCCACCTTCCCCACCGCTCCTTCTTTGACTGGCCGAAGCCTCAGCAACTCGTTGTCCTGGACCAGGAGTTTGTAACCTCCCAGTCTCTGGGAACGCGTTGCACAGACCTTTCTGCAAGGCCTCCCGGAGTTGTCTCATCCTCTGCTCCCTCTGCGACGGTAACATAAGGTCCGCAACCTTACCCTTGTACCGTGGATCAAGGAGAGTGGCCAGCCAGTAATGGTCCCTCTCCTTGATCCGAAGAATACGAGGATCCTTCCGCAGACTTTGCAGGATCAGGGAGGCCATGCAGCGTAGGTTTGCTGAGGCATTCGCTCCGGAGTCCTCTGGGTCACTAAGGACGACATGATCCGCAGTCACCTCCTCCCAGCCACGTACAAGTCCACTGGTTTCTTGGGACTGTAAATCATCCCTAAAAGACTGCTGCTGATGATGCTGAGTGCCAGCCTCCACCTCCATGCTGACACAATCCTCCTCCTCCTCCTCCTCCTCTTCCTCTTCCTGTGCGATGGGTGGGACAGAAGGAACACTGTCTGGGTAAAGGGGGCCTTGAGAGGCAAGGAAGTCCTCCTCTTCCTGCCTCTGTTCTGCCTCAAGTGCCCTGTCCATTATTCCACGCAGCGTGTGCTCCAACAGGTGGACAAGAGGTACAGTGTCACTGATGCATGCACTGTCACTGCTCACCATCCTCGTGGCCTCCTCAAATGGTGCCAGGACAGTGCATGCATCCCTGATCATGCCCCACTGGCGTGGAGAAAAAAAACCAAGCTCCCCTGACCCTGTCCTGGTGCCGTAGTCGCACAGGTACTCATTGATGGCCCTCTGCTGCGTGTGCAGCCGCTGCAGCATGGCCAACGTTGAGTTCCACCTGGTGGGCATGTCACATATAAGGCGGTTCTTGGGCAGGTTCAACTCCTTTTGCAGCTCAGCCAGGCGAGCACTGGCATTATAAGATCTGCGGAAATGCACACAGACTTTCCTGGCCTGCCTCAGGACATCCTGTAAGCCCGGGTACCTGCCCAAGAACCGCTGCACCACCAGGTTAAGGACGTGAGCCACACAGGGCACATGGGTCAGTTGTCCCTGTCGGAGGGCGGAGAGGAGGTTGGTGCCATTGTCGCAAACCACCATTCCTGGCTTAAGCTGGCGTGGCGTCAACCACCTCTCGGCCTGGCCCTGCAGAGCAGACAGGACCTCTGCCCCAGTGTGGCTTCTGTCCCCCAAACACACCAGCGCAAGCACGGCATGGCATCTTTTTGCCTGCGTACTTGCGTAGCCCCGTGAACGGCTACGGAGCACCGCTGGTTCATAGGACAAACCACAGGAAGAGGCCATGGAGGAAGAAGAAGAGGAGGGGGTGGAGGAGAGAGGTGTGTCACAACCAGTAGTAGCATTTTGGAGGCGTGGCGGTGGGACAACCTCCAACACTACTGCACCTTGTCCTGCATCCTTCCCAGCTGCCAAAAGAGTGACCCAATGGGCCGTGAAAGAAAGGTAACGTCCCTGTCCATGCCTGCTGGACCATGAGTCAGCGGTAATATGCACCTTACCGCTGACCGCCCTGTCCAGCGAGGCCAAGACATTGCCTTCCACATGCCGGTAGAGAGCCGGAATAGCCTTCCGTGAGAAAAAGTGGCGTTTGGGAACCTGCCACTGAGGAACCGCACATTGCACAAACTCACGGAAGGGGGCCGAGTCTACCAACTGAAAAGGCAGCAGTTGAAGCGCTAGCAATTTAGCCAAGCTAGCATTCAACCGCTGGGCATGTGGATGGCTGGGAGTGAACTTCTTTCGACGGTCCAGCAGCTGGGGCAGGGAAATTTGCCTGCTAGAATCGGACGTCGGTGTACTGCTAGCAGAGTGGCCGCAAGTACTTGGCTGTGACACACCTAATTCTACACCTTCATTCCTCTCAGTGCATGTTTCAGAGAGGACTGAAGTTATAGTGGGGTTGGAAATCCCAGCTGATGCGGTGCAAGGAGAGGTCCGCTTTGTTCTTTGGTGTGGGTCTTTGAGGTAGGCTTGCCAACGAGCTGCATGGCAGGTCAACATATGTCTGGTCAGGCATGTGGTACCCAAGCGGCTGATGTTTTGGCCACGCGATATACGCTTGAGACATATGTTGCAAACAGCAGCTGTGCGATCTGATGCACTAGCCTCAAAAAAGGCCCACACCAAGGAACTTTTTGAATGACGGGCAGAGGCAGCGCCCTGCACAGGCGGAGCTCTGCGGTGTGATTCCGTCGGTGTACTGCCCTTACGCTGGCCACCAAAGGGCATCCTGTCTCGTTGGAGATGTGCCTCCTCCTCATCCTCCTCCTCCTCTCTCCTATTAGGCACCCACGTGGAGTCAGTGACCTCATCATCCCCTCCCTCCTCATCACTGGAGCCAATCTGGCAGTATGCTGCAGCTGCTGGAACATGACTGCCAGATTGGTGTCCTTCTTGAGCATCCCCTCTGTCTGCTCTCACCCTACTGCCTTCCTGTAGCTGGGTTTCATCATCAGACCCTTCGAAACGCTGGGCATCCTCCTGGAGCATGTACCCAACACTGTGCTCAAACAGTTCGGGGGACTCCTCAGGAGGAGGACATGGTGGGTCTAGGGAAGGAGTGACTGATGATGAGTCTGACATTGATACCAGGGAAGAGGACGCTTTGGCAGCTGCTTTGCCAGTACCCTGAGCCTGGGTGAGAGAGGATGAGGAGGAGGAGGAGGGCTTGGTCATCCACTCTACCAAGTCTTCGGCATGATGTGGCTCAACATGTCCAGCTGCGGAAAAGAAGGACAAGCGTGTCCCATGGCCATATGCTGATGACAATGCACCGCGTCCACGACCAGCACTGTTGCCCCCAGACACAGAGCCTGCTTGCCCTCTTTTATTGCCTCCTGACTGTCTGCCTCTCCTTGTTTGCCTTCCAGACATTCTAATAGATGGCCTGCAGGGAGATGGGAAAAAAGCAATAAGGGCTACCTTCAGGTGTCCTTCTCTGTCCCTTGAAACAAGGACTTGCACAGTGAAAGAAACTGACACTCTCCCTACCTACAGTTTTCTGTCCCTAGAAAAAATGTTTTTTTAAGCACAATATAGCACAAGGAGAATTCACTCACTGTCCTTCCAGGTCCCTAGAAACAAGGACTTGCACAGTGAAAGAAACTGACACTCTCCCTACCTACAGTTTTCTGTCCCTAGAAAAAATGTTTTTTTTAAGCACAATATAGCACAAGGAGAATTCACTCACTGTCCTTCCAGGTCCCTAGAAACAAGGACTTGCACAGTGAAAGAAACTGACACTCTCCCTACCTACAGTTTTCTGTCCCTAGAAAAAATGTTTTTTTTAAGCACAATATAGCACAAGGAGAATTCACTCACTGTCCTTCCAGGTCCCTAGAAACAAGGACTTGCACAGTGAAAGAAACTGACACTCTCCCTACCTACAGTTTTCTGTCCCTAGAAAAAATGTTTTTTTTAAGCACAATATAGCACAAGGAGAATTCACTCACTGTCCTTCCAGGTCCCTAGAAACAAGGACTTGCACAGTGAAAGAAACTGACACTCTCCCTACCTACAGTTTTCTGTCCCTAGAAAAAATGTTTTTTTTAAGCACAATATAGCACAAGGAGAATGCACTCACTGTCCTTCCAGGTCCCTAGAAACAAGGACTTGCACAGTGAAAGAAACTGACACTCTCCCTACCTACAGTTTTCTGTCCCTAGAAAAAATGTTTTTTTTAAGCACAATATAGCACAAGGAGAATTCACTCACTGTCCTTCCAGGTCCCTAGAAACAAGGACTTGCACAGTGAAAGAAACTGACACTCTCCCTACCTACAGTTTTCTGTCCCTAGAAAAAATGTTTGTTTTAAGCACAATATAGCACAAGGAGAATTCACTCACTGTCCTTCCAGGTCCCTGGAAACAAGGACTTGCACAGTGAAAGAAACTGACACTCTCCCTACCTACAGTTTTCTGTCCCTAGAAAAAATGTTTTTTTTAAGCACAATATAGCACAAGGAGAATTCACTCACTGTCCTTCCAGGTCCCTAGAAACAAGGACTTGCACAGTGAAAGAAACTGACACTCTCCCTACCTACAGTTTTCTGTCCCTAGAAAAAATGTTTTTTTAAGCACAATATAGCACAAGGAGAATTCACTCACTGTCCTTCCAGGTCCCTAGAAACAAGGACTTGCACAGTGAAAGAAACTGACACTCTCCCTACCTACAGTTTTCTGTCCCTAGAAAAAATGTTTTTTTTAAGCACAATATAGCACAAGGAGAATTCACTCACTGTCCTTCCAGGTCCCTAGAAACAAGGACTTGCACAGTGAAAGAAACTGACACTCTCCCTACCTACAGTTTTCTGTCCCTAGAAAAAATGTTTGTTTTAAGCACAATATAGCACAAGGAGAATTCACTCACTGTCCTTCCAGGTCCCTAGAAACAAGGACTTGCACAGTGAAAGAAACTGACACTCTCCCTACCTACAGTTTTCTGTCCCTAGAAAAAATGTTTTTTTTAAGCACAATATAGCACAAGGAGAATTCACTCACTGTCCTTCCAGGTCCCTAGAAACAAGGACTTGCACAGTGAAAGAAACTGACACTCTCCCTACCTACAGTTTTCTGTCCCTAGAAAAAATGTTTTTTTAAGCACAATATAGCACAAGGAGAATTCACTCACTGTCCTTCCAGGTCCCTAGAAACAA
Source organism: Rana muscosa (assembly GCA_029206835.1). Classification (NCBI taxonomy): domain Eukaryota; kingdom Metazoa; phylum Chordata; class Amphibia; order Anura; family Ranidae; genus Rana; species Rana muscosa. The sequence goes on along the minus strand of CM055126.1, from coordinate 147,535,557 downwards.
GGACTTGCACAGTGAAAGAAACTGACACTCTCCCTACCTACAGTTTTCTGTCCCTAGAAAAAATGTTTTTTTTAAGCACAATATAGCACAAGGAGAATTCACTCACTGTCCTTCCAGGTCCCTAGAAACAAGGACTTGCACAGTGAAAGAAACTGACACTCTCCCTACCTACAGTTTTCTGTCCCTAGAAAAAATGTTTTTTTTAAGCACAATATAGCACAAGGAGAATTCACTCACTGTCCTTCCAGGTCCCTAGAAACAAGGACTTGCACAGTGAAAGAAACTGACACTCTCCCTACCTACAGTTTTCTGTCCCTAGAAAAAATGTTTTTTTTAAGCACAATATAGCACAAGGAGAATTCACTCACTGTCCTTCCAGGTCCCTGGAAACAAGGACTTGCACAGTGAAAGAAACTGACACTCTCCCTACCTACAGTTTTCTGTCCCTAGAAAAAAATGTTTTTTTTAAGCACAATATAGCACAAGGAGAATTCACTCACTGTCCTTCCAGGTCCCTAGAAACAAGGACTTACACAGTGAAAGAAACTGACACTCTCCCTACCTACAGTTTTCTGTCCCTAGAAAAAATGTTTTTTTTAAGCACAATATAGCACAAGGAGAATTCACTCACTGTCCTTCCAGGTCCCTAGAAACAAGGACTTGCACAGTGAAAGAAACTGACACTCTCCCTACCTACAGTTTTCTGTCCCTAGAAAAAATGTTTTTTTTAAGCACAATATAGCACAAGGAGAATTCACTCACTGTCCTTCCAGGTCCCTAGAAACAAGGACTTGCACAGTGAAAGAAACTGACACTCTCCCTACCTACAGTTTTCTGTCCCTAGAAAAAATGTTTTTTTTAAGCACAATATAGCACAAGGAGAATTCACCCACTGTCCTTCCAGGTCCCTAGAAACAAGGACTTGCACAGTGAAAGAAACTGACACTCTCCCTACCTACAGTTTTCTGTCCCTAGAAAAAATGTTTTTTTTAAGCACAATATAGCACAAGGAGAATTCACTCACTGTCCTTCCAGGTCCCTAGAAACAAGGACTTGCACAGTGAAAGAAACTGACACTCTCCCTACCTACAGTTTTCTGTCCCTAGAAAAAATGTTTTTTTTAAGCACACTATAGCACAAGGAGAATTCACTCACTGTCCTTCCCAGTCCCTAGAAACAAGGACTTGCACAGTGAAAGAAACTGACACTCTCCCTACCTACAGTTTTCTGTCCCTAGAAAAAATGTTTTTTTTAAGCACAATATAGCACAAGGAGAATTCACTCACTGTCCTTCCAGGTCCCTGGAAACAAGGACTTGCACAGTGAAAGAAACTGACACTCTCCCTACCTACAGTTTTCTGTCCCTAGAAAAAATGTTTTTTTTAAGCACAATATAGCACAAGGAGAATTCACTCACTGTCCTTCCAGGTCCCTAGAAACAAGGACTTACACAGTGAAAGAAACTGACACTCTCCCTACCTACAGTTTTCTGTCCCTAGAAAAAATGTTTTTTTTAAGCACAATATAGCACAAGGAGAATTCACTCACTGTCCTTCCAGGTCCCTAGAAACAAGGACTTGCACAGTGAAAGAAACTGACACTCTCCCTACCTACAGTTTTCTGTCCCTAGAAAAAATGTTTTTTTTAAGCACAATATAGCACAAGGAGAATTCACTCACTGTCCTTCCAGGTCCCTAGAAACAAGGACTTACACAGTGAAAGAAACTGACACTCTCCCTACCTACAGTTTTCTGTCCCTAGAAAAAATGTTTTTTTTAAGCACAATATAGCACAAGGAGAATTCACTCACTGTCCTTCCAGGTCCCTAGAAACAAGGATTTGCACAGTGAAAGAAACTGACACTCTCCCTACCTACAGTTTTCTGTCCCTAGAAAAAATGTTTTTTTTAAGCACAATATAGCACAAGGAGAATTCACTCACTGTCCTTCCAGGTCCCTAGAAACAAGGACTTGCACAGTGAAAGAAACTGACACTCTCCCTACTGTGAGGGGGCTAGCTCGGCAGCGGGTATGTGTGACCCCCGGGATGGGCTCCCCACCCAAAAACAGGCCCAGCAGACGGAGGTTGTGGTTTTCAAAATCAAAAAGGTGCGGTTTATTTTCTATTTACAGTGACAAAAACACAGCAAGGCAAAAAAAACAAACACAAAATAAATCCTGGTCAACTTGACCTCTGACTAAACTTACAGGTTTCCTAACTAACGACTGGGATCAGCCTAGTGCTGTCCTAGTCCCTGGTTTTAAATGTCCAAGCAAAATATAGCCACACAGGCTTTCTCTCACCGCACAGGGGTTCACTCTCCCTAGACAGTCCACACAGGTCTGCTTCCAGGCATGAGCCAACATCTAATGAATCTGGGCTTTCTTATAGAGGCCTAAATGAGCTGACAAGGTTCAGCTGGACTCATCAACTCCCTGTCTGCACGACGCCCAGCCCTCTCCCTAGAGGTATGAGTCATCAATGAGCCCACTAGTCTCAGCTGGGCTTATACAACTCTCCACCTAGCTGTATAAATCGGCGTAAAGCCTGAATCTGGGCGAAATATATCTACCCCCCTGGATGCAACCAGGTGACTTTACCTTCCTGCTGTCACATACCCCCCCCTCTTGTTTTAACCTCGGGGTTGGAACACCAGCAATCAGGCATTCATGTACTCGAGACAAAGCATCCACATTCCCCATTTGAACGCCAGGGCGATGCTTTACTGTGAAGTTGAATTCCTGGAGGGCCAGGAACCACCTATTCACTCTTCTATTTGTTTCCTTGTTTTGAGCCATCCACTTTAACGGAGCGTGATCCGTAACCATGTCAAAGTGCCTACCTAGCAGGTAGTACCGAAGGGAATCTAGAGCCCACTTCACCGCTAAACACTCCTTTTCAACGGTGGCGTAATTTACCTCATGGGACTTCAACTTCCTGCTGAGGTAAATGACTGGGTGCTCTTCCCCGTTCCAGACCTGGGACAATACTGCTCCTAACCCCACATCTGACGCATCACTTTGTACGACAAAGTCTTTAGAGAAGTCGGGTGAGTACAACACTGGCTGGCTACATAAGGCTTGTTTCAAGAATTGGAATGCTGCCTCAGCCTCGGGGGTCCATTTAATCATGACCGACCCTTTCCCCTTCGTCAGGTTGGTTAGGGGCACAGCCTTAGAAGCAAAGTGGGGAATGAATCGCCGATAATACCCAGCGATTCCCAGAAAGGCTCGTACCTGCTTCTTGCTGTTGGGACGTGGCCAACTCTGGATGGCCTCGACTTTGTTGAGTTGGGGTTTTATTACTCCCCTCCCAATGGTGTACCCAAGATATTTGGCCTCCTCCTGCCCAATGGTACACTTCTTGGGGTTAGCCGTAAACCCTGCTTCCCGAACAGAGTCCAGGACTGCTTGCACTTTTGGCAGATGTGAGGCCCAATCTGTGCTATGGACAATTACGTCATCCAGGTAAGCCGCAGCATACTTCCGATGGGGCCTCAGCATCTGGTCCATTTTCCGCTGGAATGTGGCCGGCGCATTCTGTAACCCGAACGGCATTCTTTTATATTGGAACGCCCCGTCTGGGGTTACAAATGCGGTTTTCTCTTTGGCTGACTTGGCCAGGGGGATTTGCCAATACCCTTTTGTGAGGTCAAGAGTCGTCATGTATCGGGCTGTTCCCAGCCGGTCGATCAACTCATCTATACGTGGCATGGGGTAGGTGTCAAATTTTGTAACTTTGTTCAACTGACGAAAATCGTTACAAAATCGCCAGCTCCCATCCGGTTTAGGCACCAACACAATGGGACTAGACCAATCACTTTGGGACTCCTCTATCACCCCTAAGTTCAGCATTTTCTGTACTTCCTCCCGTATTGCCTCCCGTCGGGCCTCTGGGATCCGATAGGGTTTTAACTTCACCCTTTCACCGGGCGGGGTAATAATGTCATGCTCTACCCCAGATGTTTGTCCCGGCAGCTCAGAGAATACCTCCTTGTTGCGAAGCACAAACTCCTTAACCTCCTGTTGTTGGGGTTGTGACAAGGTGGCTGCGATTCCAACCTCAGGAATCACGCAACCAGTTTGAGCTGGTGACCAAGTGTCTGCGACTAGGGACTCTCTATCCCTCCAGGCTTTCAACAGATTAACGTGATAGATCTGTTCGGGCTTTCGCCTTCCTGGTTGTCTGACCTTGTAATTCACTTCGCTCACTTTTTCCATTATCTCGTAGGGGCCTTGCCATTTGGCAAGGAATTTACTTTCAACCGTAGGGACAAGTACCAATATCCTATCCCCCGGGGAAAAGGTACGGGTCTTGGCTCCACGGTTGTACACTCTCTGCTGTGCCAACTGCGCTTGGGCCAAATGTTCCTTCACGATGGGCATTACCTGTGCAATTCGATCTTGCATCAGGGCGACATGCTCAATCACACTCCTGTGGGGAGAACTCTCACTTTCCCAAGTTTCCTTGGCAATATCCAACAGCCCTCTTGGGTGTCTCCCATACAGTAACTCAAAGGGGGAGAATCCCGTAGAGGATTGGGGCACCTCCCTAATAGCAAACATCAAATAAGGAAGTAGACAGTCCCAATCCTTTCCATCCCTATCCACCACTTTCTTCAACATTTGTTTTAGGGTTTTGTTGAATCTTTCAACCAGCCCATCGGTTTGGGGGTGATACACAGATGTACGTAATTGCGTCACTTTGAACAATTTACACAGCTCCTTCATAACCCGGGACATAAAGGGTGTACCTTGGACCGTAAGCAGTTCTTTACAAATACCCACCCGGCTAAAAACAAGAGATAGCTCTTTGGCTATGGTTTTGGCCGAGGTATTTCTGAGAGGGATCGCTTCTGGATAACGGGTGGCATAGTCCATTATAACCAATATGTACTGGTGCCCCCTAGCGGACTTGATTATAGGACCTACCAAATCCATTGCGATTCTCTCAAACGGGACCTCAATGATGGGTAGAGGGACCAGCGGGCTACGGAAGTGTGGCATCGGGGCCGACCTCTGACACACAGGGCAGGAGGAACAATAATTTTCTATGTCCTTCATCACCCCAGGCCAATAGAATCTCTGTAATACCCTCTCTCGGGTTTTCTCTGTCCCCAGATGACCTCCAAGAATGTGCCCATGGGCCAACTCCAACACCAACTTCCTGTAAGGTTTGGGCACCACCAGCTGCTCAACGGTTTCTTCTGCCCTTTTTGCCACCCGATACAGTAGGTCCTTCTCTACGCTGAAGTATGGGTAAGTGCAGGTTTTATCTGGGTTCACTAACTCGCCATCTATTTTCACTACGTTTTCCCGTGCCTTTATTAGGGCGGGGTCTTTCAACTGTTCTGTGGCAAAGTTTTCCCTGTGAACCTCAAGATCAGAAAACTCCACAGACGGTAGGTTTTCGTCTGAGGAGGTGGGCTCCTCTCCAGTTTCTTGAGTCTCCCCTGCCAATACTGACAAGGGAAATTCGGGAGAGTCCTCACCACTCTCAGAGGAGTTCTGGCTATCATATTCCTGGTACATAGGGGCACCAGTGGGGGGCTCATGATCATCCCACAGTTCCCAGAACTTCGGAAAATCCCTTCCCACAATGGCGTCATGCGGTAACTGAGACACTAAGCCCACTGGATGAGAAAGGGTACCTTTGGGGGTCTCGAAACACACTGTAGTCACTGGATACTCTCGGGTGTCCCCATGCACACAAATAACGGCTACCTTGCTATTCCCAGAGACCTCTGTTTTAACTAACTCAGCCTTTATCAGGGTCACAAGGCTACCTGAATCCAGCAATACCACAACATTTCTACCATTAATACACATTTTGCATAAATGTTTCTCAGTTCCCCGAATGGCAGTGCATGCGACTGTCGCACACAGCGACTGACGTCTGCCCGTCAGAAAGTCACACTGCATGTGTTCCTCCAAAACCGGGCAATTTGCTGCAATATGTCCCGCTTGCCGGCAGCGGTAGCAAATGATCCTTCTTGCCGCCTCTTGAGCCGCTGATTTCCCAGGCTGTTCTCGCCAAACTTGGGGTAGAGCTCCCACCCTCTCACTCTCTCCACCCTTACCCCTTGGAATCATCTTATCCGCCCCTGGGGATGGTCTGGTCTTAGGGTGGAAAGTCCGAGTGTCTCTGGAAGAGGCCGTCAGGTTCTCTGTAGCCAAGTATTTCTCCACACGATCCACAAGACCATCGGCCGTCTCTGGGTCTCCATGGCTTACCCACTTTTGGATGGCAGTAGGAAGAGCTCTCAAAAACCGATCCATTACAACACGTTCCACAATCTTTGGTGCGGACAAAGTCTCTGGCTGTAGCCACTTTCTGCTCAGGTGAATGAGATCATACATTTGAGACCTGGGGGGTTTTCCAAGCTGGAAAGTCCAGTTATGCACACGCTGAGCCCGGACAGCCAGGGTGACACCCAGCCTTGCCAATATTTCAGCTTTTAGCATCACATAGTCTTTTGCTTGGTCAGGCTCTAGGTCATAGTAAGCTTTCTGCGATTCACCCGTTAACAGAGGAGCCACCAGTCCAGCCCACTGCTCCTCAGGCCACTTTTCTCTTTCAGCGGTCCTTTCAAATGTGGTCAAAAATACCTCTGGATCATCCTCTCCAGTCATTTTTGTCAATAAACGACTCACCCCAAAGGACGCGGTATTAGTGGGACGGCTTTCCTCACCGGTCTGCGGACGTTGCTGCATTACTGCTTCCATCTGTTGTTGTAGTCTCTGCTCTTGCTTCTGCAACAGGTCTATGAAGCGGGCCTCAGATTGCTGTTGGGCTTGTTGCTGAGCCTCCAGACTCTGTTGTAAAGTTGCAAGGCTCTGTTGATGAGCTTGCTGCTGGGCTGCAAGGCTCCTTTGCAAACCTGCATTTGTCTGCTGTTGATTGGCATTTGCTAGAGCCAGCTGTTTCAGTATCTCCTCCATGCTGGCTTAAAAAAAAACTGCCACTGGTTCTCCACCAACTGTGAGGGGGCTAGCTCGGCAGCGGGTATGTGTGACCCCCGGGATGGGCTCCCCACCCAAAAACAGGCCCAGCAGACGGAGGTTGTGGTTTTCAAAATCAAAAAGGTGCGGTTTATTTTCTATTTACAGTGACAAAAACACAGCAAGGCAAAAAAAACAAACACAAAATAAATCCTGGTCAACTTGACCTCTGACTAAACTTACAGGTTTCCTAACTAACGACTGGGATCAGCCTAGTGCTGTCCTAGTCCCTGGTTTTAAATGTCCAAGCAAAATATAGCCACACAGGCTTTCTCTCACCGCACAGGGGTTCACTCTCCCTAGACAGTCCACACAGGTCTGCTTCCAGGCATGAGCCAACATCTAATGAATCTGGGCTTTCTTATAGAGGCCTAAATGAGCTGACAAGGTTCAGCTGGACTCATCAACTCCCTGTCTGCACGACGCCCAGCCCTCTCCCTAGAGGTATGAGTCATCAATGAGCCCACTAGTCTCAGCTGGGCTTATACAACTCTCCACCTAGCTGTATAAATCGGCGTAAAGCCTGAATCTGGGCGAAATATATCTACCCCCCTGGATGCAACCAGGTGACTTTACCTTCCTGCTGTCACACTACCTACAGTTTTCTGTCCCTAGAAAAAATGTTTTTTTTAAGCACAATATAGCACAAGGAGAATTCACTCACTGTCCTTCCAGGTCCCTGGAAACAAGGACTTGCACAGTGAAAGAAACTGACACTCTCCCTACCTACAGTTTTCTGTCCCTAGAAAAAATGTTTTTTTTAAGCACAATATAGCACAAGGAGAATTCACTCACTGTCCTTCCAGGTCCCTAGAAACAAGGACTTACACAGTGAAAGAAACTGACACTCTCCCTACCTACAGTTTTCTGTCCCTAGAAAAAATGTTTTTTTTTAAGCACAATATAGCACAAGGAGAATTCACTCACTGTCCTTCCAGGTCCCTAGAAACAAGGACTTGCACAGTGAAAGAAACTGACACTCTCCCTACCTACAGTTTTCTGTCCCTAGAAAAAATGTTTTTTTTAAGCACAATATAGCACAAGGAGAATTCACTCACTGTCCTTCCAGGTCCCTAGAAACAAGGACTTGCACAGTGAAAGAAACTGACACTCTCCCTACCTACAGTTTTCTGTCCCTAGAAAAAATGTTTTTTTTAAGCACAATATAGCACAAGGAGAATTCACTCACTGTCCTTCCAGGTCCCTAGAAACAAGGACTTGCACAGTGAAAGAAACTGAAACTCTCCCTACCTACAGTTTTCTGTCCCTAGAAAAAATGTTTTTTTTAAGCACACTATAGCACAAGGAGAATTCACTCACTGTCCTTCCCAGTCCCTAGAAACAAGGACTTGCACAGTGAAAGAAACTGACACTCTCCCTACCTACAGTTTTCTGTCCCTAGAAAAAATGTTTTTTTTAAGCACAATATAGCACAAGGAGAATTCACTCACTGTCCTTCCAGGTCCCTGGAAACAAGGACTTGCACAGTGAAAGAAACTGACACTCTCCCTACCTACAGTTTTCTGTCCCTAGAAAAAATGTTTTTTTTAAGCACAATATAGCACAAGGAGAATTCACTCACTGTCCTTCCAGGTCCCTAGAAACAAGGACTTACACAGTGAAAGAAACTGACACTCTCCCTACCTACAGTTTTCTGTCCCTAGAAAAAATGTTTTTTTTTAAGCACACTATAGCACAAGCACAAAACACACTGACACTCTCCCTACCTATCCTTCTCTTTCCCTAAACTAAAGGAATCCAGGTTAAGCAAGAAAGAAATAAAAGTCACTGTCCCTGCCTATGCTGCTCTATCCCTGCTCCGGAACACACTACACTAGGCCGCCGTGCTGGCGGCCTTTTATAGTGTGGGGCGTGTACTAAACACCCTCAGCAATAATTGGCCACAGGCATCCTGCCTGTGGCCAATCATTGCTCTCCTCGCTGCCGGCGCTGTGATTGGCCAAGCATGCGGGGTCACAGTGCATGCTTGGCCAATCACAGCGCCTGGATGACACTGCGATGGCGTAGTGCATTGTGGGCCGTTCGCGTCACTCGAATTTGGCGCGAACGGCCCAAATCGTTCGATCTTCGTCGAACGATCGAACAGCCGATGTTCGAGTCGAACGTATGTTCGATTCGAACACGAAGCTCATCCCTACTCACCAGACGTTGTTGACCCTCTTTGCCTTATGGCAAAGGGAGTCAAATAAGGCCTAATGGTCTGCGTGACCGGGGAATAAAATCTTTACGTTACCTTTCACTGGTGTGTCTTTTCATTGGAAAACAACTGTTTGTGCCATACTTCCACCAATGGGGGCTACATGCCCTAAGGCGATCTTGTACGCCTAAGAGAACTTTTGCACTGGATATCACTAAGGTCCCTTTCACACTGAGGCGTATTTCAGGCATTTTAGCACTAAAAATAGCGCATAAATAACGCCTGAAATACTCCTGCCCCAGTATTCTTAATGTGAAAGCCCGAGGGCTTTCACACTGAGGCGATGCGCCGGCGGGAGGAAAAAAAATCTCCTGCAAGCCGCATCTTTAAAGCGCTGAAAGAGCGGTGTGTATACCTATCCTTCCCATTGAAATCAATGGGAAACCGCGGTATTAACCTTTTTTCAGCCGCTAGCGGGGGTTAAAACCGCACCGCTAGCAGCCAAATATCGCGGTAAATACGACGGTATAGCGGCGCTAAAAATCGCGTCGCTATACCGCCACCGCACCTGCCCGCCCCAGTGTGAAAGGGGTCTTATGAGCACAGAGATTCTAATACTTCATTGTTTTGACTTCACATCAATTCATTTGTTTGTTTTTTGAAATTTATGTAAATGAAGACACATTTTTAAGTTCTTATTGTCAATCACTTAGTTGTTTAACACAGTTGCGAGCGCAGTTTAACACAAAGTATTGTCTCTAGTGGATCATATATCACATTTCTTTGACGCCAGCCTCTGTTATCCACAACGGTATGTCCTGTAAAGGAAATTTGTAAGTTCTGTATATAATCGTATTCTATTTTGTATGTATTGCACACTGCACTCATTGTGCACACGACACTAATAATGTTTTCATTATATATTTGCATTCTTTCGAGTTCTGATTAGAATTACCCTGCCTATGTTATGCCCCTTGTTACCATAAAAGTACAATTGTAATATTAATGTGATACCTACATAGTCATGTATATAAAAACCTTAAATTCCCCTATAATAAAACAGAACAGTTATTTGGAAAGATGCGGAGTGTATCTTTTGTGTCTGTTTCCTACTGCAGTCGTTATTATTAATTTGGAACCACTAATCAATATGAGGATAGGAGTTGCCTATCTATAAAATATCCAGGACAGATGGCGAGCTTTGCCTAGGAGGAGATTTACAGCTGTGATGTGTCACTAACAGTACTGTCGTGGTCGGTATACCCCTCCTTTTCCTGCATAAAAACTGAGGAGAAGAAGGCATTTATTAAATTTGCCATCTCTGTGTCATCTGTAACCATCCTCCCATCCTCGTCTTTTATGTGGGCAATGTGCTCTGATCTTGCCTTTTTATTGTTATTATTTTTAAAAAAAAATTTTGGATTTCTTTTTACTCTCCTCTGCTATGTGTCTATCATAGTCTTTTAGCCACCCTGATTGCGTTTTTACACTTCTTATTGCATTCCTTGTAGTGTTGGAAAGCTGACGATGACCCATGCCCTTTATATTTTTTAAAGGCCATATTTTTCTCTTTAATGAGGCTTTTTACATTACGGTTTAGCCACCCAGGTTTAACCTTCAATCTTCTATATTTATTGCCTATTGGAATGCACTGTGTGATACATTTGTTTAATATGCTCCTAAAAGCATTCCCATTTTTCTTCTGTGTTCAATGTTTCTAGGATTTTGTCCCAATTGATGTCATGTAGTAATGACCGCAGTTCAGAAAAATTGACTTGTTTGAAATTTTGTGTTCTTGTGCTACCCTCCTGCCTCATTTTTCTATGAATTACACTAAATGTGATCATCCTGTGATCGCTAGATCCCAAGTTGTCCTGTATTGCCACATCTGAGATCAGACTTAGATCGTTCGTAATTAATAGATCGAGCAGGGCATTCTTTCTAGTTGGGGAATCCACCAATTGAAGTTGTCCTGTAAGACATTCATGAAATGACGGACCTTAAGGCCTCATGCCCACGGGCGTTTTTTCAGCCGCGTTTTTGAGCGTTTTTTACAGCTTAAAAACGCCTGTCCATGTTAGTCTATAGCTTCATGCCCACCTAGGCGTTTTTGAGCTGTAAAGAGCATAGGCGTTTGTAAGCTGTAAAAAAAACCCAGGGCCAGTGCGTTCCTCAGCGTCAGAACTAGGCAGGAAAAAACGCGAGCGTCAAAAACGCGCACTAACGCGCACTAACGCGCAAAAAACGCGCACTAACGCGCGGTCACGTTTTTAGCTCCGACGTTTTTTTTTTTTTTTTTTTCAAAAAAAAAAAAAAATAAAATATTTACAATAACATGGACAGGCGTTTTTAAGCTGTAAAAAACGCTCAAAAACGCAGCTGTAAAAACGCCAGTGGGCATGAGGCCTTAATGAGTGAGCTGTCCCCTCTGCCCAGTCAATATCAGGATAATTGAAGTCCCCCATTAACATCTCCCTGTCTAGCTTCCATTTCTAACTGTGATAGTAGGTCCTGCTCCTCCTCCTCCTTCAGGTTGGGGGGCTTATAACTAGGGTTGTCCCGATACCGATACTAGTATCGGTATCGGGACCGATACCGAGCATTTGCGCGAGTACTTGTACTCGCGCAAATGCTCCCGATGCCTGATCCGATACCTGGGATGGGAGAGAGAGAGGCGGCGTACAACATGAAGTCAGCGGGCGCACAGGTAAAATCACTGACCGTACAGAGATGGCTGCGGTATGCTGAGTGCACTCCTCCTGCACCCGGCATATTCTCTTCCCTGTAAGGCGGAATGAGCTCCGCCGACAGATGCCTTCTAGTGCTGGCCCCGCCGTGACATCATTCAGACGTTCGGGAGGCGAGATAGGAGAGGAGAAGAAAGTGCTGTCGGCGCTGCGGGGGGGGACAGTGTGCATGTGAGTAATAACCTGCCAGATCTGTTCACATAAACACTGTGCATAGTGTGAGGAGCCCAAGAGCAGCTCTGCCCCCCTCCCCCCAGCTCGACTTTCACACTTCCCTCCTTGCAGTGGCTCCCGAGTCCTGCTGGTAATACATAAATGATGTCTTAAAGAGGGCAGGGCCCGCTGTTATAAGGGGGGGGGGGGCTCTCTGATCTCTGGAAGTCTCAAAGGAAGGGGGGGATTTGAGCTAATAAGGGTCTCTAAGAGGGGGTACTGACTGCTGATTTAATGTGTGGTATCCAACCATTAGCTCACAGCCCCCCTTATATCAATGCCCCCCCTCATCAGTGCCGCCTATCTGTGTCCATCATTGTCGCCTATCAGTGTCACACATCAGTGTAGCCTTATAAGTGCCACTTCATCTGTGCCCATCATTGCCGCCTATCTGTGTCACACATCAGTGCAGCCCTTTAAGTGCCACTTCATCTGTGCCCATCATTGTCACATATCTGTGCCATCTTTCAGTGCCAGCCATCAGTGCGTGCCACCTATCAGTACCACCCTTCAGTGTGTGCCACCTATCAGTGCGTGCCACCTATCAGTGCCAGCTATCAGTGCGTGCCACCTATCAGTGCCAGCTATCAGTGCATGCCACCTATCAGTGCCATCTTTCAGTGCATGCCACCTATCAGTGCCATCTTTCAGTGCCAGCCATCCATGCGTGCCACCTATCAGTGCCATCTTTCAATGCCAGCTATCAGTGCGTGCCACCTATCAGTGCATGCCACCTATCAGTGCCCATCCATCAGTGCCACTGCCAGCCATCAGTCCCAGCCATCAGTCAGTGCCACCTTTTTAGTGCCCATCAGCCAGTGCCATCTATCAGTGCGTCACATGACATTAAAAAAAGTATCGGTAATCGGTATCGGTGAGTACTTGAAAAAAAGTATCGGTACTTGTACTCGGATTTAAAAAAGTGGTATCGGGACAACCCTACTTATAACACACCCCCACTATTCATTTCCCACTTACTTCTTCTCTTCGAAGTTCTACTCACACGGATTACAACCCCCCCCCCCCTTCGTCCCATTCACAATGTCACTCCTCTCTACCACCCTTGCATCATTTTTGACATATAGACACACCCCTCCCCCTCTTCTACCTTCCCTGTCCTTCCGATACAAGGAATACCCTATGATATTTGCAAGCCAATCGTGTGAGCTGTCAAACCAAGTTTCTGTTATTCCTACAAAGTCTAAGTCCTCCTCGTGTGTAATAGCAGCTCCAGTTCCTTCATTTTGTTAGCTAGGCTCCTGGCATTTGTGTATACGCCTCTCAGCATTGTGTGAGTGCATATTATTTCCTCATTATGTTTTGCGAATTGTCCATGCATTCCCCCCGGGATTAGATGTTACGGCTGTATTTTCAATGCTGACTCCACTATTACCCTCTGTCCTGCTATTGCTTCCTCTATAAATACCCCCCCACCCCCCCAATACCTAGTTTAAAAGCCCCTCCAACTTCGTGGCCATCTTTCTTCCCAATAGAGCTGCACCATCCCCATTAAGGTACAGCCAATCCTTACTAAAGAGCCAGTAACCTCATGAGAAGTCAGCCTAGTTCTCAAGGAACCCGAATCCCTCTTTCCTACACCAGTTCCTCAGCCACTTGTTCAGTTCCCTAAGCTCCTCCTGCCTATCTGGTGTGGCTCGGGGCACAGGTAGTATTTCTGAGAAAACTACCTTGGAGGTCCTTCTCCTCAATCTATTCCTTAAGTCCCCGAAATAATTTTTTAGGACTGTCCAGCTTCTTCTCACTTTGTCGTTGGTACCAATGACTGCTGGGTCCTCCCCAGCCCCGCCCAATAATCTGTCCACCCGATCCGTGATGTGCCGAACCCGAGCACCCAGTAAACAAAATACCGTTCGGCAACCATGGTCTTAATGATCAGATTGCCCTCTCTGTCCTCCTAATAATTGAGACCCCCACCCCCAGCACTTGTCTAACCTTTTCTGTATCTCTGACCTCCTTCTAACAGGAGCTGTCACTCCCCTGGCAGCTAGGGAAAGGCACCTGCTCCAACAATGCCACCCCAGAGCTGATATCTCCAACATCGTGCAACTTGGCATATTTGTTGGGGTGTACCAACTCTTGACTGGCCTCCCTAACACTCTTCCCTCTACTTCTCCTCCTAACTGTCACCCAGCTACCTACATCTGGCTCCTGTGCCTCCATGTCTCCAACCTCCTCTTCACTGGCCCCCACCAGCACCTGCTGGGTAATGTCCAAGCTCCTTTCCAGGTTGCTGATGCTTCTCAGTGTTGCCACCTGATTCTCCAGAGACCAGGATCTGGACTTCCAGAGAAACAACTTGCTCACATCTCGCACAGCAATATCCGCCCTCGATTGGCTCATCAAGGAACGCATACATGGAGCAGGATGTGCACTGAGTGGCATCACCAATCCTAATGGACATTGCCCCGATTGCCTCTTGGGGGATTTTTACCTCTGCTGGAACAAATTGTATCACGCTTTGATGGATTTTTTTGCCTTTCTCTGGATCAACTGTTAGTAGAGGATTGTGTATATGGGATTGTATATTTTTTTCCCCTTTTGTTGGTTGAACTACAGGTTGAACTAGATGGACTTGTGTCTTTTTTCAACCAGACTAACTATGTAACTATGTAACATGGCTGTCATGATGGGACCAGCATCTGTGGCTGTGCAGCCACTCCCTCTTGATCGACATAATTGCCTGCATGTGGATATACAGAACACCTGTGCATCCTGTGTGGGTAAAGATGGCCCTTTGCACAGGTGTACATATAGATACACCTGCGTAAATTAGGTCTTACCATGCGGGCAGCTGTCAGTTTGAGCTCTGGTGCATTTGAAGTATCACATAGTGACACTTTGGGACATGATATCACATAGTGACACTTTGGGACATGATATCACATAGTGACACTTTGGGGGTTGATTTACTAAAGGTAAATGGGCTGTGCACTTTGCAAGTGCAGTTGCAAAAGCTCCAAAACATAGTAAATGAGGGGAAGCTCCGCTGGCTTCCATCATCCAATCACGCGCAAGCAAAATACAGCTGTGGAGCAACTGCAGTTGCAGAGTACAACTGCACTTGCAAAGTGCACAGTCTATTTGCCTTTGGTAAACCAACTACATAAAGTTTGACAGCTGGGGGCGGTGCACCTGGGCCCTCCACCCACAGCTAAACGACCAGTGAGCATGAGGCCTAATATGTCTGCATGAAGACATGGTCCAATGGGGCCTTTATATATAATAATAGGTCTGCACATCTCCTATCTTTCTTTTTCTTGCAGGGTTGCAGCCTCTGTCAGATTCTTTAGTACTGGATAGTTCCAGAAGAGTCAAATGCCTTTGGCCCCATTAAGCTCTCCCCTGATGCAGCAGTAATACGGAGGCTGTAAAATAAATGTGGAGGTGGGGGGGTGACAGACATTCAAGGTATAAGACACAGGCCTCTGGAGGTTAGTATAAAAACCCTGGCTTGCATCATCAAAGTTTATGTAGGGAGGGCTGAGTAGCTGGGACAGCACAGACAGTAATTAGACACTCCCAGAAAAGGAGAGGCCTATGACATGCAAGGAGAAAGGGGGCTGTGCTAGGGATCTGACACTTTTTTAAAGTTGAATTTTACTGATCCCACCCCAATGCCACACACTCATCTTGTTATTTATACTTTATAGAGACAGCTCGGGGCTACTAATCTCCTTCAACCTCTTTCAGACACTTCCTGTCTACATCTGATTGGTTGCCACGCACAGCTACTCCAGACTGTCTGCTCCAGTTTTGATAATCACCCCCACGCATGTATTTTCAGATATCAGTTTGAGGTATTATTGCGCTGTTTACATGCTCGCTTTTCTTATTCTAAATTTAAAGATATGTAGATTAGCCACTAGAGGGAGCCCCATATTCCACCACTGTCATTTAAACCTCCCTGCTGGAAAGAAAAGTGCAGTGTATTCACAGGGATCCCATATTTTGTAACATTATTACAATGTTTAACCAACATTTTTTATGTGACTTTTACATGTTTACATAGTTTTATATTAATAGTTTATATTATATATATATATATATATATATATATATATATATATATATATATATATATATATAGTTACATAGTAAGTCAGATTGAAAAAACTCAAATGTTCATTGAACTTACAATAGAACTAAAGGCAAAACATTTATTTTTATTTTGGATAGAGTAAGGGAGCGTTATAGCCCCTGTCAGCTTCTTTTTTTTTTTCTGGCGGAGATTTACAGTACCTTCAAAACAGGAAGTGAGAGGAAATCCCTCTGAAGTAAAAGAATCCTTGGTTGTCACCCGGGTCACCAAAATTAGTCTCCCCATTGGAAGAAGGGACAATATTTACATTGGATGAGAAGTGTTCCTTGTGTTGGTGGCTGCTGTCTCAGTTAAAATCTCCCAATTGAATAAGTGCGGGTTCACATATATGCAAATTGGATGCATTTTTAATCGCATCCAATTCGCATAACATGTGAATGTGACCATCTATCAATGGAGCCGGTTCACAAATGGCTGCAGGTTTTGGGTCCTGTTCAGATGCGAATTCAGGGGAAAATGTGCACCTGAATTGCACCTAAACCGTTGAACAGAAACACACAGGACTCTGGACTGCAGGTCGCAGATATGTGAGTCCAGCCTAAGACCCCATACACACTATTAGATTTTCTACAGATTTATGTCTTCAGATTTGCCAAAACCATATATTATGAGGTCAAACCTTAAAGCCTCGTACACATGATCCATCGGAAATCCGATGAAGCTGACTTTCATCAGTCTTGCCTACACACCATCAGTCAAAAAAACGACCGTTCCAAATGCGGTGACGTAAAACACTCCGATGAGCCGAGAAAAATGAAGTTCTATGCTTCTGAGCATGCGTCGACTTGATTCTGAGCATGCATGGGTTTTTTATCCGATGGACTTGCCCATAGACGATCGGAATTTGCTATCGGTTTTTGATCCATCGGAAAAATGTAAAAATTTTCTATTTTTTAAAGCCGATGGAAAAAAGACCGATGGGTCCCATACACGATCGGTTTGTCCGATGAAAAAAGTCCATCAGACTGTTTTCATTGGTAAAACCGATCATGTGTACAGGGCTTAAGAGTTTCAATTTGTATGCAATCAAGCAGGCCTTTGCACTACATGGTTTTGGTAAATCTGAAGACAAAAATCTGCAGAAAATCTAATAGTGTGTATGGGGTCTTAGAGTCATATATAATTCTTCTTGTGTTCAGAGATTTGAGAGATCATGTCATATAGGTAGTCTCGACTCCAAATTGTGGTATTTACTCACATGACCCAAATTATATATATATGTATATATATATATATATATATATATATATATATATATATATATATATGTATATAAAAAACAATAGTGAATATACTGACTAGAATGACCTTGTTGAAATAAAAATGATGAGGTAGGAATAGGACCATAAAAGAAAGAGGTGGCCATATGTCATACTTCTGTTATTCTGGCTAACCACTTATGTCTTCACATTACTCCACGCTACACTGATGTCTTCATACCCCAATGTGTTAAGACCCATAGTTAGCTATGTGTGTGCCGGTTACTTGCGATACACCTCTTTAGTAACTTTAGACCAGGCATGGACAACATTTCAATACTTTACTTGGCAAAAGTGCAAAAATAGACATTCACAGTCCAACAGGTAAAACATGATACTTCCCTAGCTCCCTATCTATGACTACAGGCTTGTGTGCTGCCCCAGCATACCTGACAGGATGCAGTCCAACAATCATAAGTCCTGCAGAGCCATTTCTCCAGCACTGGTATCTTCAGGGAAAACCCTAGGTCAGTGATGGCGAACCTTGGCACCCCAGATGTTTTGGAACTACATTTCCCATGATGCTCTACTACACTGCAGAGTGCATGAGCATCATGGGAAATGTAGTTCCAAAACATCTGGGGTGCCAAGGTTCGCCATCACTGCCCTAGGTTATAAGTCTCATTTGCAGGCCATGACAGACGACATTCTCTTACTTTTGCAGGTGCAAGGCAGGACTCCTGTACAGTATACCAGATCCTTATCCTAGATGTCAGAACTCCTTTATGTCTATGCTTGGCTTGAGTTGTTTAAAGTATTGAAGCCACTGGCTTAGTATGACAGCCAACCAAGAAACTAGTATATGCAGAATGAGAAGATAGCACTGGAAGCCTCCATGTTTCTCTTAAGAAAGATTTTCTTAGGGCTGACTTCATAGGTGTGCGTAGCCTATTGCATTAGGGTGTGCACCCCAAAGCTCAAACACATGCTACCGATCACTCGCTGTGTTCATTCAGAAAGGGAAGTGGCTGTTAAATGACATACCTGTACTACCTCCCCTTCTCCCACATATTGTAAAACATCCCCCTGTGTGTGCCCGCAGCAGAGGAAGAGACGGGGGGAACCAGGGCAGTAGGGAGAATCTGTGCTGCACAGGGTGATTAGTGTGTGCCTGGGCACACCTGGCACACCCTGTGCGCACACCTATGGCTGACTTTACTTTTGTGGTTAAATGCAATGGACATAATGGAGAGTCAGGGACGTAGGTCCATTTTGAGTGGCACTCCAATGCACACTTTTAAATGCAACAAAATGCACAGCTTTACCCACCTGTGTGTTGTGTTTCAGTGTGTTTAAAAATAATTTTTTTGATGAACTTTGGTGTGTTAGCAGCAAATGCAAAATGAATGGGCTGCCTTAATCAATATGCAAAATATAGCATGTTAAAGCTAAATTGTAGTTTCTTTTTAAATTATTAGGTAAGGGGTCAAAGGCTTTTTTTGGATATACAAGGGATCTTGTACATTCAAACCAATCTAGCGCATTACCAGCTTCCAATTCGCCAATGTCATGCTGAAGATCTGCATCTGCTCTTAGTGAAAGCAGAGGTCCGGCAATGTAGACCTGCCATATACTGTAGGCTACATAAGCCCCTCTTGGCAGGTGTACAATAATGGCGGTGTTACCAGTGGCAACCAGTTAGATATCAATTCCATTTTTGGGGTTTCAAAAATGCAGATTCTCTGGCTAACACAGTTACTCTTTAATGGAGTAAGAAAAGGTCCTAGATTTGAAGGTCAATGTTGAAACATGAGTTGATCTAGAAACTGCTCTTACTTAAACTTTTTATCCTCTATACTAAAGCCCATCAATACTTTCATGTACACTATGGCAACATATCCCACTTGTTTCCTAGGAGGCAGGAGCTATATGACTAATACTTGTTTAAAGGTCAGGCTATTTTTATGTTTTATATCTACAGTACGTGTTTATTGTATTTAGTGCTAATGTCATATTTTTTATGTACCAGATGCATGTAGTGTTTACTGGATGTTTTATTTTCCGTTACTGTTACTCTATCTGCGGCTTGCAGTGGTTCGAATGTTGGAAGGACACACTATGTGAAATGTGTTCCTCATATCTTTATGTGACACCCTTAAATTATCACTTATTCAGCACAGAATTGATAAACTGCCTTGTCATAGTTTTACTTTATTTATCTCACCACTGACATACATATAGAAGGCCTTGAAGCAATGATAGTGATGTTCAATTTGGGGCAATTTTTTTAATCAACCGTGGCTGGCTTCACAGCTATTTGTGTGTTTTATTACGCAGTGATGCATGTTGCCTCCAGTGGTTTCTATGATTAAGGCTTACCTATAACAATGAAAGGGGCTGTGGCCTTATTATTGTTTAATATGAAGAGAATCCAACATTGTTGGAGAAAAGATCTCAGGATTGGGGAAGAAGATAAGTATTATCTTAGGTAGCTATGATTAAACACTAAGACAGTGTGAAACGCGTCAGCTTTGACCAGAATTTTGTGACTTGCTGTGTGTCATTTGGATTTTTGAAGATTTTACATAATAAAGGCTTTTATTGGAGTGCTGCTGTCCAGAAGACCTGATCTTTTGTTTTGCCTATTATCTTAGGTACACAGAGTGTTATGCCGCGTACACACGACCGCTTTTCATGTCAAGAAAAAAACCTCTCAAGCCTGCCTTGCCTACAGACGATCGTGAAAAAAACTGATCTAGCAAAGCGCGGTGACGTCCAACACGTACGACGGCACTATAAAGGGGAAGTTTCATTCTGTTCGCGCCACCCTTTTGGCTGCTTTTGCTGATTTCGTGTTACCGCGTGTTAGTAAAAGTTTGGGAAGAGACGATTCGCGCTTTTCAGTCTTCGTACTTTAAAGATCGTTTTCGGGAGTTCAGTTTGTGCTTGTGGGTTCGTATCTGGCTTTCAGTGCGTGTAGTGAGTTCGTATCTGTTTTTGCAGTGCGTTCTTGTCTGCTCGTTACTGTTTTTCAGCTCGTTCTTCATAGGCCTTGCTGTTCTTCAGTGCGTTCTTTTAGTTCGTTCTGATTAGACGACCGTTTCTAAGCCATGTTGCGGGTACGTTCTTGTCGCCGAGATCGTGCTGTGCTTGCTGCTGGGCTTGTTGCTATGTCCCAGATCCGGTCCATGAGGAGGGTGAGGAGGAGTTCATGGACCAAGAATTGGTTGCTCCAGAGGGACCAATTATGTCATATGCCTCTGCTGCGGGAGATCCGGGAGAATAACCCTGATGATTTCAGGAATTTTCTTAGGATGTCTGACCCCGTTTTTCAGCAGCTCTTGGCTTTGGTGTCCCCCTATATCACCAGGCAGGACACCGTTATGCGGGAAGCCATTACTGCTGAGCAGAGGCTCATCGCCACGTTGCGATACCTTGCGACTGGGAGAAGCTTGCAGGACCTCAAGTTCTCGACAGGCATCTCCCCCCAGGCTCTGGGCGTCATTATCCCTGAGACCTGCTCTGCCATTATCCAGGTCCTTCAGGAGGACTATCTTAAGGTAAGTTTTCTCCTTTATAAACATCACAATCTATGTTTTTTTATGCTTGATAATGTATAGTATATTTTGAACTGTCTCTAATTACCATGATTTGAATATGCTGTGAATGTCCCCTTTGTCCCCCTGCATGTTGTAAGCTTTGAATATTCTATGTTTTTTGGCTGCATGCATATTTGTTTTTAAACCAATCTCCAGCATTCGATCCTGGGCCCAAACACACCTAGCCTAGTCAATCCCCATTTTTGTTTTTGACGCTCCATTGTAGTGCTTAGATTGCCTGATTCCCCCCCCCCCCCCCCTAATTCTTTGATTTTTGTCTAATCTACACAAATAAATTGTCATGGATATGCATTAATGTCTGTCTGCCATCTTACCTTCCTCCTCATGTGTTCATCTAGAGACCAGACCTCCTTCACCTGGCTTCCTTTATAATCTCCTCCCAGCCTGACTCCACCCCAGGCCCTATCACAGAACACTATATTAACCTGTGCACTGCAAGCCTGCTTTGCTGATCAACGTGTTTGTTAGGCATTGTGTGTTTGGGTTCCTGCCTGCCGTGTGCTACGTCTGTCTCTCTGTTACGTTATTGGCTTGTCCCCGACTATCCCTGTCTGCTCGTGACCCTTGACCTTCGGCTCGTTCTTCGTTATCCTTGTCTGCTTGTGGCCCCTGACCTTCAGCTTGTTATTCGGTTCTCTCTTATCGTGTGCTGCTGCTTCCCCTCTTTTCCCCTTATCCTACGGGGCGTGAGCTAGGAAACTCCAGGGGCCGCGACCTGGTCCCAGCCTGCAGCATAACATCCTCACCACTAGAGGCCCTGGAGAAGACCAGCTGGGTCTTAGACTCCGCGCCCTGGGGAATCTTGGCTCTAGCTCCCGTTAGGATCCCGGTTGTGCTCCTCTGGTCCCGCTTTCCACAACCACCCAGTTTCCTATCCGCAGAAGCCAGCCATAGGGTTCACTACCTCGCGGTGCACTCCTGTCCCCCTACGGTGTGCATCTGTCACCTGGCCACAGGTGACCCTGACAGTTTGATCAGCCATGAACCCGGCTGACATCCCGCTTCCCGCGGATGATCCATTGCAGGGCATAGTTCGCAGACTTGAGACCCAGGAATCAAATCAGATTCAGGTGATGCGATTCCTCCAGGATCTGGCTTCTCGATTCAAGCAGCTTCAGGTCTCCTTGGGAACCCCGAATCCGCAACCCCAAGTACAACCAGCGGCTGTACCTATCGCACCAGTCGCAGCCTCACACTCACTAAGATTGCCAGCTCCGTTCCGTTTCTCTGGGGACTCCAAGGCCTGCAGGGGGTTTCTCAGCCAATGCACAATTCATTTTGAGCTTCAGCCTCAAAGCTTCCTGTCTGACCGGGCTAAGGTAGCCTATATCATTTCCCTCCTCTCCGGTGAAGCTTTGGCCTGGGCTGCCCCCCTGTGGGAGAGGAACGATCCGGTGGTTTCCAGTCTGTCCGATTTCTTGAAGCTCTTTCGTAACATCTTCGAAGAGCCGGCTCGGGCTTCTTCAGCGGCTAGTGCTGTCTTACGTCTTCGCCAAGAATCTAGTTCAGTGGGGCAATATGCTCTTCAGTTTCGTATCCACACAGCTGAATTGAGCTGGAATAATGAGGCCCTGGTCGCTACCTTTTTACATGGCCTCTCTGACCGAGTGAAAGACGAATTAGCGGGAAGAGCCATTCCCGTCGGTCTGGACGATGTAATTTCATTATGCAACCAGATCGACATTCGTTTTCAAGAGAGGTCCTTAGAAAAAAGACGCCAGCACTCTCTGGGTCCTAGCCAGTCTGAGCTCCCCTCCCTTCATTCCGTGGAGCATCCTCTACCTGCTGAAGAACCTATGCAGCTGGGCCGGACCAGACTAACCCCCGAAGAACGTGCTAGGCGCAGAACTCTGGGCTTGTGCCTCTATTGTGGGGGCAAGGGTCATTTTCGTGACTCCTGCTCGCTTCGTCCGGGAAGCGCTCGGGTCTAATACATTTGGAAGGTGGAGTATTGGACCCAGAAACATCACCTTCTCGCCTGCTCTTGCCGGTGTTCCTTCATGTAGGCACTTCTCCTCAGTCAACCCTTGCATACCTGGATTCCGGGGCTGCCGGCAATTTTATGGATTGGAGAACTGCTTCTTCTATGAAGCTTACCCTTTCACCTCTCACTACCCCATTGGTAGTCTCGGCAATTGATGGCACTGTTCTCCCAGGGGGCCCTATTCGCTTCCAGACGCTACCCATTAGGATGTCGGTAGGGATTCTCCACCAGGAGTGGATATCCTTTCTTATTCTACCCAAGGCCTCTACCCCAGTTGTATTGGGCCTCCCTTGGCTACAGCTCCACTCTCCACATGTGGACTGGGTCTCTGGGCAGATCCTGGCCTGGGGTTCCTCATGTTTCTCGCCGTGTCTTCTCAAGGTGACCCCCAAGGAGAGTCTTCCGGTTGCTGCCACTTCTGTTTCTTCTGATCTTCCTGCTGCATACAGCGATTACCGGGATGTGTTCTGTAAGAAATCAGCTGAGGTGCTTCCTCCCCACAGGTCTTTTGACTGTGCTATTGATCTTGTCCCCGGAGCAACTCTACCCAGGGGTCGTACCTACCCTCTGTCCATCCCAGAGACCCAGGCCATGTCGGAGTATGTCGCAGAGAATCTGGAGAGAGGTTTCATCCGGAAATCCTCATCGCCTGCAGGGGCAGGGTTCTTTTTTGTTGCCAAAAAGGATGGTACCTTAAGACCCTGCATCGATTATCGGGGTTTAAATGCGGTTACTATTAAAAATCGATACCCCTTACCCTTAATATCTGAGCTATTCGATAGGTTGAAGGGTGCCTCCATTTTCACCAAGTTGGATCTCAGAGGCGCGTACAATCTCATTCGAATACGGGAGGGTGACGAATGGAAGACTGCATTCAACACTAGAGACGGGCATTACGAATATCTGGTGATGCCTTTTGGTCTGTGTAATGCTCCAGCCGTGTTTCAAAACTTTGTCAATGAAATCTTCAGAGATCTGCTGTACCAGTTTGTTGTCATCTATCTGGATGACATTCTGATTTTTTCTGAAAATCTGCTCGTCCACAGAAACCATGTCCGCACTGTACTTCAACGTCTTAGAGAGAACAATCTCTATGCCAAGCTGGAGAAATGTTCCTTTGAATGTTCTGAGGTCCTGTTTTTGGGGTGCTTCGTCTCATGTTCGGGTCTTCGTATGGACCCTGGGAAGGTCTTGGCTATCACCAACTGGCCTCTTCCTGCTAGCCTCAAGGCCACACAGCGCTTTCTTGGCTTCACTAATTATTATAGGCATTAGGCAGTTCATAAGGAATTACTCTTCCATTGCCGCGCCTATTATCGCTTTGACCAAGAAGGGTGTGAATGCCGGAGACTGGCCTCCCGAAGCTGTCTCTGCATTTCACAACCTGAAACAGGCCTTTGTTTCTGGCCCCCTCTTGAGGAGACCAAATCCTGGGAATGCATTTTTTATTGAAGTGGACGCTTCCTCAATGGGGGTGGGAGCTGTGCTTCTTCAAATCTTTGAGAAGAGACGCCAACCATGTGCGTTCTTCTCCAAAAAAAATTCTCAGGCAGAGAGGAATTATGCCATCGGTGATCGGGAACTTCTCGCAATTAAATTGGCGTTAGAGGAGTGGCGTCATCTCTTGGAGGGTTCCCCTCACTCCATAACGATCTTTACCGATCACAAGAATTTACAGTATCTACAGAATGCTAAACGTCTGAATCCTAGACAGGCCAGGTGGAGTCTCTTCTTTGCCCGTTTTAATTTCACGATTACCTACAAACCTGGTTTCTGCAACGGTCGGGCTGATGCGCTCTCTAGGTCATTTGACACTTTGGACGAGGAGTCCGCCCCTGAACCTGAGCCGATCATTCCCACCTCATGCATTGTTGCCCACTCTACCACCCTGAAGTCAAAAATTCCGCCTGGTAAGACCTTTGTCCCCACTGAGCTAAGAGCTAAGATCCTTCGTTGGGGACATGATTCCAAGGTGGCAGGGCATTCTGGATTCCTCCGATCCTTCCTACTCATCAGTCGTCACTACTGGTGGCCTAATCTCCGCTCAGACGTCAAAGACTACGTTAAAGCTTGTCATGTCTGTGCTCAGTCCAAATCCTCCACACAAGCTCCTGCTGGTCTCCTCATGCCCTTGCCCATTCCTAAGGAACCCTGGGCCCATATTGCCATGGATTTTATCACCGATCTCCCACTGTCTGAGAATAATACAGTCATTTGGGTGGTAATCGATCGATTCTCCAAGATGGCTCATTTTGTTCCTCTTCCTGGTCTTCCTTCTGCCCCTGCCTTGGTTCCCATTTTCATTCGGGAAATTCTCCGCCTACATGGGGTCCCTTCTCATATTGTTTCCGACAGGGGAGTCCAATTCACGTCTCGTTTTTGGAGAGCCTTTTGCAAATCCCTCAATATTGTCTTGGATTTTTCTTCTTCTTACCATCCCCAATCCAATGGACAGACTGAGAGGGTTAATCAGGAGTTAGAGGTCTTTCTTCGCACCTTTGTGTCTTCTCACCATGACGATTGGTCCTCTCTACTCCCGTGGGCAGAATTCTCCCATAACAATCATGTGAATACCAGTTCGCAGAAGACACCCTTTTTCACAGTTTATGGAAAACACCCTCAACTTCCTCTTCCCATGATCTGTTCTCCAGACATTCCAGCTTTGGCTTCGGTTCAGGAGTCTCTCAATTCCGTTTGGGGTCACGTTCATGATTCCCTCCGGGCAGCTGCTGAAAAATTCAAAGGCTTTGCCGACCGCCGCAGGCGTAAACCGCCTTCTCTTCAGCCAGGGGACAAAGTCTGGCTCTCTACCAGGAACATCAAGCTCCGAGTTCCTTCTCTGAAGTTTGCTTTACGATTCATCGGTCCATACACGGTAATTGCTAAACTGAATCCGGTTTGTTTCAAACTCCAGATTCCTAAGAGCCTTAAAATCACTAACTCCTTTCATGTTGCTCTTCTAAAGCCTTTAGTCCTCAATAAATTCTCTCGTCCTCTCCCTACCGTGGCGCCTGTCTCTGAGGATAATCAGGAGTACGAGATCAGTCAAATTCTGGACTCCCGACTCTGTAAAGGCGTTCTTCAGTACCTCGTTCATTGGAAAGGGTTTGGTCCTGAGGAGAGGTCTTGGATCACTGCATCTGAGGTCTTTGCACCTCGTCTGTTAAAGGAGTTTCATCTGAAGTTTCCCTCTAAACCTGGGCCCAGGCGAGGAAGGGGGAGGCCTCGTAAGAGGGAGGGTACTGTCATGGATATACATTAATGTCTGTCTGCCATCTTACCTTCCTCCTCATGTGTTCATCTAGAGACCAGACCTCCTTCACCTGGCTTCCTTTATAATCTCCTCCCAGCCTGACTCCACCCCAGGCCCTATCACAGAACACTATATTAACCTGTGCACTGCAAGCCTGCTTTGCTGATCAACGTGTTTGTTAGGCATTGTGTGTCTGGGTTCCTGCCTGCCGTGTGCTACGTCTGTCTCTCTGTTACGTTATTGGCTTGTCACCGACTATCCCTGTCTGCTCGTGACCCTTGACCTTCGGCTCGTTCTTCGTTATCCTTGTCTGCTTGTGGCCCCTGACCTTCAGCTTGTTATTCGGTTCTCTCTTATCGTGTGCTGCTGCTTCCCCTCTTTTCCCCTTATCCTACGGGGCGTGAGCTAGGAAACTCCAGGGGCCGCGACCTGGTCCCAGCCTGCAGCATAACATCCTCACCACTAGAGGCCCTGGAGAAGACCAGCTGGGTCTTAGACTCCGCGCCCTGGGGAATCTTGGCTCTAGCTCCCGTTAGGATCCCGGTTGTGCTCCTCTGGTCCCGCTTTCCACAACCACCCAGTTTCCTATCCGCAGAAGCCAGCCATAGGGTTCACTACCTCGCGGTGCACTCCTGTCCCCCTACGGTGTGCATCTGTCACCTGGCCACAGGTGACCCTGACATAAATTACATAGTACTATAGATTTGAATTATGATGTCCCCAACTCATCTCAACCCCTCCACCCTCTAAAGAATTTCACAGGTCCATCAGAGTGGGTGATGTTTTTGTTGCTTATTTTTCTATCTTATTCAAGCGGACCTCCATCCAAAATTTTGGGGGTCCGCTCATCGTAACCCTCCCCCGGTGTCAAAATTGACACCTTTCAGGGGGGAGGGGGGTGAAGATACCTGTTTAAGCCAGGTATTTTCACCCACATCCGGGAGTCATCTCTGCGGCAAATCTGCCTGAGCCAAGTCACTTCCCGCAGAAGACCCGTAGTGTTCTTGGAAACACTTGTCTCACAGAACACAGGAGGACCAGTCTGAACTGCGCAGCGCTTCTCATGCATGTGCGTTTGGGAACCGGGCAGTGAAGCCGCAAGGCTTCTCTTCCTGGTTCCCTCACCAAGGATGGCAGAGGGGGCAGCAGAGTGACGAGCAATTGTTCGTCCTCTGCTGCGGACGTTGCTGGACTCCAGGACAGGTAAGTGTACAATTAGCAAACCTCTGCAGCTGCTGTAGCTGGAGCTGCTGTGTTATTTTATATTATTTTGGCTGCGTAGCTCCGCTCTAAAATCCTCCTTCCAAATTAATGCTATACTGATGTTTTGCCCAGAGTGTTTTGTGCTAACATGCTTGCAATGTATAGGTAGTAAAGTATATTAATTTTTTTGTTCCTTTGACTCCACAGTTACCATCGACGCCACAGGAATGGCAGAATGTGGCATCTGATTTTTCTCAGCGGTGGAACTTTCCCAACTGTGGAGGAGCCATTGATGGCAAGCACGTCCGCATCGTGCCACCAGCCCATTCTGGCTCGTTTTTTTATAATTATAAAGGCTTCCACAGTATTGTGCTCATGGCGGTGGTGTCTGCCAACTATGAGTTTCTATTTGTTGATGTTGGGAAAAATGGGCGGATGTCTGACGGTGGTGTTTTCGCCCAGATCGAGTTTGCAGACCGGCTTCTTTCAGAGGACCTGGCATTACCACCTGCTGAAGATAATGAACATGGCCTCCCGTTTGTGTTCCTGGCAGATGAGGCTTTTGCGCTTGGACCACATTTGATGAGACCTTTTCCCCAAAGGTCCCTCACCCCTGAGAGGAGGGTATTTAATTATCGTCTGGCCAGAGCGCGAAGGGTGGTCGAAAATGCCTTTGGCATCATGGCCAGTCGCTTCCGCCTTTTTCTGACTGCGATAAACATGGCGGAGTATAAATGGAACCATTTGGTCATGTGC
This sequence comes from Rana muscosa, assembly GCA_029206835.1. Lineage (NCBI taxonomy): Eukaryota > Metazoa > Chordata > Amphibia > Anura > Ranidae > Rana > Rana muscosa. Next base: position 147,507,303 of record CM055126.1, on the reverse strand, counting down.
TGTTGCATACTGCACAATTTTTTACTCAAAAACTCAAACAATTACCTAGCTACAGTTGACCTTCAGGGCACACAGTGCTTGGATGGACCATTGGCAGCCCAGTTAGCTGGCCCTACAGGCTTGGCCCCCCAAAGCGGCCGTGATGTGCGGCAACGCTATCTAGAATATTTTATGGGTAGGGGGGCCATTGCAATGCCTGATCATTTTTAAACCAATTTTGGTCATAATAAAAAATAATATACTGGAAACATCTTGTTTGCTTTTCTTTTGTTGTATTTGTTCTTTCTCCTAGGTCAGTGATGGTGAACCTTGCCACTCCAGATGTTTTGCAACTCCATTTCCCATGATGCTCAACTACACTGCAGAGTGCCTGAGTAACATTAGAAATGTAGTTCCAAACCATCTGGGTTGCCAATGTTCACCATCACTGTCCTCGGTTATACTAGTGCAGTTGTAGTCCCATGTTTTTTCCTAACAAGTAAATTACAATCATTTATAGAGTCTAAACACACACATTTTTTGAGGGGGGGGGGGGCAACATTGATATAAGAAGCCACACATTGTTTAGTGCTTAAATTTTTTTATAGTAGTTTAAACATTTTCACGTTTGTATCAAAATATACCCCATTTTTTTTTGTTTTTTTTTTATCTTTCTCTTTTTACAACTCAGTACAAAAATGTACAACACGAACAATATACCTTTATAGAAATAAAAGATTTCCCCCCCAAAAAAAATAAATACATTTTGTAGAATATATACACATTTTACACCCTCCCAAGAATATGCTCTAGTTTTTTCAGTCTTTTCTCCATGATTTTGTGGGTTTGGCACATCTGGAACAGGTTGTCTTTTATCTTTTCAACCTCCCGAGAGCAGACCCTCACTTGTTTCAGCAACATCTGGGCAGTGGCTCTGGTGAAGGTTGCTGGTGCCGCAGGCATTAAAGTCCCTTGAAGTAGTGAAAAGAAAACGTCTTAATAAATATACAGGCCAACATCTATTACCTGAGGCTGTGGTGTATGACACTGACCTGGTGAGTTGACATTTCCCTCTTCTGCCACATCCTGCGGTTGTGTGTCTTGAGTTGGTGGTGCGGGGTTTGCAGCCTTGTGTCTCTTAGCTCTTTGAAGCCCTAGGAGATATAACCAAAAGGTAGACTTGTGTAACTAAATATATTTTGGCGTGAAAGAGGAATAATAATCATTCTTGGGAAGTGTGTTACAATTGTATTAGTGATAATTTTTTAGGAGATGAACACATGATTGTATCCATTTCCCAAGATGGTAGATTAATCTCTTTTGGTCATCTTTCACACATGGAAACACACCAGGTATCCACTGGATCACCTGTGTGTGACACCATCAAAAGGTTGTTCTTGTGGCCCACACTTGTGCTAATGAGTCCAGATGTGTAAGCAGCTGCTGAGCATACTCTTGTAACCGTACACTGAATCTAGTTACATTAGCCAAATCTAATTACCAACAACTACACAAACATGTTTATAATTACTTCTCACATAAACATTTCATGATGTCCTGTTTCATGTTCTTGGGCACAAGAATCCAACGTTGAAATCCTCGTTCAATACCACCCAAACGATGTTTTGGTGGAATACATTGCTAAAAACATTAGAACATGCCTATTATTTTAGGATTGATAAAATGTCGTTCGAACAATGAATCGGGCGAAAAGCTTGTGATTGAGTGAACGTTTGAACGACCATTTATACGATCGATTCGTGTGCCCAAAAACATGAAACATGAAATTTTTAACTGTACTACATCCATTATTTTAAAAGCACATGCAACACCACGTTATTACCAAAAATCACATTTAACCACTTAAGCCCCGGACCATTTGGTAGCTAAAGGACCAGAGGTGAATTCAGAATTTTTCACTGCGCTGCTTTAACTGTAAATTGTGCGGACATGCAATGTTGTACCCAAACGAAATTTGCGTCCTTTTCTTCCCACAAATAGAGCTTTCTTTTAATGGTATTTGATTGCCTCTGCGATTTTTATTTTTTGCGATATAAACGGAAAAAGACCGAAAATTTTGAAAAAAAATGATATTTTCTACTTTTTGTTATAAGAAAAATCGAATAAACTCAATTGTAGTCATACATTTAGGCCAAAATTTATTCAGCCACATGTTTTTAGTAAAAAAAATGTCAATAAGCGTATATTTATTGGTTTGCGCAAAAGTTATAGAGTTTACAAACTAGGGTACATTTTCTGAAATTTACACAGCTTTAAATTTATGACTGCCTATCTCATTTCTTGAGGTGCTAAAATGACAGGGCAGTACAAAACCCCCCCAAATGACCCCATTTTGGAAAGTAGACACCCCAAGGAAATTGCTGAGAGGCATGTTGAGCCCATTGAATTTTTTATTTTTTTGTCCCAAGTGATTGAATAATGACTAAAAAAAAAAAAAAAAATTACAAAAAGTTGTCACTAAATGATATATTGCTCACACATGCCATGGTTATATGTGGAATTTCACCCCAAAATACATTTTGCTGCTTCTCCTGAGTACGGGGATACCACATGTGTGGGACTTTTTGGGAGCCTAGCCGCGTACGGGACCCCGGAAACCAAGCACCGCCTTCAGGATTTCTAAGGGCGTAAATTTTTGATTTCACTCCTCACTACCTATCACAGTTTCGAAGGCCATAAAATGCCAAAATAGCACAAAACCCCCCCAAATGACCCCATTTTAGAAAGTAGACACCCCAAGGAAATTGCTGAGAGGCCTGTTGAGCCCATTGAATATAATTTTTTTGTCCCAAGTGATTGAATAATGACAAAAAAAAAAAAAAAAATACAAAAAGTTGTCACTAAATGATATATTGCTCACACATGCCATGGTTATATGTGGAATTACACCCCAAAATACATTTTTCTGCTTCTCCTGAGTACGGGGATACCACATGTGTGGGACTTTTTAGGAGCCTAGCCGCATACGGGACCCCGAAAACCAAGCACCGCCTTCAGGATTTCTAGGCACAAATTTTTGATTTCACTCCTCACTACCTATCACAGTTTCGAAGGCCATAAAATGCCAAAATCGCACAAAACCCCCCCCAAATGACCCCATTTTGGAATATAGACACCCCAAGCTATTTGCTGAGAGGAATGGCGAGTATTTTACAGCTCTCATTTGTTTTTGAAAATGAAGAAAGAAAATATATATATATATATATATTTTTTTTTTCAATTTTCAAAACTTTGTGACAAAAAGCGAGATCTGCAAAATACTCACAATACCTCTCAGCAAATAGCTTGGGGTGTCTACTTTCCAAAATGGGGTCATTTGGGGGGGTTTTGTGCTATCTGGGCATTCCATGGCCTCCGAAACTGTGATAGGCAGTGAGAAGTGAAATAAAAAATTTACACCCTTAGAAAGCCTGAAGGCGGTGCTTGGTTTTTGGGGTCCCGTACATGGCTAGGCTCCCAAAAAGTCTCACACATGTGGTATCCCCGTACTCAGGAGAAGCAACAGAATGTATTTTGGGGTGTAATTCCACATATGCCCATGGCATGTTTGAGCAATATATCATTTAGTGACAACTTTGTGCAAAAAAAATAAATAAAAAATTGTCGTTTTTCCGCAACTTGTGTCAACATATAAAATATTCCATGGACTCGACATGCCTCTCAGTATATAGCTTGGGGTGTCTACTTTCCAAAATGGGGTCATTTGGGGGGTTTTGAACTGTTCTGGCATTTTATACACAACATTAGGAAGCTTACATCCACTCTTCTAACCACTTGAAGACAAAGCCCTTTTTGAGTTTTTGACACTTTTTGTTTACATGAAAACATTTTTTTTTTTGCAAGAAAATTATGTTGAACCCCCAAACATTATATACATATTTTTAAAGCAAAGGCCCTACAGATTAAAATGGTGGGTGTTGCATTTTTTTTTTCTACACAGTATTTGCGCAGCGATTTTTCAAACGCATTTTTTGGGTTAAAAAATACACTTTTTTTAATTTTAATGCACTAAAACACACTATATTGCCCAAATGTTTGATGAAATAAAAAAGATGATCTTAGGCCGAGTACATAGATACCAAACACGACATGCTTTAAAATTTCGCACAAACGCGCATTGGCGACAAACTACATACATTTTTAAAAGCCTTTAAAAGCCTTTACAGGTTACCCCAGTAGATTTACAGAGGAGGTCTACTGCTAAAATGATTGCCCTTGATCTGACCTTCGCGGTGATACCTCACATGCATGGTGCAATTGCTGTTTACATATGACGCCAGACCGACGCTTGCGTTCGCCATTGGGCAAGAGCAGGGCAGGACAGGGGTGCTTTTTTTTTTTTTTTTTTTTTTATTATTAATTTTGCTTTTTTTATTTTATTTTTAAATTGTTCCTTCCAAGTATTTTTTTTTTTATCATTTTTATTGTTATCTCAGGGAATGTAAATATCCCCTATGATAGCAATAGGTAGTGACAGGTACTCTTTTTTTGAAAAAACTGGTGTCTTCTAGACCCTAGATTTTTCCTCTGCCCTCAAAGCATCTGACCACACCAAGATCGGTGTGATAAAATGCTTTCCCAATTTCCCAATGGCGCTTTTTATATCCGGGGGGGGGGCATTCCCTCCCACTGCTTGTAAAAGCAGTCCAGAGGCTAATTAGCCGCTAGGATTGCTTTTACATGAAAGCCGGCCACAGGCTGAAAAGAATGATACCAAGATGATACCTAAACCCGCAGGCATCATTCTGGTATGAACATTCAAAGTCCAGCAACATACCAGTACGTTGCTGGTCCTTGTTGGACATGTATTGTAATCTTTTTATTTCATGCAGCCAGTTGGCTGAACGAAAAAAGAGATTGGTATGCCCACCATTAGAATACCGCCCTTCATCCACCCACTTCCAATGATGGGCATACACGCACCATTTATATATGCTGAAGCATGGGGGCATCTTCCCGCAAAAAAGTTATGCCGCACACACATGGTCGGACTTTTCCACGGGCAAGCCTCCGTCGGAATTTCGACCGTATGTACGCGGCATTAGGAGCAAAATCGCTCCTCCGCCCCTGCTGCCCCAATGCTTCGGCATATTTGCTTTTTTTTTTTTAACTGTGGTGGTGAAATCACCTCCTACAGCACTGGAGTCGCAGGGATCAGGCCTGTCTCTGCGAACGCTGCAGTTATGTGTGTTGTGTTTTGTAAGTGACAGTGATCGATCGATACTGCACTTGGGTGGCCTGGGCTGGACGGAGGGGCAAAACGCAGGTGCCAGCAGGTATCTGGGCTGATCCCGCTAACACTGCGTTTTTGGGAACCCTAAACTGCTGGGGACGCTAGTATAGATCTGATCAGATCAGATATTGATCTGTTCAGATACTATACCACTAAGGGGGGTGTATGCTTCACGCGTGGGTGTTAGCGTTACTGGCACTAACCTGACGCTGCCTGGGGTGTGACTCAGACCCTCTCTGACGCTAAAACCTAATTGATATCACCCGCCGGGCGATCAGGGGGTTAAACCTTTATTGGGTTATATACACGACGGGTGCCCTGACACTATAAAAAGCAAACTAACTAACCAGCGTCACCCGTAACACTTATATGGTGATCACTGGTGAAAGGGTTAACTAGGGGCAATCAGGGGGTTAAAACCTTTATTAGATAATATATGGGGGTACCTGACGCTATAAAAACCTGCGGCGAACCTAAAAAAAATTACCAGCTACCGATCTGCATCACCGACACTAAGACAGCGTTTAGAAAAACGATTGCTTAGCGACAGTGGTGATGGGGGTGAAAGGGTTACCTGGGGGGGGCGATCAAGGGGGTTAAACCTTTATTAGATAATATATTGGGGTACCTGACGCTATAAAAACCTGCGGCGAACCTAAAAAAAAATACTGGCTACGATCTGCATCACCGACACTAAGACAGCGTTTAGAAAAACAATTGCTTAGCGACAGTGGTGATAGGGGGTGAAAGGGTTACCTGGGGGGCGATCAAGGGGGTTAAACCTTTATTAGATAATATATTGGGGTACCTGACGCTATAAAAACCTGCGGCGAACCTAAAAAAAATTACCGGCTACCGATCTGCATCACCGACGCTAAGACAGCGTTTAGAAAAACGATCGCTTAGTGACAGTGGTGATAGGGGGTGAAAGGGTTACCTGGGGGGCGATCAAGGGGGTTAAACCTTTATTAGATAATATATTGGGGTACCTGACGCTATAAAAACATGCGGCGAACCTAAAAAAAATTACTGGCTACGATCTGCATCACCGACACTAAGACAGCGTTTAGAAAAACAATTGCTTAGCGACAGTGGTGATAGGGGGTGAAAGGGTTACCTGGGGGGCGATCAAGGGGGTTAAACCTTTATTAGATAATATATTGGGGTACCTGACGCTATAAAAACCTGCGGCGAACCTAAAAAAAATTACCGGCTACCGATCTGCATCAGACACTAAGACAGCGTTTAGAAAAACCATTGCTTAGTGATAGTGGTGATAGGGGGTGAAAGGGTTACCTGGGGGGCGATCAAGGGGGTTAAACCTTTATTAGATAATATATTGGGGTACCTGACGCTATAAAAACCTGCGGCGAACCTAAAAAAAATTACTGGCTGCCGATCGGCATCACTGACGCTAAGACAGCGGTCAGAAAAATGATCGCTAAGCGACAGTGGTGATAGGGGGTGAAAGGGTTATCTGGGGGGTGATCAGGGGGTTAAACCTTTATTAGGGGGGGGGGGGGGTTAGGGGGCTACAATGGACCTAAGACTAAACTTTGGTGACACTTTTACAGTCATAAATGTCACTGATTGCAGTGATCACTAAATAAATGGTCACTGCAATCAGTGACACTGTGACTGGGGGCTGGGGGGGTGATCTGGGGGGTGATCTGGGGTGTCTGGGGGGGCCTGGGGGGGCGATTTATGTCCCTATGTGTCCTGGTGTCAGTGTAGTGTTGTGTGCACTGACCTGATATCTTCTCTTGTACGGCGCTCGGTATATGTGAGCGCCGCACCAGAGATGACATCACTTCCTCCTGCTCCCTCTGTCTGACACAGACAGAGGGGGCATTTCCATTCGCCGGGAGCGATCGCGAGGGGGTGGCCAGAAACGAATGGCTGCCCCCTCATCCCGGAACGCTCCCGGACACTTAGCCACCGCTCACTGTATAGAAGGGGGGTCCGATTGGACCCCCCAACTGTACAAAGGCAATCACGTACACTCTACGTGATTGTGCCTGTCGGTGCCATTCTGCCGACGTATATATACAGTGAGCGGTCGTTAAGTGGTTAATGTAGATATACTTACTTGTTTTGATGACTTTTTTAATCTTTTTATATTGATCCGGCTCACGCAACTTAATGTCCGACCATCGTTTCCGGATCTGTTCCCGCGACCTGCGAACACCAAATTTCTGAAATAGCGCTTTGACCACTTTATCCATGATCTTGGACTTCACTTGATTTGGCTTTTTGTAGGGCCCATGTTTGGCGTCATAATCATCCCGGAGCAATATGCTGACCATCTCCACCATCTCCTCAAAGCTCATGTTAGTGGCTTTATACCTTCTGGGTCGGGGCCTGCTTTCTTCCCCACTTTCCACATCATGTTGGTGATTCGCCGACATGTTTACACTCTCCGTCATTAAGGAGTAGCGAGAAGGGGCGGGGAAAGTAGTGTAACGAACGTCAGGGGCGGGAAAGCGTGTGGAGCGTCACGCATGCGCACTGTATATAACTCCAAAAAACATTGTTGAAAGCGACGTTCAGTGAGTGGAAGAAGGTCGGAAGCAACGAACGTGTAGATCGCGGGTACGTAACATTTTTCATACTTGATATGTCGAGGGTTGAGCGGCCCCGAACAGCAAATGTAGTGACCGTACAGACCTTTAAATTTGGCTGTGTCCAGGAGCATTAAACCTATAAACATTCATTCACTGTATGTTCGGGGCCGGGGTTGGGCAATATGCATGTAACTTGGCGCTTGCTTCCTGTGCTGTTAGTACTGGCCGTGCACAAAGTGTAATTTTTTTAATTGTGAATAAACTTTGAAAAGTCAATCGCGGCTCTAAATGAATTCTTGCCTCCCGGCAAATGGCAAGACCTTGAAAAGTGAGTTCTACCTGCAAAATTAAAACGTGGGGGTTCCCCCAAATTCGAGTTGCAGGCCCTTCAGGTCTGTCAAGGATTTTAAGGGGAACTCCACCCCCAAATCAGGAAAAAAAAAGGGCGTGGAGTCCCCCCCAAAATCCACAACAGACCCTTTATCCGAGCACGCAACCTGGCCGGCCGCAGGGGAAGAGGGGGGGACGAGAGAGCGGCCCCCCTCCCTCCTGAACCGTACCAAGCCACATGCCCTCAACATGGGGAGGATGTCCCCATGTTGATGGGGACAAGGGCCTCATCCCCACAACCCTTGCCCGGTGGTTGTTGGGGTCTGCGGGCGGGGGGCTTATCGGAATCTGGAAGACCCCTTTAACAAAGGGGACCCCCAGATCCCAGCCCCCCCTATGTGAATTGGTAAGGGGTACATTGTACCCCTACCATTTCACGAAGAAAGTGTACAAAATGTTAAAAATGACAGTAGTCAGTTTTTGACAATTCCTTTAATTTTTTGTTTGGCTTTCTTCCATCTTCTTCCTTCTTCTTCTTTTCTCGCTTCGTGTTTCTTCCTCCATCTTCCTCTTCATCTTCCTTCTTCCTTCGGTGTTCTCGTCCGCATCTTGCTCCGGGTTCTTCTTTCTCCGGCCGCTCCGTTTGAATTGGAGGTTCCCGCTGTGGGACGCTCAGTTCATCAGTTCTCCTCTTGGTCCGGCGACCCCGCCCCCCTCTGACGCACAGAGATTTCACAGGTACTTTCCCCGTGCAGTCAGAGGGGGGCGGGTCCCCCGGCTCGCAGTGGACCTAGAGGAGAACTGCCTAACTTTGCGTCACACAGCGGGAAACTCCAATTCAAACGGAGCGGCGGGAGAACAAAGAAGAAGCCGAAGCAAGATGCGGACGAGAAGCCCGAAGCAAGAAGGAAGATGAAGATGAAGAGGAAGATGGAGGAAGAAACTCGAATGCAGAAAAGAAGAAGGAAGAAGATGGTTGAAAAACAATACTAATAATAAAGGAATTGTCAAAAACCGTGTAGTGTCATTTTTTAGATAATGCCATTTATTAAGGTGAAATGGTAGGGGTACAATGTCCCCCATTACCATTTCACATAGGGGGGGCGGGATCTGGGGGTCCCCTTTGTTAAAGGGGTCTTCCAGATTCCGATAGGCCCCCCGCCCGCAGACCCCCACAACCACCGGGCAAGGGTTGTGGGGATGAGGCCCTTGTCCCCATCAACATGGGGACATCCTCCCCATGTTGAGGGCATGTGGCTTGGTACGGTTCAGGAGGGAGGGGGGGGCCGCTCTCTCGTCCCCCCCTCTTCCCCTGTGGCCGGCCAGGTTGCGTGCTCGGATAAGGGTCTGTTATGGATTTGGGGGGGGGACTCCACGCCATTTTTTCCCAGAATTTGAGGGGGAGTTCCCCTTAAAATCCTTGACAGACCTGAAGGGCCTGGTATGGATATTTGGGGGAACCACAATGCTTTACCAATGTTTGCATCAATGACTTTCCTATGTATTGCAATTGACAGGAGACAACAATTAATTATACCCAGGAGTGAATTTAGTTTTATTTTTATTTTTTTTAAAAATGACACTTGGTGCAGGGACAGTTCGAGGTACTCCTTTATTTTTGGGGAGTCCTTTTATTCCCACGATTTACAGGGCAACATTTACTTCAATGGGGTTTGGGTTTGGGGAAAGTCAGATCACGAACTCTAGCTTTTTACAAAGTTAGCTAAAAAGAGTTCAACACAAACATCCAGGTGTCCACTCAACTCTATGATGACTGATCAATTGCTACGTTAGTGGCTTATATATGGTGAGAAAGATTTGGAGAAGTCCTGACTGACATTCCTTTTTTTGATTTGGGTTTTGAATTGCAGAGAAAATGAAGGTATTTAAGGACCCAGATTTTATGTTGGAATTCCTGCAAAGATGGAAGAATCTTCCAATTTTATGGCAGACTAAAAATAAACATAATAAAAATAAAGAAGCCAGGAAGAGAGCACTGGAGACCTTGCTGGAATTTGTGAAAACTCAGATCCCCACAGCAACACTACAGGATCTGAACACAAAAATTGGGACCATTAGGGGCACATACCGGGCTCAATGGAATAAAGTGCTAAAATCCCTGCGGTCAGGAGCAGGTGCAGAGGACCGATACATCCCAAATCTGTGGTACTATCAGCACCTGAGTTTCCTGGATGAACACCTGGAATCCAGGGAATCCCTTTCCAGCCTTCCACCCAGAACGACCTCCAGCCTTCCTTGCAGCCAACCCTCCAGCCTTCCCTGCAGCCAACCCTCCAGCCTTCCCTCCAGCCTTCCCTCCAGCATTCCCTGCAGCCAAGCCTCCAGCCAAGTTGAGGTCTCTTTGGAGGAACAACCTCAAGTCCTGGAGGAGCCTGATTTAAATATTTGGAGCCAGGTATAATATTTCACAAAATATTTAAAGTAATAAAAGTTGAATGTTGTAAAAGTTTGTAAAAAAGTGTGAAAAATGTTAAGAGTTATAAAAAAGTGTCTGACATATCAATAGACAGCAGTGGCCAAAAATTAAGGGCACCCAAAAGAAATATACTGGTGTCAGAATGATTCACTTTAATTTTTAGTAGCATTCAATTACCAAATGTCATGAGGTGACAAATGTGTGTGAAAGATGAAGGCAAAACTAACTCGATGTACCTTTTTTAAACAGGATGAGGAGACAGGCCCCAGTGGGACACACGAGGAGGCAGGTGCCACTGGAAGCCAGGAGGAGACAGGCCCCAGTGGGACACACGAGGTGGCAGGTGCCACTGGAAGCCAGGAGGAGGCAGGCCCCAGTGGGACCCAGGAAGAGGCAGGCCCCAGTGGGACCCAGGAAGAGGCAGGCCCCAGTGGGACCCAGCACAACACCAGGCCCCAGATCCCTCTGCTGCGGATTCCAGCAAAAAGATCAAGGAGGCTGCTTCAAATGGAGGAGGAGACCCAGGCCCTAATTTGGGAGGCTACTGCTGCACTCCGAGAGCCCCCCACCGCTGCAGAGGGATTTGCTGCCCTTATTGGGGAGAAACTGCCCCAAATGGAACTGGACCAGAGGCTGAAATGTGAAACCCTAATATTGAAGGTGGTCAATATGGGCCTGTTGAACAAACTGAAGGATTTCAAAGACGTTGTGGACCTTTCATATTTTTATGCTCAAGTTCCTGCCCCACTCCATGCTCCTGCCCCACTCCATGCTCCTGTAACAGTCCCTGCTCCTGTAACAGTCCCTGCTCCTGTTCCAGACCCTGCTCCTGCTCCAGTCCCTCCTCCACGGACACAGCCTCCAAGGAAGGCTGCAGGGAAGGTCAAACAAAAAACCCAAAAATGAGCCCAGGATATGTGCCTCACATGGGCCCAATTTTTGGATTCACATGCTTTGGTGTTTGCTGTGGTGATCTGGGTCTGCACTAATTTCAGCAGGGTCTCCAGTGCTGTCTTCCTGGCTTCTTGATTTGTACTTTACATATGGTTTGGTTTTGCCTTACCTTTTAATTTGTTATTAGGCCATAATAAATGGAATTTTTTTTGGAAGATACAAAATTAACATGTGTTTTTCTTCTAAATAGCCAGTTTGTAAGTGAGTAGGCAGGGACAGTGGATAAAAAATTGTGAAATTAACAAGGGACACTAACCTCATTGAGGCCAAATTAGAATAAATAATAATGTTGTGGTAACTTGACACACTCCAAAATAGCAAATAATATGTAAAAACAGTCTAAAATCTAATACCACAAATTAAAATCTAAAAACAAAAAAAAAAAAAATTGTAAAAATGTTTGGGTATTTAGGGAGATCTGGCTCACCAAAATAGAGATTAATCATGATAAAACAATAAATACTAAAGAACAAAGATTGTCCTAACTCTGGGAGAATATCAGCAGCAAGAGATTTGGAATATTGCAGCATTTAGAACGAAGAAAAGAATGCGCTGCATTAAACGATGTAATAATTTCATGCATGACGAATGTGCCATCTCCATTCCGAACAGTAGTTTTACCAGAACGAGCGCTCCCTTCTCCTCACTTGCTTCTGATCATGCGCGCTTTTTTCACGTCGTTAAAGCCTACACACGATCATTTTTCATGATGAAAAAAACGACGACGTGAAAAACGGCGAGAAAATTTAGAACATGTTCTAATTTTTCGCGTCGTTTTTAATGCCGTTTTTCTCGTTGAAAAAACTACATAAAGCCCACAGACGATCGTTTTTCTCGGCGAAAAAAAAAAATGCAGTTTTTCTCGTCGAGAAAAGCGGTCGTGTGTACGCGGCATTAGGCGTGATTATTAAAGGTAAACTTTACTAAAGGTGTCCTTTAAAGTGCTTTTAAACCCCCCCAAAATTCCCCTCAATTTGGGGAGATTTTCTCTCAAAAACTTGACTAGGGTCTTACCCGTAGGCTACTCTATCTGAAGATAAAAAATAAAATTTTGGCTTTACATACATTATATCTAATGGAAACATGGGAGCTACCATTACTGAATTTTTTGTAGATGCAAACTAGCAGGGAATGGTTAAGAGATGTCAGACAATCCAGGAAGGGAGAAGGAATCCCTCCAACTAAGACACATTAATTAAAACACATTTTCTAGTAGAGTGGGAAAGGGTTAAAACCCTATTTCGTTTTTTATTGCTGTCTATGTGCCTACTAGGCAAAAAAAAATTTTCTGAAATATTTTTTTTTTTAGGCGTTAACAATTGGAGCTTAAGCAGGACTGAGGATTCTCTCATTAACCCCATGCAACAGCCCTGGTGTCTCAGAGGCCAATTATCAAAAACCAGCTCTGTCACATGGGAGGTGGGAAAGTGAGCCACGTGCTCCCCTGTTGTGTAATGGAGGGGTGCCACATGCTGGGCTTCAAGGTCACCATATGTACTCTCAACCCTTCAATGGCTGGACAAGTAATTGGAGATCATCTGGGCCCAAGGCAATGTGGGGGACCTGGGGACTATGACAAATGCAAAAGCTTGTCCCTTTGAACGAGCTCACCACTTTACAGACGTCGAGCCTGGCCTGACCTATTCTCTCCAGCTACGCTTTCACATCACATACCCACTAGAGGCTTGCAACAATGAATCCCACAGCAGCCCATACTGACACTGCCTTTTTAATGCTTTACTTGAACACTCAGTGAATTCCATATGTACACCCTTCAATCATCCCAGTCCTAGGTGAGAGCACAATACTACAATTCCAAACAGAACTTTTGATAAGTGAGGAGAGAGATGAGAGCTGAGCCAAGGAGCAGCCCATATCTTTAGGGGATTGTCAGAGTTCTATATCCTATACCCAAGGGGTGTAAGTACTCCCATAGTCCTCCTGAACCTCTCCTTGCTTCCTTCCCCAGGGGAAGCTATGGAACAACTCCTTACAGCCTACATCTTGCTGTAGCTTGCTCTTCAGTACTTCCATTGCCTATTAGTCCCGGACCTATCCTGTTCTATAAATTCTGGCACTATCTTGTGGCCAGAAAGGGGAACTGCACCAGAAACATCTGTGCCCTTAACCGAAATCCCTATAGTTAAAAGTATAGGTTGTTACTTTGCTTCCCCTGAGGAACGGAGTAATGGAGAGTGAATGGAAAGTACATCTATCCAGCATTAACGTGGACTTGGTACTATGCCCAGTTTGAGGAAAGCGGAGGTGTACTTTTCGTCAAACATTAATTGCCATCTGTGTTCCCATTTAAGATAATTCCTTGACTTTCTGTATGGGTAACACGTGTCAGACAGAACAAGAAGCTTAGATAACTCAATGGACAAAGGGACCGGCTCTCACCCTTCCTCACTCTATCCATAACCAAAACAGTAAAGCTTTAAATTGAGTTTGGCTTTTAAGTATACCTAAAAACGAAACTGTTTTAGCATTTTCTGGAGTGGTACTTTACACAGTGCTGTGAACTCCCCACCCCATGTGACAGGGCTGATTGGACAAGCACTGTCATAAGGCATGTGGTCTTTCATACCTAGAAGTATTTCTTTTGGTATCTGGTGCTGAACAGAGCATTGGGTATGTGCTTTTGGAGACAGAGGTATTAAAGTGAAACTGGCACCCAAATAACAAGTCTGCGTTTATAACCCCCCCCCCCCCCCCTCCTTGCTAAAATGCTAAAAAGTTAACTAACCTTTCCCCCAGCTTCCATCTGCAGCACCTAGACAAGGGTGGTGTCATTACCCTGGTGAGAACCCGGGTAATGTTGAATAACCCAGTGGAAGAGCCTCCTCTGCACCGTATTAAATCATGGGATGTCCACATATGAATGGATGGGAAAGATTGAAACTCATAGTGTAAATCCAAAAGGAAATACATTTTTTTGTGATTTAATGCGGTGTGGAGGAGGCTTTTCCACTGGATACTGAGACCAAAGGCAGATCTGTCTACATGTGATTTACCCCGGCAAGGGTGCTGCTATCTGGTGAGTGTGGAACTGAGAGGGGAGCACGAGTGTTATTCACTTCTCTGCACAGAAGCTGTGATAAATTTTCTACATAAGTCACTTTGGAAAACCTGCACAAGTTATTTTGGAAAGTCACTTATAAGGACATTATTTTGCACAAGTCACTTTGGAAAGTCACTATAAGGACATTATATAACATGTTATACAATTTGTCATTTTTTACTGCCATTACGTGGACTATTAGAATTTTTTGAGCTTTGTGCATTAGCACTTTTTATATATATGTTTTTCTATGAATCAATAATTGATTTTTAGGTATGCACAAGTACTTTTCACCTCATTGATTAGCACCTGGTTTGCACTTAATGATTTATAAGAAGGCTCATGTATATGAGCATCTATGAGGATTTTGCACTGATCGATTGGTCACTACTCACTACACATTTGAATTTTTTGGCAGCGCCACCTACACATTAACTACTTAAGTATCGGAAGGATTTGCCCCGTTAATGACCATTCCATTTTTTGGGATACAACACTGCGTCGCCTTAACTGACAATTGCGCGGTCGTGCAACGTTGTACCCAAACAAAATTGACGTCCTCTTTTTCACAAAAATAGAGATTTCTTTTGGTGGTATTTGATCATCTCTGTGGTTTTTATTTATTGTGCTATAAACAAACAAAGAGCGACAATTTTGAAAAAAAAATATATTTTTTTTAACTTTTTGCTATCATACATGCTCAAAAAAAAAATATATAAAAAAAACAAATTTATTCATCAGTTTAGGCTGATATATATTCTTCTACATATTTTTGGTAAAAAAAAATGCAATAGGCAAATATTGATTGGTTTGCTCAAAAGTTATCGTGTCTACAAACTATGGGATAGATTTAGGTACTTTTATTTTTTGTTATTGTTTCTACTGGCTATGGCAGCAATCTGCGATTTTTAGTGGGACTGCAACATTGTGCCGGACAAATCTGACCCCAAATTAGTGCTATAAAAATGCACTGATCAATGTAAAAATTACACTGGCAGGGAAGGGGTTAACACTAGGGGGCGATGAAGGTGTTAACTGTGTTCCCTCAGCGTGTTCTAACTGTAGGGGGGATGGACTACTTGGGACATGACAGAGATCACTGGGAACAGAAGATCTCTGACATGTCCCCTATCAAAATGGGGATCTGCCTTGTTTACAAAGGCAGATCCCCTTTCTGCCTCTGTATTAGGCGATCGCGGGCCGCCGGCGGACATCGAGTCCACCCAACCTGCAGGCACGCTCCCACAGTACAATGACGGCGGTTCACGCAGGAGAGCTGACCTGCCGCAGTAGAACTGTGGCGGGCGGTCGTTAAGTGGTTAATATAGCCTCTTCAGCACACCCTAGACCTAACAAGCATTTAACCCCTTGAAATGTGCAGGACCACACTGCAAAGATTTCTTTCTTTCCATCTGGGAGCCACTAAAAAATTATTCCTTGCAGTTGGGCTGTGCCTGCACTACAAAGGTTAATTGCTTCCCAGATAGCAAGCAATTGTGCTGCAAGTTTGAAAACAAGTTTGACTTGCTAAGCTATTGCTAGACTTGCCAGGCTTCACAAGTTTGTTGCACAATTGCAGCAAGTCTGCATTCCATGAAATAAAAAAGGGGAAAAAGGGAAGGCACCCACATTGCCACATCCGTATAATATAGGGAGAAACAATTTTCTACTCAGGAGGAGTAAAACAAAGGTCGGTGTCAGGGTCACCTGTGGCCAGGTGACAGATGCACACCGTAGGGGGACAGGAGTGCACCGCGAGGTAGTGAACCCTATGGCTGGCTTCTGCGGATAGGAAACTGGGTGGTTGTGGAAAGCGGGACCAGAGGAGCACGACCGGGATCCAAACGGAAGCTAGAGCCAAGATTCCCCAGGGCGCGGAGTCTAAGACCCAGCTGGTCTTCTCCAGGGCCTCTAGTGGTGAGGATGTTAGCTGCAGGCTGGGACCAGGTCGCGGTCCCTGGAGTTTCCTAGCTCACGCCCCGTAGGATAAGGGGAAAAGAGGGGAAGCAGCAGCACACGATAAGAGAGAACCGAATAACAAGCTGAAGGTCAGGGGCCACAAGCAGACAAGGATAACGAAGAACGAGCCGAAGGTCAAGGGTCACGAGCAGACAGGGATAGTCGGGGACAAGCCAATAACGTAACAGAGAGACAGACGTAGCACACGGCAGGCAGGAACCCAAACACACAATGCCTAACAAACACGTTGATCAGCCAAGCAGGCTTGCAGTGCACAGGTTAATATAGTGTTCTGTGATAGAGCCTGGGGTGGAGTCTGGCTGGGAGGAGATTATAAAGGAAGCCAGGTGAAAGGGCTCAGGCCTCTAAGATGAACACATGGGAAGGAAGGTAAGCTGACAGACAAACACCACTGCATATCCATGACAGTACCCTCCCTCTTATGGGCCCTCCCCCGCCTGGGCCCAGGCTTAAAGGGAAATCTCTGAGGAAACCTTCTCAACAGATGAGGTGCAGCGACATCAGATGCAGCGATCCAAGACGCCTCCTCAGGACCAAAACCTCTCCAATGCACAAGGTACTGAAGAATGCCTCTGCAGAGCCGAGAATCCAGAACTTGTCTAACCTCGTACTTAAGATTATCCTCAGAGACCGAAAACGAGGTAGGGAGATGACAAGAAGATCTATTGAGGACCAAAGGCTCTCTAGGAATAAGCAAGGGCATGAGAGGATCAACAGGAATCTGAGGAGAGTCCCCTAGACCCTTAAAGGGGAACTGGTCATCTTGCACAGGACCATCAGACTGGGCAGATGTCAGTGGAACCCTGAAGTCAGGTTGGTTAGAAGGTGACATGTCGCCGGAGTCAAACTGAATAGCTGAAGGACAAGCAGAATGTCCCGAACAAGAAAAAGTAGGAGGCTCACTGGGCATGGGCTGGACTGGCATAACTAGTACAGAGGCAGAGTGAATAGCTGAGTCAGGTGTAGCGACTACCTGAATCGCATCGCAAGACATAGCGACTGCAGGACTTGTAGACAAGCTAGCCTGGCTGTGCGTCCAAGGGTGGTTAGGGACAGAGAAATGTAAATGGTTATGCAACCTGGAATGAATGACCGGCTCAGATTCACAGGGGGCAACCTTGGGTAGGCAGGACGAGGAACAGGAGGGATCCCAAGCCAGGATCTGTCCAGTAGTCCAGTCCACATGAGGAGAATGGAGCTGTAAGTCCCTACCGACATCTTAACAGGGAGGGTCTGGAAGCGGATAGGTCCCCCTGGGAGAACAGTACCATCAATCGCCAAGACCACCAATAGTGTGGTGAGGGGCAAAAGAGTAAGTCTCATGGACGATGCGATTTCCCAGTCCATAAAATTACCAGCGGCTCCGGAATCCAGATATGCTGAGACCGAATGAGAAGCACCAAAATGAAGGAACACAGAAAGCAGAAGACGAGAAGGGGAAGGTGATATTTCTGGGTCCAATACTCCACTTTCCAGATGAAGTGGACCCGAACGTTTTCCTGGACATCAGCTGGTAGGAGATGCTCTACGGGTCGAAGAGAGGGGAGCTCAGGCTGACTAAGAACCAAGGAGTGCTGGCGTTGCTTTTCTAAGGTCCTCTCCTGAAAGCGAATATCGATCTGGTTACACAAGGAGATAACGCCGGCCAGATCAGTGGGGATGGTTCTTCCTGCTAATTCATCCTTCACTCTATCAGACAGGCCATGCAAAAAGGTTGCGACTAAGGCCTCATTGTTCCAGCTCAACTCAGCCGACAGTATGCGGAAATGAAGGGCATACTGTCCCACAGAAGCAGACTCTTGGCGGAGACGTAAAAGGGCGCTGGCCGCTGAAGAGACACGAGCCGGTTCTTCGAAGATATTCCGAAAAAGTTTCAAGAAGCCAGACAGGCTAGAAACCACTGGATCATTCAGTTCCCACAGAGGGGCTGCCCAGGCTAAAGCTTCACCAGAGAGGAGGGAAATGATATAGGCTACCTTAGCCCGATCAGACAGGAAGTTTTGGGGCTGGAGCTCAAAATGAATTGTGCATTGGCTAAGGAACCCCCTGCAAGCCTTGGAGTCCCCAGAGAAACGGGACGGAGCTGGCAATCTTAGTGAGTGTGAGGCTGCGACTGGTGCGATAGGTACAGCCGCTGGTTGTACTTGGGGTTGCGGACTCGGGGTTCCCAAGGAGACCTGAAGCTGCTCGAATCGAGAAGCCAGATCCTGGAGGAATCGCATCACCTGAGTCTGATTTGATTCCTGGGCTTCGAGTCTGCGAACTATGCCCTGCAATGGATCATCCGCAGGAAGCGGGATGTCAGCCGGGTTCATGGCTGATCAAACTGTCAGGGTCACCTGTGGCCAGGTGACAGATGCACACCGTAGGGGGACAGGAGTGCACCGCGAGGTAGTGAACCCTATGGCTGGCTTCTGCGGATAGGAAACTGGGTGGTTGTGGAAAGCGGGACCAGAGGAGCACGACCGGGATCCAAACGGAAGCTAGAGCCAAGATTCCCCAGGGCGCGGAGTCTAAGACCCAGCTGGTCTTCTCCAGGGCCTCTAGTGGTGAGGATGTTAGCTGCAGGCTGGGACCAGGTCGCGGTCCCTGGAGTTTCCTAGCTCACGCCCCGTAGGATAAGGGGAAAAGAGGGGAAGCAGCAGCACACGATAAGAGAGAACCGAATAACAAGCTGAAGGTCAGGGGCCACAAGCAGACAAGGATAACGAAGAACGAGCCGAAGGTCAAGGGTCACGAGCAGACAGGGATAGTCGGGGACAAGTCAATAACGTAACAGAGAGACAGACGTAGCACACGGCAGGCAGGAACCCAAACACACAATGCCTAACAAACACGTTGATCAGCAAAGCAGGCTTGCAGTGCACAGGTTAATATAGTGTTCTGTGATAGGGCCTGGGGTGGAGTCTGGCTGGGAGGAGATTATAAAGGAAGCCAGGTGAAAGGGCTCAGGCCTCTAAGATGAACACATGGGAAGGAAGGTAAGCTGACAGACAAACACTACTGCATATCCATGACAGTCGGACTCTACAGGCAACACATGAAAAATGGAATAGAAAAAAATGCTTTAATTATCAAATTAATGTTGAACAAGGATTAAAAACCATACAATGTATATGACAATAGGAGGTCCCTTGAACGTCGACGCGTTTCGCTGTGAGACTTCGTCAGGACGGACAAAATGGGAAGGTTTTTTACACACTTGGGACAAATCTCACTATCTCAGAAGAGGGTCCAGACAGCGAAATATTGCTCAGAGGTTACCAATTCGTATATATAGTATGGTGAAGGCAGATACATGTGTGGTCTGCTAGTCAAAAAATGATCAAGAAAAGATATTCTCGCAGGGGTACACTCCACAAGTGGAAAAGCCTGATGCTCACAGCTAGCATAAATGGCTAGGCAGATCAGGTATATCCAATAGGGTATGCCCAGGCGGGGGTGGGGGGCGTCCTAGTATAGAGAGAGGGAGAACTTCATATTCACCGCAGAGTCCCAGCACTTGCAATGAGAGTGCAGACAACACAGCCAGTGCAGTGATAAGTATATCACTGTTCAAATCTAGCTACTGGACGTCAAACCACAATACCCCCGGGAGTCAGCCTCACGCTGAACACTATTGTGGTTTGACGTCCAGTAGCTAGATTTGAACAGTGATATACTTATCACTGCACTGGCTGTGTTGTCTGCACTCTCATTGCAAGTGCTGGGACTCTGCAGTGAATATGAAATTCTCCCTCTCTCTATACTAGGACGCCCCCCACCCCCGCATGGGCATACCCTATTGGATATACCTGATCTGCCTAGCCATTTATGCTAGCTATGAGCATCAGGCTTTTCCACTTGTGGAGTGTACCCCTGTGAGAATATATTTTCTTGATAATTTTTTGACTTGCAGACCACACATGTATCTGCCTTCACCATATACGAATTGGTAACCTCTGAGCAATATTTCGCTGTCCGGACCCTCTTCTGAGATAGTGAGATTTGTCCCAAGTGTGTAAAAAACCTTCCCATTTTGTCCATCCTGACGAAGCCTCACGACGAAACGCGTCGACGTTCAAGGGACCTCCTATTGTTATATACATTGTATGGTTTTTAATCCTTGTTCAACATTAATTTGATAATTAAAGCATTTTTTTCTATTCCATTTTTCGTGTGTTGCCTGTAGAGTCCGACCTTTGTTTTACTCCTCTGCATTCCATGAATCCAGATCAACTTCATTTGCAAACATTCTGCAAGTCTGCTGCAAATTCTGGTTCAGTTATGTTGTGTAATAGTCATCCCAACACAGGGGGCACTGTGACTGTAGACTCACAACTGCAACTTTGCTCTTGCTAGAGACTTGCCACGCAAATTTGCTACAATGTGGAAAAGTGTCAACTATAACTTGTGTTTCAAGTGCTCTGCAAGTGAACAACTTGCCAGTGAAAATGAACAGCAAGTTAACAGACTTACAATCCAACACTGCCACTAATTTGTGGCAAGTTATCCTTGCTATCTGGGTTGTTTAGGGGAACATTAAAAGGAGATTTACTTACCCTATCCTCCCCGCTGCTAGACCAGTCCCTGTAGCACCTGAACTCCCACAATCCAGTGGTCTAGGGTCCTGACATCATCAAGACCAGAACAAGGTACAGAGCCTTGCAATGGAGGAGAGGATGCTGAGGGACAGTCCACTGCTTGATCATAGGGCAGCGAGTGGAAGATCAGACAAGTAAAACTGTTTCTCCAATTAAAGTGTTACTAAACCCAGGACCCTGCATTCACTATATCTGGTCTCCCACAGTACACAGAACATGGAAATTATTTTAGTAAATATAAACTGCTAAATATCTTTTCTTATCAACAGTATATAGCAGTCTTGTGACTTCTATCAGTGTCTGGTTAAAGCTTGTGTAGCGGTGCACTCTGGGCACAAGTATGCTGTACTGATTCCTGCAGAATATAACTTTAAGGATTTCTGAGTAAAACCCCTTTTGGATTTCTTGATTTCTTGTGGAAAAGTCACTCTGAATGACTTTCTGAGGTAATGACAGTTATCCAAATGCTGGCCCTGCGTCCGGAGCGTATCCTCACACACCCCCCTCCGACACCACAGTCCCTCTACTGCAAATGGTAGCTGACGGACTACTAGGCCCAAATAGTCCAGTAACATGGAAGTTGAGTTCCCCGGCCACAGCCTTCCATATTGAGTTTAGATAAGGTTAGAGTCTCTCCTTGTAACATCCTGCTGTATAGGACTGACCGTGCAACATCCTGTCTAAGACACCCCCTTGTGGCGTTCAGTTACTAGGGGCAACAGCAGATATTCACAAGCTCTTTTAACAGACTCCTTCGGTCCCATCACTTGCTGTATTGTACCCACTGACCTTTTCCATGGTCCCGGTCCATTGAAGAAACATGGTTCAACCACACAGTCCAGCAGTAACAGTTCCATGCTCTTTTCTCTTAATATTGAATTCCTCCTCTGCGGTGTTAAAGAAAAGTGGTCCTCCATCAGGACTTTCTCCTCAGCACCTGGTAGGCCCTGAGGCCTGGGGCCTTCACACAGACACTACTGCCCCATCTTCTTTCCTCTCACGACTCAGTGGCATGTTACCTCAGCTTATATAGCAGGCCCGCCCCCTGCCAACCCTAGTTGGGGATTGGTCAGAGCTGCAACACAAGCTCCCTGTCTCTCAGAGCCTCCAGCTCCGCCCCCTTCCAAAACATTCTCCTGAAAGCAGAGGAGGAGTTCCAGAGTCTGAGAACAGGTGGCCACACCCACTGCTACTCTGACACTCCCAGTCCCAGATCAAATCAACCAGGCCTAGCTTAATGCACAGGCCTGGCTAAATTTATCTGCACTGACAGTTTAAAACAAATACACACTATTTCTACACATACCAAAATGTAGTGGGCGCTACACTTGTAGAAGGAGTTTTCATTCTCCTCTAACTTTCCTAGGAGGCTAAAGGACCCTTGACCCTCTGTCAAGACAGTGCTGATTGGCAAGAAAAAATAAAACTTTCTAGCAATACACACCAAACTGAGCATGTGCAGAGTGACACCAAGCCAAGGCCCTGTTCTATCAGGAGATGGATTGGAGAGTGTAGAAAAAGGGCAGGATCAGAGAAGACAGGATCAAACAGCCTTTTTTACACAATGCACAGGATTAACTCTTTAGGTTCCACAGTGAGTAAACCGAGCATGCTTTACTGCAAATACAGACTGATTTTATTGTTGTGGGTTTAGTAACACTTTAACCCTTGAACTGCTATTATGAAGCTGGTGACATCATGTTCAGGTATGGAGATGGCTTGAAGAACTCCAAATGGGTACAGACACTGTGCAAAACAAGCTCACCAACGGGAGCCCATGCACAGTGTCTGTCCCCATTTGGAGTCCTTCAAGCCATCTCCATACCTAAACATGATGTCACCACGCTTCATAATAGCAGTTCAAGGCTTGTCATGATTGCCATCTGGTGAGTGTTTAGATTGATGGAGGGACACTACGATGGAAGAGCATCTTGTAACACTTCTGGTGTAAGTGTGTATATCTCAATGCTGGATTTTCTCTGTCTTCTGGTGAGTGGTTTGGCACACTACACCTAAGGCCCGTACACACGATCGGATAATCCAATGGGAATTGTGTGATGACAGGCTGTAGTCGGAAAATCTGACCGTTTGTACGCTCCATCGGACAATTGTTGTTGGATTTTCCACCAACAAATGTGGGATAGCATGCTTTAAAATTATCCGCCAACAAATGTGTGTTGTCGGATTATCCGATCATGTTTACACAAGTCACACAAAATTCCAAAGTACAAACACGCATGTTCCGAAGCAATGCTCACCATAACACAACATCAGCAGAAGTTGCCCAAAGGGTGGCGCTAAAGAGCTTTAAAAACTACGTAGTTTCGTACTTTTGGTACATGACTCCTGATGTTCTTCATGCCATCCACCCAGCCAGCTCGGACCGCTGCTGGAGATGCCAGGGAGCAAAGGGAACACTGTATCATATTTATTGGGAATGCCCGCTGATAACACCCTACTGGAACTCTGTTCACCAACTACTGATTCGTCTCCTTGAGACGGCAGTACCATTTACCCCTAAATTCTTCTTGCTGGGACTGATGTCTCTGAAGGCCCCACGCCCATATAATAAACTAGCCAGACATGTCCTTACGGCAACGCGCTGCTTAGCGGCACTGAACTGTAAGCGCGGCTCCCCTCATCTGGAGGAAGCGCTGTATGCCAGGATTAGGGATGTAGAATTGATGGAGAGGATGTGGGCGAGGATCCACGATCGCCTAGACGCGCACAACATGGTCTGGGAGTTGTGGCACCGCCGGGAGGACCACAGTGACTCGGAGCCGGGTACACCTTGATGACATTCCCCCCTCTCTCTCCCACCTCTCTCTCCCACCTTCTCTCCCCCTTCCCTTTTTTATTTTTTCTTTCTTTTTCTTCCTTTCTTTCTTCCTTTCCCTATCTATTCTTTCCCTCTTCATGGGAGTCCTCATGGGACCCATGCACTCGAGTATCTAATAGCCTTATCAGTTCAAAGGTTTGGTTGATAGCACTATACGTACACATTAAGATAACCTGATAAGATCAGAAAATTGCATAGCTGGCAGATGTACAGTGCTTACACGCTCAGGAACTCTTACAAACGTATAACCCAGAATGGAAAGTGATTATTCTGTTTGCTGTAAGACCAATGCATTTAACCTGTATCTGATATAACTTTAAATAAAACAGTTATTGATAAAAAAAAACTACGTAGTTTCGTGTTTGTTGGCCGACAATTCTTTGCCGTTTGTACACGGCCAACGTCCTTCGGACAAAAGTCCGAGGCTTTGTCTGCAGAAAGTCCGAACGTGTGTACGAGGCTTTAGGCCCTGTTCACACCTGAGCATTTTTCAGCTTGGCTCTGAAAATCCAAAACGCCCAACAAGCAAAATCCTATTCCTTTCAACAGCCCCTGTTCACATCCAGTGGCATCTCCAGCTTTCATATTTAGGGGGGGCACATGGGGGGACAGGGACAAAAGTAGGGAGGCCAACTATAAAATGCAATTATATATATATATATATATATATATATATATATATGTAGCGGGTGGTCATATTCAGGGGAGGCATCTGAGTGGTATCAGGCTCAGATGCAACAATTGTTAGGATTCCTGGACCAATTTATGTCAGTGGAGGATATCAATGGTGTCTAGTTCCCTGCAGCCTATGGGTGGCACTGTTGCCATGGGCTGGGGTTGAACCACTATTGGAGGGCTGTGCTCTTTGTGTCCTCTCGCGGCAGTAGTACAGTGGGGCGAAGAACCCGCTGTGCATGCTGGGAGAGGGTATAACGGGGGCAGACATCTTCTGCACGAGGTCCGCGCCCAGGCACCTTCGGCCTGGGTGCATGTGCGTGGAGTCTCCGGGTGCCCTAGGCCCGGGGACGGAGTTGCGGTTCCACCCCAGACACCTTTAGTCTGGGGTGAGGTACTCTCTGGAGGCCTGGGGCCCAGTACCTTCGACTGGGTCCCGCAAGGGATCGAGGGCTCCTAGGGTAGGGTGACCAGACATCCCTGGTTTCAGGGGACAGTCCCCGGATTGAGGACACTGTCCCCGGATAAAGTCTGTCCCCGGTTTTGTCCCCGGATTGGATTTGAACAGGGGCTGGGGCAATTTCAAAGACAGTCAGTGCAGGATAAAAAAAAAATTACACCAACCCCCCCCCCACCTTCGACTGGGTCCCGCAAGGGATCGAGGGCTCCTAGGGTGTCCTCCGGTGTTGGACACCCAAATCTGGGACGAGGAGGCCAGGGAGGTGACCCTTCCGAAGACCCAGTGCAGCATTTGCTGGTGACGGCGGGGCCTCTGGTAACTGTCCAGTTGGATGTCCTCTCTTTGACCGGGGCCATTTCCTATAGAAGGTAGTCCACGTTCCCATGGTCTGTGATCGTGAATCAGGTCGGTGGCAGAGACCCAACAACCAGGTCTGTGGCAGAGGCCTTATTCATCTGGTCTGTGGCAAAGACCCCCTCACGGTCGGTGGCAGCGACTGTGCGCCAAGCCTGTTCACGCTATAACGGAACAGGAGAAAACCCAAGTTCAAGTTTGTGCCTGGACCTCCTCTTCACTGTGTTCTGTTCTATGTCTGACCAGTCGCTCTTAAAGGACTATTTATTGCTCTGAAGAATAAATAAGTGTTGGACTTTCAGTGGTGTGGAACTTGACTTTCTGGGAGTTAAAGGGTCATTCTCAAGGGAAGTTTTGGCTCTGGACAGGGGCACACGCCCGAAGGTAAAAGGGTATAGCTCACACCTCTGCACATAAGAGGATACGAGCTGGTGGTGCACCACACTCTCCTCACTGGTCCCTTAGACGAGAGCCATTGGTCGAGAAGAGAAGGAGGGAGTGAGAGGTGAGGTCGCTACATATATATATCCTGGGGCCCTTTACTACAATCCCACAATGGGCCCTTTCACATGTTCTGCAGTGAGCTCCTTTCCTACTATACTGGGGCCCCCCAGGGTGGCAGAAAACAAGAGATATATGTCACCAGCACACCAAGAAAATATAAGGGTCCAAAGCAGTGGGAGAACTATCAGGGTTGCAAAGGTTGTCTTGCCACCGGGCCCTGGTGTTCTGCCGCTGTGGGGTTCCCCAGCTGTCCTGTCCCTGTTATTGACAGCACTGGTCTGGCATCTGTCTCCTTGGCAGCGGCGGCAGTCTATTAGGACCTAGTGCTGGTGACATTATGGGTGCATGCAGGGGAAGGATGGCACTATTGGTTATAGAGAGCTGAGCCCCCAGCTGGTGACCTAGCAGCAGTAATGCTGTATAACCTTCTCTGTTGACATGCTAATCGGGATGTGATCCAGGTGATGCTCCCAGTCAGATCTAATAAACACAGTATTTATTAGCATCAAGAGTACAAATACATATATATAATTAAGCGTATGTTCAGCAGCCAAGTGGGCTCTATGCCTGTAAAGTGTGGGCTTTGATCAATAAAATCACTGATATTTAACACTAGGATTTGACTAGGAGCATCACCTGGATTGCATCACGATCAGCATGTCAGAGAAGGCTCCACTGCTGCTAAGCAACCTGCAGGGAGCTCAACTGTCTACAACCAATAGAGATGGGCTCGGGTGTGTTTGAAATCCCACATGCCCGATCCCGCCAGGAAGCCGACACTCCACAGTGCTAATCACAGCCAGTGAGACATTTCCTGATCTGTGCAGCTGCGGACCGGGAAATGTCTCACTGCCTGTGATTAGCGCTGTGCAGTGTGGGCTTCCTGGCAGGCTCTGGCATGTGGAATTTTGAACATGCCCAGCCCATCTCTAACACCAAATTGTGCTGGCCCTCCTGTACATCAGCCCCATAAAGTAACCAGCACTGGGTTCCAATGTGCTGCCGCCGCTGCCATTGAGACAGAGACCAGCGCTGTTAATAGCCGGGATAGGACAGCAACTCTGGTTGTTCCAGCACTGGTCCACACTGGGAACATTCCCCCATCCACCTATAATGTGTAGATAATAACCTAATAGTTGAATGAAAAAAGTGATTAATTTATGGGCTGCCTAAGAGCTAAGACCAGCCATAGACAGTTTAAATCTCAGCTGGTTCAGCAGGAACTGGCTGAGATTTGAACCATCAATAAGCAGATTCTCTTATGATTATCACTAGTGGTTGCTATAGCCACTAGTGATAATCACTGTTTGTCTGGAGAATACAATTGCTGGGCAGGAGGGATATTCCCCTGTCAGCACTGTCTGTGTTGATGGGGGAATCATGCAAGTTTCTTTCCTGCAATCTGTGGATGCAGGAAAGAAATTTGCACCGTATATTACCTGCCCAACTGAAAGTGAAAGTAAGTTGTGAATGTCTTGAAAGAACAGGAGAGGGGGAGGGAGACAGATGGGGGAGAGAAGGGATGGAGATAATGCAGTTCAGTGATTACAGTGTACTGCAGTCTGCAGTGCACACACTTACCCACGGTCCAGGCTAGAATCTCAGGCATCATTCACACACAGCCAGGAATGCTGCTGATTTTCATATTTCCCGCCCACACATCCCCTCTCTTCAGATACAGCACACCAGGATAGTGTGGGCGGGACTGGAAGGAGGAGGAGGAGCTGTATTCCTCCCTGCTCGTATGTGAGGAGAGTGAGAAGGAGGTGGCTGGACTCGCTGGGCTGTGAAAGAGTGTCATAGACTGACACTCGGCTCAGCTTGCAGTCACCGCTCTCGGAATTTACAGGCTGGTTCTCCTGTCCTAAGGATGGGAGAAATCAGTCTGTTTTTTCAGTAACTGAGATGAAGGCTTGGGCCCCCCTCCCCCCACACAGTGCTCGTGGAGTCCTTCCTGAAACTCGCTCTTCTCCGTGCCAATGAGGATGCAGGGGAAGGAGCAGATCGGGCGGCTGTGGTTGTGTGAGCGCTCGCATTATGCAGTGTCAGCGAGCAGAGTGAGGGGGGAGGAATCCCCCGCAGGAGCTGACTGGGGACACTCTCCCTCTCAGGAGAGACTATGTTACCCCAGCGGCAACCCGAGCAAAATACAAAAAAAAATTTGGGGGGGTACATGGTGGGGCACAGCATAATGTTGGAGGGGCCAGTGCCCCCTCTGGCCCCCCCTAGGGACGCCATTGTTCACATCTAATGCCTTGTACACACGTTCGGAATTTCCAATGGAAAAAGTCAGACGGAATTTTTTCATCGGATATTCCGACCGTGTGGGTGCCCCATCAGACTTTTTCCGTCAGAATTTAGAAAGAGAACATGTTCTCTTTTTTTTCGACGGAAATTCTGTTCCTCTGTAGGGAACTCCGACGGAGAAAAAAAACACGCATGCTCAGAATCAGGTCGACGCATGCTCGCATTGAACTTAATTTTTCTCGGCTCGTCTTAGTGTTGTACGTCACCGCGTTCTTGACGGTCAGAATTTGGTGTGACAGTGTGTATGCAAGACGGCTTGAACGGAATTCCGTCAGAAAAATCCATCGGAGTTTATCCCGACTAAAAAGCCGATCATGTGTATGGGGCATAAGCGTTCTGTCACTTGAAGCAAAACCCCTAAAGCTCAAAAAAGTACATTGTTTTTGTTTGGCAGATTGCAAGCATTTTTGGCCCCATAGTCTTCAAGAGAAACGCCTGGCTTGAGCAGAAAAACGCTCGTAAAAGCTGTCTATTGGCTAAACAAAAACGAGCTGTTAAACACTTGAAATACACTTCTAAAACGTTTTTAAAAAGCTTGTAAAAAGCTTTAAAATGCCAGAAAAACGCCAGTAAATGGATACGCTCAGGTGAGAATGGAGTCTTACTATTGCAGCAGATCCTTTGAGCATAGAGAAGATTCTCTGGTCACTTCACACAGTCACTATTGGAACTTTATTCTTTCATTGTACATAAATGGACATTTGTTTTTCACTGTCTTTTGCTATTTATTGATTATTTGAAGGTTGTATATTGACTTTTTAAGTGGCAGCTGCTATAGAATTATTCAGTGCTTTCACTTTATTGCTCTTACTTTAACCCTTGCAGTCCAGGTACATTGCAGTTTTTAAGTTTTATCCAGTGTTTTAGCAAGGGGGAGGAGTGGGACATTTAAAAAGTAGGCCTAATCTGTTTCTTTGCCCTGGCCACTAGTGAGATGGATCCACACATTTGGGAACCTTCCTATAGTGGATGTACTGCACTAGCAATTCAAATGAACACATCATCATAACACTAATACACTCTGCACAGCATGGCTTCTATGGCTGATGTTTAAAATCAGTTACTACCATAGGCGTGCACACAGGGTGTGCCAGGTGTGCCCAGGCACACCCTAATCACTCCCCACAGTGCAGATTCCCCCTGCTGCCCGGTGTCCCCTCCCACAGCATGGCTGGCTTCCCTCCTCTCCCATTGGCTACTGCAGTGGGCACACATAGATGATATTTCAGGATGAGTGGGGGAAGGGGTAATGTCATTTTCTGACCCCCTCCCTTTCTGAATGAACACAGTGAGAGATTGGTACTGTGTTTTTGAGCTTCAGGTGCACACCCTAATGCAACAGGCTGTGCACACCTATGGTAACTACAGATGTATAACAGAATGCTCTCTAAATAATTAGATAGATATTATATATGTAAAGTATACAGTGCATTCTTCCTCTGCTTTTTCACTGACTTTTTATATCATTTCTGCAGTTTTAGGCAATTTTTGAAGCCAGAAGAACAGGAGGAACCGGTTCCCCAGTGCTATCGATCAGTGTTGTGGAATGTGTGAAGGGGAAGCAGGATGACAGCTGTCACTGAGCTGCTGCTGGAACACAGGTGACATCCGCCTGTAGTCCCTACACCTGCCTGCCTGCTCGCTCCCTCCACACCCAGCAATCACCACCTAGGAGAAAGGTGTAGCACCCTAATCCAGTGTAGTCTGCTGCATAAGGTGGAGCCTCTGTCTCTCCTCCTCCATGACCATTTTGATAAGATATCTGCCATCTGCTCATTTCACACAATCCTGAATATCCTGGAGGAAGGGGACAGCCTAGATCTGCTGCTGCTGCTCATTAGGATCCAAGCAGACTCATCCAGGATAATCCATTTCCCCCATCATCATCATCAGGCATGGATGGGGAGATGGGTGCCTCCTGACTTGTCTGATCTCCAGCCTCCTCCCTTCTCTACTCCTCACTGTGCGATCAGGCTGCCAGCAGACACAATGGCCAAACAATACGATGTTTTATTCAGACTGCTGCTGATTGGGGACTCCGGGGTTGGCAAAACATGTTTGCTGTGCAGATTCACAGACAACGAATTCCATCCATCCCATATCTCCACAATAGGTAAGAAAGGCTTTGCTGTTTGCATTGATGAGCTGCCTCTGGTAATTGGAGATTATAGTGCTCAATGTGTGTTTACATGCTGGAGAAAACATGTATTCGCTGTACAGGCTTTTCCTGATAAATATACCCTTGGCTTATTTGTATGTGCCTCTAATTAGTACATAGAGAGCAGCATTATTAATGGAGCTATTCATAGACTCAGTTAATGATACATTTATTGTAACTGTTTTTTGTAAACAAAAAAATAATAATCTTGGTTTTTGCTTTGATCATATTGTTTCCTTTTTTTCTGATTTGGCTACCCTGTTGCCATGAATTAGCAGAGATGTCCCTGTTCTCTTCTCTTCAAAGCTTGTTCCATTCCTTCATTTCTTCCACCTGGAATTCCCAGATGACTGAAAACATCAGCTGTTGGCTGGGAGTTAATGCCAGTTTTTCTACCCTTCTGTGAGCTGATGACCCACAATGCTGTCCCTTATGCTGAAAGGGGGTATGTTGGCAGATTCTAGTTCAGATCAAAGCCAAATAAATACCTTAGGGAAAAGTGTTGATTCTCCTGCGATATCTTTGTTATAATAGGCAAATGTTTATTTACAAAATTCGGATGTCAGATTGTTAAAAACAAAGTGTGCCCTTTTTCCAGAATGGATAGGGTTGGAAATACTAAGATATATAGTACAGAGCAGTATTTCTCATCTAAGGTTCCATGGATTCTCAGGGTTCCTCCAGGGGTTGCTGGTGGTTCCTAGAGCTGTGGTTGGTTGACCTCCCGTTTAATGGTGTCCACATAGTTCTGAGGTCAACGTCACTTGGCAGAGCCACCTGCAGGACACCAGGGATCTTTTTCTGTTGTCTGTTAGGGTGACATTCTGACCACCACTCTAAGGGAGGCATTATTTCCATTGCCCACCAGCGTAAGGGGCATTTTTCCACTGCCCCCCCCCCCAAAAAAAAGGGTTTGGTAGGGGTTCCCCAAGACCTAAAAATGATTTTGAAGGTTCCTCTAGGGTAAGAGGGTTGAGAAAGGCTAGTATAGACATCATGCACATACTATATATGACTTTACCAATCTATCGATTTATCTTAATCCTTTACATTAAGCCATATCATGTAAATATATAATTGCATTGGTTAATACTGTAAATATACAGCTGTACAGGTGACTGTTGCGACTGCAGGGCTGTCATACTTAAATTCAAGATGGCTTTTCTGAATCATAATATTTAGAGAATAGGCATTGGCCAGAGTGCTTTGTAATATTTCAAGGAATTTACCACTCCTCTATCAGAACCACCCATTAACTGGTCAATTACTGCTTGTACTTGGCATTCTTTTCTAAATGACATCATGCAGTGTAACCCTAGACAGTCTGCACAGAGGATAAGCCGACATAGGTACGCCGTCCAGATTCTTTATGGTAATGTTAACAAAAAACAAAATCCCCATTTCCCTGTAAATTACTTTTTTAAACTGATTATGCAAATTTCTGCACACTTGCGGGGAAGGTCGTCATTAGGCGATGCAGTCAGACTGCTTTTAGTAATATGAGATTATATGCAACAGAAATTGTATTCTATTCATGACTAGCAGATGTGTAACACACAAATGCAGACATATGACTATAATTCAGGAGCCAGGTAGTCTAGACTGAGAGCCAACAGACATTTTAAAGGAGAAGTGTGGGCTACATGAAAAAAACAAACACATAATTACCTATATAGCTGCAGCATCGCTATGATGCTACAGCTGTCCCCTGCTGGCTCTACACTGAGAACTGAGCGATCAAAGACCACTGACTGTCATTCACCGCTCTCTGCTCTGCCCCCTCCAGCGCTCACTGGAGCACTGGGCTGTGGAGGGGGCAGGAGTGGCTAGCTCAGGCTCTCAGCGGAGTGCTAAGAAGCTGAACCAGCTGCCTGTCAGGCATCTGGGTGGATCCAAGTAGGGATCCTTCCAGAGCCGGGACTGGCTCTGTGACGTAAGCTGACAGCGGGCTTCAACTGTGACCCAAATGAGAAGCCTGACTAAAAAAAGCTCTGGCCATACTTTCCTTTTAGGGTAAATCTGTACTTAGAACAGATTTATTTTACCAACTATCATGCTTTAAAGCAGGCATTCTAAAGATCCGTTCTTACATTTAGGCCTCATGCACACTGGACTTTTGACAATCCATCCTAGACATCTTTCGTCCTGGCAGCAGTGTTTCAGAAGAAAAAATGCTTGACACTTGTGAATGCGTGTAGCCAACTTTAGGTGCGTTTAGTCATGTCAAGCTCTTGGGCGTTAATTCATTTCAATGTCTAAAATAAATAATGTTCAAGCGCTAAACGCACCTAGCGTTAACACGCATTTACACAGGTTTTTTTCTGCCAAAACGCTGCTGCTCCTGGACGCGCTGGCAGTGGGTTTTTTTTTTCCTGCTTATAAACTCCCCTAAATACCTATGTGTGCATAGACACATAGGCTAACATGCCAGTGTGCCTTAGGCCTTACCATTTTCCTCTGCTGCTGGGTCCTTACAGCTGAACTCCAGTCAGGGGCGGATCCAGAGTCTTTTCTCGGGAGGGGCACTGCCAAAAAATATGTTTTTTTTGTGGGAAATTTATCGAGGAAATGGCTGGTGTCGGCACTTCAATCATCCCGGCACCATGGTTGTTATGGTGTCAGG
Source organism: Rana muscosa (assembly GCA_029206835.1). NCBI lineage: Eukaryota > Metazoa > Chordata > Amphibia > Anura > Ranidae > Rana > Rana muscosa. The sequence goes on along the minus strand of CM055126.1, from coordinate 147,474,241 downwards.
ATAATTGAAGCGCATTATTTCTACTATTACATTGTAATATATAATTAAATAGTTCAATGCAGAATCAGTGGGAGCCCCGAGTGTGTCACTTGACACCGTCGCCTGCAATTAGTGGGAGCCCTGAGCGTGTCATTTGCCACACGTTGCGGATTGTCACTTGCCACATCACCTGCCACATCTTGTGGATTGTCACTTGCCACATCACCTGCCACACCTTGCGGATTGTTACTAGCCACACCTTGCGGATTGTCACTTGCCACGTCACCTGCCACACCTTGCGTATTGTCACTAGCCACACCTTGCGGATTGTCACTTGCCACGTCACCTGCCACACCTTGCTGATTGTCACTTGCCTGCCACCAGATGCAGATTGTCATTTGCCACGTCACCTGACACAATTTGCAGATTGTCACTTGCCGCAACGCCTGCCACACCTTGCGGATTGTCACTAACTTGCCTGCTAAGGTGTAGTTTTGGTTGCCTCTTGCTGTGTCCCAGACTCCCAGAGTCAGGCAGCAGAGAGATAATGTAATCTCTCTGCTGCCTGCACAGTGAGGGCGGAAGTCACTACAGGAATGCAGGGCAGGCACGGGCGGTGAGAGATGATCTCATCTCTCTGCTCCCCCGCTCCCGGCTAGCTGATTGGCCAGCTGCCACACTGAGCCTGCTCTCTCATTCTCACCTGCGCTGCCAACACACTGAGCAGCACGGTCTGCCCACGAACCGCGCCGCCCGCCCACAAACCGCGCCGCAAGTGGAGCCGCCCGCTTTCTTACCTGTCTGTGGAGCCACACGCTATCGTACCTGCCCGCAGAGCGGCCCGACGTGACTCACTGATGTCACTCGTTGCTAGACGCCAAGCGGCCCAGGCGTTAGCAACGAGTGCAGGGAAGAGGCTCCACCCACCTCCTCCTCCGCTCCTAGTATCGTGTCAGTGCGCCGTGTAACTACATTAGACAAGTCTCTCTCTCGGCGCCGCTGATCGGCTGATGTGAGAAACTGAGAGAGAGACTCAGAGAGGCAGCGGCAGGCGCAGAACAAGTACTGTATATACTCGAGTATAAGCCGACCCGAATATAAGCCGAGGCACCTAATTTTACCCCCAAAAAATGGGAAAACTTATTGACTCGAGTATAAGCCTAGGGTGTCCACCTGCATGCCTCACTGTGCCTCACTTTGCCTCACTGTGCCCATGCCTCACTGTGCCCATGCTTCACTGTGCCCATGACTAGACTGATGTTTAACATGGGAGTCTATGGAAGGAAGGCCCGGCTTTGAAAAATCGGTTCTCCCCGGCCGTAGGTCTCCCAAACACCAAACTTTGCACACTTGTAGAGAAGACATGTGGATACATGATTGCCAAGTTTGGGGTCCAGGGGACCTACGACCGGCCAGTACTGGGTCCGCAAATTCACCGGAGAAATGACCGTTTAACATTGGAGTCTATAGAAGGGGTGCCCGGTTTAAAAAAATCAGTGCTCCCCGGCCGTAGGTCCCCCAGACACCAAACTTTGCACACTTGTAGAGGCTACATGTGTGCCACGTTTGGGGTCCAGGGGACCTACGGCCGACCAGTACCGGGTCCTCAAAGTCCGGGAGAGAAGGCGCAAAAAAATAACAAAAAACAGCAAGCAAGTGAGTGTGACAGATGGTCTCGGGGGGGGGGGGGCAATTGCCCTGTTGCCCCCCCCCCTGGATCCGCCCCTGACTCCAGCAGTAACAAAAGCTTTTGTTTGTATATATCCCTCAATAGACACAAGGATATAAATCCAGTTTGTGTAAACCAATTGCCTTTATAAATATAAATATCATCATTACTGTGCTGCCTGTGCAGATATCAGAGCTGTGAGAGGGGCCTATCAGCTCCACCCACTACCAGCTGAAAACTATAACGGGGCGGAGACAAGACCAGTCGCCCTGCACATGAAGAGAGAGCAGCAGTGACTGGTCTTTATTACAAAAAGCTCCTACACTAGGCAGAGTTTTACACCGGATTACTGCACAGTATTTACAAGCAATTAAAAAAGGAAAGTAGAGGGCGGGACTTTGTATGAGGCACACGGACACAAAGAGATAACTTTGATGGAGGAAAGCTTTTAATTGGTTCAAATCGCAATACAATTTCTTTTTTAAATTTTATGCATTTTGCTATATATCAATACTTTTTTATATTTCATCCGAACCAAATATTGCACAATAGTAAATAAATATTCCATCAAGGATATTTCATATATTTGCAGATACACAGTACATATCTTCCAGACATTGCAGTCGCTACCTATGCAACTTGGTAATCCACTAAAACATTTTTTTTTTTTAAAAAGGAGACATAAGCAGGGGGGGATTTGGTATATATTGGAAGGAACGTCCATAAAGGTTGATAGGTATATACACTTATCGGTAGATATTAGCTCTATGCATTTCGGGCCTTGCGGGCCGCTCATCAGGAGCAAAAACCGAAGTGATCATCTGGGGATGAAAAAGACAGATACATTTTAATGATCTAAAAGAATGCTACAGAGCTGGTGGGCAAACATAGAATAGGAGAAAAATCCCCCACCCATACATTTAACCCACAGAACTTACGGATGCGTCTGCATGGGGGTGGTGCGTCCACGAGAGTCACGGACCAGCCAGAGGGCGTCACAACCGGGAGCTGGGGAGGCATGGCAGGGCGACAACGACCCATACTGACAACGCCCCGTGAGGGTGGAAAAATAAAATTCAAAGTGGTTGTAAGCTATGTAGGGTAACCCCAAATGTGGGGACCTCTGTGAAAAAAGAAAAAAAATGTAAAACTGTCACACTGAAAAAATGTTGTAACACTAAAAGCTGTGTGTATCTGTATGTGAAAAAGTGGTGTGTATCAGGGTGTGGGGGAGGGTAGTGTGAGGTGAGAGGACATTAATTAGGCAGGGAAAGAAAAGAAAAAGGGAGAAAAAGAAAGAGAAAAGGCTGAGAAAAAATAAAAATAAAAAAAGGGAGCAATAGAAGGGATTAAAGATCCCCCCCCTGCTTATGTCTCCTTTTTAAAAAAAAAAAAAAGTTTTAGTGGATTACCAAGTTGCATAGGTAGCGACTGCAATGTCTGGAAGATATGTACTGTGTATCTGCAAATATATGAAATATCCTTGATGGAATATTTATTAACGATTTACTATTGTGCAATATTTGGTTCGGATGAAATATAAAAAAGTATTGATATATAGCAAAATGCATAAAATGTAAATATGAAATTGTATTGCGATTTGAACCAATTTAAAAGCTGTCCTCCATCAAAGTTATCTCTTTGTGTCCGTGTGCCTCATACAAAGTCCCGCCCTCTACTTTCCTTTTTGAATACTAAACCCGGGATGGAGGAGGGGATCTGAATGGCCCCTGAACCTCATTTAAAGTCCCAAAAAACCCCTTCTTTTTTTCCCCTTTTTTATTTACAAGCAATGTTGCGAACCACAAATTGCTGCTAGAAAATTCCTCTACTGCACAGTATTTAGACAGTATCCCGGAGTTCAGATTTAAAGTGGTTGTAAAAGCTGAAGGTTTTTTCGCCATAATGCATTTTCGGCATTAGGGTGAAAAAAAACTTCTGCTTGCAGCTTCCCCCCTTCCCCCAGCTCCCCACTATATTTACCTAAGCCCATTCTCCATCCAGTGCTCTGCATGAGAGCAGAAGCTCTCACCGCTCTCTCTCCTTCCTCATTGGCTCAGAGATAGCAGCGGGAGCCATTATCTCCTGCTGCTGTCAATCACAGCCAGTGATGAGGCCGAGCCAGGCTCTGTATGTCTACGGACACACAGAGCCTAGCTCCAACGCTGTATCCTGGCCTAGGCCAACAAGGCCCAGGCCTAGGGCAGCACTTTGCAGGGGGGCAGCACGGAAAGAGTCCTTGCCGGCTTGTGCTACACTGTTAGTGTAATGCAAGCTGCTTCTAATTTTGACTGTCCTATCAGCCTGGACCACAAACCTTCCTCACTGTGCTATATGTTTTCTGCTGCATCATTGGCATGGTTATATCTTCTTATTCCTCTCCATAAAATTATCAGAAATTTGTGCTTAAAGTAGAACTATAGGCAACACTTTTTTTTTTCATTTTGGATAGAGGCCCTGTCAGTTTATTTTTTACCATCCCTGTCCCATTGCAGAGATTTCCCTTCACTTCCTGCCCCATAGCCAAACAGGAAGTGAGAGGAAAGTTATGCCAATTAAGGGAATGCATTGCCCCCCCCATCCCCCAGGCAATAAGAACTAGTGTCCCCACTCAATAATTTCAGGGTGGGTCCTAAACAGAAAGGAGTGTGGCCTTGACAGGAAGGGGTGTGTCATATTTCAATTAGAGAGTGCACAAGTTTAGTCAGGCCTAGGGCAGCACAAAACCTAAATACACTACTGCCTAGCTCGAGATCGAGCCTGCACGAGTGCCCCATAGTAGGAGGCCTACTGTAGTGGGCACTCAGCGGGGGGAACCAGGAACGCTGGCAAGGGATCCAAGAAAAAGAAGATTGGGCTAGTATGTGCAAAAGGGCAGAGCAGGTAAGTAAAACATTATTGTCTTTTTTTTTATTTTTATAAAACTTGGTCTTTTACAATCACTTTAAGAAAAAAATGGTCCCTTTGGCTATAGAGCATCTGTGACTGACACTCCTACCTGTTTTCCACAGTTCAGCACCCAGCCAATCCGAACATCTGAGCATTATCGCAGGGGCCTGGGTGTGGTGTTCTTTGCTCAAGGCAACTACTGGCTTGCCTACCTAGGTGACTCCATATATTAGGGCTGTGGAAATTAACTATTAATTCCTCGATTAATCGATTAATTGCTTTGATCGATCAAAATTCTTTGGGTTTGCCGTGTCCATCTGAATGGCTCCTTTGCTGTGCCTTCATATCTGCATGCCGGCGGGACCTTACTATCTGCCACACGCAAGAGCTGTTACACTTCCCTCTATCAACCTGGGATTCTACAGCCATCCACTGGGAGTTGTGATAGTTCCCTTTACAGGACATCTACATGCCGACGGACTGATGTTAGCCCCTTCTCATCTGGATTCAGCAGTGGTATCGTTGTACACATTTTTATACCAGTATCATACTTAGATACATGTTTTTATGACTGCTTTTGCTACCATAGATTTTATCTCCAGTGCAATATTTATTTTGTTACCTACTTGAAGACTATAAAAGTTTTAATGCTATTCCCATCGAGCGCTGCCTTTGTGTGTTTTTTGTATCCTACTATCGATTTTTCCAGTGGTTGGTAGCTGCACTGGGAATCCACTTGCAAGGAGATCAGCTAAAAGTAGTTGGATATCTATGTGCGTTATAATTAATCAAAATTAGTTGATTAATCGATAAAAAAAAAAAAACGATTAATCGAACACGAAAATTTTAATCAGTAACAGCCCTAATAGATAGATAGATAGATAGATAGATAGATAGATAGATAGATAGATATATCTATCTATCTATCACACTGCTCAAAAAAATGAAAGGAACACTTTGAAAACACATCAGATCTCAACAGGGCAAAATCTCATGCTGGATATCTATACCAATATGGACTGGGTAATGTGTTAGGAATGAAAGGACGGCACATCCTTTGATGGAAATGAAAATTATCCACCTACAGAGGACTGAATTCAAAGACACCCCGAAAATCAAAGTGAAAAAATTATGCAGCAAGCTAGTCCATTTTGCTGAAATTTCATTGCAACAACTCAAAATGGCCCTCAGTAGTTTGTATGGCCCCCAAGTGCTTGTATGCATGTCTGACACATCATGGCATGCTCCTAATGAGAAGACGGATGGTGCCCTGGGGTATTTCCTCCCAGATCTGGACCAGAGCATCACTGAGCTCCTAAACAGACTGAGGTGCAACCTTGCGGCACCGGATGGACCGAAACATAATGTCCCAGAGGTATTCTTTTGGATTTAGGTCAGGTGAGCGTGGGGGCCATTCAATGGTATCAATTTCTTCATCCTCCAGCTACTGGCTCTATGCTCTCGCCCCATGAGGCCGGGCATTGTCGTGCACCAGGAGGAACCCAGGACCCACTGCACCAGCGTAGGGTCTGACAATGGGTCTAAGGATTTCATACCTAATGGCAGTCAGGGTGCCATTGTGTAGCCTGTAGAGGTCTGTGCGTCCCTCCCATGGATATGCCTCCCCAGACCATCACTGACCCACCACCAAACCGGTCATGCTGAACGATATTACAGACAGCACAAAGTTCTCCGTGGCTTCTCCAGACCCTTTCACGTCTGTCACATATGCTCAGAGTGAACCTGCTCTCATCTGTGAAAAGCATGGAGCACCAGTGGCGGACCTGCATATTCTGGTGTTCAATAAAAAATGCCAATCGAGCTCCACAGTGTCCGGCAGTGAGCACAGAGCCCACTAGAGGACGTCGGGCCCTCAGGCCACCCCCATGAAGTCTGTTTCTGATTGTTTGGTCGGAGACATTCACACCAGTGGCCTGCTGGAGGTCATTTTGTAGGGCTCTGGCAGTGCATATCCTGTTCCTCCTTGCACAAAGGAGCAGATACCGGTCCTGCTGATGGGTTAAGGACCTTCTACAGCTCTGTCCAGCTCTCCTAGAGTAACTGCCTGTCTCCTGGAATCTCCTCCATGCTCTTGAGACTGTGCTGGGAGACACGGCAAACCTTCTGGCAATGACACGTATTGATGTGCCATCCTGGAGGAGTTGGACTGCCTGTGCAACCTTTATAGCAGGGATATGCAATTAGCGGACCTCCAGCTGTTGCAAAACTACAAGTCCCATCATGCCTCTGCCTCTGGGTGTCATGCTTGCTGCTGTCAGAGTCTCGCTATGCCTTAATGGGACTTGTAGTTTGGCAACAGCTGGAGGTCCGCTAATTGCATATCCCTGCTTTATAGGGTCCAAGTATCTCCTCTTGCTACCAGTAGTGACACGGACCCTAGCCAAATGCAAAACTAGTGAAAAACAGTCAGAAAAGATGAGTAGGGAAAAAAAATGTCAGACACCTTCACCTGAAAAAACATTCCTGTTTTGGAGGTCGTCTCATTGTTGCCCATCTAGTGCACCTGTTTTTAATTTCAATTAACAGCAAAGCAGTTGAAACTGATTAACAACCCCCTCTGTATACACTCCTCCCCCTCTGCTACTTAACTGACCAGATCAATATCCCAGGAGTTCTGATTCAAACGTGTTCCTTTAATTTTTTTGAGCAGTGTGTGTGTATGTGCGTGTGTGTAATTTTATATATACACACACACACACACACACACACACACTCTATATCTATATATATATATATATATATATATATATTACAATGTTTGATTAAATGTATATAGTCAGATTCAGACCGTACAAAAGGGTTTTCAATAATATAACAATTTCTATGGCATAGATAGTGTTGCATACCTTAACTGGGTCTGGGATATCAATTCAATAACTCACTACTGTAACAAGTTTATCCATGTAAATGTGATATTTTTTATAAAAACTTAAATGCCACTTTTAGCTGTCCTAACAGCCAACTATACATGCAGAACATCTCACTGCACACAAGCCAGTGTCCATCCATGCATAATGACCTGAAAGTCTTAACACCCCCACTCCATCATATATACTTAATGCACATCTTATAATGCGGTTGCTATGCAGCAGTGTTCTGGTGACTGCACTGTGAAGAATTCTGACGTATTTATGTGAGCAAGATGTTCCAAAATTCATTAATGTGCTAAATATGAGATCACCATAGAGACTGATTAGATGTGGCGTGGTCACCGATTATAGGCATAAGCACAAAAGTGCGTATTACCATTTAAGCAATCGTTATGATGAAAATTGTATATAGGTTACACTGACCTTATTTATTGAGTCACAGCAGAGACATAGAGGACTTAGCAACTTGCTAGTGCCAAAATCCCAACAAATGAGGTCAGTTTAACCTGTATTTGTACAATGTATGTATTGTAAAGGCAGATCTAAAAGCTAAAAATAAATACAGCTTTTTGTTTATTACTTTTTTTAAAGTAATTAGTGTATATACCTGAATTTGACATGGTATCAATTTCATGCGCATGCTCGTGGAATGGCAACAAACGTAGGTACTTAAAAATCTCCATAGGCGACACTTTAACATTTTTTACAGGTTACCTGTTTAGAATTACAGAGGAGGTCTTGCACTAGAATTATTGCTCTCGCTCTAATGATCGCAGCAATACCTCACATGTGTGGTTTGAACGCTGTTTACATATGCGGGCGTGACTTACGTATGCGTTCGCTTCTGCACGCCAGCTCAGAGGGTTTTACTTTTTATTTTTACACTGTCGCTTTATTTTATTCCTAATACAAGGAATGTAAACATTCCTTGTAATAAAAATAGGCTTACAGGTCCTCTTTATTGATAGATAGACCCTAGATCTCTCATTTACCTTTTAAAAGCAAAAAAATAAATGTAATTTTGACTTTAAGAAAAAAAATCCTATTGATCTGCTTGAGGACCGGAAGTGACATCATAGGTTGCTCCAGTTCTCCAAGGCATAGAGCCGAGTGGGGGCTGTCTTGCCCTTACTTGGCTTCCTGCCTAGCCATTAGCTGCATTGGATCGGTTCCAAGCTTACTGACTGCTTCAGTAAGCTTGGATCTGACCGGGAAGCAACAGGAGGGTGGCACCTCTCCCACCGCCTATAAAAGTAATCTTGCAGCGAATCCAGCACTGGGACCACTTTTATCTGAAAGCAGGCCGCCTAGGGGAAAAAACAATATTGTGGTTATGGCAGCTAGCTGCTGCCATAACAACTGTATTTAATGTCAAGGTAATGATGAAAATTCCCAGTTAGGTGGTCGGCAAGTGGTTAACCTCCCTGGTGGTATTCCCGAGTCGGGCTCGGGGTGAGTTTTTACTACCAAAAGCGGTAACCCTGAGCCAGACTCGGGATCGCATCGCAGTATCCAGGGAAAGTTACTTACCTTGTCCCCTGGATCCTGCGATGTCTCCCCACTGTGTGTACTTCCTCGCTCGATTCACAGTGCAGAGTGCCGAGCTCCGTTCCCGAGCATTGCGACGTACGGGGATGGAGCACGACACCAAATTAAAAAAATTAAAAACACACAATACATAGGAGACTAGCATGCAAAAAAACAACGTACGATCATTCTTCCGATATTCTTATCATGTGTACTAGGCATAAAACCTTTCCAGGGATCTAATCATTCCCATCCCCGGCCAAGATTTTAAAAAAATGTGGGCTATATATTTTCATCTGTAGCAGTCCTGGCAGCGATTGTGTCTTTTTTGGTGCCACCGTGGCTCGGAGTGGAATCATCTAGTGATTGCAATCTGCGCACAGCCTGGCTGGCAGTATTCTTTCTCTTTGTACAACGTGTGCAAGTGTAAGAATTGATGCTGATTGGAAGTCAAAGGGTAGTCGCACCATATATTGCTTTAATTTAGATTTGTCTTCTGCTCCCTCACTTTGCGTTTTGTAGATTTATAAAAATAAACAATTAAAATACATATTTGTTTACTTTACAGCCTTTTTCTTACACCTGCCTAAATCGTTTGCACAGTACTGTATTAGGCCCCTTTCACACAGGCGGACTGTATGTCCGTTTTTCACCCATCCGTTTTCGGATGAAAAACGGACATACATGTATCCCTATGGGATAGCGGATGTCAGCGGATGAGCATCCGCTGACACCCGATCTCACCCGTGTCCGCTATGCTTCTAATTTTCTATCCGTCTGCAGAGTGGATCGGATGAACACGGACAGACGGTCCGTGTTCATCCGATCCCCCATAAGGGAGAGCGGAGATCTGACAGGGCGGTCCCTGCACAGTGTGCGGGGACCGCCCAGTCATCTGCCGGCTCAGCGGGGATCAACGGAGCGATCCCCGCTGAGCAAGCGGAGGTTCACGGGGCGGATCATGACTGATCCGTCCCGTGTGAAAGGGGCCTTAATGTTTTGAATAGGTTGTTTTACAAGGTAAGGGCTCACATATACTTTAAACTCTGCCCCTGATGTCACATGCCTGTATTATGTGTTACCAACCTGGACCTCTGCAGCAATCCCTTCTTCTAGGCTGCAACTTTTGAAATAGATGAGAAGAGAAGCAGCGCCTTTGAAGTGTAGCATAAAAGTACTGGCTTTATTATGAACGTTCACAGCGTCTCCCCTCAGGGATGTAGTCCCAAGGGAGGGGGCGAGCACGCTGACTAACCCCCAGCCAGAACGGCTCAGATGATGGGGGCAAGCTTACTGAGGAGGAACAGGAAGTGAGAAATTCAGACAAAGGAAAAAAAAACATTTATTAGGGAAATCGAAGGAAAAGGTAACCAACAATGCACTAGCTTAAAGGAACCTATTTAGAAAATAAAAAACTAACCTTTACAACCCCTTTAAGGTCCAGAAGGATTTGCCCCCTTAATGACCAGGCCATTTTTTTGCAATATGGCACTGCGTTACTTTAACTGACAATTGCGCGCAGTTAAGTAGAGTCTTGGTCACGTCACATGACTTCCGGTCCCTTTGGTTTGTGTGTGCTGGACGGTGGAACGCACGCCAGCTATGAGTGAGAGCCGCGGGCAGGGCTGGACTGGGAAAAAAATTTGGCCCTGGACTTGATCCAGACCGGCCCACTTTAATTCAATAAAATGCTGCCCCCCACCCCCCCAAAAAATCACGCCCACCAAAAGGCCCCTACATCCATTATTGTATATCATGAAAGGGTGAGCGAGAGGGGAATGAGAGAGAGGGAGGGAGGGTTGAGGGAAAGGGAGAGAGAGGGGGGTGAGTGTAAGAGAGAGGGAGTGAGTGTAAAAGAGAGGGGGTGAGTGTAGGACCCCTTTCACACTGAGGCGTTTTTCAGGCGCTTTTGGGCTTAAAATAGCGCCTGAAAAACGCCTATTCCGCAGCAGGCCCAGTGTGAAAGTCTGAGTGTTTTCACACTGGGGCGCTGCCAGGGCGTTAAAAAAAGTCCTCCAAGCAGGATCTTTGGGGCGGTGGAGGAGCGGTGTTCACACCGCTCCTGCCCATTGAAATGAATTGCCACCGCTGCTGAAGCGCCTGCAAAGCATTTCGGCAGCAGCGCTACATGGGCGCATTTAACCTTTCATTTGGCTGCTAGCCGGGGTTAAAAGCACCTGCTAGAAGCTGAATAGCGCAGCTAAAACGACAGTAAAGTGCTGCTAAAACTAGCAGCGTTTTACCCTCAATGCCCGCCCCAGTGTGAAAGCAGCCTAAGAGTCAGGGAGTGAATGAGACAGAGGAGGAGAGCTGAGAGACAGAGGAGGAGAGCTGAGAGACAGAGGAGGAGAGCTGAGAGACAGAGGAGGAGAGCTGAGAGACAGAGGAGGAGAGCTGAGAGACAGAGGAGGAGAGCTGAGAGACAGAGGAGGAGAGCTGAGAGACAGAGGAGGAGAGCTGAGAGACAGAGGAGGAGAGCTGAGAGACAGAGGAGGAGAGCTGAGAGACAGAGGAGGAGAGCTGAGAGACAGAGGAGGAGAGCTGAGAGACAGAGGAGGAGAGCTGAGAGACAGAGTGGGGGTCTGAGAGACAGAGGAGGAGAGCTGAGAGACAGAGTGGGGGTCTGAGAGACAGAGGAGGGGGCTAAAAGAGGGGGGGACTGAGAGACACGGGGACTCAGAGAGACAGAGGGGGGGGTCTGAGAGACAGGGGGGGGTCTGAGAGACAGAGGGGGGGTCTGAGAGACAGAGGGGGAGGGCTGAGACAGACCACATAGCACTGTCCCTTTCTGCAGTCCCTCCTCTGCTCACCTCCCCGCTGTCTCAGTGTTCTGGCATGTTTGTGTAGGATGCCAGGTACCTAATGGCCAGCAGCGGCAGCGCCGAGTCTCTCTCTTGATCCGGGGGGTGCTCTCGCTGCTCTGCTCCTTACAGTGGCGCATGTTCTCTTCCTCCGGGCTCCCAGTCAGCCTGCCCTCCGGCCCAGGCCGCATGGTTCCTGGAGCAGAGAGGAGGTGGAGGAATCGAGGTTCTGGGAGCGCCGGAGTGGCCGCGCTTGCTACTGAGGGGGTGGAGCTCTTCTCCCTCCTTGGAATTTTACATCCAACTGCCCTCCTTGCTGGCCACCTTCCCCAAATCCCTGCCGCTGTTTGCTGCCACGCTCCCGCTGCCGCTGAACTGCATAAAAATACGGGCCACAAAAAAAATATTTTTTTTTTGTGGGCCGCTGTTTGCTGCCACGCTCCCGCTACCACCGAACTGCATAAAAAAAGGGCCAAAAAAAGAAATTAATTTTTTTTTTCTTTTTAAAATGGCCCACTGAGCCATCGGCCCACTGGGAAACTCCCGGTAGTCCCTATGGCCAGTCCATCCCTGGCCGCGGGGCAACATTCGGCCACCCGACACGCATGCAGCCTCAGTGCCGGGCTAAGGCACCACATATGCAAGCAACCATTTGGCACTGTTTTTATAGCTTCTTTTAAATAAATAGGATTACACTATTGGTTCCTTTATATTTTTTCCGCATATCCCATCTATGATCTCTGTCAGAGGAAAGGTTTTTATACTTCTACAGTTTCTATCACTACAGCAAGTATTATCTTGCCAAAAGCATCTTAGACCTGCTTTTTAAGTAAAGAGGCCACCAATATCTGGTTAGCAGAACCCACTTACGGAGCACTTTGGGTGATCATTTGTTCAGCTGGTGAAGGCACTCATTGTTGACAGTACTTAGAAGATTTTTCTGCACAGAAGAGTCACTCTCGCTAGGACTTTGATTTGATCATCAAATATTTGCGATTTTTTTTTTTTTTTTTTTTTGTTTCATCTTTTAACCACTTGACAACTGGGCACTTAAACCCCCTTCGTACCCAGACCAATTTTCAGCTTTCAGCGCTGACGCACTTTGAATGACAATTGCGCGGTCATACAACGCTGTACCCAAATGATATATTTTTATAATTTTTTTTCCCACAAATAGAGTTTTCTTTGGGGGGTATTTGATCACCTCTGCGGTTTTTATTTTTTGCGCTATAAACAAAAAAAGATAGAAAATTTTGAAAAAAAAACACAATATTTTTTTACTTTTTGCTATAATAATATCCCAATTTTTTTTAAAAAACTATTTTTTTTCTCAGTTTAGGCCGATACGTATTCTTCTATATATTTTTGGTAAAAAAAATTGCAATAAGCGTATAGTGATTGGTTTGCGAAAAAGTTATAGCGCCTACAAAATAGGGGATAGAATTATGACATTTTTTAATATAATTTTTATTTTTTTACTAGTAATGGCGGCGATCTGCGATTTTTGTCAGGCCTGCAATATTGCGGCGGACATATCGGACACTTTTGACACTATTTTGGGACCATTCACATTTATACAGCGAACAGTGCTATAAATATGCACTGATTACTGTATAAATGTGACTGGCAGTGAAGGGGTTAACACTAGGGGGCGATCAAGGGGTTAAATATGTTCCCTATTAGTGGTTCTTACTGTGTGGGGGGAGGGGACTGACTGGGGGAGGAGACCGATCTGTGTCCCTATGTACAAGGGACACACCATCGGTCTCCTCTCTCCCTGACAGGACGTGGATCTCTGTGTTTACACATAGAGATCCACGTCCTACCTCTGTAACAGCCGATCGCGTGTACCTGGCGGACATCGCGGCCATCAGGCACGCGCATCGGCATCACGTGACCACGGCGGGCACAGCTGTTCCCCGCCACGCGCCCTCGGCGGCGCGCAGGGGGAGTGTAACAGGCAGGACGTCCATGGACGTCCACTCAGCACTTGAGAGCCGCGCTGCAGACGTCTTTTGTCTATAGCACGGGTCTCAAGTGGTTAATCAATCATTTTATTTACAGGTCACATGTATTCAAGTTGTATGTGTTACTTTAATTACTAATATCTAAGTGTAATTTCTTAGATATTCTTGTTATTCACTTATTGCACAGTATTTATACCATGAGGTGTTAGAGCGCCCCCTTTATTCAATTCATTAATTCCTAAAGTAATATTAGGGGTTAGCAGCCATTTTCTATACATATATTTTTTTGTTATTTTCTAGTCACAATATATTTTATTAAATAGTTAGGCGCAAAGTACACATTTATCTTTCACTGGCAGGCAGTATTGCCTAAGGAACGCAACTTTTACTCTCTTCATCTCACTGCAACCATGTTCATTGGACGCGGTTACAGCACGGTTGTGGAGCAGCCCCATTCACCTCCTATGGGGCGCAGTGGCAGGCAGCATAGTTTATGGAGCGCAACATGTCCTATAATTTTGCCATACTACAATGCACAGCTTCGTATCTAATGCCCCGTACACATGATCGGATTTTCCGTCGGGAAAACCTTGGATGGTTATTCTGACGGAATTACGCTAAAGCTTGGCTTGCATACACACAGTCACACAAAAGTTCTCTGAACTTTTGACCGTCAAGAACGCAGTGACGTACAACACTACGACGAGCCGAGAAAATTAAGTTCAATGCTTCCGAGAATGCGTCAAATGGTTTCCGAGCCTGCGTCAGAATTTTGCGCGTCGGAATTGCTACAGACGATCGTAATTTCCGATTGGAATTTTTCCCGTCGGAAAAATTGAGAACCTGCTCTCAATCTTTTGCTGGCTGAAATTCCGACAGCAAAAGTCTGATGGAGCATAGAAACGTCTGAATTTCCGACCAAAAGCTCACATCGGAGTTTTGCTGGCGGAATTTCCGACTGTGTGTACGCGTCATAATGCAATATTTATGGGGAGTGTCAAGCGGCCAATGCTTGGTTTTGACAGGTGGCTGAGTTGAGTTAAAAATGCACCTCATCTGCCTGTTTTTTCCGCATGACAGTGCCTGTGTGAAATAGTCATAATATAAACCTTCTTATCAATGTGTACAAATATTTTACAAAGCCTTGTTCCGGTGAACAGTTTGTCATGTTATGAAGCTTATACATGGGAAAATACATATTTGCTCATTTAACATGCAGGCACGGTTTCCTGCTTATTATTACTGTACGACGGTTGTGCTGTGCTGATCCACTGGCCATCTACTAAACAGCGTCTGTCTGAGTGAGAACAAAAGACAGGGAGTGTCTGTTTTGTTTTTTTTTCATGACAAGAAATAGGTACTTTTAACTCAAAATAATAATGATGTGATTTGATAATGCTCCATGGGCCCTACTGATTCATGTAAATTCGGATTTTAATAATGGGACCCCAAAAATAGTTTTGTAACATAAGCACAATAGTGACTAACATAGTTGACACAACATGTATGCCATGCTACAATATACTTCTACTGCAGTGCACAGTTTCCAGGAGAGTAAAAATATGAAATAATTTTGATGTGTCCTAGTGTATGGCTTATCCACCCGTTTATTTTACAATTTGTGTCCATTTCCTCTGGAGAGCAATAATTTTGCTTTATTTTTATTTATTTTCTTGTGTTTGTAGGGTGATTATTCCTTATCACATTATACATAAATGATATGGGCAGAAGTATGTGGACGCCATTGTCTATTAGGGTTTATCCAGTGGATCCAGTGGTAGGTACGAGTAATGTTTTGATATTTTGTGGCAATAACTTGGGGAAGGCCTTTTAATTTGTTCCGGCACGACTGTGCCCCTGTGCACAAAGCTCCATAAAGGCAAAGTTTGCAAATTTGGTGTAGATAATCTCAAGTGGCCTGCGCAGAGTCTTGACGTCAACCTGACATCACAAATTCTTTTTTTTTTGGGCTATATTGACAAAAATTCTTATAGACATACCCAAAAACCTTATGGAACGCCTTCACATAGTTACATAGTTACATAGTTACATAGTTAGTCAGGTTGAAAAAAGACACAAGTCCATCCAGTTCAACCGTAAAAATAAAAATAAAAAAATAAACATATATCGTACAATCCCATATACCCAATTCTATACCCACAGTTGACGAATGATTGTAGACTGTTATAGCCACAACAAGGGGTAGGGATTTAATTTCATATTAAATTGGATCTTCACCTTTAATTTTAAGTTCCTTCTTCTCTACCCCTCTACCCCTCCGCTGTGCAAATTGCGCTTTTTTTTGTTTATTTACCTTTTTTGTTAAAAAAAAATTCTGGCCCGCCCCCATGCACATCACTCGCTTAGGCTCAATGTGCCTTCCGTGATATGCATGTCACATATACAAGGAGGCATAGACCTTCATGGACAAAAGAGGAGGGGGTGGGCCTAGCAGCGCACAATCTGGAGGCCCCTCCGGCTGCGCCTGGAACAGCTGGCAGCCTTTCGACCGCGGCACATAAGAACATGGTGCACGGGACTGAGTGGGTAAAGAAGTAAAGAGCATTCTGCAGGGCCATGCTGGATCTGGTGTGATGGTCAGGTGTCCACATACTTGTGGCCATGTAGTGTATATCAGTTAGCATTTGTAAACCTCATCATCAGAGCATCCTGAAATAATTTTGTATGACAAATTACATTGTTTAAAATTGATAGTTTATTGTCTCTGTTTCTTGACAAAGTATAATATAGGTTCTACTTACTTATCAGTAATGCATCATGACTTTTTATCTATCGACTGTACCTAATTTTAAAACAAAACAATTCCCAACAGAAAAAGCCTGCCAAGAAAATGCCTGTCTAAAAAATAAAATCCCATACATTATTGACCATTAATTAAAATATGTAAGGCATGCCAGAATAATTCACAGCTGTTAGCTGTTAGGGTAACTGAAAAGTACAACTTGGGTAGTGAAGAGTGTCTTTATTGCTCACATGAGTAGGGATGAGCTTCGTGTTCGAATCGAACATACGTTCGACTCGAACATCGGCTGTTCGATCGTTCGACGAAGATCGAACGATTTGGGCCGTTCGCGCCAAATTCGAGTGACGCGAACGGCCCACAATGCACTACGCCATCGCAGTGTCATCCAGGCGCTGTGATTGGCCAAGCATGCACTGTGACCCCGCATGCTTGGCCAATCACAGCGCCGGCAGCGAGGAGAGCAATGATTGGCCACAGGCAGGATGCCTGTGGCCAATTATTGCTGAGGGTGTTTAGTACACGCCCCACACTATAAAAGGCCGCCAGCACGGCGGCCTAGTGTAGTGTGTTCCGGAGCAGGGATAGAGCAGCATAGGCAGGGACAGTGACTTTTATTTCTTTCTTGCTTAACCTGGATTCCTTTAGTTTAGGGAAAGAGAAGGATAGGTAGGGAGAGTGTCAGTGTGTTTTGTGCTTGTGCTATAGTGTGCTTAAAAAAAACATTTTTTCTAGGGACAGAAAACTGTAGGTAGGGAGAGTGTCAGTTTCTTTCACTGTGCAAGTCCTTGTTTCTAGGGACCTGGAAGGACAGTGAGTGAATTCTCCTTGTGCTATATTGTGCTTAAAAAAAACATTTTTTCTAGGGACAGAAAACTGTAGGTAGGGAGAGTGTCAGTTTCTTTCACTGTGCAAGTCCTTGTTTCAAGGGACAGAGAAGGACACCTGAAGGTAGCCCTTATTGCTTTTTTCCCATCTACCTGCAGGCCATCTATTAGAATGTCTGGAAGGCAAACAAGGAGAGGCAGACAGTCAGGAGGCAATAAAAGAGGGCAAGCAGGCTCTGTGTCTG
The DNA here is from genome assembly GCA_029206835.1 of Rana muscosa. Taxonomy (NCBI): domain Eukaryota; kingdom Metazoa; phylum Chordata; class Amphibia; order Anura; family Ranidae; genus Rana; species Rana muscosa. The sequence continues at coordinate 147,456,685 of CM055126.1, read as the reverse complement.
GGGGCAACAGTGCTGGTCGTGGACGCGGTGCATTGTCATCAGCACATGGCCATGGGACACGCTTGTCCTTCTTTTCCGCAGCTGGACATGTTGAGCCACATCATGCCGAAGACTTGGTAGAGTGGATGACCAAGCCCTCCTCCTCCTCCTCATCCTCTCTCACCCAGGCTCAGGGTACTGGCAAAGCAGCTGCCAAAGCGTCCTCTTCCCTGGTATCAATGTCAGACTCATCATCAGTCACTCCTTCCCTAGACCCACCATGTCCTCCTCCTGAGGAGTCCCCCGAACTGTTTGAGCACAGTGTTGGGTACATGCTCCAGGAGGATGCCCAGCGTTTCGAAGGGTCTGATGATGAAACCCAGCTACAGGAAGGCAGTAGGGTGAGAGCAGACAGAGGGGATGCTCAAGAAGGACACCAATCTGGCAGTCATGTTCCAGCAGCTGCAGCATACTGCCAGATTGGCTCCAGTGATGAGGAGGGAGGGGATGATGAGGTCACTGACTCCACGTGGGTGCCTAATAGGAGAGAGGAGGAGGAGGCACATCTCCAACGAGACAGGATGCCCTTTGGTGGCCAGCGTAAGGGCAGTACACCGAAGGAATCACACCGCAGAGCTCCGCCTGTGCAGGGCGCTGCCTCTGCCCGTCATTCAAAAAGTTCCTTGGTGTGGGCCTTTTTTGAGGCTAGTGCATCAGATCGCACAGCTGCTGTTTGCAACATATGTCTCAAGCGTATATCGCGTGGCCAAAACATCAGCCGCTTGGGTACCACATGCCTGACCAGACATATGTTGACCTGCCATGCAGCTCGTTGGCAAGCCTACCTCAAAGACCCACACCAAAGAACAAAGCGGACCTCTCCTTGCACCGCATCAGCTGGGATTTCCAACCCCACTATAACTTCAGTCCTCTCTGAAACATGCACTGAGAGGAATGAAGGTGTAGAATTAGGTGTGTCACAGCCAAGTACTTGCGGCCACTCTGCTAGCAGTACACCGACGTCCGATTCTAGCAGGCAAATTTCCCTGCCCCAGCTGCTGGACCGTCGAAAGAAGTTCACTCCCAGCCATCCACATGCCCAGCGGTTGAATGCTAGCTTGGCTAAATTGCTAGCGCTTCAACTGCTGCCTTTTCAGTTGGTAGACTCGGCCCCCTTCCGTGAGTTTGTGCAATGTGCGGTTCCTCAGTGGCAGGTTCCCAAACGCCACTTTTTCTCACGGAAGGCTATTCCGGCTCTCTACCGGCATGTGGAAGGCAATGTCTTGGCCTCGCTGGACAGGGCGGTCAGCGGTAAGGTGCATATTACCGCTGACTCATGGTCCAGCAGGCATGGACAGGGACGTTACCTTTCTTTCACGGCCCATTGGGTCACTCTTTTGGCAGCTGGGAAGGATGCAGGACAAGGTGCAGTAGTGTTGGAGGTTGTCCCACCGCCACGCCTCCAAAATGCTACTACTGGTTGTGACACACCTCTCTCCTCCACCCCCTCCTCTTCTTCTTCCTCCATGGCCTCTTGCTGTGGTTTGTCCTATGAACCAGCGGTGCTCCGTAGCCGTTCACGGGGCTACGCAAGTACGCAGGCAAAAAGATGCCATGCCGTGCTTGCGCTGGTGTGTTTGGGGGACAGAAGCCACACTGGGGCAGAGGTCCTGTCTGCTCTGCAGGGCCAGGCCGAGAGGTGGTTGACGCCACGCCAGCTTAAGCCAGGAATGGTGGTTTGCGACAATGGCACCAACCTCCTCTCCGCCCTCCGACAGGGACAACTGACCCATGTGCCCTGTGTGGCTCACGTCCTTAACCTGGTGGTGCAGCGGTTCTTGGGCAGGTACCCGGGCTTACAGGATGTCCTGAGGCAGGCCAGGAAAGTCTGTGTGCATTTCCGCAGATCTTATAATGCCAGTGCTCGCCTGGCTGAGCTGCAAAAGGAGTTGAACCTGCCCAAGAACCGCCTTATATGTGACATGCCCACCAGGTGGAACTCAACGTTGGCCATGCTGCAGCGGCTGCACACGCAGCAGAGGGCCATCAATGAGTACCTGTGCGACTACGGCACCAGGACAGGGTCAGGGGAGCTTGGTTTTTTTTCTCCACGCCAGTGGGGCATGATCAGGGATGCATGCACTGTCCTGGCACCATTTGAGGAGGCCACGAGGATGGTGAGCAGTGACAGTGCATGCATCAGTGACACTGTACCTCTTGTCCACCTGTTGGAGCACACGCTGCGTGGAATAATGGACAGGGCACTTGAGGCAGAACAGAGGCAGGAAGAGGAGGACTTCCTTGCCTCTCAAGGCCCCCTTTACCCAGACAGTGTTCCTTCTGTCCCACCCATCGCACAGGAAGAGGAAGAGGAGGAGGAGGAGGAGGATTGTGTCAGCATGGAGGTGGAGGCTGGCACTCAGCATCATCAGCAGCAGTCTTTTAGGGATGATTTACAGTCCCAAGAAACCAGTGGACTTGTACGTGGCTGGGAGGAGGTGACTGCGGATCATGTCGTCCTTAGTGACCCAGAGGACTCCGGAGCGAATGCCTCAGCAAACCTACGCTGCATGGCCTCCCTGATCCTGCAAAGTCTGCGGAAGGATCCTCGTATTCTTCGGATCAAGGAGAGGGACCATTACTGGCTGGCCACTCTCCTTGATCCACGGTACAAGGGTAAGGTTGCGGACCTTATGTTACCGTCGCAGAGGGAGCAGAGGATGAGACAACTCCGGGAGGCCTTGCAGAAAGGTCTGTGCAACGCGTTCCCAGAGACTGGGAGGTTACAAACTCCTGGTCCAGGACAACGAGTTGCTGAGGCTTCGGCCGGTCAAAGAAGGAGCGGTGGGGAAGGTGGCCGTCTGACCGATGCGTTCAGACAATTCTTTAGTCCGCAGCCCCAAAGTATGATTGGTTCCAGCAACCATCGCCAGCGTCTGATAAACATGGTGCAGGAATATCTAGGGGCAAGGTCAGACTTGGACACCTTCCCCACCGAAAATCCTCTGGCTTACTGGGTCTTGAGGATGGATCACTGGCCAGAGCTTGCACAGTATGCAATTGAGCTACTGGCCTGTCCTGCATCCAGCGTTCTTTCGGAACGCACATTCAGTGCTGCTGGAGGATTTGTCACGGATCACAGGGTGCGCCTGTCCACCGACTCGGTTGATCGACTGACTTTCATCAAGATGAACCAGTCTTGGATCACCACCAGCTACCACACACCTGATGCTGATATAACAGACTAATTGATTTTAACATGTCACATCCCTTCAAGACTGATGCTGATGCTGAGTGTCTGTGCTGTTATGTTGACTGGCTATCCTCCTCCTCCGAGTCCTCAATGATACGATTGATGATGATAGCTTGGAAGATCATTTTTGTTTATGGGTGCCGCCACCAGTGGCTAAGGCCCAATTTTTCAGCCCCTGTTTTACAGGGGCGTGTAATTACAATTTTTTTAGCAATAATTTGCCATAGGGCTCATTGCTGTGCTCCAAGTACAGTATCTGTGAGGGGTTGGAGTGTTGTGGCACCAGTGCCTAAGGCCCAACTTTTCAGCCCCTGTTCAACAGGGGCATGTAATTACAATTCTTGATCTAATAATTCACAGCAGGGCCCATTCCTGCACCCACCAAGAGTAACTCTGAGGGCTTACAGTGTTGTGTCAACACCACCACCAAAGGCCCAATTTTTCAGCCCCTGTTCAACGGGGGCATGCAATTACAATTCTTGATCTAATAATTCACAGCAGGGCCCATTGCTGCACCCACCAAGAGTAACTGTCAGGGCTTACAGTGTTGTGGCACCAGCACCACCATCAAAGGCCCAATTTTTACTACCACTGTTCAACAATTATATGTAATTACAATTCCTGATATAATAGTTGACAGCAGGGCGTTCCAGCACCAACCAAGAGTAACTGTGAGTGCTTACAGTGTTGTGCCAACACCAACAACTAAGGGGCCTATTTCTGCAGAGTATCTACGGCAGGTCCCTACTTTCAAACATCCAACTTACAAACGACTCCTACTTGCAAACGCAAGAAGACAACAGGAAGTGAGAGGAAATCTACCCCTAGGAAGGAAAATTCTCTCCTGTAAGAATTAATATGGGAGAAAGGTGTCTCCTCTGTACTGATGCTTTATCAGCAATCCTTGTTTCAAGAAAAACACCACATTTCAAAAACAGTTGTCATTGGGACGGAAAGTGAGGTGAAATGTTCTGAACAGGGGCACAGAAAGCAAAACAAATGTTACAGGGGTGATAACCCTTACCTATGTTTTCCAAAAAGTTTAAAAATAGATTTTTGGGCTGGAGCTACACTTAAACAATGTACCTGTTCAAAATTACAAACAGATTCTACATAAGAACAAACCTACAGTCCCTGTCTTGTATGCACCGCCTGTATACGGCTGTTCAGAGTATATAGGGCCTTTTTTATTTTATGTGCGGGGTTCCCCTTAATATCCATACAAGACCCAAAGGGGCTGGTAATGGGCTGGGGTAGGGGGGGGGGTCTTGGGGTAGCTATGCCATTTTTCTTAAAGATTTTCATCCATATTACCGGGACCAGACATTACATTAAAGCCGCAAGCAGTTTTAAATGGCTTTTTTTTCCTTTAGAAGTGTCATTTTGTGCAGGGACAGTTCTAAACACGGGAAACACGTGGCACTTCACAGGCATACTTTAGACACCCCCCAGGTACGATATTTAAAGGAATATTTGACTTTTTTTTTTTCACTTTATGCATCATTAAAATGACTGCTCCCGAAAAACGACCGTTTTTAAAACTTCTTTTTGCATTGATACATGTCCCCTGGTGCAGAACCCGGGTTCCCAAACCCTTTTTAGGACAATAACATGCATAATAGTTGTTATAATTAGCACTTTAGAATTCGAACGTTCGCATCCATTGTATTTAATAGGGTTCTAATGTTCGTACGAACTTTCGGTCCGTTCGCGGGTTCTGGTGCGAACCGAACCCGGGGGTGTTCGGCTCATCACTACACATGAGGCACAAGGCATTATCTGGAGACCATTAAAGCTGCAAGCCTTTGTTTAGCATAGATGAACGTTGTGCTTTTATATGTTTTGCTAATACTGTGTCCATAGCTGCACTCATCAAAAACCACAATGAACTGGTATTTCCATGGATACAGAGAGCTACTGTGTCTGGTACATGCATCATCTTTATGCCTGGGTATGCTAGACAACAAGGGTGGTAGGACAATATAATGGGGTTGATTTACTAAAAGCAAATAGACTGTGCACTTTGTAAGTGCAGTTGTACTCTGCAAAGGCATTTGCTCCAGAGCTTAGCAAACACTGTACTTAATGTGTTCCTGAGAGCTAAGGTTTGGCATAATGTATCTTTCGTATTAGTTCCTCTACTGTATATTCTGCCCTAGAATATATTCTACTATTGCAGAACTTTTAGATGAAGAATAGTGGACTTCACGGTTCTGACCTTGGCTTCCTACTTTAGGAAAGGGGTCTAGGCAAAGCTTACAGACATCTTCAAAAAGACCAGATCTATATTTTCTGCCTCACTAAGCCCAACCAACTTTTGCTTCTCCCTTTTAGTCACCTGGCTAGCATAACGCCGACCATAGATGGAGCATTTTTCTTTCCTGTAACCACAGGTTGCAACAGTGTTGATGGCGGATTGCCTCCCACAGAGCCATTTTGTTCTCGCGGCAGGGGGAGCGACAAGCTGGGAGAACAGGCGGGTTGTACTAAAGTTAATCGATCAATCAACTTGGGTACATTCAGCCTGCCCATACATGGTTTGAATCTCGGCCGATTCCCTGCTGAGGCACCATCTAAGATGGTTTTAGTTTCACACTAAGCAGATCAGAAGTCATAGGCACCCAAGGTAAAATAAGACTGTCAGTTATCGTTCTACAGTAAACAATTCCACCAATAAAAATGCCCAAACTATGCAGAGACAGTAACAATGAGGACCTGGAAATTCACTGGCAGATGGGGGCACCGAATCTTAACAGGCAGAAAACAGTCCATAGCTTTGTTTTTGTTTATTAGAGGGTCAGGGCCGGCCCTACCCTGGGTCCCACTGGGTCCATTCGACCCAAGCGGCACTTTGAGAGGGGCGATAATCTGACGCCCAAGGTTTTTTTTCCAGCTGTTTTACTCGTCATCCAGGGGCAGACTGGGCCGGGGGCCGAGTAACAACTGCCCCTGGGCCGCTTTGCTGCCTTGTTGCCCTCAACACACATACTTATAGTTGCCTGGGGTGAGGGTGCTCACACATAGTCTGGTGTGCGGCTGTTAAACACCAGAGCGCACATAAAGAGCTCAGGTGTGTGTGCTGCCGAGGGGCAGGGTACCCACAGGAGACAGAGAGCAATGAAAAATCTCTTCCCCCCACCTGCTCTGCCAGCAGCCAATGTTCGGGTGCAGCTTGCGAGGCTTGCATTTCTAGGGGGCCCTGCGCCCGCATTCTCATAATACAGCCCTAGCTTGCCATTATACTACCCTAGCCTTCCCCTATACTACCCCAGCCTGTCTATATACTACTCTAACCCACCCCTATACTACCCTAGCCTGTCCATATACTACCCTAGCCTGTCCATATACTACCCTAGCCTGTCTATATACTACCCTAGCCTGTCTATATACTGCCCTAGACCCCCCCTATAGTGCCCTAGCCAACCTCTATACTGCCCTAGCCTGCCCCTATATTGCCCTAGCCCGCCCCTATCTCAGTGGCATATCACTAATTTTAGTTTTAATTATCATGATATAAAATATTGTATGTGGGGGCCTTTTAGTGGGCGTGATTTCTTTCAATGTTTTGTGACAGCCCTGTAGAGGGTTAACAACTTGGATAGAGAGATGGGAAGTTATGGGATGCCCACTTGACTTCAGCAACCACTTCCTATATACAGACTCCTTCTCACTTTCCTTCTGCACGCTCTTGCTCAGCTTCTGCTGGTACACACCTGGGAGAACTTGACGGTCTCCTTGTCAGTTCAGTAACAGACCATTACAGACAGGAACTCACAGTCCCTTAACAATAGCACAGGTGGAGTGACACAGCATGTAACTTTTCCCTCCTGTTTCCTTTGTGGTCACTGATCCAAAGACCACCTCTCCAAGACCTGCCAGCCCACCTGGCTACACCTGCCTCTTTTACCAGCCCTTCTGGCTGACTCTCACACCAGTCCACCTGACTGATTCTCCGGAGATCTTGCAAGGGTAGGACTGAAGATTAAGCCCACCGCTGTCTTCAAGGGAGACTGGCTACATATGGCAGTCTCACCCCTTTTTTGGTCCCCACCAGTGTTAATCTACTTACTCTGTCTTCTCCTTGCTCCCGTGCCTCCAGTTCTGGGGATTGATTTAGGCCCCACAAATCTACATGGCAGCCCCTCCTAATCCCAACCCTCCATTTCTAGAAGATTCTCCAACATTCTAGACCAGGTAGAGGTGTCAGAGAGAGCTGCCAAGATGAGTCATCAAGCCCTGGCCTCTTACAACCCTGACCCAATTCCGTGACTCAGGTGTTTTTTCCCACTCTTACTTCTACATGCTACATGTTTTAGTGACAGTCAATCATGTGATGTGTGAATGGCTAATCAATGCTCCCGGCAGCCCTGCCTACCTAGGCAGTGGACTATGTTGGCTATGTAAAAATCTGGCACTGGTGGCGAAGCTTGCCATTGCCTCTGCCGTTTGCACATTCCTGTTCATTAATGATGAGGCCCATCACAGTGATGGTCCGGAAGGAAATTGAGGGCTTAGCTGTAAGCTCTTAGACTATGTGGAATTGTCAGAACCTTGCCAGTCAGGGTTCTGCCCTATCTGAATGTTTTTTAAGTTACTAACAGTATGTAGGTACATCTAAGTGCCTACACTGCATGAATGTGGCAGGTTTATTATATTTTTTTAATCATACATAGATAACCTAAGAACTTAGAATTCAATGGGAGGCATATCAGTATAATGCCAATTAAAGCCAGTTATTTAGACTATAAAACTGAAATGAATGGAGGTGTTTGATAGTTTTATAGAAATGTATATATATCACTGAGATTTAGTTTTGTCAATGGAGTCTCAATTGTCAAGCCTCAACATGACAGCTATTCTTTTGGTTGGGTGTGATTGTAATAAATAATAACTATTTTCATATTCTTGCTCATATGAATCACAGGGAGCCTGACAATGATTTCCTGTACTAACTCTTCATTGAGGGCCTTACACACCTTACAGCATATCATGCTAACATTTGCTAAATGAATTCCCCTATATAAAGATGTATTAAATATAAATGTCAAGATCACATTAGTCTTTCTTTCTTGAAATTTTTGGAAGAACAGCTCCTCACTCTATCGTTCCTGTTTTGTGTAATGAAGTCAGTGCTCTCCAGTGTTCAAAAGCCTTTCTTACCACCACACTTGTATACAAGATATAGCATGAGTAGATATTAAAGAAAAAACATTCTATCACTTTCAAGTTATCCACCAAATTTAAGGCAAATCTGGGCTATTTCTGAATAAAAGTGCATGTAATGCCGCGTACAGACAATCGGACATTCCGACAACAAAACCGTGGATTTTTTTTCCGACGGAATGTTGGCTCAAACGCGTCTTGCATACACACGGTCACACAAATGTTGTCGGAAATTGCCAACGTCAAGAACGCGGTGACGTACAACACGTAGAACGAGCCGAGAAAAATGAAGTTCAATAGCCAGTGCGGCTCTTCTGCTTGATTCCGAGCATGCGTGGAATTTTGTGCGTCGAACTGTGTACACACGCTCGGAATTTCCGACAACAAATTTTGTTGTCAGAAAGTTTGAGAACCAGCTCTCAAACATTTGTTGTCGGAAATTACGACAGCAAATGTCTGATGGAGCCTACACACGGTCGGATTTTCCAACAACAAGCTCACATCGAACATTTGTTGTCGGAAATTCCGACCGTGTGTAAGCGGCATAAGTGGTTCAATGTCAAATTAACTTTTAAGTGTATGTACACTGTATGGACTTGTGGGCCTGTGCCTTGGGCAGCAGGGTTAGAGTTGTGTTGTTTTGAATAGAGTAGGGATTGATTTGAAACGTTGTAAGGTATTACTGCTGTCTGTGTTTCTTTGGGGAGAGAGGCACCCTCTCTATTGGCACCCTCTCTATTTCCCCTTACTTTGGAGGGTTTTATTCTTACTTTCAGTTGTGTTTTTTGGAAATGAAACACGGACAAAAAACAAAACAGGCATTTCAACTATTCGAAATAATTTGATTACATGTGCCCCTGGGTGGTAATCAAACACCCTTAATAGAAATGGTGCCACGTCCTGATAAATATTGGTTTGAACGGATATGGAAAAGATGGACTTTATAGGCACATACGTAAAAAAATAACAATTTATTTCACATGTTGTGACATATAAATATACAATTGCATCTAAAATTAGAATACAATAAACTAAATGTATAAAAAAGGAAATCACGTGGTTAATCCCAAGGAGACTAATTCAAATGTGAGAAAGCTCGCTGCGATGGTGTCTATGGAATAGATTCCCATGCTGGTTCAAGAGTGTCTCTTAGGTTTAGTGCCACGAAATCCTTAGAACAGGTTAAAATTGTTTAACTCAACATGTTTCGCGATATAGACATAAATCGCTTCCTCAGGAGCTTCAAATGATTGGTGCAAAATTGAGGGCGCTCAAAGGCAAACACCCTAACCCCACAGACTCAGGCACCATGCAGACCTCCACCCCACTGATGGATTTTGGGGGGCAAAACCAGGAAAAACACTGACCCCAGGCTGGACCTGGATGACCAGGCGTGAGAATATGGGGGTGTAACCGGGTAATATAGGAGGACTGTTGCAAAAGTTAATAGTGATCCCGGGATGGAATGCTGGATCGTTAGCCAGAAGGCATAACTGATAACTTTTTATGTATGTGCCTATGAAGTCCATCTTTTCCATATCCATTAAAACCAAATTTCAACTATTAGGTCTTAAGCCCTGTACACACGATCAGATTTCCTATGGATTCTAATTCGATGGATTTTTCCATCGGAAATCTGATGAAGCTGACTTCCATCAGTCTTGCCTACACACCATCAGTCAAAAATGTGACCGTCCCAAACGCCGACAAGCTGAGAAAAATTAAGTTCAATGCTTCTGAGCATGCGTCAACTTGATTCTGAGCATGCGTGGGTTTTTTGTCCGATGGAGTACCACACAGACGATCGGAATTTGCTATTGTTTTTTTCCCATCGGATAAATTTAAAACATTTTCTATTTTTTCTCACTGATGGAAAAAAGACCGATGGGGCCCATACACGATCGTTTTGTCCGATGAGAAAAGTCCATCGGACTGTTTTCATCGGTAAAACCGATCGTGTGTACACGGCATAACTCTATCCAAAAATATAAAAAAAAAGGATAACATAACTTTTTTTTTTTTTTTTTTTTTGGTGCAGTATTCATTCAGAGCTGCCCCCCACATTACTTCTTTTATGCCACAATGGCATACATTCTAGTCTGACAGTCAGTATCATTCAACCCTATTCTCTGATCCCAGGATCTCATGGACCCACCCGGCCTGTGATTGAACAGCAAAAAGAGAAGCAGCGCCTAATGTATCCTCTCTTTGCTGGAGATGTGGCTCATCAGTGGGTTCGCTTTTCCATATCTTTTGGCAGTGTGCACAGATACAACCCTTTTGGGTCAAAGTGATGTACATCCTCCAAACATTGGGAAACGTTTCTCTGCCATTAGACCCTTCCGTTCCTGGGTCCAGGCATGTACTGGCCATCAGGACTACCGGGAGTTTCCCGGTGGGCCGATTGCTCAGTGGGCCAGTCAGGTGCAGTCCTGGAGCCGCTCCTCACTGACAGTGAGTGATCGCGATTTCACTCCTGTCAGGAGGAGACACTGCCGTCACTTGCTGTAGAGAGGATTAGGCTTTCTGCTCCCTCCAGCCTGCAGGGGGGGATAGACAGCAGGCAGACTTTCCTTCCTCTCTCCACTTATCACTTGTCACTTATCACAGGACTGGAGAGAGGAACGAGATGCTGCCTTCAAAACTGTGAGTACACATGGGAGGGGGAGGAGAGGGGGGACACTCTGATGAAAGGGGACTTCTGGTAATGGGGACACTCTGATGAAAGGGGGCTTCTGGTAATGGGGACACTCTGATGAAAGGGAGCTTCTGGTAATGGGGACACTCTGATGTAAGGGGGTGCTGGTAATGGGGACTCTGATGTAAGGGGGTGCTGGTAATGGGGACTCTGATGTAAGGAGGACGCTGTTGGGGACACTCTGATGTAAGGGGGGTGCTGATGGGGACACTCAAAATTAAAGTGGACGGGTCTGGATGAAGTCCAGGGCCAAATTTTTGTCCCAGTCCAGCCCTGCCTGGGTCTCAACAAAAACAACCAAACGGTTGCTATCCTATATATTATTAGCTGCACGGAGAGTTATCATAATGTATTGGTTATCAAGAGACCCACCAAGTCTATGGTTCTTAACACTTTCAATTAAATTTGCAGAATGGAATATTTTACAGCATCTGCTACTGAATCCATTCCGAAGTTCAATAAAGTTTGGGAACCGAGGGATACATATGAATACAGAGTTTCCCCCTCTACCTTCATGAAATTTACACTGATTGATCTCCCTCTTTCTGCGTAATTTCTGGCTTATGTCGCTACTTGAGGACGTCTAGTTACAATTGATTTTGTTACCAATTTATTGAACCCAATCTCCCTAATCGTATGATTTATTATGTATGATTTATTAAGCTTCTTACCCCGACCCTGCGATGTCCGCTCTGTGCGGCGTCTCATGTGGGTGCTCGCGGACGTGTAGAAGAAGCCGTTCGTGAGCGGGGGAGAGGAAAAGCCTAGGATCTCGGCGGAGCTGTCTGCCCAGACGTCCACTCACACCGCCATGTTGGCCACGCCCCCCATTATGTATGATTTATAGATGTTTATATGCAATTTGCTTGGCCTGTGCATGTTTATCACACTTGTTTGACATTGTGTTTCTCTGTCTTAATCTCATCTTAACCACTTATGGACCAAGCCTTTTTCTGAGATTTGATGTTTATAAGTTAAAAACATTTTTTTTGCTAGAAAATTACTTAGAACCCCCAAACATTATATATATTTTTTCTAACACCCTAGAGAATAAAATGGCGGTCGTTGCAATACTTTCTGTCACACCGTATTTGCGCAGCGTTCTTACAAGCGCACTTTTTTGGGGGAAAAATACACTTTTTTAAATAAAAAAATAAGACAACAGTAAATTTAGCGCAATTATTTTTTTTATATTACGAAAGATAATGTTACGCCGAGTAAACTGATACCCAAAATGTCACGCTTCAAAATTTTGCCTGCTCGACGAATGACGACAAACTTTTACCCTTACAAATTTCCATAGGCAACGTTTAAAAAATTCTACAGGTTGCATATTTTGAATTACAGAGAAGGTCTTGGGCTAGAATTATTTCTCTTACTCTACTGATCGCGGCAATACCTCACATGCAAAGGCGGCTCTCTAATTAGGCAAATTAGGCGGTCGCCTATGGCCTCGCACATACAGGGGCCTCGCGGTCGCCTAATTTTCCTGTGATTAATACTAATGTCAGCGTCATCGGATCTCTCTATTACCCCTCTCTCTTTCTCACCTCCTCCTCTCTCCCCCCTCTTGCATTGGCTGAATATGTCTGATGGGTGAGGAGGGTGCCCTGGAAGTGATGTTGATAACCTGTGTGCTAGATCCGTGCATTTTCTGCAGCCATTTTTCTTGCTTGAATTATTTTTCCCATTATGGGCGTGAGTGGGGCCTCATGTCTAAGTTTTGCCTAAGGCCTCACAAAGCCTAGAGCTGCCTCTGCTCACATGTGTGGTTTAATACCGCTGCTCACTTATGCGTTCACTTCTGCACTCGAACTTGGTGGGACGGGGCACATTTAAAATCTTTAATTTTTTTTTTTTCTTATTTTACCTTTTTCATTTTTTATTTTTACACTGTTCTTTTAAAAATAAATAAAAATTGTGTCACGTTTATTCCACAAGGAATGTAAACATCCCTTGTAATAGAAAAAAAGCATGACAGGACCTCTTAAATATGAGATCTGGGGTCAAAAAGACCTCAGATCTCATATTTACGCTAAAATACAATAAAAAAAGTCTCTTTAAGAGCTATGGGCGGAAGTGATGTTTTGACGTTGCTTACGCCCTGCAATGGTATAGAGACGGGTGGGGGCCATCTTCCCCTCACTTGTCTTCATACCAAGCCAGGGAGAGGACCTGATCGCCTCCGCCGATACTGATGGCTCCGGTAAGGGGCGGAGGGCACTGGAGAGCGGCGGGGGTGCCCTCTACCGCCGCCGATAAAAGTGATCTTGTGGTGAATCCGCCGCAGAGACCACTTTTATCTGAAACCGGACCGCTCACTGAAGAAGAATACCAGGGTTATGGTATCTAGCTGCTGCCATAACAGCGATATCCCTCTTCAAAGTGCCAACATATATCAGCGTGAGCCGGTCCGGAAGTGGTTAAGTATACTCCAATTATTTGTATAGCATTCTTTTTCTCTCTTTCTTCATTACGAATGAGGAGGGAGAGGAAGGAAAAAGTAATGCAAAAAAAGTATTGACAATTCTATTGTAAGCTGCATAATCTTTAATAAAAACATAATTACAAAAAAAAAAAAAAAAAAAAAGAGGAGAAGCAGCACAGCAATGAGCACATATCTCTGTCTCTCTGCTTTGCCCTTGCGGCACATGAACCACTTGGCTCCTTGTGCTGCTTCTTCCTCTCACATTCGAGAGGCAAAAGACTGATATCTGGTCACATTCAGGTACTTACCCTGCTTGCATTTGTAAGGTACATTCATTGGTGCATTAATGATTACAGGGCTGCATAAATCTGAGTCTTTTATATCTGTCTAGAATTCAGCTTTAAAGCCTAACCTTTAGTCTTGCACAGTTGTACAGACTCCTCCTGTACTGAAATTGCTTATTCTGATTTAACTGCGCACTAAGTTCCTTGTAGTTTACATTAAAAGCTGTAGCAAGTCAGTTAAAGCCTGCATAATATTTTTAGCTGGGGGACTTCCAGCATCATATAATCTTTTCCTCCCTAGTCTTAGCTGACCAGATTTTTTAAATGAAATCCGGGGACATTTTTACTAGTAATTGGCGGCAATCAGCGACTCATCGCGGGACTGCGATATTGCGGTGGACAAATCGGACACTAAGTGACACTTTGTGGGAACCAGTGGCACTAATACTAATCAGTGCTAAAAATATGCACTGTCACTGTACTAATGACACTGGCTGGAAAGGGGATAACATCTAGGGCAATCAAAGGGATAAATGTGTTCTATTGTTTAAAAAAAAAAGGGATAAATGAGTGCCTAACAAGTCTTTTCTCACTGCGGGGGAGGTGCTTTTACTAAGGGAAGGCATAGATCCCTGTACCTGCTTTGCAGGAACGCAGGGTCAATGTTTTCTATACTGACAGAATGACAAACTGCCTTGTTTACATAGGCAGACCACAGTTCTACCTGTGTACATAACGATCAGCGGGTACTGATTGGCTCCGATACCCAGGAATGCAGGATCACGTATATAAGCGATCCTGCGCAGTGCGACCGCCCTGTAGCAGTAAATCTGCTATGGACCGGTCGGCAACTGGTTAAAGTGTTTGTAAACCCTTGTTTACAACTTTATGCTACAGGTAAGCCTATATTAAGGCTTACCTGTAGCTAACAAGGATATCTCCTAAACCTGCACGGTTTAGGAGATATCCCTGTATTTGCATGTGCCGACGTCATGCAGCACATGCACACTTAAGCCAACTGAAGCAATGGCACTGTGTGCCACTGCTTCAGTTGTACTGTGCCGTTCCCGCGGGAGTGACGTCATCAAGGCTCCGGCCAATCACAGCGCCGGAGCCGCGATATATACGGAAGTCACTGCGGGACAACATGTCCCAAAGGTGCTCTATTGGATTGAGATCTGGTGACTGTGGAGGCAATTGGAGTACAGTGACCTCATTGTTATGTTCAAGAAACCAGTGATGAGATGATTTGAGCTTTGTGACATGGTGCATTATCCTGCTGGAAAGGAGCCATCAGAAGATGGGTACACTTTAGTCATAAAGGGATGGTCAGCAACAATACACAGGTAGGTTGTGGTGTTTAAACGATGATCAATTGGTACTAAGGGGCCCAAAGTGTGCCAAGAAAATATCCCCCACACCATTATACCACTAGCCTGAATCGTTGATACAAGGCAGGATGGATCCATACTTTCATGTTGTTTATGCCAAATTATGACCCTACCATCTGAATGTCACAACTGAAATCAAGACTCATCAGACCAGGCAACATTTTTACAAGGCTGTGTGAATTGTAGCCTCAGTTTCCTATTCTTAGCTGACAGGAGTGGCACCCGGAGTGGTCTTCTGCTACTGTAGCCAATCTGCTTCAAGGTTCGATGTGTTGTGCATTCAAAGATGGTATTCTGTATACCTTGGCTGTTACGAGTGGTTATTTGAGTTACTGTTGCCTTTCTATCTTCTGAACTATGCAGGTGCAGTCTCCCCCTGATCTCCCACCCTGCCCTTTTATTTTTGGAGAGTTGGATTTGGTCCAATTGTTTTTCTCCAATATATTGTCCTTTAAAATTAAATACTTATGATTCAACCTTGTTGTCCTCTGTAAACCTTACATGACTATATCTGATACAAATGAATTTCACAGATCGTTTCTAAGGAAAAAAATGAAATATTTTGTACCCACAAATGTATTTCATTTTGCAGACTGCTTTTTAATATGTGAGAACAAAATGTGTGAAGCGCTCAACACTTTTAAAATTTGTCTTGAGATTTTTAACACATTTTATGGAGTTGGGAGAGCAGATGTGATATACTAAACAGGTTCTATCATGTTAGAAGACAAATTGAAGTGTTTGTATTATAATTACTATAGCAAAGATGTCATAAAATATGTTTAAAATAGGTGTCTGTGCATGATGTTTTATAGAGGTTAAGTAAAAATAGCTAAAAAGCAAACTTGATGCAAGCCTAGGAGCATACAGTGGACAAAAACATAAGCAAAGGTTACATTAAGTTAAAACCATATGCCAAAGCAATCGGCAGATCCAGAGATATGGGTGTCTGAATGTAGACAAATGATCACTTTTATTGTATTATGCCCTGTACACACGATCGGAATTCCGATGGGCTAAAATCCGATGGAATTTTTCGTTGGAATTCCGTTCAAAGCTGTCTTGCATACACACCATCAGACAAAATTCTGACCGTCCAAAACGCGGTGACGTACAACAAGTACGACGTCACTATAAAGCGCTGCGCAAACTGTTGGCGCTATATAAATCCTGTATAATAATAATAAAGGGGAAGTTCAAATCCAACGGCGCCACCCTTTGGGCTGCTTTTGCTGATTTCGTGTTACCACGTGTTAGTAAAAGTTTGGTGTTAGCCGATTCGCGCTTTTCAGTCTCTGTGCTTTTCAGTCCGTTACAGAATGACGAATGTGCTATCTCTATTACGAACGCTAGTTTTACCAGAACGAGCGCTCCTGTCTCCTAATTTAGTCTGAGCATGTGTGTATTTTTCTCTGATGGAGTTCCATACAGACGATCGGAAATTCCTATAGATTTTTTTTCCATTGGAAAAATTTAAAACCTGTTCTATTTTTTTACACCGATGGAAAAAAGTCCGATGGGGCCCACACACGATCGGAATTTCCGATGAAACAAGTCCATCGGACTTGTTTCATCGGAAATTCCGATCGTGTATACAGGGCATTAGGCTTCATATACACGGGACGTTATTCAACCTCTCCTGAACGATTTAACTTGACAGCTAGAAACCAGTGTCTAAAAACGTCCGTTTAGCTGCGTTTATATGCCGCGTTTAGCAGCGTTTGCGTCTAGAAGCATTTGAAATGTATTATTTTTTTTTGTTAAAATGAAAAACGTCTCTAAATAAAACGCTGCTAAACACGAGTTGCCGCGTTTAGCCGCGTTTGGCGCTTCAACTGCCTCTAAACACAGCTTCTGAACGCATTTTTTTGGGTTCAAGAAAAAGCCTCCAAACACAACTGCCTAGAAACTACTATAAATGAACCAGTGTACATGTTCAGGAGCACGTGAAAAAAATGCTCAACTGCTCCTAAACCTCCGTTTACCAGCAGCAGTGTACATGAGGCCTAAATGGCTTGCCTCTCTAACCCACACACACGGACCTCCTATTGGTCAGGCCCTCACATGAAAACACTGATAGCTAGCATAGGAAAGAGGCAAGAGCAAGATAGACCTTCACAGGAATATGTGTTTCATATTCAATTTGAATTCCCCAGGCTAGTCATAGATTTACTTTAAAATGATTGTCTACATTACCTCTAAATGTATCCAATCTCCTTACTTGGCAGTTGAACAATAAAGTGCTATTCCAGCGAGACAGTTTTTCGTATTGTCCTCCACTCTAAATAAATACATTCTTTTTATTTAGGTTACTCTTTACATTGTGAGTATGTAGTTTTACCTTTGCATTTCAAGGATTATGGCCACTCAGAGATATGAATTTCACTGCTTCCTGAAAAAGTGGACAGCTACTAGGCAGCAGAAACAATTGCATTAAAGAAGTAGACCCAACTTCTTACAGCTAGCATTTTGTCCTGAAATTATCATTATACCTTTTAGTACCTCTACTCAGGGCTGTCTTTAACGCAGGGCAAAAGGAGCAGCTGCCCCAGGCCCAGTCATTGTTGTGGGGCCCAAAGCAGCTGCTCCTTGAGCCCCGTAAAATTGTTTTCCAAGTGTAGCTGGGCAGCCTGTCCTTTTTTCTCCCCGACTCATCTGCCTGCCCTCTCGGCTAGTTTACTGTGCATGTGCGCTTGCTGTTTTTCCCTCCGCTGTCTAAGGCCCCTTTTAAAATGAGGCATTTTTACCGTGTTTTTCGCGGTAAAAACAGCGCTGTAAAAATGCCTGAAATAATCCTGCCCCATCATTCTCAATGTGAAAGCCCTGAGGGCTTTCACACTGAGGCGTTTTGCTGGCTGTGCGTTGGAAAAAATCCTGCAAACAGCTTTTTTGGAGCATCTTTGGGGCGCATAAAATAGCGCTGTAAAAACGCCTATCCCCATTGAAATTGAGTACCGCTGTAAAAACGCAGTAAAAAACACCCAGAAGCTGTGGGAAGGTCACATGACCGCACTAAAATGGAGGATTGTGGGATACCAAATAATCCTTTTTACCGCAAAAACGCGATAAAAACGCATATGCGTTAGCGCTATTTTTACAGCGAAGGCGGTAAAAACGCGGTAAAATCGCGGTAAAAAAAATCATAATTTTTTTGCATTTTTTCAACGCCTCAGTGTGAAAGGGGCCTTAGAGAGAGAGCCTGTGCCAGCAAAAGCTCCCTGCCATGTGTGGGACTACCAGAGAGTACAGAGCGTGACCTGAGTGCGAAGGGACGAAGCTGCTGTCAGGATAAGGATCAGCTGTGCTGCCTGCCAGAGTCACCACAGGTAGTCCAGGGTGAGCGGAAATCTCATCGGAGGGACTGCTGCTGTATCGCTTGGTCTGATGATAGAGCCTTGTTGTAGTCGCTACTTGTTACCAATGTTATAGACTGAGCCATTAGTGACTACCTACTATGGGGGGGGGGGCAAGAAAATGTTTGCCCAGGGTCCAATTAATATTAAAGAGAGCCCTGTCTTTAATACAGCTGGCCTGGGGGAGCCACATGAGCCACGTCAGCCCAGAAGTTGCAGATAATAGCAGGTACCTGGTTTGTTATTGTGTGCCTTGCAATGCTGTCATTTAGTTAAAGCGGAGCTCCGCCAGAAAAAAAAATATTTAAAGCCAGCAGCTACAGCTACAGCAGCTGCTGGCTTTTATATTTGGACACTTACCTGTCCTGGAGTCCAGCGACGTCCGCAGCAGAAGACGAGCGAACCGCTCGTCGCTCTGCTGCTCCCTCCGCCATCCTCGCTGAGGGAACCAGGAAGTGAAGCCCTGCGGCTTCATGCCCGGTTCCCTACGGCGCATGCGTGAGTCGCGCTGCGCCGTTCTGATTGGTGCGCCTGTGTTCTGGGAGCCGAGTGTCTCCCAGAACACCAAGGGAAGTCTGCAGGAAGTGACGTCACTCCCGCAGATTCCCGGAGAGAGGACTCCCGGATGTGGGTGAAAATACCTGTCTTAGACAGGTATCTTCACCCCCCTCCCCCCTGAAAGGTGTCAATTGTGACACCGGAGGGGGGGAGGGTTCCAAATAGCAAAAGTTGCTATTTAGGGTGGAGCTCCACTTTAACAATAAACAATATGTTAAAAGAAAGCTATAATTTTCTTGGTTCTATTTTAAAATTGTGCATTTATACCATTTATACATTTTTAATAGATTTTTTTTCAAATAATTTTGTCTATATGTAGCGGGGTCTTTAAATTTAGTTGGGGTACACCTGGGTGGTAGTATGGCCCAGGTGTGTAATTGTGAGAGGTTTTGGACCCCTTTGTATTCGTGGAGGATTGGGTGGTGTATTATTCTCCTTGGCCTGTGGGTGGCGGTGTACCCACAGGCTCAAGGTAGAATCACTACCACAGTGCTACCCTTTTTGTCCCTTTCCGGAGACGGTACGGCGAGGGCGGGGAACCTGCCGTGGTGTCGATGGGAGGGGATAACAGGGGGAGACGCCCTCGCCACGAGGTCTTCGAGGATCTTCTCTTCATGCACCCAGGCACCTTAGGCCTGGGTGCGGGCGGTTTGGAGTTCTGGCCCAGGCGCCCTAGGCCTGGCCGGAATGGAGTTGGAGTCCATCCCAGGCACCTTCAGCCTGGGGTGAGGTACTAGATCGTAGGCCTGGGGCCCAGTAACTTCGACTGGGTCCCGCAAGGGCGAAGTGATCCTAGGGTCCCCGAGGTGGACGGGACCCGCATCTGAGGTGAGGAGGCCGGGGAGGTCACCCGTCCGGAGAGTCCGGAGCAGCATCAACTCGGTGACGGATGGGCCTCCGGTAACTCCCTTAGAGGGACATCTTCCCCTGATAGGGGCCACAGCGCAGCGAAGGTACTCCTAAATACGTTCTCTTGAGTTGCTGGTAGAGACTCACAAGTTCCATGTTCTGTGCTAATCAAGGCTATGATAACCGCTGGTGAAATCAAAGTGGTTTAGATTGAAATTAGGATAGTGCCTCGATCTGCTCATCCCACCGTATCAGGCTGTTAAAACGTTCCAACCAGTTGGCTACAGAAGCACTGTTTAATGTGGAGCTTACAACAAAACAAGAGTTGGACTGTGATCGGTGTGTGGACTCTGGTTAATGGGAGCAAAGGAGGGTGCCAGCATAGCGGGACTGAGTTTCATAACTAAAGCACATTGGCCCGAGGAAGATACTGATACTGGCCTTCACCTCACCCACAGCCATGGGGAGGACATGGGCCATAGCGCATCTCACCCTGTCGTGTGACATACCCCTAGAAAAAGGAGATGGGGTGAGGCCGCTACATATACATCCGCAATCTTTGTTTTCCAATAAAAATGTAAAACATGACATTTTCCCAGAGCACCATGGGTTAACTAGCGAGCATAGAAGAATCACCGCCATTAGGCATGCTCTCTATGAATAAACCTTGAACAGAAGGTGTTCTTCCCAGAAGAGTTGAAGTTCATGTGCGTGTAAAGGCAGGTGTCCTAATACTTTTGACATTATAGTGTAGTTTTGATGCATATTGTTTACAAACAAATTGTTTAAAATTAGTGTTAGTTGAAATTATTCTTTATCCGCATCCATCTCTTAGTGCTGGTCCCCACTGGTGTGAATTTTGATGCAACTAGAGTCGCACAGAATCGCATGACGGGAGAAATCACATCATTTTCAATGCTGTTAATTCACATCAATGCCATTCTGTGTGGTGCGATTGTGGAAAAGGTTCCTGTGCTACTTTGGTTAAATTTTAATGCGATTTGGCTCCACAGCATATGCTAACCACATCCAAACTCGGCACAACGTAATTGCACTGAAAATCTCATCAAAATTATTTTGCAGTAGTGTCAACGTAGCCTTTTACCTAAACAGACAGAACACACTCCTGATTGAAGCAAAACAATTTAAAACTAAATTTTTTGTGCTCTGTAGCACACATGCGTGCACTGTACTGTGAATGCACTGTCCACTGAACAGTGCAGTTCAAACACAGAATGTACAAAGCCAAAACCAGCATCTTTCTTTATTTCCCCAAAAAATCTGGCAAAAAATAGGATCACCTTGGGCTAACTTCTTACCAAAAAGAGGTAATTTCAGGAGTTTTTGTACTGTCCTGGCATTTTTATTTGCTTAGATTTATGACACAAACTTTTTTTTTTTTCCATAAGTCCTGGTTCACATATATGTGATGTAAGCGAATCCTAAGCGTTTCCCGTAGCGCATTGAAATCGCACAAAACAGGTCACAAAATGCAGTGCGATTGCAAGAATCAGATCGCATGGGTGTATACACACATATGATTCTGGTGCGGCAAAAAAAGAAAAAAAGGTGCCTGCACCTTTTGCGTGCGGTGCGTTGTGAATTGAGCACATACAAAATGAATGGGCTCGAATCGCACTGCAAAAAATCACATGTGATTTGAATAGGAATGCCGTGAAATTCCTACCTGAATCACTTGCAGTTTCCGGCAGCAAACAAGTGTGAACCGAGGCTTATATAAACATAAAAAACAAACAAAAAAAAAAAACAGTGGTTAGTTATTAAATATTTATTTGGGTACAGTGTTATATAACAGAGCAATTATCAGTCAAACTACTGTAATTGTCAGTCAAACTACTGTATCACTGAAAAATGCCGATCCTCAAGTGGTACAGTAAATGCAATACATTATGTTATAATTTATGGAGATTAGTTTGTGGGGACCTTCAGACTTTTTTAGTAATATAATGCAAGGTTCAAAGCACTTAGTACAAGTTGCATGTTGCCTAATAACCAATCAAATATATATTTTGTACAAGACATACTTCAGTAAAATAAATTCAGATTTTCTCCTGTGACTTAAGCCCTGTACACACGATCGGATTTCCTATGGTTTTTTAACCGATGGATTTTTCCATCGGAAAACCGATGAAGCTGACTTTCATCAGTCTTGCCTACACACCATCAGTCAAAAATCCGACCGTTCCAAATGCGGTGACGTAAAACACTCCGATGAGCCGAGAAAAATGAAGTTCAATGCTTCTGAGCATGCGTCGACTTGATTCTGAGCATGCGTGGGTTTTTTATCCGATGGAGTTCCCCACAGACGATAGTAATTTGCTATCGGTTTTTTAACCATCGGATAAATTTAAAACCTGTTCTATTTTTAAACACCGATGGAAAAAAAGACAGATGGGGCCCATACACGATCGGTTTGTCCACTGAAAAAAGTCCATCGGACTGTTTTCATCGGTAAAACCTATCGTGTGTACACGGCTTTATAGCACTTTGTATCTAATGGTCTTTCTGCTGTTTTTTTAATAAGCCCATTTTTGTCTTATTGTAGAAAAATATTTTTATAGTATTTTTCCTATTATCTTTTTAATTCATGGTCACAGTTTGCAAATCCTGCTAATGAGGAACCACTTCTACATTTATTATGGAAATATTTTCTTCTACAATCTGGGCTTTTGCATATACTGTATATCTGTAAAGTGATCAGTAGCTATTTAATAGAATTTCATTCTAGATACTTTGTTCTTTAAAATTAAAGAGCACGTTTACAAAGCCCCTGTAGGCAAAGCATGTATTATTTAATAAAAATGAAATGATAACTCAGTGCCAGTCATATGGAGAGTTCAAAAAAAATAGAGCAACTTACAAGAACACCACTGACAAAAACCATCCAATCAGACACTGTCTTCTTCTGTGGCCTGGAATTATGAGGTTTATATTTGGAACGGTTAGAACCTTTGTCAGGTTTTACTGCTGTGTTCGTGCTGGGCATATTCACTTGCATTTGTCCTTCAATTGTCATCAGGACTGAAAGTGGAGAAATACTAATTCTGTTCATTAAGGGTAAAGAAATTCTGAGACACTGGGTTATGCTGCTGCTTTCAGGAGATTCAACACTGGCAAACAAAGCTGTAGGACACTCTAGTTAGTATATGCCTTCCGCGACTGTATGTCAAAAAAATGGTTGATCAAGGGTGGGACTTTGTGTGTGCCTCAGTGGAGTGAATAAATATAGATGTATCACGATGTATAGAAAAATAAACAATTTTTATTATCCTGCCTAAGGCAGCAATGTAAAAAAACTATAATCTTACAAAAATATATAAGAACATATAAAATCACATTTCAGTTCAAATAATGGGTAACGGGATGTGCGATTCCCATTCACAGAGAGAAGTAGAGGCCTACGCGTTTCGCGGATTTCCGCTTCATCAGGGCCATTAAGCGTAGCACAAAGAGTTAATACAAAGGTTCTAGGAGCAAACAAAACATTGATAAGGTATACATATACATACATGCTACATCCTATATGTTTAAGGAAAAAAGAAAATAACATATATAAATCAACATTATACAGATATTAGATCCGATCAAAATGAGAAAGACTGTGGGTGTGCACATTGAAGCATATCAAGTATGTTATCCAATGGCACATCCACATACTACATTAGCATTTATTTTCTAAGCATCAGTGTCATTTGAATATTTACAGAGGAAAACATTTCTGATCATATGTATGGTCCTATGCATGCGCAGCGGTGTCCCATATACAGGGGAAATGTACCCAAAGCTTATAATTATTTTGATATACATAGGGATCCACCTTATACAACCGCGCAGATCTCTCCTTTAGGGGGGGAGAATCCTCACAGGCACGTAGGCCTCTTCCGTCCGCCACATTGCATCTGTGCTTGTACAGTTCCCTGGTAAGTTTGTTTCTCTTTTTGAGACCAACATATAAAACATGCATATGAAACTATGTCAACACATGCTATTTATGTGTATATTAGAAGCTTTGGGTACATTTCCCTGGATATGTTATAGTTTTTTTACATTGCTGCCTTAGGCAGGATAATAAAAATTGTTTATTTTTCTATACATCGTGATACGTCTATATTTATTCACTCCACTGAGGCACACACAAAGTCCCACCCTTGATCAACCATTTTTTTGACATACAGTCGCATATTCTTCTGGGATGGTGCCTCAGTAGGAGCTTTAAAGTGGTTGTAAACCCACTTTATAAACAAAGACCTACAGGTAAGCCTAGATTAAGGCTTACCTGTAGGTGCATGAAATATCTCCTTAACCTACACGGTTAAGGAGATATTTGCATTTAAAAGCGGCGACACTGACGTCACGCGCATGCGCATGGGGTTAACCCCATTCACAAATTTGGCTAGGTCGCAGCATTCGACAACGTAGCCGAATTCGACAGCTCATGCGCGCATGTGCGGAGTCATGTCTTTGCCGCTCCGGCCAATCACAGAAAGGACTCCTTAAAAAGTGGGCATATCTGAACTGGATCCAGTCATTTCCTGTCTTAACAAGACTCTGATTGTTTCTGTGGAGGACATGCCAATGTTTAAAGATCCTGTGGATAAAAGACTAAAAGTCCTTTCAAATGCCTTATTCTTCTTTTGCAGGCTCTGCCGTGCACCCTGACAATGCAGCCACGTTCATCTGCCAGACCCTAGTTGTCTGGCCTAAGGATATGTCTAGGGATCCTGAATCTATCCTTGGGGATTCTTCAGTTTCCCAACAACTGGAGCTCATGCCTGTGGTCTTTCACTACTGAGTGGATGGCTAGCAGATATTGTATGCCTAATATCCAGAGTGGCGCTCCTATTAGTGCACATGTGGGGAACTCAGATGTTGGTATGCAGAGCAGCCCTAGATGACCTTATTAAAGACCTCACCAGAGCAAAAAGCACTTTTTTTGCCCCAGCAAGAGAAGGCTACATCTCAGTCTGGGAAACCTTCTACTCCAGAGGTTCTTTTCATGTCTCCAAGGCCTCCCAAGCTTGAGACCCAGTTCCATTGCTAGTCTTGCGCTCCCAAGAAGTCCTCCTCTCACTTCTCAGAGTAGGGTGACGCCTCTTGGTCTTTGCAGATACCCAGGACATTTAGAATGCTTGGGTACAGAACATGATGTCCATGGCCTACAAGCTACATTTTCAAACTCTGCCTCTGCCCTCCTTCATGTTATCAAACCTGCCAATGTTCCCACAATGATTAGCTGGGACATTGTTCTGGTGCAGCTCCTGTTAAGGGGTCACACCCATTGCTCTTTCAAAGGAAAGGTTCCAAGGTTTCCACTCAAATCTGTTCACCGTTCCCAAAGAGAAAGGGGGCATTTGTCCCATACTAGATCTAAGAGTTTTCAAACTCCTTACTTTGGGTAGAAAAGTTCCGTATAGAATTTACAAGGTCAGTCATTGCTTCCTTCCATCTGGGAGACATTCTTGCCTCTTTTCCAGCCCTGTCCACTGTGCACATTCCAGGAGTGGAATATTGTCAAACATCTGAACTCAGGAGAATTGTCTCCTCACCCAAAGGGGTTTCAAAACCTCTGTCAAAAGAGAAGAATTCTGGATATAGACCTCCTACAACAAGTTTTTCACCAGGTCCAGGGATCCAGGGATTGTCTTATTGTGAATCTGTGGGATCAGTTCAACCTGCTATATCTTTTCTCCTCTAAAATGACTTCATTACCTTCTCTCCAGGATCGAGATGAAGGGTGTTCCAGTGATTTTCATTGCATCAAACTACTAGTAGAACATGGTACCCAGACCTTGTCAGACTCCTGGCAAACTTTTGGCGGGCCTTTCCAGATTGCCCCAGATCTTTTGTCTCAAGGACAGGTTTACCACCCTGCTTCTCAGCTGCTGGCTTTAATGGCCTTAATGAACTCCAAGAAAAGAAATCAACCGTCAAAAATCCTAATATTCTGAATTGTCACCAAAACAGGCTTAAAGGAAAAATATGCTATGGTCATTTGTTGTGGGGACAACTGTCTAAGAGGGGGTTTCCCGTAGTTTAGACAGATTTTCTTTTACCTCTGGTTGTGTCTATGAGACATGAAGTGAAGAAAATACTCCCCAATAGGACACAGGGGAAAAAAGACCCCCCAAAAAATGACAGGGATTTTAACCATCCCTCTTCTATGAAAAACTTAAAATGTTTTGGCTTTGGATGTACTAGACTGTAAAGAAGCCCATAGATGACCCAGCCAATTGAAGGGTTTCAAGTTTGGTTGGGAGTCTTCTGACATCAATTTTATTGTATATTTTTATTAATGCTGAAAGGTCTGGACGTTCCATTGTCAGAATTCATGTAAATCACTGATGTTATTGGAGGGGAATATTTCACCAGGCTGATTGTGCAGATAGTAAGAAATATTCACGAGGGTGCCTTCTTTTACCAGTGTTTAATATTTATTATGTGGAATTCATGTATTCACAAATAGCAGGATGGTTAAAGTCCTGCTAGCCGCATCTTTGGAGCGGTGAAGGTGCAGTGTTATTTACTGCTCCTGCCCATTGAAAGCAATGGGACACCGCGGCTATACCGCCGGCATAGCGCCTCTGCAGATTGCGGTGGTTTTTAACCTTTTTTCAGCCGCTAGTGGGGGGTAAAACCGCACCGCTAGCGGCCGAATAGCGCAGCGAAATTGGCGGTAAAGCGCTGACGCACCTCCTGCCCCAGTGTGAAAGGGGCCTTGAAACTTGCATTTTCGATTTTGTTGGAGAGTTAAATCTTCCCTAGCTTTCAACACTCTGTGTTTTGCAGTGACATAGGGGTTCAGAAAGTAACCAACATTTTTACAACTGTTTTACCTGCCAAAAGTATATTACACATTTCTGCCACACAGCACAATCCTTTCTGGCAGGAAAGGGGACCTGATTTTTCTTTGCTGCTGTATCACTTTCACTTGCAGGTTTCCTCCCCACCCTAACTTGTGACTGGACTGTAAAGGAGAAGCAGCACACTAATGAGCTCATCTATCTGTCACTCTGCTCTTGTCAACATAACTCCTTGTACCTAGCCCTCGTTCACATTGGAGCAACTTGTCATGCAATTTAACAGGTCAAATAGCATTACAAGTCGCACCCTATTGTCGGCAATGGCACTGTTCAAATTGGTTGCGACGCTGACTTTGCGGTGCTGCATGGATTTTAAAAAAGTTTTTCCTGCACTGCTTTTGGCAATTTTGGGTGTGATTGCATAGACATCTGTACATGAAACTACACAGATGTCTGCAAAGTCACACCTGAAGTCGCACTGACCTGCAGCTTTGAAATTGTGCGATTTCAGAGGAAGCCGCACAATTTCAAAGCTGCATTCAATGTGAACGAGGGCTGAAGGACACATGATTGGCTTATTGTGCTGCTGCTTCTTCCCTCTTTTAAGCTCTGCTGTACAGGGGCTGAAATAGGCTGATAACATGTTAAATATAGCTACTTACACTGCCTGCATTAAAATTGTGTATATTAATAATTGCATTAGTTTGTGTCTTTTATATCTGGCTGGGTGGTTTTCTACATTATTCAGCCCCCAGGTGGTTAGAACTATACACTTTGGTTTCAAGTCTTGCATGTGCAGCCCATAGGAGGAACTTCCACTCTTCCTATTTAATTTTAAATATATTATATATTCTAAGAAGAAATTTAGAGTAGGGGAATTCCAAAGCTGTGGGGAACACCTAAAATGTGAAAGTAAGGCCCCATGCACATGAGACGCAGGTGCAAACTCTGCTGAACACACGTTTTTAAACGCTGAAACCGGCGTTTATAAACGCGCGTATTGCCGCGTTTGCGGCCGCGTTTAGCGGCGTTTAACCGCGTTTGCGTTTATAAGCGTTTCATCATAGACCCTCCCTAAGCTCAAAAAAGAGTACATTTTAACCATTTCAGCCAGTTTGTGAGACCAGAGTGAGTAGCAGCAGCTGAGAGAGCAGCAGTGTACTTGTATTTAGCGTATCACTTGCCACATCATCTGCCACAAGTTGTGGATTGTCCACTTGCCACGTCACCTGGCCACGTCACCTGGCCACGTCACCTGCCACAAGTTGTGGATTGTCCACTTGCCACGTCACCTGGCCACATCACGTGCCACGTCACCTGCCACAAGTTGTGGATTGTCCACTTGCCACGTTACCTGGCCACGTCACCTGGCCATGTTACCTGCCACGTCACCTGGCCACGTTACCTGCCACGTCAGCTGGCCACGTCACCTGCCACAAGTTGTGGATTGTCCACTTGCCACGTCACCTGGCCACGTCACCTGCCACAAGTTGTGGATTGTCCACTTGCCATGTCACCTGGCCACATCACGTGCCACGTCACCTGGCCACAAGTTGTGAATTGTCCACTTGCCACGTCACCTGCCACGTCACCTAGCCATGTCACCTGGCCACGTCACCTGCCACGTCACCTG
This sequence comes from Rana muscosa, assembly GCA_029206835.1. Taxonomy (NCBI): domain Eukaryota; kingdom Metazoa; phylum Chordata; class Amphibia; order Anura; family Ranidae; genus Rana; species Rana muscosa. Next base: position 147,428,275 of record CM055126.1, on the reverse strand, counting down.
GCCACGTCACCTGCCACAAGTTGTGAATTGTCCACTTGCCACGTCACCTGCCACGTCACCTAGCCATGTTACCTGCCACGTCACCTGGCCACGTCACCTGCCACGTCACCTGGCCACGTCACCTGGCCACAAGTTGTGAATTGTCCACTTGCCACGTCACCTGCCACGTCACCTAGCCATGTTACCTGCCCACATTACCTGCCACGTCATCTAGCCACGTCACCTGCCACAAGTTGTGGATTGTCCACTTTCCACGTCACCTGGCCACATCACGTGCCACGTCACCTGCCACAAGTTGTGAATTGTCCACTTGCCACATCACCTGCCACGTCACCTGGCCATGTTACCTGCCACATCACCTGGCCACGTCACCTGCCACGTCACCTGGCCACGTCACCTGCCACAAGCTGTGGATTGTCCACTTGCCACGTCACCTGGCCACATCACCTGACACAAGTTGTTGATTGTCCACTTGCCACGTTACCTGCCACAAGTTGTGGATTGTCCACAATGCAATGCAAGCAATTACAGTTTTCTTTTATATTTTTTAATAGTTTTTCATCATTTGCCATCATTTTTGAGATTTCTAATGTTAAAAAATAGGTCACCTTTAAAAACGCTTATAAACGCAAACGCGGCAAAACGCCGGTACCGCGTTTAGCCGCGTTTAGCAGCGTTTAGCGTCTGAAACGTGGAAAACTTTTGCGTCTGAACCCATTTTTTTGCTTCTGGAAAAACGAGGTTAAACGCAACTGCTTGTAAACGCCAAAAAACGAGAGTGTGTGCATGGACACATAGGATAACATTGAATGGGTTCAGGAGCAGTTGAAAAAAGCGTCCAACTGCCTCTGAACGCGCGTTCAACAGCAAATAACAGTGTCTCGTGTGCATGGGGCCTAAGGAGGAACTTATCCCAGGCTCTATCCTAGGGAACTCTCAGCACCAGAGTTCAAGTTTAGGTAAAATGTGTAATTTCTAGGTGGAAAACCGTTTAAATGAATTTACACACTTACAGGTATTACAATGATATACATTTTTTTTTCCCCTCAGGAGTGGATTTTAAAATGAAGACAATAGAAGTCGATGGAATCAAGGTGCGGATACAGATCTGGTAAGTGCAATTATAATTCTTCACCGCAAAGTACTATTTTTGGTTATTGTAAATTGCATTAATATTTACAGAATGTAGTCAAATCTTTCTTCCGATCATTAAGCAGTAGTATTTAGATTTTTAGTGTGGATGTAGGAAATCAGTAGTCATTTTGTATATTTTGCCAGATTATGAACTGATGTCCCTTCCTCATGTGTACTGTAATTTATTCTATGCTCTGTTGCAAAGCTATGCTAGCTGAATAATCTTCTGAATTCAACACTTCCAGGAGTGTCAGATCATGATGCAAGGTCCTCCCTGCATTCTGTGGTTTATCCACTAGTCCCTACATTACAACTGTGTTTTTTAGTGGAGTACAAGGCAGCAGAAGGAACAATGCTGCGCAGTGGAGGAACAGCCATCTGTCACACCCTGACGTATCTTACATTTTTATCTTGCTTTTATTTAGTTGTTATAAAACCTACTTAGTTTGGCAACATTGGTTCATGTTTAACCATAGGATCAATGCTCTTTATGCATACCTCTCAACTTTTTGAGATGGAAATGAGGGACACCTACTAGCAAAGGTATGTAGGCATAGGACACACCCCATGCCACGCCCTCTTAAAGGATAATTAAACCAAAAAAATTAGTCAAACCCACAAGTGCTTTTTTTTTTTTTTACCACTACTATTCCTTTATATTGACATTTTAAATTTACAAAGGCAGTAATTTAAAAATTGGGTGGAAGGTTTTAGGACTAGGTATACACTTTTGAAAGATAAATAATGCATTTTATATACAATCTTATAGATCAGACCAAAATGAGGTACAAATGAGGAGGAAAGAGGGACAGAGGGAATTTGTTCCAAATCAGAGACAGTCCCTCAAAATCAGGGAAAGTTTGGAGCTATGGCTTTATGCTCAGCTGTTATCATAAAACTGTTAACAGCCTTGCTGAAATAGGTATAAAGAATAACATGATGGTAGAAATGCTGTATCTGTCCTAAGGAAAATTCTGTTTTAGGTCCCCTTCATCACTTAATGCAAATAGAAAGGAAATCACACAAGCAGTCATATACTGTAAATGCTATAGTACTTAAAGGGGGGTTGTAAAGGTACATGTTTTTTCACCTTAATGCATCCTATGCATTAAGGTGAAAAAACATTCGACAATGCCGCCCCCCCCCCGAGCCCCCGTTTTACTTACCTGGCCCCTCGAAAGTCCTGCGCTCGCTCCCCTCATCCTCCGAGTTCCTGAGCCCGGCCGTTGATTGGCTACACTGGATGGATTGAAAGCAGTGCAGCCATTGGCTGGCGCTGCTGTCAATCACATCCAATGACGCGGCACGCCGGTGGGCGGGGCCGAGTGATACAGTCGGCGGCTATGGCCGCCGCTGTATCACGGGAGCGCGCCCGCAGTAACTCCACACCATGCGAGCTCGCTCGCATTATGGTGTAGAGGCCTTGCGGGGAGGAGCTGAAACAGCCGCCGAGGGACCCCAGAAGACCAGGATCGGGGCCACTGTGTGCAAAACGAGCTGCACAGTGGAGGTAAGTATAACATGTTTGTTGTTTTTAAAAAAAAAACGGGAACCTTTAGTGCTCCTTTAATCTCCTTTTGAATGAAAGTTGCTTTGGTGTATTAAGAAGCTTTATTTTTAAACCATGTGCTTCAATGAAACACTGCCATGACAATACTGAAAAATGAAGGATCCAGTGATGAGTGGATTATTAGGATTTTCAAGCCAGCATGTATACGCTTACAGGAACTCATATTGATATTATAAGAGTGAAGAGCTGCATAGTCAAAGCATCCCTTTAATGCTGACATCAATAATTTCTGATTATCTAGGTACTTTGTCATGCGTTATGTGTTGAATGGGATAATTAAAATTCTGAATTCTTGAAAAACCCTTTCTGCAAAGACTATATGACCAAGTGTCTAATGCGGCATACAAACAATCGTTTTTCATGCCGTTAAAAATGCCATTTTTAAAAATGGCCATTAAAACCGATCGTGTGTATGCTCCAGAGCATTTTTAACGGCGTGAAAAACGGCCATTAAAAATTTCGAACATGCTCTATTTTTTCACGTCGTTTTTCATGTCGTTTTTTTTAATGACGTGAAAAACGATAGTGTGTATGCTTTTACGAGGGGGAAAAAAACGCGCATGCTCAGAATTAAGTATGAGACAGGAGCGCTCGTTCTGGTAAAACTAGCGTTCGTAATGGAGATAGCACATTCGTCACGCTGTAACGGACTGAAAAGCACAAGGCTGAAAAGCGTGAATCGCCGCTCAACAAAGTTTACTAACCTGAAGGGTGGCGCCATTCGAACGGAACTTCCCCTTTATAGTGCCGTCGTACGTGTTGTACGTCACTGCGCTTTGCTCAAGCGTTTTTTTTTATGATCGTGTGGATGCAAGACAGGCTTGAGAGGAAACAAGAAAAAAAAACGACGAGAAAAACGTTGGCTTAAAAAATGGCATTAAAAACGTACGTGTGTACGCGGCATAAGCCTTCCGATATGTGACCAGCACTAAGCTTTTTAGTTCTTCCAAAATTCTTTATCCCTTTCAAAAGTACTGCCTGACAATGACAAAGCATTATGTTAACATTTGTGTATAGTTGCACTTCCATATTGGATGCAGGATGTTTCCTCTGTTGACCAGAATTTTTTTTTTTTCTAAAAGTAATGCTTTTCAAATATTCTTGTATTACATGAGCACTTTCCAGGTATTTAGTGTGTATAAGGTTCAAGTTACTGCACAACCAATTTTTACATTCAATTTAATACAGAATTGCCTACAATCTGTTGCTATGACTGTGGTCATTTGTTCGTATAAGATGTGCTACATGGCAGCAATTACAAGCCATTTGTCCAGCATTATTGTGGCATTGTACAATCACTTGCAATTGGCTACGTTATGTATTTGTGGTAACATGTAGCATGTTTCACTGGAGCCCACTACCACTGCCATAGAGGTAGACTTTAAACAATTCTGCATTCATTTTCAGGTGGCAAGTAATTTTACTGGCACAGTTGCCAGCAAAATTATTTTCATGTATACTTAGCTGTTGAGATAGTTCATCTTGTTCATGTGATCTCAGAAGATCGCAGAGCATTGCATACCCAGTTGTGACTTGTTTATTTAATGGTAATAGTTTTTTGCATTTTAAATACTGTTCCTAACTGTTTTAATATAAGCACTTCTAAATATTAGAATAATAACAAATATAATAAAAAGAAATAATAAAATAAAAAGAAACAAAAAAATAATTTAATTTAATGCCCAAATCCAACCAAAACCTTTTTTGGTTTAGTTTTGGAGGGACATTAAATACTCCTGTCCACTTTTTATTGCTGTACATCTCCTTTAGGCCCCTTTCACACATGCAGACCATTTGTTTCATCAGTTCAGTCACTTTTTTTTAAGGAAAAAAACAGATGACATTTACATTAATTTGTTATCAGTTTTTCATCCCTTTTTTATGAGTTTTTCACATCCCCTAAGTCCCAGAGCCATTTTTTCATGCAAAAAATGGTCAGTTTGTCCGTTTACATCTGTTTTTCATCCGATCCGTTTTTTTAACAGGAGAAAAATAGGGCTTTGATCCGTTCCAAAAAACAGATGTTAATGGAAGTGGATGTAAATGGATGATCGTCCATTTACTGTACATCAGTCTTTACATGAAGATGCATTGATGTCCGTTTTTCATCCGTCAACGGATGGATGAAAAACAGACAAACAGTCCGCATGTGTGAAAGGGGCCTTAAGGGAAGATTTAATTTCTCTTCCAGTCCCCCCCCCCCCCCCCGCCAACAGGACAATAAATTATGGGTGCTGTTGTCACTGAGACAGTAATAGAGAGACAGACAACAAAAAATCTAACAAAGATTCTAATCCTTTCTTCCTTTTACCAAAAAATGCAGTTCATTGCTGTGCATGTTCTATCCCTTCCCCAATTTGTCCAAAACTAAAAGACAATTGTGTGGCTACAGTTAGACTTTAATGCAGGGAAAGATGTTCTCTATGGTCCAGTTAGTAATTATTGAGATTGAAAATAATAATTTAAATTGAAATTATTGGAAAGGGTGGTCATAAACTATGTACTGGGAAGGTTTTAGATATTTATATATCTATTTCCAGATGTTTGTGGCCAGCAGATCATAACCCCTACCTATAAAGCCATAAGTATTTGAACACCCCTCCAAATATTGAGTTCAGGTGTTTCCCACAAAAGGTTAATGCTACAGTGTACAAAGGCATTTTAGACAACTGTGCACTTACAACGTTGTGTCAACAGTTTTAAGAAGGCTCTCTTCTGTTTCAGTATGACTGTGCTCCTGTGCACAAAGCCAGGTTTATAAAGTCAGTTTTTGCCAGGAACTTGAATAGCCTGCACAGAGCCCTGATTTTAATCATGTTAACCACTTCAGCCCTGGAAGATTTGCCCCCTTCCTGACCAGAGCACTTTTTATAATTTGGCACTGCGTCGCTTTAACTGACAATTGCGCGGTCGCGCGACACTGTACTTAAACAAAATTTGCGTCCTGTTTTTCCCACAAATAGAGATTTATTTTGGTGGTGATTGATCACCTCTGCGTTTTTTATTTTTTGCGCTATAAACAAAAGAACAGCGGCAATTTTGAAAAAAACACAATATATCTTTTACTTTTTGCTATAATAAATATCCCAATTTTTTTTCCCCCAAATTTTTTTTCCTCAGTTTAGGCCAATATGTATTCTACATATTTTAGGTAAAAAAAAAAATCGCAATAAGCGTATATATATATTGATTGGTTTGCGCAAAAGATATAGCATCTACAAAATAGGGGATAGAGCTATGGCATTATTATTATTATTATTATTATTATTATTATTATTATTATTTTTTTACTAGTAATGGTGGCGATCTGCAATTTTTATCATGACTGCGATATTATGGCGGACAGATCGGACACTTTTGACACATTTTTGGGACCATTGACAATTTTACAGCGATCAGTGCTATAAAAATGCACTGATTACTGTAAAAATGTCACTGACAGTGAAGGGGTTAACACTAGGGGGCGATCAAGGGGTTAAGTGTGTTCTCTCTCTGTGTTCTAACTGAAGGGGGGATGGGACTTACTACTGTGTATGAACATACGATCAGTCATTTCTCCCCTGAAAGAACCGGGATCTGTGTGTTTACACACACAGATCTCGGTTCTCGCTCTGTCACGAGCGATCTTGGGTGCCCGGCGGTCATTGCGCCAGCCGGGCACTCGCATCGGCTCCAGGGGCGAGCAGCGGGCACGCGCGCACCCCTAGTGGCCACAGGGCGAAGCGACCTAACATAACGTTGTTTTGCGGAGCCATGCTGCCGCAGTAAAACTGCAGCGGCTGGTCGGCACGTGGTTAAACACCTCTGAGATGAAAACAACATGACCTCACAAATGCTCTTTGGACTGATGGTCAGGTGTCTAAAAACATGAGCAAATTGTGTGTGTGTGTGTGTGTGTGTGTGTGTGTGTGTGTATATATATATATATATATATATATATATATATATATATATATATATATATATATATATATATATATATATATATACTCTATAGATGTATTTATAGATGTATAGATAGATAGATATCGATCATCAATAATATTATGACTAACCACCCAAAACAGCCCTTTCTGCCACCAAAACAGCCCTGACCTGTCGCGGCATTGATACCACAATCCCTCTGAAGGAATGCTAAGCTATCTGGTATCAAGCCGTCAGTAGCAGATCCTTTAAGTCCTGGAAGTTGTGAGGCGGGTCTCCATGGATTGGACTTGTTTTTCCAGCATATCCTGCATATGTCCAATTGGATTGAGATCTGGAGAATTTGGAGACCCAGTCAACCCATCAAACCTGTTTTGTTCCTCCAAAACCATTTTTTGCAGCTTGGTAGGGTGCATTATCTTCCTGAAAGAGGCCACTGTCGTCAGGAAATACTTTTTTCATTAAGGGGTGTACTTGATCAGCAACAATGTTTAGGTAGGTGGTACTGTACATGTCAAGTAACATCCACATGAATGGCCGGACCCAAAGTTTTCCAGCAGAACATTGCCCAAAGCATCACACTGCCTCTGCAGGATTTCTTTGTTCCCATACTGTATCCTAATGCCATACTTCTTCCCAGCTATCCACATGCTGTAAAAGATAACATGATTTATCACACCAGGTTACCTTCTTGCATTGCTCCATGGTCCAGTTCTGATACTCACATGCCCATTGTAGAGGCATTTGGCTGTGGACACGGGTCAGCATTGGCACCCTGACCGGTCTGTGGCTATGCAGCCCCATATACAAAAAACTGTGATACCCATTTTTCTGCTTTCAACACATCAAATTTAGGGACAACATGTTTACTTGCTGCCTAATATATCTGTAGTGCTTGGTTGTGTAGTGCCCCCACCTCTCCCCCTACCTGCCTTTGTGTGTGTAATTCGGCTCCTCGCAGGGAGGGGAGAGGCACACTGCACCACAAGCCCTGTACTCTCCTGAGTAAGGAGGTTGAGCGGTGTTAGTCTTCGGGCCTGCCTGCGGCTGGAGTTGAATCCTCCCGAGGATAATTCTCACCTCTACCTTAGGTAGATGCAAGTCCTTATGTTTCCCCCAGTAATGCAACTGTCCACACCAACTGAAAGTCCAACTTCTATATTTATTTCACACGGATAATAAATATGCCTCTTTGACAGCAGACAGGTTGGAACAAGTAACAGGACAGCGTAGGTGGGAGGAGGTCCAGGCACAAACTTGAATCAGGTTCTTTGACTGTTTAGGCTTCACAAACAGCTTTGGCGCACGATCTCTGCCACAGACCGTGAGGTTGGTCTCTGCCACAGACCAGGTGAATAGGAAGTCACTGCCACTGACTTGGAGTACAGGTCACTGCCACTGACCGGGTGAATAGAGTCACTGCCACTGACTGGGTGGATAGGGCACGGCCCTGTTAGGCCACTGCCACTGACCTGTAAGCGAACTTCCTTCTTGAGAGTACTTGGCCCGTGGGAGGGAGAAGACATCCCTCCGGAGAGTTACCAGAGGCCCAAACCGTCACCACGACTCTGCGCTGGGTCTTCGGTACAGGTAACCTCCCTGGCCTTCTCATCCCAGATACGGGTCCCCTCGCAAGGCGGCACCCTGGCGGAACCCAGACGAAGGTGCTGGGCTTCGGGCCTCCAAATTAGTACCTCACCCCAGACTGAAGGTGTCTGGGATGGAACAGGAACCAGGCCTCTGGGCCTAGGGCACCCGGAGATGACACCCACACACCCAAGCTGAAGGTGCCTGGGCGTGGACGAAGACAACGAACCCCAATGGAAGATGGCCACCCCTTTTTATACCCTCTTCCGACAGGCACAGCAGGTTCCCCACCCCGCCGTACTACTGCCGAGAGGGGACAAAAAAGGCACAGCCTTGTATCAGTAGTTCAACCCTGGCCTACGGCAACAGCGCCACCTGTAGGCCCCAGGGAACTATACACCAACACTAGCTCCCATGGCACAGAAATGGTCCCTTAACCCGAACAATAGTGTGTCTGAGCCTAACTACCACTCAGACACCCCCCTAAATTGAACACCCCGCTACACATTCCCCCCACTAAATAGACACTGGTCCCCATTGTCTGGAGTAAACCTATGCCTCTCATGTCTGAGTCAGCATAAGCCCAATCCAGAGACTAACAAAAAAAAAAGGGACAATTTAAAAAAAAAAATGTCAGTTGGTGCCATAACCTAACATGGGGAAAGGAGGTGAAAACATAGGAAGGAAAGGAGAAATCACACATGTGCACATTAAAACATTAAATATGTCACATAAAACTCTTTTTTTTCTTCTTTTTCTTGGGGTAAAACTTATTTTTCTTCTGTACTGTGGCCCTGAACTATCTACTCCACAAAGTCCTTGTGTCTTTGTGGTAGGGGCAGAAAGGGGAGGAAAAGAACAGCTCCCGTTTCTCTAAAGAGTAGAATACCCTTTTAACTAGGGCAAAAGTTCCTGGGCTCCAAAGAGCGCACTAAAAAAAAAACAAAGCAACACCAGAGTCTTGTCTCTCACAGGTAGTAGTGTGGGTCTGGCAACACCAACGGCTTCCAATGCCTATCAAACGTGTCTATATGGTACTCAACATCATCTTTGTCCTTCCTACAAATGAGTACCTTGTCCGCATAAATATGCCGACCCAACATCCAGGCAGCCTTACAGTCCTTGAATCTCTGGGTGGCCGCAGGTGAACATGAAAAGTATCTTTGGGCCTGGGGTACTTTAATATGTGTCCATATAAAGTCCTCGTACCACCGGTGTCTACAGGCCTCCACTTCAAATAAAAGTTCTTTTAGGCAGGTACGGGTACTCCCACCCATACTCGCTGGCAACTCTCTGGTTGAAAAGTCTCTGCAACTGGGACAAAGGTGGCATGGTAGCACGGTCTCCCGTGCCAGGCAAGACGATGGCATCCGGATGCTGAGGTATTTTTACTACCTCTGGACCAGACACAGGGGTCCGCAGCGACACCCGTCTTGTCTCGGTAGCTGATGCATGTGTTTCCAACGGTGAAAGGGCAGACAAGGGGACAGATCCCTCCTCAGGCTCCGAGTCCACCACCTGGGGTGTATTTTCCCCAATAGACATGGGTGAGTCCCTAGCACTACGGGACAAGGACAGGGGCTTCTTATCCCAACCCTTCCGTTCAAAAAGTTCATCTATGGCGGCGTCATTTCCCGCATCAGAGATGGACTCCAGGTCAGAGGTGTCACATTCCTCCGCAGGCAGGTAACTCTTGGAAGAGGACGAGTCACCGCCTCTGGTTAATTCACAGACATGTGAATCCCCAACACTCAGGACCTTGGACAGAGTCTCTTCCCCCGGCTTACCTCGGCTTGTAGCTGAACCAGGACGTCCAGGACTTCTCCCTTTGGATGCATCCGTTCCGAGTAAGCGCTGGGGCGTAGCTCCACCAAGGCCGCGGGAAGCTTTCACAAACCCGATCTTTCTCTTGGGCGGTGGGAGAAAGGACTCTGTCGTGACCGAAGTAGCATCCTCCGGTTCCTCATTCACTGACACAATGTCCTCTGTGACTTCCTCCGAAGTCTTGGCAGTGCGCACAGGGGTGGCCGTGTAAGCTCTGATTCCTCCTTCCAGAGTGGTGGCGCCTGTAAGGCAATTGAGGTGGAAAGCCTGAGGCTTTTCTGTAGGTTGCTCGACCTCAAACAGGAACTCCTTACAGTGCTCGCATCGCCCGAATGGCTTCAGATGAACCACCAGTCCTGAGCAGCCGGGACAAATCACTCCGAGGGCCTCCACATCTTTACAAACGTAAAGGGAAAATCATCCCTGGGGCTTTAGCCGAATCCCTGTATCCATCAAGGGAGTAGCAAATGAAGTCTTCTTCACGGTTGTAGTAGCCGGAACCCATGAGGCATGAGACGCCATGTTATCCATTCACTGCTCCATCGCGCACTGTCCCTTTCGCGCCAAAGTCCCCACGTGCACCTCCACACATGGCCGGACTCCTCCCATCTCCTGCATTGTTCGCAGGCTTTCTCTCTGTCACGCCCACAAACTACGCAGTCAGGGTTCTTCTCGTGGCGCAGTTCTCAATATGGCCGACCCCCACGGAACTTCACTGGGGAATAAAGTTCAAACTCTGGGGGGTTTTCACACTTTCTAACCGCAGACACATCCCGGACGAACCCCCACGTGTAGCGCCCCCACCTCTCCCCCTACCTGCCTTTGTGTGTGTAATTCGGCTCCTCGCAGGGAGGGGAGAGGCACACCGCACCACAAGCCCGTACCCTCCTGAGTAAGGAGGTTGAGCGGTGTTAGTTTTCGGGCCTGCCTGCGGCTGGAGTTGAATCCTCCCGAGGATGATTCTCACCTCTACCTTAGGTAGATGCAAGTCCTTATGCTTCCCCCAGTAATGCAACTGTCCACACCAACTGAAAGTCCAACTTCTATATTTATTTCACACGGATAATAAATATGCCTCTTTGACAGCAGACAGGTTGGAACAAGACACAGGACAGCTTAGGTGGGAGGAGGTCCAGGCACAAACTTGAATCAGGTTCTTTGACTGTTTAGGCTTCACAAACAGTTTTGGCGCACGATCTCTGCCACAGTCTGTGAGGTTGGTCTCTGCCACAGACCAGGTGAATAGGAAGTCACTGTCACTGACTTGGAGAACAGGTCACTGCCACTGACCGGGTGGATAGGGCACGGCCCTGTTAGGCCACTGCCACTGACCTGTAAGCGAACTTCCTTCTTGAGAGTACTTGGCCCGTGGGAAGGAGAAGACATCCCTCCGGAGAGTTACCAGAGGCCCACACCGTCACCACGACTCTGCGCTGGGTCTTCGGTACAGGTAACCTCCCTGGCCTCCTCATCCCAGATATGGGTCCCCTCGCAAGGCGGCACCCTGGCAGAACCCAGCCGAAGGTGCTGGGCTCCGGACCTCCAAATTAGTACCTCACCCCAGACTGAAGGTGTCTGGGATGGAACAGGAAACAGGCCTCTGGGCCTAGGGCACCCGGAGATGACACCCACACACCCAGGCTGAAGGTGCCTGGGCGTGGACGAAGACAACGAACCCCAATGGAAGATGGCCGCCCCTTTTTATACCCTCTCCCGACAGGCACAGCAGGTTCCCCGCCCCGCCGTACTACTGCAGAGAGGGGACAAAAAAGGCACAGCTTTGTATCAGTGGTTCAACCCTGGCCTACGGCAACAGCGCCACCTGTAGGCCCCAGGGAACTATACACCAACACTAGCTCCTATGGCACAGAAATGGTCCATTAACCCTAACAATAGTGTGTCTGAGCCTAACTACCACTCAGACACTCCCCCTAAATTGAACACCCCACTACAGTTGTTACTAGTAACTAACATCCATCATATCACCCTGCTGACAGACCTCCATCTATCATCTCAGAGACAATGAACAGTCATTTGCGTTGTTTTTGTTTATTGGGGGGATATAACTTGGTTGGGGCAAGGGGGATATGGGATGCCCATAGAACATGTTGCTTTGCCATCATATTTAGTGAACATTGGTAAATCGGTTTAGCCTTGAAGAATTGATGTACTTCTAACATTTACAGTCTCTTCCCCTGCATATCACCATGCAGACTATTGCTCCTCTTCCTCTGCATTAACTCCTGCAGACCGTTGCTCCCAGGATTTCTCTCCTCCTGCACAAAGCTTTCACGGTAAAACTACTATATTACTGTAAGGCCCCATGCACACGAGACGCCGGTGCAAACTCTGCTGAACACACGTTTTTAAACGCTGAAACCAGCGTTTATAAACGCGCGTTTTGCCGCGTTTGCGGCCACGTTTAGCGGCGTTTTACCGCGTTTGCGTTTATAAGCGTTTCATCATAGACCCTCCCTAAGCTCAAAAAACAGTAAATTTTAACCATTTCAGCCAGTTTGTGAGACCAGAGTGAGTAGCAGCAGCTGAGAGAGCAGCAGTGTACTTGTATTTAGCGTATCACTTGCCACATCATCTGCCACAAGTTGTGGATTGTCCACCTGCCACGTCACCTGGCCACATCACCTGGCCACGTCACCTGGCCACGTCACCTGCCACAAGTTGTGGATTGTCCACTTGCCACGTCACCTGGCCACATCACGTGCCACGTCACCTACCACAAGTTGTGGATTGTCCACTTGCCACGTTACCTGGCCACGTCACCTGGCCACGTTACCTGCCACGTCACCTGCCACAAGTTGTGGATTGTCCACTTGCCACGTCACCTGCCACGTCACCTGGCCACGTCACCTGCCACAAGTTGTGGATTGTCCACTTGCCATGTCACCTGGCCACGTCACCTGCCACAAGTTGTGGATTGTCCACTTGCCATGTCACCTGGCCATGTCACCTGCCACAAGTTGTGAATTGTCCACCTGCCACGTCACCTGGCCACGTCACCTGCCACGTCACCTGGCCACGTCACCTGCCACGTCACCTGGCCACGTCACCTGCCACAAGTTGTGGATTGTCCACTTGCCACGTCACCTGGCCACGTCACCTGGCCACGTCACCTGGCCACGTCACCTGGCCACGTCACCTGCCACAAGCTGTGGATTGTCCACTTGCCACGTCACCTGGCCACGTCACCTGGCCACGTCACCTGGCCACGTCACCTGGCCACATCACCTGACACAAGTTGTTGATTGTCCACTTGCCACGTTACCTGCCACAAGTTGTGGATTGTCCACAATGCAATGCAAGCAATTACAGTTTTCTTTTATATTTTTTAATAGTTTTTCATCATTTGCCATCATTTTTGAGATTTCTAATGTTAAAAAATAGGTCACCTTTAAAAACGCTTATAAACGCAAGCGCGGCAAAACGCCGGTACCGCGCTTAGCCGCGCTTAGCAGCGTTTAGCGTCTGAAACGTGGAAAACTTTTGCGTCTGAACCCATTTTTTTGCTTCTGGAAAAACGAGGTTAAACGCAACTGCTTGTAAATGCCAAAAAACGAGAGTGTGTGCATGGACACATAGGATAACATTGAATGGGTTCAGGAGCAGTTGAAAAAAGCGTCCAACTGCCTCTGAACGCGCGTTCAACAGCAAATAACAGTGTCTCGTGTGCATGGGGCCTTAGACTGCTATATCCACTGTAAAACTATTAGATCCCGTCCCATCATCTTCATAATGGCAAAAGAGATCACTCTGAATAATCCCAGATGCTGGCTGTATTTGCTGTGTGATTACTAGGCCAGAGGCCTGCAGTACCTCTCCCCAGAGGCCTAGTGATTTAACAGCTTGTACTGGTTGGTGGATAGTGATGAGCCGAACACCCCCGGGTTCAGTTCGCACCAGAACCCGCGAACGGACCGAAAGTTCGCACAAACTTTAGAACCCTATTAAATACAATGGATGCGAACGTTCGAAATCTAAAGTGCTAATTATAATAACTAATATGCATGTTATTGTCCTAAAAAGGGTTTGGGAACCCGGGTTCTGCACCAGGGGACATGTATCAATGCAAAAAGAAGTTTTAAAAACGGACGTTTTTCTGGAGCAGTCATTTTAATGATGCATAAAGTGAAAAAAAAAAAGTCAAATATTCCTTTAAATATCGTACCTGGGGGGTGTCTAAAGTATGCCTGTGAAGTGCCACGTGTTTCCCGTGTTTAGAAATGTAATTTTGTGCAGGGACAGTTCTAAAGGAAAAAAAGCCATTTAAAACTGATTGCGGCTTTAATATAATGTCTGGTCCCGGTAATATGGATGAAAAGCTTTGAGAAAAATGGCATAGCTACCCCATCACGCCCCCCCCCCCCTACCCCAGCCCATTACCAGCCCCTTTGGGTCTTGTATGGATATTAAGGGGAACCCCGCACACAAAATAAAAAAGGCCCTATATACTCTGAACAGCCGTATACAGGCAGTGCATACACGACAGGGACTGTAGGTTTGTTCTTATGTAGAATCTGTTTGTAATTTTGAACAGGTACATTGTTGAAGTGTAGCTCCAGCCAAAAAATCTATTTTTAAGCTTTTTGGAAAACATAGGGAAGGGTTATCACCCCTTGTTTTGCTGTCTGTGCCCCTGTTCAGAACATTTCACCTCACTTTCCGTCCTAATGACAAATGTTTTTTGAAAATTTGGGGTTTTTATTGAAACAAGAATTGGTGATAAAGAATCAGTGGAGAGGAGACACCTTTTTTTCCCATATTAACTCTTACAGGAGAGAATTTGCCTTCCTAGGGGTAGATTTCCTCTCACTTCCTGTTGTATCCTTCCGTTTGCAAGGAGGAGTCATTTGTAAGTTGGATGTTTGAAAGTAGGGGCCTGCCGTATATACTCAGCTGAAATTTGCCCCTTACATGTTGGTGTTGCCACAACACTGTGAGCCCTCACAGTTACTCTTGGTGGGCGCATGAATGGGCCCTGCTGTGAATTATTAGATCAAGAATTGTAATTGCATGCCCCTGTTGAACAGGGGCTGGAAAATTGGGCCTTTGGTGGTGGTGGTGGTGGTGTTGACACAACACTGTAAGGCCTCACAGTTAGTCTTGGTGGGCGCAGGAATGGGCCCTGCTGTGAATTATTAGATCAAGAATTGTAATTACATGCCCCTGTTAAACAGGGGCAGAAAAATTGAGCCTTAGGCACTGATGCCACAACACTGCAACCCCTCACAGATACTGTACTTGGAGCACAGCAATGAGCCCTGTTGCAAAGTATTGCATCAAAAATTGTAATTACACGCCCCTGTTAAACAGGGGCTGAAAAATTGGGCCTTAGCCACTGGTGGCGGCACCCAGAAACAAAAATGTTCTTCCAAGCTATCATCGTCAATCGCACCCTGTGATTCGTGACAAATCCTCCAGCAGCACTGAATGTGCGTTCTGAAAGAACGCTGGATGCAGGACAGGCCAGTAGCTCAATTGCATACTGTGCAAGCTCTGGCCAGTGATCCATCCTCAAGACCCAGTAAGCCAGAGGATTTTCGGTGGGGAAGGTGTCCAAGTCTGACCTTGCCCCTAGGTATTCCTGCACCATGTATATCAGACGCTGGCGATGGTTGCTGGAACCGATCATACCTTGGGGCTGCGGACTAAAGAATTGTCTGAACGCTTCGGTCAGACGGCCACCTTCCACAACCCTCTTTCTTTGACTGACCGAAGCCTCAGCAACTCGTTGTCCAGGACCAGGAGTTTGTAACCTCCCAGTCTCTGGAAACGCGTTGCACAGACCTTTCTGCAAGGCCTCCCGGAGTTGTCTCATCCTCTGCTCCCTCTACGACGGTAAGATAAGGTCCGCAACCTTACCCTTGTACCGTGGATCAAGGAGAGTGGCCAGCCAGTAATGGTCCCTCTCCTTGATCCGAAGAATACGAGGATCCTTCCGCAGACTTTGCAGGATCAGGGAGGCCATGCAGCGTAGGTTAGCTGAGGCATTCAGTCCGGAGTCCTCTGGGTCACTAAGGACGACATGATCCGCAGCCACCTCCTCCTAGCCACGTACAAGTCCACTGGTTTCTTGGGACTGTAAATCATCCCTAAAAGACTGCTGCTGATGATGCTGAGTGCCAGGCTCCACCTCCATGCTAACACAATCCTCCTCCTCCTCCTCCTCTTCTTCCTGTGCGATGGGTGGGACAGAAGGAACACTGTCTGGGTAAAGGGGGCCTTGAGAGGCAAGGAAGTCCTCCTCTTCCTGCCTCTGTTCTGCCTCAAGTGCCCTGTCCATTATTCCACGCAGCGTATGTTCCAACAGGTGGACAAGAGGTACAGTGTCACTGATGCATGCACTGTCACTGCTCACCATCCTCGTGGCCTTCTCAAATGGTGCCAGGACAGTGCATGCATCCCTGATCATGCCCCACTGGCGTGGTGAAAAAAACCCGAGCTCCCCTGACCCTGTCCTGGTGCCGTAGTCGCACAGGTACTCATTGATGGCCCTCTGCTGCATGTGCAGCCGCTGCAGCATGGCCAATGTTGAGTTCCACCTGGTGGGCATGTCACATACAAGGCGGTTCTTGGGCAGGTTCAACTCTTTTTGCAGCTCAGTCAGGCGAGCACTGGCATTATAAGATCTGCGGAAATGCACACAGACTTTCCTGGCCTGCCTCAGGACATCCTGTGAGCCCGGGTACCTGCCCAAGAACCGCTGCACCACCAGGTTAAGGACGTGAGCCACACAGGGCTCATGGGTCAGTTGTCCCTGTCGGAGAGCGGAGAGGAGGTTGGTGCCATTGTCGCAAACTACCATTCCTGGCTTAAGAAGAAGTGAGCTTCTTTCGACGGTTCAGCAGCTGGGGCAGGGAAATTTGCCTGCTAGAATCGGACGTTGGTGTACTGCTAGCAGAGTGCCCACAAGTACTTGGCTGTGACACACCTAATTCTACACCTTCATTCCTCTCAGAGCAGGTTTCAGAGAGGACTGAAGGTATAGTGGGGTTGGAGATCCCAGCTGATGCGGTGCAAGAAGAGGTCAGCTTTGTTCTTTGGTGTGGGTCTTTAAGGTAGGCTTGCCAACGAGCTGCATGGCAGGTCAACATATGTCTGGGCAAGCATGTGGTGCCCAAGCGGGTGATGTTTTGGCCACGCGATATACGCTTGAGACATATGTTGCAAACAGCAGCTGTGCGATCTGATGCACTCGACTCAAAAAAGGCCCACACCAAAGAACTTTTTGAATAACGGGCAGAGGCAGCGCCCTGCACAGGCGGAGCTCTGCGGTGTGATTCCGTCGGTGTGCTGCCCTTACGCTGGCCCCCCGAGGGCATCCTGCCTCATTGGAGATGTGCCTCCTCCTCATCCTCCTCCTCCTCCTCTCTCCTATTAGGCACCCACGTGGAGTCAGTGACCTCATCATCCCCTCCCTCCTCATCACTGGAGCCAATCTGGCAGTATGCTGCAGCTGCTGGAACATGACTGCCAGATTGGTGTCCTTCTTGAGTATCCCCTCTCTCTGCTCTCACGCTACTGCCTTCCTCTAGCTGGGTATCATCATCAGACCCTTCGAAACGCTGGGCATCCTCCTGGAGCATGTACCCAACACTGTGCTCAAACAGTTCGGGGGACTCCTCAGGAGGACATGGTTGGTCTAGGGAAGGAGTGACTGATGATGACATTGATACCAGGGAAGAGGACGCTTTGGCAGCTGCTTTGTCAGTACCCTGAGCCTGGGTGAGAGAGGATGAGGAGGGCTTGGTCATCCACTCTACCAAGTCTTCGGCATGATGCGGCTCAACACGTCCAGCTGCCGAAAAGGACAAGCGTGTCCCATGGCCACGTGCTGATGGCGATGCACCGTGTCCACGACCAGCACTGTTGTCTCTAGACACAGAGCCTGCTTGCCCTCTTTTTTTGGCTCCTGACTGTCTGCCTCTCCTTGTTTGCCTTCCAGACATTCTAATGGCCTGCAGGGAAATGGGAAAAGCAGCAATACAGGCTAAGTTAAGGTGTAATATGGTCAGGAGGCACACTCCGCCCGCTGTAAGTGCCGCAAAATCCTGTTGGTGTAACACACCAGGAAAAAGCAGCAATACAGGCTAAGTTAAGGTGTAATATGGTCAGGAGGCACACTCCGCCCGCTGTAAGTGCCGCAAAATCCTGTTGGTGTAACACACTAGGAAAAAGCAGCAATACAGGCTAAGTTAAGGTGTAATATGGTCAGGAGGCACACTCTGCCCGCTGTAAGTGCAGCGAAATCCTGTTGGTGTAACACACCAGGAAAAAGCAGCAATACAGGCTAAGTTAAGGTGTAATATGGTCAGGAGGCACACTCCGCCCGCTGTAAGTGCCGCAAAATCCTGTTTGTGTAACACACCAGGAAAAAGCAGCAATACAGGCTAAGTTAAGGTGTAATATGGTCAGGAGGTACACTCCGCCCGCTGTAAGTGCCGCAAAATCCTGTTGGTGTAACACACCAGGAATAAGCAGCAATACGGGCTAACTTCAGGTGTATAATGTGCAGGAGGCTTAGCAACAATGACACTGACACTGTCCCCTGCCTATCCTTCTCTCTCCCTGCACACAAGGTTTAGCAAAGAATATGACACTGACACTCTCCCTGCCTATCCTTCTCTGTCCCTACACACAAGGTTTAGCAAAGAATAGATTTGACAAGATTTGACACTGTCCCTGCCTATCCTTCACTTTCCCTGCTCCGGAACACACTACACAAGGCCGCCGCGCTGGCGGCCTTTTATAGTGTGGGGCGTGTACTAAACCCCCTCAGCTATAATTGGCCACAGGCATCCTGCCTGTGGCCAATCATTGCTCTCCTCGCTGGCAGCGCTGTGATTGGCCAAGCATGCAGGGTCACAGTGCATGCTTGGCCAATCACAGCGCCGGGATTACACTGCGATGGCGCAGTGTATTGTGGGCCGTTCGCGTCACTCGAATTTGGCGCGAACGGCCCAAATCGTTCGTTGTTCGCCGAACGCGCGAACAGCCGGATGTTCGAGTCGAACCTATGTTCTCATCGAACACCGAGCTCATCCCTATTGGTGGACTACTGATCCCAGCTAGACCAACCTGCAAATCCTGCGCCATCAGGCCACATCCATTTGACACAATTCCCCACAGTCTCTCCTCTGTTTCAGGACTCCTCATCAATGACCGTGTAAAGATGAGGACTTCATCCATGACCGTGTAATGATGAAGTTCCCTCCCAGACTTCCTGGCATGCCTCAACATCCAGAACTCAACTGTGGTACACTCACCGACCTTTTCCTGTCCCAAGTCCATGATGGAGAACTTTAACTGGACATAGAGTACGTTCTGACAGCCACCCCAGCCCCTCTGATACAGGATTCCTCATCTATGACCGTGTAAAGATGAGGACTTCATCCATGACCATGTAAGGATGAAGTTCCCTCACGGCTCTCCTGGGCTTCTCCACGACCGATGGGGATGGCCTCCTGCCACTGTCTAGTACTCCATTCTCCACTTCTCCCGGCCGACAACTCCTCCCAGTGGCATGACACCTCAGCTTATATAGGAGGCCTGCCCCCTGCCAATACCAAGTGGGGATTGGTCAAGGCTCCTCACATGAGCTGCCTGCCACTCCAGTCCTAGGCCCTGCCCCTGTTCCAGAACAATCTCCCTGGAAGCAGGGAAGGCGCCTCATAACTAAAGCAAAGGTGGTCACAACCACTGCTACACTAACTACTCCCTGCCCCAGATCAAAACAAGCCTAAATTTACCTGCACTGACAGTTTCCCTAGCAAAAAATCCTATGCTAGCACCTACCTACGGTAGAGGGTGCTACATATCCCAATGACTTTCAAATGATGTTGTCATGAGATAATCAGTGTTATTCACTTAACTAACTGGTCAATGGTTAAAGTTATGGCTGATCAGTGTTTACAGTATATGTAATAAAAAGAGCAAAACAAACATGATCTAAGAAAGGACCAGAATGGTTATTTGTATCTGTAATACAGTGAGGTTCTTTGCAGCTGGAATTTATGTGATAAGATCAAGGTCTTTCAATAAATGCAAGAAAAGAGTAAAGAGTGCCAATCATGACACTATTGCAGACTGAGAGATAAATGTAAACTGCCATAGTTGACCTAAAAATGCTAGTTGATGATTTGGCTTCAGTACTGTAGTGATAGGAAATTGATTTTCAGTTGCTGCATATTTCTTACAGGTCTATCAATGGCGGCCCGTCCATATGGGGCGCAGGGGTGCCGCCCCCTAATCCATGCGCCCGGCCCCTAATCTACACGCATGGATTTCAATGGGGTTTTTTTTTTTTTAGAAGAACATGATTAGAGCCCGAGGCTCTAATTAGCTTGAAAAAAGGGTGGGCTCGGGGCGCACCACCCACTTGTGTGACAATAGCCACTTAATAGTCGCTATTGTGTTCCTGATTCTCCTCCGGGCCGAGGAGGAGGGAGGAGACGCAGAGGGAAGCTGCCGCCCAGAAGAATCGCTGCCCACGACCTAGATGGGGTAAGTGCGGGGCTGGCGACCAACCGGGGGGCTGCCTGTGACCCCCGACCGGGTGGCGAATTTGGGTGGATTGTTTGCCGCACCCCCGCAAGAAAAAATACCACCAGCCGCCACTGTTTGACTCAGAAACATTGAGGCACAGAAAGACACCTAGACTTTTCAGAAGGTCAGAAGTAGCATAGCAGTCCACATATTTACCTCATGTCAGGGGTAAGAGTACCAATCAAAATCTCTGTTCTTGAATTGCTATAGCAGTGCAGCCTCAACTTAAGCTGGACATACATGGATTGAAATTCGGCCAGTTCAGCAGACTCTGGCTAAATTTTTGATCCATGTCATCTACCGATATTCTAATGACAGGGAAGTGTCCCCACTGTCAGAATACAATAGCTCAGCAGGGAGGGTTCCCCCATCCACATTAAGTGTGTGGATGGAAGAATCAAGTAGGAATAAAAATTACTTTTCTATGGCCAGCCCTAATCTTTATTTACCTATTATAATTATTTGCTTTTATTATTTACTTGTTCACTTCCGATAAGAGATACATAAAAAGCTGTCATAAAACTAATGGCGGGTACATACTAACAGTTTTTTTTGGGTTGCATCAAAAAAAAAAAAAAAAAAAAAAGACAGCTCCGGTCAGAGTACTAACCATGCGAGGTTAGTTCAGCGATCTCCCATGCTGAGCTGTTGTGTTCTGACGGGGATCTACATTCTGACACTTGGTTGACATTTTTGCTCAGTGGGAGAATTCAATTAAATTGCAGCACACACATCTATCCTTAAGGGGCAAGACTGCAATATTATAAGAGCATAAGGGTCTAGGTTCAGATCCTTACAAATGCTCTTTCCTGACCAAAGCTTTATTAGTAATGCTCCCAGTTAGAAATCTCACACATTTATGGGCTAATATGGTGTAATAAATGCTTCCAGACTTTTGGGCTACAATAGGAGGATTTATTTAACACAGTACTATAGCCATCATGTTTTAAAAAGTTTTAAGACCTGGTTTAGACTGATATTATATTGGCTGTAAAGCCCCATTTGTGCATTTAAAATGAGGTAAAAACAAATTACATGGAAACTACCGGACTTACAAAACATGTTTATGCTAAAATATGACTATGTATAGCCAACACTAACAATTTTTCATAGAGTAGAGAATGATTAAAGCTCCATCAGTTTATTTTTGCTGTCCGTTTGGGAAGATTTCCTTTTACTTTGTGTCATGGCGTCTCAACAGGAAGTGAGAGGATATATCCTTATTGTGAGGAGAACTCTCCTCCAAGACAGCTGTTACCCCAAATTTCTCCTCATAGTTTGTTTCACCGAGAACTGTAAAATTTTCGATCTTCATGACGCAGATAACTAAGACAAAGAAAGTAGGTGAATGATAAATACACCTCTCACCACTCTATTCAAAGCAAAATAATAGGATTTTTAATAACAGCTTACCTGTAAAATCCTTTTCTTTGAGTACACCACGGGACACAGAGCCTTTAATCATTACATAGTGGGTTGTATAGTTCACAAGAGGTGATTGGACATTGGCACACCCAATGAAGACGAGTTCCCCTCTATATAACCCCTCCCATAAGGAAATTACCTCAGTTTTATAGCAAAGCAGTAAGGATCCCATAGAAGGTGGGGACCTCTGTGTCCCGTGGTCTACTCCAAGAAAAGGATTTTACAGGTAAGCTGTTATTAAAAATCCTATTTTCTTTTCGTACACCACAGGACACAGTGCCTTTAATCATTATATAGTGGGACGTCCCAGAGCAATGCTCAATATGAGGGGAGGGAGACACAGATCAAGCAGACCGACATCGGACGTGAGGCCCTATACTGCTGCCTGCAGCACACTGCGCCCGAAGGCGGAATCCTCATGCAATCTTACATCTATATGATAGAATTTGGTAAATGTATGGACTGAAGACCAAGTTGCAGCTTTACAGATCTGAGCCATAGAAGTCTGATGATGCACTGCCCATGAAGCACTTATTTCCCTGGTCGAGTGCGCTTTAACAGGAAAAGGAGGAACTTTGTTCTTTACCCCATAAGCTTGAATTATCACTTGTTGAATCTACCTAGAAATGGTAGATTTCGATGCTGCTGGGCCCTTTTTTGGACCCTCTGGCAGAATAAACAAAACATCTGTTTTACGTATCTGAGTAGTTGCTTGCAGATAAACGTTAATTGCTCTCACTACATCCAGAGAGTGCAATAATTTTTACCCCCGCCGACTGCAGCTCAGGAAAAAAGGAAGGTAAAACAATATATCTTGATTTAAATGAAACGTTGACACCACTTTAGGAAGGAAAGTAGAATGGGGACGTAACACAATTTTGTTTTTGTGACAAACGAAATAAGGCTCTTTACAGGAAAGAGCTGCTAATTCAGAAACTCACCTAGCAGAGGAGATAGCAACCAAAAAGGCCAATTTCCTACTCAAAAGAATTAACGGAATATGTCAAATAGGTTCAAAGGGCTGCTTCTGCAAGACTGATAAAACTAGATTCAAATCCCATGGGCACAAGGGAGGTTTGACTGGCGGATTTACCCGCAGTACCCCCTGAATGAATGCCCGGACTAGGGAATGAGATGCCAGCGGTCTCTGAAGGAAAATTGATAGAGCCGAGATTTGACCCTTAATGGTACTCAGGGCTAGTTTCATATCTACACCCAATTGAAAAAAAGGCCAGAATCCTACTAATGACATACTTTTGAGGGTTCCTCCCTCTGGATTCACACGAGGAAACATATGCCTTCCAGATTCTATAATAGATGAGCCTGGAGGCCGGCTTTCTAGCATTAATAAGAGTGGAGAGAACTGGACCTGAGAGCCCACGTTTCTTCAATATGTAGGTTTCAACAGCCAAACCGTCAAATTTAGCTTTCGTAAGGAAGGATGGAACACTTGACCCTGCGATAGCAGGTCTTGGCGAAGTGGAAGTATCCAAGGTTTCCCCACCGCCATCCTTATGACTTCGGTGTACCAGAACCTTCTTGGCCAATTCAGAGCCACCAGGAGTACTGGTATTCCCTCTTTTTTGATTTTGCAAAATAGTCTCTGTAAGAGCAGAACCGGAGAGAATGCATAGATCAGGGAAAATTGATCCCAGGGAATTATTAGCGCATTTGTTCCGAAGGCTAGAGGATATCTTATCCTTGACACAAAGGTGTCCAACTTCTTGTTGAACCTGGAAGCTAGTAAGTCTACATCTGGGGTCCCCCATTTCTGGCATATAGCCTGAAAAATGTTGGGATGGAGAGACCACTCTCCTGGTAACAGCTGCTGGTGGCTCAGATAATACGCTTGCCAATTTTCTACCCCCGGAATGAAGATTGCAGAAAGACAAGGAATATGAGTTTCTGCCCATACAATATCTGGTTCACTTCTCTCTGAGCACCCCGACTCCGGGTGCCTCCTTAATGATTGATATAAGCTACCGCAGTAGCATTGTCGGATTGAATTTGAACAGGGTAACCTGCGTGTCCAGGTCCTGAGAGCTAGGTAAACCGCCCGAATCTCCAATATGTTGATGGGCAGGCTTCTTTCGAACTTGGACCAAGTTCCTTGGGCTGAGGCCTCTTCCAGAACTGCCCCCCCAGCCAGAAAGGCTGGTATCCATAGATATCATCTTCCAGGTGAACGGAAGGAAGGATTTTCCGGTTCTCAAATTTTTGGTGTTTAACCACCAACTGAAGCTTTGGCGCACCACTAAAGATAGGCGCATTGGTAAATCTAGAGCTTGGATTCTCCTGTTCCAGGCAGCCAGGATACTGTTTTGAAGCAGTCTCGAATGAAACTGGGCATAAGGAACAGCCTCAAAGGAGGCCACTATCTTCCCTAATAATTTCATACAAAGACGAATGGATGGTCCCTTCTTTGCCTTGACCATGCAGACTAGTTCCTTTAACGATTTCATCTTTGGCTCTGGAAGGAATACTCTGCTTTGGGCGGTGTCTATGACCATGCTCAAATATTCCACCTTACTTCGGGGCTGCAGAGGGGATTTTTTGTAGGTTTAGGATCCACCCTAAATGCTCTAGGTATTTTACTGTACTGAGCACACTGTGATTTAATCGTACTACTGACTCTTCTACCAGGAGTAGGTAGTCTAGATAAGCCATCACCGCTATGCCCTGTGCCCTTAGATTTGCTAAAATGTGGGGCCAGAACCTTTGTAAACACCTGAGGTGCAGTAGCCAAGCCAAAAGGCAGAGCCACAAACTGGTAGTGGCGGTGTTGTACTGCAAACCTTAGGAATTTCTGGTGAGCGTGATGAATAGGCACGTGTAAGTATGCGTATTTGATGTCTATTGACGCCAAAAATTCTCCGCCTTGTAGGGTGGAGTCCACCGATCGAATAGTCTCCATTGGGAAATGGCGAATGTTCAGAAACTGATTCAGAGCTTTTAGATCCAGAATGGGTCTGACGTCTCTATTTGGTTTTGGAACCACAAAGAGGTTTGAATAAAACCCCGAACCTTGCTCTTTTAGGGGAACTTCCATGATTACCCCTTGAGACAGCAAGTGATCCAATGCTAGGAAAAAAGGGTTTTCTCTTTAATGGTTCTTTGGAGATGTTCGATTTTAAGGACAATAAGGTGGGATTTCACGGATTTCCAGTTTGTACCCTAGGGACACTGTGGAAACGACCCACTTGTCCTGGATTTCTGTCTGCCAAGCTGCCGAAAACTGTCGAAGCTGCCCCCCCCCACTCGGCCGAGCGAGGGCGTCCCTTCACAAGGGGGCTTTGGGTTTGGCTTGTTAGCTTTTTGAACCCACAGCTTTTTTTTTAACCCTGGGCTTGATTCTGGGTCATAGCTTTTGTGGCTGGGTGAGAATGCCGTCGCCACTGCCTGGAGGCTGAGGTTTTGGGAACCGGGGAGAGAGAACGCTTAAAACAAGGGCGTTTATTATTTTTCCTATCTGGTAACAGAGTAGTTTTACCACTAGAAATCTTCTGGATGTATTTATACAGATCATCCCCAAAGAGTTGTTCCCCATGAAAGGGGAAACTGGCCAAACGCTTTTTACATGGAGCTTCAGCTGACCAATGTTTTAACCAAAGAATTCTACGCATATGCACCAGTTGGAGCGTGAGGCGGGACGCCTGCTGAATGGAATCTCTAACAGCATTCACTGTAAAACATAAGGCCTTAGGCAGGTTTTCCCAAAGTTTGACCTGATCCAGAGGAAGATCCTTAAGGCCTTGCTTCACCTGTTCCTTTTAGAACCTGACACATACCAACTGCCGCCACAGCAGGTTGGGTTACAGCGCCCGCCATTAGAAAAGAAGACTTATGTAAAGATTCCAGCTTCTTTTCAGAAGGATCCTTAAATACCTGAGGATTGTCTACAGGACAAGTTAGGCTTTTATTTATACAAGAAATGGCTGAATCTATTGCAGGCAGCTTCCATTTCTTGGTAAACTTCTCCTCCATAGGATAAAGAATATCAAATTTCCTGGGAGGAGAAAAACGCCTGTCTGGATGTTGCCAGTCCGCATAAATAAGAGTCTCCAATAAAGGATGAACCGGAAAGGAACATGTAGCCTGTGGGGATTTTAATGAACCCAGGGAGGAGACAGGTGACTCGGTTAACCCAGAAGAAGGCAACTTAAACGTTGAACGCACCGCTTCAGCATAACATTGCACCTGCAATTTAAGAACCTGGGAAGCAGAAAAAGGTTCTTCTGAAACCCCTGATCCATCCGACTGCTCCTCATCCTTATCCCCTGGAGACGCTACCTCATCATCCTCATTATCATATTTTTCTGAGGAAGGATCTAGGACAAAAGAAGGAGACCTACTCCGCATTTTGTGTCTCAGTGAGGATGCTGTGATTAAAGTAGCAATTCTCCCTTCTAAGTTGTTTAGAGCTGCTGCCAAAGTGTCCTCAGTGACATACACAGGAGCTGGCACAACAGGGGAGGCAGCTATGCCTGATAGAGGTAATGGCTCATCCTGTAAAGGTGCTTCAGGTCTCGCGGGAGAGCTTGGCCCCAGGCAGGAATGGCTAGAGCCCCCCGATTCAGGCAGAGATGCTTTTTTGTCTTTCTTTGTTGTCCCAGACCTTCTACTGGAAGACATATTCCTAAGCCAAAGCAGAGGTACAAACAATGCATATACTACTGTGCTAGTTTAGCAATCTACATAAAGTATGCAACTAATCACACAGTTTGATGCTGAGTAGGTGCCTAGGAGTGCCTGAATCCAACCACCAGAGAAGCTTACGTGCCCCAAGCTGCTGTGTCTATTTCCAGATAGAGCTCTCAGGTGTCTGAGGTCCCTTTCAAGCCTCCCGCGTTGCGCCTGTGCAGTAAAGTGGCGTACACGCCGCACTTGCCCGCTCGCGTGACCATGCCCCCCTCTTTCCGTCTGTGCACTGTAAAAGCGGAAAATGCCCACAATAGGGGAAGAGAGGATGATCCCCCAACAAGCAACCATACCTCACAGAAAAGGTTTCTTGCAGAGCTTGAAGCGTAGGAAGCGTGCTGCCTGAGGAGCAACTGACACTAACCTGATCCTGGGCATGGTGAGTGAATATCAGCTCTTTACTCTCTCCAGTGGCGAACATAGGCGAGACACTACTCAAAAGAGAAAAGTCCTTAAGATGTTTTTTTATCTTGGATCTTTCCCACTTACCTTATCCCCGCCGCAGGACTGCTGAAGACCAGACAGTACCAATCTTCACTGATCACGGCGGGTATGTTGTGCAAACCTTCAGGGATATGGGTTCCTACTTAAAGGAGACCTCTTCCCTGGGCCTTGTAAAAGACTCTGCCAGAAAACTTTTGCGCTTTTTATGTATAGCGAAAGTACTGGACCCTAGAGCCCAGTCCTCCAAGGAGAGACATTACAGGCAAAACCTCGGTCTTCTACGAGGTCTGGGTACCATCCATTTTAAGCATATAAAATAAGCGTTTTGGATGGATCCGATTGTGCAGCTCTTTGACCCCCGGAGGGATTTTAGTAGAGCTTCTTCTTAGCACATCCCTAGTCGCGACCAACACCTTAGACACTGGCGAAAAAACTGAGGTACTTCCCTTATGGGAGGGGTTATATAGAGGGGAACTCGTCTTCATTGGGTGTGCCAGTGTCCAATAACCTCTGGTGAACTATACAACCCACTATGTAATGATTAAAGGTTCTGTGTCCCGTGGTGTACAAAAAAGAAATACAGTGGGTATAGAAAAGAATCACATTTTATCCAGCTGTATTTATTATGCCGCGTACACAAAACACTCTCAAACCAAGGTTTTACTGTACTTCCTAACACAAGTACATGGTAGAACAGGCACATATCAGAATATGAAATTCTGGCCTTAACATATTCTTTAACATATGCAAGGGATGATTTTTACATTTCCAAAGCTGGGCTTTATTCAAGTGTATATTTTCTTCCATTTGATAAATAAATTCCATGTTCACATCTGTTTAACTATACAGTAGGTTATTATTTATTAGTTATTTTTGTCCAGATATATTTATAAAGTAGTTGGGTGTTTCCCAGTTGCCGGAGCTGGCCAGCTAACTTGCTGGATGTTCATATGCATGCGGAGTTCAGGAATAACCGTTTCCGTACAGCACAGGGAATGCTCAGTGTGGAAAATTAAACATGCAGGAAAGCTGATAGTCATCTGTCCTCAGTTATCTGTCTAGACTGAGCATCGAGATGAAATAAAAATCAATTTCTATGTATATCCATTTTTTTGTGTCAAGACATCTAGCGTGTAAAGCCGTGTGGCTTTGGGTGAAAGTATCTGATTTACCATAATGTCATCTTAGTCTCTAAGCAGGGTTTGAAGAGCTGAAATAATAATGCCTATCTTACACGCTTCAGTAACTGACATTTTATACATCTGTTATTTAATCTGTTAACCAGGAAACATTTGTGCTTTTGTTTTTTTATAGGGATACGGCTGGGCAAGAAAGGTACCAGACAATAACCAAGCAGTACTACAGAAGGGCACAGGTAAATGTTACCCCAAATTTGGTATGATTTTAATGTAGTTTTTGTGCTAACTGCCCGCAGGTTATTTTCTTTTTTTTAATATATATATATCACACACACACATATAGGTACTTTTTTTTTGTTTTGTTTTGCGTCTATCCAAAACTATTATCCCAGGCCTCAATAAATGCTCCTGGTTGAATTGGCCAAAAACTCTTGCTTCCCTGTGCTTGAGTTTCAAGATACAGCTCTGCCTGCAGTAGTCTTCAAAAGATTAAGGGGTGTGGCGCTGCTCTCCCCTCAGGGGTAATCCAGGGGTTTAGAATGAAATAAAGGGATAGGGATTTGTTAAACACCTCCCCTGGGTGGGTGGGTCCAGCTTACTTCAGGTGGCTAAACAAAAAGTGTATAAAACTTAAAGCCCTCTTACTAATGACCAAGGATGGCCTATATTATGACTGAGAGTTGGAGCTTTAGAGTGCTAATGAAATAGCAACACCCTAATTAGTGTATGTGATCCACAGGTGGTTCAGTAAGGTAACAAGTCACATAAGATCCATAAATAAATAATGAAATGAACAATAGTGCTACCAATTCCTCCAATAGTATGCCACTATAATAGTATGTTGCATGTGATACCTATGTAAATAAAAATACTATAAAAACATAACAGTATATATGTGTGCCAGTGCATAAAGTCCAATTGCGAAGTGCAAAAACCATATGTGGATGGTTAAATAGTGAACTCAGTTTCCAAAATAATCAGTGCCAGCAAAACTTCCAAGAGCTTCATAGGTGCTCCCCCGCATGGGTCCCCACTCACCAGCTCCTCGCACCCCTGCAGGGGTAGACAGCGTGTGGGACACAATCCTGTGTTGGTTCAGCCAATATCCCAGACAAGTTGCAGCCAAGGTGAAATGTATAGCTGCAGCAGGTTTCCAATCTCCACAGCTCCTTTACTTTCCAGGAAGTGATGAATGGCAAGCAGCAGGTTGTCCAGAATCTTTTGTTATTCTGAAGAAATCCTTATAGTTCTTATAGTTAGTCAGGTTGAAAAAAGACACAAGTCCATCCATGTGTGTTTGTCTGTGCTTCCAAGCACAGACAAACCACACATGGATGGACTTGTGTCTTTTTAGGAAGCACAGACAAACACACATGGATGGACTTGTGTCTTTTTAGGAAGCACAGACAAACACACATGGATGGACTTGTGTCTTTTTAGGAAGCACAGACAAACACACATGGATGGACTTGTGTCTTTTTAGGAAGCACAGACAAACACACATGGATGGACTTGTGTCTTTTTAGGAAGCACAGACAAACACACATGGATGGACTTGTGTCTTTTTAGGAAGCACAGACAAACACACATGGATGGACTTGTGTCTTTTTAGGAAGCACAGACAAACACACATGGATGGACTTGTGTCTTTTTAGGAAGCACAGACAAACACACATGGATGGACTTGTGTCTTTTTTCAACCTGACTAACTATAAGAACTATAAGGATTTCTTCAGAATAACAAAAGATTCTGGACAACCTGCTGCTTGCCATTCATCACTTCCTGGAAAGTAAAGGAGCTGTGGAGATTGGAAATTGGAAACGTGCTGCAGCTATGCATTTCACCTTGGCTGGGATATTGGCTGAACCAACACAGGATTGTGTCCCACACGCTGTCTACCCCTGCAGGGGTGCGAGGAGCTGGTGAGTGGGGACCCATGCGGGGGAGCACCTATGAAGCTCTTGGAAGTTTTGCTGGCACTGATTATTTTGGAAACTGAGTTCACTATTTAACCATCCACATATGGTTTTTACACTTAGCAATTGGACTTTATGCACTGGCACACATATATACTGTTATATGTTTTTATAGTATTTTTATTTACATAGGTATCACATGCAACATACTATTATAGTGGCATACTATTGGAGGAATTGGTAGCACTATTGTTCATTTCATTATTTATTTATGGATCTTATGTGACTTGTTACCTTACTGAACCACCTGTGGATCACATACACTAATTAGGATGTTGCCATTTCATTAGCACACAAAGCCCTGGTTCACACTGGTGCAATTTGACATGTCAAATCGGTGAAATTTGCCGCAAATTGCGAGCAATGGCACCGTCCTAATCGGTGCGACGCCGCATCTGCCGGGACTGACAGGCAGGAGTGAAATCGTGCGAGTTCAGCTGAACTCGCACGGCTTCACTCCCGCAGCCCCAGTGTGAACCTGGGCTAAAGCACCAACTCTCACTCATAATATAGGCCATCCTTGGTCATTAGTAAGAGGGCTTTAAGTTTTATACACTTTTTGTTTAGCCACCTGAAGTAAGCCGGACCCACCCACCCAGGGGAGGTGTTTAACAAGTCCCTATCCCTTTATTTCATTCTAAACCCCTGGATTACTCCTGAGGGGAGAGCAGCGCCACACCCCTTAACTATTTACATACACTTTAGGATCCCTCTATAATCTATAGGATCTCACCAGGGGGGCTGCAGCTCTACATAACACACTCTCTCCTAAGCGCAGGAATATTCATATTTCTTTACTAGTCTTCAAAAGATGGTCAGGTCTCATACATGGTACTTGAAGGGACATTGCTAGGTCTGGGTACCTCATGCAGGGGCTTTGGAATTTAGGTATTTGATCACCAAATCTCGACAATGCAGTGGGATGCCATTACCACAGTGCTAGAAAACATGTGCCTATAGGCAGCAGAGGCAAAGGGAGCTTTTCCCTGTATGATTGCTTGCCACACATTTTTTTCCTATCAGCATTAGGAATAATCATCATTACATTATCATAATATTCTAAACGTGTAGGCCTTATGCACACTGGGCATCAAAAACGTCACTTTTAAGGGTATTCAACTTTTTTTTCTGCCTCTAAACAACCTTACGTGTTAGCCTGTGGGCTTGATGTACTAAAATTGTAAATCGGGTGCAGCTGTGCATGGTAGCCAATCAGCATCTAACTTCAGTTCAATTAAAGTGTTACTAAACCCAGGACCCTGAATTCACTATATTTGGTCTCCCACAGTACAGAGAACATGGAAATGTAGTTATTTTAGTAAATATAAACTGCTAAATACCTTTTCTCATCAGCAGTTAAAGCAGTCTTGTGACTTCTATCAGTGTTCAGCAGAGCACTGGGTAAAGCTTGTAGGAGAAGTTTTCATTCTCCTCTGACTGCCCTATGAGGCTGCAGGCCCCCGGACCCTCTGTCTGGACAGTGATGATTGGCCCTATGCTGATCACATGCACCCTCCCAAAAAAAAAAAAAAAGAACTCTCTAGCCATACACACCAAACTGAGCATGTGCAGCTTGCCCCAAGGCTTTGTTTTATAAGGAGATGGGTTGGGACAGTGGAAGAAGGGGAGGATCAGAGAAGACAGTATCTAACAGCCTTTTTACACAATGTGGAGGATTAACCCCTTAGTTTTCACAGTGAGTATATCAAGCAAGCTTTACTGCATATACAGACTGATTTTACTGTTTTGGATTTAGTAACACTTTAAGCTTTGACAATAGGAAACCTGGGAGCTGATTGGTTTCTATGCAGAGCTGCACGAGATTTTGCACTCTCCGGTGTTAGTAAATCAACCCTAATGTGCTCTTGCACACATAGGAGTTTACAGGTGGTTAGAGGCAGAAAAAAAAATCACCAAATGTGTAAACACGTCTAAGCATGCCTAAGCACTTTTAGTGCGTTTAGTGCTTGAGCTTTCATTCATTTCAATGCCCAGAATAAATGAATATTCTGGCCAATGAAATTAGTGAATACCCGAACACCTGATGTCCTGAATGTACCTAAACACGTTTGCAAAATGTGGCTCTAGGTGAGTTTTTATTGTTGCTTTTCTTCCCTCTGCCAAGGAAAAGGTCATTCAGAAGAGCTGGACAAACATCCAGTTTGCATAAGGCCTAAAACAAGAAAAAAATATTTATAGACTTTATCTTTATAGACTTTCTATCTTTCTGTTATATCTTTCCACATGACATGCTCTTTCCACACCAGTCATTCTCAAGGGGTCTTTCTTTAGAATAGTGTCTGCATGAGTGACTACATGAGAAATTCTCTTGGACAGTTTTACCAGGTCATCTTCTTCACATGGCAGGCAGTCCTTAGGGCAATTTCATTCTTATTTTACCAGACTTTTGTCTTTACGTGTCAGGCTCTTTCAGGAGAACTGTTTTTTACATGCAGTGTTAATTTAATTGATGAAATTATTTTCATCAGCGGCATGTTTATAGTGACGAAAATGAATGAAAATATAATTAGTATTATGCCAATTGCCGAAAACTATGATGAAAATCAATTCCAACTTTCATCAACTAAATAAAACGGAACAAAAATGTAAGGGAGGGACCTTTACCCACCTGAACTTCTGCTTTCCTCGGAGCTCCGCCTGTCTGTTAAAGCCTCAATCCCCTGACCCTACCGGCAAGCTGTATTGGGTGAGAGGCGTAGGCTCCCTCTGTCTGTCTGCTGCCTGGGAGTTCTAGAAACAATGCCCTGCAAACCACATGGTGAGTGTTATCCCTCCCAGCAAGGTAGAAGTGCTTAGCACTGTGTAAAATAACATCCTCTCCAGACCAGTTCTCTGCCCTGTGCCCTCCCTCACTCCCATTTACTTCCCCATCCCGCTACATGTTCTTAGATTTTTACTCCAGGAGTATATAATGAGTTTGGAAATGCTAGAGAAATGCTTAAATAATGCATTACAATTTAACTAAACCTATTCGATTTTAATCGGCTAAAATATACTGGAGATTTTAGTCAACTAAAATATGACTATAACAATTCAGATGACTAAAATACGACTAAAACTAAAATGGCATTTTAGTCAAAAGACTATGACTAAAACTAAATTGAAATTTGACATCAATATTAATACTGTTTGCAAGGCATGTTCTCAACACTGCAGTTTCTTTCAGTAGATCAATTATTTTTAAAACCATCATTTCATAATGGAGCTTACCGTATTTGTACATTTTTGAGCATCCTGGATATTTGATGCAAAGAAAAAGTCAATGTGATACGGATGGTTTTATTAACAAGATAGCTATCTTTTTGATTTTTGTTCATGATAAAAAAAATTTCTTATAATAGTAGGATTAGGTTTACTTTAATGGTTAGGTATAGGACTGTAGCTCAAACAAAGAAGAAAATGTCTGCACAATCACATCCAATTACTGGATGCAGGGGAGGACGGGACAGGGGGGAATTTATCAATCAAGTCAGCACAGATAATATGTGCTGGTCTGGGGGTCCTGAGTGCATTCAGGCACCGCAATCAGAGTGAGAGCTGCAGTTAGTGACAGCAGGTGATCATTGTACTGTATATACTATCTGCTCCCTGTTCACAAATTATTACAGCAAAAGTGAGACTTTTTCTTACTTTCTTTAGGGAGTTAATGATGTCCTAATAAAAGGTTTCTCATTGCCTTTTCAAATTATTTGACCTGAAGAGATGAAGAGTCTAGAGGGCCTTTGCACTTCTCTTGTGGACCAGGGAAACCAGGGTTTGCAAAGCAATTGGGGATAATAAAAAAGCTACATGAGCACCAACACAGCCAATGGAGTTACAAACACTCAGAACTAAAAGTACATTACATATAATACATTTACTGAACCTGAAACTTCAACAGGGTTGTTTAGTAGACATGTGCATTCGTTTTCGTCCGAATGCATTTTCGTCCGAATTTCAGGTATTTTCGTTATCGTTTTAACAAACGAAAAACGAAAATGCAGAATCCGAAAACCGAAAGATCCGAC
Organism: Rana muscosa; assembly: GCA_029206835.1. NCBI lineage: Eukaryota > Metazoa > Chordata > Amphibia > Anura > Ranidae > Rana > Rana muscosa. The sequence continues at coordinate 147,393,965 of CM055126.1, read as the reverse complement.
ATAAACAAATGCTTAATTTTCATTTTCGTTGCAACAACAGTTCGATATAGATAGGAGATTCGACATGAGGCTGACAATAACAATCTGTGTCCATCGAACCTGTGGTCGAATGTGCCTAACCTTAACTCTATTAGTCCAAGATTATTCTACATAGGAGAGAAAAGATTCGACATTATAGAGAGAAAAGATTCGACATAGAGAGAAAAGATCACTGCTGGAATTGGGTGTGGGAAGTAAAATAAAAAAATGATGATGATGATGATGATGAATGTTATTGGCTGATTGTAACCAAAGAGGAGGAGCAGTAAAATAGCTAGAACTAACTTGACAATTCGACATGAACGACGAAGATTCAACGAAGCATCGAAAAACATACAAACGTCAAATCTGTCATTGAAGGCTTATGGTGTCTGTTGAAAGTTCTAAGAAGATTCTACGCAGCAGATAAACTGTACGACGCTGCAATCGTACATTTCCGGTCAAATGCTCGGCCCATAGGCTATAGAAGAATTCTAATGTTGGTTGACTAGTAGGGATGAGCTTCGAGTTCGAGTCGAACTCATGTTCGACTCGAACATTGCCTGTTCGCCCGTTCGCCGAACAGCGAACAAATTGGGGTGTTCGCGGCAAATTCGAAAAATCTATGGGAGAAATCTAAAGTGCTAATTATAAAGGCTTATATGCAAGTTATTGTCCTAAAAAGTGTTTGGGGACCCGGGTCCTGCCCCAGGGGACATGTATCAATGCAAAAAGAAGTTTTAAAAACGGCCGTTTTTTCGGGAGCAGTGATTTTAATAATGCTTAAAATGAAAAAATAAAAGTGAAATATTCCTTTAAATTTCGTACCTGGGGGGTGTGTATGATATGCATGTGAAGTGGCGCATGTTTCCCGTGCTTAGAACTGTCCCTGCAAATAATGTCATTTTTGAAAGAAAAAAATGCATTTAAAACTGACTCGCGGCTATTAATGAATTGTCGGCTCCCGGCAATACATACAAAAGTCATTGATAAAAAAAAAAAAAAGCGTGGGGGTTCCCCAGAATTCAATTACCAGGCCCTTCAGGTCTGGAATGGATATTAAGGGGAACCCCGCCGCAAATTAACAAAAAAAATGGCGTGGAGTCCCCCTAAAAATCCATACCAGACCCCTTATCCGAGCACGCAACCTGGCCGGCCGCAGGGGAAAAGGGGGGGACGAGAGAGCGCCCCCCCTCCCTCCTGAACCGTACCAGGCCACATGCCCTCAACATGGGGAGGATGTCCCCATGTTGATGGGGACAAGGGCCTCATCCCCACAACCCTTGCCCGGTGGTTGTGGGGGTCTGCGGGCGGGGGGCTTATCGGAATCTGGAAGACCCCTTTAACAAAGGGGACCCCCAGATCCCGGCCCCCCCTATGTGAATTGGTAAGGGGTACATTGTACCCCTACCATTTCACGAAGAAAGCGTAAAAAAATGTTTAAAAAAACACACAAACACCTTGAAAAAGTCCTTTATTTAAAAAAAAACAAAAAAACATTCCAGCGGTGAAATCCAGTGTCCCGCGGCGATCCCGATGTCCAGCGCTGTCCTTCATTGGTTGTGCCTGAGCGGACCTGATGGGGAACTCCCTCTCAGTATTTTAAATGTATAGACCCGCCCCTTCTAAATTTCCCCATCAGGTCCGCTCAGCGGACCAGATGCGGAACATGAGAAGGGGCGGGTCTATACATGTATTACCAAAGTGAGAGCAGTTCCCCATCAGGTCCGCCCCCTCGGTATGTCGGACCCGCCTACGTCATTGGCTTGAGCGGGGAACTTCCTTCACTGTGTAGTTTAAATTTAGGACAGCGCTGGACATCGGGATCGCCGCGGGACACTGGATTTCACCGCTGGAATGTTTTTTTTTTTTTTAAATAAAGGACTTTTTCAAGGTGTTTGTGTGTTTTTTTTTAAACATTTTTTTACGCTTTCTTCGTGAAATGGTAGGGGTACAATGTACCCCTTACCAATTCACATAGGGGGGGCGGGATCTGGGGGTCCCCTTTGTTAAAGGGGTCTTCCAGATTCCGATAAGCCCCCCGCCCACAGACCCCCACAACCACCGGGCAAGGGTTGTGGAGATGAGGCCCTTGTCCCCATCAACATGGGGACATCCTCCCCATGTTGAGGGCATGTGGCCTGGTACGGTTCAGCAGGGAGGGGGGGCCGCTCTCTCGTCCCTCCCCTCTTCCCCTGCGGCCGGCCAGGTTGCGTGCTCGGATAAGGGGTCTAGTATGGATTTTTAGGGGGACTCCACGCCATTTTTTTTTACATTTGGGGTGGAGTTCCCCTTAAAATCCATGCCAGATCTGAAGGGAGGGCCTGGAATGGATATTTGGGGGAACCCCACGTCAATTTTTTTTAAAATTTGCGACGGGGTTCCCCTTAATATCCATTCCAGACCTGAACGGCCTGGTAATTGAATTCTGGGGAACCCCCACGCTTTTTTTTTTTTTTTATCAATGACTTTTGTATGTATTGCCGGGAGCCGACAATTCATTAATAGCCGCGAGTGAGTTTTAAATGCATTTTTTTCTTTCAAAAATGAAATTTTTTGCAGGGACAGTTCTAAGCACGGGAAACATGCGCCACTTTACATGCATATCATACACACCCCCCAGGTACGAAATTTAAAGGAATATTTAACTTTTATTTTTTCATTTTAAGCATTATTAAAATCACTGCTCCCGAAAAAATGGCCGTTTTTTAAAACTTCTTTTTGCATTGATACATGTCCCCTGGGGCAGGACCCGGGTCCCCAAACACTTTTTAGGACAATAACTTGCATATTAGCCTTTATAATTAACACTTTAGATTTCGAACGTTCGAGTCCATTGTATTTAATAGGGTTCTAAAGTTCACACTAACATTTTGTCTGTTCGCAGGTTCTGGTGCGAACCGAACAGGGGGGTGTTCGGCTCATCCCTGTTGACTAGTAATAGTAATTAAAAAATATAATTATTACTAGTCATACAATAGAATTCATCTATAGCTTGTAGGCGGAACATTCAACCGGAAATGTACGATTGCAGCGTCGTACAGTTTCGCTGCTCCGTCGAATCTTCTTTGAACATTCGACAGACACCATAAGCCTTCAATGACAGATTCGACCTTAATTAATTCAGATTTTCGGACGAATGCAATTTCTAACGAAAAACAAAATAAATAAAAACGAATTTCGGGAGTAACTAAATAAATTTATTTTTCTAACGAAAACGAAATTCCGAAACAAAATATTTCAGTGTGCACATGTCTATTGTTTAGGCACCAGGGTTCCTGTTGGATAAAATATTTGACTGCCTGATGTAGACTAAGGCCCCTTTCACACTGGGGCGTTTTTCATGCGGTTTAGCGCTAATATTAGCGCTATTATACCGCATGAAAAATTCGTGCCTGTAGCCTTCAATGTGAAAGCCCGAAGGCTTTCACACTGAAGCGGTGCGCTAGCAGGACCGCTCCAAAAGTCCTGCTAGCCACTTCTTTACAGCGGTGAAGGAGCGATGAACACAATGGGACACCGCGGTAATACCGCCCGCAAACCGCGGCAATAGCCGCGGTTTGCGGGCAGTATTAACCCTTTTTCGGCCGCTAGCGGGGGTTAAATTCACCCCCCTAGCAGCCGCATAAAGCTTAGTTACAAATATAGGCTTTGGGTGAATGCATTTAAAGTGTATTTGAATTAAAAACATGTTTATATATTAGAGTTAAAAAGTCCTTAGATGCAGCACAAGGCCAGGACAAGGGGTGGGCAGGAGGGACGGCTGCCCTGGGCACTGTGGTGTCATGTCATGTGGGAAGGGGGGGGCATAAGGAGATTGGGGGGAGGGGATTTGTTTTGGAAGGGGGAATTTTTAGGGGTGGCAGGGGGTAAGTATTGTTCTAGGAGGGCATATTTAGAAGGGTGGCTAAGAGTGATGATTTTGGGAGTTTTGGGGGGGGGGGATTTGTGCTAGGAGGGTGGATTTGGGGGAAATTTGTGATGGGAGTGGGGATTTGAAGTTGGGCTAGGAGGGGTGAATTTTTTTTTTTTTTTGGGGGGGGGGCTTAGTCTGAAAAAATAAAACCAATGCAGCCACCATATCTAAGGACTGGAAGCTGTTATGTAATACAATTTTGGTTTTGGATATGCAGGAAATTGGAACACCATAAACAGGTACAAGAGATTATAGATGGTAATCTTATCTTTGGTGTTACAGTGAAATATTTGCTAAAGGAGCCTTATTTACTTTGGCACCACGAGAGTGGTCCTGCCAAAGGTCATGTTGGTAAATTCTAACTAACCTTCAGGTTTAGAGCTCTAAGCAGGGCCACTGATAAGGCAGTGCAGCCAGTCCTCCTGTACTGGGCCCTGGCCCCATAAAATCACTCCAGGGGGATTGTTCCTAGCACATGTGCCCCTTCCATCTGCTGCCAGGACCCCCCGTGTGCCCCTTCCCCCCACAACGCTGCTGGCCTCCGTCCCCCCTCTCCTGCGCACAGGACACCAGCACACAGGGGTATGTTTCAGGATGCAGAGCAGGGGAAGGGGCCCATTAAAGTGGTTGTAAACCCACTTATACAACATGCACCTACAGGTAAGCCTAGATTAAGGCTTACCTGTAGGTGCATGAAATATCTCCTTAACCTACACGGTTAAGGAGATATTTGCATTTAAAACCGGTGCCGCTGACGTCACGCGCATTCGCACTAGCAGGCCGGCTTAGTAGCCGGATTTCTGAATGGAGTTAGCGGCCCGAGCATGCATGCGTGTGACGTCATCGCCGCTCCTGGGCCAATAACAGCGCCGGAGCGGCGATACACGGAAGGCAGAGGGGAGCAAGATGGCATCAGCGATGGAGGTGTCCGAGCACCGCTGCGGGGGCTTCGATCTCAGGTAAGTGATTCATAATGAGCTAGTATGCTATGCATACTAGCTCATTATGTCTTTGTTTTGCAGGTTGTTTAAAAAAAAAAAAAAGCGGGGTTTACAACCACTTTAAACATGTAATTTGCTGGCCTCTTCCTTTCCTGAATGAACACCGTGAGCATTTGGTACCAATCACTCTTGTGTCCATCGCTGAAGCATAGTAAACACGGTTTACCATGCTTCAGTTTGTGAATGAACAGGAACATTCAGATTGCTTCCTATTCATTCATCTGTGCAGCTGAGGTTGCAGAAAACTGTAGTAAATCCAGGAAGGGAACAGGCAGCAGCTTCAGTGGAGGGAGATTTCTGCAGCATATTTGGCAAGTACAGAATCACAGTATAAATAAAATATTATGCAAAGTGGTTGGAGGGAAGCTTCAGAATGGCAAAGATGTTTTTATTACAAATTATGTGAGCAGACTGCAGTTCCACTTTAATACCAACTTTGGGACAAAAAATATATACCTATACTAGCATGCAAAATAATGATAAACACCTTTCTTGTGACTTATTCACGGCTCTCACAAAGCACATCTTTCTTTTGTGTCGCTCTCTCATGTAAAATGTGTTAATTTTAGTGTCTGCTTGTAGTAATCACTGTATGTTTATGATCACCATAGTATAGCACTTTGTATATAATAGGCCTTTAAATAACATATCAAACATAAAAATTATGGTGATTTGCAAATAGGTATGTATGGTTTATTTGAAGAAATGTTGCTGAAAAAGAAACATCCATACAATACTAAGATGCTGCATCTGACAATGCTGTCTTCAATGTAGTAATTGACCTGCAGTAACCTGAAGCGATACAGTTATCCTAATTATGTGCTATGGCCCAGATTTTTTTTCCCGTAACAGTACTAGCGAGTCTGTTTATCGGGGGCATCAGACCTTCGTTAAAATGTACTGGTGGGAGTCATGACCCATTTCCTGTAGATTTTGCTTGTTATATCTGAGCATTTTCACCTACTCTACCAGAAAACATCAAATAGTATAACAACATCTTGCTTTACAACTATTTTCATTGTAATGACCACTCTTCAAAAATGCCTACTAGTAAAAAAATATAGTTTTTTTTCCAAAGATGTCTGTCTTTTTTTTGTTCATAGCACAAAAAATAAAAACCACAGAGGTGATCAAATACCACCAAAAGAAAGCTCTAGTTGTGGAAAAAAATGGAAATACATTTTATTTGGGTACAGCGTCCACGCAATTGTCAGTTAAAGTAACGCAGTGCCGTATTGCAAACAATGAAGGGGGTAAATCTTCCGGAGGTCAAGTAGTTAAGCACTTCAGCCCTGGTAGGATTTACCCCCTTAATGACCAAGCCATTTTTTGTGATACGGCACTGCGTCAATTTAACTGACAATTTCGCGGTCATACGACATTGTACTCAAACAAAATTGATGTCCTTTTTTTCCCCTCAAATAGAGCTGTCTTTTTGTGGTATTTGATCACCTCTGCATTTATGTTTTACGCTATAAACCAAAAAAAAACTAAAAACCACAATATTAAAAAATGATTTTTTTTTTACTTTCTGCAATAATACATATCCTAAAAATTTAAAAAAAAAAACGAATTTATACATCAGTTTAGGCCAATGTGTATTCTTCTACATATTTTTGGTAAAAAAAATCCCAATAAGCGTATATTCATTGGTTTGCGCAAAAGTTCTAGCGTCTACAAAATAGGGGATGGATTTAGGAACTTTACATTTTTTTTATTGTTTTTATTGGTAATGTCGGCGATCTGCGATTTTTACCAGGACTGCGACATTGCGGCGGACAAATCTGCCCCTTTTTGGGAACCAGTAACACCAATACAGTGATCAGTGCTAAAAAATATGCACTGATCAATGTATAAATGACATTGGCAGGGAAGGGGTTAACACTAGGGGGCAATCAAAGGTTAACTGTGTTCCCTGGGTGTTTTCTAACTGTGTGGGGGATGGGCTCACTGGAACAACACAGAGATCACTGTTCCTGATTACTTGGAACAGAAGATCTCCGTGTTGTCCCCTGTCAGAACATGGATCCGCCTTGTTTACATGGGCAGATCCCCGGTCTGCCTCTCTGTACCACGATCGTGGGTTGCCGGCAGACATCGAGTCCACAGGACCTGCGTGCGCGCCCACAGTATCTCATGCACGAAACTACGTACAAGTACGCCGTTTCGCACAGCCGGGCCGCCCTGCCACAGTATATGTGCGGTGGGCGGTCCGGAAGTGGTTAAAGCAAAAGATGATAATTATTTTAATTGTATTTTTTATCTTTTGCTTTTAAAGGTAAAGAAGAGATTTGGGGTATTTTTGACCCCAGATCTCTCCATAAAGAGGACCTGTCATCCTTATTTTTATTACAAGGGTTGTTTACATTCCTTGTAATAGGAATAAAAGTGATAAAAAAAAGGAAAGAATTAAAGGAACAGTGTAAAAATGAAAAATAAAATAAATAAGAAAGAAAAAAATTTAAAGCGCCCCCATTCTTCCGTGCTCACTCGCAGAAGCGAATGCATACATAATACATAAGTCGCGCACGCATATGTAAACAGTATTCGCACCATACCTATGAGGTATTACTGCGAACGTTAGAGCAAGAGCAATAATTTAAGCGTTTGATATCCTCTGTAACTCTAAAGAGGTTACCTGTAAAAGCGTTTAAAGCGTCCCCCATAGAGATTTCTAAGTACCGTAGTTTGTCGCCATTCCACGAGCATGTGCAATTTTAAAGCGTGACATGTTAGGTGTCCATTTACTCGGCCTAACATCTTTTACATTTTACAAAAAAAATGGGGTATATCTTGTGTTTTTGTTTTTTAATTCATTAAAGTGTATTTTTTCCCCCAAAAAAATGTGTGTGCAAATACCGTGTCCGATAAAAAATTGCAACGATCGCCATTTTATTCCCCAGGAACTCTTGTAAAAAAAAAAAATATATATATTATATATATATATATATATATATATAGTGGAACCTCGGATTGCGAGTAACGCGGTTAACGAGCGTTTCACAATAGGAGCACTGTATTTGCTAAAATCCTGACTCGGTTTACGAGTGTTGTCTTGCAAAACGAGCAGGATTCAGGCCAAAGCGGGTGCAGTTACCGCATTTGACCTGAGGTGGGAGGGGTGCCGGAGCCGAATGGCGCCGATTGGCAGCGTTCGGAAACGGCCGGAAAGGCTCGTGAACTGTCTTTCCGAGGTTTGCCGAAGTCAGCCGAACTGTCCTCGGGCCTTTCCGGCCATTTCCGAGGCTCTCCGGCGCACCTGCCTCTGGCCGCATGCGGTATTGCATCCCATTGAAGTCAATGCGGAACAAATTATTTTAGTTTCCATTGACTTCAATGGCGAAACTCGCTTTGATATGCGAGTACTTTGGATTACGAGCATTCTCCTGGAACGGATTATGCTCGTAATCCAAGGTTCCACTGTATGTGTGTGTGTGTGTGTGTATATATATATATATATATATATATATATATATATATATATATATATATATATATATATATATATATATATATATATATATATATATATATATATATATATATATAATCAGTATCTCACAAAGTGAGTACACCCCTCACATTTTTGTAAATATTTCATTATACTTTTTCATGTGACAACACTGAAGAAATTACACTTTGCTACAATGTAAAGTAGTGAGTGTACAGCTTGTATAACAGTGTAAATTTGCTGTACCCTCAAAATAACTCAACACACAGCTATTAATGTCTAAACTGCTGGCAACAAAAGTGAGCACACCCCTAAGTGAAAATGTCCAAATTTGGCCCAAAGTGTCAACATTTTGTGTGGCCACTATTATTTTCCAGCACTGCCTTAACCCTCTTGGGCATGAAGTTCACCAGAGCTACACAGGTTGCCACTGGAGTCCTCTTCCACTTCTCCATGACGACATCACAGAGCTGGTGGATGTTAGAGACCTTGCGCTCCTCCACCTTCCCTTTGAGGATACCCCACAGATGCTCAATAGGGTTTAGGTCTGGAGACATGCTTGGCCAGTCCATCACCTTTACCCTCAGCTTCTTTAGCAAGGCAGTGGTTGTCTTGGAGGTGTGTTTGGGGTCGTTATGTTGGAATACTGCCCTGCGGCCCAGTCTCCGAAGGGAGGAAATCATGCTCTGCTTCAGTATATCACAGTACATGTTGGCATTCATGGTTCCCTCAATGAACTGTAGCTCCCCAGTGCCGGCAGCACTCATGCAGCCCCAGACCATGACACTCCCACCACCATGCTTGACTGTAGGCAAGACACACATATCTTTGTACTCCTCACCTGGTTGCCACCACACACACTTGACACCATCTGAACCACATAAGTTTATCTTGGTCTCATCAGACCACAGGACATGGTTCCAGTAATCCATGTCCTTAGTCTGCTTGTCTTCAGCAAACTGTTTGCAGGCTTTCTTGTGCATCATCTTTAGAAGAAGCTTCCTTCTGGGACAACAGCCACGCAGACCAATTTGATGCAGCGTGCGGCGTAAGGTCTGAGCACTGACAGGCTGACCCCCCACTCCTTCAACCTCTGCAGCAATGCTGGCAGCACTCATACGTCTATTTCCCAAAGACAACCTCTGGATATGACGCTTAGCACGTGCACTCAACTTCTGAGTGGAACCTGTCCTGTTAAACTGCTGTATGGTCTTGGCCACTGTGCGGCAGCTCAGTTTCAGGGTCTATCAATCTATCTTTATGTAGAGGAACAATTTTTTTTTTCAGATCCTCAGAGAGTTCTTTGCCATGAGGTGCCACGTTGAACTTCCAGTGACCAGTATGAGAGAGTGAAAGCGATAACGCCAAATTTAACACACCTGCTCCCAATTCACACCTGAGACCTTGTAAAACTAATGAGTCACATGACACCGGGGAGGGAAAATGGCCAATTGGGCCCAATTTGGACATGTTTAGATATTAATGGCTGTGTGGAGTTATTTTGAGGGGACAGCAAATTTACACTGTTATACAAGTTGTACACTCACTACTTTACATTGTAGCAAAGTGTAATTTCTTCAATGTTGTCACATGAAAATATATAACACAATATTTACAAAAATGTGAGGGGTGTAATCACTTTTGTGAGATACTGTGTGCGTGTGTGTATATATATATATATATATATATATATATATATATATATATATAAAATGTTTGGGGGTTATAAGTAATTTTCTAGCAAAAAATACTGATTTAAACTGAGAAAAACCTGGTCTTCAAGTGGTTAGCTGAGGCTACAATATGCTTTTACATGTCCCTTTCAAATGTATACAATAAACACATTTATTTGGAGAGAGCCCATCTTCAAATCCCACAGCAAATACATTGTAATGTAACCCAAATCCACCATAAACTTTAACAAACAATAAACAGACTTACACGCATATGTGACAATATGAAAAGAATAGGAGAGCTTCACTGGCATGCTTCTGGAAGATGGCTCTGCGATGCTGTGAGGATGAAACTTTATTAACAAATACAAACACTTCCTGTTTCCTATCTGAAAAGAAATAGACCAATAGATTGCTGCCTGATCAACACAATAATAATGTGATAGACAGTACACAGTGCATGTTAGTTGTGGTCATTGCTCTATGCACAGCACAAATCCCACAGTCCATAGTTCCTAGTCCATAAAAAAAGCAAGCAAAAGGCTATATTCCTAGATACAGTGGGAGAATGGAGAACGAACATTGCCACTCTTTACCAGGAAGTCAGATCACAGAAGCAAAAAAAAAGAAAGAAATTTGGAGAAGGCTGAGGGTAATAGAAGGTACTAAGATCACAAACTTTAATAGAATTTTATTTTATTTATAAACCAGAACTTTGTGTTTCTTTAACCACTTGCCGACCGTCTTATAGACGTTTTTACTGCAGTTTTACTGTGCGCAGGATCACGTGTATATATATATATATATGTATACAAGTGATCCTGCACTTTCGGGTAGGGGGCGCAAATGCGCACAGCCGGAGGCTCGCTCTTGCTGTGATTACACACAGCAGGAGGCGATCAGCGGGTACCGCAGACTCTCTGTCCACCAGCACCCGCCGATCATCATCCACAGAGACAGAGCTGCAATTTGCCTATGTAAACAAGGCAGATCGCCATTCTGACAGGAGGGGGCATTGATCCTATGTCTTTGCAAAGCGGGGACTAGAATCCACGTCTTCCCCTAGTAAAAGCACCTCCCACAGTTTAGAAAAACACTCGTCAGGCACACGTTAACCCTTTGGTGTTTAACTCCTTCCCAGCCAGTGTCATTAGTACAGTGACAGTGCATATTTTTAGCACTAATCACTGTATTGGTGTCACTGGTTCCCAAAAAGTGTCAGTTAGTGTCCAAATGGCTCCCACAATATCACAGTCCCGCTATAAGTCGCTGATTGCCCCCCACTTCTAGTAAAAAATTAATAATTAAAAAAATATATCCCATAGTTTGTAGGCACTATAACTTTTGCGCAAACCAATCAATATAGACTTATTGTTTTGTTTTTTTTTACCAAAAAAATGTAGCAGAATACATATTGGCCTGAATTTATGGAGATATTGTATTTTTTCAATTGTTTTATTGGATATGTTTTATAGCAGAAAGTAAAAAAATGTAGTACTAAGAAAAATACATTTATTTTTAAGTGTATTAGTGCTACCATGGCCATCTATAACATTAAGGGTGTGGTCTATGAAGGTCTTTTGTTTGGGGTACATGTTGTGGATAGGGGTGCATTTTAACGGCATGTTCAAGAATTCCAAATAAAATGTCCAAACTGTTTTAATAAACTGAATTCAGGTCTGTCATAGTATTTTTGCAGTTTAATTGATTTCATAGGATAGAAGAAGATAGATTTCATAGACAAGCACTTAAGCACTGAGACCACAGGTTAAGCAGCTCTCTTACTGAAGTAGCTCTGGTACACCCCTGTCTATAGTGTAGAATGACATTTAGAGGATTATAGGTTAGGCTTGAGTCCCCTGCAATAGAAAGGTTAGTGCGTGGGATGGTTAAAATGACATTTTATCTATCTTTCATTTAAATGCCAGCCTTTAAATATAATTATAAGACCAGAGTGTTGTACACTAGAATAATGTATTGACCTGGGTCACTCCTATGCAAGTCAGCTCGTAATGATTTTTTTTTATATAATAGGCACTTGCGCAAGTAGAATATCAGTGTATATCTACAGGAAGACTATACTTTCATCAGCCTGTGTATTCTAACATACAAAAAATAAATTGTCACTGGATAGCCAGCACAAGAAACTCATACGTTTTGGTGCTTTCACTGTCCTGAGATCCTGATATTAGACACACCGTAACTTTACACTGGTTCCACACAAAAGTTGCACAACTTCGGATCTGACTTTGCCCTGCGGCTTTGGATCTGACTTCCATGCGACTTTAATGAACAGGATCCGATTTTGAGATGGGTGCTTTTTATGGCAAATTTACAAACAAAATGGTGTGAGGCCCCCCCCCAAAATCCATACCAGACCCTTATTCGAGCATGCCGTCCGGCAGGCCAGGAAACCATACCAGGCCACATGCCCTCAACATGGGGGTGTGCTTTGGGGCAGGGGGGCTCTACCTGGGCTGTGGGCAGGGGGCTTATTGGAATCTGGAAGCCCCCTTTAAGAAAGGGGGCCCCCAGATCCCACCCCCCTACATTTATGTGTATGGGGTGCATGGTACCCCTACCCATTCAACCATAAAAAGCAGTGTAGTGTAACAAAAAACATGAGGCAGTTTTTGACATTAAAAATTAATAATATGTCTAGCGCTTGGATTCTAAATGGGTTCTTAACGGGAGGGTGCAGGAGCTGCTGTAGGACTCGGGTCCTCTCTTCTGGAAGGTGAATGACTTCACTGCATCCCCTCAATTGGTGTGGAATGCCTTTAAGGCCTTCATCCGTGGTCAATTTATCTCAGCCATTAAAACCGCAAGGGTCGAGTATAACTCACAGTTGTCCTTACTGTAGCAGGCCGAGTCAGGAGCAGCTTCTAAGTTTGTGTCCTCCCCCATTGGGGACAACTACTCTTCACTTGCTCAGGCTCGTAGGGACCTGGAATTTCACCTTACCTCCCTCACTCATGCCGATGCTGCCATACAGGCTGGCAGGCTGTTTGAGTCTGGGGACAAAAACGGCAGATTGCTTGCAAACCTTGCAGCGGACTCCCGACGTCTGACGGTAGTTTTCAAACTGCTTTCGGACGCGGGAGAATATATAACCAACACTACCGACATATTACATGAGTTCAAAATCCTTATATCACCAGGGCCCTTCCCCAGATCTCTCATCCCCGCATGACACTCTGCGTACTCTTTCCTTGTCGACCCTGTCTGATGAGGAGGCTGCCTCACTAGATGCAGAAATTTCTATCCACAAAATAATTAAAGCAGTTAACTCTTCTCCACCTAATAAATATCCTGGACCTGACGGGTTACCGGGAGATTGGTATAAATTACAAATTGAACACTTAGCTTTTAGGCTGTGCAAGGTCTTCTCAGAATAATATGAGTCCCAGTCCCTACCCCCATCCATGTATCAGGCACATATCATACTCATACCCAAGTCAGGGAAAGACCCCAAGTACTGTGCCTCTTACAGACCGATTTCCCTTTTTAAATTATGATCTTAAAGTCCTGACCAAAGTGCTAGCAACAAGACTGACCAAAATCTTACCATGTTTGGTTAGTATTGATCAAACTGGCTTTATCCCCGGAAAATCAACTGACATTAATCTACGCAGAGTTCTGACTCACTTGCAGCTCCCTCCTGACGATTTAGCCTCTAGAGTTATGGTTATGCTTGACATAGATCAAGCTTTTGATTCGATAGATTGGGCATACATATCGGCCGTGTTGGAAGTCATGGGTTTTGGTCCACGTTTTCGTAACTGGATCAAGATCCTATACAAAGCCTCTTTAGCACAAATTAAACTGGGAGATGAGTTATCAGAGGAGCTTCCCATTGGCAGAGGGACCAGACAAGGGTGCCCATTGTCCCCGGCGCTGTTTGCGCTTGTCATGGAACCCATAGCACAAGCCATACGTAACTCTCCCCTCATTGAAGGCATTCAAGTTGGTACCATCACAGAAAAAGTAGCACTTTATGCGGATGACAGGGTCCTCCTTTTTAAAAGACCCTGGACCCTCCCTTAAAGAGGCACTGGCATTGCTCTCCTTTTATTCCCCCCTGACAGGGTTAAAGGTCAACTGGGACAAATCTCTGATCCTGCCCATAGATAGGGAGGCTGAGGCCAGGGCTGACCCGGATTTGCCCCTCAAGTGGACTGCTTCTGCCAAATATTTGGGGGTAGTGATTTCCCCAAAAGCATAAGACTATGTGACCCTAAATTTACTACCACTATTGAATCTAACGAAGCAGCATTTATCAGCGCGGTCCCACCTCCCCCTCTCATTAGTGGGAAGGATTAATCTTTTAAAAATGAAGTTACTGCCCTCTATACTGTATATCATCCGCCATGCCCCGGTGTGGATGCCTAGGAAAAATTTTAGGCAATTTGAGTCTGCAATGACCTAATTTTTTTGGGGCACTCAAAGGCCTAGGTTTCGGCTGACGGTCTTGCAAAGGCCATGGACCGAGGGCATGTCTGAATTTATTTACATATTACCTTGCAGATCTGCTCACTCAGGCCCACAACTAATGCTGCCATGGTGCTTGAGGCTGCACAGCTTGGCTCTTATGAAGCACTACGAAATATACTTTACAGAGGTGGTTTAACATCGCTCCCTCTCACCCAATCTATGACTGCCGTTATTAAGGCAAGGCAACTCCAACATCCAGGGCCCTCATCTACTTACTCACCACATACGCCTCTATGGCATAACCCCTCCCTAAAGCAATTCTTCTTGATTCCTGACTCCACTGTGTGGGCTTCCAAAGGGATAAAATATCTTAGTCAGATCTGTGAGGGGGGTGTGCTCCAGACTTTCAACTCCCTCAAGGTGAAATACGCCCTCCCCAATTCATATTTATTTATGTTCCTTCGGTTGAGGCATGCCTTTCAGACCTAATTTGGCAATCAGCCTATAACCTTAACCTTGTCCAGAACTGAAGCTATGTTACGGGGGGATAGTCTGGGTAAACCACTCTCTTCAATATATAAGTCTCTTCAACCCTCCATTCACGTTGGCCTTGACAAACTATTGTCGCGCTGGGGGGAGGAAGTCCCTGAGTTAGATTCCGAAGACTGGGAGGATGTTTAGGACTACCCTATGCAAAGCTTGGTATCATCCAGAGACAGATTAATCCAATTTAAGATTCTTCATAGAGTATATCTCACACCTCAATGGTTACATAAGATCACACTCCTCACAATGTTGGCGCTGTACAGCTGACCCTGCCACGTTCCTGCATGTGTTTTGGGAGTGTCCGGGCATTCGATTATTCTGGATGATGGTTGCCCGATGTATTTGCACAGTCACCACAATTGCAATACCTCTATCAATTGATGTTTGGATCTTAGGGCTCATTCACATACTAGCTACCTCTAGATCTATGAGAACTTTGATAGGACTCTTATTGTTCTACGCACGTAAGTCTATACTCCTTAAATGGAAATCTACCCAGCCCCCCCTCATTAGATTATTGGAAGAATATAGTCAATAAAGCAGTTCCATTGTATAAATTTGTATATAAATCTAGGGGATGTCCAATAAAATTCTCCAAAGTATGGGATATTTGGACAGAGTCCAGAGAAACTGTTGGATCCTCGGCAACCCCTACATAGGCTACTCTGTTTTGCTTCTGTTTACTGCTTAGATGTGGATACAAAGAATGTGCCACCCGACCCTTTTACTTTACTTTGCACACTCCAGATACCTTGCTTCCAGTTACCCTAAGCCTTGGTTACCAACCACCTTGCGTTTTGTTGTTTTGTCTTTTAATGTGTGTGTTTTCACTTAAGCCTGGGTATGCCCAATAGGCTTTGTTTTGTATTCCAATTTATATTTTTACAATAAAAAAAAATAATAATAATATCACCCTATGTAGATCCAACGCCAATCACAGTGTCTTCTTCTGGTGCCGCCGCCCCGATAAAGAAAAAAAAACGCTCCTCTGACTACTGTTTCCACCGTTCTGGCAGCCCCTGTGTCTGATAGTTCTTATATAGCTATGGGCAGTTGCCATGTGGTGATATCACTCGGAGACCCCGCCCCTTGTGATGTCATGGACCTGCGCATGATGGGTCAGTAACATCACAAGGAGGAAGGGCCCCCCCGCCCCAAAGCACCCCCTCCATGTTGAGGGCATGTGGCCTGGTATGGTTCAGGAGTGGGGGGGCTCGCTTGCTCCCCCCCTTTCCTGGGCTGCATGCTCAGATAAAAATCTGGTATGGTTTTGGGGGGGGCCCCACGCCGTTTAAAAAAAAAACATTGGCATGGGGTTTCCCTTAAAATCTATACCAGACCTTATGGTCATGCGACTTGTGCTCTCGAAGTCGGAGCGCTTGTCGCACCAGTGTGAACCGGCCCTAAGTATCACTTTATCCATTCATTTGTGCTTTGACGTATGTGAAATGTATAGCAGCATTACCATTATGGTCCATCATACTGTATCATTTGAATGATTGTAAATACCTTTTTTATACTTTCTGCAACTTGGTGATGAGACTTTTTTCCAGTTTGTAGGGAGGACGCCCCCTAGGAGCAGGTTATGCACCCACAAGCCATATTAGGTAGTACTTTACATCGTATTTTCTGAGTAGTAAACTCTTTGAACCCAGGGACACATCCATCTTGACCTCTCACTTACATCATTCCACCACATTTCAAGACAGGGATGCTGAACGTGCGCCAATCTTCACCAGCCCACTATGTCTCACCTTGATCCCACATTGTGTACACAAACGTAAAACTTCACTCTCATGACCCGCAGGCCAGGTTTAGACTGACCCTGGGCCGCAGCAGGCTCCAAGATGGAGACTGAGCGAGAAGGTGAGGGACCAAGAAGCACAACGGTCCCACTACACCTTCACGGCTATCCTCCCCCCCCCCAGCAGTGTGCCCATCCAACAAGGTTGTATGTGTTGTCTCCCACCTATTTAGTGTGCTTATACCCAGAAGGTAAATGGCTTTCACTCCCAGTATTCATGCTGTAATACACCATAGTTACACTTGTTTTCCCATAATAGACACTTCTTCCCAGTAAATTACACTGACAACTTTATTCATTAGTCCTTTACCTTTACTTGCAGACTTGAAAGTGAACATGATCAAATCACATCATTCTTCAAAATATCTCTCCCATACATGTGCAGTTGATAAATATACAATTAGCTCTGCAATATCTTTTTAGGTAGATTGGCTGTGATGCTAAATTGAGATACTGGGCTCCATTCACGAAACTGTAGCTTACCGCATTCAAGTATGTGGTAAGATGCCGCACAGCGTTTTTTAAAAAGCGTTTTGGCATTTACTAAACCATCTCTACTAAAATCCTGTATTAGTTATTTTATGAAATCATGCAGTATTTAAGTAGTGAAAACCTGCGGTAATTTTACTGCTGGCAGAAGCCAGCGTCCTTAACACAGACTGTAAAAAGCTGGATGTTAAGGAGCAGGGGACCTTAACAACCAGTAACTGTCATGGTTGTTAAGGAGTGGGCGGCCGCCACGTCCTTAACAACCAATGAGTCATCAGCTGTCAGTGGGGTTCCCACTGACAGCTGAATGTAAAAAAATTGCCGGCAATGAAAAATTAAGGAAAATAAAGACGTGCCCCCCCCCCCCCATCCATACCAGGCCCTTGGGTCTGGAATAAATTTTGAGGGGAACCCCCACACCAAATTTCTTTTTTTTTTTTTAAATGGCGTGGAGTTCCCCAAAATCCATACCATACCAGGGCTTTGGGCTCTGCATTGGTTTTGATGATGTCACAACCTTACACCGCCAGAGCAAAGTCGATAAGATGCTGCAGGTACTGGTCTAGCAGCATGCAGGAGACTGCAGGAGGGAGAATCAAGTAAGTAAATCCATTTTTGCATGTCCCCTAGATCTAAACAAGCAGTTAACCTTGCTGTGTGGGTGCAGCCTCACTACAAGGAGGAGTTTCCAAATCTCCTGGAGTTTAGTTTTAACTCTCTTCCTTTGTGGTTATCTAGGCAAGACGTGAGAAGAAATCTCCCAAGTGAGTATATACCTGTCTCCATGCAAATAGTTTGCTTCAGCTGGGTTTTAGTCATTAAATTATTGTAATAGAAGTGTATTTTCTGGAAGAAGATACAGGCTAGGTTCACACATATGCAGGTCGGGTAACAGGTGCTAATTGCACGTGTTCCCCAACCCGCAGGCAAAATCCGTTGCTCTTTAGCAGACCAGCAGGGGAGACTGCAGCCGGGGAGCAGGTAACAGACTATTTATGGGTTTGCAGAGGTTTGCTTTAAAAAGCAAGATTTTCAGGTTCTCAGTCACCCTTATTCCCAAATCAGAAGATGAATGTGTTTGTGGCTCATAGAATGGCATGTCAAAAATGATGGGCTTTCAGAGACCTATTTCTGCCATCTTCCTGGGAGCCTGAACAGCTGTTAAGTAGAAAGAACATATCGCTTTTTATTACTGCCTACTGTTAAGTCATTATTTAATCAGTAGCTTCCAACCTTCTCATGCTGTCAGGGCAGAGGCGGTTACAAGGTGATGTTGGCCATAGGCAATCTCTTACAGATAATGGAGAAATTAGTTTCTTATATATAATTATATCTTAGTACAGGTTCTTTTTCATAATAGCATACATTTTAAAACTTAGTTCTGGCACTTTTGTAATGTTTGAAAGAAACCAGTATGAGTTGAAATTCCTTTTTAAAAAATATAAGTTCATACAACCTGTAAAATAACTGGCATTTATGTTTTCTGTGTGTATCATAGGTGATCCTTTTGTATTCTCACTTGGTAAGGAAGCATTGTATTGTTTTTAACTAGAAAGTGTACAACTGAAAAGCCTTTTGCCAAATCAGTGCAAAACACAGTAGAGCTCTCTTAGAACAGAAGGTATCCAAATGTCTGACTTCTATCACAAATCCAAAAAATAAAGGATTTAATACTCATTTTAGGACGGTAGACCCAGCCACAAATTATTCCTTTGTGCCCTTGGGCCAACTGTGCTTTAATAACCACTAGCATGTAGCACAGATACAGCCTAATGGACAATTCTCAGTCGCCAGGTCGCCATGGTGACTGGTAAAACCTTTTGGCGACCAGCTCATTCTATGCTGTAGCCAGTTGGGAGGCGAGCACTGAAATGCCAGGACTATTGCTATGTTGACATCCTGGCCCTACCGATAAAGTTGTGGGTTCTGTGGTTGTTCACTAGGGACTCTGCAACCCTGGGAGGCAATTGGTGAGTGAGGGGGAGGCTGTGGTCAGGGAGCAGGTACTGTAACAGGCTATTTATGGATGCACAAATTTCCCTTTTTTTCAGAAAATGTTTACAAAATCTGGTGTGATCTATGCTGTGATTCTCCAAACAGTTAGATTGTGCTTCAGATCCATTTGAGATTTTAATCGGTCAGATCAACAATTTACCATAAACTCTGTAGTGTAAAGATTTGCCAGGCTGGGTGTAATTTGAATGGACTGTTTAAAGCATACACAGATATAAGAAAATAACTAATTTATTCAATGTTTGCATTTAATAAAAATATGTGTATATGTATTTTGAAATGGTTACTCGAACTGTGTTTGCACTAGCCTCCCATAATGCCCTGCACTTCAGCATACAGACTAGGCGAGGAAGGAGCAGTTCCATTAGCCAATCAAGAGTTTTCTGAGTGGAAGAGAAATCACAGAAATAATCTGCTGTTCCTTCACTATCCAGGCACAGCTTTGATCATGCAGCATCGCTTTGACTACAGTGTAAAAAGATAAATGGTCAGGACTATGACTAATATAACCTGGGCTGGAAAATTCCTGGTCACCATTGGCAAATGAAAAGTCTCTGTCAACTGGGCCATTGAGAGCCAATGGGAGAAAAACAAGGTGCGCCAAAAGCAAAGTGCAGCAGAAGATACAACGAATGGTATATTTAATTAAAATCAGCCAAATGGCTACTCACACTAATATAAAGATCAATAGGCATATAACAGTATAATACTGTGGTCACTCAACGGGTCCCCGTGGATGGTTGTGTGTAGATGTTAACACGAGAGGAGAGGAACAACCAGTTGGACATACGTCTTGTCCTCCTTGGAGCCAGCATGGAACACACTCGGAGTCACATCGGCAGTGACGTCAGGAGATCAATAGCCATTTAGATCTGATAAAGAAGTAGATGCTTTGAAACGTTATCTCCATGTTCTGACGTCTCTTCCAAATCGACCATGAGTGTGTTCCATGCTGGTTCTGAGACGACAAGATGGATGTCTGGCTGGTTGTTCCTATCTTCTCCTCTCGTGTTAACATCTACACACCACCATCCACCAGGGACCCGCTGAGTAACCACATTATTATACTGTTATATACCTACAGATCTTTATATTAGTGTGAGTAGCCATTTGGCTGACTTAAATTAAATATACCATTTGTTGCATCTTCTGCTGCACTTAGTCTTTTGCCCACCTTGTTTTTCTCCCATTGTTCTTCTAGAGCAGTGATTCTCAACCAGGGTTCCTCCAGAGGTTGCTAGGGGTTCCTTCAGCATTGGGCAATTTCTGCCTCTCAGATAATTTCCTACTGACACCATTGATCTTTTTAGCTATCTGTAAGGAAGTAATTCTTCCCAATGACCACATGTGTAAGGACCATTCTTCCCACTGACCATCACACTAAGGTTTCATGAATTGTAGATCTGTAATTTTTAGCAGGGGTTCCCCGAGACCGGAGAACTATTTCAAGGGTTCCTCTGTGTTGATAAGGTTGAGAAAGGCTGTTCTAGAGACTTGCTTCGCTCTCAAGGGAGCAGCCACTAATGCTGCATATGTATACTTCCTGGACTTTTAGTTGTGTTATCAGTGTGTTTCCATACCCTCTTGTGCACCATTCTGTTTTTGTCTCATTGAGAGACAATGCTGGTGGGGAGGCAGACGCTGAAATGCTAGGGCTATTGTTGGGTAAAGCTAGCACTAGTTGAGACCTTAGCAACTAATATGACTGTATTGACAGACAGTGTTGCACGAGCAAAGTGCGGCCTGTATGTGAGAAAGGTGAACTTTGCTCAGTCTGTCTCACGCAATACAGGCTGTCAATATAGTCACATAAGCTGCTACGTTCTCATGCCATTCTGGCTTTACCTAACGATAGCCCTGGTGTTTCCCTACTAGCAAAAGTTATATCAGTATATTCTGGAAAACCCCTTGCCCAAATGCTCCCTCCACCTTCTCAAGCCAACATTTGTCAGCTCCAGAACAATGACTTTTCTGCGTTGTGAGAAACAATCACAGCTTCTAAAATGTAGACACGCCATGGGAGCTTTTATCACTTTCATTTATTGCCTAAATGTGTTCTGTTGGTAAAGTAATAGTCTATTGTATTTTATTGTTCATTTAATTGTTAAAACAGAGTCTTTTCAAAATTAACAAAACAAATGTTTTCCTTTTTTATTCCTTTAAAATTCATAATGCATGCAGTTTTGCATGCTGATATTTAAACGTCTGGAAGTGATATGTCAAACTAAGTGTAGCGATATCCCCGTAGGAGCTGCTGGTTTAGATTTGGGCCTGCCATTACCTTACTGTTCCGTATGCTCGTCTCAGGGGTTCTCCTTGAAGAGTTGTCCAGAAGAAGTTTGTACCAACACAAAGTCTCTTTCAAGGGTTTTATTGAATAAAGTTTTCAACAGAGGGGTTGAAGGGAGGACTCAGGTATCTTAGTTGCGGATCACAGGAATTTTCCTAGGTCCAGAGGAACAACTGTCTCCACGCTGGACTCAGCAACCACCGGATAGGCCCACTCTCACCGGCCTAGCAACCGAAGCGTAGCTCAATCACATATAATCTCTGCCACAGACTTGGTGAAAATAGAACAGTCTCTGCCACAGACTTGGTGAAAATAGAACAGTCTCTGCCACAGACTTGGTGAAAATAGAACAGTCTCTGCCACAGACTTGGTGAAAATAGAACAGTCTCTGCCACAGACTTGGTGAAAATAAAACAGTCTCTGCCACAGACTTGGTGTAACCCTTCCCTGGGTTACCTTCTGAATAAAGAACACAGCTCTCAGTGCCAGGATCTTCCAGCCGTTCCGGCAGCACTGTGAGGCAGATTTTGATCCGGATGCATCCTTCAATTGAGTCCTCAATTGCTTGGTCCCTTCCAGCAGGTAAGACGACACAGGATCATCCCCGGATCGGTAGGCCCCAGTAACTCTTGGGCCTACATCTCAGTAACGGAGACCAACGTGGCCCTGAGGCGGAAACTGCCAGCACTTCCCTGAGGCCATGAGGGCCCTCAGGTCAGGATCGGGCGGGTGGTGCCCACCACCAACGAACGACCGCCCCACAAAAATGGTGTCTCTCTTAAGTACCCTCTCCTAGAATGCACAGCGGGTTGACCACGCCCCTGAGCCGCTTCTGAGAAAGAAATACCCAATGCATTCAGCCTGTTGCCCTTCCTATCCTGACCAGTGGTGACAGCGACATCCACTGTCAGGAGGAAAATCATGCAACCAGCTGAACTGAAACAGAGTATAATTTGTAACACAATCCTTCTGAGCCAAACTATTGCTCAGACAACTATAATTTTAACACATAGCGCCCACTCATTGCGAGCAGGGCGCTACATAAATATATATTTTTTTTACATTTTGATGTATTTTACTCCCAGGTATATTAAGGGACTGGAGACATAGCCAGGGCCAAACAGTCATTCCTGGGGGATCTTTTTTTTTTAAATCAGAGAGATTTGTAAAATATTTAATGCTTTAATTTTGTGTCACTAATTCTATTTTCTGTATTTGTTTTAGGGAATATTTTTAGTGTACGACATAACAAGTGAGCGTTCCTACCAGCATATAATGAAATGGGCCAGTGATGTAGATGAGGTATTTATATTATCATTTACTTTAATCACCCAAATGTATTTATTAAAACTGCATAAATATACATATCCTTTGCTCAAAGTAACCGAACAACTCAACTTTTTTTCTTCTGAACTATGCTATAAACAGCTGAGATCCAGTTTATTGGTATACAGGTTATTATATAGGTTAAGCAAACATGTTTTTTATCCAATTTTATAAATTATTGTGGTACTGCTTGCCTATCTAGTAACCAAATATGATGACCAAATACATTAAGTATTCATTATAGCATGAATTAAAAACTACATGTTTTTCCAACAAATATAGATCCTAAAGAATTAAAAGCATAGTATCCATATTTTTGTTTTACATCCTACTATGCTCCTAGAATATTTGTCAAACCTATATTTATAATAAATATGGCATATGTCCACACAAAAATACAATGCAATTTTGAAGACAAAAGTACAATATTACACAATGTATACTTCTTAAAGTGTTTTTAAAACTCTTAGGCCTGGTTCACATAGAAGCAAGTCACATGAGGAGTCGCGTCCCGGTCTGTGCTATGGAACCGTTCTAATAGGAGCGACCTGAGTCGCTCCGACTTAGAAAAAGGTTCCTGTACTACTTTTGGGGGCGACTCAGGGCGACTTGCATTGACTTCTATACAGAAGTCATTATGCAAATCGCCTCAGGCGGGCGTCTCAAGTCGTCTTGAGATCGCGCCCCCGAGTCGCTCCCGAAGTCGTGCCTCCCCTGTGAGAACCGGGCCTTACATATACCTAGTGAAATAACTGGCCTCAGGTGATACACAGAAATGAAACAAATCCTCTTATATAAGTTGTACATGTCTATCTACTGCCCTCTTTTCCCTACATACATTCAAAGTGCAGAATTTACACAGGATCTCTCAATTATGAAAAGCAGGGGGTGGGGAGCTGAAGTTACATCAGTGAGGAGAGCTCTGAGAGCTGATTAGAGGAAAGGGACACCCACCCCCTTCATACAGCACACAGAAACAGAGCTGAGGCTGTCAATCACAGACTGTGCCCTCCCCTGTCACCGTTTTTCTTTTGGTGCCAGGAAAACTTGTCAGAAGGAAAGAGGAACGAAACAGCAGAGAAAAATTACACTTATTGCTCTGGATTAAGACAAACACACACTATAGAAGGCTATGCTGTGTTCATATTTCATATCTGAGGTTTACAACCACTTTAACTTGTAATCATGTTCTTTGTAAAATAATGGAACATGTCAAATTGTAAATATGCAACACCAAAAAGTGTCCAAACCAGTGTCAGCCGCTCCATAAATGGCGCAGGGATGCCGCCCCCTAATGCATGCGCCCGGCCCCTAATCTCCATGCAGGGCGCCGGATGTATGGATTTCATTGGGGTTTGTTTTTCTGTTATTTTGAAGCACATGATTTGAGCCTGAGGCACTTATTGGCTTCAAAAAGTGTGGGCTCGGGCACTGCGGAGGAGGGGGGCAGCTGTGAGGTTTGTTTGCCACCCCCCAAAATGGAGCACCAGTCCACTGGTCCAAATTCTTTGTTTTACCTGTTTAACATTAAACTAAACTGCTTATATAACCTCTAACATGTATATAAATACACAATATGTACAGTATCGCACAAAAGTGAGTACACCCCTCACATTTTTGTAAATATTTTATTATATCTTTACATATGACAACACTGAAGAAATTACACTTTGCTGCAATGTAAAGTAGTGAGTTTACAGCTTGTATAACAGTGTAAATGTGCTGTCCCCTCAAAATAACTCAACACACTATTAATGTCTAAACAGCTGGCAACAAAAGTGAGTACACCCCTAAGTGAAAATGTCCAAATTGGGCCCAAAGTGTCAAAATTTTGTGAAGCCAACCATTATTTTCCAGCACTGCCTTAACCCTCTTGGGCATGGAGTTCACCAGAGCTTCACAGGTTGCCACTGGAGTCCTCTTCCACTCCTCTATGACGACATCACGGAGCTGGTGGATGTTAGAGACCTTGCGCTCCTCCACCTTCCCTTTTGAGGATGCCCCACAGATGCTCAATAGGGTTTAGATCTGGAGACATGCTTGGCCAGTCCATCACCTTTACCCTCAGCTACTTTAGCAAGGCAGTGATCATCTTGGAGGTGTGTTTGGGGTTGTTATGTTGGAATACTGCCCTGCGGCCCAGTCTCCGAAGGGAGGGGATCATCATGCTCTGCTTCAGTATGTCACAGTACATGTTGGCATTCATGGTTCCCTCAATGAACTGTAGCACCCCAGTACCGGCAGCACTAATGCAGCCCCAGACCATGACACTCCCACCACCATGCTTGACTGTAGGCAAGACACACTTGTCTTTGTACTCCTCACTTGGTTGCCGCCACACACACTTGACACCATCTGAACCAAATAAGTTTATCTTGGTCTCATCAGACCACAGGACATGATTCCAGTAATCCATGTCCTTAGTCTGCATGTCTTCAGCAAACTGTTTGCAGGCTTTCTTGTGCATCATCTTTAGAAGAGGCTTCCTTCTGGGAACAAAGCCATGCAGATCAATTTGATGCAGTGTGCGGCGTATGGTCTGAGCACTGACAGGCTGACCCCCCCCCCCCACTCCTTCAACCTCTGCAGCAATGCAGTCAGTACTCATACGTCTATTTCCCAAAGACAACCTCTGGATATGACGCTGAATACTGTGCACTCAACTTCTTTGGTCGACCATGGCGAAGCCTGTTCTAAGTGGAAGCTGTCCTGTTAAACCGCTGTATGGTCTTGGCCAACGTGCTGCAGCTCAGTTTCAGGGTCTTGGCAATCTTCTTATAGCCTAGGCCATCTTTATGTAGAGCAACAATTCTTTTTTTCAGATCCTCAGAGAGTTCTTTGCCATGAGGTGCCATGTTGAACTTCCAGTGACCAGTATGAGAGAGTGAGAGCGACAACACCAAATTTAACACACCTGCTCCCCATTCACACCTGAGACCCTGTAACACGAACGAGTCACATGACACCTGGGAGGAAAAATGGCCAATTGGGCCCAATTTGGACATTTTCACTTAGGGGTGTACTCCCTTTTGTTGCCAGCGGTTTAGACATTAATGGCTGTATGTTGAGTTATTTTGAGGGGACAGCAAATTATTCAAGCTGTACACGCACTACTTTACATTGTAGCAAAGTGTAATTTCTTCAGTGTTGTCACATGAAAAGATATAATAAAATATTTACAAAAATGTGAGGGGTGTACTCACTTTTGTGAGATACAGTATTTCTAGACTTATCAGGGTTTTGTCTATAAAGTGACACAAAAATAAAATTTTGTTTAAGTATGTAGTCTTAAATCAAAAAGTACCTTCTATTGCGCTCAGCCTCCTTCAAACCTCTGAATTTATTTTTTTGTTGCTGTGATCTGACTTCCTGTTAGAGGGTGATTACATTTGTTCTCCATAGTCCCACTGCATGTAGGCTTGGAGTGAGCACATGACCTGATGATCACACTTAGGGGATGACCTTCATCCCCTCATGGTGGTCCCCTGCTGATTGGTGTGACCAATCAAAGAGACATCATAGCTGTTAACAGACCCTTGAGGTCTGCATTCTAGCTGCTTGCAAACAGAGATCAAGGACCAAGCCCCAATTTTATAACCATACTTGAAAACTGACCTGTAATACCAGATTTATATGCTGTTGCAGGGTTATTGTCAGAATCAATGCAATCCCTGTAATGTCCAGGAATGTTTGTAAGCATGATGCGGTGGGCACAGTGAGTGTAATAGCTGCCGTTGGGAAGTTCCGATATTGCCATGTTTCCTTCCCCAATTGGCTACAGTTACAGAATGTCTGATTAGATTACATGAATGAGAGTATGGGGGACCACAGCTATTTCACTTGCTGTGCAGCGCTGTAGCATGTTTTTGGCACCTGATATCTGCGTTCAGAAGGGAAAGAAGAGTAATGCCCCAAACTGCACTTGTGCTGCCACTACGTAAGTAGAGTGTATCAGGGTAAGGGGAGGATAATGCCTGGGGTAATGGTGTAAGGATGGTGGCAGGAGATAATGGAGGAAGACTCTGTAGCCACTTGAGCAAAAATAAAGTCTTGGTGCTATTGGGCTAAGAGAGTCTAGCCTATAGCCTATAAAACAGTATTCATTTGTATCTTACTCTAGACTCCAGACCTATGTTTTAAGCCTTTCCCATTAAAGTGTAATTTGGCCTCACCAAATATTAACCATTACTGTTACAAGTGGCTCCCACTATTTTTGTGGGATTTCTCACAAATTTTACAGTATGAACAAACACCACAGTAGGGGGAGTGAACCTAAATGACATAGCTGCCAGCTCCTGTAGGAAGGCCTCACCTCACTGGTATTGATGACATTAATGGCTGACTGGCCTCAACACAAGACTGAAATACCGATTTGGGTTGCCTGATCCCTGAAATAACCTATGCTAATACATTTGTATTATTTTTTTAATCAAATTTTTAAGTAATTTTGATATTGATACATATACATTATGTTTTAGTATGCACCTGATGGAGTCCAGAAGATTTTGATAGGGAACAAAGCCGATGAGGAACAGAAAAGACAAGTTGGGAAGAGCCAGGGGATGAAGGTAAGTTTGCATGAAATGCAAATAAAACTTATTTTATTTCCAGTATTATTACAACGCTGATACATTACACAATCCTTTACAGGCTGCCTAGAACCATTCACGTAAGTCTTATCCCCTGAATCTGATCACAATCTAATGTCCCCATCACACTCATATGCAGCAGGCAAAGTTTGGTAGGAAGCTAATTTACCTATTTGAATTTTTTCAGACTGTGGGAAGAAAATAATCTAAAAAACAGTATAAACACAGGAAGATAATACAACTTCATGCAGATATTTCCCCGTTTAGCAGTTGAACCCAGGAATGAAAGAGAGTGCATACCCTTTAGCTATTGTGCTGCCCAATGACCAACAATAATACAGCCACTGAACTTGCTGTAAATGGTTTACAAATAACGTATAATAGTTTTTTGTTTTTTTTATAAAAACGTATTATGGTTTTAGGGTAAATTTCCTTTACAAAAAAAGTATTTTTGAATCTGTTTTATATTTTTACCTTTCACATATCATACATTTATCTTCAGTAGACACAGAGCTGCTTCCAAATTTTTGCTTTTATACACCACAAGCTTCTATAATGTTGCCAAAAGTCACATTTCCTATTTGTCCATGTTTTCATAGCCAGGGACACAATGGCACAGTCAGCCTTCTTTCAACCATTCTTAGTAATTATTAATTTTAATTACAGTGGGTACGCAGTGAAACAGTTAATCTGTGTGAATAGAGATGCTCCAGCAGCATCCTTGAAATTCTTATATTGGTGGATGGGTTCCTATAGCAACCACCTCCCATCTTCCACAAGGGACAAAATGTGCACTAACTTCACTGCTGTGCATTTTATAGCTGACAAGAGCAGAAACATATTGAATTCTCCCCTGGTGAACTCAAGTGGATGATAGAAACCATTGGCTTTATTCTGAAAATATCATCCATTCACTATGTAATAAAACATAGGTACGTATATCTGATATTTTGTGTATTAAATTATTACTGTGCTCACGCATACGTACATAGCATCTCTAGAGGTACTAATCACAAAATGGACTCATTTTGTTTTACCCAGAGCAAATTTTTTGTTGCTCTAAGTACAGCAGTAACGATCATAACCAACTCATTTAATTTAAGGTAATAAGATTAGTTTACACTGGTGTTATCAAAGAAAACATTATAAGATTACAGCACAAAGATCCTCATTGTCTGGAATCTGGTAGATGAAAGGACCCCATAGACATGGGCACAAATGGGTTCCAATGTGTGTTGGCACCAGACCTTCACAGACATCCGCAGCCAATCAGTCTTGGGAGGAGCATCTGAATTGGTCATGTTGGATATTTTTCAACTAACGGTTATTTATTTCCCTGAAAAATATATTCCTGCTCTTATGCCTTCCTCCTATAAGGTAGTATAGTGGCAGGTTAGGACAATAAAGTATCAGATTAGTGGCAGATTAGGGCAGTATAGTGGCAGGTTAGGGAAGTATGGTGGCAGTTTAGGGCTGACAGTGTGAGAGTGATAGTGACGTTGTCCTCAGTCACCTACCCCATGGCTACTGTGTTCACTTGTCCCCTTTCCCCTTCTTTAACTTTGGGATTAGCCTGAGTGAAAGAGTCTGTGGGAGGAGTAGATTAGGCAGCCACACTCCCAGCCCCACCTACCAACTCCGGCTGCCTCGGGAGATATTTAAAATCCTGAGGGGCAATGTAAGCTAATTAGACAACAGGGGAGTGGTACAGGCAGCCTCCCCTGCATCATCAGGCCCTCTGCTGATCCGATCATCGATGCAGACGGG
Source organism: Rana muscosa (assembly GCA_029206835.1). NCBI lineage: Eukaryota > Metazoa > Chordata > Amphibia > Anura > Ranidae > Rana > Rana muscosa. The sequence goes on along the minus strand of CM055126.1, from coordinate 147,364,648 downwards.
CAGTACTTTTACAAATCTGCAAAGAGGGAAAGTGCAGCTGTATGCAGAGTGTTCATGGTGGAGTAGGGGGTGGTTGGCTTTGGGAGGGCATAACTAAAATCTGGGGGGGGGCATAGCCCACCCCAGCACCCCCGTAGATCCGACCATGAGACACAATGATGTTTATAGAAATTTATTTTAAAAGATAATTCAGATCTTCTTATAACTTAAAGAAAAAACCTCCATTAAGAAACTATGGTGACCTTTTTTTCCAAAAATATTTTTTTTTGCCTGGCTGTGGTTCTAATCCAATATCACTGATTTGGAACAAGTATGGGGATTAGTTCTGACCTCACTCAGATTTTTTATTTCAGGTCAGTGACTGGGAAACAATTCCACATTAGCCCATTATCCAGATAACACGATATTATTTCTTTTGCCTGATGTATCAACAGGCTACCTGAAAGTTTAAAACATCAGGCCTCTTTTACAGAACACCAGACTACAGAATATGCCTATTCTGTATGATACAACCCCTTTTAGAATTAGTCAACTTTTAATTTATGCAAATATAAATTAGTGTTCTGCGCTAAGTATATTTGATCCAAATAGCTACCCAAGTAAAACAATCTCAATCTAATAAAGATAGCTGCACTCACTATACCTCACATAAAAATATACATACAGTTATCCGAAAGAATTCATCACACACTATTTGATAGCATCCCCACCTTTAATTCGAAATGGATGTTTTGGTCCAATGACTGATCCATATGCCTTCCGAATCTTTTGTATATTTTTCTGTGCTGATCTTTTTTCGGTTCCCACACTCCCCATGACACCTCCTACTCTGACTAGTATCAACTCCAATAGGTACCCTTTCCATATATCGTCATAATATCTTATCTTCTGCTCTTACTTGAACCATCACTTAATCACCATTGTTTATCTTGTACTGCTTTATATCTTCTTCTGTAGAGTATCCTCACAACTTTGTAACTTATTTTTTTTTTTAATCTTCCAAATAAAGCTTTTGTAAACAAAACAAAAAAAAAATATACATACTAAATGAATAGATAAATGTATGTATGTAATAAAGTGCACAGTGCTTTACATATACAGATTATCAAAAAGCATAAATGATGAAAACATCAATTAACCATTTAAAGAAATGAGAAATCAATAGTCCCATACTTCTTTAAATTCGTGCAACAGTCCAAGTAGAAAAATTAATCCCAATGGAATATTAAAAGTGTGTACAAAAAATATAAGGTGCTCCACTTGTGTATTTCATTAAAAAAAGTAATCCAGTGCTTTGGGTGATTACCACAAAAAAGTGCTCCATCCAAGGAAGACCTTTTTACAGGTCTAGCTGCACCTTAGCATTAAACCTTTAAGTAGATGGATGGATGTAAACTGCTTTACTCCAACCCAGACACATGAGAGCAGACGTGTACATTCTCCTTTACAACCTGTCAGACCAGCTCCAGGGCTATACACTCGCAGCCATGAGAAAATTCACACAATCCTTTCAATCTGCAAGAGCTGCAATCTTCTATAACTGTCACAAATGTAAAACTGCAATGTGACAGACTGGATAGTGGTGGTGGGGTCTGTATACTGGTTTGTATACAAATCACTCTCTTCTATCTGCTGTCATATTTTGATTGGCTCATTGCTCTTCTAACTTCACAGATGGAATCAAGTAGGAGCAGCAGGGGGACACTTTCCAAATGAAACCTGTACTGTTCTAATCCAACTGCTTCAGTACTTGGAGTCACCAACCGGATCAGGCATGCAAATTAGCTGTTCTGACTTTTTCTAACCTGCATGCTTGTTTTGGGTCAGGAGGCCTCAAGGCACACGATCTCAGTGCAGGTTTCTTGTCACAAAGGCATCAGGTTAGTTTAAAGCAATGTGTACAGGAAGCAACTTTTTATTTATTTCTTATTAATTGTGTATGGTGTGTAAAAGAGCTAAACTTAAAAAACATGTTGTGAAGTGCTAAAATTATCTAAAAAAATGGAATTTATAATTAACTTGCAGCAGTAACAAAACTATAAAAAAAGCTTCTTGCTCTGTAGTCAAGGCCTCCTGATTAGAGAGCTCCATGTGTCCCTAATACTAGGCCAAGCGACCCATGGACTCCCAATACTATGACAGCTCTGTCCACCTTTTGCCACCGCATGACCCATGTTATTGGCCCATCATTGTTTTGGGTAACCAATAAACTCAGGAGAAGGGAGTGGGCAGGCAGGGATGGCAACCAGAAAGATGACTGCATATTTGAGCCCTGTACTGAAAGTTTGATCAGACATCCTAAAACCTAGAGGAGCTTTTATTGCACAGTAAGTGTGTACACCTTAGCTGTTATATAGCCACAGGTTTGCTTTAAAGGTGTTCCTGGTAATTGAGAACTGTACCCATGGCTGAGACCTCCTCCTCCTTTTACTGCTAGATGAGACTGTGATTTAAAATCTTCCCTGCTGCAATGCCACAGGCTATAGGACAGGTAATTTAGATACACATTCATTTTAATATAACGCCAAACCTATGTGCACTTTTATTATTTTATATTGATTTGTATTTATTTTTACTTTTTGAGAAGTTGAAGTAAAAGTTATATACTGTATTTATCTGTTTATGGACCATGTACATTAATGTTAGTCTTATGTATGCCTGTAAAACAAAATAGAAAATGGGTAAATGGTATATATATCTACATATGATGCATCTTGGTGTTCAAAATAAGACTTAAAACTGAAAAAAAAAAGTAATATTGTCTTTTTATACCTCTGGTAATCCAAAATAATCTTCATCCAGATCTAGAATAGTAATGAATAACAGATTTGCACCAATTCCCACCTGCTTTTTGTGATAAATACTAATTAACTGTGCTTTCTATACTAGTATGTTAGGTTTGTCAATGGTTTTGTTCTCAGGTTTGGGAACTTCCTACAATAGTTTAGGACTGGCGAGACATTACCAATGATTATATCTTTTGGGACAAAATGAAAGAGTGGATTGATACTTTCAGAATGATTTTCCTAACACTATGACATGGTCACGCATAACACTTAAAGCTGAATTATTCCTTAAAGTGGAGTTCCACCCAAAAATTGAACTTTCACTTTTCAGATTCCCCCCCCCCCCCTCCGCTGTCACATTTGGCACCTTTCAGGGGGGAGGGGGAGCAGATACCTGTGTAATACAGGTATTTTGCTCCCACTTCCGGGCATAGGACCTGTGTGTCTCCCAGAAGACAGTGTGGGGAACGAAGAAGGGGCCCGGAAGTGGCGTAGGCTTACCTGTAGGTGCATGTTGTCAAAGTGGGTTTACAACCACTTTAAGAACACACTCACAATGTGCTGATTAGCTCTTAGTCAGAAGCTAGCTACGCACACGCAAATATTCTCATGTATGTTTTGATAATTTGATAAATGTTGTTTGAAAGTGCTTCAAATATTTGTTTGCTTTTAAAATTTGATTTTGGAATGATTGTAAATCCCTGAATGAAAACCACATACACTGTTAGAAATTTGTAAGTTTGAAAAAAAAAATCCATCCCACTCCTTTGATCTTTCTTGTCACTGCATTAAAAAATGAACGTTAATTTGACCCACTAACAATTAGAAAACTGAACTTTCTTTAAAAGTAAATATTCAAACATAATTCTACTAGCGCAAGTTCAGCTTTAGTGTTTACTACTTATTATGACTGCAAAGAATCATTACACTCAATAAATATCTAGCACATTACATTCAAAGATTTTCCATCCTGATCCTTTGAATTTTCTCATCACTATGGTTGAAAATTAATGTTGATGTGACCCTCACTAATAATTGGAATACTCAGCAACTTTTCTTAAAACTAAAAACTTCCAACAAGGGGTTGATTTATTAAAGGGGAAAATTTCTCCAGAGCTTAGTAAATGAGCAGAAGCTCTGCTGACTTCCATCATTCAATCATGTGCAAGCAAAAATGTGATTGAGTGCTTTTTTCAAAGTGAAGCCGTACCTCATTTACTATGCTCTGGAGCAACTGCAGTTGCAGAGGGCAACTACACTTTGCAAAGTGCACTGTCTATTTGGCTTTAGTAAATCAACTCCAAAGTCTTTTAGTGTATGGCCAGCTTTAGTGCTGATGTCGAAGAGATTAGAGGAGTCTGTTTTCACCACAAATTCAGGTACATTATTTATTTAATTGGTGTCTCTATACCTGCAGATTTAACTGATAAGCAAGCACATTGTTTTCTGCAATTGTCCATTAGTAACAATATTCAGATATTCAACACATATAAGGCTCAATTCACAAAGCTTTAACAAAAGGATAAGAATCTTCATTTCATTCAAATGACTGTAATTTTCACATCTCTTTGGGCTGAAAATAGCTGTTCCTTTTTTTTTTTTTAATAAGGATGCTTTATGCTAGCTTTCTGAATTGAGCCTATAATTCTGCAAGATTTATACAGATAACCCTCTGATTTATGAAAGGATTACATTATAAGACTTGTTACATATGATGATTTTTAATTATTCTTTTCAATTTTTTTTTTTTAAATAAGCAATGAACCATTAAAGGGTGTTTTTTTTTTTATTTTATTTTTTTAAAGCAGTATACAAGTAAATGTTTTAAAAAATGCTGATAGGCAGGGTTTTTTATAAAATAACAGACCCTAGTGGTCTCTTCTGTCATAAATGCCTCTCACAATTTGTCAGTGGTAATGTAATCTGAGCAACGCATGCCCAGTTCAGACCACATTTATGGCACCCGCTCTTTGTCATGGTGAAGTGAATCCCATGCGCATGAGTGATGTCACTGTGGCTGGGCCATTTAAGCAAGTGCCTGGCAATGGGGACACTCAGAAGGCAGGAGAAGGCAGAAGCGTTGGCGGGGGACCCCAGAAGAGAAGGACCAGATTATGATAAATTCCAACTTCCTTGCTGATCCCTACACTCACTGGGCCAGGTATGTGGGATAGAGGCCACTGTCCTCATCAACCTGGGAGCAAGGTGCTATGCCAGTGGAGGGCACATGGCCTGGAAAGGTTAAGGAGGTGAGGGGAGGGAGGTATCCTACATTCATTGTTCCTCCCCTTCATGACCAATCAGATTTGTTTTGGATTTTTTTCTGTTGGGTTCCCCCTTAAAAATCCACACCAGAACCCTAACTAGGATAAGGGTTTGCTATAGATTTTGAGAGGGTCCTTGTGCCAAAATCCATACAAGACCCTTATCCAGGCATGCAACCTGGGAGGCTAGGAAAAGAGGGGTCAGAGAGCACCCCCCCCTTTCTCATCCTGAAACATACCAGGCCACTTTCCCTGTAGAAAAAAATTGCCTGGGTTCCCCAAAAAAACAATACTAGACCTTTTTTCCAGATAGGGGCCTGGTATGGATTTTTAAGGGGAACCCCATGAAAAAAAAATGGCATGAAGTCCCCACCAAAATCCATAGCAGACTCTAATCCAGACATGCAGCCTTGCCAGCCTGGGAAAATGAGGGGCAATATGCATATGTCCCCCTTCCTGAACTATTCCAGACTACATGCCCTCACAAGACTCCCCTGTTGAGGAGGACACGGCCTCCTACCCACAAGACTGGTCTGAAGGAAAGAGTTTTTGCAATCTGAATGTCCTCTTTAGGATAAGTGGGCACCTTATACAAATAAGTGGTATATAGTATCCCTTGTTACTAAAAAAAAAAAATTAAATAGAGCAAACAATCCATTGAAAAAGTAAAAAAAACAAAAAAACATTGCATGATGTAAATCCAATGTCAATGTGATTGTAGATTGATTGTCAAGGGCGATGAACTGGACAATGCCCTGACAACTCAATACGTCAATCTTTTGTAGACTTTGAGGCCACTTAACACAAACAAATAAGTAGGTACAATTATTTAGCTTTTTTTGTGGCTAAGTATGTATATGGCAGTTAAAGGATAAAAACAATGTAAATACCCCTGGGAGAAAATTTCAACAAAAATACAGATCTTCCATCTTATCTAAAACTCTTTGATCACCCAATGGAATCTGGACTCACTTGATGATTGTAATTAGGTGATTGTTCTGCCAGAGTTCCTGGCTTTCCCACCATGGCAATGATGCTATTTCTGCTTTTGCTGCCACTGGGTGTTGAAAGCTTGCACTAAATGTCTACAGCAGGTGGGTGGGGCTTTGAAGAAGCATGTTGGTTAATTTTCCACCAGTATCCACTCAAAACAAAGTATAAGAACAGTTTGGGATTTAGCATATATATGAATAGAATTTAAGCCTAACGCCAACCACTTTTTTTTGTTTCAAATAGAAAGAGTTAGACACGCAGGGGTCTATTTACTAAGACTGGAGCGTGCAACATCAAGCTCACTTCTGCATAGAAACCAATCAGCTTTCAGGTTTTGTTGCCAAAGCTTAAATTGAACAAGCTGAGGATAGTAGGTGATTGTTTTCTATGCAGAAGTGAGCCTGATTTAGCACTCTCCAGCTTTAGTGAATAAACCCTACAGTATTTATGGCTGTTATTGTCTATGCTGGGAAGTGGTTGTGGTTGACCAGAGAGACAGTCTATAAGTTGGGGGTAGAAGTAAAACCCTAAAAGCAGGGCAAATTTGGATATTCTATTCATAAAGGCCTTATCTAAAATAATTGCAGTTTTAGACATATGAACATGATTATTTATTTTCATATACTTTCACTGCTCCTGTATTCAATCATGGTTTGTGAATATTACTGTAAAAAATAAAAATTATGAATTACTTAAGGTTTTAGAATATCTACTTTGGATGTAGAGCTGCAAGTGGACCAATGGTCTATCAGTCAGATGGGACAGAAGACGGTTGCATATTATATGAGCTATGGAAAGTCTTGTGACTTTTTCAATTAGCTCCACCACTGAAGAAAATGGTTGGACAAAAAAAAATGTTTTTGTACGTAACCTGATGCCTTAGACAGTGTCTGAGTGCCTTGTTGTAACTTTTGCTTGGTTGCTGTGTTGTAGAGAGAACATTAGGATATTGGATTTTTGTACAACTTTGTAAAGCACAATTATTCCAAATTAGTGCAAATCTGTTATTAAGTGCTGGAGATTGTGATGTGTAATAATTCTTTATACACATGCCACAACCAGATCCTAAGATACATCAGAAAGTTACCCCTTAAAAGCAATAGAAAATTCTATATTTTGAACACTAAGAAGTGTCTTGTGTATGTAGATATATATTAACCCTTTATTTTATTTTACAGGCAATGTTCAGTCATTGAACAACATTTTCATTGGACCATGAACTAAGGAGAAATGTATGTACAAACAGATAAGTATGTTTGATAGTGAAAGTTTGTGTATCTAATATTTGATGCATAAATCCTTTAATTTCTAAAAGTAGTATCATACACCTAAGTGTATAAACAGTAGAGACATTGACGGAATCAATATGGAGATCATTCTGATATTAAGGTGAAATTTAAGTTGACAAAAGTGATTGGCACACTGGATAATGAAGAGACGAGGAACAGTAGTCCCTTACAGTTCCAGAAGGATATTTTATCTTGACTATTTTTTGGCTGCCTCCAGTGATCAACAAGAATTTATGCAACTTGTCAACAAGAATAATTGAGTACTGTCCATGATCCTATTTTTATTTGAACTAACATCCAAATTTTTATGGACCTGCTTTTGGGGTGTACCCCCTTCTTCAAAGTCCAAGCAGTACTGGTACACGAAAGCCCTGTACACATGACCAGTTTTCCTGGCAAGAAAACTGCCAGGAGAGGTTTTGGCCGGGAATCCCGGCCATGTGTATGCTCCCTAGCAGTTTTCCCGACAGGAAAACTGATGGAAAAAAATAGAGAACCTGCTCTCTATTTTCCCCTCGGGATTCCCGGCAGAGTGTTTCCTGCCGAGAAAACCGGTCGTCTGTATGCTTACCTGAAGGGGAAATAAACCGCGCATGCTCGATAACAATTTGACGCATGCGCGGTAGCATATAACGTAATTTAGCCGGCTTGTCATAGTCTTTGACGTCACCGCGTTCTTGCCATTCTAAAGAACGGGGGGTCTTTTGTGTGGCTGTGTGTATACATGGATTTTCAAGGCAAGCTTGGCAGGAATCCCGTCAGGAAAACCGGTTTTCAAACAGACGGGATTCTCGGCCATGTGTACAGGGCTTAAGTTTTGGCAGAATGTTAAGTAAGACAAATTCTAAAGGGGAAAAATAAATTCAGTGGTCTTGCATCTATATGTCACCTGTGGACAATAAAAGAACAACCAAGCCAAGTTGAGGGACTTAAAGTATAAAAGCATGTATAGCCCCTTCCTTGCTGATTTCCAGTACAAGCAAGACAAGATCAATATTACAAAAAGTGCAGGTATAGGGAAATTTTTCTTGATAACATAGCATTTATTAATAGCTTATATTTACCTATAACATTTCCCTGTCAATATTTTACTATGCAGATTGCCTATTTATGTATAACCTTTCTTTAAAACTCTTCAAAACTGGCCAGTGTGTACCATATGCATGCACAGCTTGAATTTCATTCAGGTCAATGGAAAGCCTGTCTGTAGCTCGTAAACCTGATGAGCCATACATTGAAATGGAGTTTGGGCCACACATATGTAGGAGGGCACTGGCTTGAAATTTTAGAAAAGTAAGTGTGTGTCACACTTGGCTGGCCAAAGAGCTCTGAAGAGAAGAAACACATGTATACTGTATGCTATTAATTAAATTCTCAGTGCAGGGAAGGGAGCCACTAAGGAGAAGTAAAGATATTGTAAAAACCCTTCTTTCCCTATTTAAAGCAGAATTTGACTGTACAGTGGAAACATATTACCTGGAATTAAGTCCAGTATGCTTACTTTAGTTACTGAAAAAAAAAAAACAATCTCCATTCATGCTCATTGCTGTCTGTTTTGAGTGACCCACCAGCAATAATAAAGGAGGGATCACATGCTAAAGCCACTCCTTGCCTATATCAACATGATCTTTACCATCCCCTGCATGTTTCGCAACATAGCACTCATGCAATACATGTAGAGAGTTGTGGTTTGGCCACTGTTGCAAATTTTAAAAGTTTAGTTTTTAAGTACCCATGGATACAAAGTGACTACTGACCAGCCAATGCTGGTAGGATTGAATAACCTTAGTTATGTCTGTAAGTATCATACAACATCCCCAACTGATCGTTTATCAATATTCAGGTAAAAGTTATTATAAATAGTGGTGCTGGTGGGGTCTACACACTCTACTTGTGAAATAAATCTACACAATTGGGTCATACAAGGTGCCAACATTCCTCCGATCTTTAAAAAAAATATTCCAGATCTCAGATTGTGCTACAAATTCATTTCCGTTCCAATATTTATATTCACTTGAGTATAACATTCTTTGGGGTAGAATAAGGTATTAGGAATTTCATGTTTTTCTGGGAAGGAATATTTTTTACTGCTGTGAGACCTTAAGCTGCCCATACAAGGATCGACATTTGTCTGGTTTATCAAATACCAACTAAATTTCAATTCATGTATGGGCACTGTGGTTGTACAGAAGTCAATCTACCAATTAACTTCTGTGCAATCGCCTTGTTGGATTTTCCCCACTCAATCAGTGCTGTAGGCTATAGCCTGCAAGTGCTGTCAGTGTATTCTGACAGCAGGGAAATCTTCCTGCTGTTTTAACAAAGACTCAGCAGGGAGGATTAACCCATCCACATTGAGTGTGTGGATGGGGGAATTGAGTCAGTTTTTTCTTGAACGAAAAAAAAACTGTACCATCTATGGGCTGCTTTATCCTTAGATTGGTTAGCATAGGCAGTCATTTTGGTTATGTTAGCTGTATTTTAAAATTTAAAGACTTAAACTCATTTAATATTTTGGTTCATAGACATGTTTTAGTAGAATGCAAGTTAATAATATATGAAATTAGCATGTCTGTAATTTTAGTTAGGATTACAAACAAAGAATACCTAGTGACCTTCTTTTAACAGTGCCAAGATGTTTAGTTTCCATAGAAAACAATAAGACCTTCGTTTTCAGTTGTCTAGTCCAGTGGTCTCCAAATTGTGGCCCTTTGCCTGCCTTTATCTGGCCCTTTGGGAAATTTTCCTTCTACTGATACAAGACACTATTCCTCCCACTGACACTAACAATGGGGCATAATACCTGCTATTGATACCAAGAATGGGGAACTATTCCTCCCACTGATACCAATAATGGGGCTCTATTACTCCCACTAATGCCAGAAACATGTCTTCTCCCAATGGCCACAGTCTGGCCCCCCTAAAGTCTGAAGAAAGTAAACTGGCCCTTTGTTTCTAAAGTTTGCAGACCATAATATCATGCTGATTGACAACACAGCTCATACAAAGTATAGCAGTGAACGTTGCTATTATTTATTAGAAAATTAGCTTTTTCAACCTTGTTCAGACCTCAGCTTTAATATGCTGAATAAGGCGCAAGAGTTCTAATGCACATAAAACAACATTTCAGTGCACATTAACTGTGCTTGTAATTCATAATTAGGTAAATTCCGACAGGAAAAGTCCGATGGAGTCTACACACGGTCGGAATTTCCGACCAAGAGCTCACATCGGACTTTTCTTGTCGGAATTTCCGATCGTGTGTACGCGGCATTAGAAAACACAATGTTTAAAGCCCCAAAAACATATTAGCATAGATTGGTCAATGCTAGGTACTTAGTGCAAGAAAACTGTCCTGTTAGGTGTCCCTATTAAAGTCAAGAATTTGTTTTTTATTTATGGATAGGGCGTAGAAGGGTTAGAACAAGAAGACAAAATGGGGCACACCCATCCAAATGTAGGCTGTTTATTAAAATAAATCAATAATAAGAAAATGCACTCACTGCATTAGCAGTCCCGAAATGCATAACTACGCCTCCAACATCCTGGCGTCATCGCCAAGTGCTCCCGAGGAGCTTTTGGCAATCCTCAGGAGCACTTGGCAATGATGTCAGGACATTGGAGGCGTGGCTACATGTTTCAGGGCACCGAGCTTTGCCCTTTTGTCAAACCAAGGACCTTGGTTTGACAAAGGGGCGAAGCATATTTCCCTGACACATGCAACCACACCCCCAACGTCCTGACAATATCGCTGAGTGCTCCCAAGGATTGCCAAAAGCTCCAGGAAGTCTTAACAGTGGGAAGGCGGCTTGCGTTCCATGCCTGACAGGTTGACAGTCTTCCCGCTCAACACTCCAACCTACTGGCTGAACTGCAGAAACAGCAGCCGCTTTCCTGCCGATCTCTGTACACAGACCAACTGCTGCCTTCTGAACTTTGCACTGGGGAGCCAGGATACCGGAATGTTTCTCCACACACAGACATGCCTACTTTCCTGCTAAAGTGAGTGCATTTTATTATTATTTTTATTGAGTCATTTTAATAAATAGCCTACATTTAGATGACTGCACCCCCCTCTTGTCTTTTTTGTATCGACAATATAGGTAACTTAGGATCTATTTTAGGGGAGCAGCACTATTTTCTACTCATTTGACTGTTGCCCTTTGGAACATTTTTATCCTTCTATTGGCTCTTCCCACACCGCTCATACCCATGGGTTATTGACAGCGCTATAGTATACAATTTCTCCTATGGAAGGATTACAACTCCTGTCAGGTTTTTATTGTTGTCTGTGTCCAGGTTGGTCAGATTCACTCTCTCTATTTGTCCTCATGACCATTGTCACTGGGACTGAAAGTTCAGGACAAGCTGAAATTCTGAGTTGTTATCTGAACAGCAAGGAGTGATCTTCCAATGGGAACAATTTTTTTAATTAAGTGGGGGCACATCCCTCACTTTGTAGAGATTTCTTCTAACTTTTTGTTGTGTCAGCAGGATAGGAAATGAGGCGAAATCTCCACAATGGTCACAGACGAGTAGCCAGAGTAAGGAATTGGCTTTAGTTGCACTTTAATTAAATAAGATTAAATGAGAGGTTGAAGTTTGATTTTTGTTTTGAACAATTCTAAACCATTTGTTGTCAAATGTTTGTTTCTAATGAATATGACATATTTCCCTTGTATGTCACACATGTGAGTTGTGTAAGACTGAAGCTGAGATTTAAGCCGCTTTAAACCAGCCAAGCGTAGGATTTTGGAAAGGTCTTGAAGGCTTGTACCTAAGGGAGTAGAGTTTCTTCTGACAGCAGGTTACATCTTACCAAATCTGTCTCTTAAATAAGCCTACGAAGATGAAAATTTAATATTTCAGTGCATGGATATCATTGACCTTTGGGAGTGTATCATTGAAATTGGACTCTGAAGGCTCTCCATTGATATGCAGATTTCACATTGAAGATATGCTTGTCCTTGTCACAATTGCTTTCTACCCAAAAGACAGTTTTTTAGGGAAAAGAGAGTGAATGTGAATCACTAACAGATATACGTGCTTGTCATTGCTTACTTGCTAACCTCAACACTGTTCGCCATCCTAACTTGTAGACATGCTAATAAAGGAGAAGTTTCATAGTTCAAACTCACCACCATACTGTAGCTGTCCCCCACTCGCTCTAAGCCTGAGAACTGAGCGATCATATGACCGCTGGTCGCTCAGTTCTTGGGTCCGCTCTGAGCACTGTCAGTCACCGGCTCTCTGCACTGTCTCTCCAGCGTTCACTGGAGCGCTGGGCTGAGGAGGGGGTGGGAGTGGCAGCCTTGTGCTGAGAGGCTGAGCCAGCTTCCAATCAGGCATCTGGGTGTAATCTGACAATATGGTTGGGATCCTTCCAAAGTCTGGAGCGGCTCTGTGATGTCAGACTTTAGCCCACTGTCAGCTGATTCTGAGTCATGAGGGAGCGCAAGTAAGTTCATTAAAAACCTACAGTAGGATTTGGTTCTTCTTTGATACTACAGCTGTGTGTGGAGTTTCATCAGTTAATAGTAAATGCTTTAACCGCTTGCCGACCGGCTCACGCCGATATATGTTGGCAGAATGGCACCAAACCGGCAGATTAACGTACCTGTATGTTGCCTTTAAGACGTGGCATTATGGGCACGCCGCAAGCTCCGTGAGTGTGATCGAGTCCGCGGGGATACCCGTGATCGTCTCACGAAGAGGAAGAACGGGGAAATGCTAACGTAAACAAGCATTTCCCCATTCTTCCTAGTGACAGGACACTGATCACAGCTCCCTGTAATCGGGAGTGGTGATCAGTGTCATGTCACACATAGCCCATCCCCCCTACAGTTAGAACACATCCCTAGGATACACTTAACCCCTTCAGCGCCCCCTCTTGGTTAACCCCTTCACTGCCAGTCACATCTACACAGTAATAAGTGCATATTTATAGCACTGATCGCTGTGTAAATGTGAATGGTCCCAAAATAGCGCCAAAAGTGTCCGATGTGTCCGCCATAATGTCGCAGTCACGATAAAAATTGCTGATCGCCGCCATTACTAGTAAAAAAAAAATATATTAATAAAAATGCCATGAAACTATCCCCTATTTTGTAGACGCTATAACTTTTGCGCAAACCAATCAATAAACGCTTATTGCGATTTTTTTTTTTAACCAAAAATATGTAGAAGAATATGTATCGGCCTAAACTGAGGAAAAAATATGTTTTTATATATTTTTTTGGGGATATTTATTATAGCAAAAATTAAAAAATATAGAATTTTTTCAAAATTGACGCTATTTTTTTGTTTATAGCGCAAAAAATAAAAACCGCAGAGGTGATCAAATACCACCAAAAGAAAGCTCTATTTGTGGGAAAAAAAGGACGTCAATTTTGTTTGAGAGCCGCGCAATTGTCAGTTAAAGCGACGCAGTGCCGAATCGCAAAAAGTGCTCTGGTCTTTGGGCAGCCAAATGGTCCGGGGCTGAAGTGGTTAATATATAGCAAAAGTTTGTGCACACCTACACTAACTTGGAAAAAGGATGTGGATACCTCTTCAAATGACTGAATTAAATAATTTCCATTGAAGACTACTGTTAATTCTATAGCTTGAAAAGAAATTTTTTGGGAGTAATTCAGACATGCGGCCAGGGGGCGGTAGAAGCAGGCAGTTAAGCTGCGGTTTTACCACCCCCATCGACCCCCCCACCTAAACAAAGACATGCAGCTGCTTAGCGTTGTACACATGCCATGGCTGCAATGCTTTTACTTCATGGCTGTTGCATTTGCTGGGCAGTACCGCTGCCAAAACACAATTCATTAAAGTTAGTGGGATCACATCACAACCTCGTGCATGTGGTAACGGTGTGGTGGTTCAGGCTTTTAGGGTTAAACTGGCTGTGAGAAGGTGACATATCACCTCCTAGCCACCTGTCAACCACACGCTAAAATGCAGTCCACCACAGATCACTTTTCAGAGAGACGGTAAGGGCTGTTGCACGTAAGAACGAGCCCTTAAGCAATTGCGTACTTCCAACCTAGTGGCAACAGTTTAAGGAAAGTCCTTTGCTATTCCAGTGTGACTGTGCTCTGTGTACAAAGCCAGGTCCTTTAAGACAAGGTTTGATTCGTTTGAGAACCCTAACCCTATTGAACAACCTTTAGAACTAATTAGAACACCAATTGTGAGCTAGTCTTCTCAAGCAATGCCAGTACCTGACCTCACAAATACTTTGTCTGAATGGGCACAAATTGCCAAAAAACTTGTGGAAAGCTTTTCCAAAAGGGTGGAAGCTGTTATAGCCACAAAGGATGGGGAAATGTCATATAAATGGTCATGATTTTAGGAGATGTCCAGCAAGGCCAAATGTGTGTGATGGTCAGGTGTCCACAAACATTTCTCTACATACAATAGTCAACCGTATTGGCTTGTGTACTAGCCATTGCTGTCAAACGCTGGCTTTTTCATTGAAAAGTTACAGCTCCCAAATGCAGATCACAGCAAAAGGCCTGACTTTCCTTCAACACAAACTCATTTCAATAGGACATGCTGTATTCAGAGAAACACAACACAAAAAGTCATCTCCGCTACATCACTGAAGTAAATGGAAATTTGCTGACTTGCCCAAAGTCTGGCAGAAGGATGGATTTAGAAAAGTGCTTTAGTCCCCGATGGCAGACAGTACAAGCTTAGATAAATGGAAAGAATGTGACCAATTCTAAAGGTATAATCTTTTTCTGTATAGGGTCTGATTTACATGAGTGTGAAATGAGGAGAAGTCAAGTCTTCCCTATGAGCATTCAGTCTGGTGACGGGTAAAGTGAATTTAGAAAATGGGCCTTCTTCTGCATATAATTGGATCACAGGCTTATATGTGGGACACAGGGTCTTGTCAGTTAATTGTAATTGACTTCACATTTCAGTAAATTTGGTTCATGAAGTGTACAGTATGGTTAGGTTGTGTGCTGCTAGGTACTAAAATATTTAAAATGTATCCTATTATAAATGGCATCCTCTAAAATAGTTAGCTAAAGTTTGCTAAAGCGCTTGGTATAATAAACAATTGTAAATATATTGTAGCGGGGTCTTCAATTTAGTGGGGTACACTTGGGGAGTAGTGTGACCCAAGTGTGTAATTATGTTAGGGTTCAGACCCCTTTTTCTTATTCGTGGAGGATTGGGTGGTGTAATATTCTCTTCGACCAGTAGGTGTCAGTGTACCTACTGGCTCGGGGTAGAATCACTACCGCAGTGCTACCCTTCTTTGTCTCTTCCGAGAGATGGTACGGCCGGGGCGGGGAACCCGCCATGGTATCGACGGGAGGAGATAAAAGGGGAGACGCCCTCGCCACGAGGTCTTCTTCGGGGATCATCTCTTCACGCACCCAGGCACCTTCAGCCTGGGTGCGGGCGGTTCAAGGTTCCGGCCCAGGCGCCCTAGGCCTGGCCGGGACGAAGATGGAGTCCATCCCAGGCACCTTCAGCCTGGGATGAGGTACTATTGAGGAGGCCTGGGACCCGGTGACTCCGACTGGGTCCCGCGAGGGTGGAGTTGCTCCAGGGCGCCCCTCGCGAGGGGACCCGCATCTGAGGGGAGGAGGCTGGGGAGGTCACTCGTTCGAAGACCCGGTGTAGTGTCAACCCGGTGACGGATGGGCCTGCAGTAACTCCCTTGGAGGACATCTTCCCCTGATAGAGGCCCGCAGTGCAACGGAGGTATTCATGTCAAGACTCCTACAACCCTTGGTCATAGTATAGGGGGTGTAGGGACCCAGATCAGTATAGTGCCTCGACCTGCTCACTCCACTGTATCATGCCATCGCATTGCCTTGTAACTGAAGATACGAAATAAATCTAACCGTTGGATTTTGATCGGTGTATGGACTCTGTTAATGGGAGCAAAGGGAGGTTTCTGCACAACAGACTCGGTATATGTTCAAGACACCGGCCCGAGGAAACATTAGGTATTGGCCTTCACCTCGCCCGCAAGTAGTGGGGAGGACATGGGCCGTAGCGCACCCTCACCCCTGTCGCGTGACATACCCCTAGGCTAAAGAGGACAGGGTGAGGGGGTGGCCGCTACATATTATAATAAAATACTGTTTTCACGTTTTTTTATTCTTTGGTACTTCTCAGTGCTGCAGATTACCTGCAGCCTCTTTGCAACAATTTTCTGTCTTCATACACTTCAGCAATAGCTGCATGTTTTTTCTCAGTGCAGTATTCCTAAAGGTGACAACAGTGGACTATGTCTGCATAGTGGGTGTTGAAATGGTCACTTGTCACTTGTTGACAATGCAGGAGCACATATGTTAGACATTGCCACCTTACAAGAGGAAATGCCTGAACAAGAACCTTCATGGCAGGATGACCAAAATTAAATATTATGAACCATTATGACTAAAAATGTCAACTGAAATTACTTTGACAAGTTAGAAGCGTAAATAAAATTAATGATTGGGTTTAAATATTAGTTACCGGTATGTGCTTTTACCAAATGCTTTTTTTATTAATCCCTTAAAATGTTTATTTTGTAGCTTGCAGAAGAATATGGCATGGACTTCTATGAGACAAGTGCCTGCACTAACTATAACATAAAGGAGGTAAGAAAGGCAACATTCAGCATGACCTTTGTTGATCAATGTAGTGTGAATGTGTGTATATATTTTAATTGTAATCCAAGTGCAATACAAGAATTCAACACATTCAGCTCAGCAGCAACAGTTTAGAGCAACCATGCTCTTTTTTAAGCCATAATGTGATTTGAACAGGTGAAAAAGTCAAGATAAGTGCAAAATACCAGAAATCCCACGACTGTAGCCTAAAAACCTTCATAAACTTTTCAATATCTACTACGCTAGCATCAGTCTCCTCCGCTAACCCTTACTGCTTAAAATCCATAATAGTCCTTATTGCCCTTTAAGCTTAAGTGGCAACAGTCCATTAAAAAATAAACATTGCAACCATGCCTCTATAAATACATCCTTCCTTGTGATCTGAAAATAAAAGTAAACTATAATTAAACCAATAATTTACATAGTTGCAATTTTTACAAGAAAAATATAAAGATTGTAATACTTATTTAGACCTTGTGGTTGCAATGTGTCCAACTTGTTGATCCACCAAACCTCTGTTCACTTTAATGACAAAATCCTATCTCCACTCTTCCTTCTTCACTCTCCTTGCCTCTGTTTCTCTTTCTCTCTAACCCCCATCTTGTGCTGACTGCTGCCTACTATACATTCTATTGATCCAGTGATTGGGAACAGTGATTTCTGTCATGTCCCTGGCAGCCCATCCCCCCCTACAGTTAGAACACACCCAGGAAACGCACTTAACCCCTTGATTGCTCCCTAGTGTTAACCCCTTCCCTGCCAGTGTCATTTTTACATTGATTATGGCATTTTTTTATAGCACTGATCAATGTAATAATGTCACTGGTCCCCAAAAAGTGTAATTTGGGGTCAGATTTGTCCTCTGCAATGTCGCAGTCCCGCTAGAAATCGCAGATCGCCACCATTACCAGTAAAAACAATAAAAAAAATAAAAGTCCCTAAATCTATCCCATAGTTTATACACGTGATAAGTTTTGCGCAAACTAATCAATATACGTCTATTGCGATTTTTATTTTTTTTACCAAAAATATGTAGACGAATATATATCGGCCTAAACTGATGAATAAATTTATTTTTTTATATTTTTTTGATATGTATTAAAGCAAAAAACATTTTTTTTTTCAAAATTGTCGTTCTTTGTTTGTTTATAGCGCAAAAAATAAAAACCGCAGAGATCATCCAATACCACCAAAAGAAAGCTCTATTTGTGGGAAAAAGAGGACGTGAATTTTGTTTAGGTACAACGTTGCAATTGACAGTTAAAGTGATGCAGTGCCGTATCGCAAAAAAATGGCCTGGTCATTAAGGGGGCAAATCCTTCCTGTCCTTATCTAGTTAAGGTAGACTTAGACAAGTGATACATTTCTGTTTGCAGAAAAGTAATGTAATGGAAAAGTTTCATTAAAAAATGGTCCTCTGTCCCCAAGTTTATGTGTGTCTTTGAGATTGTCACATGTAGTACAGTACTTACCAGTATTTGGGTACAAGGACTGTAGCATGTGGGTGCAGTGTGTTGAGTGATTAAGCACATATTCTGTTTAATCATCCCCTTATAAGCAACTCCCAATGTTAGACATAATCTTGCTATGCCCACCATTTGTTGCGTATGCTTAGTGCACCACAGAACTAGGTTTTCCACCATATTCCACGATGCCCCAGGTCTTTCAAGATCTTAGTCATGCCCACTTTTTATCATGTTGTTTCTACTTTTTAGTTATAAAGCCAGGCTGATTACCCTTATGGGTATTGTTATTATATACAGTACTTACATATTATTTACAGTATACTGCATAAACAATGGTTGAAATGAGCCTGAAAACATGAAAGGGAAGGGCTCAACCTATGATCTTGCACACAGACCCACTACATTCAGAAAACACCCCTGAAACTAAGTTTGAACCTTTTCACGTGCAAAGGGTTCTTTACAGTAAGAACTGTGAAAATGTGCAATAGTCTTCCGCAGGAGCTGTTTTTAGCCAACTCTGTAGATTGCTTTAAAAAGAGTCGGATGTGTACTTAAATGCACAAAATATAACAGGCTAAATAATATTTCTAAGAAATAATACTGTAGATTACTGTTCCTGGGAGTATCCGATAGCTTTTAGGGATCAAAAGACATTTTTTAGAACAGATGGGATCATGCTGGATCAAGGATTTCTGCCTACCTTTTACAGCAGGTTTAGGATTCTAAGGTAGCAAAGTTTTTCACTATAAGAGCAACAGGGACAGATCTGCAGCCAGGGTCTGTGCCCCACAGCTGATAGACAGGAGCCATTAAGGGGAAACTAAGAGGACATGTTGCTGCATCTGTTCCCCCCCACATCAGGGAGAGGGGACGGGCCAGCACTCGAGCCTGCTGTGGCTGCCTTCTGAGACTAAGCTGAGAGAGAGAGAATCGTTGCATCTTCAGGGTCCGGGCTAAGAGACTGCAGCCTGTGTAAGGATTGGGGACCGGATCTCTGGGAATCACGAGTCGCCAGGATGTTTGGACCAGAGTAGACACCCTAACCACCCACCACACACAGCCAAAACAGAGACAGCACCGCTTAGTTGCTTAACCTTTATTGATGCATTAATACTCTTAAAGGGATAGTGTACCACCTAAAGAAGGGCCCCACCAAAAGCCGACCAACATCAGTTATGAGGCACCACGTAATTTCACCACCTCCAGGAGTAGCCCCACTCTAGGAATGCATACACCCGCCCACTGTTGTGGTTGTATGCACAAAAGGTATACACCAGGACCTTTTAAACTCTTGGTTACATAGATAGCAAGGCTGATAAAAACATCAAGTGCAACAAAAGGTAAAAGGCATGTTTGAATAAATGTCTGGCTTATTTAGTGTGGTGGATATTTTGATTCTAATTCTTTTTCATATCCTGTACTCTAAATAAACCACCATGCCCCCCAACGGACACATGTATATATGTATTTATGAAACACTACCCTTGTAGGAGCTGCTGGTTTAATAGCGTCCAATCATTGGGAACAGGACGCTGTATGTGTATGTGTATATATATATATATATATATGTAGGGGGATGGGTAAAATCTGTTTATGAATTTACTGAAATATATCTTCTTTGAGAGAGAGCTCCCCCCATACTGTAAACAAAGAACGTATCATCTCCTGTTGGGTGGGAACATGGATTAGGTTTCAGGTGAAACTTAAGTGTCCTTTGTCTTGGGGGGGCCGGTCACCGCAGGGGCCCTTAGCATGCTTGCTAATGTGAGAAACTTGTTGAACTGAGCATCAAAGGAACACACCTCTATCTGATAAAAGCAGAAAGAGGTTTGAGATTTCAACCAATCAGGTGGTCAGCTTTAAACCAATGAGACCACAGGATTTTGGGTTCTGGTTGGCATAGGGGGTATAAAAGTCAGGTACACTCATGGCTAGAGTCTCTTATAATGAAGATCAGACGCAGACGACATGGTGACGTAATAAGCTCTCTCCCTCTCTCTCTCTCTCTTTCTCTCTTTGTCTCTCTCTCTCTCTCTGCCTCTCTCCCTCTCTCTCTCTCTCTCTCTCTCTCCCTCCCATAAGGGTGCCGCTGCTTCTCTTTTGCTCTCTTGTTACTATTGGTATTATCATGTAACATTGGTATCATCTTCATCATAGGTATTATCATGTTTGTCATAGCAATATTCCTATTATGTATCATGTAACATTGGTATCACCTTGCTATTAGGTGGTATCTTTTCTGTATAAATAAATGTCATTGTTTTCTCTTTTCCCACCGCTATCGTTTGATTTAATTTTATATAGACAAAAGGTTTTTAATCACTTATTTTAAGCGAGACGTATATTTCCTTAACATTAGGAAAGCACTCCAGAGAGAGCAATAATAGATGTATAAATTGCAGAAATCCATAGCATGCCGGGATACATGTTTAATTGCTCCAATTATTGTAAACTGACTTTGGCTGGTTTTGGCTTATTGATTAAATCTATATGTGACATATTTTATTATACCACTAATGTTACATTAGAGGGATGTTTTAGTGATATGGAATTTCAGTACGTAAAACAAAATACCTGGTTAAATAATTGGCTAGTAATATTAACTAATTACATTTTTTTTCCTTTAGTCGTTCACCCGACTGACAGAACTGGTTCTTATGGCTCATAAGAAGGAATTAGATGGTTTACGCATAACTTCCAATGATGAACTGAATCTAGCTGATCTGGAAGATGATGGCCACAAAGCAGATGCAATGGCAAACTCAAAGTCTTGTTGGTGCTAGACAACTCCGTGTGAAAGAGAGAGAGAAAGAGATAGGTGTAAAGATCAAGTTCAAAGATGGAATGTTTTCTATACGGATCTATTGTGAAAGCTCGGCGTCAAATGTTTTAATCCTTAAGGCCCCAATTACTAGACATGACTAGAGCTTTGCAAATTTCTTCAGTTATGGAATTGTATATTTTCTTAGAGAAAGTAAGAAACGTCTACCACTCCAAGGAAATGGATGGCTATCAACATCACAATAAGGGTACTACTGATCCTCAGGTGTTTCCATGGACATTATCCATGGTGCACTCTAAAAGGAAATTGGGAAGCAAAGAAAACAGATGAATATTTTCAGATATAATTTTATTTCCTTTGTTCATTTTTGTGTAAACACAGAATGCCGAATAACAATATAATTATTCAAGAGACCTGCAGATAAAACCCTGTGCTATTGGTCTGTATTTCAAACACATTGCATTAGACAAGTTGCTAAATTCCCTCTCTGAGTAACAGTGTCCCAGAGCAGTGTTTCCTAAAGTGTGACACATATCAATAGTTCCTCACTGTAGGTAGTTCAAATATTTAATTGTATAACAACTTGTAGAAAACTGTGCTTACTCCAGTGGCAGGCGAGGGCATATTGATTCAACCAAAAGTTATAAAGCAGCAGTCTCTTGGGCTCCTGAAGTCATTTTAAAACAAATGACATCTCAATTGATGTTGGCTGTATTGGTAGGTGACATGACTGCTAATTTATAATAATTGAATTATAGGTGGTATGTAGGCATTGCAAGGGATGTCTTACTGGTATGGAATTAAAAATTTGGCAAACACTGGCCTAGAGGTCCTACAGCTTGACATGCACTGTACACTAAGCTAAAAGTCATTTTTCTTTAATAGGGTTTTCACAGTGCTAAACATCAGATGGCTTTAGATATAGACATCTAGTACATCTGTAACATGAGATTTCCAAAGCATAATAGGTTCTAGAGCTCAAGAGCAAGAAGAACTAAAGAAGGCATGTAGATAGCCAATGATTGACCAATGGCTGCAAGTCTGAAAGCTGTGATTAACAATTAAATTTATTCCATACCAAAAATGAACATATATACTGTATATATATATATATATATATATATATATATATATATATATATATACAGTTTATATGTATTTCCTACTTGCATGCAGTTTCATTGTAGTTCCAGGACATGTACATCACTTAGCTGAACTGCTGCTTCACTGTCCTGGGCTTAGACAAGTGCTTTTTCTGGCAGGTACTCAATTACTGTGAGCTCAGATTTCCTCGTTCCTATGTTCTCAATAGTCAGGGTAGTGGCAATGATAAAGACTTGATATAACTTTGGACCAATGATACTCATAAAAACAAACCTTTTGCAATCTCCAGTACAGCAGGAAACGTCAGCTTTGCCTTATTAATTTATCCTCCGAAAATCTGCATCATTACTGCTTAGAAATATTCATATATTCCATACTTTTCATTTATAGGGTGATGTTACATTTCAAATACATGTTTATGCTTAAAATCAAGACTGGTAGGCTGGTAACTTTGGAATTTGTCAGTCTGGCATCCCTGGAAAGATTAGAGGGCTAGTATGGATTCATAAGGGCTGCATGACTTCAGAAAGTACTGTGTGTAGAGTTCTCATTGTAAAAAAAATAAAAAAAGTCTAAGTGTTGTCAAAGAGCTAAATACAAGTTAAAATACACGTAAGTAAATTTCCTGTCAAAGGATTTATAATTCTGCTCCGCCTGTTTTCCAATCCACACACCCCTGCCAGACACTATACAAGGTCCTGATCATTTATTATTTTCCACTGTGCTGGGCAGATAGACACGATCTCTGTGTTCTCCTTCAATCAACTTATTCTATTTGTTAGTACTACTGTTGGAAAGCCAGACAGATGTGCAGCTGCCCGATGTGTCCATAGCAACAGATGACATACTTGGTTGGTAGGACATTGGCGTGCGACCCGCACAGCTTTCTGGCTTGCCGAGGGAGTACAGATAGCAGCAAAAAGGAGGAGAGAGCAAGGAGAAGGTGCGGGCTGTGCTCTCTCCCTCCTGTCTGCATACAGTTGTTAACACAGAATGCTCTCACATCTTAGTGTGCAGGGTTGGAGCAGTTTTTGTCCTTTTACCATGGCACCCTCAAGGACTCTTCTCAGCACCCAGGTTGAGAAATGCTGCAGTAAAGCCAGACTGGCCAATATTGCTGACCCTTCCTCCAGAATGAATGCTGGCATGCAGGGATTAATGGAAGCTACTGGAAATACAGATTGAGGTACTGTAATATTCAAAATACATTTAAGTACTTTTATGAATACATAACTAAACTAGGTGAGGGGTGTTAAGTCAGACTGGGTGTACACTTTAAAAATATGAGCATTAAAAGTGTTAAAGTTCTTCTAAAGCCCAAATTTTTTTTTCGTTTTAGACAGATTAGGAAATAGTCAAAACTCCTCTGAGGTCTGCTTGCTATCTGTGTCCTACTGCAAAGAATTACCTTCCTGTCCTAGAAACACAACATGTAGTGAGAGGAAATCTCTCTTAGGCCCCATGCACACGAGATGCCGGTGCAAACTCTGCTGAACACACGTTTTTAAAGACTGAAACCGGCGTTTAGAAATGCCCATTTTGCCGCGATTGCAGCCGCGTTTAGCAGCATTTTACCGCGTTTGCGTCTATTAGCGTTTAGTTAAGAAACATCATAAGACCCTCCCTAAGCTAAAAACAGTATTATTTAACCATTTCAGCCATTTTGTGAGACCAGAGTGAGTAGCGGCAGCTGAGAGAGCAGCAGTGTACTTTTATTTAGCGTATCACTTGCCACATCACCTGCCACAAGCTGTGGATTGTCCACTTGCCACGTCACCTGACACGTCACCTGGCCACATCGTCTGCCACAAGTTGTGAATTGTCCACTTGCCACGTCACCTGGCCACGTCACCTGCCACAAGTTGTGGATTGTCCACTTGCCACGTCACCTGGTCACGTCATCTGCCACAAGTTGTGGATTGTCCACTTGCCACGTCACCTGACACATCACCTGGCCACGTCACCTGCCACAAGTTGTGGATTATCCACAGTGCAATGCAAGCAATTACATTTTTTTAAATATTTTTTTAATGGTTTTTCATCATTTGCCATCATTTTTGAGATTTGTAATGTAAAAAAATAGGTCACCTTTAACCACTTCCCTACCCAGCCATAGTCAAATGACGTCCACAGATGGGATCTCCCATCCTGGGTGGACATCATATGACGTCCTGGCTTTGTAGGGGGATATCTGAATGATGCCTGCAGCTAGAGGCATCATTCAGATATCCTTTTAAAGTGCCGGCGATTCTGTGCACCATAAGAATGATCATAGCGGCGTGATCGTTCTTATAGGCGGCGGGAGGGGACATCCCCCCTCCTGCTGCCATCCGGTGCTTCTCAGGGGTTCTCCCGTGCGATCGGGGACCCGGAGCGAATCTTCCGGCGCCGTTGGTGGGTCACGTGACGAGCATAGAGATGACTGATGACCAGATGGTCACCAGTCATCTCTATGATCGTCGGAGGCCCGGGCGCGATGTGATGACGTCACGCCCGGGTCCTCAAATGTAAACAAAGCCGCCATTGCGGCTAGTAAGTATGAGATCAGTGAAAACATTTTCACTGATCTCATGCTTTCCAGCCTGGAGGAGAGATGTGGGATCTTATTGACCCCGCATCTCTCAATAAAGAGGACCTGTCGCACACATTCCTATTACAAGGGATGTTTACATTCCTTGTAATAGGAATAAAAGTGATCAAAAAAAAAAAAAGTTAAATAATTGTAAAAAAATAAATAAATAAGTAAAAAAAAAAAAAAAAAAATAATAATAAAAAAAATTAAAACGCCCCTGTCCCCGATAGCTCGCGATCAGAAGCGAATGCACACGTAAGTCGCCTACATATGTAAACGCCGTTCAAACCACATATGTGAGGTATCGCCGCGTGCGTTAGAGCGCGTGCAACAATTCTAGCACTAGACCTCCTCTGTAATTCTAACCTGGTAACCTGTAAAAAAAATTAAAGCGTCGCCTATGGAGATTTTTAAGTACCAAAGTTTGGCGCCATTCCATGAGTGTGCGCAATTTTAAAGCGTGACATGTTAGGTATCTATTTACTCGGCATAACATCATCTTTCATATTTTCACAAACAATTGGGCTAATTTTACCCTTTTGTTATTTTTTAATTCATGAAACCATTTAAAAAAAAAAAAAAGGCGTTTGAAAAATTATTGCGCAAATATCGTGCAAGAAAAAAAGTTGCAATGACCGTCATTTTATTCCCTAGGGTGTCTGCTAAAAAAACATATATCATGTTTGGGGGTTCTGAGTAATTTTCTAGCAAAAGAATGATGATTTGTACATGTAGGAGAGAAGTGCTAGAATAGGCCCGGTATTGAAGTGGTACAAAAAGCCCTGTATTGAAGTGGTTAAAAACGCTTATAAACTAAAACGCGGCAAAACGCCAGTACCGCGTTTAGCCACGTTTAGCCTCATTTTGCGTCTGAAACGTGGAAAACGTTTGCGTCTGAACCCATTTTTTTGCTTCTTGAATAACGAGGTTAAACGCAATTGCCTAAAAACGTCAATAAACGAGACTGTATGCATGGACACATAGGATAACATGTGTTCAGGGGCAGTTGAAAAAAATGTCCAACTGCCTCTGAACATGCGTTTAACAGCGTCTCGTGTGCATGGGGCCTTAGATAGGGGAAATCCCCTTATAGACAGGTGTCACTGGAACAAGTGTCTCCCCCCCAGAAAAAAACTAAAAACTAAAAAGGGTTCTAATTCTTCCCCACTCTGTCATTAAAGAAAATCTATAATTACAGAACTTTTGGCTTTAGATAAAATTTTATTTAGCAACAACAAAAAAAATGATGTGCATTATTTCACTGTGTACGTGCTTCTGTTTGTGTGTCCATAACTAGGTTTAATTTGCCAGCTCTCCTATCTATGCCTTTAAAATTGCTTATGGTGGAAATTGTAAAAAGTATTACAAAGTCAAGAATACCTCAATATTTACTTTATGCATATTTAATAACACCTGTCCATCGTTGCGTTTGTTTAATTTTGTCACATTTTAATTAATTGTGCAGGGTTTTAAAATGTAGCCAAAACACAAAAATGTATTGTTAGAACAAAAAAAAAAAAGATTTTCCTATCTACACACTTGAGTTCAATGGGGGAATCACATGCAGTGTGGTATTGTATTCTGACACCGGGGAGACTTCCACACAGGCAGAATCCAATGATCTGTGCTGCCGACTATATCCGGCACAAGTTGTACACAAATCTATCTTAGATCGACTAGTGTACAACCAGTCTGCCCATACATGGATCGAAATTCAGCCAGTCCCTACTGAGCCGGCTGAATTTTGATCCATGTATGGCCGGCTTAGGGGAATATGTTAAGAGGGTAACAGATTAACTGATCACAAAATAAAGATTTGAATCGGAAGTCCAAAGCCCAAACTGTAGCAAACATTATCAGAAAGTCAAAGGAGTACCAGATTGCAGAGTATAGCGGAAGAAGGGCTGAAATATAAATTAATCCACACACTGTGCTACAAATGCCTGAGGAGAATTTAAATACCTTAGGCATTGATCAGACAAGATATAGCTGAAGAGAGGTCTCAAAGCAGGTTTAGAGACAAATGCATAACTACAGGTGATAGGGATATACCATAATCTAAAAGTTCTCATATACTGTACATTGCCAGTCTACTAATGGTCATTCTTGGTCAGCCTTAGAAGCATATAGTTTCATCTCTGGGGTACAAGAAGATACCACCAGCTGAGGCTTGTCTGGGGTACAAACAAGAAGGCAGGTTTGAAACTTTACCTAGTCACTTTTGATGCCATCCCTAATGTGGTTGTGTTGGAGTGGTCTACAGTACGCCTCTCCTGGTTTTCTCCATAGGCTGAACATGAGTGGTCACACAATGCTAATGTTTAAATTTTGAGCAAAGGCTGGTCAACCTGAATGACTATGGACACCTTTGGTTAAACCACACTCACAATTTTAGTCGGAGTAGAAGTAGCAGTTGATCCCTGCAAAGATAGAACAAGTGACTTCCTATGATGTGAGATCTACAACTGGCATGTAGGTAAGAGTAAAGCAGACCCTGCCCCAAAACACATGGTATCTGGGATTCTCAACTTTCCATGACATGACCCTAATCTAGGCAAAAGGAAATGTTTTTTATGTTTTGCATTTTTTTTATTTGTTTATTTTTTTGCTTTACAGCTTTCTTCCAGCATTTTGTATACCAGTTTGGTGTGGAAAGAAGGCTGCCACATTAATGGACTTGTATTTTAGTGCTAGGTCTGCTTTAACTGAACCCATTTGAAGCATTGAGTAATCATGTGAGATAAACTGCTGCTATGCACTACTTGTGCAGTTCTTACAATACATGCCATTTGTTCCATCTGCATTGCAA
Organism: Rana muscosa; assembly: GCA_029206835.1. NCBI lineage: Eukaryota > Metazoa > Chordata > Amphibia > Anura > Ranidae > Rana > Rana muscosa. Next base: position 147,336,972 of record CM055126.1, on the reverse strand, counting down.
AGGATCCCTACTCTTTATCTATATTTATTAGCATTTTAGTAGTGTAATTGAGCTACTAAAATTTGCCCTTGTGTTCCTGCAACCAACAGCGCACTGATAGAGCATGTGCACAGAAAGACATAGGTCACAGACTTGAATCCAGACTATGATTAGAAGAGTGGGATTGCCACCCTAAACCTTTAAATCCTGATGCACATGAATTACACATTATCTGTGGCCAATTAGGTAAAGGCAAAGGATCTTATGCATGAAAATGTCTTACTAAGAAGAGTTACTAATCTTTAGCCACCATTTAGCATCAGTCCTATTCTGAAAAATGAATTTAATTTGTGGCTGTGGCGGAATAACTCGCAAAAACAAGGGACAAGAATCTGGACATAACAATCGACAGGCTAAAGTCAGTTTAGAGGTTTCTTGACCAAAATTATTTTTAGGTAGCGAAGTTTAACATAAATTCTTACCTTGCAGGAGTACCTCGAAATAAACACAAAAGTATGAGCCTTCGTGTAAGGGTAAGTGGTGTTAGAGTAGGCAGATGACACTTCCTCCATGTGTTTCCTATTAACTCATTGGGCGTCAAGTGTGGGGCCTACGTCAGGCCATCAACAGGGTCATTCATTCTAGCACAGGCGTTATACCTTGCCCAAAGGTGTGTTCACCAATTCCCAGGACCAGGCGAGGTCCACGGACATGTGAAATTGAAACATTAAAGCAGTCCCTCAACTCAGAGATAACCCACTTGTGTGTGGTGTTGAATGCAGAGTTCTTCCAGAAGAAGTTGTCTCTTGTCCTACACACTTGAACAGGTGCATGTGTTGCATTAGAAGCAACACAAAGAGCCTATGCCCACTCCACCAGTCAGCGTACCTCTGTTACCTCACTCCCAGTAACAGAATGGGGTCCTGCCAAGCTCATACGTGCGCAACTTAACACTTGCCTTTACATACCTAGCGATCAGGCCATAGATCTCTGTAATGCTAATCCACTCCCAGTGACTGATGGAGATGGACCGCTAGGGAGGAAGCTGTAACACTGGACCCCCTTGCTATCGGAGGACTCCCAGAGAGCTGTTGTAGATTCAGTCCCCTTAATGCCAGGCCCTCACGTGCACCCCTTAAGTGACTACAGACCAGGTTTTGTGCAGTTAAACAACTTTTACTGAAAGTTCAGCATGGCATACATAACACGGGAAAGCGTCCATTCCCTAACTAACGCTAACAGCAGCTGCACAAGTAAAGTCCTTATGGGAGAAGTCCATAACTGGCACAACTAGACTGGAGAAGTTCATGGCTTGGGTGTGTTACGAAGGGCCGGTGCTCCGTAGATGACTCTCAAGCCTCAGCAAGTCCTGCAAAGTTCCTGTCCTTAGCACGCTACCCGGTGCGCTTTTGGGACCCGGAACTCTGCCTTTTATATATCACAGAACGGGAGGCTGAACCCCAAAAAAAGCCTGTGAGCAGGAAATGCAAGTCAGTATTAACCCCTTCCCCCTTAGCCTGGGCAGCAACACTAGCCTGGCTGAAATGAACACAGTAGGCAACCTGCCTACATACCGGTCAACATTCCACCTGTTCACACAGACATTCAAGTTTGACTTGTTCCTTTGCTGACACTTGGCACACTGCCAGTCTGACTCTCTCTGTCCCATACTAAGTGGCCTAGCTTTTTAACAGGCATCTCAATTAGGCGAAAATCTATAGAGTCCCTTACCAGAGAAAAAGCCACAGATTGGGTGTAATTCAAACTTCCATTCAGAACCAGATCCAGAGGTAGCTTTTCACATCACATTAATACCCTCAAAGTAAAAAATGCTCTTCCTCTTGCTATGGCACCTAATAGTACCTGTGCTGCTGTAAACACTTTATTGCTGTACTGAGGTCCAAAAAGGAGAGACGAAAGAAGTTAAAGTGAAAATAAATAAAACCAATTTTTACACTGAGTTTTCACAGCTGTTCTCTAGGAATTGCAGAGGGCAGTGACATATGAAGGGGTTACATTGGCCTGTATTCACAGGTACTGTTAGATGATTACATGAGATAGCAAGAGAAATGATCACTTTAACTAGCCATAGTGCCTGTGTGATTCATGTGTGTCTTAAAAATGGATGAAGTGGCAACATAATCAATGTTACAATCACAAAACTAAAGGGATGCCATTGAATATGAATAGCATGCATCCACTTTCCTGTGTCCTGGTTACAGTTAATGGGTGCAGATATTTTCATTTGTTTAGCTCCTCTGAGCACCAATACTGAGTTAGAACTGCTTCCTCTATTGCTCCCCTAACATTGTGCCAGGAAATTCTCAGCACTGGGGCAAACGCCTTGATTATAACACAGGTGCTGTGTCCACTTCTACATCCATCACCTATTTGTATGCAGCCTACGACACCAAGAGAACAGAAAACCTTTTTCTATATCCTGTTTCTTATCAGTACTTACAAATGTCTGTCTAGCATCTGGTCGCCTGGATCACATGTGATCTGATAACTGAAGCCAGGCTTTTCAGTATTGACAAAGGCTTTTATAACACAATAAAATACAGTAGTTGTGGTACATAGTGTGATGAAATGTTCTCCCTTGATTAGTCTTAACATAATGTCATTTGTACTTGCTGTGATTTTGATGCTTAATTAAATATTGTTTAATACCATACTGACGTAGGTCATTTTGAACAATGAGACAATCGTATGGTGTGTCAGCATGTTTACAGACTGTTTCTATGTTTTCGGTGCTCGGAGGAAGAAACACTGCAGCCAGAAGTCTGACATAACATTACCAAAAGCTAACTGCTTTTTAAAAATAAACATCTATTTTACATCACTTACCGCGTTAAGTGTTTTTATTCTAGCGGACCATATGGGAGCACTGAAGGGCTCCGCTAAGCACTGTTTGCATGTAAACCAGCCACATAACACAGCCCCCAATGTGATTTCAGGAAAACAAGCTTTCTGAGAAAAACGCAGTACACATTTAAATCAGAACTCCAGGTAAACCGTGAATTATATGCTTTAGAAATATACATTGATCAGCCATAACATTATGACCAGCCGCCATAACTTATCGAGGTATGGAGCCCACTAGACTTTTGAAGGTATGCTGTGGTATCTGCCACTAAGCTGTCTGTAGCAGATCCTTTAAAGTGGTTGTAAACCCTTACAAACCACTTTTCACTACAGATAAGCCTATAATAAGGCTTACCTGTAGCTACCGTGGATATCTCCTAAACCTGTTTAGGAGATATCCCCTGTATCAGCATGTGCCGACGTCATCAGCACATGCGCACTGAAGCAATGGCTCGTTCATGCCGTTGCTTCAGTTGACGTGTCGTTACTGGTGGCTCCTGCCCACAAGCGCGGGAGTGACATCTTCGCGGCTCCGGAAAATCACAGTACTGGAGCCCGCGATACCCAGAAATAACTCCGGGAGTGATGTCGCCAGCTGGAGTATTGTGCAGGGACCGCAGCGGGGGCTTTAAACTAAGGTGAGTATTTCATAATGGGTATTGGGGAAAGTGCGGCGCTCAAATTAAAAATATAATCGCGAAATATATGTAGCGGGTACTTACTTTCCCGGGGTAATTTTTTAATTTTTCAGTGACACCAGTGTTGTGTCTCCGGCGGTCCACTGTGTGGCGCTGTCACCATGGGCCGACGGACGAATATCGCTGTGTGCTGAGCCTACTTTTTGTCCTCTCTGGGCAGCGGTATGGTGGGGTGGGGAACCCGCCGTGCTTTCTGGGAGAGGGGATAAAGGGGCCGGCCATCTTGGTCACGGGAGTCTTGGTCCCTGGCACCTTTAGCCTGCGGACGGAGTTCGTGCTAGTCCTCTAGGCGGATTGGGCCTAGAGGACCACTGGAGATCGTGTTCCATCTCAGGCACCTTTAGCCTGAGGTGAGGTACTCGGACAGCGGTCCGGAGCTCAGTGCCCAACACTGAGTTCCGCGAGGGAAGGAGCCTAAGGTACTCCGGAGATGGATGCCTGAATCCAAGGTGGGCGTAATGGACCGGGGAGAGCTCCTCATCTGAAGACCCGGTGCAGCATACTGCCGGTGACGGGTGAGTCTCTTGTCAGAGACCGTCCGGAAGATGAATTTCCCTCGTGCGGAGACCATAACCCACTCTTTGGAGGAAAGTGGAGGATCGAACTTGTGTCTGGGCCTATTCGCACTCACACCTCCTTTTCTGTTCTATAGCCAAGGGAGTCCATGTTATGTGTTAAATAAAGGAGTGTTGGACTTTAACAGTGTGGGGCTCAGTTCCTGGCAGACGAGGTTCTTGGAGACTCTTGGAGGGAGGATCCGATGCACAACACAGGCCCGAAGGTAACGAAATACATTGCCGATACCACTTATACACCTGTGGTGGAAGCCTGGCGTAGCGCACCCTCTTTCCCCCTCTCATACCCCTAGACCAGAGACATTGTGAGCAGAACTTTAATAGAGGGGACGGAGTGAGAGTCGCTACATATATATACATAAAAACCTCATTGAAAAAGCAAATATTAGCAATGCAATGCATATCACAGTGGTAACAATTACTGAATAGAAACTAGCATACTGGTGTGTGCAACCAATATGCTTGAAGGCCGGTACACAATGATCGGCATTTGATATCAAAAATTGAACAAAAAAATTAATTGGTTGAAAGCAAAACAGCAAATAAAATCCAAATACACCATCTGTGGAGTGGGTGGACACAATAGTGATATTTGTGCACGTTTAAGAAAGAGTCCGGTACAGTGATACATATAAATCCAAGTGTTCCAAAATTAATCGGGTAAAAATATATAAAATAAATATCATATATAAAAACTTAAATTCGTAAAGTCCATATGATAAAACAGCGCTAAATAAGGATAAATGTCCAAAAACATGTAAAAAGCACTTGAGTGATGACTTTGCAACAGTCAAACTAGTAGTGGTATATCTTCTCTGGATACGATATGTAGTGCACCCTACACCAATCCCAAATCTTCACCACAAGTGAGGCACGCTCCCCCTCTGGGGTACAAACTCACCACAAAGATGAAAAAGATGGGCCTTTTTTTTAGTCTGTAGGTAGTCTCACTCCAACATCCGTCATCACCACCAGGGTAGTATGGGTTAAAATCCTCAAGCAAACATATAAGGACATAAAGGCACTAATAGTGTAATATTGCTTTAATTAAGAAATCCCCAATACTAAAACCCTGTTTCAAATGCACGTACAATTAAATCACTTGTAAAACAGCACATAAAGTATAGAGTGTAATCACCGCTATCCTGTCCCAAGAGGGCGCCTGTGTTGCATTCGTAACGCGGCGGTCTTTTGTTCCGGATTTGCGACAGCTGCCGTGATATTCGCTCTGTACTTCCTAGTTACAGAGACGCTGCGGTATCTGGGCCCTGACCGGTTTCGTCACAGATTGACTTCAACTGAGGGCGTAGATAGTCCAGCGTCAACGTGCGTGGTATAACTTCCCCGTTCGTTGCCTATTGGTTGGAGTGCCGTAATTCGTCCGCCCTGATTGGTGCTTACCAGGGCGGAACTCGAATACACACGTCCTCAGACAAGAGCTATTGGGGAATGTTCCGACAGCACGTACTACTGCACAATATGTTATGTAACGAATGACACAACATGAAGTTACACTTAAATAAACTTAAGAGTTATTAATATAGTACAACAACCAAAAAAATATATAAATCACATCGTAGCAATTTTAAATATATTTTGAACGGAATTTAAATGTCTCAATCGCTGTTTACATAGAGCAAGAGAACCTGCATTCTGATACTCGGTGAAAAAGGAAAATATTTTTGTTACGATTCGTAAAAGGAGAACCGTAGTTGTTCGGTGTTAGCTGCTCAATATAATTCGATAAGACCGATCTGGCAAAACAACGAATCCGTCTTTTACAGTTTGAAAATTACATCTAAACGTTATTTTTAGCCTGTTGTGGTTTTACAACCACTATGTATATGTGCAAATATAATGGCAGTCACATAAGTTCAAACAAGGGGGTTTAGAGAAATTGGGAATTTTAACCCATTAATCCAAACAATAAAATTAGAGTAGTAAATCAATATATAGTAATGCATATATTAAATGCATGTGTATGGGTATTTACAGTCCACACATCTGTAAAACCATAAATAACTAAATAAGGTAATTTTAATTAAAATTAGAATTAAATCTAAATTTTTTAATTTGAAATAAAATTGGACTACTTAGCGGGTATAATCTATTTATATATGTATACTTCATTAGTTCCATATAAGTGAAGTTAAATAAATCAATATATAAATAGATAAGAAATATATATATAAATATAAAAAAATATATATAAAAGAAAACTGTATGTAATATATATGTATATAAAAATGTAAATAAATAAATGTAAGTATATAGGAGCATCAGGATATAAGAATTTCTGAGGATTGGGCCGAGAAAGGTTGCCAGTAAGGGGTGGTATTCTAGTCAAATGTTAAAAATATAGATAAAATTGCTGGAACAGTTAATAAAAATTGGTTAATAAAAGTCAATCATAGAAACTAAATAAAAGCAATATATCAGTAATCACTAATAAAACAATTGATGTCTAGATCTATGTTTAACCCCTTCGGAGATAAAGTATCTACGGAATAAATCCATTGGGTCTCAAGCTTAGATAATTCTCTTACTAAGTTAGAGCCCCTCCAAGGTGGTTTTAGGTGGTCTACTCCCCAAAACTTGAGACCTGCTGGGTTTTGGTTGTGGAATAATTTAAAGTGTAAGGAAACGTTATGATCTTTATACCCGATTTTGATGTTTGCCACATGTTCTGCCACACGTATTTTGAGAGCTCTCTTAGTGCGGCCTATGTATAATAACTTACAGGGGCATTCTAAAACATACACTACATAGGTAGTGTTACAGGTAATAAAATCTTTAATGGTGAACTCTCTGTTATTAGAGGTAGATATAAATCTTTCAAGTGCTCTGAGAGGTTTATTCACCTCTCTACACGGGCGGCACTTTCTGCAGGCATAAAAGCCATCCTTATCCCAGAACGAAGGGGGTTTATGTGGGACATCTAAAATCTTCTTGACGACCCTGTCTCCATAGTTGGGAGCTTTCCTATAGATAAAAGTGGGTCTTGTTGGTATATAGGTTTTCAGGATCTTGTCAAGGAGAAGTATGTGCCAGTGAGAAAAGAAGATCTGTTCCACTTCCTTATATTGTGAGTGGTATCCTGATATGAAACTCCATTCGTAATTGGTCTTATTCGAATTCTTTTGACCTCCGAGAGTGTTATTATTCAGGTAGTCGGTTCTTGGAGTAGCTGCGAGATCTTCAATAATTTTGGTTAGTTGTGTTTCTTTGTAGCCTTTTTCCAGAAGAAAGTCTGTATCCTCGGTGCAGTTCCGTCTGACCCGCATCAATTGGCCTTTAGGTATGTTTTTTAGCCATGCGGGGTGGTGGCCACTTTGTGTTGGGAGGAAACTGTTAGCATCTGTGGGCTTGAAATACACTTTAGTGCCCAATTTATTCCCATTCCTGTATATATGAACATCCAAAAAATGTATACTTTCTTTATTGTATTCACACGTAAGGTTAATGTTATTGGTGTTTTGGTTTAGTTCTTCAAGGAAGTTTTCTAATGATGTTGTTGATCCTGCCCATATAAGAAATAAATCGTCTATATATCGTCGGTACAGTATCAGTTCTTTGCGTTTCTTGTGGAATACTGTTTTGTCCTCCCACTCTGCCATAAACAGATTTGCTATGCTTGGAGCAAATTTGGCTCCCATGGCTACTCCCCTTCTTTGGGAGTAGAAACTTCCATCAAACCAAAAATAATTGTGTCCTAAACAAAAATCCAAAGCATTCCGTAGGAACACTTTCTGTGAATGGGAAATATCATCTCTTTTAGATAATGCCCAATTAAGGGCTAGCAAGGCGTCGTCATGCTGTATTATTGTGTATAATAACGAGACGTCTGCGGTTACTAGGAACACTTCTTCTTTTCCAGCTAAATCTATTTCCTGTAATAGAGATAGGAGCTCCTTAGTATCTTTGAGGTAAGCATGTGTTGATGTCACACTGGTTTGGAGATAATAGTCGAGATACTGGCCCAGACGTGATGTAATCGATCCGATTCCATTAACGATGGGTCTTGCTGGTGGAAGGTTGAGGTTTTTATGAATCTTTGGGAGGGTATATATAGTAGGTATCCTACTGCTACTCGGTACCAGATACTTGCTCTCCCGCAAAGATAAAGCTCTGGTTTGATAACCCATTTCCACCAGTTTCTGAAGATTGATTTTGTATTGTGGAGTGGGATCTTTTTCAAGCTTCGAATATGTTACCTCTTCAGATAGCATTTGTGTTAGCTGGTTATGGTAGAAGTCTTTGGTAAGAATAACCACTCCGCCTCCCTTGTCTGCTGGTCTTACTATTATCTCCTTTCTATTCTCTAGAAGTTCTATACCTTCTTTGATATACCGTGGATTCACATTCCTTTTTGGTTTGATGTATTCTAAATCACGTAGTATAAGTCCTTTAAAGATATCCAAAGGCTGATTGGTCCCCAATAGGGGGTTAAACAGTGATTTATTTCGCAAACCACTATCAGTTGGTACTGAGGAACTACTTGTTACAGGGTTTGAATTCTTGTTTAAAAAATATTTCTTCATATTCAGTTTCCTCATATATTTATAAACACATTAAATTTGTTGATTGGACGGTGTAAACCACATTTGAGCCCCAAATTTAAAATATTGGTCTCTTTATCTGTTAAAACCACATCAGTTAAGTTAAAAATCCCGCCTATTCGTACTCCTTCTCGTATTCCTTTCGACTTCTTTTCTTGAGTCCTTCGTCCGGCCCTACAGCCTCTGTTCCTTCTCTCCTTGGGCCTGGTTGTTGCATCCTTTCTCGTTCCCAATGTGGAGGGTCCCTCCATTGGGGATCTCTCTGTGTCGGTCCCTGTTGTGGTCCCCTGTATTCTATCACCTGTTGTGGATAGGATGGCATTCTTCCTCTCTGGTTGTTCGACCCTCTGCCCCTCTTCTGCCATCCCCTGCCTCTCCCTAAAAAAGAGGACCGGGGTGATTGATATTGTTGTCTGTTCCTATCATCCCATAAAGGATCATATTTATTATATATGGGTACCTGATAGTAATCTTGTGTGGGTGGAGGTCGATATTGAGGATTCGGTGGCCCAGGTCTTCTTGGTTTCCCTCTACCATAGTTATAATCATTTCTGATAGGTGTGGAATGGTTGATGGGGGTCTGTTGTGTACCCAAAATTCTTCTATCCAATATAGGTAATGGTTGACTAGTAGAGGGTAATTGGCTTCCAGTATTGATGTCTTGCTGGGTTTCCATATTCAAACCATCTGTGTCTCTTGCTTCAGTTGGGTTTGCTTGCTGCCATAGGTATATCGTGTTTAAACGAAAATCTCCTAGGTCTCTATGGAATTTTTTGGTTTTCTTTTTTTGTGTTTCCTTATCCACTTTTTCTAATTTTTTCTTTATACGGGTATTAAAATCAGTAACTTGTTGGCTATCCTTAATAGGATCTAGTTGCTTTTGTAACTCGTTTATCCTTGTTTCTAGTTTGAACATCTTTTTCTTTTTCCTGGGTAAAAATATATGTTGTCTGCAGACTATCCACAACCTTATAAGTCTAAGGCTTACCAGATGGGATGGACCCAACGGAGCGTATGCCCAGTGGGTCAGACAAGCTTGGTGGTGTAACACACCGAAAGGGAGATGCAGCAGGTACAGCTTCCAATGGGAACCGGGAAATCACAACAAGGAGTGAGGATCCACCATGGAGATCGTCAGCAGTACTTCACACAAAACCTCATCCCAAGATGTATATGATGTTGTAAGGAAAAGAAAGGGGCCACATAGTGTAATTCAATATAAAACAGTGAACATTTATTTAAAATAATATAAAATGGTCACTCACATTTGAAGAGACAAGTAAAAGCATGTAAGATCATAAATGACGTAGTGGCATCAGCAGAGCCCTTCCCGACACGTTTCGTCCTAATAAGGCATCATCTGGGGTGCTGGTCCACTGCCCCACTGCATATTTATAGACTAACTTACCCCCTAATGAGAGCCAGCTCCACAATCTCCAAAAAAACGCCACTTTTGATTTTCAAAATGGCGTCCATGGCTTGCACTCCAAGCCTCACTATGAGATGTAACCCAGGGTGCAATATTGGGAAGAAAGAAGCAATGCCAATCATTGTGTACCGGCCTTCAAGCATATTGGTTGCACACACCAGTATGCTAGTTTCTATTCAGTAATTGTTACCACTGCGATATGCATTGCATTGCTAATATTTGCTTTTTCACTGAGGTTTTTATGTATATATATTTCACGATTATATTTTTAATTTGAGCGCCGCACTTTCTCCAATACCCACTTAGTTTAACATACAGTATATCTGTTGTGCAGGCAGCCACCCTTTGCTCCATTGGCCGCGCGGTTTTAACTTGTCGTTTTTTCCATGAGTATTTCATAATGAGCTTAAAGCATGTTAAACAGCATAGTGCTTGTGCAGTGTTATTTGTCCCTTTCTATGCTGTAAAATACCTGGTTGATCCTGCTTATTCCTGTGTTCCTCTGTGTGTGCTGACCACGGTGATCATGGCTGCTAATCTATGATACCATGGTTAGTTTATGTCTTTCTGTAATCCCGCTGTGTTCAGAGTCTCTCCCCTCTCCCCTTTTTCCCCCTCCCCCTCCTGCCTGTCAGTTCCTAGTCTTGTTTGCCATCTCCTCCCCTACCCTCTGGCTGCTATTACATGTGTTAGTGATTACAATTACTGGCAGCTAGGGATGAGCTTCGTGTTCAAGTCGAACCCATGTTCGTCTCGAACATCAGCTGTTCGCCGAATTGCGAACATTATGGGCCGTTCACGCCAAATTTGAGTGGCACGTCACGGCCCATAATTCACTGCGGCATCGCAGTGCATTGCTGGCTGATGATTGGCCAATTATGGCTCAGGGGGTTTAGTACACGCCCCACACTATATAAGGCCGCCGGCTTGGCGGCCTTGTGTAGTGTGTTGGAGTTGTTTAATGAGAGATTACAGAGACAGACAGTGTCATTTATATTGAGTTAGATAGAGCAGGCAGGCGAGTCAGTTAGCTGCAGTTACAGTGTGTAGAGGATATATATGCATCCTAGGTGTTGTATATATATTTATACACTGTATTCAGTTTAGCTAGATCCATTCCTGTTATTCTCTATACTGTGACAGGCAGGCAGGCAGGTGATTGTGCTAGCTGCAGACAGTCAGTGTTTCACTTAGTGTACTGTGTGCTTTGCATAGCGTTCACCTAAAGCTTACCTGAATACAGTTAGTGACTAATAGTGGTGTTCTCATAATTAAACCACAGACAGAGAGCTGCAAGTATTTTCAGTTAGTGTAGTGTGTCCCTCTCTGCACAGTTTTCACCTAAAGCTAACTGAAGACAATTGCTGCTTTCCCCATACTAATACCATAGCAGGCAGTTGATTCTGATAGCTGCATTATCGACCGCGGAGGAGGTCGTGAGTACTCAACGGGAGAAATTCGAGGATGCTGACTCGGTCACCACTGTCTCGCAGCGTCCACCACCGAAGAGAAAGACCGGTATGGTAGCCCCGACCAGCGGTTGTGGTGGACCGTCTCGCCCGCTTACACCCGGCCCGGATGGATCCGCCGATAAGAGTTCCGGACGTCCCGCTTCAAGTAAAGGCCAAGGTAAGCCAGGCGGAGAGATTTGGTGTGTGGGAAGAGGTGAAAACTCAGTCTCCACTACAGGGTACCTGCCCATGGAGGAGTGTGACACCTCTGACCTGGAGTCGCTCTCGGATATGGGACACGATGTTGCTATTGACGAACTGTTTGCAGAAAAGGGCTGGGACAAAGTACCTCTCGCCTCATCCCGCAGAACCAGGGATCCACCCATGTCTACAGGGGATAGTACACCCCGGGTGGAGGCACCAGCGCCTGAAGAGGGGTCCCGTCCCCAGCCTGCCCTTACATCCCCGGTGTCACCTACACCCAGGACCGGGGAAAAGAGACTGTTGTTGCAGGCACCTATGCCCAGATTAAGGTCCCTCGCCACCCGGACTCAATAGTTTTACCTGGCGAAGGGGACAGAGCCACTATGCCTCCTCTGGCAAGACTACAACGCCTATTTGGTCAGAAGGTTGCTGCAGAGTATGGATGGGAGTACCCATACTTGTCCAAGGAGTTGTTGTACGAGGTGGAAGTTTGCTGGGAGCGCTGGTACAATGACTTTGTGTGGACTCACCGTCAGATTCCACACGCCCGCAGGTACCTGGCGTGTTCTCCCAAGGCCTCTCAGCGTTTTAAGGACTGCAAGGCAGAGTGGATGTTGGGACGGCACATCCATGCGGACAAGGTGCTGATCCGGCGCAAGGAAGGGGAAGATGTTGAGTATCATCTGGAGACCATGGATCAGCACTTGAAGCCACTTGTTCTGCCGCATCCCTGTTTCTATTTGTAGGAGGAAAAAGACTCTGTTCTTGTTTGTATGCTGCTGAACTTTCTGGCACCTGTTGTCCTTGTTGCCCAGAGGGATGAAGGACTGTTCCTGTTGTTCTTCACTTTTCCAGCAAGAGATCATGGACTCCGGGGTAGATAGGGCTCAAGAGAAGAAGGAAAGTTCTACGAGTGCAGTTATCGCGACGCTGTCACCAGGTGGCAGTGTAGCGCATCGTTAACACTTTTCACACACTCACTCCTTGGAGAAAAGGGATTTCTTTACGAAGAAGTTTCTTTTCTCTTACACGAATATATGTGTCAGGGTTTATGTGTGATAATTTTCTTTTTTTCCCTCTGCAGGAGAGCATCCCATCAAGACCACTGAGTATGGGGTGGGTCTTAGTCAGGATGGGCGGGGAAAAAGCATAATGTGAATATGTGATTCTAACAATTATGGTTAAAATGTTGTTGTTTCCCTTCCCTTTTGTGTAAGGCTCAGACACAATTTCTTTAGTTGACCAAGTTTTCCAAAATTATATTTTTGTACAATTTATAGTTGGTTTCTGGACTAGACTATGTCAGCTGCTGAGGGCATGGTTTGCTCCAGACACTGGGGACCAGTGTCAAATCACCAGGGGGAGAGTGTAGCGGGTATATGCTTTCTATTCTTTTAAATCTGGTGGGGAAAACCGTGATGTATGGTTCCCTGGGGCCCACCAGGTGGCACTGTCGCTTTGGGCCCGGGGTTGAGTCATCATTGCGGTGGCGTACCTCTTTTGGTCTCTCTCAGCGGTTGTATGGTGGGGCGGGGAACCCGCTGTGCTTGCTGGGAGGGGGTATAAAGGGCGGCCATTTTTGGTGGCGGGATTCGAGCCCGGGCACCTTCAGCCTGAGGGCGGTGGTTCGTGTCGGTCCCCTAGGCGGGTCTAGGCCTAGAGGACGCTCGGAGGTCGTGTTCCATCCCAGGCACCTTTAGCCTGGGGTGAGGTACTCGGAATGGAGGTCTGGAGCTCAGTTCCCAACACTGAGTTCCGCGAGGGAAGGAGGTCCTAGGGAACCCAGGGAGTGGGTGCCCGAATCCGGAAGGCGTAATGGACCAGTGGGAGCTACTTACTTGAAGATCGGGTGCAGCATATTGCCAGTGACAGGTGAGCCTCCCATCGGAGACCGCCTGGAAGGAAATTCCCCCCTCGCTCGGAGACCGCAACCCACTTTCAGGAAGGAAAGTGGAGAGTTCATTGTGTCTGGGCCTACTCACATCCACACCTCCTTTTCTGTTCTGTTCTACAAGGGAGTCTAACTGATTGTGTTCATTCAAGAAAAATAAAGGAGTGTTGGACTTTAACGGTGTGGGGCTCATTTTCTGGCAGACATTGTTCAAGGTAACTCTCATTGGAGGTTCCAGGTGCAGAAGGTAAAACAAGAACTTTGCTTCCACCACACAAACATCTGTGGTGAGGGCTTGGCGTGGTGACCCCGCTCTCTCTCCTCTAAGGTACCCCTAGACAAGAGACAGACGAGCTGATGAAAGAGGGGAGTGAGGAGGCCGCTACATATATGTGACAGGAGGGTCACTTTGGACACAGGGTGAGCCAGGAAATAATGGACATTAAGAAATATATCTTGGGCTACCTAAAATGGGTCTGTAATATTTATCCACCATATCCCCAAGGATATTTGTAAAGGTCTATTTACTGTTTCTGAACTCAACAGGTTAATTGAGAGATACTGAGGTGTTCAGCCTCAATCACCTGTCTGCCTAGTGTAATGCTAATCCCAGCTTCTAAAAGACCTGTTCATTGTTTGTGGTGATGTGGATTGGGGAAATTAAGTCTGTCCTTATGTGTAATTGTACAGGCTACAAATCCTTTCATTGTGAGATGTGTATTGCAGGTCATGGGACTGAGACAGCAGCTGTAGCTAATTGACTCATGTAAATTGGGTCTGATGGGTATTGGGAGACAAAAGCTAACCTGTTGTCTTTTAGGAGGTATCAAAATAATGTGTATTGTATCTTGTTATGTTGTGGGTGGAGCTGGACCATTGTTCATGTTAGGTTAATGCAGTATTGGATGGGTATAAAAGTTACAATGTTTTTCTCAATAAAGTCATTCGATCCTAGGAAGATATAGAGTGCGTCTCGTTCTTCCAGAAGGATTAATTCCTATGGGAAGGGGTCGTCTGGCTGTGGAGGCTCGACAGGGAATTTGTGTCCAGGAGAGGGAAGATATTTAAACGGCGTTTACCCCCTTTGAGATTTGGGGTGCCGTTACATTGGTGGCAGCAGTGGGATTTTCCCTTCAGTTCCTGGGACACTCCAAGCCACCATAGTGAATGACCAGCTATGCAGCCTGCAGGAAAGCCACGCTGAAAGACTTACTTGAGAGCCGAGATGGACCAGAGGGATGGTGATGCAGGACCCCGGTCAGTTGAAGATTTGTTTCAGCAACGAGTTTGAGAACGCTTGGCATTATATGGTGCTAACCCATCAGAGACCGCCATACAGGAAGCCATTAGAGACATCGAGCGGCAGGATGAGCGGCAACATGAGCAGAGAATGGCGGAAATACGGCAATCAGAGACAACACCTAAAAAAGCAGCACCAACTGAAAGGAGAGGAGAGATACAGATCCCAGCCGACATGGAAAAGGAATTCAGAAGGAGGTTGCGAGAGATGCAGATACAGCATAGAGGACCAGTATCAGAGGAGGTCCTGCTGGGATGGTCTGATTCAATCCGCTGCAAACTCTGGAAGAAAGTGCTAGCTCTCGAGCAGCAACACCAGGGAAAAGTTCTCCCCTCCATCCATGTAAGGTACTGGTCGCAGTATGAAGTACGAATGCTGTTATTGGGGGAACAACCGAAGCAGGAGTGGACAGCGGAGTTAAGCAGGCTGATCCGGGCAGAGATGCGGTTGGACGAGAGCTACAGAGCCCTCCGGTGGTATGTAGCCCAAGAGTGCCAGTGGTCAGCGGATGACAGCCCCACGGAAGTCTTTGACTATAATGGCCTGGGATTGTTGTATTGGAGGTTGTCCGAGGACCCTGACATTGGGAGTGATCGGGAGTGGCGTTTGGAGGAAATAATGGAGCACAGAGAGCAAAGACTGAATGTCTCGGAAGGGCACTGGGCACAGGAAGATTTGGAGTTTCTGGCCGTTCAGGAATGGGAGCTGGAGATTGCCTACAAACAGCTGCTAGACTCGGCTCAGCAGCAGGGTGGGGCTACCTTTGCCTGGGACTATCAGAAAATACCAGTTGACAACTATGAAATCCTGGCTGAAGAATCAGCAGTGGAAAATCTGAAGATTGCCATCCCTAAAGCCGAAATGAATGATACAGAGTTCCAGGGAGCTAGCCTGGCTGAAGAATCGGCAGTGGAAAATCTGAAGATTGCCATCCCTAAAGCCGAAGTGGATGATATGGAGTTCCAGGGAGCTAGCCTGGCTGAAGAATTGGCAGTAGAGAAGCTGAAGATTGCCCTCCCTAAAGCCGAAGTGGATGATATGGAGTTCCAGGGAGCTAGGGCAGTTGGCTCATCTCCCCAGCCACAGATTACAGAAGGTATGGACTTAAGGGACTGTTCAGAGGAGGTTATGGATTATGCATCGCCTGCTCAGGTACTGGCAGCAGGACAGAGTACTGCAGACCCTGCTCTACACCCGTGGCAGTTTTGGAGGCCCGAGGTGAGAAGGTGGTGGCTCCTCTTTCCCAGTGGATTTCAGAGATGCAGGGAGGAGAAGCAGCCCTTTTCCCTCCCCAACAGTTATCCAGAGCAGATGGTGTGGAGTCCCCAGCATAAGTGCTGGCAACAGGGCAGAGTGCTAGCAACCTCTGCCCAGCACCGGAAACAACTGTGGAGTTTCAGGGAGCCGGGGCAGTCGGCCCCTCTCTTCAGCAACAAGCTGAGGTGGTAAAGCTTTTACCCCCAGCTGAATCACTGGCAGCAGGGCAGAATGCTACTGGCCGCTGCACACAACTGCCACTTGAGCGGATATCGGTGGATGGGACTGCGGTCTCCACTCACAGCAACCCAGCACAAGAGCTGGCAACAGAGCAGAGTGCCGCGGGCCTCTGCTCTCAACTAACGGAAGAGGGAGTTCCTGTGGTACTGGATGGGACTTCGGTCCTCACTGACACAACCCCAGAAAATGGTGTGACACTGGGACAGGAGGATGTCAGCCTTGCTTTGCAACCACTGGGGGATTTTCACCTACCACAAGTGGATGGGACTTCAGTCTCCACTTGTATACCTCAGGGATGCTGGGCAGTCGGTCCAGATCCCCAACAGCATGAAAGACTGAGCCCAGTCACCCTGTCTTCTCCCCAGCGGCGGGTATGTTCTCTGAGAGAGGCAGAGGTTGGCTGGGTAAGTAATGCTCTGTTTGGAGCAATTTATTTGGGGTACTGTGTGTATACCGGCATTAGAAGAATGGACCTATGGACTAACTTCGGAGTCAACCCGTCTGGGGTCACCTCCTGTGTCAGTCTCCTGCCGAAAGGGGAGATGTGTGACAGGAGGGTCACTTTGGACACAGGGTGAGCCAGGAAATAATGGACATTAAGAAATATATCTTGGGCTACCTAAAATGGGTCTGTAATATTTATCCACCATATCCCCAAGGATATCTGTAAAGGACTATTTACTGTTTCTGAACTGAACAGGTTAATTGAGAGATACTGAGGTGTTCAGCCTCAATCCCCTGTCTGCCTAGTGTAATGCTAATCCCAGCTTCTAAAAGACCTGTTCATTGTTTGTGGTGATGTGGATTGGGGAAATTAAGTCTGTTCTTATGTGTAATTGTACAGGCTACAAATCCTTTCATTGTGAGATGTGTATTGCAGGTCATGGGTCTGAGACAGCAGCTGTAGCTAATTGACTCATGTAAATTGGGTCTGATGGGTATTGGGAGACAAAAGCTAACCCGTTGTCTTTTAGGAGGTGTCAAAATAATGTGTATTGTATCTTGTTATGTTGTGGGTGGAGCTGGACCATTGTTCATTTTAGGTTAATGCAGTATTGGATGGGTATAAAAGTTACAATGTTTTTCTCAATAAAGTCATTCGATCCTAGGAAGATACAGAGTGCGTCTCGTTCTTCCAGAAGGATTAATTCCTATGGGAAGGGGTCGTCTGGCTGTGGAGGCTCGACAGGGAATTTGTGTCCAGGAGAGGGAAGATATTTAAACGGCGTTTACCCCCTTTGAGATTTGGGGTGCCGTTACAATATATATATATACATCCCACCTTTGTGCAGCTACATCTCACTGCAGGCCATTAGTATGTCTGGAAGGCAAACAAGGAGAGGCAGACAGTCACGAGGCAATAAAAGAGGGCAAGCAGGCTCTGTGTCTAGAGGCAACAGTGCTGCTGGTCGTGGACATGGTGCATCCTCATCAGCATGTGGCCGTGGGACACGCTCGTCCTTCTTTTCTGCAGCTGGCCATGTTGAGCCGCAACATGCCCAAGACTTGGTAGAGTGGATGACCAAGCCTTCCTCATCCTCCTCATCCTCCTCGTCCTCTCTCACCCAAGCTCAGGGTACTTTGTCTGGCAAAGCAGCTGCCAAAGCGGATTCTTCCCTCGGCTCAATGGCATCAGTCACTCCTTCCCTAGCCCCACCACGTCCTCTTGAGGAGTCCCCCGAACTGTTTGAGCACAGTGTTGGGTACATGCTCCTGGAGGATGCCCAGCGTTTTGAAGGCTCTGATGATGGAACCCAGCTGAAGGAAGGCAGTAACGTGAGCCCAGAGAGAGGGGGTAGTAACGTGAGCCCAGAGAGAGGGGGTGCCCAACAAGGACAGCTATCTGGCAGTCATGTTCCCCCAGCTGCAGCATACTGACAGATTTTCTCCAGTGATGAGGAGGGAGGGGATGATGAGGTCACTGACTCCACGTGGGTGCCTGATAGGAGAGAGGAGGAGGAGGAGGAGGCACATCTCCAACGAGGCAGGATGCCCTCCAGGGGCCAGCTTAAGGTCAGTACACCGACTGCATCACACCGCAGAGCTCTGCATGTGCATGGCGCTGCTGTCTCTGCGCGTTATTCCAAAAGTTCTTTGGTGTGGGCCTTTTTTCAGACATGTGCAGCAGATCGCACCGTTGTCATTTGCAACATATGTCTAAAGCGTATCTCGCGTGGCCAAAACATCTGCCGCTTAGGCACCACGTGCTTGACCAGACATATGTTGACCTGCCATGCAGTCCGTTGGCAAGCTTACCTAAAAGACCCACACCAAAGAACAAAGCGCACCTCTCCTTGCTACTCATCAGCTGGGATCTCCAACCCCACTATACCTTCAGTCCTCTCTGAAACCTGCACTGGGAGGAATGAAGGTGTAGAATTAGGTGTGTCACAGCCAAGTACTTGCGGACAATCTGCTATCGGTACACCGACGTCCGATTGTACAAGGCAAATTTCCCTGCCCCAGCTGCTGCACCGCCGAAAGAAGTTCGCTCCCAGCCATCCATGTGCCCAGCGGTCGAATGCTAGCTTGGCTAAATTGCTAGCACTTCAACTGCTGCCTTTTCAGTTGGTAGACTCTGCCCCCTTCCGTGAGTTTGTGGAATGTGTGGTTCCTCAGTGGCAGGTTCCCAAACACCACGTTTTCTCACAGAAGGCGATTACGGCTCTCTACCGGCATGTGGAAGGCAATATCTTGGCCTCGCTGGACAGGGCGGTCAGCGGTAAGGTGCATATTACCGCTGACTCATGGTCCAGCAGGCATGGACAGGGACGTTACCTATCTTTCACGGCGCATTGGGTGACTCTGCTGGCAGCTGGGAAGGATGCAGGACAAGGTGCAGTAGTATTGGAGGTTGTTTCGCCACCACGCCTCCAAAATGTTACTACTGGTGATTCTGACACACCTCTCTCCTCCACCCCCTCCTCTTCTTCCTCCATGGCCTCTACCTGTGCTTTGTCCTCTGAACCAGCGGTGCTCCATAGGCGTTCAAGGGGCTACGCAAGTACGCAGGCAAAAAGATGCCATGCGGTGCTTGAGCTGGTGTGCTTGGGGGTGAGGAGGCACACTGGGGCAGAGATTCTGTCAGCTCTGCAGGGGCAGGCTCAGAGGTGGTTGACGCCACGCCAGCTTAAGCCAGGAAAAGTGGTTCCCGTCAATGGCACCAACCTCCTCTCCGCCCTCCGACAGGGACAACTGACCCATGTGCCCTGTTTGGCTCACGTCCTTTACTTGGTGGTGCAGCAGTTCTTGGGCAGATACTTGGGCTTACAGGAGGTCCTGAAGCAGGCCAGGAAACTCTGTGGGCATTTCTGCCGGTCATATAATGCCAGTGCTCGGCTGGCTGACCTGCAAAAGGATTACAACCTGCCCAAGAACCGCCTAATCTGTGACATGCCCACCCGGTGGAACTCTACGTTGGCCATGCTGCAGCAGCTGTACACGCAGCAAAGGGCCATCAATGATTATCTGTTGCAATATGGCACCAGGACAGTGTCAGGGGAGCTTGGACTTTTTTTCCCACGCCAGTGGGCCATGATCAGGGATGCATGCACTGTCCTGGCACCATTTTAAGGAGGCCACGAGGATGGTGAGCAGTGACAGTGCATGCATCAGTGACACTGTCCCTCTTGTCCACCTGTTGGAGCACACGCTGCATGGAATAATCAACAGGGCACTTGAGGCAGAACAGAGGCAGGAAGAGGAGGACTTCCTTACCTCTCAAGGCCCCCTTTATCCAGACAGTGTTCCTGCTGGCCCGGCTATCACACAGGAAGAGGAAGAGGAAGAGGAGGAGGAGGAGGATTATTGTGTCAGCATGGAGGTGGAGCCTAGCACTCAGCATCAGCAGCAGTCTTCAAGGGATCAATTACAGTCCCAAGACACCCATGGACGTGTACGTGGCTGGGAGGAGGTGTCTGCGGATCATGTCCGCATGCCTCAGCAAACCTACGCTGCATGGCCTCCCTGATCCTGCAAAGCCTGCAGAAGGATGCTCGTATTCATGCGATCAAGGAGAGGGATCATTACTGGCTGGCAACCCTCCTTGATCTACGTTACAAGGGTAAGGTTGTGGACCTTATCTTGCCATCGCAAAGGGAGCAGAGGATGAAGCATCTTCGGGAGGCCTTGCAGAAAGGTCTGTGCAACACGTTCCCAGAGACTGGGAGGTTACAAATTCCTGGTCCTGGACCACGTGTTGCTGAGGCTCCGGTCAGTCAGAAAAGGAGCGGTGGAGAAGGTGGCCGTCTGACCGATGCGTTCAGACAATTTTTTAGTACGCAGCCCCAAGGTATGATCGCTTCCAGCAACCATCGCCAGCGTCTGGTTTACATGGTGCAGGAATACCTAGGGGCAAGATCAGACTTGGACACCTTTCCCACCGAAAATCCTCTGGGTTACTGGGTCTTGAGGATGGATCACTGGCCAGAGCTTGCACAGTATGCAATTGAGGTACTGGCCTGTCCTGCATCCAGTGTTCTTTCGGATCGCACATTCAGTGCTGCTGGAGGCTTTGTAACCGATCACAGGGTGCGCCTGTCCACCGACTCGGTCGATCGACTGACCTTCATAAAAATGAATCAGTCTTGGATCACCACCAGCTACCAAACACCTGATGCTGATGTAACCGAATAATTTTTTTGGAAATGTCAGATACCTTCAAGACTGCCTATGCTGATGCTGAGTGACTATCCTGTTATGCTAAGTGACTATCCACTTCGTTCTCAATGATCATGCTGATAGCTTGAAAGAACATTTTTGGTTCTGGGCACCGCCACCAGTGGCTAAGGCCCGATTTTTCAGCCCCTGTTTAACAGGGGCGTGCATTTACAATTTTTGATGCAATGCTTTGCAGCAGGGCTCATTGCTGCGCTCCAACTACAGTATCTGTGAGGGGTTACAAAAATAAAGTGAAAAATCTTTTGCGCTACTAGTGAGTATCTATAAATGAAAAGGGAGATGTATAAATAAATATATGCAAAAAGCTGCAAAAACTACTCGTGTTCACCTTACACAATAACAGTCAGAAAAATAAATAATGTTCTTGCGCTAAAAGCAAACTCCACTCTCTAAAGTGCAATGAAGGTCCTTAATACATATACAGTGTATATCGATCTAGCCAAGAGGATCGATAAACAAATTTGGCAACACCAAACCAAAATAAACATCAATATGTGCAAATTAAGCAATATGTGCAATCCCGTGACAAGAGCAAGTGTAGTATACAACAATGTGACAACCTGTTCAATAAAGTACTAAATATGTGCTGATGGGGATGAGTCATGATGGACAAATGATGGCTCTAAATATAGAAGTCCCTTAATGGAATAGAGTCATTGGGCAACCAGGGTGGGTGGTCATGAAACCTGTGTTAAATCTTGTTCCCACAGAAATGTCAGTGACACAAGGGTGTCACGATGGCATCAGGGTGAAGTCACAAGGTGCGTGACGTAACGGCGTAGGGAGGAAGCGAGGTCACCGTGAACCGGAAGTACCCGGAGGAACAGTAAGACAGCGTTTTAACGTCGCGATCCGCATATACATTGATTTATTATATTTTAGATGTACGTGCAATACTTTATTTTATTAAACTAGTCGCACCCTAACCCACTACACTATTGGAGGCTTCTTTCTCTCTCCCCCCCCCACTCCCGTTTTGGCCCTATTACTGGAGTGTTCTCTCCCCCCTGGGTGAATCAACATACAGGTGATGCCAGGATAACACTGGAGGACCATAGTAGGGACATCGAGTGGTGAGGACTGAGTAGAGACAGGAGGAGACTACAGTTGATGCCTTCTCATCTCCATATAGAGGTGAGAGTTCTGGGAGACAGTTTTGGGATACCCTATTGCCATCGTGACACCCTTGTGTCACTGACATTTCTGTTGGAACAAGACTTAACACAGCTTTCATGACCACCCACCCTGGTTGTCCAATGACTGTATTCCATTAAGGGACTTCTATATTTAGAGCCATCATTTGCCCATCAGGACTCATCCTCATCAGCACATATTTATCACTTTATTGAACAGGTTGTCACATTGTTGTATACTACACTTGCTCTTGTCACGGGATTGCACATCTTGCTTAATTTGCACATATTGATGTTTATTTTGGTTTGGCGTTGCCAAATTTGTTTATCGATCCTCTTGGCTAGATCGATATACACTGTATATGTATTAAGGACATCATTGCACTTTAGAGAGTGGAGTTTGCTTTTATTATTTATCTGTGAGGGGTTACAGTGTTGTGGCACCAGCACCAGTGCCTAAGGCCCAATTTTTCAGCCCCTGTTTAACAGGGGCTTGTAAATACAATTTTTGACGCAATACTTTGCAGCAGGGCTCATTGCTGCGCTCCAAGTACATTATCTGTGAGGGGTTGCAGTGTTGTGGCACCAGCAACAGTGCCTAAGGCCCAAATTTTCAGCCCCTGTTTAACAGGGGCGTGTAATTACAATTTTTGATGCAATACTTTGCAACTGCGCTCCAAGTACAGTATCTGTGAGGGGTTGTAGTGTTGTGGCACCAGTGCCTAAGGCACAATTTTTATGCCCCTGTTCAACAGGGGCATGCAATTACAATTCTTGATCTAATAATTAACAGCAGGGCCCATTCCTGCGCCCACCAAAAGTAACTGTGAGGGCTTACAGTGTTGTGGCAACACCCCCACCACCACCACCACCAAAGGCCCAGTTTTTCTGCCCCTGTTCAACAGGGGCATGTGATTATAATTCTTGATTTAATATTTCACAGCTGGGCCCATTCCTGCGCCCGCCAAGAGTAACTGTGAGGACTTACAGTGTTGTGGCACCAGCACCACCACCACCAAAGGCCCAATTTTTCCTTCCACTGTTCAACAATGTCATGTAATTACAATTCTTAATCTAATATTTCACAGCTGGGTCCATTCCTGCATCCACCAAGAGTAACTGTGAGGACTTACAGTGTTGTGACACCAGCACCACCACCACCACCAAAGGCCCAATTTTTCCTACCACTGTTCAACAATGTCATGTAATTACAATTATTGATCTAATAGTTCACAGCAGGGCCCATTCCTGTGCCCACCAAGAGTAACTGTGTTGTGGCAACACCACCACCACCACCACTACCACCACCAAAGGCCAAATTTTTCTTCCCCTGTTCAACAGGGGCATGCAATTAAAATTCTTGATCTAATATTTCACAGCTGGGCCCATTCCTGCACCCACCAAGAGCACTGAGAGGACTTACAGTGTTGTGGCAACATCAAAACCTAAGGGCCCAATTTTTTGGAGAGTATATACGGCAGGCCCCTACTTTCAAACATCCAACTTACAAACGAATCCTACTTGCAAACGGAAGGAGACAACAAGAAGTGAGAGGAAATCTACCCCTAGGAAGGGAAATTCTCTCCTGTAAGAGTTAATATGGGAAACCGGTGTCTCCTCTCCACTGATGCTTTACCACCAACCCTTGTTTCAATACAAAACCCAAATTTTCAAAAAACATTTGTCATTGGGACAGAAAGTGAGGTGAAATGTTCTGAACAGGGGCACTGACAGCAAAACAAATGTTACAGGGGTGATAACCCTTCCCTATGTTTTCCAAAAAGCTTAAAAATAGATTTTTTGGCTGGAGCTACACTTAAAAAACCCTGTTCCAAATTACAAACAGATTCTACTTAAGAACAAACCTACAGTCCCTGTCTTTTTTGCACCGCCTGTATACTGCTGTTCAGAGTATATAGGGCCTTTTTTTAATTTGGGTGTGGGGTTCCCCTTAATATCCATACAAGACCCAAAGGGGCTGGTAGTGGGCTGGGGGGGGGGGGTACCCATGCCATTTTTCTCAATGATTTTCATCCATATTGCCGGGAAACAGACACTACATTAAAGCCGCAAGCAGTTTTAAATGACATTTTTCCTTTTAGAAATGTTATTTTGTGCAGGGACAGTTCTAAACATGGGAAACACGTGCCACTTCACAGGCATACTTTAGACACCCCCCAGGTACGATATTTAAAGGAATATTTCACTTTTTTTTTCACTTTATGCATCATTAAAATCACTGCTCCCGAAAAAACGGCCATTTTTAAAACTTCTTTTTGCATTGATACATGTCCCCTGGGGCAGGACCCGGGTCCCCAAACCCTTTTTAGGACAATAACTAGCATATTAGCCATTATAATTATCACTTTTTATTTCAAACGTTCGTGTCCATTGTATTTAATAGGGTTCTAAAGTTTGCGCAAACTTTCGGTCCGTTCGTAGGTTCTGGTGCAAACCGAACCGGGGGGTGTTCGGCTCATCCCTACTGGCAGCCCCACTGTAATAACAAGATATACTGTGCAGTGTCTTTGCTTTTTAAAATCATGCAGCTAAATAACTTCTTTCACATTGCCGCTGTGTGGTCACGTGACCTCCCAGCCCCTCCTGCTGTAGTCCTCAGATCGGGAAAGGAGAGCGGCGTGTGGTCACGTGGTCACACACCGCTGATGTGAAAGAAGTTATTTAGCTGCATGATTTCAAAAACAAAAACAAAGAAATGCACAGTATACAGTATCTTGTTATTACAGAGGGGCTGCCAATAATTATAATCACTAACCTAACAACTACTTTAACCTGTTGTCTACCGCCCACCGTCAAATGACGGCGGGCGGAAGACTCTCTCGTTCTGACAGGACGTCATATGACGTCCTGCCTTTAAAAGGAGCTAGGGGGCGCGCGCACCCGCCGCGTTGCTGGGGACCCGATGCGCGCGCCCGGCGGCCATCGCGCGATGGCCGCCGGGCACCCGCGATTGCCCAGTAACCGAGCAGGAAAGTGGATCTGTGTGTGTAAACACACAGATCCACGTCCTCTGAGGGAGAGGAGACCGATGGTGTGTCCCTTGTACATAGGGACAACCATCGGTCACCTCCCCCAGTCAGTCCCCTCCCCCCACAGTTAGAACACATCTAGGAAACACATTTAACCCCTTCCTCGCCCCCTAGTGTTAACCCCTTCCCTGCCAGTCACATTTATACAGTAATCAATGCATTTTTATAGCAGGGATCACTGTATAAATGTGAATGGTCCCAAAAATGTGTCAAACGTGTCCGATCTGTCCGCCGCAATATCGCAGTCACAATGAAAATCGATGATCGCCGCCATTACTAGTAAAAAAAAAAATGCTATAAATCTATCCCCTATTTTGTAGACGCTATAACTTTTGCGCAAACCAATCAATATACGCTTATTGCGATTTTTTTTAACAAAAATATGTAGAAGAATAGGTATCGGCCTAAACTGAGGAAAATTTTAATAAAAAAAAAAATGGATATTTATTATAGCAAAAAATAAAAAATATTGTGTTTTTTTTTCAAACTGGACGTTCTTCTTTTGTTTATAGCGCAAAAAATATAAACCACAGAGGTGATCAAATACCACCAAAAGAAAGCTCTATTTGTGGGAAAAAAGGACACAAATTTTGTTTGGGAGCCACGTCGCACGGAGGCGCAATTGTCATTCAAAATGTGACAGCGCTGAAAGCTGAAAAATGGCATGGGCAGGAAGGGGGTTTTCGTACCTGGTAGGGAAGTGGTTAAAGAGGAAGTAAACCCTCATTCATTTTTTTTTTAAATGAACCCTGCAAGAGAATGTCATAATGAGCTAGTATGCATAGCATACTAGCTCATTATGATCGACTTACCTGAGATCGAAGCCCCCGAAGTTCTCCTCCGTGCCTTCCCCGCCACCGCCATGTCTCAGACGATCTTCTTCCTGTTATCGCCGCTCTGGCGCTGTGATTGGCCCGGAGCGGCGATGACATCACGCGCATGCGCGCTTGGGCCGGCAAGATCCATTCAGAAAACCGGCAACAATGCCAGCCCGCTAGTGCGCATGCGCGTGACGTCATCAGTGCTGTGCTTTACAGCAAATATCTCCTTAACCGTGTAGGTTAAGGTGATATTTCTTGCACCTACAGGTAAGCCTTAATCTAGGCTTACATGTAGGTGCAAGCTGTGTGGTTGGGTTTACAACCACTTTAAGTCCTGCAAGTTGCAAGGTGGGGCCTCACTCTTATTTTTCCACAACATCCCACAGATGCCTGAATGGGTTGAGATCTGGAGAATTTGAAGGCCAAGTCAACACTTTAAACTCAATGTTGTGTTCCTCAAACTATTCTTGAATTAATCAAATCAGGCCACCTTCTTCCATTGCTCCATGGTCCAGTTCTGATGCTCACATGCCCATTGTAGGCACTTTGGCTATGGACATGGTTCAGCATGGGCAACCTGACCGGATTGCAGCTGTGCCCCATATGCAACAAACTGTGTGTGCTCATACACCTTTCTATCAGGAACCAGCTTTAAAGTATAAAAAAAGGCAACACTTTTTTTTTAGTTTTGGATTGAGTGGAGAGAGATTAGAACACCTATTAGGTTTCTATTGCTGTCTGTGCCCCCGTTTGTCGATCTTTACCCTCTCTATTTGTCATGTTTACCATTATCATTGTAAGTGAAAGTAAAAGAAAATCCCATATTTTGGGTTCTCCCCAGAAAAGTATTGGAGGGGAAATTTTCCGATGGGAACACTAGTTCTGATGGCCTGGGGGTCCCCAAGGAATTCCCTTAATTTGCAGAGATTTCCTCTCACTTCCTGTTTGGCTATGGGACAGGAAGTGAAGTTAAATCTCCGCAAAGGGACACAGATTCCAAAAAATAAACTGACAGGGGTTATAACGCTCCCTTAGTATGTCCAAATTTATAGCTCTACTTTAACTTTTTCAGCAGTTTAAGCTACAGTAGCTCTTATATTGGATCAGACTACACAGACCAGCCTTTCCCCCATCCATGTGTATCAGTGAGCACTGGCTGCCCATGACCCTGTTGCCAGATTGACGGTTTTCCTTCCTTATGCCGCATACACACGATCGGACATTCCGACAACAAAACCGTGGATTTTTTTCCAACGGATGTTCGCTCAAACTTGTCTTGCATACACACAGTCACACAAATGTTGTCGGAAATTCCGATCGCCAAGAACGCGGTGACGTACAACACTACAACGAGCCGAGAAAAATTAAGTTCAATGATTCCGAGCATGCGTCAAATTAATTCCGAGCATGCGTAGGATTTTTGTGCGTCGGAATTGGATACACACGATCGGAATTTCCGACAAGAACTTTTGTTGTCGGAAAAATTGAGAACAAGCTCTCAAACATTTGTTGTTGGAAATTCCAACAGCAAATGTCTGATGGAGCCTACACACGGTCGGAATATCCGACCAAAAGCTCACATCGAACATTTGTTGTCGGAAATTCCGATCGTGTGTACGCGGCATTAGACTACTTTTGGTAGGTCCTGACCACTGCAGACTGGTAACATCCCACAAGAGCTGCAGTTTTGGAGTTGCTCTGACAGGTGGTTAGGGTGGTGGGTGACATTTTTCCAGCAGCAGAATCACGGAAATTAATCCTTTATTATTTCTTATGAGAAGTATTTCCATCACTGCCAATGCAGTCTGTAGGGAGGGCAAAGTGATGCAATAGCTGTTCACAGGTTTGGGACAGAAAGAAGCCACCTTTGTAGGATAATGGAAGTTGAATTTGTTGCTGGTGGCAGAATCGCCTATATGACGTGGCCTTTAATGGGCGTATAGCATTACTGGAGGAAGAAGTGTATATTAAATGCCTGTTTACGTAAAACCATAATCAGACTGAATCCTAAATTTTCAGGTTATATTATTATTAATATTATTATTATAATACAACCCCAATTCCAATAAAGTTGGGACGCTGTGTAAAATCTACATAAAAACACATCAGACGGATGCACCACTTTGCAGGCAGACTAAGGGCACGATATTTAAAGGAATTTTTTATTTTTTATTGTCTCACTTTAAGCATTATTAAAATCACTGCTCCTGAAAAAAAACTATCTTTTTTTTATTGATTCATGTCCCCCAGGGCAGTACCCAGACCCTCATACCCCTTTTTTGGCCAATTGTTTGCATATAAGCCTTCAAAATGGGCACTTAGATTTTTCCTGTTCGGCTACCATAGACTTCAATGGGTGTTCGCAATTGGTACTTGCAGATCCGTGAAATTGCAGATTAGCGCCTATTCCGAATTAACAAAGGCATGTTCGCCGTCAATAGCGTGCTCTGGGAATCGCGTGTTCTCCCACTTGAACTCTTAATTGGCTTAATTTGGTGCTATTTTTTATGCACCGCGCAACCGCATATTCACGCTATAGCAAATTACCCCCACAGTGTTGCATGTTTCATTTACAGTACCACAGTGTTGAAAAGGAAAAAATACCCTGGTCATGAAGGAGGTAAAACCTTCTAGGGGTCAAGTGGTTAATGTTGTAAACTTTATTTGTATATTCAACAAAAACATCTGTAAAAGCTACCTTATAGCTTCCTTTTTTAATACTAGATTTAAAGGGTTTGTAACCCTACATTATAATTTTCTGCCAGACCCCCTATTTTAACCTGTCATCCTGCACTGTGTAATTGTTTGTTAGCCTCTAAATACCTTTTTGTGAGGTATCTTCAGGCCGGTCACGTGACTCCCGGCCGCTCTTATACTCTGATCCAGGGCTACAGCAGGAGGAGCCGAGCTCTCCCTCTGACGTCAGCCAGGGGTCACATGACTGCCGAGCTGACTGCTCAGCTCCTCCTTTTGTAGCCCTGGATCAGAGTATCAGAGTAGCCGGGAGTCACATGACCAGCCTGAAGATACCTCACAAAAAGGTATTTAGAGGCTTTGTCTCTAACAAACAATTACAATGTGCAGGATGGGAGCTTAAGAGAGGGGCTGTCAGCAATTTTTTCTACCATTCTAGTATTTTACTAACAGCACAGCGAGGGGGGGGCGGAGACAGAGACACATACTCCTGGGCTGACAGGCAGGGAGGGGAGGGGGAGTGGGGAAAGGACAGAGGAGCACAGAGGAAAGCTGCAGGTAATGAAGGCACATAAACTGACCACGGTGTCAGGGCTCAGCAGCCATGGCAAACCGTGGTCAGTTTACAGGGAGAGGGCAGAAACTGGCAGGATCAGCCAGGGTTTTTACAACTTCCCGAGAAGCAGGTTAGACAGCACAAGCATTGTGCTGTTTAACCTGCTATAAGGAAACAGGATTTTTTTTTTTTTTTTTTTTTTTTTAGGTTTACAAACACTTTAATATCATATTTAGTGCATAGATACACAGAGCACGTGTCGGCCCCACCCTCCATTCTCACTGGCTGCGATTGACAGCAGTGGGAGCCAAAAGAGAGAGTTGCTGCTTATGTGCGTATCGCTGGATCAAGATCGAGCTCAGGTCAATATAATACAAAAAGGGCATCAAAGTTCTAGCGCCTTTGTCAAAAAAGGTGCTGCCTATACAGGACACATGTGGCATGTAAAGAAAAAAAGTATTGTTTGTTTTAATAAGTACAACATAGCTTTATTAGTATTAATCCAAATCACACAAATAACAACAGTACCCCTCTATCACCAATAAAAATAGACAAACTTGTCTTGAGCATTACAGAAAGCAATTATGAAGGGAATTTGACTTTAAGAAAAGCACCTATTGTGCCTTTGAGTACTCAACTATTTTTCAAGGGTAATTAGTATAATTAATGTACTAGTTTGTGTATGTTAGGCATGAGTTTGCTAAATGTGTGACTAACTGCGTTCTGTATTGAATAAATTTACTGTAAAATCTGTAATAATTTTACATGATGGGTTGCAACCAGTGGCGGCCCGTCCATTAGGGGCACACGGGCACCACCCTCTCCCCATCCATGCGTCCGGCCCCCTAATCTACATTTGGGGTGCCAGATGCATGGATTCCAATGGGAGGGGTGTTTTAAAAAAAAATGTGATTAGAGCCAGAGGCTCTAATAGGCTTGAAAAAAGGGTGGGCTCAGGGCGCAGAGCTCTGCGCTCCGAGCCCGCCCCAATTGTGTGACAATAGCGAATTAATATTCGCTATTTTCACACCGAATCTCCTCCCCGCCAATCAGGAAGCAGGTCCTGAGACCCGTTTCCCAATTGGCCAAAAGGACAAGCGATCCTATGGGTCCACGATGAGGAGAGAGGAGGAGCGAGGAGACATGGAGGCCGGGGATGTAGCTGCCGCCCGGAGGGAAGTGATGTCTGGGGGTAAGTGCGGGGCTCAACAACCAACCGGGGGGGTGTAGGTGACCCGACCCGAATGACCCACGGGGGGGGGGAGTGCTCGCTGTGGGTGCATTCTTTGCTGCCCCCGCTCTGGTTGCAACTCAAGTTCTTACACAGCTTGGGCTTAGTGTACTACTGCTCACACATCTTTGCGTGAATGCCACTCAGTCTAAGAGGAAGGTTCACCCACCGCAGAAGAAGAGAAAGGACCAGTGACATCATTGGATCAGCCAGACAACCTTCCACTTTTATCTGTCCTATAAAACAAAATAATCAGCCTTCATTTGGATTGTGCTGTGAATGGAATCTAGCCATTTGCTGCATACATTTACAGTAAAAATCCTTAATAGAACACTGAGTTTAGAGATGGTAGATGGCTCTGCTCGTTAAGGTTGTTGTATTGAGTTATTGAAGCTATTTGTATAATTGTTCACATATGGCTAATAAAGTGGGTAGGACTTGAAATATTAGCCTTTATTAACTAAAGTGATCATGTGAACCTAAGCCTGATGAGGCTTGGTCAATGCAAGAAGGGCATCAACAAACCTACATTAATGATGTACAGTAGACACTCCACCAATCTGGTCCAAAAATAGTTGTATGTCACACACATTGATATATAAAATACCCTTTTGTCCATTCTATTTTATCTTGAATGTTTCAGGCTTTTAAAATCGTGTAGTGATCATACTCAAACATGAAAAGGTCAACACTGTAAATATTAAGAAGTTGTTTAAAAAGGTCGGGAGGTAGCATTTTCAGGTACTGTGTAGTAATTTCTTCATTAGTACGGCTGTCATTTGAGTGATGTTTCTTGCTTGGGTATTTAAGATTCTTTGGTGCCTTGATAGTCTTCAAAACAAAATCTGCATCCCGAGCTAAGGTTTCATACTTGCCAATAATGTCATAGGAGATCTTGCAGGGATCACAAAGCTGATACATTGGCTTCCAATGAGTGTCTCTATAATGTGGATCTTCTACAACAAGAAAACTGACAAATTCTCTAAAAGTAATTTTGTCTTTGTGATTGTGTTTGATTTTAAGTCTTTTTCTGATAGAATCAGCCATGGTTTTACTGTAGTAGACATCATCATCATGAAGAAATTTGTCTCTATATGCCGACACTACCCTCTCCAAGGGATCCCTGGTAAACATTACTTTGGTATAATTGGAAAGTAACTCTTGCTGCTTGGCTAAGGAATATGAGCTTAATTTTGTCAGCAAAGGTGATGAATGAACATTATAATGTCCAAGCTCATTTATTGTATGCCCCAATGAATCATTAAGAAGAAGAATGGTCCTTTTCCAATTGGAACAGCCTACCTTTGGCACCTCACAATAGATAAATTTATGGCTGTGTTCTATGTACAACTGTGCAGCAACTTTTCTGTTCAGTGGAAGGGAGACATTAGTGTGTCTTTTCAGTCCACAAGTAAAGTTCACTATAGAATTTCTGTGTTTGTAAACCACTGCAGGTTGTAGCGTGTCTGCAATAGTAAAACATAAAAAGAAATGCAGAATTATTAGACATTACTGTCACACGTAGTTTAGATTCATGGTGGAACCAAACTAAAACAAACATTTTGTAAAATTTATGCAAGAGATATTTTTTCCTTAGTTTGGCTTAGAGACCTCCAACTTTTGTTCAACCTCCACTTTTATTACAGGGTTGATTTGTTATGCTATATAGCTAGGAACAGTGGCGTAGCGTGGGTTGTCAGCGCTCGGGGCAAGGCAAGAAATTTGCGCCCCCCCTAACCTGCGGACTTTCCACTACACTACACACTGACCACTAACCCGCACACTGATCACTACACACCACTACACTACACACTGACCACAAACCCGCACACTGATCACTACACACCACTACACTACACATTGACCACAAACCCGCACACTGACCACTACACACCACTACACTACAGACTGACCACTAACCCGCACACTGACCACTACACACCACTACACTACACACTGACCACTACCCTGCACACCACTACACTGCACACTGACCCACCTGACCTACCTGACACCTACACTGACCCACCTGACACCTACACTGACCCACCTGACACCTACACTAACCCACCTGACACCTACACTAACCCACCTGACATCTACACTAACCCACCTCACTCCTACTTCCTGCACTACTCACATTACACTGACCCACCTGACACCAACACTGACTATTACACTGACTGACATATACACTGACCCCCGACACCTACCTGACACATACACTGACCCACCGATCTTACACCTACACTGAAATATGTAAAATGAGGTACAGCGCTAAATGAATAAATAAATGAGCGTCAATAGGTGTAATGTAAAAAATTGGTGAAAAGGAAAACTAATGCAGAGTCTCCAATTTCTTAAATTCATATGAGTCCAAGTAATTTTCAATTGAATGAAATTAAGACATAAAAATTAGTGAAGGAGGAAAAATATTGCACTGCAGGACAAAAGGACAGGTTGAAGTTGGAACACAAGTGGAGGCAGCTCCTCTAATAGGCCCTGAATACCTATATGAAGTGAGTGTGAGTAGAGGAAAAGGGTGCCAACCTTCTGGAGGTAAATGAACAGATATGCATAGAGAAACACCACTATAAAAAATGATTGGGGGGAAAAAAAACTCACTTTAGGGTGTGAAGAAGGTGCTTATTATTGTCTGAGGAGCAATAATCAACGTGTCCCTTAACATCAAATATTCACATCTGAGATGTTGACAGCTGCAGATGGAGTGTAAACAGCGGCTCCATCCTTGGATACTATGGTGACAGTAGTATCCAAGGATGGAGCCGCTGGTACACTCCATCTGCAGCCGCCGACATCTTATCGGCAGCCGCCAATATCCACCTGAGCAGCTGGACATCCCTCCTGCAGACTCCATACTATCACACTACAGGCATCTGTCTCACTCATATCCGCCAGTGTAGCCACCACACCGTCCTCCGCCACAGTGTCCTGAGCAAGACCCACTGCTCCTCAGACAATAATAAGCACCTTCTTCACATCCTACAGTGAGTTTTTTTTTCCACCATCATTTTTTTATTGTGGCGTTTTTTTCTCTACGCATATCTGTTCTTTTACCTCCAGAAGGCTGGCGCCCTCTTCCTCTACTCACACTCACTTCATATAGGCATTCGGGGCCTATTAGAGGAGCTGCCTCCAACTTCAAAATTTTCTGGCGTAACCGCGATAGCACCCTGCCCCCCCCCGCGCAACAATTTTTTTTTTAGCAGCACCAACCAGCCCCCCTGCTTAACAACCTGCCCTGCTCCCCAAGTGTCCCGCAGCTCAATGTTGAAAAGTTAGGAGGTATGTATGTAATGCATCCCCTCAGGGCATTCGACATGTAAGGGGTTAAATGATTATTCCTGCTATGTAATGCATCCCCTCAGGGCATTTTAAATGCCAAATACCTCATCATTTAACCCCTTACATGCTGAAAGTCTGAGGGGATACATTACATAGCAGCATTAATCATTTAACCCCTTACATGCTGAAAGCCCTGAGGGGATAGGATACATCATGAAGCTGAGCTCAGTAAATTAATTATCCGGTTCTTGCAGGGGGGGGGGGGCTTTTGGCATGAGGCATGTAACTGTCTGTACTACTTAGGCCCGCAGGCATGCTGCATGTGGGCTGACTGGCTGGCTGGCAATACTGCTAACATGGCGGTGGCGTGACTCCAGCCAAACTAACTGCTGCTGACCTGGCCGTGGCTGCTGAGATGGCTCTCTGCCTCCCTCACAGACTCGGTCACTCACCTCCCTTTTTGTTGTCGGCAGTGCCGACTGCCAAGTTCCCAGTCAGTCCCAGATGAAGTCCACTGCCAGATCCAGCGCGGTAAGGAGGGAGGGTGGAGAAGATAGCGGCGGCTAACAGAAGCGCGGGCGGGACTCCTCCAGGGGGAGCCTTCGCGCGCGTTCAAGGACTGGCCAGCCCTGCCGCAGCACATGACTACATTCGCCCAATCACAGGGCGCCAGCTGCCGCAACATGGCGGTCGGGACACAGTAGATGTAATTTTACAGAGTTGAGAAAAGTGACACACTGGTGCGGGATTTCGCGCCCCCCCCCAATGTTGCGCCCGGTGCGGCGGCCTCCCTGCCCCCCCCACGCTACGCCTCTGGCTAGGAATACTATTTGTGCCTGAGCACTACCCTGAAAATTAAACGTTTTGTCTCAAATTGCTCCTGAAATTAGCAGTGCATTTCCTGTGCCTTGAACTTCATACCCATATTATTTGCAGTGTGAGATCATGTAAGGCACTGCTACCTCTGACCGCTTGTCTTTTTAGGTTTGAAGTGAGATTTGGTGGTTACTAATGTGCTGTTATTGCTGGAGAGGAAGCTATACCTGCTGGCCTCTGGTGCACAGTCCTTCCTGCTTCTGCTTAATTCATACTGTGGACCTCCTGCTGCTTATTAAATATTATCTCATATCTCCAGGTATGAGGGGGGCAGGAACAAGACATAGAACGCTAGTAATGGGGAAAATATAAATTTCACTGGATAATTAGTACCACACACTTAACTAAGGCTTGCCAGTTCTTGAACACTTCGCTAGATAATTTTATAGGTTGTCAGAACTATTGGGGTTAAAAGAATATTGAATATTCTTCATATTTATATATATTTAACATGAGAGAAGCCATTTTCCCTCTAAAGTTGAAACTAAGTTCATAGCTCATGAATAGACATTGTTACAAGAGGTTTTTCTATCTTACAAGGAGACTGTGTAAATTTGGTCTGTACCATCTTCCCAGGTAATAAATTAAAGGTTTGAACACTTAGTAAAATAAACAAGATAAGGGGAGATTCTACAGGCATAGTATAGATTAGAGAATCGTATTTCACATGAGCTCACAGAAGTTTTCTTTGCATGAAGGAAACATTTCACAAATGAAGCTATTGTATTATATATTTTAAATAATAATTTTTCTTTTATAATATGTTTATAATGTATCTGTTTTAACATTATAATACCCGTTAAATACATATGAATGAATGAATGAATGAATGACTTGTATAGCGCTACACATGCGAACTGAATCGCCTCTAGGCACTTTTTGCAGCCAGTGTCTGCTTGGCTGGTGCGGTCATTTTACCCCGTAGGATCTCGACACGCTTGGGACACACAGTCGTACACACATGTATACATATATACTGGGCCAATTTGGACAAGATCCAATTAACCTACCAGCATGTCTTTGGATTATAGATTATTATGATAAAATAGATATATAGATTATTATGATAAAAGTTGCAAACATGGTATTCTATTAGTGAGAATGTTCATGAATAACTGTTTTGCTTATCGTTAGAATTATGACTTCATTTTCATGGCATTCACAAGTCTCAGCTAAATTATGTGGAGTAGTATTCTCAACCCATATATTTCCAGGGGACGCCAGGATGGTTAGGAAAATTGACACATGATTGTCAACCATTGGACAACTAATGGTGTTTTACTAAGCTGAGGGCTGAAGGTCATGAAAATAACATTAGAAGTCATTTCTTATACAACACTGCCTCTAGAGGTTAAAAATAGTAATTATTCAAGATGACCGCTAGACTTGGTTGTTATGGTAACATATAAAACACATTGTCATATTACATCATCAATTACATAGTAGTGACACACACACACACCCACTTTTGGAGTGGGATAAATGTAGCTACCCAAAGAAGGCTAGAGAAAAATTTCTCTCTCGGGCAGAAAGGAATTCTAAGAGAGCTCTAAATTCTGGAAGGCAAGGAGTCTTGTAAGACGAGAGGAGGAGGAGATAACGGAGAGATGTAGGAATGTTGGCAGAAGTCCCTTTTGGACTCACATAACTTGAAGCTTCTCAAAATGACAGAATTCTTAAGTCCTGGTAAAGTATTAATCTTTTCATGTGTACCCTTTTGGTAATTGAATTGTTTTTGCATATACATTACTAAAACCATTTAAATATATGGCAGAGCAAATTGGAGTTGTATTATCTTTAACTGCAGTATGAAATAATTATATTCCAAATATTAAGAGACATACACAGTTTTGTCTGTCTTTAAAAAGCTAAAGCCAACGTTTGTACAATGGTTTTGTCATTATATCTGTGTAAAATATATTCATTCTAAATTTAACATAAGTCTTGATTGGATTATCAAGCTGTGCACAATATAACATTTTTTCTGTGTATTTTAAAGTGTAAAGTTAGAAGATCTGTTTGTTTTGAGAAGGTATCACACCGTACTAAAATAAACACAATTATTTACACAAGTCTGTGAAGTTACAGAGAGCTATTCACTAAAGTTACCAAGTCTTTAATATACCCAGTATCATCCAAGTATTGAAATGTGGTATTTTGTAATAAGAGCTTGCGTAGAAATGTGAATATTATCTGCATCATCTTTTATCTTTGATATTTAGAAGTATATCCATTTATTTGTTTCATCACAAAATATACCTGATATTAATTTGCACTGTATTTTTAGTTAATAAATATATATTTTTAAGCATATCATTTGTGTCACTTGTCTTCAAAAAAGCACGGATAAACAAACTTGAATTTCTTGTTTGTATTTGTGGAAAAATTAAAAATTCCCCAAAACCAAGATTTGCATAACTTCATAAATACAATACTGTTTTATTATTTCAGTATAAACATTCTGACAAGGTCAAATGGTAGCCCCAACTAGAAAAAATGCTGTGCTGGATATGGTGGCTTCTAATAAATTTAATTTCAAATATGCATGTTAGGGAAAACTTAGGCATTAGTGACCATAGTGTAATTACATTTGAGTTACAGGAAAAAAGATACATGTGGGTACGAACTAGAACTCTAAACTTCAAAAAAGCCAACTTCAATAAGTTGTGCTCCTTGTTAAGTGAAACTAATTGGGACCAAATGTTATTACCAAAGAACACAGGAAAAAGGGGAGTTTTTCAAGGGTTTGTTGAACAATAGTGAAAAATAGAAAAAATATTGCGCTAAGTGTAAAAACTAAAAAACAAGGAACAAAAAGCAGCTACACAACAATGTGATGAAAATTGTAAACGTGATAGGAATAAAAAAGTAGCGCTGGTAATTAAGGAAAAAACAAAAAAATGCCTCTCAGAATATATAGTGAAAAATAAATGAATATCACACCAACCTAAAGGGATGTGTATGAGTTCACTATAAAATCCATAAAAAACAACATATGTAATCGTGAAGGAAAAAGAAAAACATGTGCAGTGTCCATCAAAATAACCCGTGAAGGCACAATACAAGGAAGGACATGTAGGCTGTAGGTCATCAAGGAAAAAACATCTTCCAAAGACCCCCAAAAGGGGTAACTGAATGATGCAGAGTAACTCCAGGTAAGCCCTCTCCCCATATTGCTTTGTTTTATTCTTATTTGTGATCACTTTTTATGTTAATTTTTGTGGTTTTATTCCAATAAAACCGTATACTACCTTTTTGACCTGCACCATTGGAGCCTTGTCTCTTTCTTTCCTGCATGGGATTCGGAGAGGGCTTACCTGGAGTTACTCTGCATCATTCAGTTACCCCTTTTGGGGGTCTTTGGTGGTCGAATTTCTCTTATACCAATTGGAAACAGGGTGATACCCTAGGAGTCCAGGTTCGTTGTATCCATTGGGGATATCCATCCAAGGTTCGGATCCGAGGATTGTCGAGTCGTAACGGCCAAGATTCCAACAACATAGGAGTCATCAGACAAGTCGACTGGTCCTGTGGCTGGATTTCCCATGCTTACATGATCTGCTACCATGGTAGGCAGATCCACGGACTCTGGTAAGAGTGTTTCATCTGTTTCCTATAGTCGGAAGATGTTTTTTCCTTGATGACCTACAGCCTACATGTCCTTCCTTGTATTGTGCCTTCACGGGTTATTTTGATGGACACTGCACATGTTTTTCTTTTTCCTTCACGATTACATATGTTGTTTTTTATGGATTTTATAGTGAACTCATACACATCCCTTTAGGTTGGTGTGATATTCATTTATTTTTCGCTATATATTCTGAGAGGCATTTATTTGTTTTTTCCTTAATTACCAGCGCTACTTTTTTGTTGAACAATAGCATTCACAATTCCACTGAATAACAAAAATATGAGAACAAGGTTAAACCTATAGTATGTGACTCAATTCTAGTGTTAACAAGCACATTAAGAAGAAAAAAATGGGCTTAAAAAAAAATACAAAAGGGACAGCTTTGGCATTTAATTATTACAAGTGAACTCAGAGCAGCTAAAATAGATTATGAGAAGCACATTGCTACAGAAAGCAACCCCCACCCCCCAAAAAAAGTTCTATAAATATATCACCAGTAATGAACTAAGGACAGAACAAGTAAGCCATCTTAATGGATGATTTAAGGCCTTTTGTCAGGCTAATGTGTTAAATACAATTTTTTTTCTTCAGTCTGCACACAGGAAAACGATTTATTAGAAGCAATAGTAATGCTAATATCAATGCGAGGGAAGTACCCTTGTGGCTGTCAGAAGATGGGGTATGAGGCAGACTTGAATAGCTAAAAACAAACAAATCACCAGGGCCTGATGGCTTACACCTGCAAGTCCTCAGCGAGCTTAGCTTAGTTATAGGCAAGATGCTCTTGCTGATGATTAAAGACTCCTTTATGACAGGAATGGTAACAGCTGATTGGTGTAGTGCAAATGTGGCCTCAACATTCCAAAAAGAGTCTGGATGTTGCACAGAATGCCAGCAATGGGTTCTGAATGAGATATATGTGTCCCTATTATTTGGGTTGTGGTCCAAAAAATAATAAAATAAAAAGCACTTGGGGGTTCTCAAAGGGATTCCAAACCCATGCAAGGTAAGGGGCTCCTGGGTGATCCAGTAAAGTGGGAAACCTGATTTACAGTTTTTTTTAGGATTGTTAAAGGATACGGGTGTGCAGCGCTATATAGTGATAAACAAAACACAGTATTAAATATATGAACTAAATAATAAAAAATACTGAGTGTAAAAAATTTATTCCACTTATTTTTTACACTCTCAGTATTTTTTATTATTTAGTTCATATATTTAATACTGTGTTTGGTTTATCACTATATAGTGCTGCACACCCTTTTCTTTATTCTATTTATGAGTTGTATATTGTTAACATTTTTGTGCTGGCAGCTGTTTTAGTATATTCAGTTGTGCCAATTTTTCATTTACTTTTTTCAAGCACAGCGTTCAACCTAATAATTGGTTGTTTTTACATTGTTAAAGGATAAGTTCCCTTTAAAAAACGCTGCTGCGTTAGTAACATTGTGGCAGTGACCTTAAGTGGCTGAATTTAACAAAATGGTTGTTTCTGAGAAAATGTTTTTTACTTCTAAAGTCCCAGTAGATTTCTGAACATCTATCTGACATTTTCACCACCTGCATGTAACCAGACCATTCCACCCCCCCCCCCTTTACTTCCCTCTCTTCCTGTGAGACAGTGTGCTCGACAAGTTAGCAGCTTATATTGAGATATGTTAGAGCAGTGGTTCTCAACTCCGGTCCTCAGAGCCCACTAACAGGCCAGGTTTGCAAGATAACTGAAATACATCACAGGTGATATCCTTTGCTGCTCAGTAAATGCGGTATTCTAGCCTGCATCTCCCCAAGGTAATACTTAAAATCTGGCCTGTTAGTGGGTACCGAGGACAGGAGTTGAGAACCACTGTGATAGAGGGATAAGGCATATAAGTGTAAAAACCGCAAATGTCACTTGCTAACTAAATTTTAGATGCATAGAAAATGTATATGCAAAGGAAATATATATTTGTGATGCAATTGCTGGTATACATACGATGTAACTGCCCTCCATGGGGCACTTAGCCTTTTGGACACGAGCATAGTTGCCGACATTGTAAAAAAAATTATAGGGACACTTTTTTGTCTGTAGGTGAAGTCTTATTTTTAATTAGGGGGAGGGGCATTCATTTTAAGGCGTGGTGTAGAAGAAAAATTAAAAATGCATAGCGCGCCACGACAAACAATAGGCGTGGTTTAAACTAAATAGTGGGCATGGATTAAATGGGGCGTGGCTCAAGGAGGGTGTGGTCCAAATCTAAGATAAACGAGGGATAGAGGGTGAAAGAAAGAATGAAATAGGGAGGGAAGGAGAGAGAAGGAAGGAAAGAAAAAGGGATGGAGGGACAGCAGGCCCAGATCCTACACCACAATAGCAATATGTGTATGCCAGAAAGTTTAACAATCAGCAGATAAAGACCTGGTGTTAGCGCTTCAATCATCCCGGCACCATGGTTGTTTTGGTGTCAGGATGATTGAAGGGCATTATTTATATTATTACATTGTAATATGAAATAAAATAGTTCAACTTACCATAATGCGGAACCCTGAGTATGTCACTTGCCATGTCGCCTTCCACCAGATGTCCCAAGCAGAGTCCCGCTTTACATTAGGCGTTCCCTGCGGAGTCCCTCCTTACATCAGGCGTCCCCAGCCGAGTCCCTCCTTACATCAGGCGTCCCCAGCCGAGTCCCTCCTTACATCAGGCGTCCCCAGCCGAGTCCCTCCTTACATCAGGCGTCCCCAG
The DNA here is from genome assembly GCA_029206835.1 of Rana muscosa. NCBI lineage: Eukaryota > Metazoa > Chordata > Amphibia > Anura > Ranidae > Rana > Rana muscosa. Next base: position 147,295,821 of record CM055126.1, on the reverse strand, counting down.
CCGAGTCCCTCCATACATCAGGCATCCCCAGTGGAGTCGCTCTATACATCAGGTGTCCCCAGCGGAGTCCCTCCATACATCAGGCATCCCCAGTGGAGTCGCTCTATACATCAGGCGTCCCCAGCGGAGTCCCTCCATACATCAGGCATCCCCAGTGGAGTCGCTCTATACATCAGGCGTCCCCAGCCGAGTCCCTCCATACATCAGGCATCCCCAGTGGAGTCGCTCTATACATCAGGCGTCCCCAGCGGAGTCCCTCCATACATCAGGCATCCCCAGTGGAGTCCCTCTATACATCAGGCGTCCGCAGCGGAGTCCCTCTATACATCAGGCGTCCCCAGCGGAGTCCCTCCATACATCAGGTGTCCTCAGCGGAGTCCCTCCTTTCATCAGGTGTCCCCAGTGGAGTCCCTCCTTACATCAGGCGTCCCCAGCCGAGCCCCTCCTTACATCAGGCGTCCCCAGCCGAGTCCCTCCTTACATCAGGCATCCCCAGCGTAGTCCCTCCATACATCAGGCATCCCCAGTGGAGTCGCTCTATACATCAGGCGTCCCCAGCGGAGTCCCTCCATACATCAGGCATCCCCAGTGGAGTCCCTCTATACATCAGGCGTCCGCAGCGGAGTCCCTCTATACATCAGGCATCAGGTGTCCCCAGCGGAGTCCCTCCATACATCAGGTGTCCCCAGCGGAGTCCCTCCTTTCATCAGGTGTCCCCAGCAGAATCCCACCTTACATCAGGTGTCCGCAGTGCAGTATAGTCTCTTGGCTCTGCTTCTCTCAGACCGGTGTTGTGCCAACATCGGTTTCCCCCAGGCTCTCGGTTGAGATCGGAACTCCGCCCCTCTGCACTCCAGCTCCTCCTAATCTCTGCCCCTCCAGCCCTCTCTACTGCAGCTCCTCCCACTCTCCCTCGCAATGTTAATTTGCCATCTACCACCTAGCCCCCGCCCCTGGTTTTCATGGTCTCAGTACAACACCATGAAAACAGGGGGCACAGACAGGGGCGGGGGCAGTAGGCGGCCGAATAACATTGCGAGAGAGAGTGAGAGGAGCTGCAGTGCAGAGGGCTGGAGGGGCGGAGTTCGGATCTGAGCAGAGCGGAGAGCTAGGGTGAAACAGGAAAGATATCTCGCGGCGGTGACGGCGGACATATTTTTGGAGCCATAATCAGCTCCGGTGCCAAAAACAGTCCTGATTTCCCGGGAAAAAAGAAAAATCCTGGGATTTTAATCGGGACAGCTTGCGATCGGGACGAGGGTCTCAAAAGTGATTGTTATGGGAAAATCGGGACTGTTGGCAAGTATGCACGAATCCTGCTCAGTCCCTTTAATAGATTTGTTTTCCTGAAGTCTGTGTCCAGAGTCCATCACCGGTTTGCTAGAACTGTTTTCTGCAACAACATGTTACATGTTACACCCTGAATACAGCTGTAACATGTAACATGTTACTAAAAGTTAACTTAGCCTTTAAGTCCTGATACGGGACACAGAATTCAGAGGCTTTGATAGATTTTGGGTGGGAAAGAGACTCCAATCCTAACTATGGGTACTGTGGTCCTGAAGGGGTTAACCCACCTGCAAGCGAGAACTGAAAAGTGTAAGAAGTAGTCAGAAGGTGTCCATGAGGTGTGGAGCAGGACACGCTTATGGAATGATAGGAAAAGGAGGGAGACAGTTTCAATTTCCTCTTTTCCTCATGGGACACGGCAGGAACAGGCAGTTTCCAGTCTCCCCTGGGAGCTTGTGTCTCTCAGTGGAGACTTCTAGAGGTTCACATGGCTTAGTAGGGGAATACAGGTCACCTCTGCCGAGCTGCGCACCTTTCTTAAAAGAACCGGCTGATTCCAGAACCCCAAAAAGGGGCTCAGTCGTCTCAGAAGACAGAACTGTGGTGCTCTAGGAGCTTGTCTTCACTGGGCAAACAGCGTCTTCTGAGGCCAGAAGATGAGCCTAATGCGACGGCTGATCGAGCAGGCAGGTGAAGATGGCGGTGAGGAGTGGATCAGGAGGTGTCTGAACCTACCTTAGGCTTCGAGTCAAGAGGCTCCGGTGGGAGCTACATCAGCCACCGCTGGCTCCAGGAATGCGGCGGCCGAAGCAGGACAAACAATGGGCGAAGAATCCATCTTGGAGTCCGTGCCGCCTCCGGAAGAGGAAAAAGAGAAAAAGCTGTGGGAGGAGTTCCAGAGTCATCAGCGGTGGAAGCAGCGTCACCTCTGGCCCTAGAAGTGGGATGCCGAAGAGGACACTCCCCTTCACCACCTCAGTCATTTCTGGCTATAAGCGCTGTGTGGTCCTCTCCACCCAGGCGCAGAGCTATTGGAGGCACGGCTGGGGGCGCGGCCGTAGGAGCAACGGCACAGTGGCCATTTTTAAATCGGCCTGAAGAAGAATCACCATGGCAAAATGATGACGCTGACAGAGGCTGGAGCAGGGTCAGCAGCAGCCTCTGGGATAACTACAGCTCCTGTTGCTCTAGTGGGCAGTGGGACTAGTAGCTCCATCCAGGTTCTCAGATCACCCATGGGTCCTATTCCATAACCATAGGGTACTGGTGAGTCAGCTTCTCTTCCTATACTATCTAACATAACTGAGCTATTGTTTTGCTTTACGTCTATCTATTAAAGTTCTTGTGGTAAAATCAAGGAAACTTAAACTTCTGTAGTGTATCAATGCTTTACTAAACAAGGAAAAAATCTGCACATACAACTGTAGGATGCACAACACAACTTATAGCTTACAAAATATATGCCTACAAATATATATAAGCATGTACAACATGTACCGTACACATTAAGTAAACTAAATAATTACTCAACTTAGGGGTCAAGATGTCCTCCATGGTCCTTTTGCTCAGTCCATCTCAAAAAGGTCTCCAAAGTTATCCAGCTTCAGGCAGGCATGTCTACTTTCTTTTTTCTTCCAAAGACCAACTCCTTCCTTTGTCCTTTCCAAACACAACTGTTGTTCAAAACATGTCTCTCCACCAAACACCTTTTCAAACCCCCCTCCATTGATCAGGAAACAGGAAAGGGGGGGGTTTGAAAGGGTGTTTGGTGGAGAGACATGTTTTGAACAACAGTTGTTGGCCCCTCCCACCCATTTCCAGCAAAGAACTTCCAGTCAATGGAGGGGGAGGGAAGGGGCTCTTTACACATCCTGTTACTACCTAAACTCTATATTATTATTATAAAGTCACCATAGAAATTGCCATAGCAACACAGGGGGGACATCAGAGACATCTGTGCAGGTTTCTGCACTTATATCAATACAAATCACACCAATTAGAACAGCGCAATTGCCACCGATCTGACATGTCAAATCGCACCAATGTGAACCAGAGCTGACACATACAACACTGCCTATCCTCCAGCTGAATTCATTACCTGCAATTCTCCACAGCTGTTATATATAAAGATTCCACCTTTATCATTTACTTGCAGGTGTGCTGAAGCCTAGGTTTACATTGGGGCGATTTGTCATGCACTTTCAGAAACCAATTTTGTGGCGCCGCACCGATTTCCAAAAGTAGTTCCTGCACTACTTTTGCCAATTTCAGGTGCGACTTCAATAGACATTTGTGTATGAAGCCACACAGAGGTCTATCAAGTAGTACTTAAAATCGCGCTAGCTTAAGTGAAGTAGCGCGATTTCAAAGTAGCATCAATGTGAACCTGGGCAAATAGATTCATTTTTTGGTGCACAAATTCATATAGAAATAAAATATTAAGGATTTTGCACGTTGCCAAAAAAAAAAAAAAAAAAGCACACACACCAAAGCTCAATAACGTACTTTTATTTTGCTAGCAGAAACAAAATTGGGTACATTAATTTACTAGCTTCAAAAAAATTTGGACAGGATACATGGTGCTACATTTAGCAATTGGATTTTAAGGTCCCTGCTCATAGGAGCTTACAATCTAAAATTTGTCAAAACCTTAGAGTGCACACAGCTTTACTTTTAGTGTATAACGGGCAACACATCACATTTTTATCTGCAAGATTATAGAAACATACTCAAGTCATTATTCTTACAAAGCATTCCAACATAATATTAAAAAAGACACATGTTCAAACCCCCCCACCCCACAATCCACATATACGTACATTGATGACCATGTTCTGCTGGAAGCTGTATTTCTTTGTACATGATTAAGCAATGAGATCCAAGAGTAGAAGGTCAGCAGATGCTTCCAAATGATTTTGCATGGTCAGACAGGAACAATACACACACAATTTTTGATTGAAAAATGCACAAGAATTTCAGCAAATAACACTAGTTGGGGGTTTGTCAATCTGCACAATATCATTCCTTCTCCCCCCACAAATCACAGCAAAAAACCTGGCCTTCTCAGACCAAACGATCCCCCATACTGCAGGCCTTTATATAAGAGAGGTTGTATTGTTAGCAAACTGACACACGCCCAATAGAAGTACACGCCCAATAGAAGTACACGCCCACCAGTATCTTTCAATCTGTCTCTTCGTGTATGTCTAAAGTGATTTCACCTGATGGGCAGGAACACATAATACTATTTGCAACTGTGTTAGCCCTTGGCTATGTGCATCAAATCTCCAACTACAGGCCAAAGATCCAAGTCCATTTGCATGCACATAAACAAAGCAACAGTTTTCTAAGCATATGTACCTGTGCAGTGTAAACCATACAATTTTAAATGTCCAAGTCCCTGGGTATGATTAGTGCTAACAGACATTAACATCAGTCCCTGGCTCCAATGAGCTTCCAATCTAAAGTCCAAAATAAACTTTCTTACATTAGAGACTATTTTGACAGGAGACAAATAAAATGCCAGCATGTCTTCAACATAAGCATTAGCATGTTGGGGAATTGAACCAGCAACCCCAGTGTTGCTAGACAGAATTGCTGCCCACTTAGCCACCAGGCAGCCTCGCACATGTTCTCTGCATCTCTGTGGTGTGAACCAGCCCTAAGTCCATAGCCAAGTTCCGTGTCTCCAAGCAATATACAATATATTGGCCTAAGTATTGGGACGCCTGCCTTTAAACGCACATGAACTGTAATCACATCCCAGTCTTAGTCCGTAGGGTTCAATATTGAGTTGGCCCACCCTTTGCAGCTATAACAGCTTCAAGTCTTCTGGGAAGGCTTCTGGGAAGGCTGTCCACAAGGTTTAGGAGTGTGTCTATGGGAATGTTTGACCATTCTTCCAAGTGCATTTGTGAGGTCAGGCACTGATGTTGGACGAGAAGGCCTGGCCTGCAGTCTCCGCTCTAATTCATCCCCAAGGTGTTCTATCGGGTTGAGGTCAGGACTCTGTCCAGGCCAGTCAAGTTCCTCCACCCCAAACTCACTCATCCATGTCTTTATCCACTTGTCCACCGCCCACTGTCAATTGACGGCGGGCGGAGGATACTCTCGTTCTGGGAGGACGTCATATGACGTCCTCCCTTTAAAACGAGCTAGGAGGCGCGCGCGCCCGCCGCGTTCACAAGGCCCGGGTGCGCGTGCCCGGCGGCCGCGATTGCCGCCGGGCACCCGCGATTGCCCGGGAAACGAGCAGGAAAGTGGGTCTCTGTGTGTAAACACAGAGATCCACGTCCTGTGAGGGAGAGGAGGCTGATGGTGTGTCCCTTGTACATAGGGACAACCATCGGTCACCTCCCCCAGTCACTCCCCTCCCCCCACAGTAAGAACACATAGAGGGAACATATTTAACCCCGTCCCGCCCCCTAGTGGTTAACCCCTTCCATGCCAATCACATTTATACAGTAATCAATGCATTTTTATAGCAGGGATCGCTGTATAAATGTGAATGGTCCCAAAAATGTGTCAAAAGTGTCCGATGTGTCCGCCGCAATATCGCAGTCACAATAAAAAAATCGCAGATCGCCGCCATTACTAATAAAAAAATAAAAAAATAAAAATGCTATAAATCTATCCCCTATTTTGTAGACGCTATAACTTTTGCGCAAACCAATCAATACACGCTTATTGCGATTTTTTTTTTTACCAAAAATATGTAGAAGAATACGTATCGGCCTAAACTGAGGAAAATTTTATTAAAAAAAAAATGGGTATTTATTATAGCAAAAAGTAAAAAATAGTGTTTTTTTTACAAACTGGACGCTCTTCTTTTGTTTATAGCGCAAAAAATAAAAACCGCAGAGGTGATCAAATACCACCAAAAGAAAGCTCTATTTGTGGGAAAAAAGGACGCAAATTTCGTTTGGGAGCCACGTCGGACGACCGCGCAATTGTCATTCAAAGTGTGACAGCGCTGAAAGCTGAAAAATGGCTTGGGCAGGAAGGGGGTTTTCGTGCACAGTAGGGAGGTGGTTAAGGACCTTGCTTTGTGCACTGGTCCAAATCATTTGGTGGAGGGGGATTATGGTGTGGGGTTGTTTTTCAGGGGTTGGGCTTGGCCCCTTAGTTCCAGTGAAGGGAACTCTTAAGGCATCAGCATACTGAGACATTTTGGACAATTTCATGCTCCCAACTTTGTGGGAACAGTTTGGGGGTGGCCCCTTCCTGTTTCAACATGACTGCACACCAGTGCACACCAGTCCATAAAGACATGGATGAGTGAGTTTGGGGTGGAGAAACTTGACTGGCCTGCACAGAGTCCTGACCTCAACCCGATAGAACTCCCTTTGGGATGAATTAGAGCAGAGACTGCGAGCCAGGCCTTCTCATCCAACATCAGTGCCTGGCCTCACAAATGCACTTCTGGAAGAATGATCAAACATTCCCATAGACACACTAAACCTTGTGGACAGCCTTCCCAGCCTTCCCAGAAGCTGTTCTAGTTGCAAAGGGTGGGCCAAATCAAATTTTAACCCTACGGACTAAGACTGGGCTGCCATTAAAGTTCATGTGTGTGTAAAGGCAGGTGTCCCAATACTTTGGGCTAAATTGTGTATCTGGCAAGATTTATAATGGTGGTGGAACCCTCCTACACATAAATACAACATTTAGACATAGTTTTAGGACCTGGGATATGAGACAACTTCTCAACATGAAACAGCATGTTTGGGATTCGAACCCAGACACTCAGGGATGCTAAGCAGAAGTTCTAACCTCTAAGCCACAGAGCTGCCACATGTGGAATCCTCCTACACATAAATACACATAAATACTGCATTTCTTTGGACATACTGGTGATGGAATTACATTAATCAAGAGATATTCTTCTTGATTTATTCTGTGATATTTGGAGTTTAGAATAGTGATATTACCCTCAAATTTTGGGGAATTACATTTTTATTTCTGATGTTGGAACACATATCAGATTTTTGGGGCTCAAATTATGATTATTTAGAAATAATAAAAAGCACAAAAAAATTTGACTAATTTTAAATTTGCCATCAGCAATAGTATTGATTGTGGTTTGTAAAGACACCTGTGTGAGTTGGGTAAAAATTGGTGTGAGATGGAGAGTAACTAGTGAAAGTGACAGAGAAAAATATATTTTATCAAAACATTCCACATTCTAGCTTTCTTTAAAAACAAAATATTTTAATTAGAAGCAACATTGTTGCAAAGGAAAATTTATTTCAGAGAAAGATACATTTCATCTCAACATTAAAAGGATTTATTTGTGAAAGTTACAATTGTATCATTAGAATCAATGACTAAAACTTGCATTGGACTAAAATAGCTCAGATTTTCACTTCCAAAACATGCTCTTTAATTAGCTCTCATTTCGGTATTTACTATAACTCTTGTGAAAAAAGTCACTTGAGTTAAAATTTGAGTTATATTAGCTCTGGGCACGCTCAGTTTAGTTTGCAAATAGTTGTCCAAAAACGGGCATTTTTTTACTTCTCAGACTTTGAAAGATATTTCAGTGTAGAAATCACTTTTTCACACAGTTTAAAAGCAGATTATCTTTAAATAATATACCGCATATTTCAGTACCATTTAGGCAATTATATCATGCTCTAAACATTATTTCCATGTGCACAACTTCAGCTTTTAGTATAGTAAGGATTTGGGCGCTATTTGGATTCTGGGAGCTATAGTAAATTCGATTTTGGTAAGTATTTTTTCTCCAGCGCTATAGTGAATACCGTTTTAGCGCTAATTAGCGCAAATTGCCGCGATTTGCGCTAATTAGCGATAATTCGCGGCAATTTGCGCTAATTAGCGCGAATTCGCGGCAATTTGCGCTAATTAGCGCGAATTCGCGGCAATTTGCGCTAATTAGCGCCGCGGCGCTATAGTAAATTACCCCCTTTGTCATTCAAAAGATCGTGGAGGAGCAAGTATGCCAGATTTAGGCTCCATGTACACAGAAACTCAAAAACGGTCGTTTTTAAAGCAGCAGAAAAAGCTAGCTTTTATCAGCGCTTTTTTACTAGCTTTTATTAGCGTTTTTCAGTGTAGCTTTTTTTAGCTTTTAGGCTCCATGTACACAGAAGCTGATAAACTGCAGTTAATGGGCGTTTTGGCGTTTTTTTTTAAAAGCCCATTAACTGCACTCTATGTTAGCCTATGTGTTCATGTACACATAACGTTTTTTAGCTTTAATGAGCATTGGAGTTAATGAGCTTTTTTTCTGAACGCAGGAAATTCGCGTTCAAAGTGCCGTTTTTTCGGCAGAAAAAACGCAAAAAAACGCAAAACGCAGAAAAACGCTCATAAACGCTCAAAAACGCTGGCCGCGAGCGTTTTTTAGCGTTTTTTGGTCCATTGAATTTTTTTTTTTTTTTTTAAAGCTAAAAAAAGCTACACTAAAAAACGCTAATAAAAGCTAGTAAAAAAAACGCTGATAAAAGCTAGCTTTTTCTGCTGCTTTAAAAACGGCCGTTTTTGAGCTTCTGTGTACATGGAGCCTTAAAAAAATAAAAAATATTTTTTTTTTCAATGGACCAAAAAACTTTAAAAAAAACGCTTGCGGCCAGCGTTTTTGAGCGTTTATGAGCGTTTTTTCGTTTTTTTGCGTTTTTTTCTGAAGAAAAACGGCACTTTGAACGCAAATTTCTTGCGTTCAGAAAAAAGCCCATTAACTCCACTGCTCATTAAAGCTAAAAAACGTTATGTGTACATGAACACATAGGCTAACATAGAGTGCAGTTAATGGGCTTTTTAAAAAAACTGCAAAACGCCCATTAACTGCAGTTTATCAGCTTCTGTGTACATGGAGCCTTTGAGTGCTATTTAAAGCAGTTTCATTTTCTCGGGTTCTGGATTGGTTCCACCATCCCGATGATAAACAATGGGTTCAGTTGGAAATAGGTTCTTCTCCACTGAATCCTAAAGCTGCTCTATGGCTTTGTCTTAAGGATATAGGATTACGTTCTTCCTGGCCTTTGCTCACTTACACGGTTTTGGAGTGTTGGCATCAGTATTTAAAACTATTTCCTCTGTCTTTTATCCCTGCTCCACTTACTTCTCTAATAGATAATCCTTCTCTTTCTATTGATGTTCACTCTGATGCTATTCTAAGCTGGAACAAATCTGATTGGCCCCAGATTAGACATATGATTTTGGAGGGCACCTTTATGTCATTTGCAAATTTTCAAACTTCACATGATCAGAGGAAAGGAATCTGGTTTGTTTATTTGCAATTGCAGAGTTTTTACTCCTCCTTGACTCCGAAAGAGAGGAGAAATTAGCGACTTTTAGGATCCCAAGCCTGGTAAGGCTGTATGAATCCATCCCTGGGGACTTTATGTGAAATTGTTCCCCGGTAAGGTCACATATTTCCATCCCATTAGTATTCAAAAAGGGGGGGGGGGGGAGAGCAAGAATTGGGACTTTAATTGAAGCATATATGTACAAGAAGGTTAATAGGGTGGACCAGAGGAATTTTATTAAAACATCATACAACACATGTATATCAATTGGCATAGTAAACATTGTAATAATTGTAACAGCAGTGGACCTGGTGGCACAGCCACTGCTGAGAGGGTAAACAGTAAGTACTATAGAACAATAGATATGGTAATGGCATAATAGTCAAAAAGTAAGACAAGAACAATTCCGGTTGGTCACTACAAATGAGAAAGTATGATTGGTACTAAAAATGGTATTGCCTGCAGAATCTATGGCCTGATAAACCTGTGTAATTAGGGGTCGCTTGGTAATAAGGGTTAACAGATTGCAATTGGTTGACACGGCATCTGGTAGCTCGACGCGTTTCGCGGCTTCTTGGCCGCTCATCAGGAGCATGCGCGTGATAGCTATGGATAAATATGAAGATACAGATAAGTATAAAAATAAAATAGGCTATAAGTATTTAGGGGGTACAAAAATGCCGCAGCACCGAGGTGCATACTTACATTATAATGACTATAAGATGGAAATCAGGTTTAGGCATGGCCAACACAGAGGTATCCCCTTGCGGGAGCCATGGCAGATGGACCAGGAGAACCACCCAGACAAGTCTCCACCGGGCGGGTAGGGAAACGGGGCAATCCTGTGGGGGAATAAACCAGTTGAGTGGGTAACTATGGGTGTCAAAAGTGACAATAGTGGGGGGTGAAGAAAAGTGCCTGGGGTCTGGCATTGAAAGTGCTAGGGGGACTGTGAGAAAGCAAGGAAGGGGGAGTGCGAGATGAACAGAGAACCAATTGAATGGCACCAGAAAAAGTGTGCAACCAAAACAACCCAAAACAAGAAGATCCCAGGCTGAAGCCATCTGGGTGGTGGTGAGAGCGAATAGATGCAGGGAGGACTGAAATGCAAGGTACTCCACAGCTGTGGGGTAACCGTCCAGAGGAAGAGGAAACCAAGTTAGTGGAGTGAAGCCCGGTTTGTACCAAAAGGAAAGAGGTGAGTGTGGGTAGATGCAGAGAGAGCTGGAGTGGGGGGTACCTCACAACTGTGGAGTGGTCGTCCAGAGCGGAGGAGAGTCGAGAGCCAGGTAGGGTGGTGAACAGGACGCCTAGTGACCCAATACCGCCCGGATGGAGCTTACAAAGGCGCCGCCACGGTGCCGCCCACCAGCGTCATGTCGTGAGGCACTGTGGAGGTTTCCCCTGCCTATCCTTCTCTCTCCCTGCACACAAGGTTTATCAAAGTATATGACACTGACACTCTCCCTGCCTATCTTTCTCTCTCCCTGCACACAAGGTTTAGCAAAGAATATGACACTGACACTGTCCCCTGCCTATCCTTGTCTGTCCCTGCACACAAGGTTTATCAAAGTATATGACACTGACACTCTCCCTGCCTATCCTTCTCTCTCCCTGCACACAAGGTTTAGCAAAGAATATGACACTGACACTGTCCCCTGCCTATCCTTCTCTCTCCCTGCACACAAGGTTTATCAAAGTATATGACACTGACACTCTCCCTGCCTATCCTTCTCTCTCCCTACACACAAGGTTTAGCAAAGAATATGACACTGACACTCTCCCTGCCTATCCTTCTCTGTCCCTACACACAAGGTTTAGCAAAGAATAGATTTGACACTGTCCCTGCCTATCCTTCACTTTCCCTGCTCCGGAACACATTACACGAGGCCGCCGCGCTGGCGGCCTTTTATAGTGTGGGGCGTGTACTAAACCCCCTCAGCTATAATTGGCCACAGGCATCCTGCCTGTGGCCAATCATTGCTCTCCTCGCTGCCGGCGCTGTGATTGGCCAAGCATGCAGGGTCACAGTGCATGCTTGGCCAATCACAGCGCCGGGATTACACTGCGATGGCGCAGTGTATTGTGGGCCGTTCGCGTCACTCGAATTTGGCGCGAACGGCCCAAATCGTTCGTTGTTCGCCGAACGCGCAAACAGCCAATGTTCGAGTCGAACCTATGTTCGACTCGAACACCGAGCTCATCCCTACTGGTTAACACAAGAGGAAGATTGGGATCAAATTTCTACTAATACTCATAAATTTTTAATAGCTTGTGACACCCAAGAGCATAATTTTAAATTGTTATCTAGATGGTACTGCACTCCAGTTATTTTAAACCAAAATTTTCCATGACAAACAGATAGATGCTGGCGTTGTAATGGTGCTATAGGTAACTTATCCCATCTCTGGTGGGCCTGTCCCTCTATTCATAAATTATGGGATCAAGTAATTAATTTATATAATACTGTTGTGGATGAATCAATTAATAATTAATGTCAAATTAGCTCTTTTTTCTTTTTTACCTCAGCCATTGCTTAAAACCAAAAAATCTATTCTATGTCAGCAATTAGACAATTGATACCAAGATATTGGAAATCTCCTATTGTTCCTACAATTTTGGAGTGGATTGAGACTCTTGAGAGTATTATGCATATGGAGATACTGGTAGCTGAAAATAATGATACTATAAAGAAGTTTAATAGGGTGTGGCAGACTTGGATAACATTTAAGAATTCATCAATATTTTTTTAATTTTTTTAATTTTTAATTTTTTTTTAGCTGCTGGAGCAGATATATTCTGTCACATTTGAAATAATCCTAAAGGTTGAAAAAAGACTCTATGATTTTGTATATGTGAGACACCACTATTATTCTTTTCCCTTTTTTTTTTTTGTTTTTGTTTTTCCTCTTCTCCTCCTCTTTCCCCCTTTTTTTTTTGTTTTTGTTCGCTTGTTGTTGTTGTTTAGAATATATAGAGGAAATTTTTTTGAAGAAATGTATTATTGTGGAAGTTAAACATTTTAGTAAATATAACTTTAAAGAACATCTCAGTTGAATTTGTACTCGGGATAATTGTATGTAATTGTGTATGTACCGTATTTATCGGCGTATAACACGCACTTTTTTCCCCTTAAAATCAGGGGAAAATCGTGGGTGCATGTTATACGCCGATACTCACAGATCCCGGCGATCTCCGCTGACTGAGCGGAGCGCAACGATCGCCGCCGAGATACACATAGCCGAGTGTACTCTGCTTTTCTCGGCTCCGCTCACAGTCCCGCCCAGTCCCGCCATTGGAACTGTGTTATGTCCATCATAGGGCGGGACTCAGCGTGACTGTGAGCGGAGCCGAGAAGAGCCGACTAGAGCCGAGTACACTCTGCTATGTGTATCTCGGCTCCGCCCAGTCCCTGCGTTCTCGGCGGCGTTCGCCCCGCTCCGCCCAGTCTCAGCGGCGATCTTCTTGGCGGCGCCAATTTTGAAATTCAAGGCTGCAATGAAAACTGGGTGCAAGGCTGCACTGGACACTGTGACTGGGGCAAGGCTGCACTGGACACTGGGGAAAGGCTGCAATGGACACTGCTGGCAAGGCTGCAATGGACACTGCTGGCAAGGCTGCACTGGACACTGGGGAAAGGCTGCAATGGACACTGCTGGCAAGGCTGCACTGAAAAGGCTGCAATGGACACTGGGGCAAGACACTGCTGGCAAGGCTGCACTGACAAGGCTGCAATGGACACTGGTAAGGCTGCATTTAAATGTAAGTTTTTTTTCCTTAAACTTCCCTCCTAAAAGTTTTTTTCCCTAAAATTCCCTCCTAAACTTGGGGTGTGTGTTATACGCCGGCGCGTGTTATACGCTGATAAATACGGTATATGTGTCTTGTTGTTTGTATAAAACCTAAGAAAATCAATAAAAAATATATTGGAATTAGAAATAGACCCTCGCGGCTGTGCACTAGCTGCAGGGACGTTTGGGAGCCGTATCATTCACACAGCAGGAAGCAGGTAATATGGAATCCTAGTTAGTATATTGAAGATAGATACAGAATATGCCAATCTCGAATTTTAAAGATAAAAATGTTGTTACAGCCTAATGTAGTATTCTCATCCTCCTTTTAATCATAGATATTGTTAGGCTATCGTGGTACTCTTTATGATGCTACAAATGCAGGACACAACCCATACTATTGACTTATAAATAATGAAGTAAATCCCCATAATAAAAATAAGAAACCATATGCTATGACATTATATTTTGTTTGCATACTCTGCATATATATTTTGAGTAATACACCATTATGTATCCTTTTAAATTAGTTCTATGTACATATATGTACAGTATGCCAATACACACAATAGGATCCCTGAATCTACAGCTGTAAATACACAGGAATATACGAGCTCCCAGACTATGCCATGAGTGACTGTGATCTTTGTAAGCATCAATTTTTTACACAAACAATGTTTTCAAGCTAATACTACATTTACCTAGACATGAGCTCTCATTTAGGGCCAATTTACAACAAAATGTATATATATTAACTAATTAACATAACTCATCATTGTTTGTAGGCAATAAAATAACTCTTCTTAAAAAAGGGTAATACTCTCTTTAAGTGATTCACTCTTCACTGGTGGACTATCTAATGGGACCGTTCCTCAAACTCCCCCTTTAATAAATTGTGCCCGACAAACTCTGAACAAACAGTTTGTGAGTTCAGAGCAACTCTCTTTATGGTCCCCTTGATTACTTCAGGTACTGCTTCAATTCTCGTTTAATAGATGATTAACTTTGTTCTTCCCTTTTGTATAGCCAAGTATCAATATCCGATTCGATATATTCAGTATGGGTAAAAATGTAATGTCTGTGTATATCTATTTAATAGAAAATAATGTTCACGTTTGTTCCTGATGAAGCCATACGGCGAAACATGTAGAACAATAAGTGCTGAACATTTGTATGGAGATTATTGCTTTTATGTATACTCTCTATTTCCTTATTTTTTTTTTGTATGTGTAGCGGGGTCTTCAAATTGATGGGATACACCTGGGGAATAGTGTGACCCAGGTGTATAATTGTGTTAGGGTTCAGACCCCTTTTTGTTTCGTGGAGGATTGGAGGATGTAGTATTCTCCTTTGCCTGTGGGTGGCGGGGTACCCACAGGCTTCAGGTAGAATCATCTCCTGCAGTGCTCCCTGTTTTGTCCCTTCTCGAAGATGGTATGGCTGGGGCGGGGAACCCGCCGGGCCGTTGATGGGAGGAGATAAAAGGGGGAGACGCGCTTACCACGAGGTCGTCTGGCGGAGAAGGAGGTCCTCGGAGGAGGAGGGTTGCGGTCCGCACCCAGGGCCCTTAGGCCTGGGTGCTGGAGATCCAGGAGTCTGGTCCAGGTGCCCATGGCCTGGTCCGGAGTCATGTTGGCGTCCATCCCAGGCACCTTTAGCCTGGGGTGAGGTACTATCGAGGAGGCCTGGGGCCCAGTACCTTCGACTGGGTCCCGCTAGGGTGGACTGTCCGAGGGTCCCTTAGCGGAGGGACTCGTACCTGAGGTGAGGAGGCCAGAGAGGTTACCCACTGAAGACCCGGAGCAGCACCAACCCGGTGACAGTGGGCCTCTGGGAACTCTCTTGGGGGGACACATCCCCCTGATAGGGGCCACAGCGCATCGAAGAGGGCTCCATTGCTGTTCATAGGGGTTGCTGGAAGAGACCCCATCTTTCCTGTTCTGTAACAGTCGGATTGGCTTAGGCGCCGCTGGTCATAGTACAGTGGCATAGAACTCAGACTTTAGGAAGTGCCTCGATCTGCTCGCCCCACCGTTGGCAAGGTTATAGGTCCCAACCAGTTTGCTGCAAAAGAACTGTTTATTGTGCTTTGCGTATTGGAGTGTCAAATAAACAAGTGTTGGACCTTTCTCCGGTGTGAGAACTCCAGTTACTGGAAGCAAAGGGGAGGCTGGTGAGCTTGCAATTACAGACTCAGTGCATTCACAGAACACACCGGCCCGAGGAAACATCAGTAAGTGGCCTTCACCTCCCTACTACAATGGGGAGGACATGGGCCGTGGCGCATCTCACTCTCACAACCCAGGAACCCCTAGACATGAGTTGGTGTGTAACCGATAAAGATGGAGAGAGGGTGAGGCCGCTACACGTGGGGGCTCGTGAGTCCGGGATAGAGTGTGTTCTAAAGATGGACTTGAGAATGTCTACATTTGAACTTTGCTGCCCAGAGGAGTTCCGAGCAGATCGGCCATATTACTGGCCAAAGTGCGTCCCTGCTCGGAGTTGTGGAAATGACCCTAACACGGGAAAGGCCCATGCGGAGGAGCGGAAAAAGGGAGAGGTCCAGCCGTGTGACGTACTGCACGTGGGGACTGTTAACGCACTGCGCCACGAGGCACCCCATGGCGACATCGTTCGTGGGCGGAGTCAAGAAGAAGCCCGCGAAAATGTACAGCTCATGGGAGGAGTCTGGCCAAGTGTGGGGATACACGTGGAGACTCCGGCGCGGGGTCAGTGCATGATGGAGCAGCAGATAGTCGGGATGACCTCAAGTGCCCCGTGGATTATGGTTCCTCACCCCACGAGAATGACTTCCTTTGCTGCCCCCATCACAGACACGGGGATAAGACTCAGGCCCCGAGGGCGGTTGGCTCTGTACACTTGCAGAGACACGGAGGCCCTCGGTGTGATCTGTCCCGGCTGCTCGGGACTGGTGGTCGCCCTGAAGCCATTCGGGCGATGTGAGGAGTGCAGAGAATTCCTTTTTGAGGTCGAGTCATCCACAGCAGGGCCCCGGGCCCTTCGCCTCAACCACCTCACGGGTACCGCTACTCCGGAAGGGGAGATCAAGGCCTTTGTCGAGGTTCCCGTGCGCGCTGACCAGGGCGATGGACTGCCCAACAGAGAAAAATCCGAGGATGCTGCCTCGGTCGCCACAAGTTCTCTGCTCCCACCCCCGAAGAGGAAAGTTGGCCTAGTACAGGCATCCTATGGACGTGGTCGAGCTTCACCCCGCTGCTTGCCTGGCCTGGATGGCGCCGGTCGAGAAGGAAGTCCCGGACATCCCAGTCTTCTACAAGGGTCAGGTGAGCCAGGGGCTGGGACTGTGGTGGTGGTTGGAGGTGTCGGGGGCCCATTGGAGGTGGAGCCCCCCAGGGAGGATGATTCTGTGTCCACCGCAAGATATCTGCCTGCGGAGATGTATGACACCTCCGACCTAGAGTCGCTGTCTGACTGCGGAGATGATGGCGAGATAGACGAACTGTTCAGCCGCAAGGGCTGGGATAGAATGCCACTTCTTGCTTCCCGTGCGGTACGGGATTCACCTATGTACACAGGAGACAGCACACCTCGGGTGGAAGACCCGCAGCCTACGAGGGAACCTACCCCTCCACCGGTGTCCTCATCTACTGTTACCTCACCTGCTTTGGTTGTGGGGACACCCCGCGCTTCTCTGAGAGCGACGAAAGTCAGTTTCAGGGAGCTGGTAAAGGCACCTCGGCATCCGGAAGCTATTGTGCTGCCTGGAACTGGAGAGAAAGCCACTATGCCACCTTTGGCCCGCTTGCAGAGACTGTTTTGCCACAAAGTAGCTCGGGAATATGGGTGGGAGTACCCGTATCTGCCCCGGGACTTGCTGTATGAGGTGGAAGTCTGGAGAGCAAGATGGTATGACGAGTTTGTGTGGGACAAGTTGAAGGTGCCTCATGCTCGCAGGTACCTGGAATGTGTGCCGGCAGTGTCTAAGAGGTTTGAGGACTGCAGAGCTGAATGGAAATTGGGGCGCCATATCCATGCTGACAAGATAGTCATTTGCAGAAGAGAAGGAGAAGATGTCGAGTATTCGATAGAGGCATTTGACAAACACCTAAAACCCCTGTATCTGCCGGATCCAAAGTTTTACTTATAGGAGAGAAGAACTCCTGTTTATTTCCTTTGTGCACTTGAACTTTCTGGAAGAGCCATTCCCAGACACCCAGGACTGTGCCCTGCTTTTGTTTTTGTTTGGGCTTTTCTTTTTTTTCTCATTGGAGACTTGGGGCTGTTGTGTTTTTGTGTTTCCCCTTTTCTTCATGTGCCAAAGGCAAGGACATTTGGGAATAGTGGCAGAGTAGGGAAAAAGCTGGAAGAACGAAGATTCGTTGAGTGTCATGACCGCGGCGTTGTCACCAGGTGGCAGTGTTGCGCAACAAATGTTTGAAAATGTTTCACACACACATCACCTTGCTTGTTGGAGTGAGTGGGTCTCTCGGCTGACGGGCCCACTCAAGCCAAATGACACGAAATTATGTTAGGATGTTGTTTTTTTCTTTCCCCTGCAGGAGGATCGTCAATCAAGACCATTGAGAGTGGGTGGCTCTTAGACAGTGTGGGAGAAGGGTTGTGATTATGCAGATGTTTAAAGTGTTTTATGACATAAGTTGTTTTATATGTTCCCCATTCCCTGAGCAGGTCTTGGCACTTGGAAAAAATTTAGAGGAACTGCCTCAGGGGTTTTACTCCATGTCACCACTTTATGGGAGGCATGGGTGTGCACCTGACGCTGGGGACCAGCGTCCAATCTCAGGGGGGAATGTGTAGCGGGGTCTTCAAATTGATGGGATACACCTGGGGAATAGTGTGACCCAGGTGTATAATTGTGTTAGGGTTCAGACCCCTTTTTGTTTCGTGGAGGATTGGAGGATGTAGTATTCTCCTTTGCCTGTGGGTGGCGGGGTACCCACAGGCTTCAGGTAGAATCATCTCCTGCAGTGCTCCCTGTTTTGTCCCTTCTCGGAGATGGTATGGCTGGGGCGGGGAACCCGCCGGGCCGTTGATGGGAGGAGATAAAAGGGGGAGACGCGCTTACCACGAGGTCGTCTGGCGGAGAAGGAGGTCCTCGGAGGAGGAGGGTTGCGGTCCGCACCCAGGGCCCTTAGGCCTGGGTGCTGGAGATCCAGGAGTCTGGTCCAGGTGCCCATGGCCTGGTCCGGAGTCATGTTGGCGTCCATCCCAGGCACCTTTAGCCTGGGGTGAGGTACTATCGAGGAGGCCTGGGGCCCAGTACCTTCGACTGGGTCCCGCTAGGGTGGACTGTCCGAGGGTCCCTGAGCGGAGGGACTCGTACCTGAGGTGAGGAGGCCAGAGAGGTTACCCACTGAAGACCCGGAGCAGCACCAACCTGGTGACAGTGGGCCTCTGGGAACTCTCTTGGGGGGACACATCCCCCTGATAGGGGCCACAGCGCATCGAAGAGGGCTCCATTGCTGTTCATAGGGGTTGCTGGAAGAGACCCCATCTTTCCTGTTCTGTAACAGCCGGATTGGCTTAGGCGCCGCTGGTCATAGTACAGTGGCATAGAACTCAAACTTTAGGAAGTGCCTCGATCTGCTCGCCCCACCGTTGGCAAGGTTATAGGTCCCAACCAGTTTGCTGCAAAAGAACTGTTTATTGTGCTTTGCGTATTGGAGTGTCAAATAAACAAGTGTTGGACCTTTCTCAGGTGTGAGAACTCCAGTTACTGGAAGCAAAGGGGAGGCTGGTGAGCTTGCAATTACAGACTCAGTGCATTCACAGAACACACCGGCCCGAGGAAACATCAGTAAGTGGCCTTCACCTCCCTACTACAATGGGGAGGACATGGGCCGTGGCGCATCTCACTCTCACAACCCAGGAACCCCTAGACATGAGTTGGTGTGTAACCGATAAAGATGGAGAGAGGGTGAGGCCGCTACATATGTATAATAAAAATATGTTTTTTGTATAATGTTTGTATTTTTAATTGTCATTAGCATCTTTAAAGTCCCATCACTATCCCAATGGGACCTTATATATCATTATTGCTTACCAAGGGATGATAGTGCCAAATAACTAAAACCACAATTGATCACTCTAGAACATTATAAATATTATTAGTGAAGTTTTAAATTTCTTGTTTGGAAAGTTTTTGAGTCTGGAATATGTTTTATGCAGCCTGAGTCATAGTGGCTAGGTTGTGCTAAAGTTTAATTATTTGAGTTATATGGTAATGATTTCATCCATTGTTTTAAAACCAATAATAAACGGCTGCGGCCTTATTAATTCCAACACTTGTCTGCGTTTTTTATTCTTTAGGCTAAGTTTGTTATTTAAGGGTTTCCTGACTGCTGTCCCATGGAGTTGTGTACTGTGTAAACTACTCAGACACTGCTAAGCTGTGCTGATCCTTCCTTTGCACCCCTGGAGCAACCAGGGACTTTAAACCTTGTTCTGGGACCAGGTTTTGTTAGTGGTGAGTCGAAGTTTGCTTGATACCTGAGGTTGATGGATTGTTTTGTTTGTTTCCATGCTAAAAGTAACCTTTTTTTGTTGTTTACCTTTTGAAACCAGACTTCCCCAAATATCACAATGTATGCCAGGGATCTACAGACCAGTCAGCCTAACTTCAATGGTTTACATCAGTGGTCTCCAAATGGCCCTTTGCTTGCCTTTATCTGGCCCTTGGGGCAGTATCCCTCTCACTGATACGAGACACTATTCTGACACTATTCTGACATCTGACACTGACAGTGGAGCACCATTTCTCCCACTGACACCACTAATGGGGCACTATTCCTCCCTATGATACCAATCATGGGGCAATATTTCTCCCCCTAATACCATATGTTTAGTCCCACTGATGTTAGGAAATTTTTTACCCCCCACTGGCCAAAGTCCGGCCCTCCAAGAGTCTGAAGGACAATAAACCGGCCCTTTGTTTTTTTTTGCAAAATCTTTTTTATTGAAATTTATATGAGCATGTAAATTTACCCACACAGGGGCTTAACATTTGCCCACGCAGGGGCAGTTTCTCCGTTGTGGCAACGCGTCGCAACAGGGCACAACACATAACACAAACATCCTAACTTAGCTCACACTATAACCCCAATTGTGGGGAGAGGGTTAGGTCAAGATAATCTGTGCTCAAAATGATATTGACAGGATAAGGCTACATGAGAAACGTTGGGTCAATAAATTAACAAAAAAACAACAACATTGTCAATCTAGGTATTGGTCACTGCATCATTTGCCGTGGTACTATCATCTAGCCAACAACTCCATACCTTCTCAAATTTTTGTGGGCATCCCCTGTCCGAGTAGGTGGCTTTATATAGGGGCAAACTGGCATTCACTAGGCTTTTCCAGAACCTGACAGAGGGGGGAGACGATTGTTTCCAGTTCATTGTAATGGCTTTGCGAGCATAGTATAGTAACAGGGATATGAGTATTTTCCTGGCTCTGATCATCGACATTTGTTCAACCAGCCCTAGCAGACAATATATAGGTTCATAAGGAACACTAGTCTTAGTGACCTTAGTAATCACCAGGAGTACTTCTTTCCAATAATGTGCGATTGCCGGGCAAACCCAGAAAATGTGGAAAAAGTCCCCCGGTTGATAGGAGCAGCACCAGCACGCGGGAGAATGTGCTGGCGACATCTGGTGCAACCTGTGAGGTGTGTAGTGAGCTCTATGTACAATTTTGTATTGGACCAATTTGTCTCTTGCTGAGACCAGAGGGGAGAAGGGAAAGTCCCAAATCTCCCTCCAGTCGTCCTCATCCAGCCCCGGTATGTCCTCCACCCATTTCCTGCAGAGGGAGGACAGCTCGGGGACAGCTGCCACCAGCAGGGATCCATAGAGCTGAGACGTGGGTTTCTCCAGGTCCTTTACTCAGAGGGTGGATTCTAACTCAGAGTATACCAGTTCAACTGGTTGGCCCAAAAATTGACACCTGTAGGCATGAGCAATTTGAAGATACCTAAAATGGGCCTGTGTCGGCACATTAAATTTGGTGCATAAAGTGTGAAAGGAGGTGAGATCCCCGTTAGTGATAATATTTTTAAGGGTCAGTATTTTGTATTTGGCCCAGGCCTGTGGATCCGGGATAGTGTTGAAATGCGATAGGTTAGGATTCAGCCACAGGGGGGTGTGAGGACACCAGGAGTTCGGCTGGTGTGCCCTCAGCGCCTCACCCACCTTCCATGCCCGCATAGTGGTACGCATCGAAGGGGTGAGATTGTGAGGCGTTTTAGGCCCCCTGAATAACAAACCCTCCAGTGCCCCCAAAGACCCCACTATGGCTGCCTCCAACACCGTTGCAGAGTTGGTCAGGTCCGGCTGCAGCCACCAGTGAGCGGTCACAAGCTGAGTAGCCAAGTAATACTTATGGCAATCAGGGAGAGCCAAGCCCCCACTATCCACAGGCCTGGTCAAGGTGGTATATTTTAATCTAGGTGGTTTGGACCCCCAAATAAAGGAGAGGAAGAGTTGCCTGAAGGAATTAAAGAAAACTTTAGTCAGCCATTGTGGGGAGTTCCGAAAGATGTATGTAAGTTTAGGGAGGACTTTCATCTTGAGAAGATTCATGCGCCCAATGAGAAAGGGGAAGATTACTCCACGCCTTTAGCTTGGTTTTAATGACTACCAAGACAGGGTCAAGATTGAGCCGCACAAAGTCCCCACTCTCTCTTGAGACAACACCTAAATAAGTGAACTGTTCAACCCACTGAAGTGGGAGAGAGGAGGGTGAGGAGGACCTGGCCCCCGCATCCACCGGAAACAACTGAGACTTGTGCCAGTTCACTCTCAACCCCGTGAATGCGGAGAAGGCGCCCCGCAGAGAGTCACCAGCGTCATTCAAAAAAAGCAGCAGATCATCCGCATAGAGAGCCACTCTCTCCTCCAGCCAGCCCACCCTAAGACCACGGACCTCGGCCGAGCTCCTGAGGGCTTCAGCAATAGGTTCCATGACCAGGGGGAAGAGGGCCAGGGAGAGAGGACATCCCTGTCTGGTGCCCCTCTGCAGGGGGAACGGAGGAGACAGGGAGCCATTCAGCTTAATGCACGCCGTGGGACCAGAATAGAGTGTGCGTATCCAACCTATAAATTTCAGCGGGAAACCCATTCTTCTAAGCACCTCCCACAGATAGACCCACTCCACCGTGTCAAATGCCTTCTCCACATCCAGGGAGGCAATGGTCCTAGTACCCTGGTTAGTATGGGTTGCATGTATATTAGAGAACAATCTGCGTATATTAATGTCCGTAGACCTACCGGGCATAAAGCCTGTTTGATCAGAGTCAATCAGGGATTTTATTACTGTATTAAGTCTAGTGGCCAGCAACTTGGTTAAAATTTTGAGATCACAGTTGAGAAGTGCGATTGGCCTGTAGGAGGCGCACAGTTTAGGGTCTTTATTAGGCTTTGGAATGAGAACGACATGGGCTTCTCTCATAGAGGGCGGTAAGGAGTCATGTTGCAAACAGGCTTGGAACATCTGTGCTAGTTTGGGGGCGAGTAATTCTGTATGGGCCCTATAATACTCTATGGGCAGGCCATCTGGCCCTGGGGTCTTACCTGCCGGGAAGGACTTAATGGCCAGTGTGACTTCTTCTGGAGTGATCTCTGAGACAAGGAGTTGCCTCTCCGAGTCAGAGAGCCATCCCAGGGCTAGTGTGTCCAACAGAGAGATCATAGGTGCAGAGTCAAACCCGTCAGGGAGTGAAGAAACATACAGAGAGGTATAAAACGTGGTGAATGCAGACAGAATATCCTCCTGAGAGGTGACTGAAACGCCATCCGTCGTGAGGATTTCTGAGATTACCGCTGAGGGCCTGTGCTGCTGAGCCAGGAGCGCTAGTAGTTTGCTATTTTTGTCTCCATGCTCAAAGTATTCCTGTCTGCTACGTTGTATACCAAGTCTAGTGATATCCGAAACATGGAGATGTAGTTCTCGCCTAAGCGACGAAAGGTGCTCAAAATTGGGGACCGTTGCCGAGGCTGAATATTGAGTCAAGGCCTCGTCCACCTTGCGCTGCAAGTCAGAGACCCTGTCTCCCAGCTCCACCTTCACCGCCGCCACAGCCGAGATACACTGACCCCTGCTGTGAGCCTTGGAGGCATCCCAGATCATCTCCAGGGAGGCCGACCCCGCATTGTGTGCCCAATAGTCCCCCAAGGGAGAAAAGACCCTGTCATGGACCGCCTCGTTATTAATCCAATGGGGTTGTAACCTCCAAAGGGCTTTGTTCCTAATGGTCAATTTAAGTGGGAGGTGGTCAGAGAGGCCTGAGGGAAGGTGGCATGCTTCTTGAATGTTAGCCAACATGGTGTTATTGACAAAAGCCAGATCAATGCGGGAGGAGGTTCGAAATGTGGCTGAAAAGCTTGAATACATTCTATCATGGGGGTGAAGCCATCTCCATGCCTCCTGGAACTCTGTGGCCTGAGCCCACGTTCCGAGAGCAGAATTAAAAGTAGATTGGGGGGGAAGGCCTGTCCAGGTCACGGGACAGTGTAGCATTAAAATCTCCCATGAACAGAACCTGTGCTGGGCAATGCGGAGCCAGCCTCTCATAGAGTGTGTACAGAATCTGCATCTGACTCGGGGGAGGCAGATAGACATTCACAATAACATACTTCATGTTATAAACACTCAACACTACCATAACATATTTCCCCTGGGGATCCAGATGCACATCATGAATCACACAAGGTACGAGTTTGCTAATCAGTATAGACACCCCACGAGAGTATGAAGAGTAGGTCGCATGAAGCACCCTTAGCACCCAGGTTTTTTTTAGAGCCAGAACCTTGCTACCAGTTAAGTGCGTCTCCTGCAGCAGCACTATGTGGGGATTGTGCAGTTTCAAATATTGGAATAACAGTGACCTTTTATATTTGGAGTTAAGCCCCCTGACGTTCCACGACAAAATGGTCAGTAGCTCAGCATCTGAGGAAGCCATCATGGAACACCAGGGGGGAACAGGAGCAGGATGAGCCCATCAAACCAACACATGTAAGCAAACCCAACATTGGCACATATATTCAGTTGGGTCAGAGACCAATAAGGCATTTGAGAAATACAGTACTTATCGAGAATTTCAAAACAAATAAACCCCTCTCCCCAGAACACATAACACCCTACCCAAACATCATACAAACCTAGCTCAAAGGCCAAAAAAATAGGCCAAAGAACCATAAAAACTGATGCAGGGTTTCGTCCCATAACTGAAAAAAACATAGAATCCTTAGGTCACTAAGACCTCAAGAAGTTGGCCTGGAGGACCAGAGGTGTGGGAGCACTCTCCGGGGAAGCCCCTCTCGGCTTTGGGTGGGGGATCCAAAGTGTGGGGAGAGAGACAAGGGACAACCGGGGTCACTTCGGTTCAAGTGTGGGGCAATGTAGTAGTTGCTGTTGGAGCTCCTTAAGTAGGAGTAAGCGGCAGTCCAGCCAGCAAAATCCATCTGACATACAAAGGGGATGCAAGGAGAAGAAGGACTGGGGACATAAAAAATGGGCAATACTGGGGTTCACCAAGAAACAAGAGGAAGTCCTGTTGAGGGAGAAAAACGGTACTCAGCTGCTCCTTGCTGTATGCAGTCGACCAGGGGTCCTCGGCCTTAAGTAGTTAGCGGGTGTCCAGCCACGCCGCCACAGCCTCCGGGGTGTCAAAAAAACATGTGTTGTCGCCATCAGTGATTTGCAATCTGCTGGGATACAAGAGGCCAAAGCGGATACCTTTCTCCCGGAGCCGGCGTCGCACATCAGTAAAGGAATTTCGGCGTTGCTGCACCTCCTGAGAGAAGTCTGGGAAAAAGAGCAAACTGGCATTCTCATATTTAATTTCAGGCATGGCACGCACCGCCGCCAGGATGCGGTCCCGATCCCGGTAATTTAACAGCCGCAGCAGGAAGGGGCGCGGAGGAGCCCCAGGTCTTGGAGGAAGTGGTGGGACCCTGAGGGCTCTCTCCACTACGAAAGTGGGAGGCATGTCACCCAGGTTAAACAAAGTAGACAGCAGTTGTTCAGTAAACTCAGCGGGTTTTGGGCCCTCAGCTCTCTCAGGCAAGCCAAGTATACAGATGTTGTTCTGCCTGAGGCGGTTCTCAGTGTCTATCGCACGCTCTTGGAGCGCTTTCACTTGTAGCTGTAGGGCCCTGACCTCCCTGGAGTCTGTCCGGACCGTATCCTCCACCGTGGAGACCCTATCCTCCACCTCCACGATGCAGGATCGAAACTTATCCATATCCTGGCGGATGAGGCCAACATCCACCGTCAAGAAGTCAATCTTCACCGTCAGGGCTTCTTTGCAGGATGTGATGGCCACCAAGATCTCCGCTCCTGTGGGGGCCACCGCCGCCTGTGTACTGGCCGCCATCGCAGCCACGGACCGCTGTGCCGACGAGGCAGCCGCCGGCGGGGGGTGCGCGAAGCCTTCAGGCCTGATTTTGAGTAGCGGATCCTAGGGTGGCCCATCCGATGTTCAAGCAGAGGTGGAGGGGGCCGTGGGAAGCCTGTGGGCAAAGATCCCAGGACCGGGGAGCAGGATGAGGGCAGACTCAGTTCAGATGCACTGGGCCAGGGCAATTTGCGACCCCCCCCTTTGTGATGCGTGACAGTCTATTCCCCCCCTCCGGGGATGCTGGCTCAAGGGAGGAAGAAGAAGGTGGCCTGCTTACCACGTCTGGAGGATGAAGCTGGCGTCAGAGGCCACAAGATGGCGGCGGCCGAGGGTGTGGGGAAGCAGGTGACAGGGGTCCTCTGGCAGCTTTCCGATGGCACACACAGATCCGCCAGGTCAGAGCCTGAGACAGCCTAAACAGATGGCCCAGGATGGAGCAGCAGCTCTTCCCGCCAATCGCGGCACCCGAGCGTGGATGAGGAGGCTTCGCAGGCCGCAAGATGGCGGCGGGCCGCGGGTGCGGGGGAGTAACTCACCGGGCTCCTCTGGCTGCTCACACCCGCTCAGTCCAGGCTGATAAGCCCCCACAGATGGTCCAGGAGTCGGCTGTCGCTCCCGCCAATCGCGGCACCTGAGCGCGGAGGATGAGGAGGCCTCGTAGGCCGCAAGATGGCGGCGGCACTCAGCAGTATGGAGCCGGCCGCGGGCCGAATTGCAGGAAAACAGGCTGGCCGGGAACAGTAATTCAGGTTGGGTCCGGTACAGGGGGTGCCCAGGAACCAGGATGGGGGTTCTGGAGGCACACAGAGATTGCACAGGCTCAGGATGGCACAGGATAGACAACAGGATGAGAGGAGCTCCACTACAGCACATCCTTCTCGGCTCACATCCGGACACGCCCCCCAACCGGCGCTTTGTTTAGAATGTTTGGAGACCCCTGGTTTACATGGTGTTTAAGGTAAAGCATTGTAGAATTTGTTACGGAAATTGATATTCTAAGTAACATTCAACGTGGATTTACAAAAGACCACTATCTAACTATAAACTAAGGTCTATTGAAATGGAGGAAATGTTATGTATGTAGATAAAGGGATGGCTTCAGGAATGGATCTAGCAGATAGTGGTTAATGATTCAGCCTCTGAGTGGTCTAGGGTCACAAATAGTATGCACCAGGGTGCTTTGGGGCCAATGCCATTTAACTTGTTTAACCACTTTCCGCCCGGCCTATAGCAGAATGACAACTGGGCAGTGGTTCAGTTATCCTGACTGGGCGTCATATGACGTCCAGCAGGATAACTGCCGGCGCGCGCTTGTAGGGGCGCGCAGCACGGCGATCTGTTTTGCGGCGTGTCAGTCTGACACACCATTATACCGATCTCAGTAAAGAGCCTCTGATGGAGGCTCTTTACCAAGTGTCACGTGTCCAATCACGGCTGATCACGATGTAAACAGGAAGAGCCGTTTATCGGCTTTTCCTCACTCGCGTCTGACAGACGCGAGTAGAGGAGTGCCGAACGGCGGCTCTCCTGACATGGGGGTCTGTGCTGATTGTTTATCCGTGCAGCCCCTGCGGATGCCCACACTGGACCGCCAGGGATGCCACCAGGACCACCAGGGAAGCCCCCAACACTTGGATGACAAGATATGCCCTCCATGGCCACCAGGGATGCCACAGTGTGCCCAAAATATGCCAGTGTCCACAAATGGTGCCAGTCAGTGCCAATTATGAATGCCTGCCAGATGTCTCCTCATCACTGATGCACAGCAGTGTCACCCATCAGTGTTCAGTGCCCATCAGTGCCGCCTATTAGTGTCCATCAGTGCCGCCTATCAGTGCCCATCAGTCCCGCCTATCAGTGGCATCTCATTGGTGCCCATAAGTGACGGCTTATCAGTGCCCGTCAGTGCAGCCTCATCAGTGCCCGTCAGTGAAGGAGAAAATGTACTTATTTACAAAATTTTATAACAGAAACAAAGAAAAAATAGGATTTTTGTACTCACCGTAAAATCCATTTCTCTGACATCCATGGACCGACACGGCGGCTCTTATCACTGAACGTATGGGTATATGTCCCTGCTTGCAGGAGAAGACCTAGGCAGAATGTTAAATGTTAAAACATTCTAGAACAAACCAGAGCTGAACAGCCCCACCCAGGGGGGCGGTCCCTCCGGACATTACCCTCCCACCGGCAGCTAGCAGACTTCAGTTTGTAACAAAGCAGCACAAACTTAAAGGAAGGGTGGGTGCCGTGTCGGTCCATGGATGTCAGAGAAATTGATTTTACGGTGAGTACAAAAATCCTATTTTCTCTTATCATCCATGGACCGACACGGCGGCTCTTATCACTGAACGTATGGGACGTCCCAAAGCAGTGTCAAGAGGGATGGGAGCAGTATAAATGGAAAAACAAAAAAACTTCACTCCAAACAAGGCAGAGCTCCTCAACGGAGGAGTTGCCACTTTCAACAGCGGCCTACAACACCTTGCGGCCGAAGGAAGCATCCGGAGATGCAGCCACATCAACCCTATAAAACTTAGAAAAGGTATGAACAGACGACCAGGTCGCCACCTTGCACACTTGTGCAACCGACGCTTGATGTCGGAAAACCCAGGAAGCACCAATTGCCCTGGTGGAATGCGCCGTAACCGGGAAGGGAGGCGCCCACCCCATGAGAGCATAGGCTTGAAAGACGGTTTGTCCGATACACCTAGAAAATGGTGGCAGACAAAGCCGCTTGGCCCTGTCTCTGACCAGAGACAGTCAAACAGAGAGTAGACTTCCGAATAGAAGCAGCAGACAGGCACACCCGCAAGGCTCGTACCACATTTAAAGTATGCCGCGCACACTCTCTGGGATGCGATGGGCGAGGACACTAGGACGGGAGGACAATGTCCTCATTTAGGTGAAAGGACGAGATCACCCTTGACAAAGAGAAAGTCGCGGATGCAACACCGCCTTATCCTTATGGATGACTAAATATGGCGACTTGCAGTACAAGGTCGCCAATTCAGATACGTTCGCCAGCAGTCTCGGAATACTGGCGCGCGCACCCCCGGGCTGCAGCAGCCCTTCCAGAGTGCTAGTACACATGCGCATGCGCGGGGACGATGTGCACGAGCGGGTGCGCGCCCCTAATCTCCTTTGGTGCCAGTCTGCGAGGATCTCACCTGCTGGTGGTAATGCATGTTCCACGGACTGTATTACCGGTGTCCACCAGCGGGTGTTATCTGGCAGTGTGGGACAGGCAGCACTTCCTGCCCTCAGCTGTGACCTGAAGCCTGATTACAAGACTTCCTATCTATTTAAGGAAGTCCTGACTCTCAAGCAAGTGCTGACTGGTCTTCAGCTGTGTCCTGAAAACTTCCTGGTTCCTGTTATGCTGCTTGATAACCGTTGCTGACTGTGGCTTTCCCTGACTCTGTCTTTGGACTCTGAAACACTTCCTGATTACTGGCTTCTGATCCCGGCTTCCACTGACCCTGCTTCTGATTGATCCTTTGTACCGTGCCGCCTGTCTGTTGCTGAACCCTGGCTATCCTCCTGACCTCTGTTCCTGTGAGCTTCGTTCCCAGAACCTGCAAGTGGGTTGAGTTCCCCTCAAACCTCTACCCATCCTCCAAGTGTTCCTGTGTCCGGTGTCTGTCCGGCTGTCTGGGTCTCCAAGCCACATCTGTTCCAGCAAGTCCTGCAAGCAACTTCCTCAGGCACTCGTGTTTCTCCTGGCCCTAGCCACCATCTGTTCCACCCTCAGTGGGGCTTGGACTGGAGATACAAGAGAAGCCGACCTCATCATATCAGACTCCTACCAGGTACGTGACAGTACCAGTCAGCCAGGGATGGAGTCTGAAAGGGAGGTCTCTCCACCAGAGGACTTGTTTGAGACAATCTCTACACTCACACGTCGTGCAGAGTTTACAGAGTGATCTCAGTCGCATGGAGGAGCGACTCTCTGACAAGATAGGAGTCGCATCAGCTTGCGTTTCTCCCTCTGTCGCAGATCCCTCTGCTCAAACCGATTCAAGTTCCTTCCATGGAATTATTCCTCTCCCGGAACCCAGAGTGCCTATTCCCGAACGATTTTCCGTAGATCGTACGATGTTCAGAACCTTCCGGAACTCCTGCGAGCTCTACTTCTCCCTGCTGCCCCGGACCTTTAGATCTGAAGACATTAAAGTGGGATTTGTGATCACCCTTCTCGTGAACGAACCACTCTCCTGGGCTCATCACCTCCGGGAGCAGCATGACCCAGTTCTGGCAACCACAGTTTCGTTCTTCTCGGCTATGGCTCAGCTATATGCTGACCCCTTCCGCCAGCAGTCTGCAGAATCCAAGCTTGGCAGGTTACAACAGGGGTCAAGGCCTGTTGAGGAGTATATCACTGACTTCCGTGTCCTGAGTGCTGACACTCGATGGAACGATCCTGCTCTTCGCCATCAGTTTCGGCTTGGTCTTTCCGACACTCTCAAAGATGAACTGGCCAGAATTGAAGTTCCTACATCCTTGGAAAGACTGATTAGCTCAGCCATCCAGATCGACCGGCGACTACGTGAGAGGCAATACGAAAAGACTCAAGGAATCCTTTCTGTGACTTCTACACCCAGCATATCTGCTGCCCCGTTGAGCACATCTTTTGGAAAGAAGGCTCAGCATAAGACATGCCACAGGAGTTTCACCAGATCGCCTCTTTCCCCGGCAGAACGTCTCAGACGATTACGTGCCAATCTATGCCTCTATTGTGGAGAAGCAGGTCACTTCATACAGACTTGCCCGGCAAAAACCAGTAGAACCTGCCTTCGTCAGCTTTCTGTGGAGCATCCTTCTGGAGAGGTTCGGTCTCACATCTCTCTCCCAGTTAATCTTTTTGTTGCCGGAAGGACACTCTTAGTATCCGCCATAATAGACTCAGGGGCCTGCAGCTGTTTTGTGGATTCCTCATTTGTTTCTTTACACCAGCTTCCCGTGTGCCCCAAGAAACAGGGATTCCGGGTTCACCTGGCCGATGGCTCTGGTATTAAATCAGGCCCGGTCACACAAGAGACTGCACCTATTTCCTGTCAAGCCTCCTCTGGTCACCATGAATTCCTTTGGTTGGATGTCATAACCTCACCTATGTTCCCCATCATTCTTGGCATTCCCTGGCTAAAGGCACATAATCCGCACATTGATTGGCTTACAGGAGACGTCACCTTTTCCTCCAGCTATTGCCAGACGCACTGTTTCCCTGAAAGGACTGCTAGTACCACTCCTCTCCTGAGTCTACAGCCTGACCCAGAAACCATTAATCTGGTTCCTGCTGCTTATCACGAATACCTGGACGTATTTAACAAGAAGGGTGCGGACACCCTTCCACCCCATAGGACTTATGATTGCCCTATTGATCTCTTACCTGGGGCGGAGATTCCTTTTGGTCGGATCTATCCCCTCTCCGAACCTGAACTGGAAGCCTTACGTGTCTATATCGACGAGAGTTTGAAAAAGAAGTTCATTCGGCCCTCTACGTCACCAGCAGGTGCCGGTATCTTCTTTGTAGAGAAAAAGGACCACTCCTTAAGACCTTGCATTGACTACCGGGACCTTAACAAAGTTACAGTCAAGAACCGGTACCCCCTTCCGTTAATTCCTGAACTTTTCCAGAGGCTGCGGGGGGCACGGATATTCTCCAAGCTAGACTTAAGGGGTGCGTATAATCTCATCAGAATCAGGGAAGGGGACGAGTGGAAGACGGCTTTTCAAACTCGCTTTGGCCACTTCGAGTACTTGGTCATGCCATTCGGGCTCTGCAACGCCCCAGCTACGTTTCAACACCTAGTGAATGACGTTTTTCGGGATTATCTTGATCTATTCGTCATAATCTACTTGGATGACATCTTGATATTCTCTGAATCCATGGAATCTCATTAATCTCATGTTAAGAAAGTGCTGGCCCGACTCCGAAAACACTGTCTTTATGCCAAAGCCGAAAAGTGTGACTTTGAGAAACAAACTGTTAATTTCTTGGGACTTGTCATCTCTGCCGACGGTATCTCCATGGATCCGCAGAAAGTTACTTCTGTTCTGGAATGGCCTGCCCCTACAGACAGAAAAGCTGTTCAGAGGTTTGTGGGGTTTGCTAATTTTTACAGAAAATTCATCAAGAACTTCTCTGGTATCATCGCTCCCATCACACAATTAACTAAGCAACACATCCCTTTCTGTTGGACACCAAAAGCTCAAGAGGCCTTTGAACAGTTAAAACTTTTATTTACCTCAGCTCCCATCCTGAAGCACCCTGATCCATCCTTGGCCTATGTATTGGAGGTTGATGCTTCTGAAAGTGCAGTCGGGGCTATATTGTCCCAACGTCAGGGCCCGAAATCATTACTCTACCCTGTGGCTTTTTTCTCCAAGAAATTAAATCCTTCCGAGAGGAACTATGATGTGGGAGACCGGGAACTGCTGGCCATCAAGGCCGCACTTGAAGAGTGGCGGTACCTCTTGGAGGGTGCTGCCCACCCAATCCTCATATTCACGGACCACAAGAACCTAGAGTACTTGAGAACAGCTAAGCGATTAAGACCTCGACAAGCAAGATGGGCGCTGTTCTTCCTACGTTTCTCATTTCATATTACTTTTCATCCTGGTTCTAAGAATGGCAAACCAGATGCCCTGTCCCATATGTTTAATGATCCTGTGAGTCCCTTGGAGCCTGATACCATTCTTCCGGCCAAGAATTTTTTGTTTCTTCAAGCTGATCTGTTATCTCAAATTAAGACCAGTGTGATTAACCAACCACCCTCCCAGGACTTGGCTCTTCAATCAAGGAATGGCCTTTTCTTCCATAAGGAACAAATCTTTGTCCCGGAGCAGTTTCGAGTGTCCATTCTGAGTCGCTGTCCTGACCACCCTCTAGCAGGACATTACGGGATCCGCAAGACTGCCGATCTGGTCTCCCGTACCTTCTGGTGGCCCGATTTAATGCAGGACTGTAAAAATTACGTTAGATCCTGTATTACATGCCTTCAAAACAAAACCGACAGAACTAAAACTTGGGGTCTCTTGGAGCCTCTTCCCATACCTCAGAAACCATGGAGTATGATCTCAATGGACTTTATTGTAGAACTCCCTCCGTCTGAAGACTTCACTACCATCTTTGTCGTGGTAGACCGCCTGACCAAGACGGCGCACTTTGTACCCTTACAAGGAACTCCTTCCACTACTGAGACTGCCTCAGCCTTCATCAAAGAGGTCGTTAGATTGCACGGTATTCCTGATAGCATTATCTCCGACCGTGGGGTGCAGTTCACCTCTAGATTCTGGAGGGCCCTATGCGAAGCACTTAATATTGAACTCTGCCTCTCTACAGCTTACCACCCACAAACCAATGGACAGACTGAGAGGACGAATCAAACCCTTGAACAGTATCTACGGTGTTTTTCCTCTTTTGCTCAAGATGATTGGTTATCCCTCCTTCCGCTTGCGGAGTTCTCATATAATAATACCATCCACTCAGCAACCAAACAGTCCCCCTTTTTTGCCAATTTTGGGTGCCATCCCTCTTTTCTGCCGGAAATACCTGTTGAGTCTTCTTTACCTGCTGTGCAAGACCGATTAGACTTCTTCAGTACTAACAATCAGGTTTTACAGGAGACAATCTCCAAGACCCAGGCTAGCAACAAGAAGTTTTTCGACAGAAAGAAGAGGGGTAACCTGGATTTAAAACCTGGGGACAAAGTCTGGCTGTCCACGGCAAATCTAAAGTTAAGCTGTCCTTCTAAGAAACTCGGTCCAAAATTTTTGGGCCCTTTTCCTGTCAAGCGGAGGATCAATGCAGTAGCTTTTGAATTGGTGCTACCCAAAAGCATGAAGATACATCCAGTATTCCACGTTTCTTTGTTGAAACCCACCACGCCTAATCCCTTCCCTGATCGGGTGTCTGGAACCCCTCCTCCGATTCTCATCGAAGGTAATGAGGAATTTGAAGTGGAGGCCGTGCTGGACTGTAGACGTAGGAGTAACCAGATGCAGTTCCTTGTTAAATGGAAGGGCTACAGTCCTGAGGAAAATTCTTGGGAACCAGCTTCTGATGTTCATTCCCCAAGACTGGTACAAGCCTTCTTTCAACGCCACCCGGAAAAGAGAAACCTGAGGGGTATCCGGAGGCTGCCCCTAAGGGGGGGGGGCAATGTAAGAGAACTGATAGGAACTCTCCTGCGCAGGCGCGCGTTCGCCAGCAGTCTCGGAATACTGGCGCGCGCACCCCCGGGCTGCAGCAGCCCTTCCAGAGTGCTAGTACACATGCGCGTGCGCGCCCCTAATCTCCTTTGGCGCCAGTCTGCGAGGATCTCACCTGCTGGTGGTAATGCATGTTCCACGGACTGTAGTACCGGTGTCCACCAGCGGGTGTATTCCGGCAGTGTGGGACAGGCAGCACTTCCTGCCCTCAGCTATGACCTGAAGCCTGATTACAAGACTTCCTATCTATTTAAGGAAGTCCTGACTCTCAAGCAAGTGCTGACTGGTCTTCAGCTGTGTCCTGAAAACTTCCTGGTTTCTGTTATGCTGCTTGATAACCGTTGCTGACTGTGGCTTTCCCTGACTCAGTCTTTGGACTCTGAAACACTTCCTGATTACTGGCTTCTGATCCCGGCTTTCACTGACCCTGCTTCTGATTGATCCTTTGTACCGTGCCGCCTGTCTGTTGCTGAACCCTGGCTATCCTCCTGACCTCTGTTCCTGTGAGCTTCGTTCCCAGAACCTGCAAGTGGGTTGGAGTTCCCCTCAAACCTCTACCCATCCTCCAAGTGTTCCTGTGTCCGGTGTCTGTCCGGCTGTCTGGGTCTCCAAGCCACATCTGTTCCAGCAAGTCCTGCAAGCAACTTCCTCAGGCACTCGTGTTCCTCCTGGCCCTAGCCACCATCTGTTCCACCCTCAGTGGGGCTTGGACTGAAGATACAAGAGAAGCCAACCTCATCATATCAGACTCCTACCAGGTACGTGACAGTACCAGTCAGCCAGGGATGGAGTCTGAAAGGGAGGTCTCTCCACCAGAGGACTTGTTTGAGACAATCTCTACACTCACACATGTCGTGCAGAGTTTACAGAGCGATCTCAGTCGCATGGAGGATGGACTCTCTGACAAGATAGGAGTCGCATCAGCTTGCGTTTCTCCCTCTGTCGCAGATCCCTCTGCTCAAACCGATTCAAGTTCCTTCCATGGAATTATTCCTCTCCCGGAACCCAGAGTGCCTATTCCCGAACGATTTTCCGTAGATCGTACGATGTTCAGAACCTTCCGGAACTCCTGCGAGCTCTACTTCTCCCTGCTGCCCCGGACCTTTAGATCTGAAGACATTAAAGTGGGATTTGTGATCACCCTTCTCGTGAACGAACCACTCTCCTGGGCTCATCACCTCCGGGAGCAGCATGACCCAGTTCTGGCAACCACAGTTTCGTTCTTCTCGGCTATGGCTCAGCTATATGCTGACCCCTTCCGCCAGCAGTCTGCAGAATCCAAGCTTGGCAGGTTACAACAGGGGTCAAGGCCTGTTGAGGAGTATATCACTGACTTCCGTGTCCTGAGTGCTGACACTCGATGGAACGATCCTGCTCTTCGCCATCAGTTTCAGCTTGGTCTTTCCGACACTCTCAAAGATGAACTGGCCAGAATTGAAGTTCCTACATCCTTGGAAAGACTGATTAGCTCAGCCATCCAGATCGACCGGCGACTACGTGAGAGGCAATACGAAAAGACTCAAGGAATCCTTTCTGTGACTTCTACACCCAGCATATCTGCTGCCCCGTTGAGCACATCTTTTGGAAAGAAGGCTCAGCATAAGACATGCCACAGGAGTTTCCCCAGATCGCCTCTTTCCCCGGCAGAACGTCTCAGACGATTACGTGCCAATCTATGCCTCTATTGTGGAGAAGCAGGTCACTTCATACAGACTTGCCCGGCAAAAACCAGTAGAACCTGCCTTCGTCAGCTTCCTGTGGAGCATCCTTCTGGAGAGGTTCGGTCTCACATCTCTCTCCCAGTTAATCTTTTTGTTGCCGGAAGGACACTCTTAGTATCCGCCATAATAGACTCAGGGGCCTGCAGCTGTTTTGTGGATTCCTCATTTGTTTCTTTACACCAGCTTCCCGTGTGCCCCAAGAAACAGGGATTCCGGGTTCACCTGGCCGATGGCTCTGGTATTAAATCAGGCCCGGTCACACAAGAGACTGCACCTATTTCCTGTCAAGCCTCCTCTGGTCACCATGAATTCCTTTGGTTGGATGTCATAACCTCACCTATGTTCCCCATCATTCTTGGCATTCCCTGGCTAAAGGCACATAATCTGCACATTGATTGGCTTACAGGAGACGTCACCTTTTCCTCCAGCTATTGCCAGACGCACTGTTTCCCTGAAAGGACTGCTAGTACCACTCCTCTCCTGAGTCTACAGCCTGACCCAGAAACCATTAATCTGGTTCCTGCTGCTTACCACGAATACCTGGACGTATTTAACAAGAAGGGTGCGGACACCCTTCCACCCCATAGGACTTATGATTGCCCTATTGATCTCTTACCTGGGGCGGAGATTCCTTTTGGTCGGATCTATCCCCTCTCCGAACCTGAACTGGAAGCCTTACGTGTCTATATCGACGAGAGTTTGAAAAAGAAGTTCATTCGGCCCTCTACGTCACCAGCAGGTGCCGGTATCTTCTTTGTAGAGAAAAAGGACCACTCCTTAAGACCTTGCATTGACTACCGGGACCTTAACAAAGTTACAGTCAAGAACCGGTACCCCCTTCCGTTAATTCCTGAACTTTTCCAGAGGCTGCGGGGGGCACGGATATTCTCCAAGCTAGACTTAAGGGGTGCGTATAATCTCGTCAGAATCAGGGAAGGGGACGAGTGGAAGACGGCTTTTCGAACTCGCTTTGGCCACTTCGAGTACTTGGTCATGCCATTCGGGCTCTGCAACGCCCCAGCTACGTTTCAACACCTAGTGAATGACGTTTTTCGGGATTATCTTGATCTATTCGTCATAATCTACTTGGATGACATCTTGATATTCTCTGAATCCATGGAATCTCATTAATCTCATGTTAAGAAAGTGCTGGCCCGACTCCGAAAACACTGTCTTTATGCCAAAGCCGAAAAGTGTGACTTTGAGAAACAAACTGTTAATTTCTTGGGACTTGTCATCTCTGCCGACGGTATCTCCATGGATCCGCAGAAAGTTACTTCTGTTCTGGAATGGCCTGCCCCTACAGACAGAAAAGCTGTTCAGAGGTTTGTGGGGTTTGCTAATTTTTACAGAAAATTCATCAAGAACTTCTCTGGTATCATCGCTCCCATCACACAATTAACTAAGCAACACATCCCTTTCTGTTGGACACCAAAAGCTCAAGAGGCCTTTGAACAGTTAAAACTTTTATTTACCTCAGCTCCCATCCTGAAGCACCCTGATCCATCCTTGGCCTATGTATTGGAGGTTGATGCTTCTGAAAGTGCAGTCGGGGCTATATTGTCCCAACGTCAGGGCCCGAAATCATTACTCTACCCTGTGGCTTTTTTCTCCAAGAAATTAAATCCTTCCGAGAGGAACTATGATGTGGGAGACTGGGAACTGCTGGCCATCAAGGCCGCACTTGAAGAGTGGCGGTACCTCTTGGAGGGTGCTGCCCACCCAATCCTCATATTCACGGATCACAAGAACCTAGAGTACTTGAGAACAGCTAAGCGATTAAGACCTCGACAAGCAAGATGGGCGCTGTTCTTCCTACGTTTCTCATTTCATATTACTTTTCGTCCTGGTTCTAAGAATGGCAAACCAGATGCCCTGTCCCGTATGTTTAATGATCCTGTGAGTCCCTTGAAGCCTGATACCATTCTCCCGGCCAAGAATTTTTTGTTTCTTCAAGCTGATCTGTTATCTCAAATTAAGACCAGTGTGATTAACCAACCACCCTCCCAGGACTTGGCTTTTCAATCAAGGAATGGCCTTTTCTTCCATAAGGAACAAATCTTTGTCCCGGAGCAGTTTCGAGTGTCCATTCTGAGTCGCTGTCCTGACCACCCTCTAGCAGGACATTACGGGATCCGCAAGACTGCCGATCTGGTCTCCCGTACCTTCTGGTGGCCCGATTTAATGCAGGACTGTAAAAATTACGTTAGATCCTGTATTACATGCCTTCAAAACAAAACCGACAGAACTAAAACTTGGGGTCTCTTGGAGCCTCTTCCCATACCTCAGAAACCATGGAGTATGATCTCAATGGACTTTATTGTAGAACTCCCTCCGTCTGAAGACTTCACTACCATCTTTGTCGTGGTAGACCGCCTGACCAAGACGGCGCACTTTGTACCCTTACAAGGAACTCCTTCCGCTACTGAGACTGCCTCAGCCTTCATCAAAGAGGTCGTTAGATTGCACGGTATTCCTGATAGCATTATCTCCGACCGTGGGGTGCAGTTCACCTCTAGATTCTGGAGGGCCCTATGCGAAGCACTTAATATTGAACTCTGCCTCTCTACAGCTTACCACCCACAAACCAATGGACAGACTGAGAGGACGAATCAAACCCTTGAACAGTATCTACGGTGTTTTTCCTCTTTTGCTCAAGATGATTGGTTATCCCTCCTTCCGCTTGCGGAGTTCTCATATAATAATACCATCCACTCAGCAACCAAACAGTCCCCCTTTTTTGCCAATTTTGGGTACCATCCCTCTTTTCTGCCGGAAATACCTGTTGAGTCTTCTTTACCTGCTGTGCAAGACCGATTAGACTTCTTCAGTACTAACAATCAGGTTTTACAGGAGACAATCTCCAAGACCCAGGCTAGCAACAAGAAGTTTTTCGACAGAAAGAAGAGGGGTAACCTGGATTTAAAACCTGGGGACAAAGTCTGGCTGTCCACGGCAAATCTAAAGTTAAGCTGTCCTTCTAAGAAACTCGGTCCAAAATTTTTGGGCCCTTTTCCTGTCAAGCGGAGGATCAATGCAGTAGCTTTTGAATTGGTGCTACCCAAAAGCATGAAGATACATCCAGTATTCCATGTTTCTTTGTTGAAACCCACCACGCCTAATCCCTTCCCTGATCGGGTGTCTGGAACCCCTCCTCTGATTCTCATCGAAGGTAATGAGGAATTTGAAGTGGAGGCCGTGCTGGACTGTAGACGTAGGAGTAACCAGATGCAGTTCCTTGTTAAATGGAAGGGCTACGGTCCTGAGGAAAATTCTTGGGAACCAGCTTCTGATGTTCATTCCCCAAGACTGGTACAAGCCTTCTTTCAACGCCACCCGGAAAAGAGAAACCTGAGGGGCATCCGGAGGCTGCCCCTAAGGGGGGGGGCAATGTAAGAGAACTGATAGGAACTCTCCTGCGCAGGCGCGCGTTCGCCAGCAGTCTCGGAATACTGGCGCGCGCACCCCCGGCTGCAGCAGCCCTTCCAGAGTGCTAGTACACATGCGCGTGCGCGGGGACGACGTGCACGCGCGGGTGCGTGCCCCTAATCTCCTTTGGCGCCAGTCTGCGAGGATCTCACCTGCTGGTGGTAATGCATGTTCCACGGACTGTAGTACCGGTGTCCACCAGCGGGTGTATTCCGGCAGTGTGGGACAGGCAGCACTTCCTGCCCTCAGCTATGACCTGAAGCCTGATTTCAAGACTTCCTATCTATTTAAGGAAGTCCTGACTCTCAAGCAAGTGCTGACTGGTCTTCAGCTGTGTCCTGAAAACTTCCTGGTTTCTGTTATGCTGCTTGATAACTGTTGCTGACTGTGGCTTTCCCTGACTCTGTCTTTGGACTCTGAAACACTTCCTGATTACTGGCTTCTGATCCCGGCTTCCACTGACCCTGCTTCTGATTGATCCTTTGTACCGTGCCGCCTGTCTGTTGCTGAACCCTGGCTATCCTCCTGACCTCTGTTCCTGTGAGCTTCGTTCCCAGAACCTGCAAGTGGGTTGGAGTTCCCCTCAAACCTCTACCCATCCTCCAAGTGTTCCTGTGTCCGGTGTCTGTCCGGCTGTCTGGGTCTCCAAGCCACATCTGTTCCAGCAAGTCCTGCAAGCAACTTCCTCAGGCACTCGTGTTCCTCCTGGCCCTAGCCACCATCTGTTCCACCCTCAGTGGGGCTTGGACTGGAGATACAAGAGAGGCCGACCTCATCATATCAGACTCCTACCAGGTACGTGACACTCATCTAACAGAAGTGATCGCCACTAAAAAGGGCCACCCTCTGAGACAAAGTGAAGAGGGGAATATCCCTGATATTCTCAAAAGGAGGTTCCTGGAGAACCGAGAGTACCAATTCCGATCCCACGGGGGGAGAGGAGACTTGACAGGAGGGAGCCCATGGCGAACCCCCTGCACAAGGGTGCCAACCAAGGAATGACCCGCTAGTGGTCGCCGAAAGAAGACTGCCAAGGCCGAAATCTGACCCTTAATGATACTCAAAGCGAGCCTTTGGGCCACTCCATGCTGTAGGAAACGCAGGATTCTAGGGACGGAATACGTCCGATAGGGATGAGCTTCGTGTTCGAGTCGAACATGCTTTCGACTCGAACATCGGCTGTTCGATCGTTCGACGAAGATCGAACTATTTGGGCCGTTCGCGCCAAATTCGAGTGACGCAAACGGCCCACAATGCACTACGCCATCGCAGTGTCATCCAGGCGCTGTGATTGGCCAAGCATGCACTGTGACCCCGCATGCTTGGCAAATCACAGCGCCGGCAGCGAGGAGAGCAATGATTGGCCACAGGCAGGATGCCTGTGGCCAATTATTGCTGAGGGGGTTTAGTACGCGCCCCACACTATAAAAGGCCGCCAGCGCGGCGGCCTTGTGTAGTGTGTTCCGGACCGGAGTAGGGAAAGAGAAGCATAGGCAGGGACAGTGTCATTATTTTTCCTTTACATAATCCTGGATTCCTTGTGTTTAGGGACAGATAAGGATAGGTAGGGAGAGTGTCAGTGACAGTGTGCTATTCTGTGCTATTCCTTGTTTGTAGGGACAGAGAGGTACAGTGAGGGAAAGTGTCAGTGTGCTATTCTGTTCTAAACCAATCTTGCTGAACCATATTTTCAATCCTTGAGTTTAGGGACAGAGAGGTACAGTGAGGGAAAGTGTCAGTGTGCTATTTTGTGCTAAATCTTGTTTGTAGGGACAGAGAGGTACAGTGAGGGAAAGTGTCAGTGTGCTATTTTGTGCTAAATCTTGTTTGTAGGGACAGAGAGGTACAGTGAGGGAAAGTGTCAGTGTGCTATTCTGTTCGAAACCAATTTTGCTGTTCCATATTTTCAATCCTTGAGTTTAGGGACAGGGAAGGACACTCGTAGAAATTATCAGTGTGCTATTCTGTGCTAAATCTTGTTTGTAGGGAGGGACAGAGTAGGACAGTGAGGGAAAGTGTCAGTGTGCTATTCTGTTCTAAAACTGTTTTGCTGAACCATATTTTCAATCCTTGAGTTGAGGGACAGAGAGGTACAGTGAGTGAAACTGACAGTGTGCTGTTCTGTTCTAAACCAAATTTGCTGTTCCATATTTTCAATCCTTGAGTTGAGGGACAGAGAGGTACAGTGAGGGAAAGTGTCAGTGTGCTATTCTGTTCTAAAACTATTTTGCTGAACCATATTTTCAATCCTTGAGTTGAGGGACAGAGAGGTACAGTGAGTGAAACTGACAGTGTGCTGTTCTGTTCTAAACCAAATTTGCTGTTCCATATTTTCAATCCTTGAGTTGAGGGACAGAGAGGTACAGTGAGGGAAAGTGTCAGTGTGCTATTCTGTTCTAAAACTATTTTGCTGAACCATATTTTCAATCCTTGAGTTGAGGGACAGAGAGGTAAAGTGAGTGAAACTGACAGTGTGCTGTTCTGTTCTAAACCAAATTTGCTGTTCCATATTTTCAATCCTTGAGTTGAGGGACAGAGAGGTACAGTGAGGGAAAGTGTCAGTGTGCTATTCTGTTCTAAAACTATTTTGCTGAACCATATTTTCAATCCTTGAGTTGAGGGACAGAGAGGTAAAGTGAGTGAAACCGACAGTGTGCTGTTCTGTTCTAAACCAAATTTGCTGTTCCATATTTTCAATCCTTGAGTTGAGGGACAGAGAGGTACAGTGAGTGAAACTGACAGTGTGCTGTTCTGTTCTAAACCAAATTTGCTGTTCCATATTTTCAATCCTTGAGTTGAGGGACAGAGAGGTACAGTGAGTGAAACTGACAGTGTGCTGTTCTGTTCTAAACCAAATTTGCTGTTCCATATTTTCAATCCTTGAGTTGAGGGACAGAGAGGTACAGTGAGTGAAACTGACAGTGTGCTGTTCTGTTCTAAACCAAATTTGCTGTTCCATATTTTCAATCCTTGAGTTGAGG
This sequence comes from Rana muscosa, assembly GCA_029206835.1. Lineage (NCBI taxonomy): Eukaryota > Metazoa > Chordata > Amphibia > Anura > Ranidae > Rana > Rana muscosa. The sequence goes on along the minus strand of CM055126.1, from coordinate 147,253,719 downwards.
GACAGAGAGGTACAGTGAGGGAAAGTGTCAGTGTGCTATTCTGTTCTAAAACTATTTTGCTGAACCATATTTTCAATCCTTGAGTTGAGGGACAGAGAGGTACAGTGAGTGAAACTGACAGTGTGCTGTTCTGTTCTAAACCAAATTTGCTGTTCCATATTTTCAATCCTTGAGTTGAGGGACAGAGAGGTACAGTGAGGGAAAGTGTCAGTGTGATATTCTGTTCTAAAATTATTTTGCTGAACCATATTTTCAATCCTTGAGTTGAGGGACAGAGAGGTACAGTGAGTGAAACTGACAGTGTGCTGTTCTGTTCTAAACCAAATTTGCTGTTCCATATTTTCAATCCTTGAGTTGAGGGACAGAGAGGTACAGTGAGTGAAACTGACAGTGTGCTGTTCTGTTCTAAACCAAATTTGCTGAACCATATTTTCAATCCTTGAGTTGAGGGACAGAGAGGTACAGTGAGTGAAACTGACAGTGTGCTGTTCTGTTCTAAACCAAATTTGCTGTTCCATATTTTCAATCCTTGAGTTGAGGGACAGAGAGGTACAGTGAGGGAAAGTGTCAGTGTGCTATTCTGTTCTAAAACTATTTTGCTGAACCATATTTTCAATCCTTGAGTTGAGGGACAGAGAGGTACAGTGAGTGAAACTGACAGTGTGCTGTTCTGTTCTAAACCAAATTTGCTGTTCCATATTTTCAATCCTTGAGTTGAGGGACAGAGAGGTACAGTGAGTGAAACTGACAGTGTGCTGTTCTGTTCTAAACCAAATTTGCTGTTCCATATTTTCAATCCTTGAGTTGAGGGACAGAGAGGTACAGTGAGGGAAAGTGTCAGTGTGCTATTCTGTTCTAAAACTATTTTGCTGAACCATATTTTCAATCCTTGAGTTGAGGGACAGAGAGGTACAGTGAGTGAAACTGACAGTGTGCTGTTCTGTTCTAAACCAAATTTGCTGTTCCATATTTTCACTCCTTGAGTTGAGGGACAGAGAGGTACAGTGAGGGAAAGTGTCAGTGTGCTATTCTGTTCTAAAACTATTTTGCTGAACCATATTTTCAATCCTTGAGTTGAGGGACAGAGAGGTACAGTGAGTGAAACTGACAGTGTGCTGTTCTGTTCTAAACCAAATTTGCTGTTCCATATTTTCAATCCTTGATTGAGGGACAGAGAGGTACAGTGAGGGAAAGTGTCAGTGTGCTATTCTGTTCCAAAACTATTTTGCTGAACCATATTTTCAATCCTTGAGTTGAGGGACAGAGAGGTACAGTGAGTGAAACTGACAGTGTGCTGTTCTGTTCTAAACCAAATTTGCTGTTCCATATTTTCAATCCTTGAGTTGAGGGACAGAGAGGTACAGTGAGGGAAAGTGTCAGTGTGCTATTCTGTTCTAAAACTATTTTGCTGAACCATATTTTCAATCCTTGAGTTGAGGGACAGAGAGGTACAGTGAGTGAAACTGACAGTGTGCTGTTCTGTTCTAAACCAAATTTGCTGTTCCATATTTTCAATCCTTGAGTTGAGGGACAGAGAGGTACAGTGAGTGAAACTGACAGTGTGCTGTTCTGTTCTAAACCAAATTTGCTGTTCCATATTTTCAATCCTTGAGTTGAGGGACAGAGAGGTACAGTGAGGGAAAGTGTCAGTGTGCTATTCTGTTCTAAAACTATTTTGCTGAACCATATTTTCAATCCTTGAGTTGAGGGACAGAGAGGTACAGTGAGTGAAACTGACAGTGTGCTGTTCTGTTCTAAACCAAATTTGCTGTTCCATATTTTCAATCCTTGAGTTGAGGGACAGAGAGGTACAGTGAGGGAAAGTGTCAGTGTGCTATTCTGTTCTAAAATTATTTTGCTGAACCATATTTTCAATCCTTGAGTTGAGGGACAGAGAGGTACAGTGAGTGAAACTGACAGTGTGCTGTTCTGTTCTAAACCAAATTTGCTGTTCCATATTTTCAATCCTTGAGTTGAGGGACAGAGAGGTACAGTGAGGGAAAGTGTCAGTGTGCTATTTTGTTCTAAAACTATTTTGCTGGACCATATTTTCAATCCTTGAGTTGAGGGACAGAGAGGTACAGTGAGTGAAACTGACAGTGTGCTGTTCTGTTCTAAACCAAATTTGCTGTTCCATATTTTCAATCCTTGAGTTGAGGGACAGAGAGGTACAGTGAGGGAAAGTGTCAGTGTGCTATTCTGTTCTAAAATTATTTTGCTGAACCATATTTTCAATCCTTGAGTTGAGGGACAGAGAGGTACAGTGAGTGAAACTGACAGTGTGCTGTTCTGTTCTAAACCAAATTTGCTGTTCCATATTTTCAATCCTTGAGTTGAGGGACAGAGAGGTACAGTGAGGGAAAGTGTCAGTGTGCTATTCTGTTCTAAAATTATTTTGCTGAACCATATTTTCAATCCTTGAGTTGAGGGACAGAGAGGTACAGTGAGTGAAACTGACAGTGTGCTGTTCTGTTCTAAACCAAATTTGCTGTTCCATATTTTCAATCCTTGAGTTGAGGGACAGAGAGGTACAGTGAGGGAAAGTGTCAGTGTGCTATTCTGTTCTAAAACTATTTTGCTGAACCATATTTTCAATCCTTGAGTTGAGGGACAGAGAGGTACAGTGAGTGAAACTGACAGTGTGCTGTTCTGTTCTAAACCAAATTTACTGTTCCATATTTTCAATCCTTGAGTTGAGGGACAGAGAGGTACAGTGAGGGAAAGTGTCAGTGTGCTATTCTGTTCTAAAACTATTTTGCTGAACCATATTTTCAATCCTTGTGTTTAGGGACAGAGAAGGATAGGCAGGGGACAGTGTCAGTGTCATTGTTGCTAAGCCTCCTGCACAGTATACACCTGAAGGTAGCCCTTATTGCTGTTTTTCCCATCTCCCTGCAGGCCATCCATTAAAATGTCTGGAAGGCAACCAAGGAGAGGCAGACAGTCAGGAGGCAAAAAAAGAGGGCAAGCAGGCTCTGTGTCTGGGGGCAACAGTGCTGGTCGTGTATGCGGTGCATTGTCATCAGCACATGGCCATGGGACACGCTTGTCCTTGTTTTCGGCAGCTGGACATGTTGAGCCACATCATGCCGAAGACTTGGTAGAGTGGATGACCAAGCCCACCTCATCCTCCTCATCCTCTCTCACCCAGGCTCAGGGTACTGGCAAAGCAGCTGCCAAAGCGTCCTCTTCTCTGGTATCATTATCTTCATTAGTCAATCCTTCCCTAGACCCACCATGCCCTCCTCCTGAGGAGTCCCCCGAACTGTTTGAGCACAGTGTTGGGTACATGCTCCAGGAGGATGCCCAGCGTTTGGAAGGATCTGATGATGATACCCAGCTAGAGGAAGGCAGCAGCGTGAGAGCAGAGAGAGGGGATGCTCAAGAAGGACACCAATCTGGCAGTCATGCTCCAGCAGCTGCAGCATATTGCCAGATTGGCTCCAGTGATGAGGAGGGAGGGGATGATGAGATCACTGACTCCACGTGGGTGCCTAATAGGAGAGAGGAGGAGGAGGAGGATGAGGAGGAGGCACATCTCCAACGAGGCAGGATGCCCTTGAGTGGCCAGCGTATGGGCAGCACACCGACGGAATCACACCGCAGAGCTCCGCCTGTGCAGGGCGCTGCCTCTGCCCGTCATGCAAAAAGTTCTGTGGTGTGGGCCTTTTTTGAGGCGAGTGCATCAGATCGCACAGCTGCTGTTTGCAACATATGTCTCAAGCGTATATCGCGTGGCCAAAACATCAGCCGCTTGGGCACCACATGCTTGATCAGACATATGTTGACCTGCCATGCAGCTCGTTGGCAAGCCTACCTTAAAGACCCACACCAAAGAACAAAGCTGACCTCTTCTTGCACCGCATCAGCTGGGATCTCCAACCCCACTATACCTTCACTCCTCTCTGAAACCTGCTCTGAAAGGAATGAAGGTGTAGAATTAGGTGTGTCACAGGCAAGTACTTGCGGGCACTCTGCTAGCAGTACACCAACGTCTGATTCTAGCAGGCAAATTTCCCTGCCCCAGCTGCTGGACCGTCGAAAGAAGTTCACTCCCAGCCATCCACATGCCCAGCGGTTGAATGCTAGCTTGGCTAAATTGCTAGCGCTTCAACTGCTGCCTTTTCAGTTGGTAGACTCGGCCCCCTTCCGTGAGTTTGTGCAATGTGCGGTTCCTCAGTGGCAGGTTCCCAAACGACACTTTTTCGCACGGAAGGCTATTCCGGCTCTCTACAGGCATGTGGAAGGCAATGTCTTGGCCTCGCTGGACAGGGCGGTCAGCGGTAAGGTGCATATTACCGCTGACTCATGGTCCAGCAGGCATGGACAGGGACGTTACCTTTCTTTCACGGCCCATTGGGTCACTCTTTTGGCAGCTGGGAAGGATGCAGGACAAGGTGCAGTAGTGTTGGAGGTTGTTCCACCGCCACGCCTCCAAAATGCTACTACTGGTTGTGACACACCTCTCTCCTCCACCCCCTCCTCTTCTTCTTCCTCCATGGCCTCTTCCTGTGGTTTGTCCTTGGAACCAGCGGTGCTCCGTAGGCGTTCAAGGGGCTACGCAAGTACGCAGGCAAAAAGATGCCATGCCGTGCTTGCGCTGGTGTGTTTGGGGGACAGGAGCCACACTGGGGCAGAGGTCCTGTCTGCTCTGCAGGGGCAGGCCGAGAGGTGGTTGACGCCACGCCAGCTTAAGCCAGGAATGGTGGTTTGCGACAATGGCACCAACCTCCTCTCCGCCCTCCGACAGGGACAACTGACCCATGTGCCCTGTATGGCTCACGTCCTTAACCTGGTGGTGCAGCGGTTCTTGGGCAGGTACCCGGGCTTACAGGATGTCCTGAGGCAGGCCAGGAAAGTCTGTGTGCACTTCCGCAGATCTTATAATGCCAGTGCTCGCCTGGCTGAGCTTCAAAAGGAGTTGAACCTGCCCAAGAACCGCCTTATATGTGACATGCCCACCAGGTGGAACTCAACGTTGGCCATGCTGCAGCGGCTGCACACGCAGCAGAGGGCCATCAATGAGTACCTGTGCGACTACGGCACCAGGACAGGGTCAGGGGAGCTCGGGTTTTTTTCACCACGCCAGTGGGGCATGATCAGGGATGCATGCACTGTCCTGGCACCATTTGAGGAGGCCACGAGGATGGTGAGCAGTGACAGTGCATGCATCAGTGACACTGTACCTCTTGTCCACCTTTTGGAGCACACGCTGCGTGGAATAATGGACAGGGCACTTGAGGCAGAACAGAGGCAGGAAGAGGAGGACTTCCTTGCCTCTCAAGGCCCCCTTTACCCAGACAGTGTTCCTTCTGTCCCACCCATCGCACAGGAAGAGGAGGAGGAGGAGGAGGAGGATTGTGTCAGCATGGAGGTGGAGGCTGGCACTCAGCATCATCAGCAGCAGTCTTTTAGGGATGATTTACAGTCCCAAGAAACCAGTGGACTTGTACGTGGCTGGGAGGAGGTGGCTGCGGATCATGTCGTCCTTAGTGACCCAGAGGACTCCGGACTGAATGCCTCAGCTAACCTACGCTGCATGGCCTCCCTGATCCTGCAAAGTCTGCGGAAGGATCCTCGTATTCTTCGGATCAAGGAGAGGGACCATTACTGGCTGGCCACTCTCCTTGATCCACGGTACAAGGGTAAGGTTGCGGACCTTATCGTACCGTCGCAGAGGGAGCAGAGGATGAGACAACTCCGGGAGGCCTTGCAGAAAGGTCTGTGCAACGCGTTCCCAGAGACTGGGAGGTTACAAACTCCTGGTCCTGGACAACGAGTTGCTGAGGCTTCGGGCAGTCAAAGAAGGAGCGGTGAGGAAGGTGGCCGTCTGACCGATGCGTTCAGACAATTCTTTAGTCCACAGCCCCAAAGTATGATCGGTTCCAGCAACCATCGCCAGCGTCTGATATACATGGTGCAGGAATACCTAGGGGCAAGGTCAGACTTGGACACCTTCCCTACCGAAAATCCTCTGGCTTACTGGGTCTTGAGGATGGATCACTGGCCAGAGCTTGCACAGTATGCAATTGAGCTACTGGCCTGTCCTGCATCCAGCGTTCTTTCAGAACGCACATTCAGTGCTGCTGGAGGATTTGTCACGGATCACAGGGTGCGCCTGTCCACCGACTCGGTTGATCGACTGACTTTCATCAAGATGAACCAGTCTTGGATCACCACCAGCTACCACACACCAGATGCTGATATAACAGACTAATTGATTTTAAAATGTCACATCCCTTCAAGACTGATGCTGATGCTGAGTGCCTGTGCTGTTATGTTGACTGGCTATCCTCCTCCTCCTCCTCAATGATACGATTAACGATGATAGCTTGGAAGATCATTTTGGTTTATGGGTGACGCCACCAGTGGCTAAGGCCCAATTTTTCAGCCCCTGTTTAACAGGGGCGTGTAATTAAAATTTTTGATGCAATACTTTGCAACAGGCCTCATTGCTGTGCTCCAAGTACAGTATCTGTGAGGGGTTGCAGTGTTGTGCCACCAGTGCCTAAGGCCCAATTTTTCAGCCCCTGTTCAACAGGGGCATGCAATTATAATTATTGATCTAATAATTCACAGCAGGGAGCATTGCTGCGCCCACCAAGAGTAACTGTCAGGCCTTACAGTGTTGTGGCACCAGCACCACCATCACCACCAAAGGCCCAATTTTTCAGCCCCTGTTCAACAGGGGCATGCAATTATAATTATTGATCTAATAATTCACAGCAGGGAGCATTGCTGCGCCCACCAAGAGTAACTGTCAGGCCTTACAGTGTTGTGGCACCAGCACCACCATCACCACCACCACCACCACCAAAGGCCCAATTTTTCAGCCCCTGTTCAACAGGGGCATGCAATTATAATTATTGATCTAATAATTCACAGCAGGGAGCATTGCTGCGCCCACCAAGAGTAACTGTCAGGCCTTACAGTGTTGTGGCACCAGCACCACCATCACCACCACCACCACCACCAAAGGCCCAATGATGATGGGGTAGCTATGCCATTTTTCCTAAAGATTTTCATCCATATTACCGGGACCAGACATTGCATTAAAGCCGCAAGCAGTTTTAAATGACTTTTTTCCCTTTAGAAATGTTATTTTGTGCAGGGACAGTTCTAAACACGGGAAACACGTGGCACTTCACAGGCATACTTTAGACACCCCCCAGGTACAATATTTAAAGGAATATTTGACTTTTTTTTTTTCACTTTATGCATCATTAAAATGACTGCTCCCGGAAAACGTCCGTTTTTAAAACTTCTTTTTGCATTGATACATGTCCCCTGGTGCAGAAGCCGGGTTCCCAAACTCTGTTTCGGACAATAACATGGATAATAGTCGTTATAATTAGCACTTTAGAATCCAAACGTTCGCATCCATTGTATTTAATAGGGTTCTAATGTTCGCGCGAACTTTCGGTCCGTTCGCGGGTTCTGGTGCGAACCGAACCCGGGGGTGTTCGGCTCATCACTAACGTCCGAGGATGTCAGTCCAGCTCTTCGCACATGGCGATGTAAGCTTTCCAGGTACAGAGATAGTTCTGGAGGAAGACTTCCGTGTCCTTAATATGGATGAAATGACCGAGTCCGAGAGACCTCGGTCTCTCAACACCTGGCCTTTAACAGCCATGCCTTCAAGGCCAGAGACTGTAAAGGCAGGATGAAATATATGACTTTGAGACAGAAAGTCCTCCCTTATTGGCAACCGTCAGGGAACGGCCGCGACGAGGCGTACCAGGTCAGCGTACCAGTGAAGCCGAGGTCAATCCGGAGCAATGAGGATCACCGGAATTCCCTCGGTCGCCACCCTGCGCAGCAGGCGAGGGAGCAACTGCAGCGGAGGATAAACGTATATCAGGTGATAATGACCCCATGGGCCACTGATGCCTCTGAGGCATCCGCCCAAGGATCCCTGGATCTTGCCACAAATCTCGACAACTTGCGATTGAGTTGAGAGGCCATCGGGTCCACCTCCGGTGTGCCCCACCGTTTGTGTGGCAAAGGAGTTGAAATACCTCCGGGTGCAAGGACCACTCTCCCTGGTCCAACGTCTGGCGACTCAAATAGTCCGCCAGTTCTATGCCCGGAATGTAAACGGCCGACAGGGCCGACACGCTTCTTTTAGCCCACTTCAGGGTACGGGGGACCTCGGAAGCCGCAGCTGAGCTCCGAGTCCCCCCTTGATGGTCGACATACGCCACAACCGTGACTTTGTCCGACTGGATCCTAATGGAGCAATCCTGCAATCTCTCAGACTACGAGGAGAGGCACAGTCTGATGGCCCGTATTTCCAGAACATTGATCGGCAAACGGGCTTCGTCCGGAGTCCAAGCCCTTGGGCCAACAGGACTCCCCAGACTACACCCCAGCCCTTCAGGCTGGCGTCCATAGTGAACACCGTCCATTGGACGGGGAGGAACGACTTCCCGGACCGAAGAGCCGGGGACCCAAACCACCATGTCAGAGACGCCTTGACCAGGTGGCTCACCTGGATCGGAAAATCCAAAGACAACGGGGATTTGTCCCAAGGGAACAAGATCTCCTTCTGCAATGCCCTGGTGTGTGATTGGGCATACGGAACGGCCTCGAAAGAGGTCACCATGAGTCCCAGGACTCCCATGCAAAAACGGATTGACGACCATTTTTTGGGATGTCAGCATCCGCACTGCAGACTGAAGTGTCAGTAGCTTCCCCGGAGGTGGGAATACCTTTGCCTCCAAGGAGTCCAGAATCAGACCGAGATACTTCAAATCTCGAGTCGGGACCCGGACTGACTCCTGAATGTTTAGGAGCCACCCGAAGTCCCTGAGGGTCTGACTGACGATAGTCACACTGTCTTCTAATTCTAAACCATTTCCTGCTCTGAGAAGAAGATCGTCCAATGCCTTGCTGTCTCAGCAAGCTAGAACCGGCACAAGCACCTTGGTGAACACCCTCGGTGCCGAGGCTAGGCCGAAAGGAAGAGCCACAAATTGATAGTGGACTTCGCCGATCGCAAGCGCAGATCAGAACATGCAAGTAGGCGTCCTTGATGTCCAAGGTCACCAGAAAATCCCCTTGACGGAGTGTACTGTCCACCGTGCGAATGGATTCCATGCGGAACTTTTGCACCTTCACGAAGGCATTCAGGACCTGGAGGTCCAAGATAGGCCGAACCCCGTCCCTTTTTTGGGACGACAAACGAATTCGAGTAGAATCCCTGAAACCTCTCCTGCGACGGAACCGGCACAATCACTCCGGACCTCAAACCTGGATAGGCCCAATAGGGCCGCCCAACGGGCAGGAAGGAGAGGAAGATTTGAGGGAAGAATCTGTCTGGTATTAGGAACGGAACCTATCCTGTAACCTGAGGTGATCACCTCGCACACCCACCGGTAGGAGATCCGGGAGGTCCATTGATCCGTGGACCTGCAAAGTCGTCCCCCCTACCCCAGAGTCGGGTGGGGGCAAGACTTCATGCAGAGGAGGGCTAGGGAGCCGGCTTGTTCGGCATACGCACCCAGGGGCGCTCGTGTCCACCAGCCGTACCGCTGTCAGTCTGGGAGGGCCTCCCCGTTGACTGACGAAAAAAAACCCTTTTTGCTGGAAAGGAAGGACCCTGCTTACGGCAGCCTTCTTACCCTTGCTAGCTTGAGGAAGAACAGTGCTTTTACCTCCCGTGACATCCTTGATGATGTCATCCAGCGCAGCACCGAAAAGCCTACCACCTTTAAATGGTAAATCCTTCAGAGGCTTTTTAGAAGCTAGGTCAGCAGACCAGCATTTCAACCAGATCAGACAACGCAATACCACCGTCAAGACAGAGGCCCTGAGTTATAAGGGGCCGCGTCAAACGTGGCGTCGCCACATAAACCAAGCCCTGCACCATCTGTGGGCCAGAGCAATAGTGCCCATCCCGTAAGTGTTGGAGACACAAGGGTCGCCGCTACCAAAAGCCGTAGGGCGGACCCCAACAAGGCAAACATGGCTCTACTCACCACTTCTGACCTCCTGTGAGTGGGGTCCTTAAATGCAGGAGTCCCCTCCACCGGGTGAATGGTGGCCTTGTTCAACCGGGCGACTGCAGGGTCGACCACTGGGGGAGAAGCCCACATTTTAAGTAGGGCATCCTCAAAAGGGGTATCTGATAGATAAACGCAGCGGGACCATAAAAGTCTTCTGCGGCTCTTTCCCCAGACCTTATCAATGAGCTGGTCAAAGAAAGGTACATATGGAAAAAACACTTTTTAGAAGGCCTGGAGACTGTCCGCCTGAGGTTCTGCATCCGCCGCATTTAGCTTGCGAGTGTCCCTTACTGCATCAATGAGTTCACAAAACAAGCGCCCTGTCATTTACTGACACAGAACTGCAGTCTTCCTTGCAAGGAATGTCCTGTTCAAAACCATCAAATATATTCAGAGCTAGGGTCCTGAGCGGTAGTGGCTAGGCCCATATCTGAATCAGTGCACAGATCCCCTTTTTTTTTTTTTGGGGGGAAAAAAAGTGGGGAGAGGGGCCTTTTTGCTCCCTTGCACTCACACACTGCTTCCTCCTGGTCAGATTAATGATTCCAGGACTGCCGACAACTGGTCCCTAAGGACCGCAGGTGCAGGAGCACTGCCAGTTTTCTCTAACAATGTGAAGAAACAGGTGAACCAGACTCCAATATTGCCACCCTCTGAGACCTTATTCACCATTACAGTGAATAATACAGCCCACTCACAGGCCGTGCTGGGGCTGAGGAGGGGATACCTGGAGTACTCACCACCCCTAGGGACCGCTCGGTACCGCTGTATGAGCCACGCTGTACTGCTGTATGAGTCGCGCTGTAGCGCTGTATGAGTCGCGCTGTAGTGCGGGTGCAGCCTGAGGTGAAGAATCTGTGATGATGTGTGTATTTCGCGCCGTTCAGCAGCGCTGCTAGAGGCCGAAAACTAAACTAAAAGTGCCGCGGCTACAAGAAAATGGCCACCGGGCACCAGTATAACTGTGTATTAAGCCCCAGCAAAATGGCTGCCAATGGCACACTTTTTAAAAAATAAAACACAGCGCCAATGGCGCACAGAAAAAAACACAGCCAGTCCCCCAGAACACTTCCCAAGCAAAATAACAGTCATGGAGCGGCCCCCCCAGGGCAGAGTGACCCCCCAAGCATCCCCACACAGCACAACAGCACAACAGGGGGGAGACAGGGAGAACCCCCCACACACAGAAACACAGCCAGCATGTACTCACCTTGCAGCAGGAGAGACTACTTACCCGTCCCGCAAGCACCTTGGAGAACACCCCCGGTGCCAATAGAGGGACCCACTGGCTTGTTTCAGACAGACCTATCACAGAGTCGTACTGCGTAGCTGTCAGCCCGGTCCACCGCGAAAGATACAGTAGGTACTGTTTGATCTTGAGAGGACCGCGGGAGCATGAAAGCAACCCAGCCACCCCTGGAGCCATGGGGTATGTCGTGAACTGAGTCTCACGCACACATGGTGAGGATCAGCACGCTCGATGGTTGGACAGGGAAGACTACGAGGATACCAGTGTACCCAACCTGTTGCCCAGCCGACAGTTGATTGAAGGTCTCAAAAATAAAATAATAAAATTCCCAAAGGAATAAAATTTAAAAGTAAAATCTCCTGAGAGAGCCATGTCTTCTCCTTCTGCTAGGCAGAAAAAAACTGAGGTCTGCTAGCTGCAGGTGGGAGGGTAAAGTCCGGAGGGACCGCCCCCCTGGGCGGGGCTGTTCAGCTCTGGTATGTTCTAGAATGTTTTAACATTTAACATTCTGCCTAGGTCTTCTCCTGCAAGCAGGGACATACAGTATACCCATACGTTCAGTGATAAGAACCGCCGTGTCGGTCCATGGATGATAAGAGAAACATATTTTTTCTAACTTTTCAGTCTTTTTTTTATTTGTTGCGCAAAAAATAAAAACCCCAGCAGTGATCAAATACCACCAAAAGAAAGCTCTATTTGTGGGAACAAAATGATAAAAAATTTGTTTAGGTACAGTGCAGCATGACTGCGCAATTGTCATTCATAGTGCGACAGCGCTGAAAGCTAAAAATTGGCTTGGGCAGGAAGCGGGCGTAAGTGCCTGGTATTGAAGTGGTTAAAAATAACACTGAGGTTGGAATTAAAAGCTTGATTTCTTTATTTGCTTTTGATACAAAATTATGCAGAGAAATTACTTGGGCACAGGATGTAACAGCATTACAGGAAGACCAGGACACAATTGCGTGATAGTCTGTAGAGGTGTGCATCTTCACTGGTCTCCCGATTCGATAATCCTGTCAACGGTTCAATTCGATTCCACAATGCATCATGATGCATCACGATTACTGCCCATGGTTTTCATTAAAAAATTCAAGCAGTCAGAAGAACTTTTTTTATTTTATCTGCTCTTAAGAAAATAAAAAAGGACACTCCCTGCATGCTTATATATAGGGGGTTGGTTGGATAGTTTCCAGAAACAAAACTATCAGATCTCCCAGTCCCAATAAAAACTCTGAAGAAAAAACAGAGAGAGACAAGCTCTCGTATGGCGGGATTTTAAAGGGAGAGGCTAGTTTTGTTAAAGGTGAGTACACTGAAAACGGTGGGTTTATAGAAAAATAATTTTATTCATATTATCTAAAAATTACAGTAATACAAAGTAATTTCATAAAAACTTGGAAACAAAGAAACTATGATGTGCAGTTAGCCGACATGTTTCGCACAATAGTGCTTCGTCAGGGCTCAGCACCTCTTTGTTATCTCATCAAGTCTATAAGACATAAGGATTTGCAATTAGTATTAAACAAAAATTGAATATAAAATAACAATAAATGTATATATTTGTTACATAATGCATGTTAAATGCATCGTAACAAGCTTATAAAACATGCTCACCTAGTTCATTCCAAGTGAATTGAATGGAAACGCATTCCACTGAACATGTGCATCAATACACCGACAACCGACCCAGATCGTACCGTGGCTTACCCGGTGGATGCCAGATCCAACAGGGTGAAATATAGGGCTTTTTGACCATGTAGGCTGACCAAACAATGTTATTATAGACCAATCTAAAACAGAACAAGAAAGGGGAAAAAAAAACATATAATAAACAATATATGTATGTATACATATATATATATATATATATATATATATATATATGTATATATGTTTATCCCACTAGACTGCAGGATCTACTGCTAGGTTGATACAAATAAATCAATCCTGGAGCCTGGTATAATGTAATTTACTACGGTAACATGGAAAATCAATACCAGAGATGTAACACTGAGGATCACCTAATAGAACGTGTATGAAAACAGAAATCCCTCTAGAGCCATATTTTACTCATCACGATGTGTCATCAAATGATGACACAATAGTGATATAATATGTGGTTGAATAGCAAGAGCCAGAGGGTATTGGGGGCTATATATACGTAGGTATATGGGCTAGTAACATTAAATAATAAGCTAGGCATAATGGTAATAATTATTATTAATAGGAGTGGCCAAGAGGCAAGCAATGCAAACACCATAGATATGGTAAGCAAAAAGTCTACATACATATATTGTTTATTATATGTTTTTTTTTCACCAGCCACAAAGGCAGGAGAATTCTTGTTGGACAGTGTATTGGTGCTCAAACTAACACACTTAGACCGAATTTTAATGGATCAAAGAATGTCAGGCAAAATGGTCGGCCCTCACGCATGTTCACTTCATCAAATCTGGCCCTTTTGAAAAAAGTTTGGACACCCCTGCTCTAGGGTGTCTGCTTTCAGAAAATATATAATGTTTGGGGGGTTTTATGTAATCTTCACCTATGGAGCAGTGTATGCTCAATAGGTGGCAGTAGGAGGATAGAGGACTCTAGGATGGGAATGTTAGAGAAGCCCATGTGATGTGACCCCTCATTATATAAATGACTGGAGTGTGGGTGCCATGTTACCAGTTCAGCCCCATAGAATTCAGGATAGGAATGGCAAAGATAAGGCAGCTTTTTTCCTATGGGTGACAGGAGTGTAGCTCTCATTGTTTTTTTTTTATTTAAACTTTATTGTTTTACAATATATAGATCTTTAAAAACAATCATATTATTCCACATCATTAATCCTTTTATTCTCCCCCCCCCTACCCCCCATGCCTTACACTTCTAGACCCCCTCCTCCGATGTCTATATTTCCACAAAGTTCTCCAAATATTTGTTTGTTCTTTTAAAATCTGTCCACTTTTCCCAGATTCCCAAACATCTTTCCACCTGATCTTCTCTGCTGCTTATCTTCCATATTAAATCTATAGTCAATTATTTTAAACCATTCCTTTACTGTAGGTCTTTCTGGGTCTAGACATTTTTTTGAGATTACTCCTTTGGCTGCATTTTATAAATATGGTACTAATGTATTTTTATACTGTTTTATCTGTGTCGTGGAATAAAAAACTCCATGGGTCATCCATTAACTCTTCTTTGGTGATCTCCTTTATATATTTCCGCACCTCCTGCCAATACTCTCTGGCCTTTGGACATTCCCACCAAATATGTGTCATGGTGCCTTGTGGATCATAATCCCTCCAACATTGTGGAGATTTTTCTGCCTGATATTTATGTGCTTTAACAGGGGTTATGTACCATCTAGCTAGACATTTATAATTTATTTCTATGGTAATAATATCTACTGAATAACTATAAACCACTCTTAATATTTTATTAAGTTGATGCTCTCTTAACCGTGTTCCCAATTCCCTTTCCCAACTTTCCAGGTATTCTCGGGTCTACTATATCTGTAATTATTTAATATGTCTGTGAAATAATAGGATTTTTTGTACTCACCGTAAAATCCTTTTCTCTGACATCCATGGACTGACACGGTGTCTCTTTACACTTTACACGTGGGTTATGTCCCTGCTTGCAGGAGAAGACCTAGGCAGAATGTGAGATGTTATACATACATTCTAAAAGCCAGAGCTGAACAGCCCCACCCAGGGGGCGGTCCCTCCGGGCATAACCCTCCCACTACAGTCAGCAGACTTCAGTTCGTAACAAAGCAGTACAAACTTAAAAGGAAGGGTGGGTGCCGTGTCAGTCCATGGATGTCAGAGAAAAGGATTTTACGGTGAGTACAAAAAATCCTATTTTCTCTTATCATCCATGGACTGACACGGTGTCTCTTTACACTTTACACGTGGGATGTCCCAAAGCAGTGTCAAGAGGGATGGGAGCAGTATAAATGGAAAAACCAAACTTTCACTCCAAGAAGGCAGATCTCCTCAACGGAGGAGTCGCAACTTTAAACAGCGGCCTGCAGCACCCTGCGGCCGAAGGAAGCATCCGAAGATGCAGCCACATCAACCTTATAAAAAACTTAAAAGGCATGAACAGACGACCAGGTCGCCGCCTTGCACACTTGTGCAACCGACGCTTGATGTCGGAAAACCCAGGAAGCACCAATTGCCCTGGTGGAATGCGCCGTAACCGGAAAGGGAGGCGCCCGCCCTTTGAGAGCATAGGCTTGAATGACGGTTTGTCTGATTCCCCTAGAAATGATGGCAGACGAAACCGCTTGGCCCTGTTATGGACCAGGGACAGTCACAAACAGTGAGTCGGACTTCCAAATAGAAGCAGTAGCAGACAGGTACACCCGTAAGGCTCGTACCACATCCAATATGTGCAGGGCAAACTCTCTGGGATGCGATGGGTGAGGACACAAGGACGGGAGGACAGTGTCCTCATGTAGGTGAAAGGTAGACACCACCTTTGGCAAAAAGGAAGGTCGCGGATGCAACACCGCCTTATCCTTATGGATGACTAAATATGGCAACTTGCAGGACAAAGCCGCCAACTCAGACACTCGTCAAACAGAAGTGATTGCCACTAAAAGGCCACCTTCTGAGACAAGACAAGAGAGGAATATCCCGGATATTCCCAAAAAGGAGGTTCCTGGAGGACCGAGAGCACCAAATTCAGATCCCATGGTGGGAGAGAAGGCTTGCAGGAGGGAGCACATGGCGAACCCCCAACACAAGGTGCTAACCAAGAAATGACCCGCTAGAGGTCGCTGAAAGAAGACGGCCAAGGCCGAAATCTGATCCTTGATGGTACTCAAAGCAAGCTTTTGGGTCACTCCACACTGCAGAGGACGCAGGATTCTGGGGACGGAATACGTCCGAGGACGCCAGTCCAGCGCTTTGCATATGGTGATATAAGCTTTCCAGGCACGGTGATAGATCTGCCTGGAGGAAGACTTCAGTGTTCTTAACATGGTCAAAATGACAGAGTCCGAGAGACCTCGGTCCCTCAACACCTGGCTTTTAACAGCCCTGCCGTTAAAGCCAGAGACTGTAAGCCGGATGAAACATAGGACCTTGAGACTGAAGGTCCTCCCTCATCGGCAACCGCCAGGGAACGTCCGCAACGAGACGTACCAGATCAGCGTACCAGTGACGCTGAGGCCAATCCGGAACAATTAGGATCACCGGATTTTTTTTTTCAGGTGATAAGGACCCTATGGGGCCACCAACGCCCCTGAGGCATCGCCCAAGGATCCCTGGATCTGGCCACAACCTCGACCCTTGCGACTGAGTCGAGAGGCCATCAGGTCCACATCCGGCGTGCCCCACCGTCCGCAAAGGAGTTGAAATATGCAAGGACCACTCTTCCTGGTCCGGCGTCTGGCGATTGGCGACTCAGATAGTCCGCCCCTACAGAGCCGGCACGTTTCTTCCGGCCCACTTCAGAATACGGACTACCTCGGAAGCCGCAGCTGAGCTCCGAGTCCCCCCGTGATGGTTTACTTACGCCACCGCCGTGGCGTTGTCCGACTGGCTCCTGATGGAGCGACCCCGTACTCTCTCCGACCTGAGGAGAGACACAGTCTGATGGCCCGTATTTCCAGAACAGTGATTGGTAAACGGGCTCGTCCGGAGTCCAAGGCCTTGAGCCGACAGGACTCCCCAGACTCCACCCCAGCCCGTCAGGCTGGTGTCCGTCGTGAGTACCGTCCATTGGATGGGAGGGGAACGACTTTCCGGACCGAAGAGCCGAGGGTCTCAACCACTATGTCAGGGACGCCCTGACCAGGTGAATCACCTGGATCCGAAGATCCAAGGACAACGGGGATTTGTCCCAGGTGGACAAGATCTCCTTCTGCAATGCCCTGGTGTGTGATTGGGCATACGGAATGGCCGCGAAGGAGGCCACCAGGAGTCCCGGGACTCTCATGCAAACAACGGATTGACAACCATTTTCGGGATGTCAGCACCCGCACCGCAGACTGAAGTGTCAGCAGCTTCTCCAGAGGTAGGATACCTTTGCCTCCAAGGAGTCCAGAACCAGAACTAGATACTCCAGACACTGAGTCGGGACCAAGACTGACTCCTGAATGTTCAGGAACCACCCGAAGTCCCTGAGGGTCTAATTGACGATAGTCACCTTTCCTCTAAGTCTGAGCCACTTTTTGCTCATAGCAGAAGACCATCCAGATAGCCCACGACAGCAATACCTCGCTGTAACAGAAGGCTAGAACCGGAGCAAGCACCTTGGTGAACACCCTTGGTGCCGAGGCAAGGCCGAAAGGAAGAGCCACAATCGATAGTGGACTTCCCTGATCGCAAGGCGCAGAAACTTCTGGTGACTTGCGCAGATCGGAACATGCAAGTAGGCGTCCTTGAAGTCCAAGGACGCCAGAAGAAAATCCCTTTGGTGGAGTGTAGCGATCACCGTGCGAATGGATTCCATGCGGAATTTCTGCACCTTCTCGAAGGCATTCAGGGCCTTGAGGTCCAGGATAGGTCGAACCACGTCCTATTTTTGGGACGACAAACAGATTCGAGTAGAATCTCTGAAAACTCTCCTGTGACGGAACCGGCACAATCACTCCGGACCTGATCAAATCCTGTACAGCCCCCAAGAGGGCTGCCCGACAGGTAGGAAGGAGAGGAAGATTCAAGGGAAAGAATCTGTATGGGGGCCAGGATCGGAATACTATCCTATATCCTGAGGTGACCACCTCGCACACCCACCAGTCGGAGATTCGGGAGGTCCACCGATCCGTGAACCTGCGAAGTCGTCCCCCCACCCCAGAGTCGGGCGGAGGCAAGACTTCACGCAGAGGCGGGCTTGGGAGCCGCTTGTTTGGCTTACGCACCCAGGGGCACTTGTGCCCACCAGCCGCACTGCCGTCAGTCTGAGGAGGCCTACCTGTGGACTCTGACTGACGAAAAAACCCCGTTTTGCTGGAAAGGAAGGCCCCTGTTTGCGGCGGGCCTCCTCACCCTTGCTAGTCTAAGGAAGAAGAGTGCTTTTACCTCCCATGACATCCATGACGATGTCATCCAGAGCAGCACCGAAAGGTCTACCGCCTTTAAATAATAGATCCGTCAGGAGCTTCCTAAGGCTAGGTCAGCAGACCAGCATTTCAACCAGATAAGACGACGCAATACCACCGCCGAGACAGAGGCCCTGGATATTAAAAGGGCCGCGTTCAGCGTGGCGTCGCACACAGAAACCAGGCCCTGAACCAGTTGGTGGGCCAGAGCAACTGTGTCTGGAGGAAGAATATGCTCCTGTACAGCTAGGTGCAACATTTTTGCCCAACCTGTAAGTGTTTTAGACACAAGGGTCGCCGCTACCACAGGTCGTAGGGCGGATCCCAACAAGGCAAACATGGTTCTGCTCACCACTTCTGACCTCCTGTCAGTGGGGTCCTCAAATGCAGGAGTCCCCTCCATCGGGAGAGTGATGGCCTTGTTCAACCGGGCGACTGGAGGGTCGACCACTGGGGGAGAAGCCCACTTTTTAAGTAGGGCATCTTCAAGGGGTATCTGATAGACAAACGCCGCGGGACCATAAAAAAAATCTTCTGCGGCTTTTCCCAGACCTTATCAATGAGCTGGTCAAAGAAAGTGCAATGGTGACAGAGAGTGACAATGAAATACAGGGGGAGACAGGGAAAATCCCCCACAGAGAAACACACAGCTTTTTGTACTCACCTGCAGGCAGGAGAGACTACTTACCCGTCCACTGAGGGACCCACTGGTGTGTTTCTGACAGGACTATCACAGTGCAGTACTGAGTAGCTGTCGGCCCGGTCCACCGCGAAAGATACAGTCAGTCAGGAACTGTTCAGTCTTGAGAGGACCGTGGGAGCATGAAAGCAAACCCGGCCACCCCTGGAGTCATGGGGCCTGTCGTGAACTGAGTCTCACGCACACAAGGCGAGGATCAGCACGCTCGATGGTCAGACAGGGAAGACTACGAGGATATCTTGTACCCAACCTGTTGCCCAGCCGACAGTTGATAGAAGATTCTCAAATATAAAATAAAAAAGAATTCCAGAAAAGGAATAAAAAATAGGTCAGGAGACTGGCTCCTGAGAGAGCCACGTCTTCTCCTTCTGCTAGGCAGAAAAAAACTGAAGTCTGCTGACTGTAGTGGGAGGGTTATGCCCGGAGGGACAGCCCCCTGGGTGGGGCTGTTCAGCTCTGGCTTTTAGAATGTATGTATAAAATCTCACATTCTGCCTAGGTCTTCTCCTGCAAGCAGGGACATAACCCACGTGTAAAGTGTAAAGAGACACCGTGTCAGTCCATGGATGATAAGAGAAACAGCGTTTAGTCGGTGTCTGTAAATTACATCGTTTTTCCATTGCGTTTCCTTTTTCCTCCGATCTTATAGGTTGTGGGAGCCCGCCCACAAAGTGTTTTAACTGTGAATATCTCCATTCATTCAATTTTATCAAATCTCACCTGTGCTTTAAATCTTGAAGTGAACATATTTTTTGTGATATCTTTTAACCACTTCCCTACTGAGCACTTAAACCCCCTTCCTGCCCAAGCCATTTTTCAGCTTTCAGCGCTGTCACAATTTGAATGACAATTGCGCGGTCGTGCGATGCTGTACCCGAACAAAATTTGCGTCCTTTTTTCCCCACAAATAGAGCTTTCTTTTGGTGGTACTTGATCACCTCTGCGGTTTTTATTTTTTGCGCTATAAACAAAAGAAGAGCGACAAGTTTGAAAATAAAACAATATTTTTTACTTTTTGCTATAATAAATATCCATTTTTTTAATTATTTTTTTTATTTTCCTCAGTTTAGGCCGATACGTATTCTTCTACATATTTTTGGTCAAAAAATTTGCAATAAGCGTATATTGATTGGTTTGCGCAAAAGTTATAGCGTCTACAAAATAGGGGATAGATTAATAGCATTTTTATCATTTATTTATTTTTTACTAGTAATGGCAGCGATCATGACTGCGATATTGCGGCAGACACATCGGACACTTTTGACACATTTTTGGGACCATTCACATTTATACAGCGATCTGTTCTATAAAAATGCATTGATTACGGTATAAACATGACTGGCAGGGAAGGGGTTAAGACTAGGGGGCGAGGAAGGGGTTAAATGTGTTCCCTATTAGTGATTCTTACTGTGGGGGGAGGGGACTGACTGGGGGAGGAGACCGATGGGTGTCCCTATGTACAAGGGACACACCATCGGTCTCCTCTCCTCTCCCTGACAGGACGTGGATCTGTGTGTTTACACACACCGATCCACGGTCCTGCTCGGTTACTGGGCCATCGCGGCCGCCGGGCACGTGCATCAGGTCCCCAGAGACGCGACAGGCGCGCGCGCCCCCTAGTGGATTTTAAAGGCGCGACGTCATATGACGTCCGCCCAGAATAACAGTGTCTTCCTGCTGCTGTCATTTGACGGCGGCTGGTTGACAACTGGTTAACCACTTCAGGTCCCGCCCATAGTCAAATGAAGTCCACAGATGGGATCTCCCATCCTGGGTGGATGTCATATGACGTCCTGGGCTTCCCGGCCGTCTAGGGGGCACGCATGCCTGCAGCATCGCTCGGGACCCCGTGCCGCAATGTCCGCCGGGCACCCGCGATTGCCCGCAGACCCCCCTATACTCCTAGATAACACCACCCCCCCCTATACTCCTAGATAATACCAAAATTCCCTATACTCCTAGATAACACCAGACCCCCCTATAGTCCTAGATAACACCAGACCCCCCCTATCATAGGCGTGCGCAGCCTATTGCATTAGGGTGTGCACCCCAAAGCTCAAACAGACAAAGGTATTGGGACGCTTGCTTTTACACGCACATGAACTTTAATGACATCCCAGTCTTAGTCCGTAGGGTTCAATATTGAGTTGGCCCACCCCTTGCAGCTATAACAGCTTCAGCTCTTCTGGGAAGACTGTCCACAAGGTTTAGGAGGGTGTCTATGGGAATGTTTGACTATTCTTCCAGAAGAGCATTTGTGAGGTTAGGCACTGATGTTGGATGAGAAGGCCTGGCTCGCAGTCTCTGCTCTAATTCATCCCAAAGGTGTTCTATTGGGTTGAGGTCAGGACTCTGTGCAGGCCAGTCAAGTTCCTCCACCCCAAACTCGCTCATCCATGTCTTTATGGACCTTGCTTTGTGCACTGGTCCAAGTCATTTGGTGGAGGAGGGATGTTTTTTCAGGGGTTGGGGTTGGCCCCTTAGTTCCAGTGAAGGGAACTCTTAAGGCGTCAGCATACCAAGACATTTTGGACAATTTCATGCTCCCAACTTTGTGGGAACAGTTTGGGGATGACCCCTTCCTGTTCCAACATGACTGCACACCAGTGCACAAAGCAAAAATACATGGATTTAGCAAGGGTGGTGGAAAATTACCTTCAAGTGCAAAAATTCACATTATAATAGTAACTAAAACATCTAAAATTAAGTGCAACAATCTAAAAAATAAAAATTCCAAAGTGCTATAATGGTGGGAACCTCCCAACTAAAAGGTTGTTTCACTTGAGTTTAATCTGTATGGTAAAAATCTATAGGAGGGGTTTCCACCATCCCTGCTAAGTTTATTTTTATACAGTATGAATGATGTTTATTATGTGAAGTTGCATTTTACAGAGACCGGTATTGTGGTAATATTGAAGTTTATTGGGATTTCCATACATTAGAGGATTCCACCATTATTGTTAAGGTATTGATCAGTAAGTTAGCTCTGCACTTTTTTTTTTCTTTTGTGGTGTGGGAACACATAACAGTGCTTAGCCACGGCCTTTCAATAACACTTTTTTATCTTACCTCCAGTAGTTTATTGTAAATAGTAGTGTGGTGATTACCTATTATACTAAAATCGGCATGTGGCATTAATAAACAACAGATTTCAGTTGTGCCCCACCAGGCCGGCACCCCCTTGAACAATGTGCCTGTCTGCTGAGTTCATCACCCCCATTGATTGGCACTGACAGGTGGCACTTATTTGCACTGGTGTGGGACTGACTGGCATGGATTGGAAGCACTGATTGGCACTGACAGGCGGCATTGGCACTGATTGGCACTGACAGGCAGCACTGGCACTGATTGGCACTGACAGGTAACACTGAATGGAAGCACTGATTGGCACTGACAGGCAGCACTGGCACTGATTGGCACTGCCAGGTGGCACTGATTGGAAGCACTGATTGGCAGTGACAGGTGGCACTGATTGGCACTGACAGGCAGCACTGATACTGATTGGTACTGATAGGCACTCATTGGCACTGACAGGTGGCACTGACAAACTGACAGGCGGCACTGGCACTGACAGGTGGCACTGATTGCCACTGACTGGCATAGACAGGTGGCATTAGTTGGAAGCACTGACAGAGGAGATGGGGGTTTCCAGGGGCGTACCTAGAGCATTTGGCACCCGGGGCGGATCCTATATCTGCCAACCCCCCCTCCCCCCACGTTAAAATGTAAAAACACCTCACTATGCCCCCTGCATCCTTCAATATCTCTTTGTCACTACTGTATCACTGGATCCCTTTACATTACACAGCACCCTGCACCTCTGGACCCCTTTACATTACACAGCACCCTGCATCCCTTTACATTACACAACACCCTGCATCACTGGACCCCTTTACAATACACAGCACCATGCATCACTGGACCCCTTTACAATACACAACACCCTGTATCACTGGACCCCTTTTCATTACACAGCACCCTGCACCACTGTACTTCTTTTCATTACACAGCACCCTGCGTCACTGGACCCCTTTACATTACACAGCACCCTACGTCACTGGACCCCTTTACAATACACATCACCCTGCATCACTGGACCCCTTTACAATACACAGCACCCTGCATCACTGGACCCCTTTACAATACACAGCACCATGCATCACTGGACCCCTTTACAATACACAGCACCCTGCATCACTGGACCCCTTTACAATACACAGCACCCTGTATCACTGGACCCCTTTTCATTACACAGCACCCTGCACCACTGGACCCCTTTATAATACACAGCACCCTGCATCACTGGACCCCTTTACAATACACAACACCCTGTATCACTGGACCCCTTTTCATTACACAGCACCCTGCACCACTGTACTTCTTTTCATTACACAGCACCCTGCATCACTGGACCCCTTTACATTACAAAGCACCCTGCACCTCTGGACCCCTTTACATTACACAGCACCCTGCATCACTGGACCCCTTTACATTACACAGCACCCTGCACCCCTTTACATTACACAACACCCTGCATCACTGGACCCCTTTACAATACACAGCACCATGCATCACTGGACCCCTTTACATTACACAGCACCCTGCGTCACTGGACCCCTTTACAATACACAACACCCTGCATCACTGGACCCCTTTACAATACACAGCACCCTGCATCACTGGACCCCTTTACAATACACAGCACCCTGCGTCACTGGACCCCTTTACAATACACAGCACCCTGTATCACTGGACCCCTTTTCATTACACAGCACCCTGCACCACTGTACCTCTTTTCATTACACAGCACCCTGCATCACACAGCACCCTGCATCACTGGACCCCTTTACATTACACAGCACCCTGCATCACTGGACCCCTTTACATTACACAGCACCCTGCATCTCTGGACCCCTTTACATTACACAGCACCCTGCACCTTTGGACCCCTTTACATTATACAGCCCTCCTCAGCACAGACCTGCCATTCAGCACAGACCCCCCATTCAGCACAGATGGACCCCCCCATTCAGCACAGACCCCCCCATTCAGCACAGACCCCCCCATTCAGCACAAACCCCCCCTTCAGCACAGATGGACCCCCCTTCAGAACAGATGGACCCCCCCTTCAGCACAGATGGACCCCCGCTTCAGCACAGACTAGGGTTTCCACTATTTCATTAAGCCAAACCCAAACACTTTAGCGGCGCACAGCAATATACATTTTTTTTGCAGTGTACACTATAGGAGAGCAGTAATGTGATGCCGTGATGAACAGTAGTTGTGGCCAGAAGGTCAGTCTGTTTCCCAGTATTATCCTCCCCAGGTTAGCTAACACATAAGAGCAGACCCCAATCCAGGAATACAGGAAATCCCCCTACCTCACCCCTCCAGTTAAAGAAGACCTCCAGCTAGGAGGACTGCGAGAGGTGATAAGAGGGGATCCCCCTCCAGGAGCATAGGACCCCTCCTCCAGTAAAGAAGACCTCCAGCTAGGAGGACTCTGGGGAGGTGAAAAGAGGGGATCCCCATCCAGGAGCATAGGACCCCTCTCCTCCACCCAAAAGTTAAAAAAGACCCCCAGCTAGGATGATTGAAAGGGTGATAAGGGGGACCCCCATCCAGGAATAGGTGAGGGATGATAACAGGGGACCTTGATAAACCCCCTCTGGTAAAAAGAGACCACTGGCTAGTAAGAATACAGACATCTGCCCCCTCCTCCCTCTTAATAAGGTGAATGACAATGTAGTGAGTGAAGACATTCATAGAGTTACACACACAACAGCTCCGGTGACTTGTCGTTCTGGTTCCCCTAGCTGTATGGTTCCAAGCTCAACTGCGCAGGCGCAGCCGAACAGCTGTTGAAGCTCTGAGATTTCCGTCGGCTTGGCTTGCGCCTGCGCAGTAAAGAGGGAACCAGAGCGATAGGAGGAACCATAGTCAAGCTTGGCAGATCACCGGCCACAGTGCAGAGGGGGAGGGAGGTGACTCACCGTATCAGATAAGGAGGAGGAAGAAATCCCCATAGAGCTCTGATGTCTGTGAAGGAGCTCTGGGCTGTCACTGCTGCTTCTTCTCCTCGTTCTGTCCCCCACGCTGCTGAACTTTCACTGTCAGCAGTGGCGGCGGGGGTGGGTGGTGTTATGGAGGGCACAGCACAGTGACAAGCTTTAAGAGAATTCACAGGCTGGCTAACTGGCAGGGGGAGGAGGTTGGACAGCAGGCACCTCACAGGGGAGAAAGCAGGCTCCAGTCTGCTTCTTCCATTCCAAGGGAGAGAGAGGGGGGGCGGAGTGCAGATGTAGATCACTCCGCCGGTGCCTGTGGGGACCTGCAGCCGGAACTATAGAAGCTGCATCGGCAAATGCGGCTGGCTTACTCCGCGGCTGAGGTCCTAGTTCCCTGCCCACTCGCGGCACAGCTGTTTTTTCCAGCCCCAGTGGTGGTGACCATAGGTGTGCGCAGCCTATTGCATTAGGGTGTGCACCCCAAAGCTCAAACATACACTACCAATCACTCACAGTGTTCATTCACAAAGGGAAGGGACGGATAAATTACACATTTACTGCCCCCTTCCCCCACTCATCCTAATACCTCCCCTCAGCAACAGCTGGCGGGAGAGGAGGGAAGTCGGAAGCGCTGTGGGGTGGAGGGGGGAAGCCAGGACAGCAGGGGGAATCTGTGCTGCACAGGGTGATTAGGGTGTGCCTGGGCACACCTGGCACACCCTTTGCACACGCCTATGGTGGTGACTTAAGTACACAGGGACAGGACAGATTGTGCAGGCATTTAGCACTAACAAAAGTTGTGAAACACAGACAAGGCACAGGGATTATTAGGGTGTGCCTGGGCACTAGGGTTGCCATCTCATCCCTTTAAACCTGAACACATATGAATTACACAGGTTCTGAGGCTAATTTGATGCAGATAAGGCACCAAGTGAGTTTAATTACCACCTTAATCAGCCACAGAACCTGTGTAATTCATATGTGTTTGGGTTTAAAGGGATGAGGTAGCAACCCTACTGGGCACACCCGGCACACCCCGTGGGCACACCTATGCCCCCTATACTTCTAGATAATTCCAGACCCCCTATACTCCTAGATAATACCAGACACCCCTATACTCCTAGATAATATAAGATCCCCCCTATACTTCTAGATAATACCAGATCTCCCTATACTCCTAGATAACACCAGACCCCCCCCCATACTCCTAGATAACACCAGACACCCCCCATACTCCTAGATAATACCAGACCCCCCTATACTCCTAGATAACACCAGACCCCCCCCATACTCCTAGATAACACCAGACACCCCCCATACTCCTAGATAATACCAGACCCCCCTATACTCCTAGATAACACCAGACCCCCCCCAAACTCCTAGATAATAACAGACCCCCCTATACTCCTAGATAACACCAGACCCCCCTATAATTTTAGATAACACCAGGCCCCCCTATACTCCTAGATAATACCAGACCCCCATATACTCCTAGATAATACCAGACCCCCCCATATTCCTAGATGACACCAGCCCCCCCCTATACTCCTAGATAATACCAGACCCCCCCCCTATACTCCCAGATAACACCAGACCCCCCCAATACTTCTAAATAACACCAGACCCCCCATACTCCTAGATAATACCAGATCCCCCTATACTCCTAGATAACACCATACACCCTCCCCCCTATACTCCTAGATAACACCAGACCCCCCCTCATACTCCTAGATAACACCAGATCCCCCCATATTCCTAGATAACCCCCTCCTCCGATGTCTATATTTCCACAAAGTTCTCCAAATATTTGTTTGTTCTTTTAAAATCTGTCCACTTTTCCCAGATTCCCAAACATCTTTCCACCTGATCTTCTCTGCTGCTTATCTTCCATATTAAATCTATAGTCAATTATTTTAAACCATTCCTTTTACTGTAGGTCTTTCTGGGTCTAGACATTTTTTTGAGATTACTCCTTTGGCTGCATTTTATAAATATGGTACTAATGTATTTTTATACTGTTTTATCTGTGTTGTGGAATAAAAAAACTCCATGGGTCATCCATTAACTCTTCTTTGGTGATCTCCTTTATATATTGATATACAATGGTATCCGCGCTAAATGGAGTGTATGGCTGCTGCCCCCCTTAAAAGTGTCCTAAATAGGAAACTAGGAATAAAGTTAGTGAACCAAAGTAGGGGTGGCGGTGCTGCCTAGTGAAGTGTATTCAACCAGCAGTGTGGTGGTGAAAAGTGACTGAGTGAAGGGGTGCACTCTATACACAATCCAATCTGATCTGGTGATCAAAATAGTGTATTGTAAGAGGACAAATAATATGTGACTGAACAGGCCTCTGGAGGGCGATGAACCAATCAGTCGCTCTTTCCTGGCCTCACCTATATGCCCATAAGGAGAAAGTGTATCTCCTATTGAAGAATCCTGTGACAGTGGCCACACATAATAAACAAAGGTAAGTGCTAGTACCAGTGCAGGTGCTCCCAAACAGTGGTTAGGTAAATAACAGGTTGTCCTGCGACAAGAAAAGGTTGCGTGCAACAAACAATAATGAAACAGTAAACAATTATATGCTAATGAATGAGCCCCACCGGGCAGTGCTAACAAGATAAAGTGCAAAAAATGATGATTGTAAGTGTTAAAGATGTCCACTTATAAACATGTCCTAAATAGACAAAAGAGTCCTCATTAACCCCTAGGGGCAATGTGGGTTACACAGTGTAATTTACACTCTCCTGGGTCCTTGGTTCAATAGTACCCAGTGTAGTATCACAGTCCCAATAACTTAAAAAATTGCCGTGGAAATATGGTGACTTGGTGCAGTTCCTTTTCAGAAGATCAGCGGGTGGATACAGGTGACAGTGGTGCTCCCCCCCCCTTTTGTATTCACACTCACCAAATGAAGGTACCCCTGCAGGGGTAAAGGGCACCTCAGGGGGTATATATGAGTTGTTCTGTCCGGCTGACGCTGTATTTCCTACCACTCTGTCTCCACGTTATGATCCTCACCACAATATTGAAACGGATATCTCCTCCTATTGGTCTCCTTCCCAGCTCCTCACAGAATTGAAAACCAAAAAAAGAGGGCTTCCATAGTGTAAAAATGTATGGTTTATTAAAATTGAATCTAAAAAAGTAGTGATCGTTTGCCAAGTGGTTACATGCAGAACCGCAGTCCGATCCACATATAAAATCACAAAAATCACAACACAAAAAAAGCAGGTCACAGTGCATGCAGTCTCGTACCGGGGCTGGTGGGTGCACTAAGAATAACGTGCATTCCACCACTCGCTCCCTGTATCCCGGACGTGTGCAATGACCAATCACCTGACGGGTTTTGACCTCAGTCGTTTTCAAAGGTGATGTCATTGCGCTACGTTCATACGTCCATATTTACACAGCATCTGGGTACCTCTCCCGACGGGCGGATTGGTGGAAGGGCTGCTAGACTACACTTCACCTGGCACACGCTGAGTTTTATTCATTCATTTATTTTTTCGTTTTTGTCATTTATCTGTGTAGCGACCTCACCCCTCTCACCCCTTCTCATGCTCGGCTTGTTTTATCTCGTCTAGGGGTTAGTACTGGGGGGAGGGATAAGATACACCATGGCCCATGTCCTCCAGCAGGTATAGAGGTGAAAGCCAGAACTATCGGGTTTTGTGTGTGTGTCCCAGAGTCAAATCCTTTCTTCGAAATGACTCCCTTTGCTTCTAGTAACCAGAGTTCCACACACTGAAAAGGTCCAACTCGTATTTATTTCTCTTCCAGCAATAAATAGTCATACAGCACAGACAGGTTGAGACCCGTGTAACACTTCAGTATTAGTGGGGAGTAGGCCAAGGCACAATCCTTTAAGATAGAGCTAACCACTGTGGTGTCACCAGTGGCACATAGTCACTGCCACTGACTATATAGAACAGAACATGGATTACCTTCGCTAACGTAGCCCCTGTCAGGGAAAGGACATCCGTCCAAGACAGTTACCGGAGGCCTCTCCGTCACCAGCAATGCTGCGCTGGACTCTCCGGAGAAGTTCCGCTCACTGGCCTCCTTGTCTCAGACACGGGCACCCAAGGAGTTAGGGCCCCCTCGGATTCCTCCACCCTTGCGGAACCCAGTCGAAGGTACTGAGCTCCAGGCCTTCACCATAGTACCTCACCCCAGGCTAAAGGAGCCTGAGATGGACTCCATCTACTGCTCCGGCCAGGTCAAGGGCACCTGGGTCCGGAACTCCGGAACGCCAGCACCCAGGCTGAAGGTGCCTGGGTGTGGCCGCGTCCTCCGACTCCAAACTCTGAACCCCGTGGTAAGGGCGTCCGTCCCCTTTATCTCCTCTCCCTTTGCGTCATAGCGGGTTCCCCACCCCGCCATACCAGCGCCAGGAAAGTACAAAAAGGCACAGTCTTGCGATGTGGGTTCAACCCCTGCCCAGGGCGGCAGTGCCACCTGTAGGCCACAGGGAACCTCACACCACCAGAGTCCTCCAGACTCTAAATAATCCCCTATTCTCCAACAATCAGGGTGCATTGGGTCATACTACCACCCATGCACTCCCCCTATATTTTAGACCCCCGCTACATCTGTTTACCTGCCTTTGCAATAAATCCAGCGATTTTATACTACACTACGGGAGCCCCTCTTTTTTCGTGTTTTGTTCCCTACCGAGAGAGTCGCCTGTGGATGCCTCCAGCTGCCCCCTAAAACACCAGATCGGAGTGGAGCTGCAGGGAGTGACGGCGCTACAGGGATCAAGGAGTCGGAGATATCTGAAAAGTTTTCTTTTTCTGGATTGCGGTAAGAGTTCTGTGAGCACTAAGCTGTGTGAGGATTCCTTTGATAGAAGATTACCTTTGGTAGAAGAGGAGGACTATTGTGTATCTGATTATGTGATTTGATCCATATGAACTCACTGAAGAATTATCAGGACCTTTTTGCACTTTAATTTATATTGATAGACTATTTATTTGCACTGTTTTGCACATTGTTTACTATGTAAACTATGCAAACACCGGATTATATGTCACCATATTCACTGTGTATATGTCTGTTGAGTCTCTGCCATTTGCACAGACCACTTTGCACAGTTGCACTTTTGCTCAGCTTTTTTACACATAGTGGATTCACCGTTCGGAGACATACATTATTTTTATGGCTGTTACTGATTAAAATTTTTGTGTTCGATTAATACATTTTTTTTTTTAATCGATTAATCGACTAATTTTGATTAATTATAACGCACATACAGATCCAACTACTTTTAGCTGATCTCCTTGCAGGCCGATTCCCAGTGCAGCTACCAACCACTGGAAAAATGGATAGCAGGATACAAGAAACACACAAAGGCAGCGCTCGATGGGAATAGCATTAAAACTTTTATAGTCTTCAAATAGGTACCAAAGTAAATATTGCACTGGAGATAAAATCGATGTAGCTACATAAACTGTAAAAATGGTGTAATACCAAACGGTAGCAAAAGCAGTCATAAAAACATGTAGCTAAGTATGATACTGGTATAAAAATGTGTACAACGATACCACTGCTGAATCCAGATGAGAAGGGGCTAACATCAGTCCGTCGGCATGTAAATGTCCCATGAAGGGAACGATCACAACTCCCAGTGGATGGCTGTAGAATCCCAGGTTGATAGAGGGAAGTGATAGAGGGAAGTGTAACAGCCCTTGCGTGTGGCAGATAGTAAGGTCCCGCCGGCATGCAGATATGAAGGCACAGCAAAGGAGCTCTTCAGATGGACACGGCAAGCCCAAAGAATTTTGATCGATCAAAAGAATTTTGATCAATCAAAACAATTAATCGATTAATCGAGGAATTAATAGTTATTTACACAGCCCTAATTATTTTATATCCCATTATTCAATAGAGGGATTTCCGCTCATCATTTATACATCTTGTTTTTAACAGGGGTTATGTACCATCTAGCCAGACATTTATAATTTATTTCTATGGTATTAATATCTACTGAATAACTATAAACCGCTCTTAATATTTTATTAAGTTGATGCTCTCTTAACCGTGTTCCCAATTCCCTTTCCCAACTTTCCAGGTATTCTCGGGTCTACTATATCTGTAATTATTTAATATGTCTGTGAAATACAGTGTTTAGTCGGTGTCTGTAAATTACATAGTTTTTCCATTGCGTTTCCTTTTTCCTCCGATATTATTGGTTGTGGGAGCCCGCCCACAAAGTGTTTTAACTGTGAATATCTCCATTCATTAAATTTTATCAAATCTCACCTGAGCTTTAAATCTTGAAGTGAACATATTTTTCCATTTTTTGTGATATCTTTTAACCACTTCAGGTCCCGCCCATAGTTCAATGACGTCCACAGATGGGATGTCCCATCCTGGGTGGACGTCATATGACGTACTGGGCTTCCCGGCCGTCTAGGGGGTTTGCGCGCACGCGCGCAGCATCGCTCGGGACCCGGTGCGCGTGCCCGGCGGCCGCCATGTCCGCCGGGCACCCGCGATTGCCCGCAATCACGGCAGGACCGTGGATCTGTGTGTGTAAACACACAGATCCATGTCCTGTCAGAGGTGAGGAGACCGATGTGTGTTCCCAGTACAGAGAAACACACATCGGTCTCCTCCCCTTGTGAGTCCCCTCCCCCTACAGTTAGAATCACTCACTAGGGAACATATTTAACCCCTTTAGCGCCACCTAGTGGTTAACCCCTTCACTGCCAGTGTAATTTTCACAGTAATCAGTGCATATTTATAGCACTGATCACTGTAAAAATGACAATGGTCCCAAAAATGTGTCAAAAGTGTCCGATGTGTCTGCCATAAAGTCGCAGTCACGATAAAAATCGCTGATCGCCGCCATTACTAGTAAAAAATAATAATAAAAATGCCATAAAACTATCACCTATTTTGTAGACACTATAACTATAACTTTTGCACAAACCAATCAATATACGCAATTTTTTTTACCAAAAATATGTAGAAGAATACGCATCGGCCTAAACTGTGGAAAAATTTCGATTTTTTATAGATTTTTAGGGGATATTTATTTTAGCAAAAAGTAAAAAATATTGAATTTATTTAAAAAATTGTCACTCTATTTTTGTTTATAGCGCAAAAAAATATAAAACGCAGAGGTGATCAAATACCACCAAAAGAAAGCTCTATCTGTGGGAAAAAAAGGATGTCAGTTTTGTTTGGGAGCCACGTCGCACGACCGCGCAATTGTCAGTTAAAGCGACACAGTGCTGAATCACAAAAAGTGCTCTGGTAAGGAAGGGGGTAAATTCTTCCGGGGCTGAAGTGAATTAACTGAGTGTTTTTTACCCAATCCCCAAATTGTAATTTATTCCCTGGAATAAATATATTTGTGCCCGATAGTGATATTAAAGGTGAATTACAAACCTCCCAACTTTAGAAGTTGAGAAAGATGGACATTTTAGGGAGATAGGGACCTACAACGCGCCGCGGCAAAAAATGGGTGCGACCAAACTGTTAACAGTGGTAGGGGCTAAAGAGGCAAGATTAACCACTTCCATACTGGGCACTTAAACACCTTCCTGCCCAGACCAATTTTCAGCTTTCTGCGCTGTTGCACTTTGAATGACAATTGCGCGGTCATGCTACACTGTACCCAAACGACATTTTTATCATTTTTTCCCCACAAATAGAGCTTTCTTTTGGTGGTATTTGATCACCTCTGGGATTTTTATTTTCTGCTAAAAAAAAATTAAAAAGACCAAAAATTTTGAAAAAAAAAGTATTTTTTTTGTTTCAGTTACAAAACTTTTTAAATAAGTAAGTTTTCTCCTTCACTGATGGGGCTGCACTGACGGGCACCGATGAGGTGGCACCAATGAGGTGGCACTGATGAGGTGGCATTGATGGGCACTGATGATGGGCACTAAAATGCGGCACTGATAGGTGGAACGGATAATCGGCACGAATGGGCACGGATAGGCGGCACAGATGGGCACGGATAGGCAGCACAGATGGGCACGGGTAGGCGGCACAGATGGGCGCTGATAGGCGGCACGTATGGGCACTGATAGGCGGCACGAATGGGCACTGATAGGCGGCACGGATGGGTACTGATAGGCGGCACGGATGGGTACTGATAGGCGACACGGATGGGCACTGATAGGCGGCACAGATGGGCACTGATAGGCGGCACGGATGGGCATGGATGGGCACTGATAGGTGGCACGGATGGGCATAGATGGGCACTGATAGGTGGCACAGGTGGGCACTGATAGGCGGCACTGATGTACTGTAATGGATTGGCATCCATTGTGGGCACTGATTGGCATCCATTAGGGGGCACTAACTGGCATCCCTGGTGGTCTAGGGTGGCATACCTGGTGCTGGCATCCCTGGTGGTCTAGTGGCATCCCTGGTGATCCAGTGTGGGCATCCTCGGGGGGCTGTGCTGATAATCGATCAGCACAAACCCCCCCTGTCAGAGGAGCAGCCGATCGGCTCTCCTCTACTCGCGTCTGACAGACGCGAGTGAGGAAAAGCCGATGACCGGCTTTTCCTGTTTACACCGTGATCAGCCGTGATTGGACACGGCTGATCACGTGGTAAAGAGTCTCCGTTGGAGACTCTTTACCTAAATCGGAGTTGCGGGGTGTCAGACTGACACCCTGCAGCAACGATCGCCGCGATGCGCGCCCCCGGGGGCGCGCAGCGGCTCAAAATCCTGAGGACGTCATATGACATCCTGTCAGGATTTTGCAACCACTTTGCCGACGTCAATCCGCTATAGGGCGGGCGGCAAGTGGTTAAACAAAACCTTCCTTGTACCTATAAAATATGCTTTGATTGCTGTTGCTCAAGCAAGAGTCTCACAAACACATACCCCCTATACTCCTACATAACACCAGATCCCCCATTACTCCTGAATAATACCAGATCCCCTCCTATACTCCTAGATAACACCAGACCCTCCTATATTCCTAGATAATACCAGATCCCCCCTATAGTCCTAGATAAAACACCCGACCCCCCTATTCTCCTAGATAATACCAGACCCCCTATTCTTCTAGATAATACCAGACCCCCCCATGCTCTTAGATAATACCAGACCCCCCCCATACTCCTAGATAACACTATAACCCCCTATACTCCTAGATAACACCAGACCCCCCTATACTCCTAGATAACACCAGACCCCCCCATACTCCTAGATAACACCAGACCCCCCCATACGCCTATATAATGCAAGACCCCCCTACACGCCTAGATAATACCAGACCCCCCTATACTCCTAGATAATACCAGACACCCCTATACTCCTAGATAACACCACCCCCCTATACACCTAAATAATACCAGAACTCCCTATACCCCTAGAAAATATCAGACCCCCCCATACTCCTAGATAATACCAGACCCCCTATACTCCTAGATAACACCAGACCCCCCTATACTTTTAGATAACACCAGACCCCCCCTATACTTCTAGATAATACCAGATCCCCCTATACTCCTAGATAACACCAGGACCCTCTATACTCCTAGATAATACCAGGGCCCCCTATACTCCTAGATAATATCAGACCCCCCCATATTCCTAGATAACACCAGCACCCCACCTATACTCCTATATAACACCAGACCCCCCCCATACTCCTAGATAACACCAGACACCCCCCCCCATACTCCTAGATAACACCAGGCCCCCCTCATACTCCTAGATAACACCAGACCCCCCCATACTCCTAAATAACACCAGACCCCCCCATACTCCTAGATAATACCAGATCCCCCTATACTCCTAGATAACACCAGACACCCCCCCTATACTCGTAGATAACACCAGACCCCCCTATACTCCTAGATAACACCAGACCCCCCATCATACTCCTAGATAACACCAGACCCCCCCCCATACACCTAAATAACACCAGACCCCCCCCCCATACTCCTAGATAATACCAGATCCCCCTATACTCCTAGATAACACCAGACACACACCCCTATACTCCTAGATAACACCCGACCCCCCCCATACTCCTAGATAACACCAGACCCCCCTCATACTCCTAGATAACACCAGACCCCCCCATACTCCTAAATAACACCAGACCCCCCCCCATACTCCTAGATAATACCAGATTCCCCTATACTCCTAGATAACACCAGACACCCCCCCTATACTCCTAGATAACACCAGACCCCCCTCATACTCCTAGATAACACCAGATCCCTACATATTCCTAGATAACACCAGACCCCCCCCCCCCCTATACTCCTAGAAAACACCAGACCACCCTCATACTCCTAGATAACACCAGACCCCCCCCCCCATATGTGATGTTTTAACACCAAGAGTAGACAGACAGCAAGAGCTTGAACATGAGCCTGGTGTTTATTCAGCAGCATCCATCTTAAAACTACCACAGCTCCCCGCCCCCAGATCACATGACTAAAACTGTTAACTGTTTCCTAACATGCATAAATAACTAGGCATAACAATTGAACTTGAAGTATAACATAAAGCATACACATCATTACATCTTCCCTCTCAAGTATGAAACATTTAATATGAGACAAAGTCCCTCCATATTTTTGGTTTAATAGCTCGACCATAGCGAGAGAAAGTAACCGCTGGCTCATCATCAGTAGGATTGGTGTCCAGTTGAGAGTCACTCCCAGCATTATCATATGCTGATAGGTTTATGCTGTCCTCAGTATCCTCAGTAGACTCAATATCCGTGTTTAAAACTTCTGTGCCACCATGGGCTTGTTCTTTATCTCCATTGTCATCCGGTTCCTCTAATGATGTATCCGCGGCAGCGTCTGGACGAAAATGACGCCTGTTTCGTCTCAGTTTTTGTCCACACTTGGTCTCGATTATATATGATTTTGGTGAATTGGCTTCTTTGATAATTCGAGCAGGTTCCCATGTATTCCCAGTGACTCTGTGTCGCACAGCTTGCCCAGCAGAGAGTGGACGAAGGGATTTTGTAGGTTTATCAAAATACAGTGTAGCGGACCCTTAAATTTAGGGGGTCGCTATGCCCAAATTTAAGGGACAGCCTGAGCCATAGTTGGCTCGGCCTTTGATTTGTTAGATTGGACTCTGCTCTGCTGTGGTGTTGTCTGGTGTGCAGTTCCCCTTTTGGCCTGCAGGTGGCACTGTTGCCCAGGCCCAGGGTCGAACCACAGGTGACACAATGGCGTGATTGTGTGTCCTCTCTCGGCAGCCATGCAGTGGGTGTGGTCTACCCACTGTGCATGCCGGGAGAGGGTACAAAAGGGGCAGACGCTGTGGTCCGTGTGGAATTCCGGGGGTGAGTTCAAGGAGGGACTCCTCGGGTGGAGCGGGTTGCACTCCGGCCTTCAAGGCCAGGAGTGTGCGCGTGAGGATTGGCCTCAGGCACCTTTAGCCTGAGGCTGCAACTCAGCTATGTGGGCCCAGCACCTTTGGCTGGGGCCTGTTCAAGAAAAAGGTGTCCCAGGGTGCCCAGGTGAGGGTGGCCCACTCTGACTGAGAGGATGCCGGGAGAAGATTGGTCCCATAGAGGAGACGAGTGATAAGAGATCACTGTCTCAGGAGAGGCCTGGTGACCTGTTAGAGGGAAGGATTCCATGTTCTTGATTCAGGTGCAACAGGATCTTGCTATTAAAGAGGATCTCCTGAACCCGTCCCTGGAGGGGACAAAGTGACAGTATTGTTCAAGCTCTACTCCGGCTGCTAGGACTGTGAGAGGGACCTATCCGGGTGATCTAAACCCACTCGAGATCGAGTGGCGACGAGTGAGTCAAGTGTTGTGTGCCTGAATCTACCTCCTAATCTTGCTATCTTTTTCTTTCATCAACTTTTCCCTTGTTACCTGAGCAGAAGATAAAATAAACTCTCTGTTGGAGTGACACAGTCTGGACATTGGCTTTACTGAGGAGGGTAAGAAAATAGACTTGACCCTATATCCTAGGGTCGAGAACCAACGGAGGGAGGTAACTCGCTGCAGAACCCAAAAGAAATAATTTGCGGCCCTTATAGTCTGGGAGGACTTAGAGGTATCGCTACACATGGGGGCTCGAGTCCGGGATTCTGCAGCTGCCTCCTGGAAGTTGGACATTACTTTTTCCCCTGTGAGTGTGGTTCTGTGAAATTTGCCAATTGGGGAAAATTTGAACTGCGCCACTTATGAGAGAAATGAAGGTACAGGCCTAACTGAATTTCTAACTGCGTAGTTCGTGGGCGTGTCTCAAACCTAGAAAGCCCACGAGCTACGTGCAAAGAGAAAAAAAATGGGAAGGAGCCCCCGACAACTTTCATTCCTCACATGACTGGGCTATTAATATTCCTGGCTATGCACTCTTTCGGAAAGACAGGGTAAAAAGGAAGGGTGGAGGGGTCTGTCTCTATGTGAGAAGTGATCTCAAAGCGAGTGTGAAAGAGGACCTGGTGGATGGAGAGTGTGATGAGTCTGAAGCATTATGGGTGGAACTGCATACAGATGTGCGTAGTTCAAAGCTAATCATTGGAGTTTGTTATAGACCACCCATTGTTAATGAGGAGTTAGAGACTCAGCTCCTTGCACAGATGGAAAGGGCTGCAAGGGCTGGGACGGTGATAATAATGGGGGATTTTAACTACCCAGAAATTGACTGGAGTAATGGAACTGCTGGGACAGTTAAAGGGCAAACATTTATAAACCTATTGCAGGACAATTTTATGGTCCAGTTTATTGAGGCCCCAACTAGGAATGATGCTCTGTTGGACCTGGTAATCTCAAACCATGCAGAGCGTATTACTAATGTTCAGATAAAGGAACACCTTGGTAGCAGTGACCATAACATGATTTCATTTGATGTTAGTTGTAAGCAAAAATCACATACAGGTAAGATAAAAACACTTAATTTCAAGAGAGCAAATTTTCCAAGGATGAGTGCTGCTCTCCAGGACTTAGACTGGGAAGGAATATTGGCATCAATGGGCACAGAACAGAAATGGGAATTCTTCAAAAAGACTGTTTGTGAACTCACTGCAAAGTATATTCCCATGGGCAATAAGTTTAAAAGGCTAAAAATAAAACCTATGTGGCTCACTGCCAAAGTTAAAAAAGCTATAAACTATAAGAAAAGAGCTTTTAAAAAATATAAAAATGAGGGAACACTAGTGTCATTTAAATGTTACAAAGAATATAACAGGATATGTAAAAAGGAAATCAAGGATGCAAAAATTCAAAATGAACGACAGATTGCAAAAGATAGTAGGACAAACCTCAAAAAATTCTTCAAATATATTAATAGTAAAAAGGTCAAGTCTGAGCATGTAGGCCCTTTACAAAATAATCTAGAGTGGGTGACTGGGGACAAAGAGAAGGCTAATTTATTAAATACTTTCTTCAGTTCTGTGTATACAAAGGAGCATGGGGGAGCTCATGTCCAAAATGGGGGTGGTAGTGACACAGCCCCAAATCCACAATGGCTCAAAAGTGATATGGTCCAGAAATATTTAGATGGAATAAAGGTGGATAAAGCACCTGGACCAGATGGCATACACCCACGGATCCTAAAAGAATTGAGCTCTGTAATTTCAAAGCCATTGTATTTAATTTTTAGGGACTCATTAATGACAGGAATAGTACCACTGGATTGGCGCAGGGCCAATGTGGTGCCTATATTTAAAAAGGGAATTAAGTGTTTACCAAGTAACTATAGACCTGTTAGTTTAACTTCTATAGTTGGGAAAATACTGGAGAGATTAATAAAAGACCACATAGATGAGTTCTTGCTGGAAAAAAAACTATTTAAGCAACAGACAGCATGGATTCATGAAAGACAGAAGTTGTCAAACAAACCTGATTTCTTTTTATGAAGAGGTAAGTAAGACCTTGGACAGAGGGGTGGCAGTGGACGTGGTATACTTGGATTTTGCAAAAGCGTTCGATACAGTTCCCCACACACGGCTCATGTGTAAGGTAAAGTCTACAGGATTGGAAATATCAGTTTGTAAATGGATAGAAAACTGGCTAAAAGACAGAATTCAGAGAGTAGTGGTTAATGATTCTTACTCTGAATGGTCCAAGGTTATCAGTGGTGTACCCCAAGGTTCAGTGCTGGGACCCTTACTTTTTAATATGTTTATAAATGATATTGGGTCTGAGATCAAAAGTAACATTTCTGTCTTTGCAGATGACACCAAGCTATGCAGTGGAATAACGTCCTTACAGGATGTCGCCAATTTACAAGCCGACCTCAATGCTCTGTCTAATTGGGCGACTATGTGGCAGATGAGGTTTAATGTTGATAAATGTAAAGTTATGCACTTGGGGGCTAATAATATGAATGCATCATACATACTAGGGGGAGTACAACTGGGGGGATCCGTAGTGGAGAAGGATCTGGGGGTTTTGGTAGATCATAAGCTCAATAATGGCATGCAATGCCAAGCTGCGGTTTCCAAAGCGAGCAAAGTCCTTTCTTGTATTAAGAGAGGTATGGTCTCCAGAGAGAGAGATATAATTTTGCCCCTGTTCAAATCATTAGTAAGACCTCATCTGGAATATGCAGTTCAGTTTTGGGCCCCAGTTCTCAAAAAGGATATTGGGGAACTGGAGAAAGTGCAGAGAAGGACAACCAAACTGATAAGAGGCATGGAGGAGCTCAGCTATGAGGAGAGATTAGAGGAACTGAATTTATTCTCTCTTGAGAAGAGGAGATTAAGGGGGGATATGATCAACATGTACAAATACATAAGGGATCCATATAGTGAACTTGGTGTTCAGTTATTCACTTTACGGTCAACACAAAGGACAAGGGGGCACTCTTTGCGTCTAGAGGAAAAGAGATTTCACCTCCAAATACGGAAAGGTTTTTTCACAGTAAGAGCTGTGAAAATGTGGAATAGACTCCCTGCAGAGGTGGTTCTGGCCAGCTCAGTAGATTGCTTTAAGAAGGGCCTGGATTCTTTCTTAAATGTACATAATATAACTGGGTACTGACATTTATAGGTAAAGTTGATCCAGGGAATATCCGATTGCCTCTCGGGGGATCAGGAAGGAATTTTTTCCCCTGCTGTAGCAAATTGGATCATGCTCTTCTGGGTTTTTTTTGCCTTCCTCTGGATCAACTGTGGGTATAGAATTGGGTATATGGGATTGTACGATATATGTTTATTTTATTTTTTTTTATTTTTTTTTTTTACGGTTGAACTGGATGGACTTGTGTCTTTTTTCAACCTGACTAACTATGTAACTATGTAACTTGTGTGTTGCACGTGGTGCCTTTGGCGCCAAGGGACAGTACGAGCGGAACTAGTGAAGGAGAAGCAAAATGTCTACCGCCCCATGGATTTCTGTTGCACCGGGACCACGGATGTTCCCACCTACCCCAACCATGGACGTTGCTCCTTTCACTGCCCCCCTGATGGATACAGGGATCCGGCTCAAGCCTAGGGGCCGCTTTGCACTCTACACGTGCAGGGATGCGGAGGCCCTGGGCATGCTCTGTCCTGGATGCCAAGGACTGGCGGTTCAACTTCGCCCGTTTGGAAGATGTACATCGTGTGGAGAGTTCCTTTTCAAAGTGGACCAGCCCACTGAGAAACCCCGGGTCTACCGGGTCAATTGCCTTACAGGCATCGTCACTCTTGAAGAGGAAACCTATACTCCCACAGCCAGGCCCACGCGCACCACTCCGGCTACCACGGATGTGGAGGATGGAGTTCCGGCCATTATGGAGCTTGCGACGGATGTCATTGCAGATGCTGCCTCCGTTACAACAGAGACCTCTCTTCCACCTGCCAAGCGGAAGGTGGGATATGTTAAGGCCTCCCGCGGCCACGATCGAAGCCTGCCCCAGCCTCTACCTGAGCCGGATCCTCAACCCGGAGGGACCTCCAGGAGATCCACGTCAGGGGAAGGTAAGGAGGCTGGGAGAACTGTGACATTGGATTTGTCAGGAAGGGGAGGGAAGCCCACACCCCACCTTACAGGGGATGTGCGGACCGCCATCCCGCAAAGACCTTCCATTTTTTGGAACAATGTGTCTGTGTCCACTGCAAACTACCTGCCGGCAGAGGCATATGACACCTCTGACTTAGACTCATCGTCTGATGTGGGGGATGACCACGAAATTGATGAGATCTTCATCCGCAAAGGCTGGGATAAAACTCCAGTGATTTCACCCCGCAGATCAAAGGGGATGTCACCAATGGACTCTAGGGAAACTACGCCGAGAGCGGAAGCCCCTGCTTTGATGGAAAAGTGGGAACTTGTGTTTCTTTTAATATTCCACTTCAGGGAAACTGCCTTGAACTATTAACTTGGCCCTCCGCTCAAGGGGGAACCTACTCTGTTGAGGAATCCGAGAACTGTTTTTTTTTCTCTTCTCTTCGGTCCCGCAGAAGAAAAAGTTTATTTTTTTTGCTTTTGCTTTTGCTCTTTGAAAAAAAAAAGAAAACTGAACACTGGGTAGATTTAGTCAGGGCCAAAGCCGGAAGCCGCTGTGATCAAGAAGGAAGGTTTCTGTGTGTTAAAACATGCCTATGCGCATCAATGACAGTGTAGTGATGTTTGCTGTCTCTAGGTGGTGGTGTTCTGCAGAAATTTATGCTGCAGAAGCCAGTCATTCCTTCTTGGAGGAATGGTTCACTTCTGTTTTCTAGGAGTTAGGATGTGTTTATTGTGTGTTTGTTTGTTTTTCTCCCTCTGCAGGCGATCGGCCATCAACTCTACCGGAGAATGGGTGGGGAAAATATGATAGGATTGAGGGAGGGATTGTCTATTGAGAAAAAAAAAAGTGTGTAATGTGTATTGCTACATGCTTCTTTCTTTTCCTTCTCCTCTTTACTCTATTTCCAAAATTTGATTCAGGCACCGAACCAATTTTTTGTACATAGTTTGGAAAAGATCAGAACCCACTCAGGATTGAGGGGGATCTTCTGATCTCTTCCAGCCACTGGGGACAGTGGCTCTTTAGGGGGGGGGGGTATATGTAGCGGACCCTTATGTAGCGGGGTGTTCAATTTAGGGAAGTGTCTGAGTGGTAGAT
Organism: Rana muscosa; assembly: GCA_029206835.1. Lineage (NCBI taxonomy): Eukaryota > Metazoa > Chordata > Amphibia > Anura > Ranidae > Rana > Rana muscosa. Next base: position 147,211,706 of record CM055126.1, on the reverse strand, counting down.
TGTTAGGGTTAATGGACCATTTCTGTGCCATGGGAGATAGTATTGGTGTATAGTTCCCTGGGGCCTTCTTGGAGGAATGGTTCACTTCTGTTTTCTAGGAGTTAGGATGTGTTTATTGTGTGTTTGTTTGTTTTTCTCCCTCTGCAGGCGATCGGCCATCAACTCTACCGGAGAATGGGTGGGGAAAATATGATAGGATTGAGGGAGGGATTGTCTATTGAGAAAAAAAAAAGTGTGTAATGTGTATTGCTACATGCTTCTTTCTTTTCCTTCTCCTCTTTACTCTATTTCCAAAATTTGATTCAGGCACCGAACCAATTTTTTGTACATAGTTTGGAAAAGATCAGAACCCACTCAGGATTGAGGGGGATCTTCTGATCTCTTCCAGCCACTGGGGACAGTGGCTCTTTAGGGGGGGGGGGGGTATATGTAGCGGACCCTTATGTAGCGGGGTGTTCAATTTAGGGAAGTGTCTGAGTGGTAGATTGTTAGGGTTAATGGACAATTTCTGTGCCATGGGAGATAGTATTGGTGTATAGTTCCCTGGGGCCTACAGGTGGCTCTGTCGCCATAGGTCCGGGTTGAACCACAATACAAGGTTGTGCCTTTTCTTGTCCCCTCTCGGCAGCAGTACGGCGGGGCGGGGAACCTGCTGTGCCTGTCGGGAGAAGGTATAAAAAGGGGCGGCCATCTTCCATTGGGGTCATCCACGCCCAGGCACCTTCAGCCTGGGTGTGTGTGGGTGTCATCTCCGGGTGCCCTAGGCCCGAAGGCCTGGTTCCTGTTCCATCCCAGACACCTTCAGTCTGGGGTGAGGTACTAATTTGGAGGCCCGGAGCTCAGCACCTTCGGCTGGGTTCCACCGGGGATCGAGGACTCCCAGGGTGCCGCCTTGCGAGGGGACCCGGATCTGGGACGAGGAGGCCAGGGAGGTTACCTGTACCGAAGACCCAGCGCAGAGTCGTGGAGATGGTGAGGACCTCTGGTAACTCTCCGGAGGGATGTCTTCTCCTTTACACGGGCCAAGTACTCTCTAGAAGGAAGTTTGCTTACAGGTCAGTGGCAGTGGCCTAATAGGGCCGTGCCCTATTCACCCAGTCAGTGGCAGTGACTCTATTCACCTGGTCAGTGGCAGTGACCTGTTCTCCAAGTCAGTGGCAGTGACTTATTATTCTCCCGGTCTGTGGCAGAGACCAACCTCACAGTCTGTGGCAGAGATCGTGCGCCAAAACTGTTTGTGAAGCCTAAACAGTCAAAGAACCTGATTCAAGTTTGTGCCTGGACCTCCTCCCACCTAAGCTGTCCTGTGTCTTGTTCCAACCTGTCTCCTGTCAAAGAGGGATATTTATTATCCGTGTGAAATAAATATAGAAGTTGGACTTTCAGCTGGTGTGGACAGTTACATTACTGGGGGAAACATAAGGATTTGCATCTACCTAAGGTAGAGGTGAGAATCATCCTCGTGAGGATTTAACTCCAGCCGCAGGCAGGCCCCAAAACGAACACCGCTCAACCTCCTTACTCAGGAGGGTAGGGGCTTGTGGTGCGGTGTGCCTCTCCCCTCCCTGCGAGGAGCCGAAAACACACAAAAAGGCAGGTAGGGGGAGAGGTGAGGGCGCTACACGTGGGGGCTTGAGTCCGGAATATGTCTGCGGTTGGAAAGTGTGAAAACCCCCCCAGAGTTTGAACTTTATTCCCCAGTGAAATTCTGTGGAGGTCGGCCATATTGAGAACTGCGCCACGAGGAGAACCCTGACTGCGTAGTTCGTGGGCGTGACAGAGAGAAAGCCCGCAAACAACGCAGGAGATGGGAGGAGTCCGGCCATGTGTGGAGATGCACGTGGGGACTTTGGCGCGAAAAGGACAGTGCGCGATGGAGCAGTGAATGGATAGCATGGCGTCTCATGCCTCATGGGTTCCGGCTACTACTACCATGAAGATGACTTCCTTTGCTGCTCCCTTGACGGATACGGGGATTCGGCTCAAGCCCCGGGGACGATTTGCCCCCTACGTTTGCAAAGATGTGGAGGCCCTCAGAGTGATTTGTCCCGGCTGCTCGGGACTGGTGGTTCATCTGAAGCCATTTGGGCGATGCGAGCACTGTAAGGAGTTCCTGTTTGAGGTCGAGCAACCTACAAAAGAGCCTTGGGCTTTCCACTTCAATTGCCTTACAGGCGCCACCACTCTGGAAGGAGGAATCAGAGCTTACACAGCCACCCCTGCGCGCACTGCCGAGACTTCAGAGGAAGTCACAGAGGACATTGTGTCAGTGAATGGGGAACCGGAGGATGTTGCTTCGGTCACCACAGAGTCCTTTCTCCCACCACCCAAGAGGAAGATCGGGTTCGTGAAAGCTTCCCGCGGCCGTGGTGGAGCTACGCCCCAGTGCTTACTCGGAACGGATGCATCTGATGGGAAAAGTCCTGGACGTCCTGGTTCAGCTACAAGCCGAGGTAAGCCGGGGGAAAAGACTCTGTCAAAGGTCCCGTGTGTTGGGGATTCACATGCCCGTGAATTAACCAGAGGCAGTGACTTGTCCTCCATTAAGAGTTACCTGCCTAAAGAACTTTTATTTGAAGTGGAGGCCTGTAGACACCGGTGGTACGTGGACTTTATATGGACACATATTAAAGTACCCCAGGCCCGAAGATACTTTTCATGTTCACCTGCAGCCACCCAGAGATTCAAAGACTGTAAGGCTGCCTGGATGTTGGGTCGGCACATTTATGCGGACACGGTACTCATTTGCAGGAAGGACAAAGATGACATTGAGTACCATATAGACACATTTGATAGGCATTGGAAGCCGTTGGTGCTGCCAGATCCACACTACTACCTGTGAGTAGTGATGAGCCGAACACCCCCGGGTTCGGTTCGCACCAGAACCCGCGAACGGACCGAAAGTTCGTACGAACATTAGAACCCTATTAAATACAATGGATGCGAACGTTCGAATTCTAAAGTGCTAATTATAACGACTATTATGCATGTTATTGTCCTAAAAAGGGTTTGGGAACCCGGGTTCTGCACCAGGGGACATGTATCAATGCAAAAAGAAGTTTTAAAAACGGTCGTTTTTCGGGAGCAGTCATTTTAATGATGCATAAAGTGAAAAAAAAAAAGTCAAATATTCCTTTAAATATCGTACCTGGGGGGTGTCTAAAGTATGCCTGTGAAGTGCCACGTGTTTCCCGTGTTTAGAACTGTCCCTGCACAAAATGACACTTCTAAAGGAAAAAAAAAACATTTAAAACTGCTTGCGGCTTTAATGTAATGTCTGGTCCCGGTAATATGGATGAAAATCTTTAAGAAAAATGGCATAGCTACCCCATGACCCCCCCCCCCCACCCCAGCCCATTACCAGCCCCTTTGGGTCTTGTATGGATATTAAGGGGAACCCCGCACATAAAATAAAAAAGGCCCTATATACTCTGAACAGCCGTATACAGGCGGTGCATACAAGACAGGGACTGTAGGTTTGTTCTTATGTAGAATCTGTTTGTAATTTTGAACAGGTACATTGTTTAAGTGTAGCTCCAGCCCAAAAATCTATTTTTAAACTTTTTGGAAAACATAGGTAAGGGTTATCACCCCTGTAACATTTGTTTTGCTGTCTGTGCCCCTGTTCAGAACATTTCACCTCACTTTCCGTCCCAATGACAACTGTTTTTGAAATGTGGTGTTTTTCTTGAAACAAGGATTGGTGATAAAGCATCAGTACAGAGGAGACACCTTTCTCCCATATTAATTCTTACAGGAGAGAATTTTCCTTCCAAGGGGTAGATTTCCTCTCACTTCCTGTTGTCTTCTTGCGTTTGCAAGTAGGAGTCGTTTGTAAGTTGGATGTTTGAAAGTAGGGACCTGCCGTATATACTCTGCAGAAATAGGCCCCTTAGTTGTTGGTGTTGGCACAACACTGTAAGCACTCACAGTTACTCTTGGTTGGTGCTGGAACGCCCTGCTGTCAACTATTATATCAGAAATTTTAATTACATATAATTGTTGAACAGTGGTAGTAAAAATTGGGCCTTTGATGGTGGTGCTGGTGCCACAACACTGTAAGCCCTGACAGTTACTCTTGGTGGGTGCAGCAATGGGCCCTGCTGTGAATTATTAGATCAAGAATTGTAATTGCATGCCCCTGTTGAACAGGGGCTGAAAAATTGGGCCTTTCGTGGTGGTGGTGGTGGTGGTGGTGTTGCCACAACACTGTAAGCCCTCAGAGTTACTCTTGGTGGGTGCAGGAATGGGCCCTGCTGTGAATTATTAGATCAAGAATTGTAATTACATGCCCCTTTTGAACAGGGGCTGAAAAATTGGGCCTTTCGTGGTGGTGGTGGTGGTGGTGGCGTTGCCACAACACTGTAAGCCCTCAGAGTTACTCTTGGTGGGTGCAGCAATGGGCCCTGCTGTGAATTATTAGATCAAGAATTGTAATTACATGCCCCTGTTGAACAGGGGCTGAAAAATTGGGCCTTAGGCACTGGTGGCACAACACTCCAACCCCTCACAGATACTGTACTTGGAGCACAGCAATGAGCCCTGATGCAAAGTATTGCTTCAAAAATTGTAATGACACGCCCCTGTTAAACAGGGGCTGAAAAATTGGGCCTTAGGCACTGGTGGCACAACACTCCAACCCCTCACAGATACTGTACTTGGAGCACAGCAATGAGCCCTGTTGCAAAGTATTGCTTCAAAAATTGTAATTACACGCCCCTGTTAAACAGGGGCTGAAAAATTGGGCCTTAGCCACTGGTGGCGGCACCCATAAACAAAAATGATCTTCCAAGCTATCATCATCAATCGTATCATTGAGGACTCGGAGGAGGAGGATAGCCAGTCAACATTACAGCACAGGCACTCAGCATCAGCATCAGTCTTGAAGGGATGTGACATGTTAAAATCAATTAGTCTGTTATATCAGCATCAGGTGTGTGGTAGCTGGTGGTGATCCAAGACTGGTTCATCTTGATGAAAGTCAGTCGATCAACCGAGTCGGTGGACAGGCGCACCCTGTGATCCGTGACAAATCCTCCAGCAGCACTGAATGTGCGTTCCGAAAGAACGCTGGATGCAGGACAGGCCAGTAGCTCAATTGCATACTGTGCAAGCTCTGGCCAGTGATCCATCCTCAAGACCCAGTAAGCCAGAGGATTTTCGGTGGGGAAGGTGTCCAAGTCTGACCTTGCCCCTAGATATTCCTGCACCATGTTTATCAGACGCTGGCGATGGTTGCTGGAACCGATCATACTTTGGGGCTGCGGACTAAAGAATTGTCTGAACGCATCGGTCAGACGGCCACCTTCCCCACCGCTCCTTCTTTGACTGGCCGAAGCCTCAGCAACTCGTTGTCCAGGACCAGGAGTTTGTAACCTCCCAGTCTCTGGGAACGCGTTGCACAGACCTTTCTGCAAGGCCTCCCGGAGTTGTCTCATCCTCTGCTCCCTCTGCGACGGTAACATAAGGTCCGCAACCTTACCCTTGTACCGTGGATCAAGGAGAGTGGCCAGCCAGTAATGGTCCCTCTCCTTGATCCGAAGAATACGAGGATCCTTCCGCAGACTTTGCAGGATCAGGGAGGCCATGCAGCGTAGGTTTGCTGAGGCATTCGGTCCGGAGTCCTCTGGGTCACAAAGGACGACATGATCCGCAGCCACCTCCTCCCAGCCACGTACAAGTCCACTGGTTTCTTGGGACTGTAAATCATCCCTAAAAGACTGCTGCTGATGATGCTGAGTGCCAGCCTCCACCTCCATGCTGACACAATCCTCCTCCTCCTCCTCCTCCTCCTCTTCCTGTGCGATGGGTGGGACAGAAGGAACACTGTCTGGGTAAAGGGGGCCTTGAGAGGCAAGGAAGTCCTCCTCTTCCTGCCTCTGTTCTGCCTCAAGTGCCCTGTCCATTATTCCACGCAGCGTGTGCTCCAACAGGTGGACAAGAGGTACAGTGTCACTGATGCATGCACTGTCACTGCTCACCATCCTCGTGGCCCCCTCAAATGGTGCCAGGACAGTGCATGCATCCCTGATCATGCCCCACTGGCGTGGAGAAAAAAAACAAGCTCCCCTGACCCTGTCCTGGTGCCGTAGTCGCACAGGTACTCATTGATGGCCCTCTGCTGCGTGTGCAGCCGCTGCAGCATGGCCAACGTTGAGTTCCACCTGGTGGGCATGTCACATATAAGGCGGTTCTTGGGCAGGTTCAACTCCTTTTGCAGCTCAGCCAGGCGAGCACTGGCATTATAAGATCTGCGGAAATGCACACAGACTTTCCTGGCCTGCCTCAGGACATCCTGTAAGCCCGGGTACCTGCCCAAGAACCGCTGCACCACCAGGTTAAGGATGTGAGCCACACAGGGCACATGGGTCAGTTGTCCCTGTCGGAGGGCGGAGAGGAGGTTGGTGCCATTGTCGCAAACCACCATTCCTGGCTTAAGCTGGCGTGGCGTCAACCACCTCTCGGCCTGGCCCTGCAGAGCAGACAGGACCTCTGCCCCAGTGTGGCTTCTGTCCCCCAAACACACCAGCGCAAGCACGGCATGGCATCTTTTTGCCTGCGTACTTGCGTAGCCCCTTGAACGGCTACGGAGCACCGCTGGTTCAGAGGACAAAGCACAGAAAGAGGCCATGGAGGAAGAAGAAGAGGAGGGGGTGGAGGAGAGAGGTGTGTCACAACCAGTAGTAGCATTTTGGAGGCGTGGCGGTGGAAGAACCTCCAACACTACTGCACCTTGTCCTGCATCCTTCCCAGCTGCCAAAAGAGTGACCCAATGGGCCGTGAAAGAAAGGTAACGTCCCTGTCCATGCCTGCTGGACCATGAGTCAGCGGTAATATGCACCTTACCGCTGACCGCCCTGTCCAGCGAGGCCAAGACATTGCCTTCCACATGCCGGTAGAGAGCCGGAATAGCCTTCCGTGAGAAAAAGTGGCGTTTGGGAACCTGCCACTGAGGAACCGCACATTGCACAAACTCACGGAAGGGGGCCGAGTCTACCAACTGAAAAGGCAGCAGTTGAAGCGCTAGCAATTTAGCCAAGCTAGCATTCAACCGCTGGGCATGTGGATGGCTGGGAGTGAACTTCTTTCGACGGTCCAGCAGCTGGGGCAGGGAAATTTGCCTGCTAGAATCGGACGTCGGTGTACTGCTAGCAGAGTGGCCGCAAGTACTTGGCTGTGACACACCTAATTCTACACCTTCATTCCTCTCAGTGCATGTTTCAGAGAGGACTGAAGTTATAGTGGGGTTGGAGATCCCAGTTGATGCGGTGCAAGGAGAGGTCCGCTTTGTTCTTTGGTGTGGGTCTTTGAGGTAGGCTTGCCAACGAGCTGCATGGCAGGTCAACATATGTCTGGTCAGGCATGTGGTACCCAAGCGGCTGATGTTTTGGCCACGCGATATACGCTTGAGACATATGTTGCAAACAGCAGCTGTGCGATCTGATGCACTAGCCTCAAAAAAAGCCCACACCAAAGAACTTTTTGAATGACGGGCAGAGGCAGCGCCCTGCACAGGCGGAGCTCTGCGGTGTGATTCCGTCGGTGTACTGCCCTTACGCTGGCCACCAAAGGGCATCCTGCCTCGTTGGAGATGTGCCTCCTCCTCATCCTCCTCCTCCTCCTCTCTCCTATTAGGCACCCACGTGGAGTCAGTGACCTCATCATCCCCTCCCTCCTCATCACTGGAGCCAATCTGGCAGTATGCTGCAGCTGCTGGAACATGACTGCCAGATTGGTGTCCTTCTTGAGCATCCCCTCTGTCTGCTCTCACGCTACTGCCTTCCTGTAGCTGGGTTTCATCATCAGACCCTTCGAAACGCTGGGCATCCTCCTGGAGCATGTACCCAACACTGTGCTCAAACAGTTCGGGGGACTCCTCAGGAGGAGGACATGGTGGGTCTAGGGAAGGAGTGACTGATGATGAGTCTGACATTGATACCAGGGAAGAGGACGCTTTGGCAGCTGCTTTGCCAGTACCCTGAGCCTGGGTGAGAGAGGATGAGGAGGAGGAGGAGGGCTTGGTCATCCACTCTACCAAGTCTTCGGCATGATGTGGCTCAACATGTCCAGCTGCCGAAAAGAAGGACAAGCATGTCCCATGGCCATGTGCTGATGACAATGCACCGCGTCCACGACCAGCACTGTTGCCCCCAGACACAGAGCCTGCTTGCCCTCTTTTATTGCCTCCTGACTGTCTGCCTCTCCTTGTTTGCCTTCCAGACATTCTAATAGATGGCCTGCAGGGAGATGGGAAAAAAGCAATAAGGGCTACCTTCAGGTGTCCTTCTCTGTCCCTTTACTTAAGGATTTCTAAATATGGTTGAGGATTAGGGATGAGCTTCGTGTTCGAGTCGAACATACGTTCGACTCGAACATCGGCTGTTCGATCGTTAGACGAAGATCGAACGATTTGGGCCGTTCGTGCCAAATTCGAGTGACGCGAACGGCCCACAATGCACTACGCCATCGCAGTGTCATCCAGGCGCTGTGATTGGCCAAGCATGCACTGTGACCCCGCATGCTTGGCCAATCACAGCGCCGGCAGCGAGGAGAGCAATGATTGGCCACAGGCAGGATGCCTGTGGCCAATTATTGCTGAGGGTGTTTAGTACACGCCCCACACTATAAAAGGCCGCCAGCACGGCGGCCTAGTGTAGTGTGTTCCGGAGCAGGGAAAGAGCAGCATAGGCAGGGACAGTGACATTTATTTCTTTCTTGCTTAACCTGGATTCCTTTAGTTTAGGGAAAGAGAAGGATAGGTAGGGAGAGTGTCAGTGTGTTTTGTGCTTGTGCTATAGTGTGCTTTAAAAAAACATTTTTTCTAGGGACAGAAAACTCTAGGTAGGGAGAGTGTCAGTTTCTTTCACTGTGCAAGTCCTTGTTTCTAGGGACAGGGAAGGACAGTGAGTGAATTCTTCTTGTGCTATAGTGTGCTTTAAAAAAACATTTTTTCTAGGGACAGAAAACTCTAGGTAGGGAGAGTGTCAGTTTCTTTCACTGTGCAAGTCCTTGTTTCTAGGGACAGGGAAGGACAGTGAGTGAATTCTCCTTGTGCTATAGTGTGCCTAAAAAAAACATTTTTTCTAGGGACAGAAAACTCTAGGTAGGGAGAGTGTCAGTTTCTTTCACTGTGCAAGTCCTTGTTTCTAGGGACAGGGAAGGACAGTGAGTGAATTTTCCTTGTGCTATAGTGTGCTTAAAAAAAACATTTTTTCTAGGGACAGAAAACTGTAGGTAGGGAGAGTGTCAGTTTATTTCACTGTGCAAGTCCTTGTTTCTAGGGACAGGGAAGGACAGTGAGTGAATTCTCCTTGTGCTATAGTGTGCTTAAAAAAAACATTTTTTCTAGGGACAGAAAACTCTAGGTAGGGAGAGTGTCAGTTTCTTTCACTGTGCAAGTCCTTGTTTCTAGGGACAGGGAAGGACAGTGAGTGAATTCTCCTTGTGCTATAGTGTGCTTAAAAAAAACATTTTTTCTAGGGACAGAAAACTCTAGGTAGGGAGAGTGTCAGTTTCTTTCACTGTGCAAGTCCTTGTTTCTAGGGACAGGGAAGGACAGTGAGTGAATTCTCCTTGTGCTATAGTGTGCTTAAAAAAAACATTTTTTCTAGGGACAGAAAACTCTAGGTAGGGAGAGTGTCAGTTTCTTTCACTGTGCAAGTCCTTGTTTCTAGGGACAGGGAAGGACAGTGAGTGAATTCTCCTTGTGCTATAGTGTGCTTAAAAAAACATTTTTTCTAGGGACAGAAAACTCTAGGTAGGGAGAGTGTCAGTTTCTTTCACTGTGCAAGTCCTTGTTTCTAGGGACAGGGAAGGACAGTGAGTGAATTCTCCTTGTGCTATAGTGTGCTTAAAAAAAACATTTTTTCTAGGGACAGAAAACTCTAGGTAGGGAGAGTGTCAGTTTCTTTCACTGTGCAAGTCCTTGTTTCTAGGGACAGGGAAGGACAGTGAGTGAATTCTCCTTGTGCTATAGTGTGCTTAAAAAAAACATTTTTTCTAGGGACAGAAAACTCTAGGTAGGGAGAGTGTCAGTTTCTTTCACTGTGCAAGTCCTTGTTTCTAGGGACAGGGAAGGACAGTGAGTGAATTCTCCTTGTGCTATAGTGTGCTTAAAAAAAACATTTTTTCTAGGGACAGAAAACTCTAGGTAGGGAGAGTGTCAGTTTCTTTCACTGTGCAAGTCCTTGTTTCTAGGGACAGGGAAGGACAGTGAGTGAATTCTCCTTGTGCTATAGTGTGCTTTAAAAAAACATTTTTTCTAGGGACAGAAAACTCTAGGTAGGGAGAGTGTCAGTTTCTTTCACTGTGCAAGTCCTTGTTTCTAGGGACAGGGAAGGACAGTGAGTGAATTCTCCTTGTGCTATATTGTGCTTAAAAAAAACATTTTTTCTAGGGACAGAAAACTCTAGGTAGGGAGAGTGTCAGTTTCTTTCACTGTGCAAGTCCTTGTTTCTAGGGACAGGGAAGGACAGTGAGTGAATTCTCCTTGTGCTATAGTGTGCTTAAAAAAAACATTTTTTCTAGGGACAGAAAACTCTAGGTAGGGAGAGTGTCAGTTTCTTTCACTGTGCAAGTCCTTGTTTCTAGGGACAGGGAAGGACAGTGAGTGAATTCTCCTTGTGCTATAGTGTGCTTAAAAAAAACATTTTTTCTAGGGACAGAAAACTCTAGGTAGGGAGAGTGTCAGTTTCTTTCACTGTGCAAGTCCTTGTTTCTAGGGACAGGGAAGGACAGTGAGTGAATTCTCCTTGTGCTATAGTGTGCTTAAAAAAACATTTTTTCTAGGGACAGAAAACTCTAGGTAGGGAGAGTGTCAGTTTCTTTCACTGTGCAAGTCCTTGTTTCTAGGGACAGGGAAGGACAGTGAGTGAATTCTCCTTGTGCTATAGTGTGCTTAAAAAAAACATTTTTTCTAGGGACAGAAAACTCTAGGTAGGGAGAGTGTCAGTTTCTTTCACTGTGCAAGTCCTTGTTTCTAGGGACAGGGAAGGACAGTGAGTGAATTCTCCTTGTGCTATAGTGTGCTTAAAAAAAACATTTTTTCTAGGGACAGAAAACTCTAGGTAGGGAGAGTGTCAGTTTCTTTCACTGTGCAAGTCCTTGTTTCTAGGGACAGGGAAGGACAGTGAGTGAATTCTCCTTGTGCTATAGTGTGCTTAAAAAAAACATTTTTTCTAGGGACAGAAAACTCTAGGTAGGGAGAGTGTCAGTTTCTTTCACTGTGCAAGTCCTTGTTTCTAGGGACAGGGAAGGACAGTGAGTGAATTCTCCTTGTGCTATAGTGTGCTTAAAAAAAACATTTTTTCTAGGGACAGAAAACTCTAGGTAGGGAGAGTGTCAGTTTCTTTCACTGTGCGAGTCCTTGTTTCTAGGGACAAAGAAGGAAAGTGAGGGGAATTCTCCTTGTGCTATAGTGTGCTAAAGCATTCCTCATCAACCATCTTTGAAAGCCTTGTTTTTTGGACAGTCAGGGAAATTGTCGTTGTGCTATTCTGTGCAAAAGCAATCATCCTCAACCATATTTAGAAATCCTTAAGTAAAGGGACAGAGAAGGACACCTGAAGGTAGCCCTTATTGCTTTTTTCCCATCTCCCTGCAGGCCATCTATTAGAATGTCTGGAAGGCAAACAAGGAGAGGCAGACAGTCAGGAGGCAATAAAAGAGGGCAAGCAGGCTCTGTGTCTGGGGGCAACAGTGCTGGTCGTGGACGCGGTGCATTGTCATCAGCACATGGCCATGGGACACGCTTGTCCTTCTTTTCGGCAGCTGGACATGTTGAGCCACATCATGCCGAAGACTTGGTAGAGTGGATGACCAAGCCCTCCTCCTCCTCCTCATCCTCTCTCACCCAGGCTCAGGGTACTGGCAAAGCAGCTGCCAAAGCGTCCTCTTCCCTGGTATCAATGTCAGACTCATCATCAGTCACTCCTTCCCTAGACCCACCATGTCCTCCTCCTGAGGAGTCCCCCGAACTGTTTGAGCACAGTGTTGGGTACATGCTCCAGGAGGATGCCCAGCGTTTCGAAGGGTCTGATGATGAAACCCAGCTACAGGAAGGCAGTAGGGTGAGAGCAGACAGAGGGGATGCTCAAGAAGGACACCAATCTGGCAGTCATGTTCCAGCAGCTGCAGCATACTGCCAGATTGGCTCCAGTGATGAGGAGGGAGGGGATGATGAGGTCACTGACTCCACGTGGGTGCCTAATAGGAGAGAGGAGGAGGAGGAGGATGAGGAGGAGGCACATCTCCAACGAGGCAGGATGCCCTTTGGTGGCCAGCGTAAGGGCAGTACACCGACGGAATCACACCGCAGAGCTCCGCCTGTGCAGGGCGCTGCCTCTGCCCGTCATTCAAAAAGTTCCTTGGTGTGGGCCTTTTTTGAGGCTAGTGCATCAGATCGCACAGCTGCTGTTTGCAACATATGTCTCAAGCGTATATCGCGTGGCCAAAACATCAGCCGCTTGGGTACCACATGCCTGACCAGACATATGTTGACCTGCCATGCAGCTCGTTGGCAAGCCTACCTCAAAGACCCACACCAAAGAACAAAGCGGACCTCTCCTTGCACCGCATCAGCTGGGATCTCCAACCCCACTATAACTTCAGTCCTCTCTGAAACATGCACTGAGAGGAATAAAGGTGTAGAATTAGGTGTGTCACAGCCAAGTACTTGCGGCCACTCTGCTAGCAGTACACCGACGTCCGAGTCTAGCAGGCAAATTTCCCTGCCCCAGCTGCTGGACCGTCGAAAGAAGTTCACTCCCAGCCATCCACATGCCCAGCGGTTGAATGCTAGCTTGGCTAAATTGCTAGCGCTTCAACTGCTGCCTTTTCAGTTGGTAGACTCGGCCCCCTTCCGTGAGTTTGTGCAATGTGCGGTTCCTCAGTGGCAGGTTCCCAAACGCCACTTTTTCTCACGGAAGGCTATTCCGGCTCTCTACCGGCATGTGGAAGGCAATGTCTTGGCCTCGCTGGACAGGGCGGTCAGCGGTAAGGTGCATATTACCGCTGACTCATGGTCCAGCAGGCATGGACAGGGACGTTACCTTTCTTTCACGGCCCATTGGGTCACTCTTTTGGCAGCTGGGAAGGATGCAGGACAAGGTGCAGTAGTGTTGGAGGTTGTCCCACCGCCACGCCTCCAAAATGCTACTACTGGTTGTGACACACCTCTCTCCTCCACCCCCTCCTCTTCTTCTTCCTCCATGGCCTCTTCCTGTGGTTTGTCCTATGAACCAGCGGTGCTCCGTAGCCGTTCACGGGGCTACGCAAGTACGCAGGCAAAAAGATGCCATGCCGTGCTTGCGCTGGTGTGTTTGGGGGACAGAAGCCACACTGGGGCAGAGGTCCTGTCTGCTCTGCAGGGCCAGGCCGAGAGGTGGTTGACGCCACGCCAGCTTAAGCCAGGAATGGTGGTTTGCGACAATGGCACCAACCTCCTCTCCGCCCTTCGACAGGGACAACTGACCCATGTGCCCTGTGTGGCTCACGTCCTTAACCTGGTGGTGCAGCGGTTTTTGGGCAGGTACCCGGGCTTACAGGATGTCCTGAGGCAGGCCAGGAAAGTCTGTGTGCATTTCCGCAGATCTTATAATGCCAGTGCTCGCCTGGCTGAGCTGCAAAAGGAGTTGAACCTGCCCAAGAACCGCCTTATATGTGACATGCCCACCAGGTGGAACTCAACGTTGGCCATGCTGCAGCGGCTGCACACGCAGCAGAGGGCCATCAATGAGTACCTGTGCGACTACGGCACCAGGACAGGGTCAGGGGAGCTTGGTTTTTTTTCTCCACGCCAGTGGGGCATGATCAGGGATGCATGCACTGTCCTGGCACCATTTGAGGAGGCCACGAGGATGGTGAGCAGTGACAGTGCATGCATCAGTGACACTGTACCTCTTGTCCACCTGTTGGAGCACACGCTGCGTGGAATAATGGACAGGGCACTTGAGGCAGAACAGAGGCAGGAAGAGGAGGACTTCCTTGCCTCTCAAGGCCCCCTTTACCCAGACAGTGTTCCTTCTGTCCCACCCATCGCACAGGAAGAGGAGGAGGAGGAGGAGGAGGAGGAGGAGGAGGAGGATTGTGTCAGCATGGAGGTGGAGGCTGGCACTCAGCATCATCAGCAGCAGTCTTTTAGGGATGATTTACAGTCCCAAGAAACCAGTGGACTTGTACGTGGCTGGGAGGAGGTGACTGCGGATCATGTCGTCCTTAGTGACCCAGAGGACTCCGGAGCGAATGCCTCAGCAAACCTACGCTGCATGGCCTCCCTGATCCTGCAAAGTCTGCGGAAGGATCCTCGTATTCTTCGGATCAAGGAGAGGGACCATTACTGGCTGGCCACTCTCCTTGATCCACGGTACAAGGGTAAGGTTGCGGACCTTATGTTACCGTCGCAGAGGGAGCAGAGGATGAGACAACTCCGGGAGGCCTTGCAGAAAGGTCTGTGCAACGCGTTCCCAGAGACTGGGAGGTTACAAACTCCTGGTCCTGGACAACGAGTTGCTGAGGCTTCGGCCAGTCAAAGAAGGAGCGGTGGGGAAGGTGGCCGTCTGACCGATGCGTTCAGACAATTCTTTAGTCCGCAGCCCCAAAGTATGATCGGTTCCAGCAACCATCGCCAGCGTCTGATAAACATGGTGCAGGAATATCTAGGGGCAAGGTCAGACTTGGACACCTTCTCCACCGAAAATCCTCTGGCTTACTGGGTCTTGAGGATGGATCACTGGCCAGAGCTTGCACAGTATGCAATTGAGCTACTGGCCTGTCCTGCATCCAGCGTTCTTTCGGAACGCACATTCAGTGCTGCTGGAGGATTTGTCACGGATCACAGGGTGCACCTGTCCACCGACTCGGTTGATCGACTGACTTTCATCAAGATGAACCAGTCTTGGATCACCACCAGCTACCACACACCTGATGCTGATATAACAGACTAATTGATTTTAACATGTCACATCCCTTCAAGACTGATGCTGATGCTGAGTGCCTGTGCTGTTATGTTGACTGGCTATCCTCCTCCTCCGAGTCCTCAATGATACGATTGATGATGATAGCTTGGAAGATCATTTTTGTTTATGGGTGCCGCCACCAGTGGCTAAGGCCCAATTTTTCAGCCCCTGTTTTACAGGGGCGTGTACTTACAATTTTTTTAGCAATAATTTGCCATAGGGCTCATTGCTGTGCTCCAAGTACAGTATCTGTGAGGGGTTGGAGTGTTGTGGCACCAGTGCCTAAGGCCCAATTTTTCAGCCCCTGTTTAACAGGGGCGTGTCATTACAATTTTTGAAGCAATACTTTGCAACAGGGCTCATTGCTGTGCTCCAAGTACAGTATCTGTGAGGGGTTGTAGTGTTGTGCCACCAGTGCCTAAGGCCCAATTTTTCAGCCCCTGTTTAACAGGGGCGTGTCATTACAATTTTTGAAGCAATACTTTGCAACAGGGCTCATTGCTGTGCTCCAAGTACAGTATCTGTGAGGGGTTGTAGTGTTGTGCCACCAGTGCCTAAGGCCCAATTTTTCAGCCCCTGTTCAACAGGGGCATGCAATTACAATTCTTGATGTAATAATTCACAGCAGGGCCCATTGCTGCACCCACCAAGAGTAACTCTGAGGGCTTACAGTGTTGTGGCAACGCCACCACCACCACCACCACGAAAGGCCCAATTTTTCAGCCCCTGTTCAAAAGGGGCATGTAATTACAATTCTTGATCTAATAATTCACAGCAGGGCCCATTGCTGCACCCACCAAGAGTAACTCTGAGGGCTTACAGTGTTGTGGCAACGCCACCACCACCACCACCACGAAAGGCCCAATTTTTCAGCCCCTGTTCAAAAGGGGCATGTAATTACAATTCTTGATCTAATAATTCACAGCAGGGCCCATTCCTGCACCCACCAAGAGTAACTCTGAGGGCTTACAGTGTTGTGGCAACACCACCACCACCACCACCACCACGAAAGGCCCAATTTTTCAGCCCCTGTTCAACAGGGGCATGCAATTACAATTCTTGATCTAATAATTCACAGCAGGGCCCATTGCTGCACCCACCAAGAGTAACTGTCAGGGCTTACAGTGTTGTGGCACCAGCACCACCATCAAAGCCCCAATTTTTACTACCACTGTTCAACAATTATATGTAATTAAAATTCCTGATATAATAGTTGACAGCAGGGCGTTCCAGCACCAACCAAGAGTAACTGTGAGTGCTTACAGTGTTGTGCCAACACCAACAACTAAGGGGCCTATTTCTGCAGAGTATATACGGCAGGTCCCTACTTTCAAACATCCAACTTACAAACGACTCCTACTTGCAAACGCAAGAAGACAACAGGAAGTGAGAGGAAATCTACCCCTAGGAAGGAAAATTCTCTCCTGTAAGAATAAATATGGGAGAAAGGTGTCTCCTCTGTACTGATGCTTTATCAGCAATCCTTGTTTCAAGAAAAACACCACATTTCAAAAACAGTTGTCATTGGGACGGAAAGTGAGGTGAAATGTTCTGAACAGGGGCACAGACAGCAAAACAAATGTTACAGGGGTGATAACCCTTACCTATGTTTTCCAAAAAGTTTAAAAATAGATTTTTGGGCTGGAGCTACACTTCAACAATGTACCTGTTCAAAATTACAAACAGATTCTACATAAGAACAAACCTACAGTCCCTGTCTTGTATGCACCGCCTGTATACGGCTGTTCAGAGTATATAGGGCCTTTTTTATTTTATGTGCGGGGTTCCCCTTAATATCCATACAAGACCCAAAGGGGCTGGTAATGGGCTGGGGTAGGGGGGGGGGGGTCATGGGGTAGCTATGCCATTTTTCTTAAAGATTTTCATCCATATTACCGGGACCAGACATTACATTAAAGCCGCAAGCAGTTTTAAATGGCTTTTTTTTCCTTTAGAAGTGTCATTTTGTGCAGGGACAGTTCTAAACACGGGAAACACGTGGCACTTCACAGGCATACTTTAGACACCCCCCAGGTACGATATTTAAAGGAATATTTGACTTTTTTTTTTCACTTTATGCATCATTAAAATGACTGCTCCCGAAAAACGACCGTTTTTAAAACTTCTTTTTGCATTGATACATGTCCCCTGGTGCAGAACCCGGGTTCCCAAACCCTTTTTAGGACAATAACATGCATAATAGTTGTTATAATTAGCACTTTAGAATTCGAACGTTCGCATCCATTGTATTTAATAGGGCTCTAATGTTCGTACGAACTTTCGGTCCGTTCGCGGGTTCTGGTGCGAACCGAACCCGGGGGTGTTCGGCTCATCACTATTGAGGATGATTGCTTTCGCACAGAATAGCACAACGACAATTTCCCTGACTGTCCAAAAAACAAGGATTTCAAAGATGGTTGATGAGGAATGCTTTAGCACAGTATAGCACAAGGAGAATTTCCCTCACTGTCCTTCCCTGTCCCTAGAAACAAGGATTAGCACAGTGAAAGAAACTGACACTCTCCCTACCTATAGTTTTCTGTCCCTAGAAAAAATGTTTTTTTAAAGATGGTTGATGATCAATGCTTTAGCACAGTATAGCACAAGGAGAATTTCCCTCACTGTCCTTCCCTGTCCCTAGAAACAAGGATTAGCACAGTGAAAGAAACTGACACTCTCCCTACCTATAGTTTTCTGTCCCTAGAAAAAATGTTTTTTTAAAGATGGTTGATGATCAATGCTTTAGCACAGTATAGCACAAGGAGAATTTCCCTCACTGTCCTTCCCTGTCCCTAGAAACAAGGATTAGCACAGTGAAAGAAACTGACACTCTCCCTACCTATAGTTTTCTGTCCCTAGAAAAAATGTTTTTTTAAAGATGGTTGATGATCATTGCTTTAGCACAGTATAGCACAAGGAGAATTTCCCTCACTGTCCTTCCCTGTCCCTAGAAACAAGGATTATCACAGTGAAAGAAACTGACACTCTCCCTACCTATAGTTTTCTGTCCCTAGAAAAAATGTTTTTTTAAAGATGGTTGATGATCAATGCTTTAGCACAGTATAGCACAAGGAGAATTTCCCTCACTGTCCTTCCCTGTCCCTAGAAACAAGGATTATCACAGTGAAAGAAACTGACACTCTCCCTACCTATAGTTTTCTGTCCCTAGAAAAAATGTTTTTTTAAAGATGGTTGATGATCAATGCTTTAGCACAGTATAGCACAAGGAGAATTTCCCTCACTGTCCTTCCCTGTCCCTAGAAACAAGGATTAGCACAGTGAAAGAAACTGACACTCTCCCTACCTATAGTTTTCTGTCCCTAGAAAAAATGTTCTTTTAAAGATGGTTGATGATCAATGCTTTAGCACAGTATAGCACAAGGAGAATTTCCCTCACTGTCCTTCCCTGTCCCTAGAAACAAGGATTAGCACAGTGAAAGAAACTGACACTCTCCCTACCTATAGTTTTCTGTCCCTAGAAAAAATGTTTTTTTAAAGATGGTTGATGATCAATGCTTTAGCACAGTATAGCACAAGGAGAATTTCCCTCACTGTCCTTCCCTGTCCCTAGAAACAAGGATTAGCACAGTGAAAGAAACTGACACTCTCCCTACCTATAGTTTTCTGTCCCTAGAAAAAATGTTTTTTTAAAGATGGTTGATGATCAATGCTTTAGCACAGTATAGCACAAGGAGAATTTCCCTCACTGTCCTTCCCTGTCCCTAGAAACAAGGATTATCACAGTGAAAGAAACTGACACTCTCCCTACCTATAGTTTTCTGTCCCTAGAAAAAATGTTTTTTTAAAGATGGTTGATGATCAATGCTTTAGCACAGTATAGCACAAGGAGAATTTCCCTCACTGTCCTTCCCTGTCCCTAGAAACAAGGATTAGCACAGTGAAAGAAACTGACACTCTCCCTACCTATAGTTTTCTGTCCCTAGAAAAAATGTTTTTTTTAAGATGGTTGATGATCAATGCTTTAGCACAGTATAGCACAAGGAGATTTTCCCTCACTGTCCTTCCCTGTCCCTAGAAACAAGGATTATCACAGTGAAAGAAACTGACACTCTTCCTACCTATAGTTTTCTGTCCCTAGAAAAAAAGTTTTTTTAAAGATGGTTGATGATCAATGCTTTAGCACAGTATAGCACAAGGAGAATTTCCCTCACTGTCCTTCCCTGTCCCTAGAAACAAGGATTAGCACAGTGAAAGAAACTGACACTCTCCCTACCTATAGTTTTCTGTCCCTAGAAAAAATGTTTTTTTAAAGATGGTTGATGATCAATGCTTTAGCACAGTATAGCACAAGGAGAATTTCCCTCACTGTCCTTCCCTGTCCCTAGAAACAAGGATTATCACAGTGAAAGAAACTGACACTCTCCCTACCTATAGTTTTCTGTCCCTAGAAAAAATGTTTTTTTAAAGATGGTTGATGATCAATGCTTTAGCACAGTATAGCACAAGGAGAATTTCCCTCACTGTCCTTCCCTGTCCCTAGAAACAAGGATTAGCACAGTGAAAGAAACTGACACTCTCCCTACCTATAGTTTTCTGTCCCTAGAAAAAATGTTTTTTTAAAGATGGTTGATGATCAATGCTTTAGCACAGTATAGCACAAGGAGAATTTCCCTCACTGTCCTTCCCTGTCCCTAGAAACAAGGATTATCACAGTGAAAGAAACTGACACTCTCCCTACCTATAGTTTTCTGTCCCTAGAAAAAATGTTTTTTTAAAGATGGTTGATGATCAATGCTTTAGCACAGTATAGCACAAGGAGAATTTCCCTCACTGTCCTTCCCTGTCCCTAGAAACAAGGATTAGCACAGTGAAAGAAACTGACACTCTCCCTACCTATAGTTTTCTGTCCCTAGAAAAAATGTTTTTTTAAAGATGGTTGATGATCAATGCTTTAGCACAGTATATCACAAGGAGAATTTCCCTCACTGTCCTTCCCTGTCCCTAGAAACAAGGATTAGCACAGTGAAAGAAACTGACACTCTCCCTACCTATAGTTTTCTGTCCCTAGAAAAAATGTTTTTTTAAAGATGGTTGATGATCAATGCTTTAGCACAGTATAGCACAAGGAGAATTTCCCTCACTGTCCTTCCCTGTCCCTAGAAACAAGGATTAGCACAGTGAAAGAAACTGACACTCTCCCTACCTATAGTTTTCTGTCCCTAGAAAAAATGTTTTTTTAAAGATGGTTGATGATCAATGCTTTAGCACACTATAGCACAAGGAGAATTTCCCTCACTGTCCTTCCCTGTCCCTAGAAACAAGGATTAGCACAGTAAAACACACTGACACTCTCCCTACCTATAGTTTTCTGTCCCTAGAAAAAATGTTTTTTTAAAGATGGTTGATGATCAATGCTTTAGCACACTATAGCACAAGGAGAATTTCCCTCACTGTCCTTCCCTGTCCCTAGAAACAAGGATTATCACAGTAAAACACACTGACACTCTCCCTACCTATAGTTTTTGTCCCTAGAAAAAATGATTTTTTAAAGATGGTTGATGATCAATGCTTTAGCACAGTATAGCACAAGGAGAATTTCCCTCACTGTCCTTCCCTGTCCCTAGAAACAAGGATTAGCACAGTAAAACACACTGACACTCTCCCTACCTATCCTTCTCTTTCCCTAAACTAAAGGTTAAGCAAGAAAAAAAATGTCACTGTCCCTGCCTATGCTTCTCTTTCCCTGCTCCGGAACACACTACACTAGGCCGCCGTGCTGGCGGCCTTTTATAGTGTGGGGCGTGTACTAAACACCCTCAGCAATAATTGGCCACAGGCATCCTGCCTGTGGCCAATCATTGCTCTCCTCGCTGCCGGCGCTGTGATTGGCCAAGCATGCAGGGTCACAGTGCATGCTTGGCCAATCACAGCGCCTGGATGACACTGCGATGGCGTAGTGCATTGTGGGCCGTTCGCGTCACTCGAATTAGGCGCGAACGGCCCAAATTGTTCGATCTTCGTATGTTCGTATGTTCGACTCGAACACCGAGCTCATCCCTACCTGTGAGAGACAAGACTCTGGTGTTGCTTTGTTTTTTTTTGAGGGCATTCTTTGGAGCCCAGGAACTTTTGCCCTAGTTGAAAGGGTATTCTACTCTTTGGAGAAGTGGGAGCTGTTGTTCTTTTCCGCTCCTCTCCGCCCCACCACAAAGATACAAGGACTTTGGGGATTAGATAGTTCAGGGCCACAGTAAAGAAGAAAAGGAAGTTTTACCCCAAGGAAAATAAGAAAAGTTTCTTTTGGGATGGGTGTTCTGACGTTGGCACTACCACTAGGTGGCGGTGTTGTGCAACTATTGCCTTGCTAATGATTTGGTACAGTTTTACTTTAGAAGGAAGGGATTTTCCTAATAGGGGAGAATCTCCTCATTTTAACAAAATGACGTTTTGTTGTGTATGCTTTTTTCTTCCCCTGCAGGCAGACGCCAAGCAAGATTACTGAGAATGGGGTGGATCTTAGCTAATGCAGGTGGGAGGGAAATGTAAATATTTCATTAAAAAAAGATTTTTATGTGACATTTAATGTTTTAATGTGCACATGTGTGATTTCTCCTTTCCCTCTTATGTTTTTCACCTCCTTTCCCCATGTTTAGGTTCTGGCACAAACTGACAGTTTTTAAATTGTCCCTTTTTTTTTAGTTAGTCTCTGGATTGGGTTTATGCTGACTCAGACATGAGAGGCATAGGTTTACTCCAGACACTGGGGACCAGTGTCTATTTAGTGGGGGGAATGTGTAGCGGGGTGTTCAATTTAGGGGAGTGTCTGAGTGGTAGTTAGGCTCAGATACATTATTGTTAGGGTTAATGGACCATTTCTGTGCCATGGGAGCTAGTATTGGTGTATAGTTCCCTGGGGCCTACAGGTGGCGCTATCGCCATAGGTCTGGGTTGAACCACAATACAAGGTTGTGCCTTTTCTTGTCCCCTCTCGGCAGCAGTACGGCAGGGTGGGGAACCTGCTGTGCCTGTCGGGAGAGGGTATAAAAAGGGACAGCCATATTTCATTGGGGTCGTCCACGCCCGGTCACCTTCAGCCTGGGTGTGTGTGGGTCGTCCGCGCCCAGGCACCTTCAGCCTGGGTGCGTGTGTGTGTCATCTCCGGGTGCCCTAGGCCCAGAGGCCTGGTTCCTGTTCCATCCCAGACACCTTTAATCGGGGGTGAGGTACTGATTTGGAGGCCCGGAGCCCAGCACCTTCGGCTGGGTTTCGCCGGGGATCGAGGACTCCCAGGGTGCCGCCTTGCGAGGGGACCGGATCTGGGATGAGGAGGCCAGGGAGGTTACCTGTACCGAAGACCCAGCGCAGAGTCGTGGTGACAGTGAGGACCTCTGGTATCTCTCCGGAGGGATGTCTTCTCCTTTACACAGGCCAAGTACTCTCTAGAAGGAAGTTCGCCTACAGGTCAGTGGCAGTGGCCTAATAGGGCCGTGCCCTATTCACCCAGTTAGTGGCAGTGACTCTATTTACCTTGTCAGTGGCAGTGACCTGTTCTCCAAGTCAGTGGCAGTGACTTCTCATTCACCCAGTCTGTGGCAGAGACCAACCTCACAGTCTGTGGCAGAGATCGTGCGCCAAAACTGTTTGTGAAGCCTAAACAGTCAAAGAACCTGATTCAAGTTTGTGCCTGGACCTCCTCCCACCTAAGCTGTCCTGTGTCTTGTTTTAACCTATCTGCTGTCAAAGAGGCATATTTATTATCCGTGTGAAATAAATATAGAAGTTGGACTTTCAGTTGGTGTGGACAGTTACATTACTGGGGGAAACATAAGGACTTGCATCTACCTAAAGTAGAGGTGAGAATCTTCCCTCGGGAGGATTCAACTCCAGCCGCAGGGAGGCCCAAAAACTAACACCGCTCAACCTCCTTACTCAGGAGGGTACGGGCTTGTGGTGCGGTGTGCCTCTCCCCTCCCTGCGAGGAGCCGAAAACACACAAAAAGGCAGGTAGGGGGAGAGGTGAGGGCGCTACACTTAAACTTAGGGGGTCGCTATGCCCAAATATAATGGTCAGCCTGAGCAATGGTTGGCTCGGGCCTTTGATTTTTTAGATTGGACTCTGCTCTGCTGTGGTGTTGTCTGGTGTGCAGTTCCCCTTTTTGGCCTGCGGATGGCACTGTTGCCCAGGGTCGAACCCCAGGTGACACAATGGCGTGATTGGGTGTCCTCTCTCGGCAGCCGTGCAGTGGGCATGGTCTACCCGCTGTGCATGCCGGGAGAGGGTACAAAAGGGTCAGACGCCGTGGTCCATGTGGAATTCCGGGGGTGAGTTCAAGGAGGGACCCCTCGGGTGGAGCGAGTCGCGCTCCGGCCCTCAAGGCCAGGAGTGTGCGCGTGAGGATTGGCCTCAGGCACCTTTAGCCTGAGGCTGCAACTCAGCTATGTGGGCCCAGCGCCTTTGGCTGGGGCCTGTTCAGGAAAAAGGAGTCCCAGGGCGCCCATCAGAGGTATCGCTACAACAGTTTTTGCCTTTTCATGTTTATGATCCTCTGAGCTCTTACTCGATCCTGTGGAATAGACTGAGGCTGCAATTTCTGTGGTGTAATAGGCACTGTGGTTCTCAGTGTTCTACCCCTTAGCAGCTGTGCAGGTGAGCATAAACCTTCAATAGGTGTTGCACAATAGTTTAATAGTCCTAGGTACACATCCTGCCCTGATGATTGTGCTTTCAGTATAATGGATTTGGCTATGCCAACATACTTTTCTGCTAGACCATTGGCCTGTGGGTGATAGGGGCTTCTGGGTTTGTGCCTGCTTCCCCATTCACGCAGGAAGCACTGGAACTCAGAACACGAGAATTGTGGGCCATTATCGGACACAAGTTCTTCACACACTCCATGTCTTTAAAGTATTGTTTTGAAGGCCCATATGACTGTTTATGCTTTTAAATGTCTCAGCTGCACTAGCTCAAAGTATTTGCTGTAGTAATCTACTACTATCAGGTAATGGTTGTCCTCAAAATGAAAAATATCTGTAGCCAGTCTCTGCCAAGCCCGTGAAGGAGCATTCCACGATGTAAGAGGTTCTTTTGCATTGTGTTTTTGAAATGTCTGGCAGGTTTCACACTTCTTCACAAGTGTCTCAATATCAAAGTCCAAATTAGGCCAGTAGACCAACTCCCGCGCTCTGCGTTTACACAGAGTGATGCCCAAATGTTCCTGGTGGATTTGTTCCAGTACTTCTGCCTGCTG
Source organism: Rana muscosa (assembly GCA_029206835.1). Taxonomy (NCBI): domain Eukaryota; kingdom Metazoa; phylum Chordata; class Amphibia; order Anura; family Ranidae; genus Rana; species Rana muscosa. The sequence continues at coordinate 147,187,543 of CM055126.1, read as the reverse complement.
TGTCTTAGGAATGAGAATACGGTCACCCATAAATATGATATCCGAATGAACCTTTCATAGACCAGAATCCCTGTAGTTCAGGACACAGCTTCTTTTGGTTTTCCTGGCCAGCCATTGCACATGGCACGAGTTCGTTTTTCTAGGACTTTATCCTGTTTGGTGTCTTGTCTTATCTTCTCAAACCGTACATCAGATATTGGAATGTTCACTAGTACTGTATGTACCTGTTCTTCCAACTCAGGTTCACCCCGTGCTTCATGTCCTTCTAGAAACACCCTAGACAGGGTATCTGCCATGGGAATTTCCATTCCAGGCTTGCACTTTACTGTGAGATCATACTGCTGTAATTTCATAACCATTCGCTGCAGGCATGGAGGTGTAGAAGCTAGCGGTTTCTGTAGGATGTACTTCAATGGCTTGTGGTCTGTTTCCACAACTACTGGGCGACCATATATGTACTGGTGAAATTTCTCACATCCATTCACAATAGCCAGCATCTCTTTCTCAATTTCGGCATAATTGGCTTGCGTTGGGGTCAGTGCTCGTGAAGCATATGCCACAGGATGTCATTGTTGAGTCAGTTCAGCACCTAACCCAAACTGGGACGCATCCACTTGAAGTACAGTGTCCCAGTTTACGTCAAAATATTTCAGTATTGGCCCTGTATGTTTAGTGATCAGTTTTTTCACTTTGTCGAAAGTATTTTCCATATTTGCATCCCAACACCAAGCAGCATCCTTCTGTAGCAGTGTACATAGCGGTGCTATCTATTGAGCAAGGCCCTGAGAGAATTTGGTTAGATAGTTGAAAATGCCTAGTGATGTCTCCAGCTACTTTCTGGAGGTTGGGGCCTTCATGTTAAGAACTGCTGTAATCTTCTTTGGATCAGGCTTCAAGCCCTCTTTGGTTAGTAGGTGTCCAAAGTATGTAACTTCTTCTACCCCAATTTGCATTTTGTTTGGATTGAGTGTAAGATTCTTCTCACAACACCGATTGAGCAAAGCAGTAAGGTTTTTGTCATGTTCCATTTGATCCTTTCCATAGACCAGCAAATCATCAACAATTACTTCAACACCCTGTAGACCGCAGGGAGTGATAGATCTAGCAGATCCCATCCATAGACTTCTAGCCACGCGAGATGAGAACATGACAGCTCTGACGTGCCTGGAAGCAGGATTTATGCACTTAGACCCTGAGGCCCCCACGGTAAGGATGTTAAAAACTCTATGGGCATATACCATAAAAATGTTAGGGATATGAGGATTTCTAAGCCACACACCAATATGGAGCAATGCAAATTACAAAGAACTACTGAAATTAAAGGGGTTCAGGAATTGGGAAATGTTAGGAATTAGGTATCTGTCACAATTGTACAATGGGCCAAATCTCAAATCCTTTGTAGAAGTCCAAGCAGAATTTGGCGTGCCACGAACCAACTTTTTTAAATATTTGCAGTTACGCCATGCAATACAAACACAATTAAACCTCACCCTACTTATGTTGACCGATCATACGCTGATACAGGGGATCTTCTTGGATGAGGATAAAAAGGTAACGATCTCCAGAGGCTATAATATTCTCCTTAACGCCCTGCAGGACACCTCCAGGTTGCTCTGTAGGCAGGGTTGGGAGGTGGACATTGGGACCATAGATGGCGAGACATGGGATCTCTGTCTATCCTCTGCCCCCTTGGTGTCAGTTTCCGCTTCTCAAAAATTGTCACATCTATACCTGTTACACAGAGCATACAGGACTCCCGTACGATTGCACAAATGGGGGTTTAGGGATACCCCACTCTGTCCGAAATGTGAAAGCGATCATGGTGATCTAATCCACATGTTGTGGAATTGCCCCAAACTTTTCCGTTATTGGAAGGAAGTTTTAGACGTGATATCTCAGGTTTATATGATAACTATTCCACGAGAGCCAGTTGTGTGTCTGCTGGGTGCACGGGATGAGGAGGCTTTAATTTCCTCGGCGCATACGGCGGTCTTGCGGTTGTTGTATGTTGCGCGCAAGCTTATCGCACAACTATGGATCTCACCCAGGGTGCCCACTAAGAGGCAATGGGTGGAACAAGTTAACAAGCTACTAATAAGAGAGAAATTGACATATCAACACAGAAATGTCCCACGTAAATTTTACTCATTATGGCAGGCCTGGTTGGATGTCCCGGGATTGGCATCAGTTGATTAAAAACAGGCTCCTACAGGGTAGAGGACACATACAATACAATATAATGATTGCAGATGCTGTCTAACGTATACAATTCCTGGTGGTATGGAGAACTCCGGTGGGTCGGGGACGCTTATTTGAGCAGGTGTATCACACCCTCAGGGCTCTGAGGGTCTTTAATTAATATATAACAAAAGTTTTACTGGTTGCTTCCTTTCCTTTTCTTTTTATTGTATGTTCTATTATACAACACAGTACTAGATACAGTATTTATAAGGTTCTGTATACACTGTAATACCTGACAGAAAATAATGGAATGTCAAACGTCTTACTCCTTTTCTTTTTTTTTTGTTTTCCTTGCCACTGTAAACTGAATGTCATATACTATGTACTGTAAAAAGCTAAAATAAAACGTTTTTTTCTGATTAAAAAAAAAACCCTGTAGACCAGCGATCAATTAGTGTGATTTCTTTTGAAATATTTCCTGTGCAGATGCTATGCCGCAAGGTACCCTTGTGAAGCGCCATCGACCCAAAGGGAAGTTGGAAGTGGTCAAGTAATTGCTGGCTTCATCAAGACGCAATTGCCAGTAACCAGAATGGGCATCTAGTACACTAAATACTGTTGCTCCTGCTAGCTTGTGCGCTATATCCTCTATGGTGGGGAGTTTGTAGTGTTCTCTCATTATGACTTTGTTCAAATCACGTGGGTCAATGCATATACGAATTGCACCTGTGTTCTTCTTTCCCCCCACAGCCATAGAACTGACTCATTCCGATGGTTCTGTGACCTTTTTTACTACTCCCAGCTTCTCCATCCTAGTGAGTTCTTGTCTGATTTTATCCACAAGGGTTAAAGGTATTCTCTTTGGGGCATAAATAACAGGCTGTGCACCCTCTTTTATATGTATGCGGCTTACACCCGGGAGGCACCCCAGGCCCTTGAATACTGTAGATCATGGTACTCACATTTAATGTCAGCCTCTGTCAGACCTCTGTGCCCACCATCCACAGTCATTATGATCATTTCATATGCTCTGGCAATCCTTATGGCTTCCTCAAGATTTAAAGCCTCGTACACACGACCGAGTTTCTCGTCAAAAAACGACAAGAAAACTGCAGAGAGAGCTTTCTTGCCTAGAAAACCGTCCGTGTGTATGGTTTTTCGACGAGAAAACTGTCGTGAATCTCGACGAGAAAAATAGAGAACCTGCTCTCTTTTTTCTCGTCAGGATTCTCGATTTTCTCGTCTGGTTTCTCGTCGGCCAGTTTTGCGACGAGAAAACCGTTCGTGTGTATGCTTTTCCGAGTCTTCAAAAATCGCGCATGCTCAGAATCAAGTATGAGACGGGAGCGCTTCTTCTGGTAAAACAAGCCTTCGTAAAGGAGATAGCACATTCGTCACGCTGTAAATTATTGCATTGTTTAAATGTTGCACATTTAAATCTTCTTTAGAATGTTACAATAATGAAAGCTAAAGAACTTGTTTTGCTGCTGATATTCACACAGTTCTGACTAACTATTTTAAACATTTTTCATGCTGATCTCATAAATATTTAGCTGTATTATATCGATCTCCTTAATATTTATATATTTAAAATTTTGAATACAGATCTTAATTTTAAATGATTCTTTATTTTATAGTTAGCTCCATGATTTTATTTATTATTTTTGTTGTTTCAAGTTTACCCCTTGATTTTTTTTTAGTTTTTTTTCGACCTTCAAGGAGATTTTTTTTGTGTTAGCTGTCCCTTTTATTTTATTTGTTAAAATGTATCTGCCTACTCCAAAGCTAAATTTATAATTATTATAAAAACACATAGTCAAGTATTAACTGTAAAAAAAAAACAATTTATTCTGGTATATAACAAAATAAATAGAAGGCAGCGCTGGAGAACCTGCTGCCATTTGTGCATCCATGGGACCCCAGAGCACACATCAAACCTGTGTGGACAATAAAATTGGGAGCTTGAGAAGCACATCAGTTGTGAGCACAATCTGGACTCCCAGAGGTCAGGAACAGCAGCAGGTGATATACATGTCCCAAGTCTGTGGTACTACAACAGGCTGCCTTCTGTCAGACCACATTGAAGCAAGGCCATCACTTCCTGGTCTTCTTGGCAGCCTTCCCTACAGCTTTCCCTGCAGCCTTCCTTTTGCATGTGGCTGGAGGCTGTGCCACTGGAGGTGTACCCGTGTCAGGAGGAGGAGAAGAAGAAGGTGGAGGAGGAGGAGGAGGTTGAGGTTGTGAAAGCTGGGCGACCTCACATATGGCCGTATTGGGGGTAATTCTCCCCATCACCCCCTTGTTCAGTAAGGTGATCAGCAGGGGCTCGCATAGGAGGCGTTGTTCCATGCTCATCACATTGAATTTGGCCCCAACTAGGCCGGCAATGGCCTCTTCAGTGGATGTTGGCTCCTGGAGGGTGGCATGTGCCTCTCTAATCAGGGCCATTTCTGCCTCACTTGTGCTCCTGTCCCTCCTGGTTCTTTTTGTAAGACGGATGGGAGGCACCTGAGATCTGGTCCTGCTACTTGGCCCAGCCACCTCCTGTGTGCCACTGGTCCCTGCCACCTCCTGTGAGCCACTGGGCCCTGCCACCTCTTGGCTCACAGTGGGCCCTGCCTCCTCCTGGCTCACAGTGGGCCCTGCCTCCACCTGGTTCACAGTGGGCCCTGCCTCCTCCTGCCTGACACTTTCCAGACCCTCCTCCTCGCTGATGTCATCCTGTGTATGAAAAAGGGACATAGTTTTAGTTTTTAGTTCATCATTTACACACAAATTATAGCTCATGACTGTTGCAAATTGAATGTAACTCAATAGAAAAGACTATTATTATGACCCCATCATTTTTCATTCTTCTCCCCCAATTTTGGGCCCACTACTGTCTATTGATATTTAGATCACTTTTTGGTCCCAATTTTTGGGGGTATTTACATATTATCTTATTTTTCATGCATTAATTTTCTCACAATACATTTTTAGAAAATACTATACCTGGCTCCAGATGTCCAAATCAGGTTCTTCCAGGATGGCTGCCTCCTCTTGCTCCAGAGAAGGCTGCAGGGAAGTCTGGGGGGAAGACTGGACAGTGATGGCCTTGCCTCAAGGTGGTCGTTCAGAAAGGACATCCTGCTGTAGTACCACAAATTCGGGACATATACATCAGCTACTGCTGCTCCTGACCTCTGAGAAGCCAGGACCCTAAAGCGCTCAGTCCTGTATGTGCCTCTCAAGCTCCCAATTTTACTGTCCACCTGTTGTGTGGTTGCTGTGAGTATCTTGGTCTGCACAAATGGGAGCAGTCTCTCCAGCGCTGCTTTCCTCGCACCTTTTTTACGGTGAATGGGGTTTTTGGTCTCCCACAGAGCGGGCAGCTCCCTTACCCGGTCAATAAATTCACCCAGAAATTCCCTATCGCTGATGAAAGCATAAATTTTTGGTCTGCAAGCCAAAACACAAGACAAAAAAAGTAATGTCAGTCACACAGTCTAACCTCCTGTAAATCTGATTCCCCATATATATCCTCAAACAATCTCTAGGCAGTATAGGCCATCGATTTCACAAAGTATAAAAATCACATACCTTCGTTCTCACGTCCGTCACTTTTCCTCCTCTCTCCGCACACAGAACGTATTAACGTCACATGTGTGTTTGCTTTATATACACTACGCATGCGTGAAACTCCACACACGTCGCCCGCCCATGACGTTCACATTATCAACTTTTCCCCGCCCCTTCTCTTTCGGCGCGCAGACAGATATGGCGGAGTCACCGCAGGTGTCTGGTAATTCTTCCAATAATGATGATGAGACCAGCACAGACCGTGAAACGTCACGATCAAGGAGGAGATTCAAGGCATCTAATATGTCTTACGCGGAGATGGCAGAGATGGTAGACATATTGCTAAAGTCGGATTATGATGCAAAGCATGGGCCGTATACCCACCCTAATGTAAGGAAGGCCAAAATTATGAAGAAAGTAGTGAAAAGTCTGAAGAAGAATTTCGGGGTGAAACGATCAAAGGCGCAGCTTAGAAAGAGGTGGTCTGACCTCAAACTGAGGGAGCCGGAGCAGTTAAGTAGCATTAAGAGAATACTAGAAAAAAGTAAGTACTTCTCCTGTGTTCCTATTATTGTATTTCAGAACTTGCATGTTGTTGCATTTTACTATTGTACCTTAGAAAATGTCATCGGTAAAACTTGGTTTGGCCCAGTAATCATTCGTTACAGACACATCGTTCGCACACTATATACAATGTTTTGCGAGGATACAGGGTTCCAATAATTTAGAGAGATGCCTGTTTTTATTCCATAAATGTTATTACAGTGTTGGCTAGATGATGTGTTTGGAAAGAGAATGAAATGCAAACTTTAATCAGTGTAAAGGAGAGGACAATCAGCAGCTGTTTCCACATCTGGACTCTGGAGCACTATAGTGTGGGCCACCAGAACCACCTTTTTAGGGTGCCCCACACAGGTGCATCAGTGCATTTTTGGGGTGCCTCCATGTGTAAAAATTGTCATCAAAAGGTGAATAGTCAAGATTTGTATATTTTGAAATAATGTCTTAAGCTTGTAACTCAGCCCAAACAGACACTTGTACCCCACTTCCAAACAATGTAGCATGTTCATATTTTTTAGCTAAAATATCTGTGTGCTAAGTATACCTTTTGTTTCATTCTCATAGGGGAGAGAAGACTGGGAGGACACAACTCCAGTGAGCAAAGGAACCCCACACCTTCTAAAGAACCCCAACCTCACCAAGAACACCAACCTGAGGATGTTGAGGAAGTTGAAGAAGTGGAGGAAGGAGAAGTGGATGACGTGGTGGAACTTGTCACCACAACAGGTCAGTATCTGTCATCACAGCTTCAGGTAAGAGATGTAGGCCTGCAGAGTTATAATACCTTTTGTATTTTTTTTATAGGGGATGAAAATGTTGTTGTGAAAGAAAGTACGTGTTTCTCTGCTGAGAGTGCCCTACGAATCATCCAGCAAGTGATGGAGTGTAGTACAGAACTGGACAGAATTAAGCAAAGAATGAATGTGATGGAGCAAACCTTTAAGGACATCATAGATGTTTTGGGGCGAAATTGAATAAGGCACAAACCCCCCTTATTTTATTTTTTGCTATTGTTATTCCCCCAATTTTTCGCTTTTAGACAATCAATCAAGCCAAAATTTGAAAATGCACACAGTGTGTCAACATGTGCCATCTGCCATCAGGGGATATCCATGTACGGGTTTTGGGGGTGCAACCCCTTCCTCGCATCTCAAGTAGGTGAAAGGAAGAAGGGGTTGCACCCCCAAAACACGTCCATTGATCACCCATGATGGCAGGTAGCACATGTTGACAATAGAGATCAGGAGGCAAAAAACCCTTTTTAAAAAGACTCTAAATTGTGTGCATCTTCAAATTTTGGCTTGGTCAGGGGTGCCAACACCCCATATTATGACGGGCAGATAGAGACATTTTTCGTTAAATTGAATGTCTGATATTGCCAAGAGGTATACAATGTTGTAGTTTGTTGGATGGTAATGATGGTTTTGTATTTTCTTACCCCAAAAAAAAGGCCTGTTTCTGGCCAAAACCCCAAAAAAATTTGTAACCCCAAAAAATATATTTACCATGTGTGTGAATGTGCACAGAGTAAAATGTTTGAACAACAACAAATTGTAGATTCCTTATCAAATACGCTTTAACCTTCTTTGTGTATATTTTTGGTGTTACTAGTGAAATGGTTGTTATTTACTAAAGGAAAATACACTTGGCACTACAAATGCACTATGACAAACTAGGAGACAGCAAAAAAAAAACACCAGCAATACATCAAAAATCAGATTAAACCAGATATTTATTTGGTTCTTTCTCCCAAATTTTTTAGACAAAGCCTGGCATAAGAATTTCCCCCCTACCCGTGAAATATTCTACATATTTCTGGCGAACCTCACGGGCATTTTGGGGGGGCAAGCCAGGACGGCCAGATTCTAGGCCCGGCAGGGTATTGCCAGTTGAAAGTCCTGCCTCAGGCACAATTGAGGCCATATAATTTGTTGATTTCCTTATAAGAAAAAATTGTGTAGCATACAGCAACAGAATATGACGTAGTTCAGTTTGTACTCCGCCAAGTTAATTGGTGTCATGAAAAGGCGGAACCGGCTGGCCATTATCCCGAAGGCATTCTCCACGACTCTTCAGGCCCTGGCCAGCCGGTAGTTGAACACCCTCTTCTCCGGGGTCAGGGTCCTCTGGGGAAATGGCCTCATGAGATGCGGTCCCAGTCCAAAGGCTTCATCAGCCAAAAACACAAAGGGGAGTCCTTCAACATTCCCTGCATCCGATGGCAATGCAAGGTCATCACTCTGGAGACGGAGGGCAAACTCCGTCTGGCTGAAGGATCCCCCATCGGACATCCGGCCATTCTTCCCCACATCCACATAGAGGAATTCATACTGTGCTGACACCACCGCCATCAGCACAATACTATGAAACCCCTTATAATTGTAGAAGTAGGACCCAGAACGGGGTGGCGGCACGATGCGGACGTGCTTCCCGTCAATGGCTCCACTGCAGTTGGGGAAATCCCACCGCGTGGAAAACTCAGATGCCACAGTCTGCCATTCCTGTGGCGTGGAAGGAAGCTGTGGAGTCAAACAAGATAAACAAATCTTAGTACTTTTGCACATAACATTGCAAGCAGATTATACTAAAATACATTCTTGCCCAACATCATTATAAGTTTCCGTTTAATGTGTTTTTAAATACTCAAATAGAAGGCTCAAGTATCATATTCATCACCCCATCTGATGGTCTATTGTAAAAATATTTGGGGGGGGCTAGATGAGTTTGGGAATGCTCAAAAATAAGGACAATTAACATTTTGAAAAATTTTAGGGGGTGATTAGGGGGGGGAGGGTAAAGCACTACAATGGAGCTGAAAAAATACATTGGGAAGTGACTCGGCTAGGTGTGTTTGGGCCCAGGATAGCATTGCAGTGGCGGTACGTCCATAGTGGGCGCAGGAGCGCTGCCCCCTCTCTCTCCTGCGCCCGTCACTCAGAACAATACATAGGTTCATGCCTTGCATGAACCTATGTATGGTCGATGCCGCCCACTATTCAGGTGGATGGCCCCCTGTTGAGCGACGGCCATCTGAATAACAGTGGCTGGTTGGTTTTTGGAAGTGCCTATCAGAGCCAGTGGCTATGATAGGCTTCCCAATTACAGCCTGAGGTCTGTAATTGGCTTCAAAAAAGTTAACCAGGGGACGCAGGGGGTGCGTTCCTTGGTTAAACACTGACAGGCTCCTCAGCCAATCATGTTCACCGGGTCTGGTTACCGGTAACCTGATTGGCTGATGCAACATCGAGGGCGGGAGAAGACATCGAGGAGAGAAGATGGACGGCGCTGACCAGAGGAAGGTAAGTGCAGGGTAGGGGGGGGAGCTTGCCTGTATTTGTGGACAAACTGGCTACATTTGAGGGGACAACTGGTGGCGTTTGATCGGCACAGTGGCTGCGTTTAATGGGCACAGTGGCGGCAATGGATGTTTTTTATTTTAACATTTTTTGGCTGCCCCCCAAAACATTTTGAGAACCAGCCGACACTGCTGGAGAGGTTAGTGAAGGGAAATATGCATGGAGGAGAAAAAAGGGGCATTTAAAAGCTTACAGCATGCATGAGGACAAAGGGGACATTCTCAGCATATTACAATCATGGTAATTAGGGAAGGATGAAATAAATACAATACATTAGCATACATGAAAATACATAGAATGTGATGTTAAAGGATAAAACTTACCCTAATATAGTCCTCCTGCAGGACTTGGATAATGGCAGAACAGGTCTCTGGGATTATGACGCCCAGAGCCTGGGGGAGATGCCTGTCGTGAACTTCAGGTCCTGCAGACTTCTCCCTGTCACCAGGTAGCGTAACGTGGCGATGAGCCTCTGCTCAGCACTGATGGCTTCCCGCATAACGGTAACCTGCCTGGTAATATAGGGGGACACCAAAGCCAACAGATGCTGAAAAACGGGGTCAGACATCCGCAGAAAATTCCTGTAGTCCTCAGGATTATTCTCCACGATCTCCCTCAGCAGTGGCATATGGTCCCGCTGGAGCAACCAATTCTTGGTCCATGAACTCCTCCTCACCCTGTTCATGGACTTGTCTTGGTCCAAGACAAGCAGACCAACACCAAGCGCAAGCACAGCACAATCTCTATGACAAAAACGTACTCACGACATGGCTAGGAGACGGTCATCTGATCAGAACGTACTAAACAGAACGCACTTAAGAACAGCAAGGCCTATGAAGAACGAACTGAAAATCAGAAACGAACGGGCAAGAACGCACTGTAAAATAGATACGACCTGCCTACACGCCCTGAAAGACAAGATACAAACCCACAAGCACAAACTGAACTGCAGAAAACAAACTGAAAGCACAAAGACTGAAAAGCACAAATCGTCTCTTCCCAAACTTTTACTTCACACGCGGTAACACGAGATCAGCAAAAGCAGCCCAAGGGGTGGCGCCATTGAAATCGATCTTCCCCTTTATACTGCCATCGTACGTGCTGTACGTGACCACGCAGAACAACAACGAGATTTGGAATTGACAGTGTGTATGCAAGGAAAGCTTGACAAGAAGCTCGTCAAGCTTGACAAGAATCTCGTCGAGAAAAACAACGGGTTTTTTACGACGAGAAACTCGGTTGTGTGTACGAGGCTTAAGTCTTTTTCCTGCAGCAGCTTTTCCTGAACTTCCTTAAACTTACTGCCCATCAGAATGCGGTCTTTTATCATATCTCCAGCATCATAGAAAGCACAGTCTTTGGCAAGCAAGGGCAGCTGTGTCACCCATTCATCCACAGACTCACCTCCACACTGCTTCCTTTCATAAAATAGTTTTCTTTGCACTGTGGAGTTTCTCCTTGGGTTGCAGTATGCTTCAAACTTTGCAAACAATACCTCTGTTTTCTTTTTGTCCTCTGCAGTGATCTCCCCACTTGCTTGCCAGGCTCGACACACATCACGTCCTTTTTGTCCCACACATATCAGAAAGTGAGCTGATTTCTGCTGATCAGTCCAATTGTCTGCATCTGGTCCTGCAAACACAAGCTCTATCAGCTCCCTCCATTGTGACCAGTTTTTAGATACATTTCCCGATTCCAAATCCAGGGAAGGAATGTTCTTTGTGTTGATGTTTGCTGCCATGACTCTTCTGACCCGACTTCTGGTACCATGTGATTAACTGTTTCCTAACATGCATAAGGAACTAGGCATAACAATTGAACTTGAAGTACAACATAAAGCATACACATCATTACACCATATTCCTAGATAACACAAGACCCCCCCCCCCATACTCCTAGATAACACCAGACCCCCCCATATTCCTAGATAACACCAGACCCCCCTATACCATACCTCCCAACTGTCCTGGATTTCGAGGGGCTGTCCCTGATTTTAAGCAATGTCCCTTTGTCCCTCATTCCTCCTCATTTGTCCCTCATTTTGGTCTGATCTATATAGATGTATATAAAATACACTTTTTATCTATCAAAAAAGTGTTTCCCAGTGCTAAACCTTTCATCTGATTTCTAAGTTGTTGCATTTGTAAATTCCAAAAGCCAATATAAAGGAATAGTAGTGGTAAAAAAGCAGTTGTGGGTTTAACCAATCTTATTTTTTGTACAATTCTCCTTTAAGGGGGCGTGGCAAGGGGTGTGTCCTATTCCTGCATACTTTTACTTTTGCTGATAGGTGTCCCTCATTCCCATCTCAGAAAGTTGGGAGGTATGCCCTATACTCCTAGATAATAGCAGACCCCCTCCCCATACTCCTAGACAATACCAGACCCCCCCATACTCCTAGATAACACCAGCCCCCTCACCATACCCTCTGTATTCCTAGATATGCATAGAATGCTGGGTCTTGTAGTTCCTATATAAAGACAGATACACAGAATGCTGGGACTTGTAGTTCCTATATAAAAAGACAGATACACAGAATGCTGGGACTTGTAGTTCCTATATAAAAAGACAGATACACAGACTGCTGGAACTTGTAGTTCCTATACTAAAAGACAGATATACAGAATGCTGGGACTTGTAGTTCCTGTAAAAAAAGACAGATACACAGAATGCTGGGACTTTTAGTTCCTATATAAAATGACAGATACGCAGAATGCTGGGACTTGTAGTTCCATTGTAACCAGTTTTTGAGGGAGGGGATTTAAGGACATCTGTCACTGAGATTAAGGAGGGGGGCTGGGGGGGACTGGCTCTGTGTTCCCCTGCTCTGCATCAGTGGCAGACTGTCTTTCCCCTCCTGACACTAATCAGACTATTCCGACAATCAAGAGTCTCTTACGTTGCAGTATAGATTAGAAGCCGCATGGAGACAGGAAGCAGCAGATAGAGTTGGGGGGAGGGACCTGGGAGGACTGGCTGCTCTAAACGGAGGTTGTTTCCTCCTGCTGTGTGCATGCATAGTGGTCATTGGTCATTAGTCCTAACAATGATTGCACAGAAGATTGAGGAGGGGAGGGGCAGAAGTGCGCAGGGATGACCTGCTGAGTGGAATGAGAGTAGACATACCACACACTGATGATACACTGAGGGGAGAAACCGGGACTCTATTCCAGATCCGCGGGCCCCTGGGACTTATATAAAATTGCGGGAAGGTCCTGTGGAATCCGGGACAGTTGGGAGGTATGGAATTATATTTCCATTTTGCCAACCGATATATTCTATCCTAAATTCTAAAGACATTTTTAGTTAATTCAGGTGCTGTTTTATTTAATATTCTATCTTTATGTGCTACCCAGATATTTCTATCCAATAGTGTTTTATTCAATGTGATTTCTAATTTTACCCATCTTTTATAATTTTTTTGATCTTACTCCATTCAACCACTGCCTCATTATATCTTCCGATATCTGGTGCAGTTTATCCCCAATGTGCTTTATCCTTACTCAGTAGTGCATATTGTATTATCGGTTTCTTTCCCTGCCAAATACATTTCAATATCATTCCTCTTAATATCTTAAAATATATCTGGGTTAGAGCTATTGGTAACATCTGTAATTTATACAAAATTTTCGTGAGAATTACCATCTTTATTATATTTATTTGTCCTATCCAGGAAAGAGGTTTCATAACTATTTTTTTTTAAAGAGAAGTATAGGTTTGTTTGTTTTATGCTAGTCATAATCACCTCAGTCGCTGCATCTGTCCCTCGGCGTCTCTGCACTGAGAACTGAGCCATCGAACATCGCCTATGGCTCGGTTCTCAATCCTCCATGAGCAGAGCGATCCTGACTGTCAGTCAGCATCGCTTCTGCTCTACTTCTCCGTGCTCATTGGGGCGCTGAGCTGTGGAGGGGCGGAGAGCGGCCGTCTCAGCGTCGCAGCGGCTCGCTGAGATGCTGAGACTGCCATCAATTGAGGCAGCTGGCGAATCCAGACTTGGAAGTAGGGATGACGCGATGCCTCGACTGATGGCAGTGACGTCAGCTAGAGCACACTTTAGACCGCTCTCCGCTGAAAACAGGTCACAGGAGTGCAAAACGAATTGCACTTCTGTGACCCAGAGGAGAAGCCCAGCCTAAAAAGCTCAGGCTGGACTTCTCCTTTAAGTTCCTTTTTAATCTCATTCAATAGAGGGAAATAATTTGCTTGGTATAATTTTCCAACATATGGAGTAAGTTTTATTCCAAGGTATGTTATATCTATTTTCCCCATGTAAAAGGGAATTTACCCTGTAAAGCTTGTTGTTCTTTCTTATCTATGTTTATATTTAATATCTCTGTCTTTATTGAATTGATCTTGAAATTAGACAGTTCTCTGTATTTTGTAAGTTCCTTAATCAAATTTGGTAATGTTATCTTTGGGTTAGTTACTGTACATAGCACAAGACATAATCTGCTGATGCTGCTATTTTGTGTTCCTCTCCACCTATCTTTAGACCTCCTATGTCCACATTTCTTTGTATTGTTGACAATAGGGGTTCCAAAGACAGAACGAACATGTGGGGCGAAAGCGGACACCCCTGTCTTGTACCATTCATCATTTCAAAAGTTGGCGACAGACCCGTTTATTTTTACTGCGGCTGTAGGATGGTTGTAGAGTACTTTGACTCATTCAACCATCGTAGGGCCTGTTCCTATATTCTCTAATGTTATAATAAATCCCCAATCTACTCTGTCAAACGCCTTTTCAGCATCTATTAACAGAAATAGCGTGGGGACCCTTATTACATTTTACATTGTGCAACAAAAGTAACGTTTTTATTCTATTATCTTTCCCATCTCTTCCTGGGACAAACCAAATTTGATCTGCATAGATCCATTCGGGCATTAGTTCTTTGAATCTACTGGCTAGTACCTTTGCATATATCTGCATTAAAAAGTGCTATTGGTCTATAACTGGAGCACAGAGTTGCATCCTTCCTTTATTTAGTTATCACTGTGACATGTGCCAACAGTGATTCTTTCCTCGTATTTTCCCTTTCTCCTAACCTATTCATATAGTTACAGAGTTTTGGTATTAGTTGTTCTTTAAACTTTTTATAATATTTTATTGTAAAACTGTCAGGGCCTGGGCTCTTACCTATTGGAGTGTTTTTTTAGAGCTGCTTCTATTTCTTCCAGTTATTGGTTCCTCCTTCCTTCTTAAAATCCATCAGTTTTTCCAAGATTTCTATCAGATACCCTGATGGGTTTTGATTTGGGCAATATAGATGTAGCACCCTGGTGTTTAGGCAGGGTGGCTATTAAATTAAAATCTACCAAGTGATAGTTGCCTTGGCTAATTGTCAGGTCAATTGATTTCACCCTAACTCTGAAATTGCTGCACTTCTCTCTTCTGTCGCTAGGTAGCCGGGTACCTGGGGACATTAGACAAGACAAGAGCATTGCAAGGACAGACTAGGAATGAATGGGGTGTCTTAGCCAATGGGGAGGGATTTTCTTGGGTCCCTTGGTCTGCTGGGAGAGCCTATTTGTTTGGGTGGAATCAGGTGCTCGGAGTTCTGTGCCACCTGGACAGCTGTCTGGGTGGACGTGTGTTGTAATGCCCAGGGCTACTAGGCCATAAGCCTTGGGCCTATACCGGGGACATCTGGCTGCTAGGCTGTCTGAGGGCCTATCCAGAAGCAAGAGAGCAGCATAGGGTTGGGACTGCAGCTTGCAGTCCAACCAAAAGAACCAGCTGTGGTCGGAGGTAGAAGGGAAGCTGTCGCCACTAAGGGACCATCCACCTTTCTACCGGAGACCACTGTGAGTAGCTGAAGCAAATACCTGAGCAGTAATCCCACCAGCCGGGGACGGTAAAGAATTGGGAATTGAGGAGT
Organism: Rana muscosa; assembly: GCA_029206835.1. Taxonomy (NCBI): domain Eukaryota; kingdom Metazoa; phylum Chordata; class Amphibia; order Anura; family Ranidae; genus Rana; species Rana muscosa. The sequence goes on along the minus strand of CM055126.1, from coordinate 147,172,006 downwards.
ATCTGTGAGTACTAAGCTAGGGACCCAGCAGGGATGCGGGGGTGAAGCTTGAGGAAGATACAGAGTGAGAAGATTGGAAGAGCTCAGGAGATCCAGTGGCTAGGGGATCTGTTAGTCTAGTAAAAGACTGGGAGCTCAGCTGAGTGAAGTTCTACAATAGGAAATTGTAGAAGAAGTGGAGGAGTTCATTGCAACCGTTGTTAGAAACTGTTACAAGATGGTTGCCATAGGAGACAGTGGTCCTTCTCATGCAGACGAGGTGTCTAGCTGGATACCTTTCCCTGCATGGTTGTCTGCCTATAGAAGTCTCAGAATCTGCCAATAACATTGCATCTAATAAAGTTTGTCCTGGCCCTAACCCTCTCTCCCACAGTTCTGTTTAGGAGGCAATAAATCTCTTTGCATTCAAGAAGTGTCTGGCGCCTATCAATCTACCTTGCATTACACCCACTATGCCTTGCAACCCACTCTACACAGAAGGATGTCAGCTGTCCCTAACACTGGAGGTCACCATTAGGTCTCAAGGGGCCCGGGACTTGGCTACATACATTAGCAAACGTCAATTCTTCTTGCATTTTCCTCTTATAAATATATACCAGCCCTACGGATCCACTTTCCTCGCTTCTAGGGGGAACCTCGCCTCTCTTGCGATTCCTATTATCACTCTTTTTGCTCTTTTTGTTGGGGAATCCTAATAGTTCCACATTGGATGTTCTTTTGAATATAATCTTAGCTTTGTATCCTGTGCTATATGAGTCTCTTGTAGAAATATTATACTCGCTGCATACTGTTTAATTTCCTTCAATATTTTTTTTCTGGGGCATTTAAGCCTCTAACATTATATGTCAATAGTTTTAATTTTTTCATATTTTCTTTTTCCTCCCCTTTCCTTCCCTCCTCTTCCCTCCTCTTCCCCTAACAAATGGAGGACAAGAGTGGGGGAAGGGGCATTCTGGTATCTATTATGTGGGGTCATCCTCCCATCTGGCGAGGCATGGAAGGGACTGGTCTGTACATTCTGGCATATCATCCCTCCCCCCACCCTCTCCCCATCTCCCAACTCCCCTCATCCCTTGTGTGATGTTGTGATGTTGTTTTAACCCTCTCCTGGTCCTCGAGCAGGTCCATATCTATATTTTTGGCCTCCCTTGGCCTTCTGCTCCTTCTATTCTGAGTAGGGATGAGCTTCGAGTTTGAGTCGAACATGAGTTCGAGTCAAACATTGGCTGTTCGATCGTTCTACGAAGATTGAACATTGTGGGCCGTTCACGTCAAATTCGAGCGGCGTGTCATGGCCCATAATGCACTGCGTCATCGCAGCGCATTGCTGGCTGATGATTGGCCAAGCATGCACTATGACCCGCATGCTTTGGCCAATCACAGCACCGTCAGCACAGAGAGCCATAATTGGCCAATCATGGCTCAGGGGATTAAGTACACGCCCCACACTATATAAGCCAACCTGCACGTCGGCCTTCTGTAGTGTGTTGTGGCATTGAGAGAGAGAGAGAGAGTGTCATTTAATTTCATTTAGATAGATTGAGCAGGCAGTTGATCAGTTAGCTGCAGTATATTCAGTACTGTATCCTGTGCACAGTGTGCAGCTAGATCTCACTGCAGACCTTTCCTGTTGTTCTCTTCCTAATATACTACAGGCAGGCAGTTGATTCAGTTAGCTGCAGTATATTCAGTATATAAATACATCCCAGCTTTGTGCAGCTACATCTCACTGCAGGCCATTCCTGGTGTACCTATTCAAATACATTACAAATACATCAAATACAGTATGCCTGGAAGGCCAACAAGGAGAGGCAGACGCTCACAGGCCACTAAAAGAGGGCAAGCAGGCTCTATGTCTACAGCCAACAGTGCTGGTCGTGGACACGGTGCATCCTCAGCACGTGGCCATGGGGCACGCTTGTCCTTTTTTTCGGCAGCTGGCCGTGTTGAGCCACAACATGCAGAAAGTTGGTAGAGTGGATGATCAAGCCGTCCTCATCCTCCTCATCCTCTGACATCCAGGCTCAGAGTACTTTGGCTGCCAATGCAGCTGCAAAAGCGGCCTATTCCATCGGCTCCAGGTCATAATTTACTCCTTCCCTAGCCCCACCATCATGCACGGAGGAGCCCCCTGAACTGTTCGACCACAGTGTTGGGTACATGCTGCAGGAGGATGCGCAGCGTTTTGAAAGCTCCGATGATGGTACCCAGCTTGAGGAAGGCAGTAACGTGAACCCAGAGAGAGGGGGTGTCCAAGAAGGACAACAAACTGGCAGTCATGTTCCCCCAGCTGCAGCATACTGCCAGGTTTGCTCCAGTGATGAGGAGGGAGGGGATGATGAGGTCACTGACTCTACATGGGTGCCTGATAAGAGAGAGGAGGAGGAGGAGGAGGCACATCTCCAACGAGACAGGATGCCCTCCAGGGGCCAACTTAAGGGCAGTCAACCGACTGCATCACACCGTAGAGCTCCGCATGTGCAGAGTGCTGCTGACTCTGCGCGTTTTTCCAAAAGTGTTTTGGTGTGGGCCTTTTTTGAGACATGTGCAGCAGATTGCACCGTTGCTGTTTGCAAGATATGTCTGAAGCGTATCAAGCGTGGCCAAAACAGCAGCCGCTTTGGCACCACATGCTTGACCAGACATATGTCGAACTCCCATGCAGTTCGTTGGCAAGCTTACTTAAAAGACCCACACCAAAGAACAAGGCGGAACTCTCCTTGCTCCTTATCAGCTGGGATCTCCAACCCCACTATACCTTCAGTTCTCTTAGAAACCTGCACTGAGAGGAATGAAGGTGTAGAATTAGGTGTTGCAAGTATTTGCAGGTAATCTACTATCGCTACACCAACGTCCGATTGTAGCAGGCAAATTTCCCTACCCCATTTGCCAAACCGGCGAAATAAATTTGGTCCCATCCATCCACATGCCCAGCGGCTGAATGCTAGCTTGGCTAAATTGCTAGCACTCCAACTGCTGCCTTTTTAGTTGGTAGACTCTGCGCCCTTTCGTGAATTTGTGTAATGTGCGGTACCTCAGTGGCAGGTTCCCAAACGCCAATTTTTTTCACGGAAGGCGATTCCGACTCTCTACCGGCATGTGGAAGGCAATGTCTTGGCCTCACTGGACAGGAATGTCAGCGGTAAGGTGCATATTACCACTCACTCATGGTCCAGCAGGCATGGACCGGGACGTTACCTATCTTTCACGGTGCACTGGGTGACTCTGCTGGCAGCTGGGAAGGATGCAGGACAAGGTGCAGTATTGTTGGAGCTTGTTCCGCCACCACGCCTCCAAAATGCTACTAGTATTGATTCTGACACACCTCTCTTCTCCACCCCCTCCTCTTCTTCTTCCTTCATGGCCTCTTCCTCTATAGATTTGTCCTCGGAACCAGCGGTGCCCCGTAGGCGTTCAAGGGGCTACACAAGCACTCAGACAAAAAGATGCCATGCGGTGCTTGAGCTGGTGTGCTTAGGGGACAGGAGCCACACTGGGGCAGAGATTCTGTCAGCTCTGCAGGGGCAGGCTCAGAGGTTGTTGACGCCATGCCAGCTTCAGCCAGGAATGGTGGTTTGCGACAATGGCACCAACCTCCTCTCCGCCCTCTGACAGGGACACTTGACCCATGTGCCCTGTTTGGCTCACGTCCTCAATTTGGTGGTGTAGGTACCCGGGCTTACAGGATCTCCTGAGGCAGGCCAGGAAAGTCTGTGTGCATTTCCGCCAGTCATATAATGCCAGTGCTCGGCTGGCTGACCTCCAAAAGGAATACAACCTGCCCAAAAACCGCCTAATCTGTGACATGCCCACCAGGTGGAACTCAAAGTTGGCCATGCTGCAGTGGCTGCACATGCAGCAGAGGTACCTGTGTGACTATGGCACCAGGACAGGGTCAGGGAAGCGTGGCTTTTTTTCACCACGCCAGTGGCTCATGATCAAGAATGCATGCACTGTCCTGTCACTATTTGAGGAGGCCACGAGGATGGTGAGCAGTGACAGTGCATGCATCAGTGATACTGTCCCTCTTGTCTACCTGTTGGAGCACACGCTGCATGGAATAATGGACAGGGCACTTGAGGCAGAACAGAGGGAGGAAGAGGAGGACTTCCTTACCTCTCAAGGCCCCCTTTATCCAGACAGTGTTCCTGCGGGCCCGCCGATCACACAGGAAGAGGAGGACGAGGAGGAGGATTTTGTCAGCATGGAGGTGGAGCCTAGCACTCAGCATCAGCAGCAGTCTTCAAGGGATCGTGTACAGTCCCCAGAAACCTATGGACTTGTACGTGGCTGGGAGGAGGTGGCTGCGGATCATGTCGTCCTTAGTGACCAGAGGACTCCGGACCGAATGCCTCAGCAATCCTATGCTGCATGGCCTCCCTGATCCTGCAAAACCTGCAAAAGGACCTTGGGATTCATGGTATCAAGGAGAGGGATCATTACTGGTTGGCAGCCCTTCTTGATCCACGTTACAAGGGTAAGGTTCTGGAACTTATCCAGCCGTCGCAGAGGGAGCAGAGGATGAAACAACTTTGGCAGTCCTTGCAGAAAGGTTTGTGCAACACGTTTCCAGAGCCTGTGAGGTTACAAATTCCTGGTCGTGTTGCTGAGGCTTCAGAAGGTGAAGAAGGTGGCCGTCTGACCGATGCGTTCAGACGATTTTTTAGTCCGCAGCCCCAAGGTCCGATCGGTTCCAGCAACCATTGTCAGCGTCTTATTTACATGGTGCAGGAATACCTAGGGGCAAGATCAGACTTGGAGACCTTTCCAACTGAAAATCCTCTGGGTTACTGGGTCTTGAGGATGGATCACTGGCCAGAGCTTCCACAGTATGCAATTGAGCTACTGGCCTGTCCTGCATCCAGCGTTCTTTCGAGATGAACATTCAGTGCTGCTGGAGGCTTTGTAACCAATCACAGAGTGCGCCTGTCCACTGACTCGGTTGATCGTCTCACCTTCATAAAAATTAATCAGTCTTGGATCACCAGCTACCAAGCACCTGATGCTGATGTAACCGATGAATTTTTTTATGAATGTTTGATCCCTTGAAGACTGCCTATGCTGATGCTGAGTGACTATCCTGTTATGCTGAGTGACTATCCTATTCCTCCTCAATGTTCATGTTGATAGCTTCTAATAACATTTTTGGTTCTGGGCACCACCACCAGTGGCTAAGGCCCAATTTTTCTGTCCCTGTTTAACAGGGGCGTGTATAATTAAATTTTTTGCTGTAATATTTTGCAGCAGGGCTCCTTCCTGCGCTCAAATAGAGTATCTGTGACGGGTTGCAGTGCTGTGGCACCAGCACCAGTGCCTAAAGCCCAAATTTTCTGCCCCTGTTTAACAGGGGCGTGTATAATTAACCACTTTCCACTGGCCTATAGCAGAATGACGGCCGGGCGGTGGTTCAGTTATCCTGACTGGGCGTCATATGACGGGGGGGAGCGCGCATAGCGGCGATCGGTGGTGCGGTGTGTCAGTCTGGCCTCCGGCGGAGGCTCTTTACCACGTGATCAGCCGTGTCCAATCACGGCTGATCACAATGTAAACAGGAAGAGCCGTTGATCGGCTCTTCCTCACTCGCGTCTGACAGACGCGAGTAGAGGAGAGCCGATCGGCGGCTCTCCTGACAGGGGGGTTCGCGCTGATTGTTTATCAGCGCTGCCCCCTCAGATGCCCACGCTAGACCACCAGGATGCCGCCCAGGACCACCAGGGAAGCACCTAACATGTGGATGGCCAGGTAAGTCCCCCATGGCCATCCACATGTAAAAAAAGTATTCACAACATATGCCAATCAGTGCCCACAAATTTCCCAGCATTCAGTGTTCCGCCTATCACGGACATCCTCTCATCCTCATAACACAGAAGAGGATGAGAGGATGTCCGTGATAGGTGGAACACTGCCTGCTGGGAAATTGAGTGTTCCGCCTATCACAGGCAACGAGGACACGGGAGGCGCGGCTTTTGGAAACTGCAATGGCCGCCGTCTGTCTGCATTACACGCTGTTCAAGTAGGCAGACGGTGGCTTGCAGTTTGTTAGTGTTCCATTACATCTACTCGCGGCGGCTGCGGCGAGTAGATGTAATGGGGGGTAAACATCGATTATTAGGGTCGCCTGCATCGATGCCGCATTGGGGCCACCCGAATCGCGATGCACCGATGCCGCGATTAAATTCGGCACCCCTAGGGTGAATGCAGCCTTAGTGGTTAAACTTCCTGCATTTACACACAGACGTTTGCTCTAAGAAGGAAGTTAGTTACAATGTTTCATGTTGTTAAAAAAACTTGGCAGATTGCCTGGACTTTCTTTACATACACAGAAGTTTATCCCTTTTATCTAAAAACTTAGCAGACTGCCCGGTATTTTTCTTTTGACAGCTGAGTGAGCAGATAAATTCTCTCCACTTGTTATATGAAAAAATCGGCAAACTCTGCATTGGAGATCCTGAGGTTGAATCGAGATCACGATTTTTTAACGATTAATTGTGCAGCTCTAGTGCCCACCTATCAGTGCCCGTCCGTGCTACCTATCAGTGCCACCCATAAGTACCCATCAGTGCCGCCTATGAGTGCCCATCAGTGCCGCCTATGAGTGGCCATCAGTGCCGCCTATGAGTGGCCATCAGTGCCGCCTATGAGTGCCCATCAGTGCTGCATACCAGTGCCACCTAACAGGGGCGTGTAATTACAATTTTTTCTGTAATATTTTGCAGCAGGGCTCGTTCCTGCACTCAACTAGCGTATCTGTGAGGGGTTGCAGTGTTGTGGCACCAGCACCAGTGCCTAAGGCCAAATATTTCTGCCCCTGTTTAACAGGGGCATGTAATTACAATTTTTGATCTAATATTTCACAGCAGGTCCCGTTCCAGCGCCCACCAAGAGTAACTGTGAGGGCTTATAGTGTTCTGGCACCACCACCACCACCAAAGGCCCAATTTTTCTGCCAATTTTTCTGCCCCTGTTCAACAGGGGCATGTAATTACAATTCTTGATATAATAGTTCACAGCAGGGCCTGTTCAAGGCTTACAGTGTTCTCGTACCACCAACACCTAATAATTTTAATAAATAAATGACTTAAAAAACCTGTGTAGTCTTTTAATTGCCATTTTTTTTCCACCAGGTGAATGGGTAGGGGTATGATGTACCCCATACTCATTCACATAGGGTGGCGGGCCGGGATCTGGGGGCCCCCTTATTAAAGGGGGCTCCTGGATTCCGATAAGCCCCCCGCCCACATACCCCGACAACCAACGGCCAGGGTTGTCGGGGAGAGGCCCTGTCCTCATCAACATGGGGGCAGGGTGCTTTGGGGTGGGGAGGCCTGGTACGGTTCAGGAAGGAGGGGGGCCGCTCTCTCGTCCCCCCTCTTTTCCTGCGGTCTGCCAGGTTGGGTGCTCGGATAAGGGTCTGCTGTGGACTTTGGGGGGACCCCCAAGCCGTTTTTTCGGCGTAGGGGTTCCCGTTAAAGTCCATACCAGACCTAAGGGCCTGGTATGCTCATGGAGGGGAACCCATGCCGTTTTATTTTTTTTAAATTTGGCGTGGAGTTCCCCCTCAAGCTCCCTGTTCAGAACGCAACACATGTGCGAATCGGATGTGTGCCCATAGAACATAATGGGCCTGAATTCGCACCTGAGCCGCACCGCACTGCCTAAAGAACGCACACGTTTTTTCGGCAATGCGCAGTGCGAATGCATCGCACATATGTGAACCAGCCTCATTGGAATCAATGTATTTTATAATGTTATGCGAATTGGATGCGGTGTAATGCCCCATACACACGATCGTTTTTCATGCCGTTAAAAATGCCATTTTTAAAAATGGGCATTAAAACCGATCATGTGTATGCTCCAGAGCATTTTTAACGACGTGTTTTTCATGTCGTTTTTTTTAACGACGTGAAAAACGATGGTGTGTATGCTTTGATGAGGTGAAAAAAAACGCGCATGCTCAGAATCAAGTATGAGACGGGAGCGCACGTTCTGGTAAAACTAGCATTTGTAATGGAGATAGCACATTCGTCACGCTGTAACGGACTGAAAAGCAGGAGGCTGAAAAGCGCGAATCGTCGCTCAACAAACTTTACTAACATGAAGGGTGGCACCATCCGAACGGAACTTCCCCTTTATAGTGCCGTCGTACGTGTTGTACGTCACTGCGCTTTGCTTGAACGTTTTTTAAAATGATCGTGTGTACGCAAGACAGGCTTGAGAGGAAACATGAAAAAAAACGACGAGAAAAACGTTGGTTTAAAAAATGGCATGAAAAGCGATCGTGTGTACGCCGCATAAGCCGCAACCAGTTCGCTTAGGTGTGAACGGGGCCTAAGAGTTAATATAGGAAAAAGGTGTCTCCACTGACGCTTTATCACCAATCCTTGTTTCCCTAATAACCCCAAATTTTCAAAATCCAATTGTCATTGGGACAGAAAGTGAGCTGAAATCTTCTGAACAGGGGCACAGACAGCAAGACAAATGTTACAGGGGTGATAACCCTTCCCTATGTTATCCAAAAAGCTTAAAAATTTATTTTTTGGCTGGAGCTACACTTACAAAATTTACCTTTTTTTCCAAATTACAAACAGATTTAACTTAAGAACAAACCTACAGTCCCTGTCTTGTTTAGACCGCCTGTATACTGCTGTTCAGAGTATATAGGGCCTGGGGGCCCCACGCCTTTTCTTTTTTTAATTTGGGTGCGGGGTTCCCCTTAATATCCATACAAGACCCAATGGGCCTGGTAATGGGCTGGGGGGGTTATCCATGCCGTTTTTCTCAATGATTTTCATCCATATTGCCGGGATCCGACATTACATTACAGCCGCAAGCAGTTTTAAATGACTTTTATTTCTTTAGAATGTCATTTTGTGCAGGGACTGTTCTAAACACTTTTATTTTTTCATTTCAAGCATCATTAAAATTACTGCTCCCCAAAAAAGGCAGTTTTTAAAAACTTTTATTTGCATTGGGGCAGGACCCGGGTCCCCAAACCTCTTTTAGGACAATAACTTGCATATTAGCCTGTAAAATTCGCACTTTTGATTTCTCACGTTCGAGTCCCATAGACTTTAACAGTGTTTGAAAGTTTGCGCAAACTTTCGGTCCGTTCGCATGTTCTGAATGCAAACCGAACCGGGGGGTGTTCGGCCCATCCCTAATCCTGAGATGGTGCTCTGTCTACCGCACATGCTACTCCTCCTTCACTATAGGAAAAGGTCACACTAGAGCCCACCAGATTTCCAGATCTCCCTCCCCCTAATTTCTCGTTTCTTCTTATTCAACCACCCACCTCCCATTTGTGAAATATTACAATTATATCTTTTGGGACCTTCATTGATATTCCTTTAGGTTTCCCAAGTCTATGGGCTCTTTCAATTTCTATTGGATTTATTTCATATTTTCTAAGTATAGGGTTAAATATTTTTCTTAATTTTTCTGGTAAATCCTCTTCTTCTCCCTATATTGACTCAGGTAGGCCTCTTATTCTCATATCTTTTCTTCTGTATCTGTTCTCCTGATCTTCTAATCTGTATGCCTGTTCCCGTTGATCCTTTTTTAACGTTTTTATTTCTCCTCTTAGTTCTTCTATTTTTTTTGTGTGGTTATCTGCTCTTTTCTTTATTTCCTCTACCCTTGTGAGTATATGTCCCATGTCATTGTGTATTGTTGCCATCTCTGTTTTCAGAGAGTTCTCCAAGGCCGCAAACATGGCTACCATTTCAGTTTTTTGTTGGCAGTTGGACTTTCCTCTGTTGTTCCTCTTGACTTCCTGCCTCAGAGTCTATTTCAAGATCATGTTCTATTCTCGATTGGGAGAGTGTACTTATTTCCTTGTCAAAAGATTTTATTGAGGGGGCGTGGCCTGGACATGGCTGAGTGAGGCTGTTTTCTCTTGGAGCTCCCGGCCTAGGCCCTCCTAAACCGGCAAAATAACGAGATATACCGGTATGAACGCGACCAAAAGGTATAGCACCAGAGCAGCTACAAGGGGGACCCCCTCCGGGAAGAACCAGAGCAAAATCCGCAGGTACTTTAAGCTCCTGCAGGACGACTCCCCTGGGACCAGAGCAACGGCACCACGAGGCTCCACGCGGGGAACTACACGGAAGGCCCAGGCACCGTCCTCCAGTAGCATCTTACCTGATTCCGCGGCGGGAACACCGGAGACACATTGCGATCCGGGGATGTCAGTGGATCCACAGCTAGACGCCGAGATGCAGGAGCAAGACATCCGGGCTTTGTTGTTGGCCCTCCCCACCCGGGCGGACATAGAGGCCCTCCCAACCCGGACGGACATCGAGTCCCTGATCCTCCGTTTGGAGGAGACACACAGGCGGGACATCCAGGAGGTGCGGGGGGAAGTATCCACACTCGCGGAACGAGTGAAGGCGGGGGAGACCTCTATGTCCCCCTTGGAGGTCAGAGTGGCGGCCTTGGAACATTCCAGGGACATCCACCGAGAGACCGCGGTGGACCTACAGCTCCACTTAGAGCACATTGAAGATAGGAGCCACCGCAGTAACCTCCGGATACGTGGGCTACCGGAGGCCGAGGTAGAGATAGTGCTAGACAGGGCGCATAGAGCCGTAGGCCCCAGACCTACAGATCCTAGTAGGCTGCGTGACGTCATCTGCAGGCTCCATCGGTATACCCAGAAGGAGGAGATCCTGCGTCGGGCCTGGGACTATGGTGATGTGGAGGTAGAGGGTGTCCCGGTGAAGATCCTCCCCGACCTCTCCAGGGCGACGCTGCGTCGCAGGGCCCTGCTGCGTCCCCTTCTGGAGATGGCCAAGCAGAAGGGATTTACTTACTGCTGGGGATATCCTTTCTCTGTGTCCTTCAGGAGAGACTCCGGCTCCTTCACCCTGCAGACTCAGGCGGACCTCCCTGCTCTCTTTCGTTTTCTGCAAGTGGATCCCATTCAGATCCCAGACTGGCTTCAGTTGCTGCCACGTCCCGCCGGACGTTCGGGCCCCTCGGTGTGGCGTGGCCCCTTCCCAATCCGTCAGCAGAGGGGACGCCGAAGGAATCGATCAGTGTCCCGGGAGGGACCACGTGAGTAGGCCATAGGCCATATCTGCAAACATATGCCTCCATCCTCCCCCCCCCCTGGTCGTAACGGCCGGCCGCATCCTCCCGGATACCCCCTCCCTCTATGGCGTGCGATGTGGCACTAGGGCTCTTAGCCTCCCCTCGGGTAGTCCGTGGATCTTTGACTCCCTGGAGTAATATGGATGATGCATGGTCCCCTGGGCTGATGCCCCCCCTTCTCCTTCCCCTCCCCTCCAGGCGCCCGGTGGCCCGGGGCTGCCACCCATACATGAGAAGCTGACATTCAACGAGGCAGAGCATGAACACTGACTTGGCCTGCACATGTGAGATGCTACTTTTGGGGTTGGAGGCGGGGCTGCCGCTGGGGGTCTGTGCTGTTGTTTGGGTGGGGGGTTTCGGGGGGAGGTGGGGAGTTTTGTGCTTTTCTTTCTGACCCAGGAAGCAGTCCCCCCGCCATGAGGCTGAGGGGATTGACACCAATGACACCACTTTCAGCCTAGGGAACACCACTGGAGCCACCAAATGCTGGGCGCGATCCATGCCTGCACAGTTGATGTACCATGTTTGGGAGAGGAGGGCAGTTTGGGTTTACATGTTGGGAGGCGGGGATGGTGCCGTTTGACAATTCCGTGGTTATGGCCTTTGACTTTTGCACTGTTACTGCTGGTTATCAATGTTAGGTTCCCTTTGATGCTGCTGCAGTCCGTTAGAATGCAAAATTTTGAACACAATGTTATACTTTTATGGTTGCCTTTTTTATCTTATAAGTTTATGTTTTATATACTACCGGTGTTAGCCTTTTTCAGCTGTCATACGGGGGGGTTGGCGGGGCGGGGAGTTCACATCTCGGTCCTGTACACCCACCACCCCACTTAGGACGGCGCTCAGTACCCCGGAGGTGCTCTTTATAGGAACCTTCGGCGAGTGCTATTGCCAGTTAGGCTGTTGTAGACTTCTAGTATTGCTGTCTGCCTAGGGGCAGCTCTCTTTTTCTTCCGCTATCCACTCTTCAACTGTATTTTTCTACACCTAAGTTTCTACGTCTCTGATCTTTTTCTTTCCCTCTTCTTCCCCCTCCCTTCCCCCTCTCTATTCTACCCTCCCCCCCTCCCCCCACCTCTTCTGTGGTGAAGTGCGGACATGGACGTGCTTAATGTTATGTCATTGAATTCCAGGGGTCTGAACATCCCGGAGAAGCGGAGAATGCTGCTCAATGACATGCGTCGCGCGAGAGTAGATATAATGATGCTACAAGAAACGCACTTTAGAGACACAAAATTACCACTGCTTAAGAACAGACTGTACCCCCTGGCCTACCACTCTGCCTATGTACAGGCCAAATCCAGGGGGGTGTCCATCCTTATCTCCGCCAGAGTCCCATGGAAACTGGTGGATGTTCAAACAGATGGAGAAGGCCGCTTCCTGTTTTTGAAGGGCCTGATTGGGGATAAGAGGGTGACATTGGTGAACATATATGCACCCAACGCTCATCAAGACACATTTCTTAAGAGACAGATTGACAGGCTAGGGCGTTACTCCGAGGGCCAGCTCATTGTAGGGGGCGACCTGAATATACCCCTAATGTCGTCGGAGGATACCTCTACAGGTACATCCTCCACTCCACGAGACGTACGTAAACGCATAGGATCGACACTGCACGCTGCACAGCTAGTGGACACCTGGAGACTTTTCCACCCAGGGGAACGTGACTACTCCTTTTACTCTAAACCGCACAAGTCATACTCTCGTATCGACTACTTCCTAGTACCACACGGACAATTACACGCGGTCAAGGATACCTCAATTGGCTCAATAACATGGTCAGATCATGCCCCGATAGGGCTGCGGTATGCACTGTCAGACACCCTAGAGAGACAACACCCGGTTTGGAGACTCAATGAGAGTCTCCTGCAGGAGCCGGAGGTTTTGGCGGAGGTGACCACCGAGGTTGGCCACTACTTTGACACTAATGCTACAGTTGACAGCGACCCCGGACTTGTTTGGGAGGCGCACAAGGCCGTGATTAGGGGGGTGCTTATAAAACACGGGGCCAGATTGAAGCGTGAGCGTACGGCGAAACTGACACTGCTTCTGACCAACCTGCAGGACTTGGAAAAGTCGCACAAGACAAACCCGACTAGACAAATTGGGATAGAGCTAGAGACGACCCGGCGACAAATCACGGATATCTTACAATTTAAGGCGAAGGCTGCAATACAGATTTGCCGTAGGAAGGTCAATGAGTCCGGTAACAAATGTGGCAGGCTCCTGGCACAGGCCCTGAAATCACAACGACTGGCGTCTTACATACCGCATGTGGTTTCCCCCTCTGGACAGAGGGTGTCCCTTCCCCACCAGATTACTCAGGAATTTCGATCCTTCTACAGCTCCCTGTACAACCTACGTGCGCCCGACCCCGAACCTGACCCCACACAGGTCTATCTTGAAAGGTCCCTCATGCCTAAGCTATCAACAGATGTACGGGAGGCCCTAGAAGAACCCATTACTATACCCGAACTTCAACAGGCTCTTAAAAACACAAAACCTGGTAAGACCCTGGGCCCGGATGGCTTTACCACCCAATATTATAGGTCCCTCTTTCCCTCATTGAGTCAGCATATGGTGAGACTCTATAACGCCCTGGGTACGGGAAAGTCCTTTCATACCACCACGCTGCAGGCACAGATCTCGGTTATACCGAAAGAGGGTAAAGACCCTTCTCAATGCGGGAGCTATCGTCCCATCTCCCTTCTGAATGCGGACCTTAAATTGTTTACCAAAATCCTTGCGTCTAGATTGCAGAGTCACCTACCTCACCTGGTCCACTTGGACCAGGTGGGCTTTGTCCCGACTAGGGAGGCCAGGGATAACACCACCAAGGTCCTTAACCTGCTGCACATAGCGGTCAGTGATAAGACACCGTGTGTGCTGCTGGGGACGGACGCAGAGAAGGCGTTCGACCAAGTAGATTGGAGATTCATGTTTGCGACCTTAAATTTTAGAGTTAGGACTGCAGCATACAGGGAGCCTTGACGGGGCCTGCAGCTTACACATGTATTTTCAAATGCGTGCAACTAAACCCCTGTTTTTAAACGTACTGTTAGACAGGTGAATTCGTTTTCTTGCTGATTGGTTGGTAAGTTGAGCTTGGACATTCTGTGTGTGTTTTTTATTGACATGCGTCCGCCCATCCAGTGCTCCTTGCTGTGAAGACCAGTCATAGATTGGGGCAGTGACATTTTTGTTATATGTATTGGTGTCATTGTGGTCAGGCAACGCACTAGCACCTTTGCTTCCATGTGCTGGGTGTTTAGTGTGCTCCTGCCCCTTTAATGGAGGGTGGGCTCCCCCAGTCATCTGCCCTTTATCTATCCATCAGCATACATGTGCTTCCATTGAGGAGACCTTAAATTTTAGAGTTAGGACTGCAGCATACAGGGAGCCTTGACGGGGCCTGCAGCTTACACATGTATTTGCAAATGCGTGCAACTAAACCCCTGTTTTTAAACGTACTGTTAGACAGGTGAATTCGTTTTCTTGCTGATTGGTTGGTAAGTTGAGCTTGGACATTCTGTGTGTGTTTTTTATTGACATGCGTCCGCCCATCCAGTGCTCCTTGCTGTGAAGACCAGTCATAGATTGGGGCAGTGACATTTTTGTTATATGTATTGGTGTCATTGTGGTCAGGCAACGCACTAGCACCTTTGCTTCCATGTGCTGGGTGTTTAGTGTGCTCCTGCCCCTTTAATGGAGGGTGGGCTCCCCCAGTCATCTGCCCTTTATCTGTCCATCAGCATACATGTGCTTCCATTGAGGAGACCTTAAATTTTAGAGTTAGGACTGCAGCATACAGGAAGCCTTGACGGGGCCTGCAGCTTACACATGTATTTGCAAATGCGTGCAACTAAACCCCTGTTTTTAAACGTACTGTTAGACAGGTGAATTCGTTTTCTTGCTGATTGGTTGGTAAGTTGAGCTTGGACATTCTGTGTGTGTTTTTTATTGACATGCGTCCGCCCATCCAGTGCTCCTTGCTGTGAAGACCAGTCATAGATTGGGGCAGTGACATTTTTGTTATATGTATTGGTGTCATTGTGGTCAGGCAACGCACTAGCACCTTTGCTTCCATGTGCTGGGTGTTTAGTGTGCTCCTGCCCCTTTAATGGAGGGTGGGCTCCCCCAGTCATCTGCCCTTTATCTATCCATCAGCATACATGTGCTTCCATTGAGGAGACCTTAAATTTTAGAGTTAGGACTGCAGCATACAGGGAGCCTTGACGGGGCCTGCAGCTTACACATGTATTTGCAAATGCGTGCAACTAAACCCCTGTTTTTAAATATACTGTTAGACAGGTGAATTCGTTTTCTTGCTGATTGGTTGGTAAGTTGAGCTTGGACATTCTGTGTGTGTTTTTTATTGACATGCGTCCGCCCATCCAGTGCTCCTTGCTGTGAAGACCAGTCATAGATTGGGGCAGTGACATTTTTGTTATATGTACTGAAGTACATAGGCCTGGGAGATCAGATGATGAGGAGGGTGGCGGCGGTCTATTTGGACCCAACGGCCAGGGTCAGGGCGAACGGAGTCCTCTCGGAATCATTTCCGATAACGAATGGGATACGGCAGGGTTGCCCCCTGTCGCCCCTGCTCTTCGCCCTGACCCTGGAACCCTTTTTATGCCACGTCCGACAGAACCCTGGCATCACTGGGGTGTCCGCCGGGGGTACGCAACATAGGGTATCGGCTTATGCGGATGACCTAATGTTCACGCTTACGAACCCCTCTCCTTCTCTTCGATGCCTCCTGCGTGAGTTTGACACGTATGGCCAACTGTCCAACCTGAAGATAAATCTCTCCAAATCAGAGGCCATGGGGGTGGGGATTCCTCCACACCAATTGATGAGGCTTAAGAACAGTTTCAACCTGAAATGGACAGATGACGCCCTGAAGTACCTGGGCACCTATATACCTGCGTCTCTCTCTCGCCTATTTAAGCTTAATTTCCCCCCGCTTCTCACCAGGGTGCAGAAACTCCTGGACCAATGGGACAGCGGCCTCCATTCGTGGCTGGGCCGCTGTAACATTCTTAAGATGTCAATCTTACCCAAATTCCTCTATACCCTACAGGCTCTCCCGATCTCAATCCCGGGATCCTTTTTTAAGCAGATCAACTCGGTTTTTACTAGATTTCTTTGGGCAGGGAAAAACCCGCGCCTTAGCAGGAATATGCTATCCCTCCCGAAATTACACGGAGGCTTAGCCATGCCGGATATTCGCGTCTATTACCAAGCGACCCACCTCAGTAGGCTCCTAGACTGGTGCCGACATACAGACGCCAAGCTCTGGACGCAAATAGAGCAGTCACAGAGCATTGTCCCCCTTCATAGAGCACCATGGTGTCACTCAGCTTTGCCCATAGAGCTTAAACGACACCCGCTGATTGGCACAACAGTCAAGATTTGCTCACAGTTGTTGTCAAAACCCTCAATCTTGACTCCTGACTCACCGCTGAGACCGGTGTTGGGACACCCTCACTTTGTGCCGGGTATCCAGGATAGGAGGTTTCTGGATTTACAAGCGGCGGGATATTATCAGGCGTCTCATTTTGGTACTATGGGACGGTGGAAAACAACCGCAGAGCTATTAGACCTATCTGGACCGTACAAGCTAGACTTCATGCAAGCTCACCAGCTCAGCCACTTCCTACATGGTCTGCCGCCCCCCCCCCTGACGCGGCCTGATCCCCGCCCACAGTGCTGGAAGGACTCTGCACGGAATCAGGGACGATCCTCCATTCCTTATCCTTGACATATGACATGCTGATTACGCCAACAGCGGACAGCCCCATACCACACCTAACTAAATGGGAAGGAGACCTGAACTGCCAATTTACCGAGGGGAAGAAGAAGCACATACTCCGCTTCGCCCATAAATCCTCTCTGTGTTCTAGATTTCAGGAGACAAATGACAAAATCCTCACTAGGTGGTACAGGACCCCTGCGCTCCTCCATACTCTCTTCCCGGCGTCTTCAGACCTTTGTTGGAGATGCCGGGAGGAGAAGGGGACCCTCTTACATATCTTTTGGTCCTGCCCCCGACTGCGAAATTTCTGGAGTGAGGTCCGACGGATTACACAGGACTTTACTGACCATGTAGTGCCGAAAGACCCAGCCTACTTTCTACTTCACGCGACAGATACACCGTCGCGAATCTACCAAAAATCAGTTGTGCGACATTTGTTGGACGCTGCTAAGGCCTGCATACCACTTCAATGGAAGTCACCTCACCCGCCGTCCATTCCCCTTTGGCTTAAAAAAGTAGACGACATATGTCAGCTGGAGGACCTGATCCTCACCAACCAAGAGAGACAGGAGACTTTTAAGAAGACCTGGCAGCTATGGAATGTTTTTAAATACTCCGCAGAGGGTCAGCGACTTAGAGGCATAGACGGGGAGGACACTTAGATTAACATACGGCTAACCGTTCAGACCTGCCGACTCTATCGATGACTTGCTGGGGAGGCTGACGATCTGATGGAGATCCTTTGCGGAGGGGTGGGCTTCCCCCCCGCCCCCCTCCCTCTACCATGTCCCTGTTCGCGCTCACAGCTCCCTTCCCCTTCCCCATTCTCCCCCCCCCCCCCTTATTCTCCCGTCTTTCTTTATCTTTTCTCCTACTCTTGGTTTTTCTAATCTCTTATTTTTCCTCTCTACTATTCTGGAAACAAAAACAAAAAAAGTTGAGGGCGGCCTTGTGTAGTGTGTTGTGGCAGTGGTTAAATACAAACAGAGAGAGAGACAGGGGCTGATTTACTAATAACAGTGCGCTGCGCTGCTTCTAACCTTAATTGGTGCGCCGGATAACTCCTTCACTGGGCGCAGGAAGCAGCGGCGCACTGTTATAGTAAATAGAAATGTCAGCGGCGCTCTATTGAAAATGAATGGTTCCCTATGGGAGCCCATTGATTTGAATAGAGGTCGCCCGGGAAGTCGGATCCGACTTGCGGGCGACTCGTGTGCCGGCTGACACAGGGACAGCGCGACTCTGCGAGGCGACCTGGACACGACCTGAGCGTGAAGCAGCTGCTCAAGTCGTGTCCTAGAGGCGACTAGCCGGCCGAGAATGTGTCCAGCGCGATGTCATCGCGCTGGTCCTCGGCAGCCTCGCTGTCCCATGTTTGGTATGAATCATGAAGGGGAACTCCAGGCCAAATTTTAATGAAAAAACCGGCATGGGTTCCCCTCCAGGAGCATACCAGGCCCTTAGGTCTGGTCTGGATTTTAAGGTGAACCCCCTAAGCCGAAAAACGGCGTGGGGGTCCCCCCAAAATCCAAACCAGACCCTTATCCGAGCACGCAACCTGGCAGGCCGCAGGGGAAAAGGGGGGGACGAGAGCGGCCCCCCTCCCTCCTGAACCGTACCAGGCCGCATGCCCTCAACATGGGGGCTTGGTGCTTCGGGGCAGGGGGGCGACCTATGGCCCCCCACCCCAAAGCACCCTGCCCCCATGTTGATGGGGACAAGGGCCTCTTCCCGACAACCCTGGCCGTTGGTTTGTCGGGGTCTGCGGGCGGGGGGCTTTTTGGAATCAGGGCGCCCCCTTTAAAAAGGGGGGCCCCAGATGCCGGCCCCCCACCCTATGTGAATGAGTATGGGGTACATCGTACCCCTACCCATTCACCTGGTGGCAAAATAAGTCAATAAAAAAAAGACAACACAGGTTTGAAAAGTAATTTATTGGGCAGCTCCGGGGGTCTTTCTGCCGGGCTATCTTCTGCTAGCTCTTTTGCTAGCGGGGGTCCCAGGCTTCCTCGCCGTCTTCTTCCGACTTCGGGGGTCTTTCTGCCGGGCCCCCGCTATCTTCTGCTAGCTCTTTTGCTAGCGGGGGTCCCGGGCTTCCTCGCCGTCTTCTTCCGACTTCGGGGGTCTCTTGTTCTGTTCTCCGGTTGTTCTCCCGCTCTCCGATGCCTTCTCCTCGATCTCCGGTTCTTTCTGCCGGACGCCCTGCTATCTTCTCGCAGCTCTTTTGCTAGCGGGGGCCGGTCTTCTACGTCGCCTTCTTCCTTCTTCTCTTCGCCCGATGTTGACTCGTCGCTGTCCACCGCCGCAATGATCTGTCCAAGCAGCGGTGCCACTTTTATTGGCATGGGGCGTGGTCACCGGATGATGCCACCGCTGACCCCGCCCCCGTTTCACGTCACAGTCCCATAATTTCCCGGGACTGTGACATCATACGGGGCGGGGTCAGCGGTGGCATAAGCCGGTGACCACGCCCATGCCAATAAAAGTGGCACCGCTGCTCGGCCAGATCATTGCGGCAGTGGACAGCGACGAGGCAACATCGGGCGAAGAGAAGAAGGAAGAAGGCGACGTAGAAGACCAGCCCCCGCTAGCAAAAGAGCTGCGAGAAGATAGCGGGGGCCCGGCAGAAAGAACCGGAGATCGTGGAGAAGGCGTCAGAGAGCGGGAGAACAACCGGAGAACAGAACAAGAGACCCCCGAAGTCGGAAGAAGACGGCGAGGAAGCCCGGGACCCCCGCTAGCAAAAGAGCTAGCAGAAGATAGCGGGGGCCCGGTAGAAAGACCCCCGAAGTCGGAAGAAGACGGCGAGGAAGCCCGGGACCCCCGCTAGCAAAAGAGCTAGCAGAAGATAGCGGGGGCCCGGCAGAAAGACCCCCGGAGCTGCCCAATAAATTACTTTTCAAACCTGTGTTGTCTTTTTTTATTGACTTATTTTGCCACCAGGTGAATGGGTAGGGGTACGATGTACCCCATACTCATTCACATAAGGTGAGGGGCAGGTATATGGGGTCCCCCTTATTAAAGGGGCTCCCGGATTCCAATAAGCCCCCCGCCCGCAGACCCCGACAACCAACGGCCAGGGTTGTGGGGAAGAGGCCCTTGTCCCCCATCAACATGGTGGGCAGGGTGCTTTGGGGTGGGGAGGGCCGCAGGTCGCCCCCCCTGCCCCGAAGCACCAAACCCCCGATGTTGAGGGCACGCGGCCTGGTACGGTTCAGGAGGGAGGTAGGCCGCTCTCTCGTCCCCCCCTTTTCCCCTGCGGCCTGCCAGGTTGAGTGCTCGGATAAAGGGTCTGGTGTGTATTCTAAGGGGACCCCACACAATTTTTTTTTGTTTTTGGCGCGGGGTTCCCCTTAAAATACATGCCAGACCTGAAGGGCCTGGTATGGATTCTGGGGGCCCTCCACGCCATTTTTTTTTCATTTTTTTTGGGGGGGGGTCCCCTTTGAATCCATACTAGACCCAAGGGCCTGGTATGGACCTGGGGGGGGGACCCTACGCTGTTTTTTTTTTGGTTTTGTTTTTTGAACCGTTTTTTTTTTTTACATTTCCTTTAACAACCAGCTATAAACAGGTAAAACAAAAAATAGCCGCAAAATTGCGGTACTTGCGTTTTGGATGCGGGCCCATTGAATTCTATTACATCCAAAACACTGTTTTTGTCCTGGCAAAAAAAATCTGCAGTTGAGTTTAAAATCGTTTTTCACAAACCCTCAAAATGCCTTCAGACGCCAAAGATTTCCACGTTTCAGACGCGGTACCAGCGTTTAGCCGCATTTTAGTTTAGAAGCGTTTTTAAAGGTGACCTTTTTTTTTACATTGATAAACTCCAAATTTATTGCAAATGAGGAAAAACCATAATATATATATATATATATATATATATATATATATATATATAAATGAAATTGCTTCCATTGCATTGTGGACAATCCACAACTTGGGGCAGCTGACGTGGCAAGTGGACAATCCACAACTTGTGGCAAGTGATGTGACAAGTGACACGCTAAATACAACTACACTGCTGCTCTCAGCTGCTCATATCACTCTGGTCTCATTAAATAGCAGATTCAGAATGTTCTACTTATATTACGGAAACTATCTCAAATTTCCTGGCTGACCATGCCTTAGACCCTACCACACTTCCCATTCAATGGGAGGCCCTGAAAGCAGTTTTGAGAGGGTCTTTTATTCAGTTGGGTGCTCGACTGAAAGAAAAGCGATTAGCAGATATTACAATGGCGGTCCAAAAGCTTAGAACTTTAGAAATAGAACATAAGCGCTCAAATACGACTGAAACACTACTGGAGGTTGCCTCCGCTCGGACGTGTTTGCACAACTTATATGAATCTTCGGCCCGTTCATATGCGGGTAAATTGGCACTATATCAGTACAAATTTGGCGATAAATGTGGGAAGTCATTGGCTCGATCCTTAAATCCACAACAGACTCCTACCTTTATTTCACAGCTTCAGGGACCAAATGGAGAAATTATATCTTCACCCTCCTTAATTATGAAAACATTCAGCGATTTCTATCAGTCTCTCTACAATATACCCCCGCATCAACTACTAAGCCCATCTGTCACTGAAGAGGATAACGTGGCATCTTATATAGCAGATACTTCATTACCTTCCTTGGATGAAGATACGATAGAAGAACTAGAAACCCCAATTACTGAGGAAGAGGTCGCTAAGGCTATTGCTAACACTCCAGTGGGTAAAAGTCCAGGCCCTGATGGCTTTACGCCTAAATTTTATAAGCACTTTGCACCCTTTCTCACTCCTTTTCTGACTCGGGTATTTAATTCCATAGCAAATGGGTCTACTTTTCCTACACAAACGATGGAAGCACATATCTCACTTATCCCGAAACCAGAAAAGGATCTTTCTCTATGTGCAAATTATAGACCCATATCTTTAATTGGGGTCGATGTAAAATTTTTTGCTAAGATCTTAGCTAGCCGCCTACAACCATTATTGCCCCAATTAATACATCTGGACCAGGTTGGTTTCGTCAGCGGTCGAGAGGCTAGAGATAACACGCTTAAAGCCCTCCTGCTGACGGATTATGCCCGTACCCAAGGTATTCCTCTTTGCCTACTAACGGTTGATGCCGAAAAGGCGTTTGACCGTGTTAGTTGGAAGTTTTTAAGATCTTCTCTTCAACAGATTGGCATTGGTCCCTATATGATAGCACGGATTATGTCCTTATATCTATCACCATCAGCTAGAATTAGGGTGAATGGATCTTTGTCTCCTGCCTTCCCTATTTCCAATGGAACACGTCAAGGTTGTCCATTGTCGCCTCTGTTGTATGTTATTACGATGGAACATCTGGCAAATGCATTGCGACAAAACCAAAATATTACAGGCATTCAGGTAGGTCCTCTACATGCAAAATTGGCTCTTTTTGCAGATGATTTGCTTTTATTTGTAACAAAACCCCATACCTCTTTTCCTTCTATACTCTTAGAATTTCAGAGATTTAGTGAAGTCAGTAATTTTAAAGTCAACTATAGTAAATCAGAACTTCTTAATATATCTTTATCGCAAACAAACATCAAGCGAATATCGAAGAACTTTTCTTTCAAGACCTGTCCAGTGTCGGTTCGATATTTAGGGATTAATTTACCAGCTTCAACATCACAATTATATTCCTTAAATTTTCTCCCGATGATCCATAAAGTTCAAATGGCTTTGACATCTTATGCCTTTAAGAGACTTTCATGGTTTGGTAGAATTAATACCCTTAAGATGGATATACTCCCTCGCCTTCTATATTTGTTTCAAACTATCCCAATCCATCTTCCGGCCTTGTTTTTCCGTAAAATCCATCGGCTCTTTTTGAAGTTTATATGGAATTCAGCTCAATCTAGAATTAGCTTTGGGACATTATCCCTTCCGAAAAATCAAGGTGGGGTGGGGGTACCAGATGTTTCTATCTACCATAAAGCGACTATATTAACACGTATTATTGATTGGTTCCACCACTCCTCATCTAAGCTATGGGTACAATTAGAAGGACACATAAACCCTATAGATCTCTGTGCCCTTCCATGGACTTCGTCTATTCTACGAAAAGGCCTCTCAATTCCAGCAGATCTTACTAGGCAAACACTACATATATGGGACCACATGATACCCATCTATAAAATATCAAAACAATTGAGCCCCATGACCCCCTTCTTTGGAACACCTGATTTTTTTCCAGCCTTACACCCAACTGTATTTGGCCCTTGGAATAAACAGGAACATAGAAGAATTGCTCAAGTCCTACAGTCGGACCCATTATTAATGGTAGCCTCTTCATCTACGATACCCGCTTATAATCCTACGCATTGGCTACAGAGGCATCAAGCCTTATGTTATATACGATCTATTCCATTAAAACAAGATATATATGCCAAACCAACTGCCTTTGAATCTCTGCTTTTGCAAGAGGAGCCAATATTACACTCGGTTTCTGTATTGTACTCTATCTTGCTGTTATCAATACATTCAGATCTTCCCCCATACACACGGAAATGGGAAAAAGACCTCCAACAGACTTTAACTATATCGGATTGGCAAAAAAGTTTTATTTTGACTCATAAAATGTCAATAGCTACAAAAACTCAAGAGAAGGGATATAAACTGGTGAGTAGATGGTATAGGTGCCCCTCTACCCTCCATCGATTTAACCAGGATATATCTGATATCTGTTGTCATGAGTCAAAGGGAAATATGCTCCATATCTGGTGGGATTGTCCCCCAGTGAGAAGGTTTTGGAAATATATCTTTGATCTATATGGAAAATTAGTGGATACAACTATCCACGCATCACCCAGAGTGGCTCTCTTAACTATGATTCCAGGATCTTTAAAGAAAGCGAAGGAGGATGTGCTTAGACACTTCCTCGCTGCAGCCAGAGCAGTCATTCCACGACATTGGAAATCAACGAGAGTACCCTCCCTGGGGGAATGGGCAATCGAAATGGATTATATTAGAGATCTGGAAGGTCTGTTGGCGCGGGAAATGGGAAGAGAAGTACAGTTCTCTCATACTTGGTCCGTTTGGTCCAAGTTTCGACATTCATCTGAGTTTCCAAATTGGGTTAAGGGAAGTTCTACCACTGTTTAGCTCTGCTGGAGTGAACATAACTGTTTTTTTTTCCCCTCTCTAGTGGAATAATATCCGATCCGCTCTATAAGCTAATAGGGGAGCACCCCCCCTTTTTTTTTATTTATTTATTTATTTATTTATTTATTTTTTATCCCTCCCTTTCCTTTTTTTTTTTTTTTTTCTCTCGTAGATAGGGAAGATTTGTACTGAAGATTTGTAAGAATATATACTGTATTCTGAAAGTATGTGTAGATGGTCTCCATGTGTATATATATGTATGTGTATATATATATGTATGTGTGTATATATATATATATATATATATATATATATATATTGTTTAGGGTAAATCCCTGTAATATTTATATAAACTAATAAAATAATATTGAACCAAATAGCTAAAATCGTAAATAATACTGTTTTTGGAGCTTAGGGCGGCTCCTTATCATATACATGCAAATGTGGTAAAACACGGCATGCAAACGCCACTTTCAACCTTAGTTCAGAACACTTTGCACCAGCGTCCCGTCTACATGGGGCCTAAAAACGTCATTTACAGCTCCAAAACGCCATGGTGGCCATGAGGCCATAGGCTAACATGGGGAGATGTTTTTAAGCTGCAAAAAACGCTCAAACAAGCGGTTGGAAAAACGTCTGTGGCATGTAGCCTTATATTAACCACTTGCGCACTGCCCAGACCAAGTTTCACATTTCAGCGCTGATGCACTTTTAATGACAATTGCGCGCTCATACAACACTGTAACCCAATGAAAATGAGCTTGCTTTTGGTGCTATTTGATCACCTTTGTGTTTTATTTTTTATTTTTTTCTATAAATACAAAAGACCGAGTTTAAAAAAAAAAATTGATATTTTACCCACTTCAGCACTGGGCCTATTCTGGCACTTCTCTCCTTGATGTAAAAATCATAAATTTATGGCTATAAAATTACTTCAAAACACCAAACATTATATATTTTTTTGGAGCAGACACCCTAGGGAATAAGATGGCGGTCATTGCAAATTTTTATCTCGCTCGGTATTTGCGCAATAAATTTTCAAACGCCTTTTGTTTGCTAAAAATATTACAAAACAGTAAAGTTACGGCCAATTTTGGGGTATAATGTGAAAGATGTTGTTATGCTGAGTAAATAGATACCTAACACGTCACGCTTTAAAATTGCGCACACACATGGCATGACACCAAACTTCAGTACTTAAAAATCTCCCTAGGTCGATGCTTAAATTTTTTTTTTTACACGTTACCATTTTGGCATTACAGAGGAGGTCTAGTGCTAGAATTGCTGCACTCGTTCTAACGCACGCAGCAATAACTCACATGTGTGGTTTGAACGGCGTTTACATATGTGGGCGGGACTTACGTGTGTGTTCGCTTCTGAGCGCGAGCTACCGGGGACATGGGCGTTTTTTCTTATTTTTGTTTTTTTTTTGTTTTTGTTTTTTGACTTTTTTGTATTTCTTACTCTTTTTTTTTTTTTTTTTTGGGATCACTTTTATTCCTATTACAAGCAATGTAAACATCCCTTGTAATAGGAATGTGTGTGACAGGTCCTCTTTATGGAGAGATGCAGGGTCAATAAGACCCTGCAGCTCTCCTCCAGGCTGGAAAGCATGATATTGTTCCAAAAAAAATCACCAATCTCATGCTGACAGCCAAGATCACGGCTTGGTTAACATACGGGAACACGGCATGATGTCATAACGTCGTGCCCGCGCCTCCGACGGTCATAGAGATGACTGATGACCATCTGGTCACCAGTCATCTCCAAATCGTTCTCCGAGCCCCAGATGGCACGGGAGAGCCCGGAGAAACACCGGATGGCGGCAAGAGGGGGGGGGGAACGTCCCCTCCCCCGCCTATAAGAACGATCAAGCGGCGGAACTGCCACTATGATCGTTTTTATTGTGCACAGAATCGCCGGCTGAAAAGAATGATATCTGAATGATGCCTGCAACTGCAGGCATCATTCAGATGTCACCGCCCAAAGCCAAGGATGTCATTTGACGGTAGGAAACTGGTTAATATTTTAAAAAAGGTAATTTTCCTTCTTCATTGATGTACACTGATGAGACTGCACTGATGGGCACCGATAAGGTGGCAAGGGTGGGCACTGAGAGGTGGCATTGCTATTTGGCACTGGTGGGCAGTGAGAAGTGGCACTGCTAGGTGGCAATGATAGTTGGCAGTGATGGGCACTGGCAGCACTGCTAGGTGCCACTGATTGGCACCAGTGGTGGGCATTGATAGGTGGCACTGGCAGGGGCTACTAATTGTCACAGATGATGCAGAATTGCCTCTTCCTCTTCGGGCCCCATGTCCCTTGCACATAAGCCGGTGATTGCCTTTTTTTATGCTCACGCTGTCAGCACAAGGAGAAAACAAAAACCATTACCCAGCTTTTGTTTACATCACGTGATCAGCTGTCATTTGCTGACAGCTGATCACATGGTAAAGGGCAGGGATCGGCCCCTTACTCGGATCTGTCATCACCCGAGTCTCAGTGACTCTGTGACCACAGTGCGCGCAAAGGGGAGGACGTTTATTGACGGACTCCCGGCAATTGAGGACCATGCTGTGGCTGTCGATCAGTTATAGCGCTGATCTCAAGTGATTAAAGAGGGTCTAAATGGGCCATTGACATGCATCACAATTCAACTTAGGAATGAGTCTTTGAAAAGTTAAACTAAATAATTTGGCCACTTTATCCTTCCAAATAATTCACTTCCTGTCACATAGCCACACAGGAAGTGAGGGAAAATCCCTAACAATGTCTTTCCTTGGGGACACACAGGTCAGTCTAAATACTTTCCCCATTATGCACATTGCACTCGAGCATATTGCAGGGTACACCACAAATTATTAGGTAGTTTGGACTGTGGGGTTTATTTACTAAAGGCAAATCTACTTTAGACTACAAGTGCACTTGCTGTATATCTGAGGGGGACATGCAAGCCAAAAAAAAACAAACATCTTTGCTTTTACATGATTGTAACATCCAATCACCAGTACTTTGCCTCAGATTTTCAGCAGCTACACTTTTACTGCAGAGTGGATTTGTCTTTAGTAAACCCCAAACTACCCAATGATTTGGGGTGTACACAACAAAGTGCTAGAGTGCAATTTGCTTAATGGGGACACTAGTTAGATTGATCTGTGTGTCCCCAAGAAAAGCCATTGGTAGGGTTTTACCTTCACTTCCTGTTTAGCTGTGTGACAGGAAGTGAAGCCAATGTTAAGAAAAGGAGACAAAGGCCAAACTACAAAAAAAAATATCTAAAAAAAAAAGAAAAACACACACGCAGGGGTTCTAACACTTACTGCGTTTCCCTCAAAATGCCCACAATTAGAATTGTATGGCCTTGAGCTATTTTTAAGTGCAGTGCTCTAAATCAGTGCTTCTCAAGTACCCCCAACAGGCCATGTTTGCAGGTTTCCCTTCATCTTGCACATGTGCTTTAAATCACAGTCAATGATTTTGATTTTTGGACAGCAATTCTCGATAAGCTAAATTCACAAAACATGTCCTGTTGGGGGTACTTGAGGACTGAGGCTGAGAACCACTGCAGTAAAAAGGGAAAATTGAATACTTACCGCTCTGCATTTTTCATTTCCTGGTGACGCTCCATGGCAGCACACAATACAATCCATGCATATAATACCATGAAGGCACCAGGGTAGACAAATCACACCAGTTTTGTTTTGACATGCCAATCAGCTGTCACATTTGTTGCAAAGAAAACACAAAACAAACATCAAAACTTTCCATCTAATTTTATTGTTCAACAAAACAAAAGGGAAGGCAAAATAAAAAACATGGTCAATTTGAAACAGTTACAGACTCAACATCTTGAGCAATTTTTGGCCAAAAAAAAGCAGCAGACAATTAAATCAAAGTGAACAAACAACACACATTAACAACATCAGAATTATTTCAGGGGAACATATCTCCCCCACACCAAAAATATACAATCCACAAAAGTTAACCAATCACTTGTTTTGCAAAGACATAACAAATAAAATACACACACACACGCCTCTTCTCAAGGCAAGCGACCGAATGCTCTGTGAGCTTTATATAACATATGTTTGTGAGCTAATGAGGCAATTGAAAACACATGCACAGTCCATGAAACACCCAAAATGCAAGTTCTCCCAATGTAGAGACTGAAATTCAAAGTGGGTACACCTGTTAAGGATGTCCTTCAATTTCTAACCCATAAAAACACTCTCTGAGTGAGCATGCCCAGAAATATCCAGGCGCTGTTCACACACAAAAAGCATGCCAAAAAAAAATAACTGGCTGGGCATGTGCAGAACAACACCAATGCAGCTAGCAAAAAATAACCCCCCGTCCAAAATTAAGCACATCATCCAGCATGCTACAAAATTAGAGATGGGACAATCACCCCTCCCCCCCACCAACAAATCCCATTGCAGTCTATGGGAACTGACTTGTTAATTTTGCTAGTCCCCACTTGGCTGGCTTATCTTCTAGTTATTGGCCTTAAAATGGGGGCCCAGGTCCCACCCTAAGTGACATATATCAATGTCACCAATTTGGAAAACACCAAAAACAAAACAAGGAGAAGTGCCTTTAAATATGCCAAATTGCTTAAGGGCCATTTCACACCACATGCAGTGCATTGCGTTTTTTATGCATCCAAAATGCATGAAAAGTTGGTTATATGGTTCTAAATGGCAGTTTTTGTTCCAGTGCGTTCCAGTTCCACCAAAAAAGTAGAACATGCTGCATTTTACCTGCACTGGACTGTACTGGAACGCATCAAAACGCATCATAAACGCACTGGAACGCACAGGAACACACCTAAATGCACCAAAAACGCACTGGAACACACTTGTCCTTATCTATGGTTAATAAAAAAGAGGGGTGAAAAAAAGCACTGGACTGCATCAAAAACTTACCAAAAATGCACTGGAACGCATGAAAAACGTGCATGCAGAAAAGCACCTGGAACGCATCCGGATTGTGTTTCTATGGTGTGAACTGGCCCTAGTTCACACTATAGAAACGCAGTCTGGGTGCGTTCCGGGTGCTTTTCTGCATGCGCGTTTTTGACACATTCCAGTGCATTTTTGAGGCGTTTTTGATGCAGTCCAGTGTTTTTTTCCCCCTCTTTTCACTTAGGACAAGTGTGTTGCAGTGCGTCTTTGGTGCATTTAGGTGCGTTGCGGTGCATTCCAGTGCATTTTTGGTACGTTCCGTTGCGTTTTTGATGTGTTTTACTGGGGTCCAGTACAGTTTTGTACCTAAAAAATGCAGCATGACCAATTATTTTTTGGCTTTCTGAAATGCACTGGAACGGACTGCAGTGGTGTGAACTATGCCATTGGCATTAATGTGATCAACTTTCTTTGCGTTTTTCAGGCATCAAAAAAACGCACTGCACTGCATCCAGTGTGAACTGGCCCTAAATATCATCCCCGGGGGGTGTCTATACTATGCCTGTAAAGTAGCACATGCTTTCCATGTTTATAACAGTTGGAGAGCAAAATGACATTTCTAAAGTAAAATAATAGTAATTTAAAAGTCCTTGCGGCTGTAATAAATTGCTGGTTCCCGTCAATACAGATAAAAGTCATTGAAAGTCTTTGCTAACCAAAAAAAAATAATTCCATAATCAGGCCCTTCAGGTCTGGAATGGATATTAAGGGGAACCGCGCTGCAAATTTAAAAAAAAAATGACGTGGGGTTCCCCCCAAATATCCATACCAGGCCCTTCAGATCTGGCATGGATTTTAAGGGGAACTCCACCCCAAATTTTTAAAAAAATGGCGTGGAGTCCCCCTAAAAATCCACACCAGACCCTTATCCGAGCACATAATCTGGCCGCCCGCAGGGGAAAAGGGGGGGACGAGAGAGCGGCCCCCCTCCCTCCTGAACCGTACCAGGCCACATGCCCTCAACATGGGGAGGATGTCCCCATGTTAATGGGGACAAGGGCCTCATCCCCACAACCCTTGCCCGGTGGTTGTGGGGGTCTGCGGGCGGGGGGCTTATCGGAATCTGGAAGACCCCTTTAACAAAGGGGACCCCCAGATCCCGCCCCCCCTGTGTGAAATGGTAATGGGGTACAAATGTACCCCTACCATTTCACAAGGAAAGTGTCAAAAATGTAAAAAATGACAAGAGCCGGTTTTTGACAATTCCTTTATTAATGTCTTCTCTTTTCTTCCATCTTCTTCCTTCTTCTTCCATCTTCTTCTTTTCTCCATTCGGGTTTCTTCCTCCATCTTCATCTTCCTCTTCATCTTTATCTTCCTTCTTCCTTCGGTGTTCTCGTCCGCATCTTGCCCCGGCGTCTTCCCTTCTTCTTTCTTCTCCGGCCGCTCCGTTTGAATTGGAGGTTCCCGCTGTGCGACGCTTCAGTTCGCCTCTGGGTCCGTTTACACCCGGTGACCCCGCCCCCCTCTGACGCACATAGATTTCACGGGGACTTTCCCCGTGGTGACAGAGGTGGGCGGAGCCACCGGGTGTAAGCGGACCAAGTGGAGAACTGAAGCGTCGCACAGCGGGAACCTCCAATTCAAACGGAGCGGCCGGAGAAGAAAGAAGAAGGGAAGACGCCGGAGCAAGATGCGGACGAGAAGACCGAAGGAAGAAGGAAGATGAAGATAAAGATGAAGAGGAAGAGGAAGATGGAGGAAGAAACCCGAATGGAGAAAAGAAGAAGATGGAAGAAGAAGATGGAAGAAGGAAGAAGATGGAAGAAAAGAAAAGACATTAATAAAGGAATTGTCAAAAACCGGCTCTTGTCATTTTTTAAATTTTTGACACTTTCCTTGTGAAATGGTAGGGGTACAATTGTACCCCATTACCATTTCACACAGGGGGGGGCAGGATCTGGGGGTCCCCTTTGTTAAAGGGGTCTTCCAGATTCCGATAAGCCCCCCGCCCGCAGACCCCCACAACCACCGGGCAAGGGTTGTGGGGATGAGGCCCTTGTCCCCATCAACATGGGGACATCCTCCCCATGTTGAGGGCATGTGGCCTGGTACGGTTCAGGAGGGAGGGGGGCCGCTCTCGTCCCCCCCTCTTCCCCTGCGGCCGGCCAGGTTATGTGCTCGGATAAGGGTCTGGTGTGGATTTTTGGGGGAACTCCACGCCATTTTTTTATAACATTTGGGGTGGAGTTCCCCTTAAAATCCATGCCAGATCTAAAGGGCCTGGTTTGGATATTTGGGGGGAACCCGCACGTCATTTTTTTTTTAAATTTGCAGCGGGGTTCCCCTTAATATCCATTCCAGACCTGAAGGGCCTGGTTATGAAATTTGGGGGGACCCCCACGCTTTTTTTTTTTGGTTAGCAAAGACTTTCAAAGACTTTTCTCTATATTGCCGGGAGCCGACAATTCATTATAGCCGTGGCTGCTTTTAAATGCCTTTTTTTTCCTTTAGAAATTACATTTTGCAGGCGCACTGGCAATTTCAGAGCTGCGCCTGTTCAACTTATGCAAATTGACTTAGGTGACTTGACATTTACTAAGATTTTGCCGGCGCAGTGTCCCGGCGCATTTGAACCATTGAAATTCCCGCGCTGAGCTCAAAAAAACCTCCCGCAGCTCGAATCGGAATTGCGGGCGCAGCGGGCTGGTTTTGAAAAAGTTACTTTCCCACTCTATTTTGGGCATATTAGTTATTTGGGCAGGTGTCACTACACTTCCTCACATCACCCCACATCACCCCCATTATATTCTCAGTTCCAGCTTCTTTATATTTAGATTTTAACATGCCCTGCGCCAGGTCCATAGTAGCGCACTGAGCGCCTCCTCCCGGGCGCAGAGAACGCTATAGTAAATGGGAAATAGGGCTGCGATACTGGCGCTAATGTTTTGTAAATACCAAAACAGCCATTGCGCACGCAGATGCGCCAATACTCATGGCGCAAACGTTTGGTAAATCAGCCCCACAGTGTCATTTAATTTGAGTTAGATAAAGCAGGCAGGCGAGTCAGTTAGCTTCAGTTACAGTGTGTAGAGGATATATATGCATCCTAGGTGTTGTATATATATTTACACACTGTATTCAGTTTAGCTAGATCCGTTCCTGTTATTCTCTATACTGATAGGCAGGCAGGTGATTGTGCTAGCTGCAGTATTTTCACTTAGTGTACTGTGTCCTTTGCACAGTGTGCACCAAAAGATTACTTGAATACAATTGCTGGTGTTCTGATACAAATACAGGCAGGGCGCTGCAGTATTTTGCTTTAGTGTCCTTTGCATAGTGTGCACCTAAAGCTTACCTCAATACAATTGCTGGTGTTCTGATAAAAATACAGACAGGGAGCTGCAGTATTTTGCTTTAGTGTCCTTTGCAGTGTGCACCTAAAGCTTACCTCAATACAATTGCTGGTGTTCTGATACAAATACAGACAGGGAGCTGCAGTATTTTGAATTAGTGTCCTTTGCACAGTGTGCACCTAAAGCTTACCTCAATACAATTGCTGGTGTTCTCATACTAATACCACAGGCAGGTAGTTCAAAATTACAAACAGATTCTACGTAACAACAAACCTACAGTCCCTGTCTTGTATGCACCACCTGTATACTGCTGTTCAGAGTATATAGGGCCTGGGGGCCCCACGCCTTTCCTTTTTTTTATTTGGGTGCGGGATTCCCCTTAATATCCATACAAGACCCAAAGGGGCTGGTAATGGGCTGGGGGGGGGGATAACCATGCCATTTTTCTCAATGATTTTCATCCATATTGCCGGGACCAGACATTACATTAAAGCGGCAAGCAGTTTTAAATTATCTTTTTTCCTTTAGAAATGTAATTTTGTACAGGGACAGTTCTAAACACGGGAAACACGTGCCACTTCACAGGCATACTATAGACACCCCCCAGGTACGATATTTAAAAGGAATATTTCACTTTTTTTTCCACTTTATGCATCATTAAAATCACTGCTCCCGAAAAAACTGCAGTTTTTAAAACTTTTTTTGCATTGATACTGTACATGTACCCTGGGGCAGGACCTGGGTCCCCAAACCCTTTTTAGGACAATAACTTACATATTAGCCTTCATAATTAGTACTTTTGATTTTGAATGTTGGAGTCCCATTGTATTTAATAGGGTTCTAAAGTTCGCGCAAACATTCTGTCCGTATGCAGGTTCTGGTGTGAACCGAACCGGGGGGCGTTCGGCTCATCCCTAGTACTGTGATGTATGAACAAGAAAATAGGATTTTTTAAAACAGCTTACCTGTAAAATCCTTTTCTTGAGAGTACATCACAGGACACAGAGCTCCCGCCCCTCTTCGGGATTATACGTTGGGACACATATTGCTTTGCTACAAAACTGAGGTGCTCTCCATATGGGAGGGGTTATATAGGGGAGGAACTCACTTTGTACTTAGGGTTGCCAGTGTCCAATCACCTGATGGTGACTATCTATCTAACCCACTAAGTAATTAAGTCTCTGTGTCCTGTGATGTACTCTCAAGAAAAGGATTTTACAGGTAAGCTGTTTTAAAAAATCTATTTTTTTCTGTTTACTTGTACTCAAACTTATTGTACTCAAACGTATCAGCATTCTGTTTAACTGATAGGTGGAAACTGAATTTATACCAATGTCAATTTCCACTATGCTTTTTGCTTTTCCTATTGTGTAAAAATAATTAAATGACACCTTTAAAAAAATATATGGAAACTACAAATTAAAAGAATTAACATACCAAAATAGTCAAAGCTGCAAATACTTTCTTCTCAGTTTCCTTTTTTCTAACATCCATAAACACTTACCATAAAAGCCACGGCGATCAATCAATTTGATACGTAGAAAAAATACACACAAAGCAGAGAAGATGAGAACAAGGAGGAATGTCTTGGAAAGTAACGTTTTCATTTTGCAGCTATAAACAGTAAAGGAGAATCTTCAATGTTGAAAATCTGAAATAAAAAGATATATTTCTAATTATTAGGTAGTAGGGATGAGCTTCCTGTTCGATTCGAACATGATTTTGACTCGAACATCGGCTGTTCAACAAAGATCGAACATTATGGGGTTCGTTCGCGCCAAATTTGAGCGGCGCGTCACACCCCATAATGCACTGCGTCATCGCAGTGCATTTCTGGCTGATGATTGGCCAAGCATGCTTTGGCCAATCACAGCGCTGTCAGCAAAGAGAACAATAATTGGCCAAAGACAGGGTGCCTTTCGCCAATTATGGCTCAGGGGGTTAAGTCCACGCCCCACACTATATAAGGCCGCCTGCACGTTCTTGGCGGGGAGAGAGAGAGAGAGAGAGTGTGTCATTTCATTTACTTTGAGCAGGCAGTTTATTCAGTTAGCTTCAGTGTACTTAGTGTGTATATATATATATATATATATATATATATATATACACATCCCGGCTTTGTATATACAGTCAGGTCCATAAATATTGGGACAGCGACACAATTCTAATCTTTTTGGCTCTTTACATCATCACAATGGATTTGAAATGAAACAAACAAGATGTGCTTTAACTGAAGACTTTCAGCTTTAATTTGAGGGTATTTATATCCAAATAAGGTGAACGGTGTAGGGATTACAACAGTTTGTATATGTGCCTCCCACTTTTTAAGGGACCAAAAGTAATGGGACGATTGGCTGCTCAGCTGTTCCATGGCCAGGTGTTTGTTATTCCCTCATTATCCCATTTACAAGGAGCATATAAAAGGTCCAGAGTTCATTTCAAGTGTGCTATTTGCATTTGGAATCTGTTGCTGTCAACTCTCAATATGAGATCCAAAGAGCTATCACTATCAGTGAAGCAAGCCATCATTAGGCTGAAAAAACAAAACAAACCCATCAGAGAGATAGCAAAAACATTAGGTGTGACCAAATCAACTGTTTGGAACATCCTTAAAAAGAAAGAACGCACCGGTGAGCTCAGCAACACCAAAAGACCCGGAAGACCACGGAAAACAACTGCAGGGGATGACCGAAGAATTCTTTCCCTGGTGAAGAAAACACCCTTCACAACAGTTGGCCAGATCAAGAACACTCTCCAGGAGGTAGGTGTATGTGTGTGAAAGTCAACAATCAAGAGAAGACTTCACCAGAGTGAATACAGAGGGTTCACTACAAGATGTAAACCATTGGTGAGCCTCAAAAACAGGAAGGCCAGATTCGAGTTTGCCAAACAACATCTACAAAAGCCTTCACAGTTCTGGAACAACATCCTATGGACAGATGAGACCAAGATCAACTTGTACCAGAGTGATGGGAAGAGAAGTGTATGGAGAAGGAAAGGAACTGCTCATGATCCAAAGCATACCACCTCATCAGTGAAGCATGGTGGTGGTAGTGTCATGGCGTGGGCATGTATGGCTGCCAATGGAACCGGTTCTCTTGTATTTATTGATGATGTGACTTCTGACAAAAGCAGCAGGATGAATTCTGAAGTGTTTCGGGCAATCTTATCTGCTCATATTCAGCCAAATGTTTCAGAACTCATTGGACAGCGCTTCGCAGTACAGATGGACATTGACCCGAAGCATACTGCAAAAGCAACCAAAGAGTTTTTTAAGGGAAAGAAGTGGAATGTTATGCAATGGCCAAGTCAATCACCTGACCTAAATCCGATTGAGCATGCATTTCACTTGCTGGAGACAAAACTGAAGGGAAAATGCCCCGAGAACAAGCAGGAACTGAAGACAGTTGCAGTAGAGGCCTGGCAAAGCATCACCAGGGATGAAACCCAGCATCTGGTGATGTCTATGTGTTCCAGACTTCAGGCTGTAATTGACTGCAAAGGATTTGCAACCAAGTATTAAAAAGTGAAAGTTTGATTTATGATTGTTAATCTGTCCCATTACTTTTGGTCCCTTAAAACGTGGGAGGCACATATGCAAACTGTTGTAATTCCTACACCGTTCACCTGATTTGAATGTAAATACCCTCAAATGAAAGCTGAAAATATGCAGTTAAAGGAAATCGTGTTCATTTCATTTCAAATCCATTGTGGTGGTGTATAGAGCCAAAAATATTAGATTTGTGTCGATGTCCCAATATTTATGGACCTGACTGTAATATATATATATATATACACATATACATATACACACATACACACACACACACACACACACACTGTATCCGGTTTAGCTAGATCTCACTGTAAACTGTTCCTGGTGTACTGTTTCTAATAATATACTTCAGGCAGGCAGTTGATTCAGTTAGCTGCAGTGTATTTAGTATATAGATACATCCCGGATTTGTATATATATATATATATATTGTAAACTTTTGGGGATTATAGCTCCACGGGACCAAGTGCATAAACCGTTGAACTTGAACAAAAAGGCTTTTATTTGTAAATAAACCAAAAATAAAGCTTCATTCTGCACACAGGAAAAAATATAAAAACAAAGTCCGCTTATCTCCAGCATAAGGTAAATTCCTGCTTGTCTTCAGCACAAAACAAATTAAAGAAAAAGGCACATACAGTTTTTGTAGAGGGGTCTTCGCCCCAGAACTTCCAGAGCCCTTGCTGAATCCTTAAAAGCTCCCAGCAGACACACAGCTCATCTTCACAGGTGCAATCCCCATACTCCTTCACACCACCTCTAGCACCACTTCCTGTTTTATGAGCGGTTTCCTGGAAGCCTTTAACCCCCTGTGTGCTGACTCCCAGTGGTCAGGAGTGGAGGCTCTATCCCACCCAAATATCACTTTAGAGCCTCCAAAACTCCGGGCCCCAAATAACTCTCTATCAAGACAAAGAGGACTGCGAGCCAGTCCTCTCTGGACTACTTCTTTTGCCGAGAATTCCTCACCCACTCTGGGTGACCTCCTGAACACCATCACAACACCTTAAAGGGACCACAACCCAAATATTGGTGCTATATAGCACCCGTCCAGAACCCAACCTTGGCGTTCTGTACATATCCCCCCCTCTGCCTCAACGCGGAGGTGTTGGAGGCACCACTCGACATCATACAATGGACTTGGGAGAGGGCATCGGCATTCTGATGTTGTCTCCCGGGTCTGTGTTCTACCACGAAATTGAACTCCTGGAGAGAAAGGAACCACCTTGTTACCCTGGCATTGGTGTGCTTGTTTTGCCTCATCCAGGTAAGGGGAGCGTGGCCTGAAATCAAGCGAAACCTCCTACCTAGGAGGAAATATCGTAGGGAGTCCAAAGCCCACTTGATGGCAAGACAGTCCCGCTCTACCACAGCTTAGTTTTTCTCAGCTGCCGTCAGCTTCCTACTAAGAAAAACTACGGGATGCTCTTCCCCATTGATTTCCTGCGACAGGACTGCTCCCAACCCCTCACTTGAAGCGTCTGTCTGCACTACAAAATCCTTTGCGAAATCCGGAGCTACAAGCACCGGATCCTGGCACAATGCCGTCTTAAGCTTTTGAAAGGCTTTCTCGGCCTCGGTATTCCACTTTATCATCACTGACTTTCTGCCCTTGGTCAAGTCAGTCAGCGGTGCAGCAATGGTGGCGAAGTTGGGAACAAACCTCCTATAATAGCCAACTATGCCCAAAACCGCTCTGACCTGCTTCTTGGTTAGGGGACGGGGCCAGTCCTGTATGGCTTCCACCTTACTCATTTGGGGCTTCACCAACCTCCTACCCACAATATACCCTAGGTAATTGGCTTCCTTGACCCCAACGGCACACTTTTCCGGATTGATGGTGAACCCTGCTCTTCTCAAGGAGTCTACAACTGCTTGAACCCGGGGAAGATGGGACTCCCAATCAGTGCTGAAGATGACTATGTCATCTAAGTAGACGGAAGCGTACCGTTGATGTGGACGCAAAGTTTTGTCCATGGCCCTTTGGAACGTGGCAGGTGCAGAGTGTAGACCAAATGGCATCCCTTTGTATTGGAAGTGGCCTTCTGGGGTAGAAAAGGCTGTTTTCTCCCTGGCTTCCTTGGTCAGGGGAATCTGCCAGTACCCTTTTGTGAGGTCCAGTGTGGTAATATACCTGGCAGGACCCAAACTTTCATGGGATATGCATCAAATTTGAAGACTTCATTAAGTTTCCTGAAGTCGTTACAGAAGCGGAGGGTGCCGTTGGGTTTGGTTCCAACACGATTGGACTCGACCACTCGCTCTGTGACTCTTCAATGATTCCAAGTTTGAGCATTCTTTTAACCTCTTCAGATACTGCCACCCTATGAGCTTCTGGGATACGGTAAGGCTTTAACCGGATTTTTACATTGGGCTTGGTTACAATGTCCTGCTTGATGACGTTGGTGAGACCGGGCAATCCTGAAAACATGACCCTATTTCTTTGCAGAAACTCTTTTGCTTGCTGGGTTTGGGGTCTAGTTAGGGTGGCAGCAACCTGCACCAGGTCGATCCCTGAATGGTCCCCTGACTGTACCCCTACCACCGCGGATACCTGTTCTCTGTCTCTCCAGGGCTTCAACAAATTTACGTGATAGATTTGGTAGGGTTTTCTTTTCCCTTGCTGGTGTACCTTGTATTTCACCTCACCTACTTTTTCTACTACCTCAAACGGGCCTTGCCACTTGGCCAAGAAGTTGCTCTCCACCGTGGGTATTAGAACAGCCACCCGGTCTCCTACTTGAAACTGTCTAATTTTAGCCGACCGGTTATACATTCTTCTTTGGGTATCCTGAGTAGTGATGAGCCGAACACCCCCGGGTTCGGTTCGCACCAGAACCCGCGAATGGACCGAAAGTTCGCACGAACTTTAGAACCCTATAAAATACAATGGATGCGAACGTTCGAAATCTAAAGTGCTAATTATAACGACTATTATGCATGTTATTGTCCTAAAAAGGGTTTGGGAACCCGGGTTCTGCACCAGGGGACATGTATCAATGCAAAAAGAAGTTTTAAAAACAGCCGTTTTTCTGGAGCAGTCATTTTAATGATGCATAAAGTGAAAAAAAAAAGTCAAATATTCCTTTAAATATCGTACCTGGGGGGTGTCTAAACTATGCCTGTGAAGTGCCACGTGTTTCCCTTGTTTAGAACTGTCCCTGCACAAAATTACATTTCTAAAGGAAAAAAAGCCATTTAAAACTGCTTGCTGCTTTAATGTAATGTCTGGTCCCGGTAATATGGATGAAAATCTTTAAGAAAAATGGCATAGCTACCCCAACACACACCCCCCCCCCCCACCCCAGCCCATTACCAGCCCCTTTGGGTCTTGTATGGATATTAGGGGGAACCCCACACACAAAATAAAAAAAGGCCCTATATACTCTGAACAGCCGTATACAGGCGGTGCATACAAGACAGGGACTGTAGGTTTGTTCTTATGTAGAATCTGTTTGTAATTTTGAACAGGTACATTGTTTAAGTGTAGCTCCAGCCCAAAAATATATTTTTAAGCTTTTTGGAAAACATAGGGAAGGGTTATCACCCCTGTAACATTTGTTTTGCTGTCTGTGCAGTGTGCACCTGTTCAGAACAGTTCACCTCACTTTCCGTCCTAATGACAAATGTTTTTTGAAAATTTGGGGTTTTTATTGAAACAAGAATTGGTGATAAAGAATCAGTGGAGAGGAGACACTTTTTTCCCATATTAACTCTTACAGGAGAGAATTTGCCTTCCTAGGGGTAGATTTCCTCTCACTTCCTGTTGTATCCTTCCGTTTGCAAGGAGGAGTCGTTTGTAAGTTGAATGTTTGAAAGTAGGGGCCTGCCGTATATACTCAGCTGAAATTTGCCCCTTACATGTTGGTGTTGCCACAACACTGTGAGCCCTCACAGTTACTCTTGGTGGGCGCATGAATAGGCCCTGCTGTGAATTATTAGATCAAGAATTGTAATTGCATGCCCCTGTTGAACAGGGGCTGAAAAATTGGGCCTTTGGTGGTGGTGGTGGTGTTGACACAACACTGTAAGGCCTCACAGTTAGTCTTGGTGGGCACAGGAATGGGCCCTGCTGTGAATTATTAGATCAAGAATTGTAATTACATGCCCCTGTTAAACAGGGGCAGAAAAATTGAGCCTTAGGCACTGGTGTCACAACACTGCAACCTCTCACAGATACTGTACTTGGAGCACAGCAATGAGCCCTGTTGCAAAGTATTGCATCAAATATTGTAATTACACGCCCCTGTTAAACAGGGGCTGAAAAATTGGGCCTTAGCCACTGGTGCTGGTGCCACGACACTGCAACCACTCCCAGATACTCTAGTTGGAGTGCAGGAATGAGCCCTGCTGCAAAGCATTGCATAAAAAATTGTAATAACACACCCCTGTTAAACAGGGGCTGAAAAATTGGGCCTTAGCCACTGGTGGCGGCACCCAGAAACAAAAATGTTTGTCAGGGTCACCTGTGGCCAGGTGACAGATGCACACCGTAGGGGGACAGGAGTGCACCGCGAGGTAGTGAACCCTATGGCTGGCTTCTGCGGATAGGAAACTGGGTGGTTGTGGAAAGCGGGACCAGAGGAGCACAACCGGGATCCCAACGGAAGCGAGAGCCAAGATTCCCCAGGGCGCGGAGTCTAAGACCCAGCTGGTCTTCTCCAGGGCCTCTAGTGGTGAGGATGTTACGCTGCAGGCTGGGACCAGGTCGCGGCCCCTGGAGTTTCCTAGCTCACGCCCCGTAGGATAAGGGGAAGCAGCAGCACACGATAGAGAGAACCGAATAACAAGCCGAAGGTCAGGGGCCACAAGCAGACAAGGATAACGAAGAACGAGCCGAAGGTCAAGGGTCACGAGCAGACAGGGATAATTGGGGACAAGCCAATAACGTAACAGAGAGACAGACGTAGCACACGGCAGGCAGGAACCCAAACACACAATGCCTAACAAACACGTTGATCAGCAAAGCAGGCTTGCAGTGCACAGGTTAATATAGTGTTCAGTGATAGGGCCTGGGGTGGAGTCAGGCTGGGAGGAGATTATAAAGGAAGCCAGGTGAAGGAGGTCTGGTCTCTAGATGAACACATGAGGAGGAAGGTAAGATGGCAGACAGACATTAATGCATATCCATGACAGTACCCTCCCTCTTACGAGGCCTCCCCCTTCCCCGCCTGGGCCCAGGTTTAGAGGGAAACTTCAGATGAAACTCCTTTAACAGACGAGGTGCAAAGACCTCAGATGCAGTGATCCAAGACCTCTCCTCAGGACCAAACCCTTTCCAATGAACGAGGTACTGAAGAACGCCTTTACAGAGTCGGGAGTCCAGAATTTGACTGATCTCGTACTCCTGATTATCCTCAGAGACAGGCGCCACGGTAGGGAGAGGACGAGAGAATTTATTGAGGACTAAAGGCTTTAGAAGAGCAACATGAAAGGAGTTAGTGATTTTAAGGCTCTTAGGAATCTGGAGTTTGAAACAAACCGGATTCAGTTTAGCAGTTACCGTGTATGGACCGATGAATCGTGGAGCAAACTTCAGAGAAGGAACTCGGAGCTTGATGTTCCTGGTAGAGAGCCAGACTTTGTCCCCTGGCTGAAGAGAAGGCGGTTTACGCCTGCGGCGGTCGGCAAAGCCTTTGAATTTTTCAGCAGCTGCCCGGAGGGAATCATGAACGTGACCCCAAACGGAATTGAGAGACGCCTGA
This sequence comes from Rana muscosa, assembly GCA_029206835.1. Lineage (NCBI taxonomy): Eukaryota > Metazoa > Chordata > Amphibia > Anura > Ranidae > Rana > Rana muscosa. Next base: position 147,130,506 of record CM055126.1, on the reverse strand, counting down.
ACCGAAGCCAAAGCTGGAATGTCTGGAGAACAGATCATGGGAAGAGGAAGTTGAGGGTGTTTTCCATAAACTGTGAAAAAGGGTGTCTTCTGCGAACTGGTATTCACATGATTGTTATGGGAGAATTCTGCCCACGGGAGTAGAGAGGACCAATCGTCATGGTGAGAAGACACAAAGGTGCGAAGAAAGACCTCTAACTCCTGATTAACCCTCTCAGTCTGTCCATTGGATTGGGGATGGTAAGAAGAAGAAAAATCCAAGACAATATTGAGGGATTTGCAAAAGGCTCTCCAAAAATGAGACGTGAATTGGACTCCCCTGTCGGAAACAATATGAGAAGGGACCCCATGTAGGCGGAGAATTTCCCGAATGAAAATGGGAACCAAGGCAGGGGCAGAAGGAAGACCAGGAAGAGGAACAAAATGAGCCATCTTGGAGAATCGATCGATTACCACCCAAATGACTGTATTATTCTCAGACAGTGGGAGATCGGTGATAAAATCCATGGCAATATGGACCCAGGGTTCCTTAGGAATGGGCAAGGGCATGAGGAGACCAGCAGGAGCTTGTGTGGAGGATTTGGACTGAGCACAGACATGACAAGCTTTAACGTAGTCTTTGACGTCTGAGCGGAGATTAGGCCACCAGTAGTGACGACTGATGAGTAGGAAGGATCGGAGGAATCCAGAATGCCCTGCCACCTTGGAATCATGTCCCCAACGAAGGATCTTAGCTCTTAGCTCAGTGGGAACAAAGGTCTTACCAGGCGGAATTTTAGACTTCAGGGTGGTAGAGTGGGCAACAATGCATGAGGTGGGAATGATCGGCTCAGGTTCAGGGGCGGACTCCTCGTCCAAAGTGTCAAATGACCTAGAGAGCGCATCAGCCCGACCATTGCAGGAACCAGGTTTGTAGGTAATCGTGAAATTAAAACGGGCAAAGAAGAGACTCCACCTGGCCTGTCTAGGATTCAGACGTTTAGCATTCTGTAGTGTGACAGCAGGAAGGTAAAGTCACCTGGTTGCATCCAGGGGGGTAGATATATTTCGCCCAGATTCAGGCTTTACGCCGACTTATACAACTAGGTGGAGAGTTGTATAAGGCTAGTGGACTCATACCTCTAGGGAGAGTGTGGGGCGTCGTGCAGACAGAGATGAGGAGACCAGCTGAACCTTGTCAGCTCATTTAGGCCTCTATAAGAACTCCCAGCTTCATTAGATGTTGGCTCATGCCTGGAACCAGACCTGTGTGGACTGTCTAGGGAGAGTGAACCCCTGTGCGGTGAGGCAAAGCCTGTGTGGCTATTTGTTTGGACTTTTACTAAACCAGGGACTTAGGGACTAGGACAGCACTAGGCTGATCCCAGTTGTTAGTTAGGAAACCTGTATGTTTAGTCAGAGGTCAACTTGACCAGGATTTATTTTGGTTATGTTTCTTTTGCTTTGCTGTGTTTTGTCACTGTAAATAGGAAATAAACCGCACCTTTTTTTGATTTTGAAAACCACAACCTCCGTTTGCTGGGCCTGTTTTGTGTGGGGAGCCCATCCCGGGGGTCACACACACCCGCTGCCGAGCTAACCCCCTCACAGTTGGTGGAGAACCAGTGGCAGTTTTTTTTAAGCCAGCATGGAGGAGATACTGAAGCAGCTGGCTCTAGCAAATGCCAATCAACAGCAGACAAATGCAGGTTTGCAAAGGAGCCTTGCAGCCCAGCAGCAGACAAACGCAACTTTGCAACAGAGTCTGGAGGCTCAGCAACGAGCCCAGCAGCAATCTGAGGCCCGCTTCATAGACCTGTTGCAGAAGCAAGAGCAGAGACTACAACAACAGATGGAAGCAGTAATGCAGCAACGTCCGCAGACCAGTGAGGAAAGCCGTCCCACTAATACCGCGTCCTTTGGGGTGAGTCGTTTATTGACAAAAATGACTGGAGAGGATGATCCAGAGGTATTTTTGACCACATTTGAAAGGACCGCTGAAAGAGAAAAGTGGCCTGAGGAGCAGTGGGCTGGACTGGTGGCTCCTCTGTTAACTGGTGAATCGCAGAAAGCTTACTATGACCTAGAGCCTAACCAAGCAAAAGACTATGTGATGCTAAAAGCTGAAATATTGGCAAGGCTGGGTGTCACCCAGGCTGTCCGGGCTCAGCGTGTGCATAACTGGACTTTCCAGCTTGGAAAACCCCCCAGGTCTCAAATGTATGATCTCATTCACCTGAGCAGAAAGTGGCTACAGCCAGAGACTTTGTCCGCACCAAAGATTGTGGAACGTGTTGTAATGGATCGGTTTTTGAGAGCTCTTCCTACTGCCATCCAAAAGTGGGTAAGCCATGGAGACCCAGAGACGGCCGATGGTCTTGTGGATCGTGTGGAGAAATACTTGGCTACAGAGAACCTGACGGCCTCTTCCAGAGACACTCGGACTTTCCACCCTAAGACCAGACCATCCCCAGGGGCGGATAAGAGGATTCCAAGGGGTGAGGGGGGAGAGAGTGAGAGGGTGGGATCTCTACCCCAAGTTTGGCGAGAACAGCCTGGGAAATCAGCGGCTCAAGAGGCGGCAAGAAGGATCGTTTGCTACCGCTGCCGGCAAGCGGGACATATTGCAGCCAATTGCCCGGTTGTGGAGGAACCCATGCAGTGTGACTTTCTGACGGGCAGACGTCAGTCGCTGTGTGCGACAGTCGCATGCACTGCCATTCGAGGAACTGAGAAACATTTATGCAAAATGTGTGTTAATGGTAGAAATGTTGTGGTATTGCTGGATTCAGGTAGCCTTGTGACCCTGATAAAGGCTGAGTTAGTTAAAACAGAGGTCTCTGGGAATAGCAAGGTAGCTGTTATTTGTGTGCATGGGGACACCCGAGAGTATCCAGTGACTACAGTGTGTTTCGAGACCCCCAAAGGTACCCTCTCTCATCCAGTGGGCTTAGTATCTCAGTTACCGCATGACGCCATTGTGGGAAGGGATTTTCCGAAGTTCTGGGAACTGTGGGATGATCCTGAGCCCCTCACTGGTGCCCCTATGTACCAGGAATGTGATAGCCAGAACTCCCCTGAGAGTGGTGAGGACTCTCCGGAATTTCCCTTATCAGTATTGGCAGGGGAGACTCAAGAAACTGGAGAGGAGCCCACCTCCTCAGACGAAAACCTACCGTCTGTGGAGTTTTTTGATCTTGAGGTTCACAGGGAAAACTTTGCCACAGAACAGTTGAAAGACCCCGCCCTAATAAAGGCACGGGAAAACGTAGTGAAAATAGATGGTGAGTTAGTGAACCCAGATAATACCTGCACTTACCCATACTTCAGCGTAGAGAAGGACCTACTGTATCGGGTGGCAAAAAGGGCAGAAGAAACCGTTGAGCAGCTTGTGGTGCCCAAACCTTACAGGAAGTTGGTGTTGGAGTTGGCCCATGGGCACATTCTTGGAGGTCATCTGGGGACAGAGAAAACCCGAGAGAGGGTATTACAGAGATTCTATTGGCCGGGGGTGATGAAGGACGTAGAAAATTATTGTTCCTCCTGCCCTGTGTGTCAGAGGTTGGCCCCGATGCCACATTTCCGTAGCCCGCTGGTCCCTCTACCCATCATTGAGGTCCCGTTTGAGAGGATCGCCATGGATTTGGTAGGTCCTATAATCAAGTCTGCTAGGGGGCACCAGTACATATTAGTTATAATGGACTATGCCACCCGTTATCCAGAAGCGATCCCTCTCCGAAATACCTCGGCCAAAACCATAGCCAAAGAGCTATCTCTTGTTTTTAGCCGGGTGGGTATTTGTAAAGAACTGCTTACGGACCAAGGTACACCCTTTATGTCCCGGGTTATGAAAGAGCTGTGTAAATTGTTCAAAGTGACGCAATTGCGTACGTCTGTGTATCACCCCCAAACCGATGGGCTGGTTGAAAGATTCAACAAAACCCTAAAACAAATGTTGAAGAAAGTGGTGGATAGAGATGGAAAGGATTGGGACTGTTTACTTCCTTATTTGATGTTTGCTATTAGGGAGGTGCCCCAATCCTCTACGGGATTCTCCCCCTTTGAGTTACTGTATGGGAGACACCCAAGAGGGCTGTTGGATATTGCCAAGGAAACTTGGGAAAGTGAGAGTTCTCCCCACAGGAGTGTGATTGAGCATGTCGCCCTGATGCAAGATCGAATTGCACAGGTAATGCCCATCGTGAAGGAACATTTGGCCCAAGCGCAGTTGGCACAGCAGAGAGTGTACAACCGTGGAGCCAAGACCCGTACCTTTTCCCCGGGGGATAGGATATTGGTACTTGTCCCTACGGTTGAAAGTAAATTCCTTGCCAAATGGCAAGGCCCCTACGAGATAATGGAAAAAGTGAGCGAAGTGAATTACAAGGTCAGACAACCAGGAAGGCGAAAGCCCGAACAGATCTATCACGTTAATCTGTTGAAAGCCTGGAGGGATAGAGAGTCCCTAGTCGCAGACACTTGGTCACCAGCTCAAACTGGTTGCGTGATTCCTGAGGTTGGAATAGCAGCCACCTTGTCACAACCCCAACAACAGGAGGTTAAGGAGTTTGTGCTTCGCAACAAGGAGGTATTCTCTGAGCTGCCGGGACAAACATCTGGGGTAGAGCATGACATCATTACCCCGCCCGGTGAAAGGGTGAAGTTAAAACCCTATCGGATCCCAGAGGCTCGACGGGAGGCAATACGGGAGGAAGTACAGAAAATGCTGAACTTAGGGGTGATAGAGGAGTCCCAAAGTGATTGGTCTAGTCCCATCGTGTTGGTGCCTAAACCGGATGGGAGCTGGCGATTTTGTAATGATTTTCGTCAGTTGAACAAAGTTACAAAATTTGACACCTACCCCATGCCACGTATAGATGAGTTGATCGACCGGCTGGGAACAGCCCGATACATGACGACTCTTGACCTCACAAAAGGGTATTGGCAAATCCCCCTGGCCAAGTCGGCCAAAGAGAAAACCGCATTTGTAACCCCAGACGGGGCGTTCATATATAAAAGAATGCCGTTCGGGTTACAGAATGCGCCGGCCACATTCCAGCGGAAAATGGACCAGATGCTGAGGCCCCATCGGAAGTATGCTGCGGCTTACCTGGATGACGTAATTGTCCATAGCACAGATTGGGCCTCACATCTGCCAAAAGTGCAAGCAGTCCTGGACTCTGTTCGGGAAGCGGGGTTTACGGCTAACCCCAAGAAATGTACCATTGGGCAGGAGGAGGCCAAATATCTTGGGTACACCATTGGGAGGGGAGTAATAAAACCCCAACTCAACAAAGTCGAGGCCATCCAGAGTTGGCCACGTCCCAACAGCAAGAAGCAGGTACGAGCCTTTCTGGGAATCGCTGGGTATTATCGGCGATTCATTCCCCACTTTGCTTCTAAGGCTGTGCCCCTAACCAACCTGACGAAGGGGAAAGGGTCGGTCATGATTAAATGGACCCCCGAGGCTGAGGCAGCATTCCAATTCTTGAAACAAGCCTTATGTAGCCAGCCAGTGTTGTACTCACCCGACTTCTCTAAAGACTTTGTCGTACAAAGTGATGCGTCAGATGTGGGGTTAGGAGCAGTATTGTCCCAGGTCTGGAACGGGGAAGAGCACCCAGTCATTTACCTCAGCAGGAAGTTGAAGTCCCATGAGGTAAATTACGCTACCGTTGAAAAGGAGTGTTTAGCGGTGAAGTGGGCTCTAGATTCCCTTCGGTACTACCTGCTAGGTAGGCACTTTGACATGGTTACGGATCACGCTCCGTTAAAGTGGATGGCTCAAAACAAGGAAACAAATAGAAGAGTGAATAGGTGGTTCCTGGCCCTCCAGGAATTCAACTTCACAGTAAAGCATCGCCCTGGCGTTCAAATGGGGAATGTGGATGCTTTGTCTCGAGTACATGAATGCCTGATTGCTGGTGTTCCAACCCCGAGGTTAAAACAAGAGGGGGGGGGGTATGTGACAGCAGGAAGGTAAAGTCACCTGGTTGCATCCAGGGGGGTAGATATATTTCGCCCAGATTCAGGCTTTACGCCGACTTATACAACTAGGTGGAGAGTTGTATAAGGCTAGTGGACTCATACCTCTAGGGAGAGTGTGGGGCGTCGTGCAGACAGAGATGAGGAGACCAGCTGAACCTTGTCAGCTCATTTAGGCCTCTATAAGAACTCCCAGCTTCATTAGATGTTGGCTCATGCCTGGAACCAGACCTGTGTGGACTGTCTAGGGAGAGTGAACCCCTGTGCGGTGAGGCAAAGCCTGTGTGGCTATTTGTTTGGACTTTTACTAAACCAGGGACTTAGGGACTAGGACAGCACTAGGCTGATCCCAGTTGTTAGTTAGGAAACCTGTATGTTTAGTCAGAGGTCAACTTGACCAGGATTTATTTTGGTTATGTTTCTTTTGCTTTGCTGTGTTTTGTCACTGTAAATAGGAAATAAACCGCACCTTTTTTTGATTTTGAAAACCACAACCTCCGTTTGCTGGGCCTGTTTTGTGTGGGGAGCCCATCCCGGGGGTCACACACACCCGCTGCCAAGCTAACCCCCTCACAGTAGATACTGTAAATTCTTGTGATCGGTAAAGATCGTTATGGAGTGAGGGGAACCCTCCAAGAGATGACGCCACTCCTCTAACGCCAATTTAATTGCGAGAAGTTCCAGATCACCGATGGCATAATTCCTCTCTGCCTGAGAATTTTTTTTGGAGAAGAACGCACATGGTTGGTGTCTCTTCTCAAAGATTTGAAGAAGCACAGCTCCCACCCCCATTGAGGAAGCGTCCACTTCAATAAAAAATGCATTCCCAGGATTTGGTCTCCTCAAGAGGGGGCCAGAAACAAAGGCCTGTTTCAGGTTGTGAAATGCAGAGACCGCTTCGGGAGGCCAGTCTCTGGCATTCACACCCTTCTTGGTCAAAGCGATAATAGGCGCGGCAATGGAAGAGTAATTCCTTATGAACTGCCTATAATAATTAGTGAAGCCAAGAAAGCGCAGTGCGGCCTTGAGGCTAGCAGGAAGAGGCCAGTTGGTGATAGCCAAGACCTTCCCAGGGTCCATACGAAGCCCCGAACATGAGACGAAGCACCCCAAAAACAGGACCTCAGAACATTCAAAGGAACATTTCTCCAGCTTGGCATAGAGATTGTTCTCTCTAAGACGTTGAAGTACAGTGCGGACATGGTTTCTGTGGACGAGCAGATTTTCAGAAAAGATCAGAATGTCATCCAGATAGATGACAACAAACTGGTACAGCAGATCTCTGAAGATTTCATTGACAAAGTTTTGAAACACGGCTGGAGCATTACACAGACCAAAAGGCATCACCAGATATTCGTAATGCCCGTCTCTAGTGTTGAATGCAGTCTTCCATTCGTCACCCTCCCGTATTCGAATGAGATTGTACGCGCCTCTGAGATCCAACTTGGTGAAAATGGAGGCACCCTTCAACCTATCGAATAGCTCAGATATTAAGGGTAAGGGGTATCGATTTTTAATAGTAACCGCATTTAAACCCCGATAATCGATGCAGGGTCTTAAGGTACCATCCTTTTTGGCAACAAAAAAGAACCCTGCCCCTGCAGGCGATGAGGATTTCCGGATGAAACCTCTCTCCAGATTCTCTGCTACATACTCCGACATGGCCTGGGTCTCTGGGATGGACAGAGGGTAGGTACGACCCCTGGGTAGAGTTGCTCCGGGAACAAGATCAATAGCACAGTCAAAAGACCTGTGGGGAGGAAGCACCTCAGCTGATTTTTTACAGAACACATCCCGGTAATCGCTGTATGCGGCGGGAAGATCAGAAGAAACAGAAGTGGCAGCAACCGGAAGACTCTCCTTGGGGGTCACCTTGAGAAGACACGACGAGAACATGAGGAACCCCAGGCCAGGATCTGCCCAGAGACCCAGTCCACATGTGGAGAGTGGAGCTGTAGCCAAGGGAGGCCCAATACAACTGGGGTAGAGGCCTTGGGTAGAATAAGAAAGGATATCCACTCCTGGTGGAGAATCCCTACCGACATCCTAATGGGTAGCGTCTGGAAGCGAATAGGGCCCCCTGGGAGAACAGTGCCATCAATTGCCGAGACTACCAATGGGGTAGTGAGAGGTGAAAGGGTAAGCTTCATAGAAGAAGCAGTTCTCCAATCCATGAAATTGCCGGCAGCCCCGGAATCCAGGTATGCAAGGGTTGACTGAGGAGAAGTGCCTACATGAAGGAACACCGGCAAGAGCAGGCGAGAAGGTGATGTTTCTGGGTCCAATACTCCACCTTCCAAATGTATTAGACCTGAGCGTTTCCCGGACGAAGCGAGCAGGAGTCACGAAAATGACCCTTGCCCCCACAATAGAGGCACAAGCCCAGAGTTCTGCGCCTAGCACGTTCTTCGGGGGTTAGTCTGGTCCGGCCCAGCTGCATAGGTTCTTCAGCAGGTAGAGGATGCTCCACGGAATGAAGGGAGGGGAGCTCAGACTGGCTAGGACCCAGAGAGTGCTGGCGTCTTTTTTCTAAGGACCTCTCTTGAAAACGAATGTCGATCTGGTTGCATAATGAAATTACATCGTCCAGACCGACGGGAATGGCTCTTCCCGCTAATTCGTCTTTCACTCGGTCAGAGAGGCCATGTAAAAAGGTAGCGACCAGGGCCTCATTATTCCAGCTCAATTCAGCTGTGTGGATACGGAACTGAAGAGCATATTGCCCCACTGAACTAGATTCTTGGCGAAGACGTAAGACAGCACTAGCCGCTGAAGAAGCCCGAGCCGGCTCTTCGAAGATATTGCGAAAGAGCTTCAAGAATTCGGACAGACTGGAAACCACCGGATCGTTCCTCTCCCACAGGGGGGCAGCCCAGGCCAAAGCTTCACCGGAGAGGAGGGAAATGATATAGGCTACCTTAGCCCGGTCGGATAGGAAGCTTTGAGGCTGAAGCTCAAAATGAATAGTGCATTGGCTGAGAAACCCCCTGCAGGCCTTGGAGTCCCCAGAGAAACGGAACGGAGCTGGCAATCTTAGTGAGTGTGAGGCTGCGACTGGTGCGATAGGTACAGCCGCTGGTTGTACTTGGGGTTGCGGATTCGGGGTTCCCAAGGAGACCTGAAGCTGCTCGAATCGAGAAGCCAGATCCTGGAGGAATCGCATCTCCTGGGTCTGATTTGATTCCTGGGTCTCAAGTCTGCGAACTATGCCCTGCAATGGATCATCCGCGGGAATCGGGATGTCAGCCGGGTTCATGGCTGATCAAACTGTCAGGGTCACCTGTGGCCAGGTGACAGATGCACACCGTAGGGGGACAGGAGTGCACCGCGAGGTAGTGAACCCTATGGCTGGCTTCTGCGGATAGGAAACTGGGTGGTTGTGGAAAGCGGGACCAGAGGAGCACAACCGGGATCCCAACGGAAGCGAGAGCCAAGATTCCCCAGGGCACGGAGTCTAAGACCCAGCTGGTCTTCTCCAGGGCCTCTAGTGGTGAGGATGTTACGCTGCAGGCTGGGACCAGGTCGCGGCCCCTGGAGTTTCCTAGCTCACGCCCCGTAGGATAAGGGGAAGCAGCAGCACACGATAGAGAGAACCGAATAACAAGCCGAAGGTCAGGGGCCACAAGCAGACAAGGATAACGAAGAACGAGCTGAAGGTCAAGGGTCACGAGCAGACAGGGATAATCGGGGACAAGCCAATAACGTAATAGAGAGACAGACGTAGCACACGGCAGGCAGGAACCCAAACACACAATGCCTAACAAACACGTTGATCAGCAAAGCAGGCTTGCAGTGCACAGGTTAATATAGTGTTCAGTGATAGGGCCTGGGGTGGAGTCAGGCTGGGAGGAGATTATAAAGGAAGCCAGGTGAAGGAGGTCTGGTCTCTAGATGAACACATGAGGAGGAAGGTAAGATGGCAGACAGACATTAATGCATATCCATGACAATGTTCTTCCAAGCTATCATCGTCAATCGGATCATTGAGGAGGAGGAGGATAGTCAGTCAACATAACAGGACAGTCTCTCAGCATCAGCATCAGTCTTGAAGGGATGTGACATTTGAAAATAAATTAGTCTGTTATATCAGCTTCAGGTGTTTGGTAGCTGGTGGTGATCCAAGACTGGTTCATCTTTATGAAGGTCAGTCGATCAACAGAGTCGGTGGACAGGCGCACCCTGTGATCCGTGACAAATCCTCCAGCAGCACTAAATGTGCGTTCTGAAAGAACGCTGGATGCAGGACAGGCCAGTAGCTCAATTGCATACTGTGCAAGCTCTGGCCAGTGATCCATCCTCAAGACCCAGTAAGCCAGAGGATTTTCGGTGGGGAAGGTGTCCAAGTCTGACCTTGCCCCTAGGTATTCCTGCACCATGTATATCAGACGCTGGCGATGGTTGCTGGAACCGATCATACCTTGGGGCTGCGGACTAAAGAATTGTCTGAACGCTTCGGTCAGACGGCCACCTTCCCCACCGCTCCTTCTTTGACTGACCGAAGCCTCAGCAACTCGTTGTCCAAGACCAGGAGTTTGTAACCTCCCAGTCTCTGGGAACGCGTTGCACAGACCTTTTCTGCAAGGCCTCCCTGAGTTGTCTCATCCTCTGCTCCCTCTGCGACGGTAAGATAAGGTCTGCAACCTTACCCTTGTACCGTGGATCAAGGAGAGTGGCAAGCCAGTAATGGTCCCTCTCCTTGATCCGAAGAATACAAGGATCCTTCCACAGACTTTGCAGGATCAGGGAGGCCATGCAGCGTAGGTTAGCTGAGGCATTCAGTCCGGAGTCCTCTGGGTCACTAAGGACGACATGATCCGCAGCCACCTCCTCCCAGCCACGTACAAGTCCACTGGTTTCTTGGGACTGTAAATCATCCCTAAAAGACTGCTGCTGATGATGCTGAGTGCCAGGCTCCACCTCCATGCTGACACAATCCTCCTCCTCCTCCTCCTCTTCTTCCTGTGCGATGGGTGGGACAGAAGGAACACTGTCTGGGTAAAGGGGGCCTTGAGAGGCAAGGAAGTCCTCCTCTTCCTGCCTCTGTTCTGCCTCAAGTGCCCTGTCCATTATTCCACGCAGCGTATGTTCCAACAGGTGGACAAGAGGTACAGTGTCACTGATGCATGCACTGTCACTGCTCACCATCCTCGTGGCCTCCTCAAATGGTGCCAGGACAGTGCATGCATCCCTGATCATGCCCCACTGGCGTGGTGAAAAAAACCCGAGCTCCCCTGACCCTGTCCTGGTGCCGTAGTCGCACAGGTACTCATTGATGGCCCTCTGCCGCGTGTGCAGCCGCTGCAGCATGGCCAACGTTGAGTTCCACCTGGTGGGCATGTCACATATAAGGCGGTTCTTGGGCAGGTTCAACTCCTTTTGCAGCTCAGCCTCAGGACATCCTGTAAGCCCGGGTACCTGCCCAAGAACCGCTGCACCACCAGGTTAAGGACGTGAGCCACACAGGGCACATGGGTCAGTTGTCCCTGTCAGAGAGCGGAGAGGAGGTTGGTGCCATTGTCGCAAACTACCATTCCTGGCTTAAGCTGGCGTGGCGTCAACCACCTCTCGGCCTGCCCCTGCAGAGCAGACAGAACCTCTGCCCTAGTGTGGCTCCTGTCCCCCAAACACACCAGCGCAAGCACGGCATGGCATCTTTTTGCCTGCGTACTTGCGTAGCCCCTTGAACGCCTACGGAGCACCGCTGGTTCCGAGGACAAAGCACAGGAAGAGGCCACGGAGGAAGAAGAAGAGGAGGGGGTGGAGGACAGAGGTGTGTCACAACCAGTAGTAGCATTTTGGAGGCGTGGCGGTGGAACAACCTCCAACACTACTGCACCTTGTCCTGCATCCTTCCCAGCTGCCAAAAGAGTGACCCAATGGGCCGTGAAAGAAAGGTAACGTCCCTGTCCATGCCTGCTGGACCATGAGTCAGCGGTAATATGCACCTTACCGCTGACCGCCCTGTCCAGCGAGGCCAAGACATTGCCTTCCACATGCCGGTAGAGAGCCGGAATCGCCTTCCGTGAGAAAAAGTGGCGTTTGGGAACCTGCCACTGAGGAACCGCACATTGCACAAACTCACGGAAAGGGGGCCGAGTCTACCAACTGAAAAGGCAGCAGTTGAAGTGCTAGCAATTTAGCCAAGCTAGCATTCAAGCGCTGGGCATGTGGATGGCTGGGAGTGAACTTCTTTCGACGGTCCAGCAGCTGGGGCAGGGAAATTTGCCTGCTAGAATCGGACGTCGGTGTACTGCTAGCAGTGCGCCCGCAAGTACTTGGCTGTGACACACCTAATTCTACACCTTCATTCCTCTCAGTGCAGGTTTCAGAGAGGACTGAAGGTATAGTGGGGTTGGAGATCCCAGCTGATGAGGAGCAAGGAGAGGTCCGCTTTGTTCTTTGGTGTGGGTCTTTAAGGTACGCTTGCCAACGAGCTGCATGGCAGGTCAACATATGTCTAGTCAAGCAAGTGGTGCCCAAGCGGCTGATATTTTGGCCACGCGAGATACGCTTAAGACATATGTTGCAAATAGCAGCGGTGCGATCTGATGCACTCGACTCAAAAAAGGCCCACACCAAAGAACTTTTGAAATAACAGGCAGAGGCAGCACCCTGCACAGGCGTAGCTCTGCGGTGTGATTCAGTCGGTGTGCTGCCCTTACGCTGGCCCCCAGAGGGCATCCTGCCTCATTGGAGATGTGCCTCCTCCTCCACCTCTCTCCTATCAGGCACCCACGTGGAGTCAGTGACCTCATCATCCCCTCCCTCCTCATCACTGGAGCCAATCTGGCAGCTGCTGGAACATGACTGCCAGATTGCTGTCCTTCTTGAGCATCCCCTCTCTCTGCGCTCAGGCTACTGCCTTTCTCTAGCTGGGTATCATCATTAGACCCTTCGAAACGCTGGGCATCCTCCTGGGGCATATACCCAACACTGTGCTCAAACAGTTCAGGGGACTCCTCAGGAGGACATGGTGGGTCTAGTGAAGGAGTGACTGATGATGACATTGATACGAGGGAAGAGGACGCTTTGGCAGCTGCTTTGCCAGTACCCTGAGCCTGGGTGAGAAAGGATGAGGAGGATGAGGAGGAGTTGGTCATCCACTCTACCAAGTTTTCGGCATGATGCGGCTCAACACGTCCAGCTGCTGAAAATAAGGACAAGCGTGTCCCATGGCCACGTGCTGATGACAATAGACCTCGTCCATGACCAGCACTGTTGCCCCCAGACACAGAGCCTGCTTGCCCTCTTTTATTGGCTCACGACTGTCTGCCTCTCTTTGTTGGCCTTCCAGACATAGTAAGGGCCTGCAGGGAGATGGGAAAACCAGCCATTGGGTAGTGTATATTGTGCTGGAGGCACACAACACCCACTAACTCTAGCAGATGCCTTTATTAGAGAACAGCAATGACGGGTATATACAGGTGTATACTGTGCCACTAACTCCTGCAGATGCCTGTATTAGAGAACAGCAATGACGGGTATATACAGGTATATACCTTGCCACTAACTCCTGCAGATGCCTGTATTAGAGAACAGCAATGACAGGTATATACAGGTGTATACTGTGCCACTAACTCCTGGAGATGCCTGTATTAGAGAACAGCAATGACGGTTATGTACAGGTGTATACTGTGCCACTAACTCCTGCAGATGCCTGTATTAGAGAACAGCAATGACGGGTATATACAGGTGTACACTGTGCCCCTAACTCCTGCAGATGCATGTATTATAGAACAGCAATGACGGGTATATACAGGTGTACACTGTGCCACTAACTCCTGCAGATGCCTGTATTAGAGAACAGCAATGACGGGTATATACAGGTGTATACTGTGCCACTAACTTCTGCAAATGCCTGTATTTGAGAACAGCAATGACGGGTATATACAGGTGTATACTGTGCCACTAACTCCTGCAGATGCCTGTATTAGAGAACAGCAATGACGGGTATATACAGGTGTATACTGTGCCACTAACTCCTGCAGATGCCTGTATTAGAGAACAGCAATGACGGGTATATACAGGTGTATACTGTGCCACTAACTCCTGCAGATGCCTGTATTAGAGAACAGCAATGACGGGTATATACAGGTGTACACTGTGCCACTAACTCCTGTAGATGCCTGTATTATAGAACAGCAATGACGGGTATATACAGGTGTACACTGTGCCACTAACTCCTGCAGATGCCTGTATTAAAGAACAGCAATGACGGGTATATACAGGTGTCCACTGTGCCACTAACTCCTGCAGATGCCTGTATTAGAGAACAGCAATGACGGGTATATACAGGTGTATACTGTGCCACTAACTCCTGCAGATGCCTGTATTATAGAACAGCAATGACGGGTATATACAGGTGTACACTGTGCCACTAACTCCTGCAGATGCCTGTATTAGAGAACAGCAATGACGGGTATATACAGGTGTATACTGTGCCACTAACTCCTGCAGATGCCTGTATTAGAGAACAACAATGACGGGTATATACAGGTGTATACTGTGCCACTAACTCCTGCAGATGCCTGTATTAGAGAACAGCAATGATGGGTATATACAGGTGTACACTGTGCCACTAAGTCCTGCATATGCCTGTATTAGAGAACAGCAATGACGGGTATATACAGGTGTACACTGTGCCACTAACTCCTGCAGATGCTTGTATTAGAGAACAGCAATGACGGGTATATACAGGTGTATACTGTGCCACTAACTCCTGCAGATGCCTGTATTAGAGAACAGCAATGACGGGTATATACAGGTGTACACTGTGCCACTAACTCCTGCAGATGCCTGTATTATAGAACAGCAATGACGGGTATATACAGGTGTACACTGTGCCACTAAGTCCTGCATATGCCTGTATTAGAGAACAGCAATGACGGGTATATACAGGTGTACATTGTGCCACTAACTCCTGCAGATGCCTTTATTATAGAACAGCAATGACGGGTATATACAGGTGTACACTGTGCCACTAACTCCTGCAGATGCCTGTATTAGAGAACAGCAATGACGGGTATATACAGGTGTATACTGTGCCACTAACTCCTGCAGATGCCTGTATTATAGAACAGCAATGACGGATATATACAGGTGTATACTGTGCCACTAACTCCTGCAGATGTCTGTATTAGAGAACAGCAATGATGGGTATATACAGGTGTATACTGTGCCACTAACTCCTGCAGATGCCTGTATTAGAGAACAGCAATGACGGGTATATACAGGTGTATACTGTGCCACTAACTCCTGCAGATGCCTGTATTAGAGAACAGCAATGACGGGTATATACAGGTGTACATTGTGCCACTAACTCCTGCAGATGCCTGTATTATAGAACAGCAATGACGGGTATATAAAGGTGCACACTGTGCCACTAACTCCTGCAGATGCCTGTATTAGAGAACAGCAATGACGGGTAAATACAGGTGTGTACTGTGCCACTAACTCCTTCAGATGCCTGTATTAGAGAACAGCAATGTCGGATATATACAGGTGTATACTGTGCTGGGGGCACACAAAACCCACTAACTCCTGAAGATGCCTGAGAAAAGAATAGAACATAGAACACACTGTCCCTGTCTATATATCTCTTTCCCTGCCTGCCTATCTAGCTTAAAGAACAGCAATGACGGATATATACAGGTGTATACTGTGCTGGGGGCACACAACACCCACTAACTCCTGCAGATGCCTGAGAAAAGAATAGAACATAGAACACACTGTCCCTGCCTATGTATCTCTTTCCCTGCACGCCGGAACACACTGTACAAGGCCGCCACGCTGGCGGCCTTTTATAGTGTGGGGCGTGTACTAAACCCCCCTCGAGTCGATGTTCGAGTCGAGCGTATGTTCAACTCGAACACGAAGCTCATCCCTAGTCTATACCACAAAATTGGATGAGGGATGGGTCTTGCTGATGTTTCTCTTTAAAGTGTAATGACACACTATGATATTTGAAACCATTTTTTATATTCATAAGGTGCTCTGCTATGCGTACCCTCAGTAGTCTCTTCGTTCTATCTACATAAAATAGCCCACAAGGGCACCACATAAGATACACCACATAAGAAGAATTACATGAAATAAACTTTTTAATGTCAAAGGTTTCTTGATCACTATTAGTGATACTCATTGTTCCTCTATTTTGTACCTTAACTGTTCTACAGCACTTGCATCTCCTACATGAATAAAACCCTTTCAGGTCAATTCTTAGGGTGCATTCATTTGACGGATCCAGAATCTTTCGCACTACCCTATCACCAAAGTTTGGGGCCTTTCTATATATAAATCTTGGCACATCTGGTAAGGCTAATCCCAAATGTCTATCTCGGCCCAAGATATGCCAATATTTTTTGAAAATGGTCTCAATCTCCCTGTATTGATAGTGAAAACCTGTTATGAAGCCCCATTGATGTTGTCCATCATTTGGTCGATCCGCTTTTTTATTATTGAAGCATTGACTTCTTGGGGCATCACCTATTTCTTGTATTCATTTTTTGAGTGGTTCTTCTCGGTAACCCTTCTGTATAAACTTTTCTTTTAAAGTGTCCACTTGAGTAAAGAACTCCTCCTGGTTAGTGCAGTTCCGGTGTACTCTGAGTATCTGACCTTTTGGGATATTTTGTATCCAGGCGGGGTGATGCCAACTTCGAATTGAGATGTAACTATTTCGATCTGTGGGTTTAAAATACACCCGAGTACTCAGACCTTCTACTTCCCTCTTGATGGTGACATCAAGAAAATTCACCATTTCATTGCAAATCTGGTAATCCAATTTAATGTTGTTATTGTTCTTATTCAGCAATTCTAAGAATTCAATCACAGATTCCTTTGAGCCTTCCCAAATAAATAGAAGATCATCGATGAACCTCCGATAAAATCGTAATTGGGGTCTCTGATTCCTGAAGATTTGCTTATCTTCCCACTCGGCCATAAACAGGTTGGCTAGGCTGGGGGCAAATTTAGCCCCCATCGCCACGCCAACCTGTTGTGAGATGAAACAGTCATGGTACCAGAAATAGTTGTGGGACATACAAAAGTCCAGTACTTGTCCTAAGAAATGTTTCTGCATATCCGGAATGTCATCTCTCCTGCTCAAAGCCCAGTTTAATGCAAGAGCTGCATCTTCATGCTGTATGATGGTGTACAAGGCTGATACATCTGCTGTGACTAAATAAGTCTCAGAATCACCCTTAATTTTTACCTTTTCCAATAATTGTAATTAATCAGATGTATCTTTTAAGTAGGCCTTTGTATCTCTTACGCTGGGTTGCAGGAAATTGTCTAAGTATTCACCCAGTCTGGACGACACAGATCCTATTCCATTCACGATTGGACGTGCTGCTGGGTTCAGGGCATTTTTATGTATTTTTGGCAATGTATAGATTACCGGGATTCTACAGGCTGAGGGGACTAAATATCTTTTTTCTTTCAGATTCAAAGCATTGGTCATATATCCCCATTTAACCAAAGTAGCCAGCTGTATCCTATATGCTTCTGTTGGATCCGATCCCAATTTCTTATATGTGATCTGATCTCCCAATAGTTCCATCAGTTGATTATGGTATATTAGTTTATCCATTACCACTACCCCTCCACCTTTATCCGCTGGTCGGATAATAATGTCTTTTTTTTTTCTCAAGAGTATTGACATCTTCTTTGATATATTCAGGATTCACTTTCTTCTTTTTTATAGGGAGTTCTTCAATATCTTTTAAAACCATATGTTTAAAAACTTCAATAAAATGATTATTGGAATTTTGTGGATTAAAAATTGATTTATTTTTGAGACCACTATCTATTCTGTTGGGTGTGTTGTAGTTCCTTATTGCAGGGTTAGCAGGATGATTTAAAAAATACTTTGTCATGTTCAATGTTCTGATAAACTTATGAGTGTCAATGTATATCTCGAACTTGTTCGTGATTTTTTTGGGGGCACATTTCAGCCCCAAATTTAGTATATTCAATTCCTTCTGGTCCAATTCTACCTTACTCAGATTGAATATTCCAGTATTTAATGATTTCTCATCCTTTTTATTGGATTGTTTAGATCGGCCTGCCCTGCATCCTCTTCTTCTCTTTAGTGGGGCATAGTTTCCCTGTTTGGGAACTGTGGTGGTCCACTCCTGCCATTGCCTCTGTTGTGCGTTTGGTGATTGCTCCTCCTCGGTGTACTCCCTCGCCCTCTCCCACCCCTCCCTCGTTGTCATAAAAAAGATTCCCGTTGATAATTTTCATCCAATTCTTCTTCTGCTAGTGGTTCATATCTGTTATAGACAGGAACCCGATTTCTGGGTTCTAGAGGGTATTCAGGTGGGGGTTGGTACCAATACTGTTGTTCTTGGTAGGGTCCATATCCATACGAGTCATTTCTTCCATATGGATGGGTCATTCGGGGTGATTGATAATTCTCATTATACAGGTAACCTCCCCTTCCATAACTTACTGGACCCGGGGAATGTGTATTTCCTCCATATTATCCACCCCTATTGCCCTGGGGCGTGCCTCCTCGAGGCTGACTTGTGGATGGCTGTTCTCCTTTATTACCACCTCCTTTTACATTAGTGTTCTTTACGATCACCTTTTTTGTAACAGTAATAGTTTCTTTCTGGACCTCACCACCATCTGGTAATTGTTCATTGCCAAGATTAGTACTTTGCCAGACATATATACTATTAGTCTTGAAATCATTAGAGTCTCTATTATTTCTTAACTTTCCTTTTTTGTGTGTCACAATCTATTTTTTCCAGTTTTTTCTTCATGTTACTATTAAATTCCTTCACCATATTAGAATCATTTATGGGTTCCAACTTTTCCTGTATGGTTTTAATTTTTTCATTAAGTCTACTCAATTAAATTTGTTTCCTTTTCAAGACCAAACTCTGTAATTCCCTACCTAATCTATTAAAAAATTCAAGCCATTCGTCCATATATTTTGGGTCATTGAGGCCATCCTGAGGTGAAACCTCCCACCTCAGGCTCCTAAAAATCAAACTTTCCCTCCCATAGTGCTCAAAAGTAAACACATCCCACCATGTCTTAACCTGTTTTTCAAGCAGGTTATCCAGGTTTTTAAGCAATCCCGGGTAGTCTTCCTCGCTCTCTGCCATCTCTTGGTTAGCTGAGAAGACACATTCAGGATTCATCTGTCTGTTAGACAGGTAGTTAATAGCTTCCATAGCAGCAAGTGGTTAAATATTAATAATGTGAGAAACGGGTACCCCTTAACTGTGCCCTTCCTATGTACCACCACTGCGCTTATGAGAAGAAAAATAATAATACACCACCTAAATAATGAAAAAGAAGCCACTCTAAATAAATAAATATATGTCAATAGTGTCAAATCTAAAAGGAAACTGACACTATTGACATATATTTATTTGTTTAGAGTGGCTGCTTTTTCATTATTTAGGTGGTGTATTATTATTTTTCTCATAAGCGCAGTGGTGGTACATAGGAAGGGCACAGTTAAGGGGTACTGGTTTCTCACATTATTATTATTTAACCACTTGCTGCTATGGAAGCTATTAACTATCTGTCTAACAGACAGATGAATCCTGAATGTGTCTTCTCAGCTAACCAAGAGATGGCAGAGAGCAAGGAAGACTACTTGGTATTGCTTAAAAACCTGGATAACCTGCTTGAAAAACAGGTTAAGACATGGTGGGATGTGTTTACTTTTGAGCACTAAGCCCAAGACCAAAGGCCAAAGAGGGCAATCTGCACATCTAAGAGACTGATGTATGACACACTGGGTGAGTTGAGAAGAGATTGTCTTTACTACTCAAAGGCCTCAAGAGAAGCCAATTCCTTTGACCCTAGTTTTGGTGGAAAGCAACTCTAGCCCACCCCCTGACACACCTTGGTGGGAGGCCCTCCTGGCAGAAACGTACAATAATAAATGTTCTATTATATTATATAAATCTGGTTCTCTGCTATGCCTGTTTGTTGTTTTTATGTGACTACTAACCTAATTTTTTTCTGTATCCCATTGTATCTGCAAACCTATGTACCAAGTTATGGACAAATGTGGTCACTGAACTCAGTCCCTCCTATGGGCGATCAAAGATTTTTTGGTGGAGGAGTATGTAGCCTGGTATGCTGCCAGCTGTGTTTGCCTCTCTCCGATCACTTTCTCCCCTCCCCACTGCTGTGTTACTGCCGAGAGGAATGCCGGTGTCATGCCGGTCTCACGGTCCTCAGGACCACCCCACCAGGAGGTGAGCAAGCCGGGGTCCAGTAGCGGATATAGCAGGTAAGGATCAAACAGAAGCGTAGACAGTAAACAAGCCAAAAGGTGGGTAACAAGTAGTTGCAGGTTGAGATCAGTAACAAGTGGTAGTAAAGATACGAATGGCAGCAGGGAAAACAAAAGCAAGATACTAACTGGAGAGAGCACAATAATCTGGCAAACAGAAAGTGCAGAGACATGGCTTAAATCAGAAAGTTCATGGGAGGAGAAAATAATTCAAGGTTCAGAACAAACAAGGTTCAAGGCAGGATCATCCAAGGAATTTTCCATTGACCTGTCCAGCATTTCAAGTGGCTCAGCAAGAAGAGACATTGCCTGACACAGCAGAGGCTCTGGGTTTAAATCCAGGCCCTGACAGCTGGGCTGTGTGCACTTCAGCTGGCTCTCTCCTTTTGCTTTCTTGCTGCCGTGTGCGCTCGATCCCTCGTTCTGGCTGTGTGTGTGTGTGAGCACTCTGCTCATCTTCTCTTTCCGCTTAAATGTGTCTTCTGCAAAGAATCATGGGAGATGTAGTCCTCAAGCAGCACAGTACAATACAAAGTGAATTGGGGTTATAGGCTGTGGACCTTAATACCCAGGATTCCCTGCAAATAGGAGGAGGAGAGGGAGAGTTTTTCCTGGGCATATGATGAGACCCACCTGGCAGTCCAATGCAGGGTGTCAATGAGTGCAGACCTGTTGCTGTCTGGGTCTGTGCTGCCACTGAGAGAGGGAGCTAGTGAGAGTTTATTGCTGCTGGAAACTGGAGCTAAAGAAGCGGTTCTCAACTTGTGGGTTACGACCCCTTTGGGGTCGAATGCTGATTTTCCAGGGTTTACGAAATCCCGGGCTGTTCCTGGAGCTCGTGCCACTCTCCCAGCCCTTTTGCGGCCACCCAGCAGGGCTGTCCCTGGAGCCTGTGGCCACCCAGCATGGCTCTCCCTGGAGCTTGTGGCCGCCCAGCAGGGCTGTACCTGGAGCCTGTGGCCACCCAGCTGGGCTGTTCATGGCACAGCATGGCTGGGGGGCGGAGGCTAGAGAAAGTCAACTGGTGAGGAATGTAAAGTGGGAGGGAATGGAAGAGACCTTATCTCCTGATTTCGGCATAGGTGTCACTGATGCGAGATATCACGGTTCCGGAGACAAAGTAAGTAACACTGCCTGTGATTATAAGTGCCATTAATAGTCCCCACTACAGTTCTCAGATTAGCAGATGACCTTGATCAAGAGCACCTAAGTTGAATGAACAGAACTCCCCCCAGCACTGCCACTGATCCAACCCCTCATCCCCCACCCCCACCAGCATTGCCACTCATCCCATCCCCCCCCCCCCAACAAGGAGCAAGAGAAGGAAAAAAAAGAGAGAATGCATGGAAGAGAGTGGAAAAGAGGGGAAGGAGAAAAAGGGAGAGAAAAAATTTGAGAAACGAAAAAATACGGATAGAGAAAGAGAGAGAGAGATAGGGGAAAAAAACAAGAAATAAGGATAAAGAGAGATAAAAGGGAAAGAAAGGAGAGCAAAGAGAGTGGCACATCCAAAAATTTACCAGAAGGGGTTTTAATACTGTATGAGTTGAAGAGACTCAGGGAGCACTAAATGTCCACGGGTTAGGAATGCAAATTACCGTACTTGTCTTGCTTTAGATGCTGACAACACACGCTACGAAAATAGGGGTCCCCACAACTTGAGAAATTTTATCAAGGGGTCATGGCACTAGAAAGGTTGAGAACCACTGAGCTAGAAGGACCCGTTGTGGTGTGTGCCTACACCAGTGTGGACTCGAGCTGAGAGACTGAGCTTGTGAGGACCTGTTCATAAGGACCTGATCGTGAGGACTGATTGTAGTGTAGGTTTTTAATAGTTATTGATTTAAGGAGTAGCACCCTCCTAGATAGGTGCTAGGTGTAATGACAGGGGTTAACGTCGTTTAGATATATTCCATTTCTGAACACACAGCAGTTATCAGACACTCCACAGTCAGACGACCGCTTCCCATAGGAATAATCCTTCCAGATATACGAGACAAACACTCTGTATGAAGTTTCCAGCAGGTCTGACCTTCTTTATTGACAAACTTCAAGTTTTATACACACAGAGAGGAGGTTCTTACATTCCTCATTTTCCTCTGACAATACACCTTTGACCAGACCTAATTTACATGAGCTAATTAACTACAGCTGATGACTCAGACACATGACCTTTAGGCTAGCCTCACTGTCTTTTAAACTACAGTACCCAGTATCAAAGGACTTCACACAATAGTTACATAACGAGCTCCCAATACACATCTGACAGCTCTTAGCAGACAACAGGTGGGTTTATTAGCTAATCCCTTTACATCTTAAATGACTATGCATAACCTTTATGTTCCTCAGACTGTCTGTCTGCTAGTTTATAATACCTATAATTACAGACTTAATTACCACAAGCCACAATAGACAATAGAATACAATCACACCCTACCCCATCACAGCAATTAGTACACAGCAGCCAACACACAATATACACACAATATATACAATGTATATACAGCATTGAATCTGACTAGCACAGATCATAGTGGGGTTCTCATTCACCCTGTGCCCAAAGTGACCCCTGTCACACTGGGATTAGATAGATTTAGTGTTAGTGCACTGTATTTTTGCAGAGCTGTGTTTGATAGGTAAATTTTGTTGCCTCACTGTACACAGTCTGGCTGTAATTGTTAGGTAAATTTAGTTTACTCACTGTAATCAGTGCAGCTGCATTCTACTAGTTAGGTCTGTTCGGTATGCTCAGCTGCTGCCAGCCTAATAGCTCCCTCTGTCTCCAGAGAGCTTGAGAAGCTTCTGGATCATGGGTATGGAGTCATGCAGATGGCAGCATGAATACTGATACAGCCCTGGCCAATCCCAGAGAGACAGGCTCTGAAGGCATGCTGGGAGACTGTATATATTCTGTGAGCACACTAAGTTCAGGATCTTTTCCTGGAAAGGGTCAGTCCAGCCTGGAGGGGCTGGCTGCCCTCTAGGGCATTGCTGCCACAAGTCTGCTGTTGTGAAGTGGGTAACCTGAGGGCCTGGATGCAGAGACCTTGAAACTAAAGCGAGAGCTGACTGAGGGGGCTGTCCACTGAAGATCTGGTATGTATCACCGGAGTCAAGTGTCACTTGGAAGTTGGAAGGTGGCAACCAGCTATCCTTGGACCTTGTGTGGGTACAGCGCTGTTGAGAGAGCTTGGGAACTTTTGGGCTGCTGCCACTCTTCTGGTGCTAGAGTTATCTGTGAGTCTGTTTAAAGGGGACACCGGCTGGTGTCCTAAAGAGCTTGGTGCATTTAGTTCTCTGCAATGGGACTCTGATCTTGTGACTCTAAGAAAGGAATTTGCAGTTCATTACTACCACTACTATCTCAATGCTAAAGTTCACTGTTTGTTGCAAGCACAGATTTTATTACAGCTTTTTCAGAAAGAATACTTGGTCCCCAAGTTGAAATTCTTTTGCTGTTTTTTGGAGTATCACTTATTCCTTCACCCCTATCCAAGTTCTCCAAAATAAAACAAAAACAACACCCCTACACTAGGGATGAGCGAACACCCCCCGGTTCGGTTCGCACCAGAACCTTCGAACGGACCAAAAGTTCGCGCAAACGTTAGAACCCTATTAAATACAATGGACGCGAACGTTTGAAATCTAAAGTGCTAATTATAACGACTAATATGCATGTTATTGTCCTAAAAAGGGTTTGGGGACCCGGGTTCTGCCCCAGGGGACATGTATCAATGCAAAATGAAGTTTTAAAAACTGCCGTTTTTCGGGAGCAGTCATTTTAATGATGCATAAAGTGAAAAAAAAGTGAAATATTACTTTAAATATCGTACCTGGGGGGTGTCTAAAGTATGCCTGTGAAGTGGCATGTGTTTCCAGTGTTTAGAACTGTCCCTGCACAAAATGACATTTCTAAAGGAAAAAAAGCCATTTAAAACTGCTTGCGGCTTTAATGTAATGTCTGGACCCGGAAATATGGAAGAAAATCTTTGAGAAAAATGGCATGGCTACCCCACCAGCCCCCCCCAGCCCATTACCAGCCCCTTTGGGTCTTGTATGCATATTAAGGGGAACCCTGCACACAAAATAAAATAGGCCCTATATACTCTGAACAGTAGTATACAGGCGGTGCAAACAAGACAGGGACTGTAGGTTTGTTCTTAAGTAGAATCTGTTTGTAATTTTGAACACGTACATTGTTTAAGTGTAGCTCAAGCAAAAAAATCTATTTTTAAGCTTTTTGGAAAACATAGGGAAGGGTTATCACCCCTGTAACATTTGTTTTGCTGTCTGTGCCCCTTGTTTAGAACATTTCACCTCAATTTCTGTCCCAATGACAAAAGTTTTTGAAAAGTGGGGTTTTTATTGAAACAAGGATTGGTTATAAAGCATCAGTAGAGAGGAGACACCTTTTTCCCATATTAACTTTTACAGGAGAGAATTTCCCTTCCTAGGGGTAGATTTCCTCTCACTTCCTGTTGTCTCCTTCCGTTTGCAAGTAGGAGTCGTTTGTAAGTTGGATGTTTGAAAGTAGGGGCCTGCGGTATATACTCTGCTGAAATTTGTCCCTTACATGTTGGTGTTGCCACAACACTGTAAGTCCTCACAGTTATTCTTGGTGGGCGCTGGAACGCCCTGCTGTGAACTATTATATCAGGAATTGTATTTACATGCCATTGTTGAACAGTGGTAGGAAAAATTGGGCCTTTGGTGGTGGTGCTGGTGCCACAACACTGTAAGCCCTCACAGTTACTCTTGGTGGGCGCATGAATGGGCCCTGCTGTGAATTATTAGATCAAGAATTGTAATTGCATGGCCCTGTTGAACAGGGGCTGAAAAATTGGGCCTTTGGTGTGGTGGTGTTGTCACAACACTGTAAGCCCTCACAGTTACTCTTGGTGGGCGCATGAATGGGCCCTGCTGTGAATTATTAGATCAAGAATTGTAATTACATGCCCCTGTTAAACAGGGGCAGAAAAATTGGGCCTTAGGCACTGGTGCCACAACACTGCAACCCCTCACAGATACTGAACTTGGAGCACAGCAATGAGCCCTGTTGCAAAGTATTGCAACAAAAATTTTAATTACACGCCCCTGTTAAACAGGGGCAAAAAAATTGGGCCTTAGGCACTGGTGCCACAACACTGCAACCCCTCACAGATACTGAACTTGGAGCACAGCAATGAGCCCTGTTGCAAAGTATTGCATCAAAAATTGTAATTACACGCCCCTGTTAAACAGGGGCAGAAAAATTGGGCCTTAGGCACTGGTGCTGGTGCCACGACACTGCAACCTGTCCCAGATACTCTAGTTGGAGTGCAGGAATGAGCCCTGCTGCAAAGCATTGCATCAAAAATTGTAATTACATGCCCCTGTTAAACAGGGGCTGAAAAATTGGGCCTTAGCCACTGGTGGCGTCACCCAGAAACAAAGAAGTTCTTCAAAGCTATCATCAAGAATCGGATCATTGAGGAGGAGGAGGATAGTCAGTCAACATAACAGGACAGTCACTCAGCATCAGCATCAGTCTTGAAGGGATGTGACATTTGAAAATAAATTATTCTGTCATATCAGCTTCAGGTGCTTAGTAGCTGGTGGTGATCCAAGACTGGTTCATCTTTATGAAGGTCAGTCGATCAACCGAGTCGGTGGACAGGCGCACCCTGTGATCCGTGACAAAGCCTCCAGCAGCACTGAATGTGCGTTCCGAAAGAACGCTGGATGCAGGACAGGCCAGTAGCTCAATTGCATACTGTGCAAGCTCTGGCCATTGATCCATCCTCAACACCCAGTAAGCCAGAGGATTTTCGATGGGAAAGGTGTCCAAGTCTGACCTTGCCCCTAGGTATTCCTGCACCATGTATATCAGACGCTGGCGATGGTTGCTGGAACCGATCATACCTTGGCGCTGCGGACTAAAACATTGTCTGAATGCTTCGGTCAGACGGCCACCTTCTCCACCGCTCCTTCTGCTACTGACCGAAGCCTCTGCAACTCGTTGTCCAGGACCAGGAGTTTGTAACCTCCCAGTCTCTGGGAACGCGTTGCACAGACCTTTCTGCAAGGCCTCCCAGAGATGTCTCATCCTCTGCTCCCTCTGCGATGGCAAGATAAGGTCCGCAACCTTACCCTTGTACCGTGGATCAAGGAGAGTGGCCAGCCAGTAATGGTCCCTCTCCTTGATCCGAAGAATACGAGGATACTTCCGCAGACTTTGCAGGATCAGGGAGGCCATGCAGCGTAGGTTAGCTGAGGCATTCGGCCCGGAGTCCTCTGGGTCACTAAGGACGACATGATCCGCAGCCACCTCCTCCCAGCCACGTACAAGTCCACGGGTTTGTTGGGACTGTAAATCATCCCTAAAAGACTGCTGCTGTTGATGCTGAGTGCCATGCTCCACCTCCATGCTGACACAATCCTCCTCCTCTTCCTCGTCCTCTTCCTGTGTGATGGGTGGGGCAGAAGGAACACTGTCTGGGTAAAGGGGGCCTTGAGAGGCAAGGAAGTCCTCCTCTTCCTGCCTCTGTTCTGCCTCAAGTGCCCTGTCCATTATTCCATGCAGCGTATGCTCCAACAGGTGGACAAGAGGCACAGTGTCACTGATGCATGCACTGTCACTGCTCACCATCCTTGTGGCCTCTTCAAATGGTGCCAGGACAGTGCATGCATCCCTGATCATGCCCCACTGGCATGGTGAAAAAAACCCGATCTCCCCTGACCCTGTCCTGGTGCCGTAGTCACACAGATACTCATTGATGACCCTCTGCTGCGTATGCAGCCGCTGCAGCATGGCCAACGTTGAGTTCCACCTGGTGGGCATGTCACATATAAGGCGGTTCTTGGGCAGGTTCAACTCCTTTTGCAGCTCAGGCAGCCGAGCACTGGCATTATATGATCTGTGGAAATGCACACAGACTTTCCTGGCCTGCCTCAGGACATCCTGTAAGCCCGGGTACCTGCCCAAGAACCGCTGCAGCACCAGGTTAAGGACGTGAGCCACACAGGGCACATGGGTCAGTTGTCCCTGTCGGAGGGCGGAGAGGAGGTTGGTGCCATTGTCGCAAACCACCATTCCTGGCTTAAGCTGGCGTGGCGTCAACCACCTCTCGGCCTGCCCCTGCAGAGCAGACAGAACCTCTGCCCCAGTGTGGCTCCTGTCCCCCAAACACACCAGCGCAAGCACGGCATGGCATCTTTTTGCCTGCGTACTTGCGTAGCCCCTTGAACGCCTACGGAGCACCGCTGGTTCCGAGGACAAAGCACAGGAAGAGGCCATGAAGGAAGAAGAAGAGGAGGGGTGGAGGAGAGAGGTGTGTCACAACAACCAGTAGTAGCATTTTGGAGGCGTGGTGGCGGAACGACCTCCAACACTACTGCACCTTGTCCTGCATCCTTCCCAGCTGCCAAAAGAGTGACCCAATGGAACGTGAAAGAAAGGTAACGTCCCTGTCCATGCCTGCTGTCCAGCGAGGCATTGACATTGCCTTCCACATGCCAGTAGAGAGCCGGAATCACCTTCCGTGAGAAAAAGTGGCGTTTGCGAACCTGCCACTGAGGAACCGCACATTGCACAAACTCACGGAAGGGGGCCGAGTCTACCAACTGAAAAGGCAGCAGTTGAATTGCTAGCAATTTAGCCAAGCTAGCATTCAACCGCTGGGCATGTGGATAGCTGGGAGTGAACTTCTTTCGACGGTCCAGCAGCTGGGGTAGGGAAATTTGGCTGCTACAATCGGACGTCTGTGTACTGCTAGCAGAGTGCCCGCAAGTACTTGGCTGTGACACACCTAATTCTACACCTTCATTCCTCTCAGTGCAGGTTTCAGAGAGAACTGAAGGTACAGTGGGGTTGGAGATCCCAGCTGATGAGGAGCAAGGAGAGGTCCGCTTTGTTCTTTGGTGTGGGTCTTTAAGATACGCTTGCCAACGAGCTGCATGGCAGGTCAACATATGTCTGGTCAAGCATGTGGTGCCCAAGCGGCTGATGTTTTGGCCACGCAAGATACGCTTCAGACATATGTTGCAAACAGCAGCGGTGCGATCTGATGCACTAGACTCAAAAAAGGCCCACATCAAAGAACTTTTGGAATAACGGGCAGAGGCAGCGCCCTGCACACGCGAAGCTCTGTGGTGTGATTCAGTCGGTGTGCTGCCCTTACGCTTGCCCCCCGAGGGCATCCTGCCTCGTTGGAGATGTGCCTCCTCCTCATACTCCTCCTCCTCCTCTCTCCTTTCAGACACCCACGTGGAGTCAGTGACCTCATCATCCCCTCCCTCCTCATCACTGGAGCCAATCTGGCAGTATGCTGCAGCTGCTGGAACATGACTGCCAGATTGGTGTCCTTCTTGAGCATCCCCTCTCTCTGCTCTCACGCTACTGCCTTCCTCTAGCTGGGTATCATCATCAGACCCTTCGAAACGCTGGGCATCCTCCTGGAGCATGTACCCAACACTGTGCTCAAACAGATCGGGGGACTCCTCAGGAGGACACGGTGGGTCTAGGGAAGGAGTGACTGATGATGACATTGATACAAGGGAAGAGGACGCTTTGGCAGCTGCTTTGCCAGTACCCTGAGCCTGGGTGAGAGAGGATGAGGATGAGGAGGGCTTGGTCATCCACTGTACCAAGTCTTCGGCATGATGCGGCTCAACACGTCCAGCTGCCGAAAATATGGACAAGCGTGTCCCATGGCCACGTGCTGATGACGATGCACCGCGTCTACGACCAGCACTGTTGTCTCTAGACACAGAGCCTGCTTGCCCCCTGTTATTGGCTCCTGACTGTCTGCCTCTCTTTGTTTGCCTTCCAGACATTCTAATGGCCTGCAGAGAGATGGGAAAACCAGCAATAAGGGGTAGCTTCAGGTGTATACTGTGCAGGAGGCACACTACGCCCGCTGTAAGTGCTGCAGATACCTGCCTGTGTTACACAACAGGAAAACACAGCAATATGGGCTAGCTTCAGGTGTATATTTTGCAGGAAGCACACTACGTCCGCTGTAAGTGCTGCAGATGCCTGCCTGTGTTACACAACAGGAAAACACAGCAATAAGGGCTAGCTTCAGGTGTATATTTTGCAGGAAGCACACTACGCCCGCTGTAAGTGCTGCAGATGCCTGTTAGTGTAACACAAAAGAAAAAAAACACGAGCAATAAGGGCTAGCTTCAGGTGTATACTGTGCAGGAGGCACACTACGCCCGCTGTAAGTGCTGCAGATGCCTGCCTGTGTTACACAACAGGAGAACACAGCAATAAGGGCTAGCTTCAGGTGTATATTTTGCAGGAAGCACACTACGCCCGCTGTAAGTGCTGCAGATGCCTGTCTGTGTTACACAACAGGAAAACACAGCAATAAGGGCTAGCTTCAGGTGTATATTTTGCAGGAAGCACACTACGCCCGCTGTAAGTGCTGCAGATGCCTGTTAGTGTAACACAAAAGAAAAAAACCACGAGCAATAAGGGCTAGCTTCAGGTGTATACTGTGCAGGAGGCACACTACGCCCGCTGTAAGTGCTGCAGATGCCTGCCTGTGTTACACAACAGGAGAACACAGCAATAAGGGCTAGCTTCAGGTGTATATTTTGCAGGAAGCACACTACGCCCGCTGTAAGTGCTGCAGATGCCTGTCTGTGTTACACAACAGGAAAACACAGCAATAAGGGCTAGCTTCAGGTGTATATTTTGCAGGAAGCACACTACGCCCGCTGTAAGTGCTGCAGATGCCTGTTAGTGTAACACAAAAGAAAAAAACCACAAGCAATAAGGGCTAGCTTCAGGTGTATACTGTGCAGGAGGCACACTACGCCCGCTGTAAGTGCTGCAGATGCCTGCCTGTGTTACACAACAGGAAAACACAGCAATAAGGGCTAGCTTCAGGTGTATATTTTGCAGGAAGCACACTGCGCCCGCTGTAAGTGCTGCAGATGCCTGTTAGTGTAACACAAAAGAAAACACCACGAGCAATAAGGGCTAGCTTCAGGTGTATACTGTGCAGGAGGCACACTACGCCCGCTGTAAGTGCTGCAGATGCCTGCCTGTGTTACACAACAGGAGAACACAGCAATAAGGGCTAGCTTCAGGTGTATATTTTGCAGGAAGCACACTACGCCCGCTGTAAGTGCTGCAGATGCCTGTTAGTGTAACACAAAAGAAAAAACCACGAGCAATAAGGGCTAGCTTCAGGTGTATACTGTGCAGGAGGCACACTACGCCCGCTGTAAGTGCTGCAGATGCCTGCCTGTGTTACACAACAGGAAAACACAGCAATAAGGGCTAGCTTCAGGTGTATATTTTGCAGGAAGCACACTACGCCCGCTGTAAGTGCTGCAGATGCCTGCCTGTGTTACACAACAGGAAAACACAGCAATAAGGGCTAGCTTCAGGTGTATATTTTGCAGGAAGCACACTACGCCCGCTGTAAGTGCTGCAGATGCCTGTTAGTGTAACACAAAAGAAAAAAACCACGAGCAATAAGGGCTAGCTTCAGGTGTATACTGTGCAGGAGGCACACTACACCCGCTGTAAGTGCTGCAGATGCCTGCCTGTGTTACACAACAGGAAAACACAGCAATAAGGGCTAGCTTCAGGTGTATATTTTGCAGGAAGCACACTACGCCCGCTGTTAGTGCTGCAGATGCCTGCCTGTGTTACACAACAGGAAAACACAGCAATAAGGGCTAGCTTCAGGTGTATATTTTGCAGGAAGCACACTGCACCGCTGTAAGTGCTGCAGATGCCTGTTAGTGTAACACAAAAGAAAACACCACGAGCAATAAGGGCTAGCTTCAGGTGTATAGGTGTATACTGTGCAGGAGGCACACTACGCCCGCTGTAAGTGCTGCAGATGCCTGCCTGTGTTACACAACAGGAGAACACAGCAATAAGGGCTAGCTTCAGGTGTATATTTTGCAGGAAGCACACTACGCCCGCTGTAAGTGCTGCAGATGCCTGTTAGTGTAACACAAAAGAAAAAAACCACGAGCAATAAGGGCTAGCTTCAGGTGTATACTGTGCAGCAGGCACACTACGCCCGCTGTAAGTGCTGCAGATGCCTGCCTGTGTTACACAACAGGAAAACACAGCAATAAGGGCTAGCTTCAGGTGTATATTTTGCAGGAAGCACACTACGCCCGCTGTAAGTGCTGCAGATGCCTGTTAGTGTAACACAAAAGAAAAAAACCACGAGCAATAAGGGCTAGCTTCAGGTGTATACTGTGCAGGAGGCACACTACGCCCGCTGTAAGTGCTGCAGATGCCTGCCTGTGTTACACAACAGGAAAACACAGCAATAAGGGCTAGCTTCAGGTGTATATTTTGCAGGAAGCACACTACGCCCGCTGTAAGTGCTGCAGATGCCTGCCTGTGTTACACAACAGGAAAACACAGCAATAAGGGCTAGCTTCAGGTGTATATTTTGCAGGAAGCACACTACGCCCGCTGTAAGTGCTGCAGATGCCTGTTAGTGTAACACAAAAGAAAAAAACCACGAGCAATAAGGGCTAGCTTCAGGTGTATACTGTGCAGGAGGCACACTACGCCCGCTGTAAGGGCTGCAGATGCCTGCCTGTGTTACACAACAGGAAAACACAGCAATAAGGGCTAGCTTCAGGTGTATATTTTGCAGGAGGCACACTACGCCCGCTGTAAGTGCTGCAGATGCCTGCCTGTGTTACACAACAGGAGAAAACAGCAATAAGGGCTAGCTTCAGGTGTATATTTTGCAAGAAGCACACTACGCCCGCTGTAAGTGCTGCAAATGCCTGCCTGTGTTATACAACAGGAAAACACAGCAAAAAGGGCTAGCTTAAGGTGTATATTTTGCAGGAAGCACACTACGCCCGCTGTAAGTGCTGCAGATGCCTGTTAGTGTAACACAAAAGAAAAAAACCACGAGCAATAAGGGCTAGCTTCAGGTGTATACTGTGCAGGAGGCACACTACGCCCGCTGTAAGTGCTGCAGATGCCTGCCTGTGTTACACAACAGGAAAACACAGCAATAAGGGCTAGCTTCAGGTGTATATTTTGCAGGAAGCACACTACGCCCGCTGTAAGTGCTGCAGATGCCTGCCTGTGTTACACAACAGGTAAACACAGCAATAAGGGCTAGCTTCAGGTGTATATTTTGCAGGAAGCACACTACGCCCGCTGTAAGTGCTGCAGATGCCTGTTAGTGTAACACAAAAGAAAAAACCACGAGCAATAAGGGCTAGCTTCAGGTGTATACTGTGCAGGAGGCACACTACGCCCGCTGTAAGTGCTGCAGATGCCTGCCTGTGTTACACAACAGGAAAACACAGCAATAAGGGCTAGCTTCAGGTGTATATTTTGCAGGAAGCACACTACGCTCGCTGTAAGTGCTGCAGATGCCTGCCTGTGTCACACAACAGGAAAACACAGCAATAAGGGCTAGCTTCAGGTGTATATTTTGCAGGAAGCACACTGCGCCCGCTGTAAGTGCTGCAGATGCCTGTTAGTGTAACACAAAATAAAACACCACGAGCAATAAGGGCTAGCTTCAGGTGTATACTGTGCAGGAGGCACACTACGCCCGCTGTAAGTGCTGCAGATGCCTGCCTGTGTTACACAACAGGAGAACACAGCAATAAGGGCTAGCTTCAGGTGTATATTTTGCAAGAAGCACACTACGCCCGCTGTAA
Organism: Rana muscosa; assembly: GCA_029206835.1. Lineage (NCBI taxonomy): Eukaryota > Metazoa > Chordata > Amphibia > Anura > Ranidae > Rana > Rana muscosa. Next base: position 147,097,620 of record CM055126.1, on the reverse strand, counting down.
GTGCTGCAAATGCCTGCCTGTGTTATACAACAGGAAAACACAGCAATAAGGGCTAGCTTAAGGTGTATATTTTGCAGGAAGCACACTACGCCCGCTGTAAGTGCTGCAGATGCCTGTTAGTGTAACACAAAAGAAAAAAACCACGAGCAATAAGGGCTAGCTTCAGGTGTATACTGTGCAGGAGGCACACTACGCCCACTGTAAGTGCTGCAGATGCCTGCCTGTGTTACACAACAGGAAAACACAGCAATAAGGGCTAGCTTCAGGTGTATATTTTGCAGGAAGCACACTACGCCCGCTGTAAGTGCAGCAGATGCCTGCCTGTGTTACACAACAGGAAAACACAGCAATAAGGGCTAGCTTCAGGTGTATACTGTGCAGGAGGCTTAGCAAAAATGACACTGACACTGTCCCCTGCCTATCCTTCTCTCTCCCTGCACACAAGGTTTAGCAAAGAATATCACTGACGCTGTCCCTGCCTATCCTTCTCTCTCCCTGCACACAAGTTAAATGAACAAATAGCACTGACACTGTCCCTGCCTATCCTTCTCTTTCCCTGAACCAGAACACACTACACAAGGCCGCTGCGCTGGCGGCCTTTTATAGTGTGGGTTGTGTACTAAATCCCCCTGAGCTATAATTGGCCACAGGCATCCTGCCTGTGGCCAATTATGGCTCTCCTTGCTGCTGTGATTGGCCAAGCATGCGGGGTCACAGTGCATGCTTGGCCAATCACAGCGCCTGGATTGCACTGCGATGGCGTAGTGCATTGTGGGCCGTTCGCGTCACTCGAATATGGTGCGGACGGCCCAAATCGTTCGATCTTCGTCGAACGATCGAACAGCCGATGTTCGAGTCTAACCTATGTTCGACTCGAACACCGAGCTCATCCCTAAAGCCCCGTACACACGATCGGTTTGACTGATGAAAACCATCCGATGGATGGTTTTCATCAGACCAACCGATCATGTATGGTACCCATCGGTCTTTTTTCCATCGGTTGTAAAAAATAGAACTTGTTTTAAAATTTTCCGATGGATAAAAAACCGATGGGAATTTCCGATCGTCTATGGGCAAGTCCATCGGTTAAAAAACCCACGCATGCTCAGAATCAAGTCGACGCATGCTCAGAAGCATTAAACTTCATTTTTCTCGGCTCATCGGAGTGTTTTACGTCACCGCGTTTGGAACGGTCGGTTTTTTTACTGATGGTGTGTGGCCAAGACTGATGAAAAACAGTTTCATCAGATTTCCGATGGACAAATCCATCGGACGAAAATCCATAGGTTATCCGATCGTGTGTACGGGGCTTAACAGGAATTCGGTGCGATTCCTGTCTGAATCACATGCCTTGTCATAGTGACTTCAGCCTGGGTTCACACAGGAGTGGTGCAGGAAACCACATGTGCTTTGGACAGTAATCACACTGCATTCCTGTTCAAATCACATGCGATTCTTTGCAGTGTGATATGAACCCATTCATTTTGTATGGGCTCAAATCTCACCACAAAGGTAACAGTAACTGGTATCAATGAGTACTTGAGCACAAGTATCGGTACTCGTAATTGCCAGTACAAAACAGGTATTGGCGCAACCCCAGTGTGTACCAATCTCTAGACAATGTGTCCGGGTGTTTAATGGACTCAAAGACAAAGCTCCTAGGCAAACAAATCTGCAAAGATGAGAATAAATATAACAGGGAAAACATGAAAACATTTGTCATTGTTAGTACTCATGCACAAGAACACTATTCTGTAGGTGAGCATACACTATACAATCTGATTGATTGTACAATCTCTACACAATCTCCGTTAGATTTACCAAAATATTGTAATATATGGACAAACATAAACAATGAATTTAACTAGTATCCAATCAGGCAGGCCTTTGTACTACATAGTTGGTGGTAGATCCAAAAGATATTGTACTATCAGATTCCCTGGGGGTTACCATGCGGGCGCGCTCCTGAGTCCAGCATTTGCGTCCATATACACAGAGTGCCCGACTTGGCCCTGCCCCCGCCACCCGCGTCATTGGATTGGATTGACAGTAGCAGGAGCCAATGGCTGCGCTGCTATCAATCTATCCAATGAAGAGCCGAGACCCCGGCCAGAGAGGGTTTGCGTGTCTCCGGCGTGGGAACAAACGGGCTCAGGTTCAGTAAAACACGGAGTTGGGGGGCTGGTCAGTGACAGAAGTTTTTTCACCTTAATGCATAGGATGCATAAAGGTGAAAAAACACGAGTATTTACAACCCCTTTAACAGTGATATGAAGCCTGAAAGTATGTTATTGTTACCTGTTAGCTGAATAGTTAGTGGTAGCCCAGCAGCACAGAGATAGGAGAGAACACCACTCAGCTTGGCCACTCAGCTAGAGAGGAGGGGGTCCAAGGAAAAGGACACAGGAGGAGGGGGCACTACACAGAGAAGGAATAGGCTCTAAGAGAGAGATAAAATCAGGAGGTTAGGGGGCAGAGCTGGTGATGTCCCATGGACATCGGGGCACTGTGAAAGTGAAAGCAGGAGTGATGGAGATGAGTGGAGAGGGGGGGGGAAGACACTGTTCAGGAGAGGGAAAGTTGTTTGCATCAAGAATTAATTAGGAAAGCACTGATAGCCGATGTGCCCGCCTGCTCCACTCCATCACTAAGGTACTATAGTGCACAGTGCAGACAGGGGGCAGGCGCTACGATCTAGCCTACATGCAGGGACAAAACCGCTCTCTGTCTGCTGTGTTACATTCGGCAGTCTGTTCTGTGCTGGACATGATTGTCCCGGGCAAACTCTGCCCTTCTCCTGCACTCAATCATTCCACCCAGGGCAGCTGCCCGTCCTGCCCCTGCCTAGTACCGGCCCTGTGTAACGGTCATACCTAAGGAGGGGAAAGATACAGCATTCTCTAAATTATAGACCAATAGCATTGTTAAATGCAGATACAAAATTGTACGCAAACATTTTGGCAACAAGATTAAAAAACATGATGCCCGAATGGATCCACGTAGACCAGACAGGGTTCATACCAGGAAGAGAAGGTAATGATAATTGTATAAGAACACTACTACTTTTACAGAAAGGGAGAGGAGGAAGCTCCCCCAACTCTACTTCTGTCAATAGACGTTGAAAAGACAGGGTAGACTGGGGATTTATGATGGATACAATAGAAAACCTGGGAATAGGACCCAAAATGGTAAAATGGATTAAAAACCTTATATAATCACCCCACCGCGCCGGTAAGGATCAACGGACGTATGTCATTATCCTTTGAGATGTTCAATGAAATAAGACAAGGATGCCCATTGTCACCTTTGCTCTATGTTCTGTCGCTGGAACCCTTACTGGCAACTATACGGAATAGCACAAACGTGGTTGGAGTGAAGATGGGAGAAGATGAACATAAGGTCACGGCATATGCAGATGATATCTTGTTCTACATTTCCAACCCCAGAACAACACTCCAAAATCTAATCAAAGAACTGAAGAGATATGGGAAACTTTCCAATAAAAATCGTAAATCTTAAATATAAGCCTAAGAAAAAAAAAAGGAACTAGCTAGACATGTGCACACTGAAATGTTTCAGAATTTCAGTTTTGTCCACAAAATACATTTATTTAGTTACTCCCAAAATTCGTTTTTTTTTTTCGTTTCGTTAAAAAAATGCATTTGTACGAAAATCCAAATTGAGGTTGAATCTGTCAATGGAAGGCTTATGGTGTCTGTCGGATATTCTAAGAAGAGTCGACAAAGCAGATAAACTGTACAACACCGCGATCGTACATTTACGGTCGAATGCTTGGCCCACAAGCTAAAGTAGAATTCTAATGTTGTTTGACTAGTAATTATTATAATTAATAATTACTAGTCAAACAACATTAGAATTCTTCTATAGCCTATGGGCGGAGCATTTTACCGCAAATGTCTGTTCACGGCAATCGTATGTTTTTAGCTGCTTCGTCGAATCTTCATGTCGAACGGTATTATGCATATTTTTGATCAGCCAATAACATTCATCATCATCATTTTACCCCCCACCCATTCCAGCAGCGACCACTAACAGCTTTTTTACTATTGTCTCTATAATGTCAAATCTTTTCTCTATGTTGAATAATCTTGGACTAAAAGTTAGGTTAGGCACATTCGACCACCGGTTCGATAGACACAGATCGCTATTGTCACCATCATGTTGAATCTTCTATCTATATCGAACTGTTATCACAACAATACAAAAATATAATGGATACGAAAATAAAGCATTTTTTTATTTCGGATCTTGGATTCTGCGCGTTCGTTCTCGTTTTGTTAAAACGAACATGGAAATCCCCGAAATTCAACGAAAATGCATTCAGACGATAACAAATGCATGTCTAGAACTAGCATTGCAGAGGGAATTTCCATTTACCTGGGGGGGGGGGGGAGGAACTAAAATACCTCAGAATAAAACGAACCACCTCGTTGGGGAAAATGTATGGAGCTAATTATATTCCATTACTCAATGAGATCAAAACAGAGATCAGGAAAATAACAATATGCCCACTGTCGTGGATGGGAAGAATAAACATGGTAAAAATGGTAATACTCCCAAAAATATTGTATAAATTCCAGACGATACCAATAACATTTCCTCGGACATACTTTAAGACCTTAAGGACAATGATATTAAGATACATATGGCAAGACAAAAAGCCAAGAGTACAGTTTGCACTATTAAGTAGAGATAAAACACATGGAAAGGTTTGCAGCACCTGTTATATAAAAGAGATTCTAATGCAGTAATATTAGCACGGATGATAGAATGGAAAACACAAAAAGTGAAAAAAGATGGGTAAAGATGGAGAACACAATAAGTAAAATGCATTTAAGTAAGAACATTTGAATTCCCCAAAAATACAGAACACTAGATTTAGACACACAAACGACTGGAGAAGAAATGTTTTTAAAGTTTGGGATTTAATCTATAGGCAAGAAAAATGGGAATATAACTCACCACTAATTGAACTTTCAGAGACAATTTTTTTTTTTTTACCTGCTAAAGGGGCACTCTATGGAAATTGGATAGGAAACGCACAATTAAAAGATATTGTAAATAAAGGGAAAATAAGATCCATGCAGGAAATAATGCACAAAAGTGCAAACATAAAGCTAAGTGAATGGAGGTACTTCCAGCTAAAGCATTTTGTGACTTCATTACCACAACCTATTAGATCCGAGGGGAACTTGAACCCAATAGAAAAACTAGTCATTTACAGTCAACACTAAAGCATGGAATATCTCGGATCTATAGAATACAGAGATGGTGGGGTTGGGAGCACCTCCATTCATAAGAAAATGGGAGGAGGAATTGGGTATACGACTGGAAGAACAAGTGAACAAAGTGCCGGGAGCGGTACATGACTATGCAACCGATATAAACACAAAATAAATTAATTACAAATGTTTAGCGAGATGGTATATAACCCCTGTGAAAGCTCAAAAATATCAGCAAAGTAAATCCCCCATGCTGGAGAGGTTGTAGACATGTGCACACTGAAATATTTTGTTTCGGAATTTCGGTTTGGTTCGAAAATTTTATTTATTTAGTTACTCCCGAAATTAGTTTTTATTTATTTTGTTTCGTTAAAAAATGCATTTGTCCGAAAATCCGAATTAAGGTCGAATCTGTCAATTAAAGGCTTATGGTGTCTGTCGAATGTTCTAAGAAGCAGCTAAACTGTACGACGACGCAATCATACATTTCCGGTCGAATCCGCCCCCCACAAGTTATAGTAGAATTCTAATGTTGTATGACTAGTAATAATTATATTTATTAATTATTATTACTAGTCAACCAACATTAGACGTCTTCTATAGCCCATGGGCGGAGCATTTGACCATAAAAGTCAGCTCCCGGCAATCGTATGTGTAGCGGGGTGCTATATTTAGGGGGGTATCTGAGTGGTAATTAGGCTCAGATACACTAAAGCCTCGTACACACGATCGGATATCCTATGGATTCTAATCCGATGGTTTTGTCCATCGGAAATCCGATGAAGCTGACTTTCATCAGTCTTGCCTACACACCATCAGTCAAAAAACCGACCGTTCCAAACGCGGTGACGTAAAACACTCCGATGAGCCGAGAAAAATGAAGTTCAATGCTTCTGAGCATGCGTCGACTTGATTCTGAACATGTGTGGGTTTTTTATCCGATGGACTTGCCCATAGACAATCTGAGTTTTCGATCGGTTTTTTATCCATCGGAAAAATTTAAAACATGTTCTATTTTTTAAAACCGATGGAAAAAAGACCGATGGGTCCCATACACGATCGGTTTGTCTGATAAAAACAATCCATCGGACAGTTTTCATCGGTAAAACCGATCGTGTGTACAGGGCTTAATTGTTAGGTTTCTTGGACCATTTCTGTCCCTGGGAGATAGTATTGGTGTGTTGTTCCCTGTGGCCTACAGGTGGCGCTGTTGCCGTAGGCCAGGGTTGAACCACTGATGCAGGGCTGCGCCTTTTTTGTCCCCTCTCGGCAGTAGTGACGGCGGGGCGGGGAACCTGCTGTGCCTGTCGGGAGAGGGTATAAAAAGGGGCGGCCATCTTCCAGAGGGGAGGCGCGCCCAGGCACCTTCAGCCTGGGTGGTGCGTGTGCCGTCTCCGGGTGCCCTAGGCCCGGAGGCCGAGTTCCTGTTCCATCCCAGACACCTTCAGTCTGGGGTGAGGTACTATTTTGGAGGCCTGGAACCCAGCGCCTTCGGCTGGGTTCCGCCAGGATCGAGGGCTCCCAGGGTGCCGCCTTGCGAGGGGACCTGTATCCAGGATCGAGGAGGCCAGGGAGGTGACCCCTTCTGAAGACCCAGCGCAGAGTCGTGGTGACAGTGGGGGCCTCTGGTAACTCTCCGGAGGGAGGTTCTTCTCCTTGACATGGGCCAACTTTCTTCAAGAAGGAAGTGCATGTTCTGTAGGTCATAGTGGCAGTGACTCTACGCACACCAGGTCAGTGGCAGTGACCAAATAGGGCAAGGCCCTATTCACCAGGTCAGTGGCAGTGACCAACTTCAACAAGTCATTGGCAGTGACTTTTCATATTCACCCAGTCTGTGGCAGAGACCGTGCGCCCAAACCTGTTCGTGAAAGCAGAACAGTAAGAGAAACCTGAATTGAGTTTGTGCCTGGACCTCCTCCCACCTTATCTGACCTGTGTCTCGTATCAACCTGTCAGCTCTCATAGAGACTATTTGTTATCCGTGGTGAAATAAATACAAAGGTTGGACTTTCAGTTGGTGTGGACAGTTACTTTACTGGGGAGAATTAAGGACTTGCTTCTTGCTAAATGCAGAGGCGAGATCAACTCGGGAGGATTCTAACACCAGCTGCAGGCAGGCCCGAAAACTAACACTGCCCAACCTCCTCATCCAGGAGGGTACGGGCTGCTGGTGCGGTGTGCCTCATTCTTTCCTGCGGAGGAGCCAAGTAAAGATAAAGCAGGTAATGTCTGGGGTGGGTGCGCTAGATATGTTTTTAGCTGCTTCGTCGAATCTTCATGTCTCTATAATGTCGAATCTTTTCTCTCTATGTAGTATAATCTTGGACTAATAGAGTTAGGTTAGACACATTCGACCGCAGGTTCGATAGACACAGATTGCTATTGTCACTGTCATGTCGAATCTTCTATCTATATCAAACTGTTGTCGCAACGAAATGAAAATAAAGCATTTTTTTATGTCGGATCTTTCGGATTTCGGATTCTGCGCGTTCATTATCGTTTGGTAAAACGAACGCGAAAATCCCCGAAATTCGGACGAAAACGAATGCACATGTCTAAGAGGTTGCAGCCAGAAAAGTACCATGACCCACATTTGGTGGGAATGTACAAAAATAAGAGTACTGGCAGGAAATACAATGTTATATAAGGGAAATTACAGAACCCTGACACAGTACCTATTGAAGGCGGTGAAAGGGATAATCCCTAAAAAATGGTTAGATCCCGGAAAATCCACCATAAAAGAATGGTTTGAAAGAATAGAATATATATTTAAAATGGAATACCTGAGTAGCAGGGAGGAGGGTCAGATAGAAAGGTTCAATAGTATATGGGGAAAATTGATAGGTTTCTAGAAAACTAGGAGATATACAGAGAAATTGAATAGGTATTGGAAGGGAAGAGTAGAAATGAAGATTAAGAAGAGGAGGGAGAGGGCAGAGGAGATCGACAATGGGCTCGGGGTAAGGTAAACAATACTGTACATATATACCATACATGGAAATTTTCATGTATATCGTTGTTTTTCTTTTTTAAACATTTGATATATGTTGGTTTGTTATATATAAAACCAAATAAAGGATAGATATAGACACATTTCCTTACCTTACATAAGATCCAGTGCATAAGTATCTTTGTGTCCAATTTGCTGCATAGAATGGATGTAAGGATGTATATTCTTATGAATAGTCACACCTAGTAGTTTGTTAATGCCATTATCCATTAACTTTTACACCCTGCTGTATTTTACCATACCAGCATCACAGCTCCATACAGATCTATAAAGATAAGCAGTTATGTTTGCTAATACTAAACTGTATAGGAGAAGTACTCATCACCATTAACCACTTCAGCCCCGGAGGATTTGGCTGCTGAATGACCAGAGCACTTTTTACAATTTGGCACTGCGCTGCTTTAACTGGTAATTGCGCGGTCATGCAATGCTGTACCCAAACAAAATGTGCGTAATTTTTTCCCCACAAATAGAGCATTCTTTTGATGGTATTTTATTGGCTCTGCGATTTTTATTTTTTGCGATCTAAACGGAAAAAGACTGAAAATTATGAAAAAAAAAAAAGATATTTTCTACTTTTTGTTATAAAAAAAATCCAATAAACTCAATTTTAGTCATACATTTAGGCCAAAATGTATTCAGCCACATGTCTTTGGTAAAAAAAAATGTCAATAAGCGTATATTTATTGGTTATAATTGGTTATAGCGTCTACAAACTAGGGTACATTTTCTGGAATTTACGCAGCTTTTAGCTTATGACTAGAGATGGCCTTGCGGTTCGCGGCGAACTTTGCGCGTTCGCTATTCGCCAAACCGGCGGACATATTGGGCTGTTCGCGGCCGCCATATTCTTTTACATTGTGGAGAACTTTGACCCATGACACATCCATCATGTGGTACAGGACAGCCAATTGAGACATTTCAGCAGATGGACATACCCCCTACCTTATAAATAGACCTGATCTGGCTGCCATTTTACATTCTGTCTTTTGTCAGCGTAGGGAAAGGTTGCTGTGTGGAGCAGGGACAGACTGTAATCACTAGCTATTAGGTCCACAAAAGTCCTTTTAAGGACTGGTATAGGTGTACTATTGTTTGGTGTGCACTATATAGGGGTGTAATACACTTATAATATACTTTCAAATATAGAAAGCATATTATAGTTCATGGGATAGTAGGCAGAACCTTTAACCTTATTTCTATATTTAATAAATCACAAACAACGTGCTTTGGATTATTATGGTCTCGGCTGCTTTATTATTGGTTTAAATACATTTTATTTATTAACAAATAAATACTTAATAACTTAAACAACCTAGCCACTACGGCTCAGGCTGCATAAATATTCTCAGACTTTACAAAACCATCCTTCATAAATTAACAACATCAAATAACAGATTTGTCCCCCTTTGTATTTTCTTTTACAAAGGTGACCCCGACCACATAATTGCAGCTCGCGACAAGGAAAATATTATTTATAGGGTGGGGGGGGGGACACCACAGCTCCGTCCTCTGAGGCGAATTGAGCCTCCCTGACGGAACCCTACTTTTATACCCCTATTCTGACTAGCTTAAGCCACCTAAAACTGGTTCTAACTCGGCACCCCTTCAAAAAACCTGGGAAAATCACGTGTACTACCTCCCTGGTACACGTGAGCTCCAGGTGTTTGAATCCTTTTGGCGGGCTCCCCTCAGCTCGAGGAGAGGGGAGCCTTGAAACTGCCTGATCTGCCACTAACCCATGAGGAAAGGGGGAATTAAAACCGTCTCCCCCTTTCCTTTCATGGGATAGTAGGCAGAACCTTTAACCTTACTTCTATATTTAATTAATCACAAACAACGTGCTTTGGATTATTATGGCCGCGGCTGCTTTATTATTGGTTTAAATACATTTTATTTATTAACAAATAAATACTTAATAACTTAAACAACCTAGCCACTACGGCTCAGGCTGCATAAATATTCTCAGACTTTACAAAACCATCCATAAGACAGGTGCAATTTACCACCTGTCCCCACCCACAACCGCGGCCTTTTCAATGCACGTACTCATATCTACATAAAAAATGTCCAAGCCTATTTCGGATAAGTGGACTCCATCTTTTCTATATAAACCTGGCAAAAAACCTTCTAACTCCCTATGTCTAAAGCACAGTACACCTTGTTTCGAAAGCAACTTGGAAACTGCCCGATTAATCCTAAGTCTTATTTTTTCTAAAGGGCGCAAAGCTGGCAAGGAAAGCCATTTAAGCCTTTGCACCATCTCTGAAAAAACAAAAATTGAAGACTATTAATATCGTCCCTAATTCTGAATACAATATCCAGCGTTTTTTGCTTACCAACATCAGTCCCTCCCAGATGAATGATTAATACATCTGGAGGAGAAAACTGCTGAAGAAGCCTGCTAATTTCCCATAATAAACCAGACCATAACATTCCCTTACTACCAAACCAAAGAACTCTAAACTTTGATGGCTCCAATCCTAGATTACTAGAGTAGCTTCTTTCCACTGCTCTTCGGTGTGCCCAAAATATGTTCTGCATTTACCTGAAATGGATTAAAGAGATTGGTTAGGACGAATGTATAGTACATAGCTATTATATTTCCATCTACCCATTTTTTTTATTTCTTTGGTATCTAAACCTAACCTGGCTGCTTCCGTTGCAGCCCCTATCCTAAACAAATGAGATTTGAAAAGGGGTTCTTGAATATTCAATTTTTTTAAACAGTTCTTAAATACACTATTGAACTGATACTTGGTTAGAGGATGGCTAGATTCATGAATAAAAAATGTTTTGTATGGTAATGGTCTGATACGGTAGTATTGATTCATTAACCTAACTGGGCAATAAATCACATTGCTACTAGCTGATAATTCAATCCAATTACCCTTCCCCAATTGATCTGTTTTTGACTTGCGTAAGAACAATCTTACTGATAAGTCTGAAAGGATTATATCCGAAACCTGAATAAAAGTCCATTCAGACAACCTGAGAGCAGCGAAAAACATTAAAGAAAAAACTGTCCTGAAAGCATAGCCTCAAATCTAGAGAAACAAATGTGCTCGGTTATTCCATACAGCTTTTCTAAAAGGCTTGGAGTAATGGGTAATCTTAAATCTTTAGAAAAATTCTGTTTTTTATAACATTTTAAAGATTGACGAACCGAAAAGAATTGCAAACATGACGGCAGGTTTTTCAGTTTAAGGAAAAAAGAAACCCCTGCTAACGTCTTATTAATATATGACCAAGAATAATTTTTTTCAAATAAGGATTTAAGAAACAACAACACTATACTTTCTGAAAATGACTCAGCTGGTTCTTGGATCGTATTCAATAACGACAGCCACAGCAACCAGGCCGATTGGTATCCAGCCCAGGTCGCAGGTGCCACCAAATTCTTAATGTAATCAGAAATAGGTCTCAAAGCAGATCCCATAACTTGGGTGGACACTGCAATCCTTCGGGTCCGCCTCTGGGAATAGTAGAAAAAATCGCTCTATCTGTAGGCGAGACAAAGAGTCCGCCACATCATTATCCTTACCTGCTACATGCACTGCCTTTATCCAAATGTTTAAACTTAAACACCTGAAAATCAAATGCCGCAGTAGACAATGACTGGCGGTGATTTAGAAGTTAAACAGTTAATAGCAAACATAAGTCCTTTATTATCTGTTCTAACTAAAATTCTCTTGCCCACAAAAAATGAACCCCAGAGTTCAATAGCCACCAAAATTGGGAATAATTCTAACACAACTATATTTTTTAACAAACCTTTTTGACGCCAGCTAGGGTTCCAATTCCCTGCACACCAATGAGATTGCCAAATAGCTGCAAAACCACATGATCCTGCAGCGTTGGTAAAAAGAAAAAATTCTTTATCGAGAATAAAATCTTCTTGCCAGACTATTTTTTAATTAAAATGTGCCAGGAATTGTAACCAAACTAAAATATCTTCTTTCATATCATAGGTTACTCTAATGTGTGAAAATGGGGATTTTAAGCCCGAAATGGCAAGATACAATCTCCTAGAGAACACTTTCCCAATAGGCATTATCATAGTAGCAAAGGCTAATAATCCCAGCATAGCTTGCATCTCTTTTAAACATACTTTCCTTTTTCTAAGTATTGCTAATAATGCAGAACTTAGTTTATTCACGTTCACTTCCGGCAATCTAAATTCCATTAGCTCAGAGTCTATCGTAATACCTAAAAATTCCAGGCAGGTTGAAGGCCAAGCCGTTTCTTCCATGGCTAGTGGAATACCAAAGAGATCACAAATTTTAAAGAACGTGTCTAATAACTTGCTGCACTCATCCGAGTCAGCTTTTCCTAAAAATAAAAAATCATCCAAATAATGGAGCAGGGAATTAGAACCTGTTTCCCTACTAACAACCCATTCTATAAACGTGGAGAATGTTTCAAAATAACAACAGGATAAGGAACATCCCATGGGTAGTGATGAGCCGAACACCCCCGGGTTCGGTTCGCACCAGAACCCGCGAACGGACCGAAAGTTCGTACGAACATTCGAACCCTATTAAATACAATGGATGCGAACGTTCGAATTCTAAAGTGCTAATTATAACAACTATTATGCATGTTATTGTCCTAAAAAGGGTTTGGGAACCCGGGTTGTGCACCAGGGGACATGTATCAATGCAAAAAGAAGTTTTAAAAACGGTCGTTTTTCGGGAGCAGTCATTTTAATGATGCATAAAGTGAAAAAAAAAAAGTCAAATATTCCTTTAACCACTTAAGCCCCGAACCATTTCGGGCCATTAGGACCAAGCCTGTTTTTGGGATTCGGCACTGCGCTGCTTTAACTGTAAATTGTGCGGACATGCAATGTTGTACCCAAATGAAATTTGCGTCCTTTTCTTCCCACAAATAGAGCTTTCTTTTAATGGTATTTGATTGCCTCTGCGATTTTTATTTTTTGCGATATAAACAGAAAAAGACCGAAAATTTTGAAAAAAAATGATATTTTCTAATTTTTGTTATAAGAAAAATCGAATAAACTCAATTTTAGTCATACATTTAGGCCAAAATGTATTCAGCCACATGTCTTTAGTAAAAAAAATGTCAATAAGCGTATATTTATTGGTTTGCGCAAAAGTTATAGCGTTTACAAACTAGGGTACATTTTCTGAAATTTACACAGCTTTAAATTTATGACTGCCTATCTCATTTCTTGAGGTGCTAAAATGGCAGGGCAGTGCAAAACCCCCCCAAATGACCCCATTTTGGAAAGTAGACACCCCAAGGAAATTGCTGAGAGGCATGTTGAGCCCATTGAATATTTTTTTTTTGTCCCAAGTGATTGAATAATGACAAAAAAAAAAAAAAATACAAAAAGTTGTCACTAAATGATATATTGCTCACACATGCCATGGTTATATGTGGAATTGCACCCCAAAATACATTCTTCTGCTTCTCCTGAGTACGGGGATACCACATGTGTGGGACTTTTTAGGAGCCTAGCCACGTACGGGACCCCGGAAACCAAGCACCGCCTTCAGGATTTCTAAGGGCGCAAATTTTTGATTTCACTCCTCACTACCTATCACAGTTTCGAAGGCCATAAAATGCCAAAATAGCACAAAACCCCCCCAAATGACCCCATTTTGGAAAGTAGACACCCCAAGCTATTTACTGAGAGGCATGTTCAGTCCATGGAATATTTTATATTTTGCCACAAGTTGCGGGAATATGACAAACTTTTTTTTTTTTGCACAAAGTTGTCACTAAATGATATATTGCTCACACATGCCATGGGCATATGTGAAATTACACCCCAAAATACATTCTGCTGCTTCTCCTGAGTACGGGGATACCACATGTGTGGGACTTTTTGGGAGCCTAGCCGCGTACGGGACCCCAAAAACCAAGCACCGCCTTCAAGGTTTCTAAGGGCATAAATTTTTGATTTCACTCCTCACTACCTATTAGGCTTGTGCAATTCGTTTCGTAACAAATTGAAATTCGTCCGAATTTAGCAACTTTCGGACATTCGGAAGCATTCGAATTTCCGAACAAAGCAATTACGAATAAGACCGAATCCGAAATAAATTATACCGCAAATAGCGAATGCCCGAATGTCTTCGGCATAATTCGTTATGAAAAAGTTACGAATGTACGAATCCATACGAAGCACAATAACACTCACTCTGCTCTGCTCTCTGCTTCTCCCACACCGTGCTGAACTCCCTCTCAAAATGGTGTACAGGGGCGGAGGTTATAGCCGCATGTAAAAAACGAAAGTAAAATACGAGATTTCGAATCCATTCGAAGCACAATAACACTCTGCTCTGCTCTCTGCTTCTCCCTCACCGTGCTGAACCCTCTCAAAATGGTGTACAGGGGCAGAGGCTATAGCCGCATGTAAAAAACGAAAGTAAAATACGAGATTTCGAATCGTTACAAATAACCGCAATGTATTTAGAAAAGTACAAATCCATTCGAAGCACATTAGGCATAATAGGCAGCGTCGTTGTGAGAGAGACACGGAAAATTACGAATCAACGAACCCAAAAAAAGTTACGAAAGTAGGAGTTGTGTCCAGAATCAACGAAAAACAACGTACTCTACCGAAAGTACGAACCCAAAAAAAGTTATGAAAGTAGGAGTTGTGTCCAGAATCAACGAAAAACAACGTACTCTACCGAAAGTACGAATTATAAAGCAACAAAAAATTCAACGAAAAATGTCGCTTGCAAAAATACGAATGAGTCCGAACACGAAAAATCCCGTCTAGCAAAATTACGAATGATTACGAATCAACAGGACCGGAAAGAAACGAACCGAAACGGAACAAATTTTTCCGTTGTGCACAAGTCTACTACCTATCACAGTTTTGAAGGCCATAAAATGCCAAGATGGCACAAAACCCCCCCAAATGACCCCATTTTGGAAAGTAGACACCCCAAGCTATTTGCTGAGAGGCATGTTGACCCCATTGAATATTTTTTTTTGTCCCAAATGATTGAATAATGACAAAAAGAAAAAAAAATGTACAAAAAGTTGTCACTAAATGATATATTGCTCACACATGCCATGGTTATATGTGGAATTGCACCCCAAAATACATTCTGCTGCTTTTCCTGAGTACGGGGATACCACATGTGTGGGACTTTTTGGGAGCCTAGCCGCGTACAGGGCCCCAAAAACCAAGCACCGCCTTCAGGATTTCTAAGGGCGTAAATTTTTGATTTCACTCCTCACTACCTATTAGGCTTGTGCAATTCGTTTCGTAACGAATTGAAATTCGTCCGAATTTAGCAACTTTCGGACATTCGGAAGCATTCGAATTTCCGAACAAAGCAATTACGAATAAGACCGAATCCGAAATAAATTATACCGCAAATAGCGAATGCCCGAATGTCTTCGGCATAATTCGTTATGAAAAAGTTACGAATGTACGAATCCATACGAAGCACAATAACACTCACTCTGCTCTGCTCTCTGCTTCTCCCACACCGTGCTGAACTCCCTCTCAAAATGGTGTACAGGGGCGGAGGTTATAGCCGCATGTAAAAAACGAAAGTAAAATACGAGATTTCGAATCCATTCGAAGCACAATAACACTCTGCTCTGCTCTCTGCTTCTCCCTCACCGTGCTGAACCCTCTCAAAATGGTGTACAGGGGCAGAGGCTATAGCCGCATGTAAAAAACGAAAGTAAAATACGAGATTTCGAATCGTTACAAATAACCGCAATGTATTTAGAAAAGTACAAATCCATTCGAAGCACATTAGGCATAATAGGCAGCGTCGTTGTGAGAGAGACACGGAAAATTACGAATCAACGAACCCAAAAAAAGTTACGAAAGTAGGAGTTGTGTCCAGAATCAACGAAAAACAACGTACTCTACCGAAAGTACGAACCCAAAAAAAGTTATGAAAGTAGGAGTTGTGTCCAGAATCAACGAAAAACAACGTACTCTACCGAAAGTACGAATTATAAAGCAACAAAAAATTCAACGAAAAATGTCGCTTGCAAAAATACGAATGAGTCCGAACACGAAAAATCCCGTCTAGCAAAATTACGAATGATTACGAATCAACAGGACCGGAAAGAAACGAACCGAAACGGAACGAATTTTTCCGTTGTGCACAAGTCTACTACCTATCACAGTTTTGAAGGCCATAAAATGCCAAGATGGCACAAAACCCCCCCAAATGACCCCATTTTGGAAAGTACACACCCCAAGCTATTTGCTGAGAGGCATGTTGACCCCATTGAATATTTTTTTTTGTCCCAAATGATTGAATAATGACAAAAAGAAAAAGAAATGTACAAAAAGTTGTCACTAAATGATATATTGCTCACACATGCCATGGTTATATGTGGAATTGCACCCCAAAATACATTCTGCTGCTTTTCCTGAGTACGGGGATACCACATGTGTGGGACTTTTTGGGAGCCTAGCCGCGTACAGGGCCCCAAAAACCAAGCACCGCCTTCAGGATTTCTAAGGGCGTAAATTTTTGATTTCACTCCTCACTACCTATCACAGTTTCGAAGGCCATAAAATGCCAAAATAGCACAAAACCCCCCCAAATTACCCCATTTTGGAAAGTAGACACCCCAAGCTATTTGCTGAGAGGCATGTTGAGTCCATGGAATATTTTATATTTTGCCACAGGTTGCGGGAATATGACAAACTGTTTTTTTTTTGCACAAAGTTGTCACTAAATGATATATTGCTCACACATGCCATGGGCATATGTGAAATTACACCCCAAAATACATTCTGCTGCTTCTCCTGAGTACGGGGATACCACATGTGTGGGACTTTTTGGGAGCCTAGCCGCGTACGGGACCCCAAAATCCAAGCACCGCCTTCAAGGTTTCTAAGGGCATAAATTTTTGATTTCGCTCCTCACTACCTATCACAGTTTTGAAGGCCATAAAATGCCAAGATGGCACAAAACCCCCCCAAATGACCCCATTTTGGAAAGTAGACACCCCAAGCTATTTGCTGAGAGGCATGTTGAGCCCATTGAATATTTTTTTTTTGTCCCAAATGATTGAATAATGACAAAAAGAAAAAAAAAATGTACAAAAAGTTGTCACTAAATGATATATTGCTCACACATGCCATGGTTATATGTGAAATTACACCCCAAAATACATTCTGCTGCTTCTCCTGAGTACGGGGATACCACATGTGTGGGACTTTTTGGGAGCCTAGCCGCGTACGGGACCCCAAAAACCAAGCACCGCCTTCAAGGTTTCTAAGGGCATAAATTTTTGATTTCACTCCTCACTACCTATCACAGTTTTGAAGGCCATAAAATGTCAAAATAGCCCAAAACCCCCACAAATGACCCCATTTTGGAAAGTAGACACCCCAAGCTATTTGCTGAGAGGCATGGTGAGTATTTTACAGCTCTCATTTGTTTTTGAAAATTAAGAAAGACATTTTTTTTTCTTTTTTTTTTCTTTTTTTACATTTTCAAAACTTTGTGACAAAAAGCGAGATCTGCAAAATACTCAACATACCTCTCAGCAAATAGCTTGGGGTGTCTACTTTCCAAAATGGGGTCATTTGGGGGGGTTTTGTGCCATCTGTGCATTCCATGGCCTCCGAAACTGTGATAGGCAGTGAGGAGTGAAATCAAAAATTTACACCCATAGAAATCCTGAAGGCGGTGCTTGGTTTTTGGGGTCCCGTACGCGACTAGGCTCCCAAAAAGTCCCACACATGTGGTATCCCCGTACTCAGGAGAAGCAACAGAATGTATTTTGGGGTGTAATTCCACATATGCCCATGGCATGTTTGAGCAATATATAATTTAGTGACAACTTTTTGTACATTTTTTTTTTTTGGTCATTATTCAATCACTTGGGACAAAAAAAAAATATTCAATGGGCTCAACATGCCTCTCAGCAAATAGCTTGAGGTGTCTACTTTACAAAATGGGGTCATTTGGGGGGTTTTGAACTGTCCTGGCATTTTATGCACAACATTAGGAAGCTTATGTCACACATCATCCACTCTTCTAACCACTTGAAGACAAAGCCCTTTCTGACACTTTTTGTTTACATGAAAAAAAATTTTTTTTTGCAAGAAAATTATGTTGAACCCCCAAACATTTTATATTTTTTTAAAGCAAAGGCCCTACAGATTAAAATAGTGGGTGTTGCATTTTTTTTCCACACAGTATTTGCGCAGCGATTTTTCAAACGCATTTTTTGGGGGAAAAACACACTTTTTTTATTTTTAATGCACTAAAAAACACTATATTGCCCAAATGTTTGATGGAATAAAAAAGATGATCATAGGCCGAGTACATGGATACCAAACACGACATGCTTTAAAATTGCGCACAAACGCGCAGCGGCGACAAACTACATTCATTTTTAAAAGCATTTAAAAGCCTTTACAGGTTACCACGTTAGATTTACAGAGGAGGTCTACTGCTAAAATGACTGCCCTCGATCTGACCTTCGCGGTGATACCTCACATGCATGATGCAATTGCTGTTTACATATGACGCTAGACCGACGCTTGCGTTCGCCTTTGCGCAATAGCAGGGGGGGACAGCGGTGCTTTTTTTTTTTTTTATTATTTATTTGGCTTTTTTATTTTATTTTTAAACTGTGCCTTCCATATTTTATTTTTTTACCATTTTTATCGTTATCTCAGGGAATGTAAATATCCCCTATGATAGCAATAGGTAGTGACAGGTACTCTTTTTTTGAAAAAAATTGGGGGGTTAGACCCTAGATCTTTCCTCTGCCCTCAAAGCATCTGACCACACCAAGATCGGTGTGATAAAATGCTTTCCCAATTTCCCAATGGCGCTTTTTATATCCGGGGGGGGGACATTCCCTCCCACTGCTTGTAAAAGCAGTCTAGAGGCTAATTATCTGCTAGAATTGCTTTTACATGAAAGCCGGCTGCTGGCTGAAAAGAATGATACCAAGATGATACCTAAACCCACAGGCATCATTCTGGTATAAACATTCAAAGTCCAGCAACATACCAGTACGTTGCTGGTCCTTGTTGGACATGTATTGTAATCTTTTTTTTCATACAGCCTATTGGCTGAACGAAAAAAAGAGATTGATTGGTGGGTATGCCCACCATTAGAATACCTCCCTTCATCCACCCACTTCTAATGATGGGCATATATGCCGAAGCATGGGGGCATCCTCCCGCAAAAAAGTTATGCCGCGTACACACGGTCAAGCCTTCGTCGGAATTTCGACCGTATGTACGCGGCATAAAAGGTTATGCCGCGTACACACGGTCGGACTTTTCCACGGGCAAGCCTCCGTTGGAATTTCGACCGTATATTCGCGGCATTAGGAGCAAAATCGCTCCTCCGCCCCTGCTGCCCCCATGCTTCGGCATATATGCTCTTTTTTTTAACTGTGGTGGTGAAATCACCTCCTACAGCGTTGGAGTCACGGCTTTATGTATCGTGGGAGCAAACGCTGTTGCTGTCAAGATAAATAGATCCGCGCTGCAACTGAATGGCGTACCTGCTAAGCAAATGGTGGTTAACATTAAAACAAAGTAACATTACAGTACAACAGTAAGACCTTACCATGCCATACCTGCAAAGCAAATACCAAAACAAAACCTAGTAAAAAATAAAAAAATGTTTTAACGCAACCTGTGCCTAAAATATATATATGCCGAAGCATGGGGGCATCCTCCCGCAAAAAAGTTATGCCGCGTACACACGGTCGGAATTTCGACCGTATGTACGCGGCATTAGGAGCAAAATCGCTCCTCCGCCCCTGCTGCCCCCATGCTTCGGCATATATGCTCTTTTTTTTAACTGTGGTGGTGAAATCACCTCCTACAGCACTGGAGTCACGGCTTTATGTATCGTGGGAGCAAACGCTGTTGCTGTCAAGATAAATAATTCCGCGCTGCAGTTGAATGGCGCACCTGAAAACAAAAAATTACATACCTGAAAAGCAAGCATGATAAAACATTGCAGAATAGAATACAGTAAAAAAGAGCAGAACAATAGAGAGAAAATAGAGAGAGAGAGAACAATAAAACGACAACTATTTTTGGTTTTTTTATTTTATATTTTTTTTGTGTTTTGTTTTTTACGTTTTTTTTTTCTTTTTTACACTTTTTTTTGTAACTTTACAACTGTAATGGTTCGGGTCTCTCAAAATGTAATGGCATCTTGGGAGACCCTGTGTAAGTGTGTCCTTGTCTGTGAAATGCTGTACCCTACGCTAAAACTTCACTTTTGAGTGGTAGCGTTCAAAACATTCACCTTGGCAAAGACCAGGCTTGTCAGGACAGAGTGGACAAAAACTACGGGTGTCACGCCTAAATCCGCGCTTGCTACAGACACGACATCTTTTTTGGGGGTGGCTTTGGGTAGGGGTACTCAGGAGGACATACGAATAATGCCTCTCATGCAGCCGGCTTACTGCATTTGGTTGGGGATGGTGAGGTGCAGAACCGCCTGGATACAGGAGTTCTGTGACTATCTCATTCTGGAATTTTAGAAGAGATAACGTCCCGCCTGAAGCTCTGTATAGCACATGAGCGTTCAGCAAAGCCAATTGGAATAATGATAGAGAC
Organism: Rana muscosa; assembly: GCA_029206835.1. Taxonomy (NCBI): domain Eukaryota; kingdom Metazoa; phylum Chordata; class Amphibia; order Anura; family Ranidae; genus Rana; species Rana muscosa. The sequence continues at coordinate 147,076,796 of CM055126.1, read as the reverse complement.
ACTTTTTTGTACCAGCGTCTCGCCTTACGGTCAATTAGATACGGCGCCATCAACTGGTCGTTGAGGTCCACCCCTCCCATATTTTGGTTATATTCGTGGACACAGAGGGGTTTCTCCACAACACCAGTCGCCGTACGAATTTGGACTGTCGTGTCTGCATGAAGGGAGGTAAGAAGGAAAACATTCTTATTGTCCCTCCACTTCATAGCGAGCAAGTTATTACACTTCAAGCAGGCTCTCTCCCCCAGCCTAAGACGGGCATCTACAAGCCGCTGGGGAAAGCCCCGGCGATTAGGTCGCACGGTGCCACATGCTCCAATCTTATGATCAAACAAGTGACTAAACAGTGGCACGCTCGTGTAATAATTGTCCACATACAAGTGGTACCCCTTTCCGAATAAGGGTGACACCAAGTTCCACACTATCTTGCCAGCGCTCCCTATGTAATCCGGGCAGTTGACCGACTCAATCTGACTGTCTTTTCCCTCATAAACCGTAAAGTTCACTACATAGCCTGTTGCCCTGTCACAGAACTTGTAGAGCTTGACCCCGTATCTGGCACGCTTGCTGGGAAGGTACTGCTTGAAAGACAAGCGGCCAGAAAATTTAATCAGGGACTCATCAACGCAGACAACTTGATCGGGAGTAAACAAGGCTGCAAAACGTTCGTTGAAGTGGTTTATGAGGGGCCGAATTTTATAGAGCCGGTCGTATTCAGGGTCCCCACGTGGACGACAAAGTTCATTGTCGTTGAAGTGCATGAACCGCAAAATCTGCTCGTATCGTGCCCTGGACATGGAGGCAGAGAACACGGGCATGTGGTCAATTGGGTGCGTGGACCAATAAGCACGCAATGACGGAAATTTATGTGTGCCCATGTTGAGGGAAAGGCCCAGAAAGGTCTTAAATTCGGAAACCGTAATTGGTTTCCAATTTCTGGCAATTTTAGGCAACTGGGGGTAAGCGGCGATAAATTGACCAGCATATAAATTACTCTGGTCCACAATAGATCTATAGAGATCTTCCGTGAAAAACAGCGAATAAAAATCAATTGGAATAAAATCAGCTGTTTCCACCTGAATACCGGGTTGGGCAGTGAATGGGGGAAGTACGGGTTCTGCAGAAGTGGTGGGGACCCAATCAGGATAGGCGAATTCTGCAGGAAGGGCAGTATGGGCACGACGGGCCTGCCTTTGTCTTCTTGGTGGCAGCGGGACACTATTTGTGCTTGCCACCTCGCCAGCTTGAACTGCACTTATGGGACTCGCCACGTCACCAAGTGTTACTGCAGTGCTGGATGTACGTCCAGGCTGTACTAGGCCGCTGGTGCTTGCCAGTTCACCAGAAGGAATAGCGGCGCTAGTACTACTCTGCTCCATGATACGAGAGACCTGCGGTTCTTGCTCCTCAACAACCTCAGAAGATCGGGATCGGGTACGCCTGACCTTAGCAGGGACCTCAACTTCGTCGTCAGAGCTATCTGACGTGGGGCCGCTGACGTCACTGTCTTCTACGGGAAGATATTCTGAGCCTGAATCTGACAGATACGTGACCTCCTCTTCACTATCTGTCATGCTCAGAATCTCGTAGGCCTCTTTACTAGTGTACCTTCGTCTTGCCATTTTGGGCTCTAAATTTAGGGGTACACTAGTAAGATTCACAGGAAAAAAAAGCACCTGACTGTCGTCAGCAAATATATCAAACGCTACAAAAAAACTGTTAGCGATCGCAGGGATCAGGCCTGTCTCTGCGAACGCTGCAGTTATGTGTGTTGTGTTTGGTAAGTGACAGTGATCGATCGATACTGCACTTGGGTGGGCTGGGCTGGGCTGGGCTGGGCGGAGGGGCTAAACGCAGGCGCTAGCAGGTATCTGGGCTGATCCCGCTAACACTGCGTTTTTGGGAACCCTAAACCGCTGGGGATGCTAGTATAGATCTGATCAGATACTATACCACTAAGGGGGGTGTATGCTTTGCGCGTGGGTGTTAGCGTTACTGGCACTAACCTAACACTGCCTGGGGCGACGCAGACCCTCTCTGGCGCTAAAACCTAATTGATCTCACCCGCCGGGCGATCAGGGGGGTTAAACCTTTTTTGGGTTATATACGGCGGGTGCCCTGATGCTATAAAAAGCAAACTAATCAACCAGCGTCACCCGTAACCTTTATATGGTGATCACTGGTGAAAGGGTTAACTAGGGGCAATCAGGGGGTTAAAACCTTTATTAGGTTAAATATGGGGGTACCTGACACTATATAAAAACATGACGGGTAACCTAAATAACTAAATAACTTACTGGCTAACCAGTGACACCAGTGACGCTTATACGGCGATCACTGGTGAAAGGGTTAACTCTAGGGGCAATCAGGGGGTTAAAATAATATATGGGGGTACCTGACACCAATAAAAACCTGCGGCGAACCTAAAAAAAAAATAACTGCCTATCTAAAACACCAGCGACACGAATACAGCGATCGGAAAAACAATCGCTTAGTGACGCTGAAGTTAGGGGGTGAAAGGGTTACCTGGGGGGGTGATCAAGGGGTTAAACCTTTATTAGGGGGGGTTAGGGGGCTACCCTGGACCTAAAGGGGCCTAATCCTAACTGCCCTGCAACTTTTTACTATCACAGATGACACTAAATGCAGTGATCAGTAAAATAAATGATCACTGCAATCAGTGACACTGTGATTGGGGGCTTTGGGGTGACCTGGGGGGTGATCTGGGGGTGACTGGGGGGTGATTTGTGTGCCTATGTGTACCTACGTGTCAGTGGACTGTTGGAGCACTAACCTCTGTCTTCACTCCTCGGCGCCGGGAACGAAAAGACCGCGGCGAGGGAGATGACATCACTTCCTCCAGCCTGTGTTTACATCACATGGCGGAGGAAGCAATTTCATTGGCCGGGAGCGATCGCGAGGGGGGGGCGGAATCGAGCGGCCGCCCCCTCATGCCTGATCGCTCCCGAACACTTAACGGCCGCTCACTGCAGTGAAGGGGGGTCCGGATGGACCCCCCAACTGCACAAAGGCGATCACGTAGATCTACGTGATTCTGCCTGTCCGTGCCATTCTGCCGACGTAAATCGGTGGTGGGCGGTCGTTAAGTGGTTAAATATCGTACCTGGGGGGTGTCTAAAGTATGCCTGTGAAGTGCCACGTGTTTCCCGTGTTTAGAACTGTCCCTGCACAAAATTACATTTCTAAAGGAAAAAAAGCCATTTAAAACTGCTTGCGGCTTTAATGTAATGTCTGGTCCCGGTAATATGGATGAAAATCTTTAAGAAAAATGGCATAGCTACCCCATGACCCCCCCCCTACCCCAGCCCATTACCAGCCCCTTTGGGTCTTGTATGGATATTAAGGGGAACCCCGCACATAAAATAAAAAAGGCCCTATATACTCTGAACAGCCGTATACAGGCGGTGCATACAAGACAGGGACTGTAGGTTTGTTCTTATGTAGAATCTGTTTGTAATTTTGAACAGGTACATTGTTGAAGTGTAGCTCCAGCCCAAAAATCTATTTTTAAACTTTTTGGAAAACATAGGTAAGGGTTATCACCCCTGTAACATTTGTTTTGCTGTCTGTGCCCCTGTTCAGAACATTTCACCTCACTTTCCGTCCCAATGACAACTGTTTTTGAAATGTGGTGTTTTTCTTGAAACAAGGATTGCTGATAAAGCATCAGTACAGAGGAGACACCTTTCTCCCATATTTATTCTTACAGGAGAGAATTTTCCTTCCTAGTGGTAGATTTCCTCTCACTTCCTGTTGTCTTCTTGCGTTTGCAAGTAGGAGTCGTTTGTAAGTTGGATGTTTGAAAGTAGGGACCTGCCGTATATACTCTGCAGAAATAGGCCCCTTAGTTGTTGGTGTTGGCACAACACTGTAAGCACTCACAGTTACTCTTGGTTGGTGCTGGAACGCCCTGCTGTCAACTATTATATCAGGAATTTTAATTACATATAATTGTTGAACAGTGGTAGTAAAAATTGGGCCTTTGATGGTGGTGCTGGTGCCACAACACTGTAAGCCCTGACAGTTACTCTTGGTGGGTGCAGCAATGGGCCCTGCTGTGAATTATTAGATCAAGAATTGTAATTGCATGCCCCTGTTGAACAGAGGCTGAAAAATTGGGCCTTTCGTGGTGGTGGTGGTGGTGGTGGTGTTGCCACAACACTGTAAGCCCTCAGAGTTACTCTTGGTGGGTGCAGCAATGGGCCCTGCTGTGAATTATTAGATCAAGAATTGTAATTACATGCCCCTTTTGAACAGGGGCTGAAAAATTGGGCCTTTCGTGGTGGTGGTGGTGGTGGTGGTGGTGGCGTTGCCACAACACTGTAAGCCCTCAGAGTTACTCTTGGTGGGTGCAGCAATGGGCCCTGCTGTGAATTATTAGATCAAGAATTGTAATTGCATGCCCCTGTTGAACAGGGGCTGAAAAATTGGGCCTTTCGTGGTGGTGGTGGTGGTGGTGGTGTTGCCACAACACTGTAAGCCCTCAGAGTTACTCTTGGTGGGTGCAGCAATGGGCCCTGCTGTGAATTATTAGATCAAGAATTGTAATTACATGCCCCTTTTGAACAGGGGCTGAAAAATTGGGCCTTTCGTGGTGGTGGTGGTGGTGGCGTTGCCACAACACTGTAAGCCCTCAGAGTTACTCTTGGTGGGTGCAGCAATGGGCCCTGCTGTGAATTATTAGATCAAGAATTGTAATTGCATGCCCCTGTTGAACAGGGGCTGAAAAATTGGGCCTTTCGTGGTGGTGGTGGTGGTGGTGGTGTTGCCACAACACTGTAAGCCCTCAGAGTTACTCTTGGTGGGTGCAGCAATGGGCCCTGCTGTGAATTATTAGATCAAGAATTGTAATTACATGCCCCTTTTGAACAGGGGCTGAAAAATTGCGCCTTTCGTGGTGGTGGTGGCGTTGCCACAACACTGTAAGCCCTCAGAGTTACTCTTGGTGGGTGCAGCAATGGGCCCTGCTGTGAATTATTAGATCAAGAATTGTAATTGCATGCCCCTGTTGAACAGGGGCTGAAAAATTGGGCCTTAGGCACTGGTGGCACAACACTACAACCCCTCACAGATACTGTACTTGGAGCACAGCAATGAGCCCTGTTGCAAAGTATTGCTTCAAAAATTGTAATGACATGCCCCTGTTAAACAGGGGCTGAAAAATTGGGCCTTAGGCACTGGTGCCACAACACTCCAACCCCTCACAGATACTGTACTTGGAGCACAGCAATGAGCCCTATGGCAAATTATTGCTAAAAAAGTTGTAATTACACGCCCCTGTAAAACAGGGGCTGAAAAATTGGGCCTTAGCCACTGGTGGCGGCACCCATAAACAAAAATGATCTTCCAAGCTATCATCATCAATCGTATCATTGAGGACTCGGAGGAGGAGGATAGCCAGTCAACATAACAGTACAGGCACTCAGCATCAGCATCAGTCTTGAAGGGATGTGACATGTTAAAATCAATTAGTCTGTTATATCAGCATCAGGTGTGTGGTAGCTGGTGGTGATCCAAGACTGGTTCATCTTGATGAAAGTCAGTCGATCAACCGAGTCGGTGGACAGGCGCACCCTGTGATCCGTGACAAATCCTCCAGCAGCACTGAATGTGCGTTCCGAAAGAACGCTGGATGCAGGACAGGCCAGTAGCTCAATTGCATACTGTGCAAGCTCTGGCCAGTGATCCATCCTCAAGACCCAGTAAGCCAGAGGATTTTCGGTGGGGAAGGTGTCCAAGTCTGACCTTGCCCCTAGATATTCCTGCACCATGTTTATCAGACGCTGGCGATGGTTGCTGGAACCGATCATACTTTGGGGCTGCGGACTAAAGAATTGTCTGAACGCATCGGTCAGACGGCCACCTTCCCCACCGCTCCTTCTTTGACTGGCCGAAGCCTCAGCAACTCGTTGTCCAGGACCAGGAGTTTGTAACCTCCCAGTCTCTGGGAACGCGTTGCACAGACCTTTCTGCAAGGCCTCCCGGAGTTGTCTCATCCTCTGCTCCCTCTGCGACGGTAACATAAGGTCCGCAACCTTACCCTTGTACCGTGGATCAAGGAGAGTGGCCAGCCAGTAATGGTCCCTCTCCTTGATCCGAAGAATACGAGGATCCTTCCGCAGACTTTGCAGGATCAGGGAGGCCATGCAGCGTAGGTTTGCTGAGGCATTCGCTCCGGAGTCCTCTGGGTCACTAAGGACGACATGATCCGCAGCCACCTCCTCCCAGCCACGTACAAGTCCACTGGTTTCTTGGGACTGTAAATCATCCCTAAAAGACTGCTGCTGATGATGCTGAGTGCCAGCCTCCACCTCCATGCTGACACAATCCTCCTCCTCCTCCTCCTCCTCCTCCTCGTCCTCTTCCTGTGCGATGGGTGGGACAGAAGGAACACTGTCTGGGTAAAGGGGGCCTTGAGAGGCAAGGAAGTCCTCCTCTTCCTGCCTCTGTTCTGCCTCAAGTGCCCTGTCCATTATTCCACGCAGCGTGTGCTCCAACAGGTGGACAAGAGGTACAGTGTCACTGATGCATGCACTGTCACTGCTCACCATCCTCGTGGCCTCCTCAAATGGTGCCAGGACAGTGCATGCATCCCTGATCATGCCCCACTGGCGTGGAGAAAAAAAACCAAGCTCCCCTGACCCTGTCCTGGTGCCGTAGTCGCACAGGTACTCATTGATGGCCCTCTGCTGCGTGTGCAGCCGCTGCAGCGTGGCCAACGTTGAGTTCCACCTGGTGGGCATGTCACATATAAGGCGGTTCTTGGGCAGGTTCAACTCCTTTTGCAGCTCAGCCAGGCGAGCACTGGCATTATAAGATCTGCGGAAATGCACACAGACTTTCCTGGCCTGCCTCAGGACATCCTGTAAGCCCGGGTACCTGCCCAAGAACCGCTGCACCACCAGGTTAAGGACGTGAGCCACACAGGGCACATGGGTCAGTTGTCCCTGTCGGAGGGCGGAGAGGAGGTTGGTGCCATTGTCGCAAACCACCATTCCTGGCTTAAGCTGGCGTGGCGTCAACCACCTCTCGGCCTGGCCCTGCAGAGCAGACAGGACCTCTGCCCCAGTGTGGCTTCTGTCCCCCAAACACACCAGCGCAAGCACGGCATGGCATCTTTTTGCCTGCGTACTTGCGTAGCCCCTTGAACGCCTACGGAGCACCGCTGGTTCCGAGGACAAACCACAGGAAGAGGCCATGGAGGAAGAAGAAGAGGAGGGGGTGGAGGAGAGAGGTGTGTCACAACCAGTAGTAGCATTTTGGAGGCGTGGCGGTGGAACAACCTCCAACACTACTGCACCTTGTCCTGCATCCTTCCCAGCTGCCAAAAGAGTGACCCAATGGGCCGTGAAAGAAAGGTAACGTCCCTGTCCATGCCTGCTGGACCATGAGTCAGCGGTAATATGCACCTTACCGCTGACCGCCCTGTCCAGCGAGGCCAAGACATTGCCTTCCACATGCCGGTAGAGAGCCGGAATAGCCTTCCGTGAGAAAAAGTGGCGTTTGGGAACCTGCCACTGAGGAACCGCACATTGCACAAACTCACGGAAGGGGGCCGAGTCTACCAACTGAAAAGGCAGCAGTTGAAGCGCTAGCAATTTAGCCAAGCTAGCATTCAACCGCTGGGCATGTGGATGGCTGGGAGTGAACTTCTTTCGACGGTCCAGCAGCTGGGGCAGGGAAATTTGCCTGCTAGAATCGGACGTCGGTGTACTGCTAGCAGAGTGGCCGCAAGTACTTGGCTGTGACACACCTAATTCTACACCTTCATTCCTCTCAGTGCATGTTTCAGAGAGGACTGACGTTATAGTGGGGTTGGAGATCCCAGCTGATGCGGTGCAAGGAGAGGTCCGCTTTGTTCTTTGGTGTGGGTCTTTGAGGTAGGCTTGCCAACGAGCTGCATGGCAGGTCAACATATGTCTGGTCAGGCATGTGGTACCCAAGCGGCTGATGTTTTGGCCACGCGATATACGCTTGAGACATATGTTGCAAACAGCAGCTGTGCGATCTGATGCACTAGCCTCAAAAAAGGCCCACACCAAAGAACTTTTTGAATGACGGGCAGAGGCAGCGCCCTGCACAGGCGGAGCTCTGCGGTGTGATTCCGTCGGTGTACTGCCCTTACGCTGGCCACCAAAGGGCATCCTGCCTCGTTGGAGATGTGCCTCCTCCTCATCCTCCTCCTCCTCCTCTCTCCTATTAGGCACCCACGTGGAGTCAGTGACCTCATCATCACCTCCCTCCTCATCACTGGAGCCAATCTGGCAGTATGCTGCAGCTGCTGGAACATGACTGCCAGATTGGTGTCCTTCTTGAGCATCCCCTCTGTCTGCTCTCACGCTACTGCCTTCCTGTAGCTGGGTTTCATCATCAGACCCTTTGAAACGCTGGGCATCCTCCTGGAGCATGTACCCAACACTGTGCTCAAACAGTTCGGGGGACTCCTCAGGAGGAGGACATGGTGGGTCTAGGGAAGGAGTGACTGATGATGAGTCTGACATTGATACCAGGGAAGAGGACGCTTTGGCAGCTGCTTTTCCAGTACCCTGAGCCTGGGTGAGAGAGGATGAGGAGGAGGAGGAGGGCTTGGTCATCCACTCTACCAAGTCTTCGGCATGATGTGGCTCAACATGTCCAGCTGCCGAAAAGAAGGACAAGCGTGTCCCATGGCCATGTGCTGATGACAATGCACCGCGTCCACGACCAGCACTGTTGCCCCCAGACACAGAGCCTGCTTGCCCTCTTTTATTGCCTCCTGACTGTCTGCCTCTCCTTGTTTGCCTTCCAGACATTCTAATAGATGGCCTGCAGGGAGATGGGAAAAAAGCAATAAGGGCTACCTTCAGGTGTCCTTCTCTGTCCCTTTACTTAAGGATTTCTAAATATGGTTGAGGATGATTGCTTTTGCACAGAATAGCACAACGACAATTTCCCTGACTGTCCAAAAAAACAAGGATTTCAAAGATGGTTGATGAGGAATGCTTTAGCACACTATAGCACAAGGAGAATTCCCTCACTGTCCTTCCCTGTCCCTAGAAACAAGGATTCACACAGTAAAAGACACTGACACTCTCCCTACCTATAGTTTTCTGTCCCTAGAAAAAATGTTTTTTTAAAGCACACTATAGCACAAGGAGAATTCCCTCACTGTCCTTCCCTGTCCCTAGAAACAAGGATTCGCACAGTAAAAGACACTAACACTCTCCCTACCTATAGTTTTCTGTCCCTAGAAAAAAAGTTTTTTTAAAGCACACTATAGCACAAGGAGAATTCCCTCACTGTCCTTCCCTGTCCCTAGAAACAAGGATTCGCACAGTAAAAGACACTGACACTCTCCCTACCTATAGTTTTCTGTCCCTAGAAAAAATGTTTTTTTAAAGCACACTATAGCACAAGGAGAATTCCCTCACTGTCCTTCCCTGTCCCTAGAAACAAGGATTCGCACAGTAAAAGACACTGACACTCTCCCTACCTATAGTTTTCTGTCCCTAGAAAAAATGTTTTTTAAAGCACACTATAGCACAAGGAGAATTCCCTCACTTTCCTTCTTTGTCCCTAGAAACAAGGTTTATCACAGTGAAAGAAACTGACACTCTTCCTTCCTATAGTTTTTTGTCCCTAGAAAAAAATGTTTTTTTAAAGCACACTATAGCACAAGGAGAATTCCCTCACTGTCCTTCCCTGTCCCTAGAAACAAGGATTCGCACAGTAAAAGACACTGACACTCTCCCTACCTATAGTTTTCTGTCCCTAGAAAAAATGTTTTTTTAAAGCACACTATAGCACAAGGAGAATTCCCTCACTGTCCTTCCCTGTCCCTAGAAACAAGGATTCGCACAGTAAAAGACACTGACACTCTCCCTACCTATAGTTTTCTGTCCCTAGAAAAAATGTTTTTTTAAAGCACACTATAGCACAAGGAGAATTTCACTCACTTTCCTTCTTTGTCCCTAGAAACAAGGTTTATCACAGTGAAAGAAACTGACACTCTTCCTTCCTATAGTTTTCTGTCCCTAGAAAAAAATGTTTTTTTTAAAACACACTATAGCACAAGGAGAATTCCCTCACTGTCCTTCCCTGTCCCTAGAAACAAGGATTCGCACAGTAAAAGACACTGACACTCTCCCTACCTATAGTTTTCTGTCCCTAGAAAAAATGTTTTTTTAAAGCACACTATAGCACAAGGAGAATTCCCTCACTGTCCTTCCCTGTCCCTAGAAACAAGGATTCGCACAGTAAAAGACACTGACACTCTCCCTACCTATAGTTTTCTGTCCCTAGAAAAAATGTTTTTTTAAAGCACACTATAGCACAAGGAGAATTCCCTCACTGTCCTTCCCTGTCCCTAGAAACAAGGATTCGCACAGTAAAAGACACTGACACTCTCCCTACCTATAGTTTTCTGTCCCTAGAAAAAATGTTTTTTTAAAGCACACTATAGCACAAGGAGAATTCCCTCACTGTCCTTCCCTGTCCCTAGAAACAAGGATTCGCACAGTAAAAGACACTGACACTCTCCCTACCTATAGTTTTCTGTCCTTAGAAAAAAAATTTTTTTAAAGCACACTATAGCACAAGGAGAATTCCCTCACTGTCCTTCCCTGTCCCTAGAAACAAGGATTCGCACAGTAAAAGACACTGACACTCTCCCTACCTATAGTTTTCTGTCCCTAGAAAAAATGTTTTTTTAAAGCACACTATAGCACAAGGAGAATTCCCTCACTGTCCTTCCCTGTCCCTAGAAACAAGGATTCGCACAGTAAAAGACACTGACACTCTCCCTACCTATAGTTTTCTGTCCCTAGAAAAAATGTTTTTTTAAAGCACACTATAGCACAAGGAGAATTCCCTCACTGTCCTTCCCTGTCCCTAGAAACAAGGATTCGCACAGTAAAAGACACTGACACTCTCCCTACCTATAGTTTTCTGTCCCTAGAAAAAATGTTTTTTTAAAGCACACTATAGCACAAGGAGAATTCCCTCACTGTCCTTCCCTGTCCCTAGAAACAAGGATTCGCACAGTAAAAGACACTGACACTCTCCCTACCTATAGTTTTCTGTCCCTAGAAAAAATGTTTTTTTAAAGCACACTATAGCACAAGGAGAATTCCCTCACTGTCCTTCCCTGTCCCTAGAAACAAGGATTCGCACAGTAAAAGACACTGACACTCTCCCTACCTATAGTTTTCTGTCCCTAGAAAAAATGTTTTTTTAAAGCACACTATAGCACAAGGAGAATTCCCTCACTGTCCTTCCCTGTCCCTAGAAACAAGGATTCGCACAGTAAAAGACACTGACACTCTCCCTACCTATAGTTTTCTGTCCCTAGAAAAAATGTTTTTTTAAAGCACACTATAGCACAAGGAGAATTCCCTCACTGTCCTTCCCTGTCCCTAGAAACAAGGATTCGCACAGTAAAAGACACTGACACTCTCCCTATCTATAGTTTTCTGTCCCTAGAAAAAATGTTTTTTTAAAGCACACTATAGCACAAGGAGAATTCCCTCACTGTCCTTCCCTGTCCCTAGAAACAAGGATTAGCACAGTAAAAGATACTGACACTCTCCCTACCTATAGTTTTCTGTCCCTAGAAAAAATGTTTTTTTAAAGCACACTATAGCACAAGGAGAATTCCCTCACTGTCCTTCCCTGTCCCTAGAAACAAGGATTCGCACAGTAAAAGACACTGACACTCTCCCTACCTATAGTTTTCTGTCCCTAGAAAAAATGTTTTTTTAAAGCACACTATAGCACAAGGAGAATTTCACTCCCTTTCCTTCTTTGTCCCTAGAAACAAGGTTTATCACAGTGAAAGAAACTGACACTCTTCCTTCCTATAGTTTTCTGTCCCTAGAAAAAAATGTTTTTTTAAAGCACACTATAGCACAAGGAGAATTCCCTCACTGTCCTTCCCTGTCCCTAGAAACAAGGATTCGCACAGTAAAAGACACTGACACTCTCCCTACCTATAGTTTTCTGTCCCTAGAAAAAATGTTTTTTTAAAGCACACTATAGCACAAGGAGAATTCCCTCACTGTCCTTCCCTGTCCCTAGAAACAAGTTTTCGCACAGTAAAAGACACTGACACTCTCCCTACCTATAGTTTTCTGTCCCTAGAAAAAATGTTTTTTTAAAGCACACTATAGCACAAGGAGAATTCCCTCACTGTCCTTCCCTGTCCCTAGAAACAAGGATTCGCACAGTAAAAGACACTGACACTCTCCCTACCTATAGTTTTCTGTCCCTAGAAAAAATGTTTTTTTAAAGCACACTATAGCACAAGGAGAATTTCACTCACTTTCCTTCTTTGTCCCTAGAAACAAGGTTTATCACAGTGAAAGAAACTGACACTCTTCCTTCCTATAGTTTTCTGTCCCTAGAAAAAAATGTTTTTTTAAAGCACACTATAGCACAAGGAGAATTCCCTCACTGTCCTTCCCTGTCCCTAGAAACAAGGATTCGCACAGTAAAAGACACTGACACTCTCCCTACCTATAGTTTTCTGTCCCTAGAAAAAATGTTTTTTTAAAGCACACTATAGCACAAGGAGAATTCCCTCACTGTCCTTCCCTGTCCCTAGAAACAAGGATTCGCACAGTAAAAGACACTGACACTCTCCCTACCTATAGTTTTCTGTCCCTAGAAAAAATGTTTTTTTAAAGCACACTATAGCACAAGGAGAATTCCCTCACTGTCCTTCCCTGTCCCTAGAAACAAGGATTCGCACAGTAAAAGACACTGACACTCTCCCTACCTATAGTTTTCTGTCCCTAGAAAAAATGTTTTTTTAAAGCACACTATAGCACAAGGAGAATTCCCTCACTGTCCTTCCCTGTCCCTAGAAACAAGGATTCGCACAGTAAAAGACACTGACACTCTCCCTACCTATAGTTTTCTGTCCCTAGAAAAAATGTTTTTTTAAAGCACACTATAGCACAAGGAGAATTCCCTCACTGTCCTTCCCTGTCCCTAGAAACAAGGATTCGCACAGTAAAAGACACTGACACTCTCCCTACCTATAGTTTTCTGTCCCTAGAAAAAATGTTTTTTTAAAGCACACTATAGCACAAGGAGAATTCCCTCACTGTCCTTCCCTGTCCCTAGAAACAAGGATTCGCACAGTAAAAGACACTGACACTCTCCCTACCTATAGTTTTCTGTCCCTAGAAAAAATGTTTTTTTAAAGCACACTATAGCACAAGGAGAATTTCACTCACTTTCCTTCTTTGTCCCTAGAAACAAGGTTTATCACAGTGAAAGAAACTGACACTCTTCCTTCCTATAGTTTTCTGTCCCTAGAAAAAAATGTTTTTTTAAAGCACACTATAGCACAAGGAGAATTCCCTCACTGTCCTTCCCTGTCCCTAGAAACAAGGATTCGCACAGTAAAAGACACTGACACTCTCCCTACCTATAGTTTTCTGTCCCTAGAAAAAATGTTTTTTTAAAGCACACTATAGCACAAGGAGAATTCCCTCACTGTCCTTCCCTGTCCCTAGAAACAAGGATTCGCACAGTAAAAGACACTGACACTCTCCCTACCTATAGTTTTCTGTCCCTAGAAAAAATGTTTTTTTAAAGCACACTATAGCACAAGGAGAATTCCCTCACTGTCCTTCCCTGTCCCTAGAAACAAGGATTCGCACAGTAAAAGACACTGACACTCTCCCTACCTATAGTTTTCTGTCCCTAGAAAAAATGTTTTTTTAAAGCACACTATAGCACAAGGAGAATTCCCTCACTGTCCTTCCCTGTCCCTAGAAACAAGGATTCGCACAGTAAAAGACACTGACACTCTCCCTACCTATAGTTTTCTGTCCCTAGAAAAAATGTTTTTTTAAAGCACACTATAGCACAAGGAGAATTCCCTCACTTTCCTTCTTTGTCCCTAGAAACAAGGTTTATCACAGTGAAAGAAACTGACACTCTTCCTTCCTATAGTTTTCTGTCCCTAGAAAAAAAAGTTTTTTTAAAGCACACTATAGCACAAGGAGAATTCCCTCACTGTCCTTCCCTGTCCCTAGAAACAAGGATTCGCACAGTAAAAGACACTGACACTCTCCCTACCTATAGTTTTCTGTCCCTAGAAAAAATGTTTTTTTAAAGCACACTATAGCACAAGGAGAATTCCCTCACTGTCCTTCCCTGTCCCTAGAAACAAGGATTCGCACAGTAAAAGACACTGACACTCTCCCTACCTATAGTTTTCTGTCCCTATAAAAAATGTTTTTTTAAAGTACACTATAGCACAAGGAGAATTCCCTCACTTTCCTTCTTTGTCCCTAGAAACAAGGTTTATCACAGTGAAAGAAACTGACACTCTTCCTTCCTATAGTTTTCTGTCCCTAGAAAAAAATGTTTTTTTAAAGCACACTATAGCACAAGGAGAATTCCCTCACTGTCCTTCCCTGTCCCTAGAAACAAGGATTCGCACAGTAAAAGACACTGACACTCTCCCTACCTATAGTTTTCTGTCCCTAGAAAAAATGTTTTTTTAAAGCACACTATAGCACAAGGAGAATTCCCTCACTGTCCTTCCCTGTCCCTAGAAACAAGGATTCGCACAGTAAAAGACACTGACACTCTCCCTACCTATAGTTTTCTGTCCCTAGAAAAAATGTTTTTTTAAAGCACACTATAGCACAAGGAGAATTTCACTCACTTTCCTTCTTTGTCCCTAGAAACAAGGTTTATCACAGTGAAAGAAACTGACACTCTTCCTTCCTATAGTTTTCTGTCCCTAGAAAAAAATGTTTTTTTAAAGCACACTATAGCACAAGGAGAATTCCCTCACTGTCCTTCCCTGTCCCTAGAAACAAGGATTCGCACAGTAAAAGACACTGACACTCTCCCTACCTATAGTTTTCTGTCCCTAGAAAAAATGTTTTTTTAAAGCACACTATAGCACAAGGAGAATTCCCTCACTGTCCTTCCCTGTCCCTAGAAACAAGGATTCGCACAGTAAAAGACACTGACACTCTCCCTACCTATAGTTTTCTGTCCCTAGAAAAAATGTTTTTTTAAAGCACACTATAGCACAAGGAGAATTCCCTCACTGTCCTTCCCTGTCCCTAGAAACAAGGATTCGCACAGTAAAAGACACTGACACTCTCCCTACCTATAGTTTTCTGTCCCTAGAAAAAATGTTTTTTTAAAGCACACTATAGCACAAGGAGAATTCCCTCACTGTCCTTCCCTGTCCCTAGAAACAAGGATTCGCACAGTAAAAGACACTGACACTCTCCCTACCTATAGTTTTCTGTCCCTAGAAAAAATGTTTTTTTAAAGCACACTATAGCACAAGGAGAATTCCCTCACTTTCCTTCTTTGTCCCTAGAAACAAGGTTTATCACAGTGAAAGAAACTGACACTCTTCCTTCCTATAGTTTTCTGTCCCTAGAAAAAAAAGTTTTTTTAAAGCACACTATAGCACAAGGAGAATTCCCTCACTGTCCTTCCCTGTCCCTAGAAACAAGGATTCGCACAGTAAAAGACACTGACACTCTCCCTACCTATAGTTTTCTGTCCCTAGAAAAAATGTTTTTTTAAAGCACACTATAGCACAAGGAGAATTCCCTCACTGTCCTTCCCTGTCCCTAGAAACAAGGATTCGCACAGTAAAAGACACTGACACTCTCCCTACCTATAGTTTTCTGTCCCTAGAAAAAATGTTTTTTTAAAGCACACTATAGCACAAGGAGAATTCCCTCACTGTCCTTCCCTGTCCCTAGAAACAAGGATTCGCACAGTAAAAGACACTGACACTCTCCCTACCTATAGTTTTCTGTCCCTAGAAAAAATGTTTTTTTAAAGCACACTATAGCACAAGGAGAATTCCCTCACTGTCCTTCCCTGTCCCTAGAAACAAGGATTCACACAGTAAAAGACACTGACACTCTCCCTACCTATAGTTTTCTGTCCCTAGAAAAAATGTTTTTTTAAAGCACACTATAGCACAAGGAGAATTCCCTCACTGTCCTTCCCTGTCCCTAGAAACAAGGATTCGCACAGTAAAAGACACTGACACTCTCCCTACCTATAGTTTTCTGTCCCTAGAAAAAATGTTTTTTTAAAGCACACTATAGCACAAGGAGAATTCCCTCACTGTCCTTCCCTGTCCCTAGAAACAAGGATTCGCACAGTAAAAGACACTGACACTCTCCCTACCTATAGTTTTCTGTCCCTAGAAAAAATGTTTTTTTAAAGCACACTATAGCACAAGGAGAATTTCACTCACTTTCCTTCTTTGTCCCTAGAAACAAGGTTTATCACAGTGAAAGAAACTGACACTCTTCCTTCCTATAGTTTTCTGTCCCTAGAAAAAAATGTTTTTTTAAAGCACACTATAGCACAAGGAGAATTCCCTCACTGTCCTTCCCTGTCCCTAGAAACAAGGATTCGCACAGTAAAAGACACTGACACTCTCCCTACCTATAGTTTTCTGTCCCTAGAAAAAATGTTTTTTTAAAGCACACTATTGCACAAGGAGAATTCCCTCACTGTCCTTCCCTGTCCCTAGAAACAAGGTTTCGCACAGTAAAAGACACTGACACTCTCCCTACCTATAGTTTTCTGTCCCTAAAAAAAATTTTTTTTTAAAGCACACTATAGCACAAGGAGAATTCCCTCACTGTCCTTCCCTGTCCCTAGAAACAAGGATTCGCACAGTAAAAGACACTGACACTCTCCCTACCTATAGTTTTCTGTCCCTAGAAAAAATGTTTTTTTAAAGCACACTATAGCACAAGGAATATTCCCTCACTGTCCTTCCCTGTCCCTAGAAACAAGGATTCGCACAGTAAAAGACACTGACACTCTCCCTACCTATAGTTTTCTGTCCCTAGAAAAAATGTTTTTTTAAAGCACACTATAGCACAAGGAGAATTTCACTCACTTTCCTTCTTTGTCCCTAGAAACAAGGATTATCACAGTGAAAGAAACTGACACTCTCCCTACCTATAGTTTTCTGTCCCTAGAAAAAATGTTTTTTTAAAGCACACTATAGCACAAGGAGAATTCCCTCACTGTCCTTCCCTGTCCCTAGAAACAAGGATTCGCACAGTAAAACACACTGACACTCTCCCTACCTATAGTTTTCTGTCCCTAGAAAAAATGTTTTTTTAAAGCACACTATAGCACAAGGAGAATTCCCTCACTGTCCTTCCCTGTCCCTAGAAACAAGGATTCGCACAGTAAAAGACACTGACACTCTCCCTACCTATAGTTTTCTGTCCCTAGAAAAAATGTTTTTTTAAAGCACACTATAGCACAAGGAGAATTCCCTCACTGTCCTTCCCTGTCCCTAGAAACAAGGATTCGCACAGTAAAAGACACTGACACTCTCCCTACCTATAGTTTTCTGTCCCTAGAAAAAATGTTTTTTTAAAGCACACCATAGCACAAGGAGAATTCCCTCACTGTCCTTCCCTGTCCCTAGAAACAAGGATTCACACAGTAAAAGACACTGACACTCTCCCTACCTATAGTTTTCTGCCCCTAGAAAAAATGTTTTTTTAAAGCACACTATAGCACAAGGAGAATTCCCTCACTGTCCTTCCCTGTCCCTAGAAACAAGGATTCGCACAGTAAAAGACACTGACACTCTCCCTACCTATAGTTTTCTGTCCCTAGAAAAAATGTTTTTTTAAAGCACACTATAGCACAAGGAGAATTCCCTCACTGTCCTTCCCTGTCCCTAGAAACAAGGATTCACACAGTAAAAGACACTGACACTCTCCCTACCTATAGTTTTCTGTCCCTAGAAAAAATGTTTTTTTAAAGCACACTATAGCACAAGGAGAATTCCCTCACTGTCCTTCCCTGTCCCTAGAAACAAGGATTCGCACAGTAAAAGACACTGACACTCTCCCTACCTATAGTTTTCTGTCCCTAGAAAAAATGTTTTTTTAAAGCACACTATAGCACAAGGAGAATTTCACTCACTTTCCTTCTTTGTCCCTAGAAACAAGGTTTATCACAGTGAAAGAAACTGACACTCTTCCTTCCTATAGTTTTCTGTCCCTAGAAAAAAATGTTTTTTTTAAAGCACACTATAGCACAAGGAGAATTCCCTCACTGTCCTTCCCTGTCCCTAGAAACAAGGATTCGCACAGTAAAAGACACTGACACTCTCCCTACCTATAGTTTTCTGTCCCTAGAAAAAATTTTTTTTTAAAGCACACTATAGCACAAGGAGAATTCCCTCACTGTCCTTCCCTGTCCCTAGAAACAAGGATTTGCACAGTAAAAGACACTGACACTCTCCCTACCTATAGTTTTCTGTCCCTAGAAAAAATGTTTTTTTAAAGCACACTATAGCACAAGGAGAATTCCCTCACTGTCCTTCCCTGTCCCTAGAAACAAGGATTCGCACAGTAAAAGACACTGACACTCTCCCTACCTATAGTTTTCTGTCCCTAGAAAAAATGTTTTTTTAAAGCACACTATAGCACAAGGAGAATTCCCTCACTGTCCTTCCCTGTCCCTAGAAACAAGGATTTGCACAGTAAAAGACACTGACACTCTCCCTACCTATAGTTTTCTGTCCCTAGAAAAAATGTTTTTTTAAAGCACACTATAGCACAAGGAGAATTTCACTCACTTTCCTTCTTTGTCCCTAGAAACAAGGATTATCACAGTGAAAGAAACTGACACTCTCCCTACCTATAGTTTTCTGTCCCTAGAAAAAATGTTTTTTTAAAGCACACTATAGCACAAGGAGAATTCCCTCACTGTCCTTCCCTGTCCCTAGAAACAAGGATTCGCACAGTAAAACACACTGACACTCTCCCTACCTATAGTTTTCTGTCCCTAGAAAAAATGTTTTTTTAAAGCACACTATAGCACAAGGAGAATTCCCTCACTGTCCTTCCCTGTCCCTAGAAACAAGGATTCGCACAGTAAAACACACTGACACTCTCCCTACCTATCCTTCTCTTTCCCTAAACTAAAGGAATCCAGGTTAAGCAAGAAAAAAATAAATGTCACTGTCCCTGCCTATGTTTCTCTTTCCCTGCTCCGGAACACACTACACTAGGCCGCCGTGCTGGCGGCCTTTTATAGTGTGGGGCGTGTACTAAACACCCTCAGCAATAATTGGCCACAGGCATCCTGCCTGTGGCCAATCATTGCTCTCCTCGCTGCCGGCGCTGTGATTGGCCAAGCATGCGGGGTCACAGTGCATGCTTGGCCAATCACAGCGCCTGGATGACACTGCGATGGCGTAGTGCATTGTGGGCCGTTCGCGTCACTCGAATTTGGCGCGAACGGCCCAAATCGTTCGAACTTCGTCGAACGATCGAACAGCCGATGTTCGAGTCGAACGTATGTTCGACTCGAACACGAAGCTCATCCCTACCCATGGGTAAGCATTTGTCAAAGTAAAAACTACCCTGAAAGAAAAATCCCAGAGAGTTAAAACTAGCGGGATTAATCGGAAGAAGTCGGAATGCAGACTTTATGTCTGCTTTCCCCAATAGGGCCCCTTGACCTAAAATTCTGAGCTTAGCTAAAGCATCTTCAAATGACGCATATGTGACTGATGACAGATTCTCATCTATTTAATCATTCAAGGACTGTTTCAGTGGAAAGGACAAATGGTGGATCATCCTAAAAGTATCCTTTTCTTTCTTTGGTATGATCCCTATAGGCGAAATTCTAAAGTCATTAAAAGGAGGAACTTCAAAAGCACCTGCTACCCATAATTTCTCTTTTAATTTTTTCTATCACAGTATTTGGAAATTGATCTACAGATTTTAAATTCTTGACTACAGTACATCCTGAACCATCAAAAGAAGGCAATAAAAATCCTTCACTAAAGCCTTTAATTAATAACTGAGCCTTCAACCTGTCTGGAAATAGTCTGAGCCAAGGGAGCATATTTAACCATTTCACTGGGGTTATTGCTTTTTGAAGTAGACCCTGATTGCTGATTAGCTGCCGACATTTTTTTGAAACATTTAGATACCAAATGCGTTCCAGAACAAAAGGCGCATTCGTGACGGTATCTGCACGAATTCGGCCATTTGCGTTGTCCATCGTTGAAATTGAAACAAATTCCTTTTTTATAAATGGAATTAGTAGCGTTTGGTTGAGAAATTTGGTTTTGTTTCGTATAATTAGATCGTTGGGGGAGAAAAAGATTGAGCCATAGGCCCACATCTTTTACCCCCCATTTCAAGGAAGGATGTACTGATAATTTTTGGCGGAATGCCTCATCGTAATTATACCAAGCGGTACCTCCAAAATTCTTGTATGCCTCCAAAATAATGTCTACATGCTGAAACAGACCTGTGCTTTTTTCTGGATATTTTTCGCATAAAACTCCAGAAAAAATGCAAAACGCCTGTAACCAATTGTTAAATGATTTGGTAACAGGCCTCCTCCTATCTTCTTCTTCTTTTTTATAACCTATAAAATCTTTTGCCGATGGAAGCAATGACAATAAGTCCAAAAAATCTCCTTTCCATATTTTCTCTTTAACCATTAGAGGCAAGTGATAACCCAAAGGAGATATTTCGCAGTGAATAGGTTTTTTCAGACAAGTTTCCAGTTAATTTTGCAGTTTTGCAGCTTGATATAATGACGGTGTAGCAATATCAGAATTGGTTTGAAAAACCTCACCGTCATTAGTAAACTGGTCACAAGATGGCTCCCATACTCCCATTGTATCAGTTACCTGTGCTGACTGAGCTGCATTCTTCATACTCTGGACATCTTTAATTAGAGAAGACAAAAGTTCAGTTATGTTAGATAATACTGGAATAGTAACTGACTCACCTATTCCCTGTAATGTTGATTGATCAGTCTGAGCTATTACAGCCTCTGTTCCATTTTGATTAGAATTAGCTGAACTGCCTAATTCATTGTCATTAATCTCCTTACTGACCTCCTGCCTTGTCAGCTGTTGCCAGGTAGAATAGTCTTCTTCCTGCTGAAAGCTTCTACTCCTATCCGATGCTCTGTCTCTAGCTCCTCCCCTGTTACAGCTATTATCTCCAGCCACACAGACGGCTGAGGTATTTCTTACCCCTGCTCCAGTCGATGTCCTCGATTTCTTGGCTGCCGATCCACTGGAAGTAGCTTTACGGCCCCGGGACGTCTTGCCTGCATACCCGTTTGACGATGATCTCGGCGGCGAAAGGGAGATCCTACGACTCGGGATACGTCTCCTTTTTTCGGACGTCCGTCACTCCGCTGTGATGACGCTACCGCTTCTCCCAGGATCCATCGCTGCTTCCTGCGGCTCCGCCTCCTTTTCTTCCGGGCATGTTGCTGTAACGATGCCACCCCTTCCACCGGATGCCGCTCTGTCCATGGCCGCCAATACGCCGGAATCTTCAGCCGCTCATGTAGCTCCCACCGGAGCTTCTTGACACGCTGACCGAGGTAAGTCAAGGCATCTTCGGATCCACGATTCTCCTCCTTCTTCCCCCGCTCGCTCAATCAGTTGACGGATGAGACTCATCTTCTGGCCTCAGAAGACACTGTTTATCCAATGGAGTTTCCTCCTAGAACACCACAGCTCCATCTTCTGAGGCGAATTGAGCCTCCCTGACGGAACCCTACTTTTATACCCCTATTCTGACTAGCTTAAGCTACCTAAAACTGGTTCTAACTCAGCACCCCTTCAAAAAACCCGGGAAAATCACGTGTACTACCTCCCTGGTACACGTCAGCTCCAGGTGTTTGAAGCCTTTTGGCGAGCTCCCCTCAGCTCGAGGAGAGGGGAGCCTTGAAACTGCCTGCTCTGCCACTAACCCATGAGGACAGGGGGAATTAAAACAGTCTCCCTCATGCCTTTCATTTCAATTGTGCAGCATTGGGACTGCAGTGCTGAGCGGTTCTGCAGCTGTCTTTAGTCAGTGTAGGGAGGTTGCTGTGTGTGTACTAGCAGGGACAGACTCTACTAATCACTAGCTATTAGGTCCACAAAAGTCCTTTTAAGGACTGGTATAGGTGTACAGTATATAGGGGTGTAATACACTTATAATATACTTTCAAATATAGAAAGCATATTATAGTGCATTTCTACTGCGCAGCATTTCTACTGTGCAGCTTCTGTGCGGTTCTGTAGCTCTTTTGTCAGTGTAGGGAGAAGTTGCTGCTGTGTGTGGCAGGCACAGACTAGCGACTAAAATCGATAACCAATAAAGCTCCACAAAAGTTATTTTAAGGACTGGTATAGGTGTACTATTTGGTGTGCAGTAAATAGGGGTGTAATACACGCATAAAATACTTTCAAATATAGAAAGCATAGTATAGTGCATTTCTACTGTGCAGCTTCTGAGCGGTTCTGCAGGTCTTTTGTCAGTGTGGGAGAAGTTGCTGCTGTGTGTCGCAGGGACAGACTAGCGACTAAAATCGCTAACTTATAAAGGTCCACAAAAGTCCTTTTAACGACTGGTATAGGTGTACTATTTGGTGTGCAGTATATAGGGGTGTAATACACGTATAAAATACTTTCAAATATAGAAAGCATATTATAGTGCATTTCTACTGTGCAGCATTGTGACTGCTGAGCGGTTCTGCAGCGATACTACAAAGAGTGACAAACGCAGTTATAAAAAAGTATTATAACTGGTGTGATAGACCAGTGGCCCCCCAAAACGACAGATTGAAGTGGGGTGTTATATACCTTCTTCCACATATACTGCACTTCTCTAGAGACTTTTGTCACAGGGTCATTTAAAAAAATGACAGGCAGAGGAAGAGGCAGGCCCTTCCGCAGGAGTGGTAGGGGTAGGGCAGGAGTACCTGGCCGGAGCCAAAGTGGAAATTTGCAGAAGGCGCGTTTGATTACGTCAAAGGACGCACCAGACTTGGTTGAGTGGCTTACTCAGCCTTACTCTTCTGCACCCTCCTCATCCTCTCTATCTGCACCCTCTTCACCCTCTGCTGTGTGCACCCCCAAAAACACTACCACCAACACCACCATATACCCTCCGCTTGAGTCACAGGAATTATTTTCCGATCCATCACAAGACATTTCCGATGCGCAGGCATTCTTGACATTGGGTCAGGAAGAGGAGGTAGCAACAACCACCACTCAGCAGTCTGACGACAGTACCCAGATCAGCCCAAGGAGGTTGGTCCCAGCTGTTGCTGCCTACTCGGAGATCTCTAATGTCAGTGGTGGGGAAGGTGACGTCGATGATAACGTATCTATGGACGTCACGTGGGTGCCCACAAGAGAGGACCAGGAGGGGAGTTCAGAGGGAGAGATGTACCAGCAGATAGGGAGGAGAGGCAGGCGGAACTTACATTGCACAGGAGGGACAAACCAGACTGCTAATGTCATCAGGACTCAGAGCGAGCCATCAACCATGTACGGTCACATCTGGCGCTCCCAGGACGCCGGCACATGGCTCCGCAGTGTGGGATTTTTTTTACGTGTCCGCTGCTGACAATAGTGTTGCCATCTGCAGCCTTTGCAGTCAACGCATAAGTCGCGGTAAGCCCAACACTCACCTAGGGACGACCGCCTTAAGAAGGCACATGAACTCCCATCACCGAGCCCAGTGGGAGCAACGCCGTGAGAACCCACAAAGCCACACTCCAGGCTCTCACCATCCAGCCTCTTCTACTTCTCCTTCTCCTCTCTCCTCACAATTGTCCTCCACTCCACCTTCCATCATCCCATCCCCAAGTTTTTCTGGAAAAAGGCAGGCTTCCGTGGGCCAAATGTTCGAGCGTAAAAGAATGATGATGCCGGATAACCCTCTTGCCCAACAGTTGACCGCTGGCTTGTCAGAACTGATAGCCTGCCAACTACTGCCATATAAACTGGTGGACTAGGAGGCCTTTCGAAAATTTGTGGCCATTGGAACACCACAATGGAAGGTCCCAGGAAGGAAATATTTCTCCCAGAAGGGCATCCCAGAGCTATATGGCCATGTTCAGCGGCAAGTGAATGTATCTCTGGCACACAGTGTCAGTGCCAAGATACATCCGACCACAGACACGTGGTCTAGCAAACACGGGCAGGGAAGGTATATTACTTTTACTGCCCACTGGGTGAACCTTCTGACGGCCGTCAAGCATGTAACCCGTGGCACCCGTGTAGATTTGGTTTTACCGTCACGGATTGCATGCAGGCCTGCCTCTTCTTATCCTCCTCCTCCTACTCCATCCTCCCTGTCCTCCTCGGCAGACTCCTCCTTTTCCGCTGCTACCGTCTCTTCCGCTGCGCCGCCCAAGATCCCCAGAACCTATTCGACATGCCAGGTGAGACGTTGCCATGCTGTGCTGCGTCTGTTGTGCCTGGAAGCCAAGAGCCACACTGGCCCTGCACTCCTTTCAGCTTTGCGTTCACAGGTAGATCAGTGGCTAACACCGCTCAATTTGACAGTTGGTAAAATGGTGTGCGACAACGGTGCCAATCTGCTGAGCGCATTGAAACAGGGCAAAATTACACACGTGCCATGCATGGCATACGTCTTGAACTTGGTCGTGCAGCGATTCATTGTCAAATACCCTGGGGTCCAGGACGTCTTGCGGCAGGCAAGGAAAATCTCGACCCATTTCAGAAGATCTTACACGGCCATGGCTCGCCTTGCTGACATTCAGCGGCGACACAATCTGCCGGTCAGACGTCTTATTTGTGACTGCCCGACGCGATGGAACTAAACCTTGTATATGCTTGATAGGCTGCTCCAGCAGAAACGTGCAGTTAATGACTACCTGTACGAACTCTGCGCCAGAACAGGTTCTGGGGAGCTTGGGTTTTTTCACCACGTCAGTGGCTGCTCATGCGCGACGCATGCAGACTTTTGCGGCCATTTGATGAGATCACCAAACTGGTCAGTCGCAGCCATGGCGCAATCAGTGACATCGTACCTTACGCCTTCTTTATGGAGCGTGCATTGCGTCGTGTCATTGATCAAGCCGTCGATGAGCAGGATGATGAGGAAGTCGCAATGCTGGATGAATTCCCAGGGTGGGCTACTCTATCTGAGACAAGTCAACAACAGGAGTCTGAAGAGGAGTCAGAGGAGGATGGTGCCGGGGCGGATGAGGAGGAGCAAGAAGAGCATGCTTTAAACCTTTCTGGGATCCCTGTTGTTGTCCGTGGATGGGGGAGGAGAACGAGGACGACATTATCCTGGATGATGAGCAGGAGCCAGGCCACCACACCGCTTCCAGTTTAGTGAAAATGGGGGCCTTCATGCTCCAGTGTTTTAAGAGGGAGCCCTGTATAAAAAGCATAAAGGGCAAGGACCATTACTGGGTGGCAACGTACTTGGACCCCCGGTACAAACAAAAAATGGCGGAAATGTTACCACCATCACAGAGAGCTGTCAGAATGGAGCACTTCCAGGCCTTGCTTAGAGAAATGCTGCATTCTGCTTTTGCGTGCGCTGGCAGAGGAATTTCCACTCCCAGAGAAACAGTTGCGGGTACCAAACCAACAGTGCCTGCAAGAAGAGGGCGGTTTGAAGATGTGTTGGTCACTTCTTATATGAGATCATTCTTTCAGCCGACCCATCGACAGGTGTCATCTGGATCCAGCATCAGGGAATGCCTAGACCAGCAGGTGTCCGACTACATCGGGTTAACGGCCGATGTGGAAGCTTTGAGAAGTGATGAACACCTGGACTACTGGGTGGGCAGGCTTGACCTCTGGCCAGAGCTTGCACAATTTGCAATGGAACTGTTGGCTTGCCCCTCGTCCAGTGTCCTGTTCAGGACGTTCAGCGCAGCAGGGGGGATCATGACCGATAAGCGCACTCGCCTAGCTCACAACAGTGTTGACTACCTCACATTTATAAAAATGAATGAGGCATGGATCTCTGAGGAATTCAACACATGTGACCAGTAGACCATGTATATGCATAACTGTCTAAACAATTTATATAATGTAGCACACGGTCCTTTTTTTCTACTTTTGGCTCACTTGTAGAAAAAAAGCACACCGTACTATATGCCCGTACCCCTTCTGTTTGAAGGGGTTGAGCGAGTTGCTTCCTTCCACTGGTTCTCCCCTCTAGAGTTTAGAGGCAAGTCTTTACCTTTCCCAAAGAAGGCCAATGTCCACACCACGCTTCAACTCCAACACAAGTTTATTTT
The DNA here is from genome assembly GCA_029206835.1 of Rana muscosa. Taxonomy (NCBI): domain Eukaryota; kingdom Metazoa; phylum Chordata; class Amphibia; order Anura; family Ranidae; genus Rana; species Rana muscosa. The sequence continues at coordinate 147,050,708 of CM055126.1, read as the reverse complement.
GCTTTTATGCTTCAGTAACCGGAGAGTTGAAAATAGAAAGGGGTTAGCAGATAGAACTTATTCAGGCACACTCTTGGCTTCATCGCCACTCGGTCCCGAGTGGGTACAGCTCACCCGGATAGTCACCCAATGGCACTAGCAGCCGGCATGTAGCTCAAACAGTGACTTAGTCCCCTCCAAGGACAAAGTCAAGGAGATCCCTCCTTAGGTAGCAGACTAGCAGCACTCCGCAAAGGCAGTCTGCGGAGCAAGGAATCCTTCCCTCCGACAGGTCACCAGGCCTCTCCCGAGACAGCAATCTTTATCACTCGCCTCCTGTTATGGGACCAATCCTCCCCTGGCTTCCTCTTAGTCAGAGCGGTCGCCCTCACCTGGGCTCCCTGGGTTTCCTTTCTGGCTTTGTAGACCCAGATAAAGGTACTGGGCCTACCTGGAACTCCATAGCCTCGGGCTAAAGGTGCCCGGCCGAGATCCCACAGTCAATGCTTGGATAGCCCCTTGAGGGGATACACTCCTCCGGGTACAGGTCCCCGAGTATTCGCGCCCAGAACAATGGCGTCTGCCCCTTTTGTACCCTCTTCCGGCATGCACAGTGGGTAGACCACGCCCACTGCACGGCTGGCGAGAGAGGACACCCAATAGCTACTCCATCACCTGTGGTTCAACCCCGGGTACAAGTGTCAGCACCACCTATACACCTAAGGGGAACTGCACGCCAGGTGAAGCAGCAGCAAGGCAGAGTCCAAACAATTAAAAGACCCCAGCCAACTATTGCTCAGGTGACGGTCACCCCTAAATTTGGGATACCCGCTACAATAACTTATAAAAAAATAAATACAACTATGGCAATTTTTCCAATAGCAGGATCATCTCCTGCACCCCCTTCATAGCCTGGCCTTGTGTCTCTTCCATGGCCTTCATGCGCTCCTGAATTGACAAAATTTTGCAGATAAAAAAAGAATGCTTGTCGTTGTCGATCTCAAATTTGCTTAATACTTCTGGTATGTCATTGTCCATGTTGTGGCACTATGTGTGCACAGCTAGTAAGTATTTTGTGGCTGCAAATATGACCTGGAGGTTTTTAATGTTCGCCTGCCATTAAAATCAATGGGACCCGCCGCAAACCTGCGGTTCGCGAACATTTGCCCGCGTTCGCGAACGGTCCCGGCAGATGATCGTCCATCCCTACTTATGACTGCCTATCTCATTTCATGAGGTGCTAAAATGGCAGGGCAGTACAACCCCCCCCCACACACACACCAAATGACCCCATTTTGGAAAGTAGACACTCTAAGGAAATTGCTGAGATGCATGTTGAGACCATTGAATATTTTATTTTTTTGTCACAAGTGATTGAAAAATGATAAAGAAAAAAAATACACAAAGTTGTCACATGTGCCATGGTTATATGTGGAAATACACCCCAAAATACATTCTGCTGCTTCTCCTGAGTATGGGGATACCTCATGTGTGAGACTTTTTGGGAGCCTAGCTGCGTACAGGACCCCGAAAGCCAATCACCGCCTTCAGGCTTTCTAAGGGCGTAAATTTTTATTTATTTTGTAAAAATTCTTTATTTTAATTTTTTCATATATCAAAACATTATACAATCATATCAAATAAGGATTCATAGTACACAACACCACAGTTATATATATGTTTTTTCTTTTGTGTTTTCTTTTTATCTTAGTCCTAATTGATATTAATTATCATGTTACATGCTCAATCTCTTAACAAAATAAGTAGGGCTGTTACTGATTAAAATTTTTGTGTTCGATTAATCGATTATTTTTTTTAATCGATTAATCGACTAATTTTGATTAATTATAACGCACATAGATCCAACTACTTTTAGCTGATCTCCTTGCAGGCTGATTCCCAGTGCAGCTACCAACCACTGGAAAATCAATAGCAGGATACAAAAAACACACAAAGACAGCGCTCGATGGGAATAGCATTAAAACTTTTATAGTCTTCAAGTAGGTAACAAAATTTATATTGCACTGGAGATAAAATCAATGTAGCTACATAAACTGTAAAAATGGTGCGAGCCCTTGCTTGTGGCAGATAGTAAGGTCCCGCCGGCATGCAGATATGAAGGCACAGCAAAGGAGCCCTTCAGATGGACACGGCAAGCCCAAAGAATTTTGATCGATCAAAAGAATTTTGATTGATCAAAAGAATTTTGATCGATCAAAACAATTAATCGATTAATCGAGGAATTAATAGTTAATTTCCACAGCCCTAAAAATAAGCACTATTTCTTTTTCTTTTCCAAGAACAAGTCCTGGTTGTGCCTCTATAGGCAGAGGGATAAGCAAGGAGAAAAAAAAAGGAAAGAGGAAAAAAAAAAAACATTAAATCCTCCTCCCCCTCACCTCTCACCCCCTCCGACCTCCCTCCCCCCCCATAAGGCCCAACTCGGCCATATTCACTGCCCAGTCTCTAACTATTATTTTACAAATAACTATCTCAGGATTGACCAACATTACTTAGATAGGAGAGTCTGTTCCCTATATTGAAAGTAGGGATTCCAGATACTCCAATGTTTTTCCTCCTGTTCTTTAAGTGTCATAGTCAGATCTTCCATTTGTTGAATTTCCGAAACCCTTGCCATCCACTGTAATCTCATTGGGGATACATTACTTTTCCACAATACTGGAATACAAGCCTTTGCTGCAGTGAGCAAATGTTTTAATAGTGAGTTTTTATATTTTTCATTTGACAAAGGGGTGTTATGCAAGAGAAAGGCTGCCAGATTCTCTCCAAGAGACACACCCGTAATCATTTCCGCGGTTTCCTCAACCATCTTAAAGAATTCCCTCAACATTGGACATTCTCCAAAAATTTGTATCATGGTGCCTTCTGATTCCTGACATCTCCAGCATACATCCGATACTTGAGGAAATATCTGATGCAATGCTGCCGGTGTTCTATACCACCTCGTAAGGATTTTATAGCCTCCTTCTTGATATCTACTCGCCAGTGAGGCTTTGTGAGCGAAAAATAGAATCCTATCCTTTTGTGCCTGTGAGAAAGATATCCCCCAGATCTCTTTCCCAACATTGCAGAAAAGGCAATTCTTGTGCGGCCTCTATTACAATTAGCAGGGCATATATATATATATGACAGTGAGTGTTTCAATGATTCCCCCTTTAAACATATCTGTTCAAAGGTCGAGGGGTCACGTATTAAAGTAGGGATTCTTAACTGAGATCGAATATACGTACTCAACTGTAACCGGCGAAGGAAATCTAGGTCTGCTGAGTAATTGCCTTCAATCTCTCTGTTTGTCATCACTCGCCCTTCTATTGAAAAATGAAAAAGCCTACTAATGCCCTGTCGTAACAGGGCCTTAAAACGGGGATCTGTCATTCCTGGCTGAAAAGTCGATGTGCCCAGAACTGGAACCATGGGAGTCGGATCTGGCGAGATAGTGGTGGTTTTAAAGATCTTCTTAACTGTTCGTAGGGTCACACCCTTTCTCCTTTGGAAGCGATAGAATATTTCTGGTTTTCTGGCCCAAATTAACTTCATAAACTCTGATCGAATATCTTTCAGAAAGCCCATCAGGATTTATGGGTAGTGTCTGGAATAGGTATAACAACCTTGGCATAACATTCATTTTGATAATATTGATCCTACCGAACCATGTAAAAACCTCCCTATTCGTTTGCTGAAAATCAAATTTAAACTGACGCATCATAGGGGCAAAGTAAGTTCATAGGCCCTCGACAGTTTCTTCTGTATCTTTGTTCCTAGGTAACAAACATGAGAGTTTGTCCATTTAAACGCAAATTGGGAAGCGATCTGGTGTTGAAGAGCAGTATCCAGCTCCACCCCCATCGCTTCTGACTTTTCATAATTCACCTTGAAATTAGACAGTGCCCCATATGTGCGCAGTTCCTGTAGTAGTGATGGAAGGGATATTAGTGGCGAAGAAACAAAGAACATCAAATCATCCGCATAACTTTATGTTCTCCGCCTTTTGTTAAAAAATACCTCTAATATCCCCGTTGGCTCGTATCATTCTCAAAAGTGGTTCTTCTAAGTAGGGATGGGCTATTGGTCGAGTCGAACATGAGTTCGACTCAAACATCGGCTGTTCGATCATTCGCCAAAGATCGAACATTATGGGGCGTTCGTGCCAAATTCGAGCAACGCGTCAAGCCCCATAATGCACTGCGTCATCGCAGTGCACTGCTGGCTGATGATTGGCCAAGCATGCACTATGACCCGCATGCTTTGGCCAATCACAGCGCCGTCAGCAAAGAAAGCCATAATTGGCCAAAGGCAGGGTGCCTTTGACCAATTATGGCTCAGGGGGTTAAGTCCACGCCCCACACTATATAAGGCCGCCTGCACGTCGGCCTTGTGTAGTGTGTTCCGGCGGAGAGAGAGAGTTAGAGAGAGAGAGAGAGTGTAATTTCATTTACTTTGAGCAGGCCGGTGATTTAGTTAGCTGCAGTGTATTTAGCAGTGGCGGTGCGTCCATAGAGGGCGCCGGAGCGCCGCCCCCTCTCGCTCCCGCACCACCACTGAAAGACAATACACAGATTCATGCATTGCATGAATCTGTGTATTGTCACCGCTGCCGCGCTGCCCACTATACATAAGGCCGGCCTCCTGGTGAGCGCCGGCCATATGAATTAGATCGGCGGCCGGCGGTGGGTGGGACTTGGAAGTGCCTATCAGAGCCACCAGCTCTGATAGGCTTTCCGAATACAGCTCTCAGGCTGTATTCGGCTTCCAAAAACTCCTCCCAGGTACGCACAGGGGTGTGTTCCTGGAAGAAGACTGTGTGGAGGTTTCAGCCAATCAGGTTCACCGGATCTGGTTACTGGTAACCTGATTGGCTGAAGCGACATCGAGGGCGGGAGAACACATCGAGGACGGCGCGGACCGAGGAAGGTAGGTGCAGGGCTGGGGGGGGGGGACAGGCTGCATTTGGGGACAAACTGGCTGAATATGGGGCACAAACTGGCTTAATATGGGGCACAAACTGGCTGAATATGGGGGACAAACTGGCTGAATATGGGGCACAAACTGGCTGAATATGGGGGGAACTGGCTGAATATGGGGGACAAACTGGCTGAATATGGGGGGAACTGGCTGTATATGGGGGACATGCTGGCTGCATTTGGGGGGAACTGGCTGTATATGGGGGGAACTGGCTGTATATGGGGGGACAAACTGGCTGAATATGGGGGGAACTGGCTGTATATGGGGGACAAACTGGCTGCATTTGGGGGGAACTGGCTGTATATGGGGGACAAACTGGCTGCATTTGGGGGGAACTGGCTGTATATGGGGACAAACTGGCTGTATATGGGGGCACACTGGCTATATATATGGGGACAAACTGGCTGTATATGGGGGCACACTGGCTATATATATATGGGGGCACACTGACTGTATATGGGGGCACACTGGCTGTATATGGGGGCACACTGGCTGTATATGGGGGCACACTGGTTATATATATATGGGGGCACACTAGCTGTATATGGAAACAAACTGGCTGTATTTGAGGGGGCAAACTGGTGGCGTTTGGGCACAGTGGCTGCGTTTAATGGGCACAGTGGCGGCAATTGATTTTTTTTTTTCAGTTTGTTTGCGCCCCCCCAAAAATTTTGAGCGCCAGCCGCCACTGGTATTTAGTATATATATATATATGCATCCCCATTTTGTATATATATATATATATATATATATATATATATATATATATATATATTGTGAGGGGGTTAGCTTGGCAGCGGGTGTGTGTGACCCCCGGGATGGGCTCCCCACACAAAACAGGCCCAGCAAACGGAGGTTGTGGTTTTCAAAATCAAAAAAAGGTGCGGTTTATTTTCTATTTACAGTGACAAAACACAGCAAAGCAAAAGAAACATAACCAAAATAAATCCTGGTCAAGTTGACCTCTGACTAAACATACAGGTTTCCTAACTAACAACTGGGATCAGCCTAGTGCTGTCCTAGTCCCTAAGTCCCTGGTTTAGTAAAAGTCCAAACAAATATCCACACAGGCTTTGCCTCACCGCACAGGGGTTCACTCTCCCTAGACAGTCCACACAGGTCTGGTTCCAGGCATGAGCTAACATCTAATGAAGCTGGGAGTTCTTATAGAGGCCTAAATGAGCTGACAAGGTTCAGCTGGTCTCCTCATCTCTGTCTGCACGACGCCCCACACTCTCCCTAGAGGTATGAGTCATCCATGAGCCCACTAGCCTTATACAACTCTCCACCTAGTTGTATAAGTCGGCGTAAAGCCTGAATCTGGGCGAAATATATCTACCCCCCTGGATGCAACCAGGTGACTTTACCTTCCTGCTGTCACATACCCCCCCCTCTTGTTTTAACCTCGGGGTTGGAACACCAGCAATCAGGCATTCATGTACTCGAGACAAAGCATCCACATTCCCCATTTGAACGCCAGGGCGATGCTTTACTGTGAAGTTGAATTCCTGGAGGGCCAGGAACCACCTATTCACTCTTCTATTTGTTTCCTTGTTTTGAGCCATCCACTTTAACGGAGCGTGATCCGTAACCATGTCAAAGTGCCTACCTAGCAGGTAGTACCGAAGGGAATCTAGAGCCCACTTCACCGCTAAACACTCCTTTTCAACGGTGGCGTAATTTACCTCATGGGACTTCAACTTCCTGCTGAGGTAAATGACTGGGTGCTCTTCCCCGTTCCAGACCTGGGACAATACTGCTCCTAACCCCACATCTGACGCATCACTTTGTACGACAAAGTCTTTAGAGAAGTCGGGTGAGTACAACACTGGCTGGCTACATAAGGCTTGTTTCAAGAATTGGAATGCTGCCTCAGCCTCGGGGGTCCATTTAATCATGACCGACCCTTTCCCCTTCGTCAGGTTGGTTAGGGGCACAGCCTTAGAAGCAAAGTGGGGAATGAATCGCCGATAATACCCAGCGATTCCCAGAAAGGCTCGTACCTGCTTCTTGCTGTTGGGACGTGGCCAACTCTGGATGGCCTCGACTTTGTTGAGTTGGGGTTTTATTACTCCCCTCCCAATGGTGTACCCAAGATATTTGGCCTCCTCCTGCCCAATGGTACACTTCTTGGGGTTAGCCGTAAACCCCGCTTCCCGAACAGAGTCCAGGACTGCTTGCACTTTTGGCAGATGTGAGGCCCAATCTGTGCTATGGACAATTACGTCATCCAGGTAAGCCGCAGCATACTTCCGATGGGGCCTCAGCATCTGGTCCATTTTCCGCTGGAATGTGGCCGGCGCATTCTGTAACCCGAACGGCATTCTTTTATATTGGAACGCCCCGTCTGGGGTTACAAATGCGGTTTTCTCTTTGGCCGACTTGGCCAGGGGGATTTGCCAATACCCTTTTGTGAGGTCAAGAGTCGTCATGTATCGGGCTGTTCCCAGCCGGTCGATCAACTCATCTATACGTGGCATGGGGTAGGTGTCAAATTTTGTAACTTTGTTCAACTGACGAAAATCGTTACAAAATCGCCAGCTCCCATCCGGTTTAGGCACCAACACGATGGGACTAGACCAATCACTTTGGGACTCCTCTATCACCCCTAAGTTCAGCATTTTCTGTACTTCCTCCCGTATTGCCTCCCGTCGAGCCTCTGGGATCCGATAGGGTTTTAACTTCACCCTTTCACCGGGCGGGGTAATGATGTCATGCTCTACCCCAGATGTTTGTCCCGGCAGCTCAGAGAATACCTCCTTGTTGCGAAGCACAAACTCCTTAACCTCCTGTTGTTGGGGTTGTGACAAGGTGGCTGCTATTCCAACCTCAGGAATCACGCAACCAGTTTGAGCTGGTGACCAAGTGTCTGCGACTAGGGACTCTCTATCCCTCCAGGCTTTCAACAGATTAACGTGATAGATCTGTTCGGGCTTTCGCCTTCCTGGTTGTCTGACCTTCTAATTCACTTCGCTCACTTTTTCCATTATCTCGTAGGGGCCTTGCCATTTGGCAAGGAATTTACTTTCAACCGTAGGGACAAGTACCAATATCCTATCCCCCGGGGAAAAGGTACGGGTCTTGGCTCCACGGTTGTACACTCTCTGCTGTGCCAACTGCGCTTGGGCCAAATGTTCCTTCACGATGGGCATTACCTGTGCAATTCGATCTTGCATCAGGGCGACATGCTCAATCACACTCCTGTGGGGAGAACTCTCACTTTCCCAAGTTTCCTTGGCAATATCCAACAGCCCTCTTGGGTGTCTCCCATACAGTAACTCAAAGGGGGAGAATCCCGTAGAGGATTGGGGCACCTCCCTAATAGCAAACATCAAATAAGGAAGTAAACAGTCCCAATCCTTTCCATCTCTATCCACCACTTTCTTCAACATTTGTTTTAGGGTTTTGTTGAATCTTTCAACTGTTCTGTGGCAAAGTTTTCCCTGTGAACCTCAAGATCAGAAAACTCCACAGACGGTAGGTTTTCGTCTGAGGAGGTGGGCTCCTCTCCAGTTTCTTGAGTCTCCCCTGCCAATACTGATAAGGGAAATTCCGGAGAGTCCTCGCCACTCTCAGGGGAGTTCTGGCTATCACATTCCTGGTACATAGGGGCACCAGTGAGGGGCTCAGGATCATCCCACAGTTCCCAGAACTTCGGAAAATCCCTTCCCACAATGGCGTCATGCGGTAACTGAGATACTAAGCCCACTGGATGAGAGAGGGTACCTTTGGGGGTCTCGAAACACACTGTAGTCACTGGATACTCTCGGGTGTCCCCATGCACACAAATAACAGCTACCTTGCTATTCCCAGAGACCTCTGTTTTAACTAACTCAGCCTTTATCAGGGTCACAAGGCTACCTGAATCCAGCAATACCACAACATTTCTACCATTAACACACATTTTGCATAAATGTTTCTCAGTTCCTCGAATGGCAGTGCATGCGACTGTCGCACACAGCGACTGACGTCTGCCTGTCAGAAAGTCACACTGCATGGGTTCCTCCACAACCGGGCAATTGGCTGCAATATGTCCCGCTTGCCGGCAGCGGTAGCAAACGATCCTTCTTGCCGCCTCTTGAGCCGCTGATTTCCCAGGCTGTTCTCGCCAAACTTGGGGTAGAGCTCCCACCCTCTCACTCTCTCCACCCTCACCCCTTGGAATCCTCTTATCCGCCCCTGGGGATGGTCTGGTCTTAGGGTGGAAAGTCCGAGTGTCTCTGGAAGAGGCCGTCAGGTTCTCTGTAGCCAAGTATTTCTCCACACGATCCACAAGACCATCGGCCGTCTCTGGGTCTCCATGGCTTACCCACTTTTGGATGGCAGTAGGAAGAGCTCTCAAAAACCGATCCATTACAACACGTTCCACAATCTTTGGTGCGGACAAAGTCTCTGGCTGTAGCCACTTTCTGCTCAGGTGAATGAGATCATACATTTGAGACCTGGGGGGTTTTCCAAGCTGGAAAGTCCAGTTATGCACACGCTGAGCCCGGACAGCCTGGGTGACACCCAGCCTTGCCAATATTTCAGCTTTTAGCATCACATAGTCTTTTGCTTGGTTAGGCTCTAGGTCATAGTAAGCTTTCTGCGATTCACCAGTTAACAGAGGAGCCACCAGTCCAGCCCACTGCTCCTCAGGCCACTTTTCTCTTTCAGCGGTCCTTTCAAATGTGGTCAAAAATACCTCTGGATCATCCTCTCCAGTCATTTTTGTCAATAAACGACTCACCCCAAAGGACGCGGTATTAGTGGGACGGCTTTCCTCACTGGTCTGCGGACGTTGCTGCATTACTGCTTCCATCTGTTGTTGTAGTCTCTGCTCTTGCTTCTGCAACAGGTCTATGAAGCGGGCCTCAGATTGCTGCTGGGCTCGTTGCTGAGCCTCCAGACTCTGTTGCAAAGTTGCGTTTGTCTGCTGCTGGGCTGCAAGGCTCCTTTGCAAACCTGCATTTGTCTGCTGTTGATTGGCATTTGCTAGAGCCAGCTGCTTCAGTATCTCCTCCATGCTGGCTTAAAAAAAACTGCCACTGGTTCTCCACCAACTGTGAGGGGGTTAGCTCGGCAGCGGGTGTGTGTGACCCCCGGGATGGGCTCCCCACACAAAACAGGCCCAGCAAACGGAGGTTGTGGTTTTCAAAATCAAAAAAAGGTGCGGTTTATTTTCTATTTACAGTGACAAAACACAGCAAAGCAAAAGAAACATAACCAAAAAAAATCCTGGTCAAGTTGACCTCTGACTAAACATACAGGTTTCCTAACTAACAACTGGGATCAGCCTAGTGCTGTCCTAGTCCCTAAGTCCCTGGTTTAGTAAAAGTCCAAACAAATAGCCACACAGGCTTTGCCTCACCGCACAGGGGTTCACTCTCCCTAGACAGTCCACACAGGTCTGGTTCCAGGCATGAGCTAACATCTAATGAAGCTGGGAGTTCTTATAGAGGCCTAAATGAGCTGACAAGGTTCAGCTGGTCTCCTCATCTCTGTCTGCACGACGCCCCACACTCTCCCTAGAGGTATGAGTCATCCATGAGCCCACTAGCCTTATACAACTCTCCACCTAGTTGTATAAGTCGGCGTAAAGCCTGAATCTGGGCGAAATATATCTACCCCCCTGGATGCAACCAGGTGACTTTACCTTCCTGCTGTCACAATATATACTGTATCCAGTTTAGCTAGATCTCACTGCAGACCGTTCCTGGTGTACTGTTTCTAAAATAGTTCAGGCAGTCAGTTGATTCAGTTAGCTGCAGGGTATTCAGTATATATATACATCCCAGCTTTGTATACAGTGTATATATATATATATATATATATATATATATATATATATATATATATATATATATATATATACATATATATACATACATATACACTGTATCCTGTGCAGCTAGATCTCACTGCAGACCATTCCTGGTGTACTGTTTCTAAAATACACTTTTAGGCAGGCAGTTGATTCAGTTAGCTGCAGTTTATTCAGTTTATATATATATATATATCCCAGCTTAGTATATATATATATATATATATATATATATATATATATATATATATATATATATACTGTATCCTGTGCAGCTAGATCTCACTGCAGACCGTTCCTGGTGTACTGTTTGTAAAATACACTTTCAGGCAGGCAGGTGATTTAGTGATCTGCAGTGCATAAAATATATACTGTCTCCTACATATATACCCACTGCATTCTAGTCTAGCCAAGCCTATTCCTGCCTGCAGGCCATTCCTGGTGTCCATATTAAAATACACTTTCAAGCAGGTAGACCAGGCAGGTGATTCAGTGATCTGCAGTGCATAAAATATATACTGTCTCCTACATATATATCCACTGCATTGTACTGTAGCCAAGCCTATACCTGACTGCAGGCCATTCCTGGTGTAATTTTTCTATTAAACTTCAGGCGTTGTTTTGCTAATCCAATTTTACAGTATGTCTGGAAGGCCACCAAGGAAAGCCCGATGCTCACAGGCCACTAAAAGAGGTCAAGCAGGCTCTGTGTCTACCACCAACAGTGCTGGTCGTGGACACGGTGCATCCTCAGCACGTGGCCGTGGGGCACGCTTGTCCTTTTTTCGACAGCTGGCCGTGTTGAGACACAACATGCAGAAGAGTTGGTAGAGTGGATCACAAAGCCGTCCTCATCATCCTCATCCTCTGTCACCTAGGCTCAGAGTACTTTGGCTGCCAATGCAGCTGCCAAAGTGGCCTATTCCATCGGCTCAATGGCATCAGTCACTCCTTCCCTAGCCCCACCATTATGTCCTCAGGAGTCCCCCAAACTGTTCGACCACAGTGTCGGGTATATGCTGCAGGAGGATGCGCAGCGTTTTGAAGGCTCCGATGATGGTACCCAGGTTGATGATGAAGGCAGTAACGTGAGCCCAGAGAGAGGGGGTGCCCAAGAAGGGCAACAAACTGGCAGTCGTGTTCCCCCAGCTTCAGCATACTGCCAGGTTTGCTCCAGTGGCGAGGAGGGAGGGGATGATGAGGTCACTGACTCTACGTGGGTGCCTGATAGAAGAGAGGAGGAGAAGGAGGAGGAGGCACATCTCCAATGAGGCAGGAGGCCCTCCAGGGGCCAGCTTAAGGGCATCCAACTGACTGCATCACACCGCAGAGCTCCGCATGTGCAGGACGCTGCTGACTCCGCGCATTTTTCCAATGTTCTTCGGTGTTGGCCTTTTTTGAGACCTGTGCAGCAGATCGCACTGTTGCTGTTTGCAACATATGTCTGAAGCGTATCAAGCGTGGCCAAAACAGCAGCCGCTTGGGAACCACATGCTTGATCAGACATGTGTCGACCTCCCATGCAATCCGTTGGCAACACTACTTAAAAGACCCACACCAAAGAACAAGGTGGACCTCTCCTTGCTCCTCATCAGCTGGGATCTCCAACCCCACTATACCTTCAGTCCTCTCAGAAACCTGCACTGAGAGGAATGAAGGTGTAGAATTAGGTGTGCCAAGTAGTTGCAGGCAATCTGCTATCGCTACACCAACGTCCGATTGTAGCAGGCAAATTTCCCTACCCCAGTTGCTAAACCGGCGAAATAAATTAGGTCCCAGCCATCCACATGCCCAGCGGCTGAATGCTAGCTTGGCTAAATTGCTAGCATTCCAACTGCTGCTTTTTCAGCTGGTAGACTCTGCCCCCTTTCGTGAATTTGTGGAATGTGCGGTACCTCGGTGGCAGGTTCCCAAACGCCATTTTTTTTCACGGAAGGCGATTCCGGCTCTCTAACGGCATGTGGAATGCAATGTTTTGGCCTCGTTGGACAGGGCGTCAGCAGTAAGGTGCATATTACCGCTGACTCATGGTCCAGCAGGCATGGACAGGGACGTTACCTTCCTTTCACGGTGCACTGGGTAACTCTCATGGCAGCTGGGAAGGATGCAGGACAGGGTGCAGTATTGTTGGAGCTTGTTCCGCCACCATGCATCCAAAATGCTGGTAGTGGTGATTCTGCCACACCTCTCTCCTCCACCCCCTCCTCTTCTTCTTCCTCTATGGCCTCTTCCTGTGCAGATTTGTCCTTGGAACCAGCGGTCCTCTTTAGGCGTTCTAGGGGCTATGCAAGCATTTAGGCAAAAAGATGCTATGCGGTACTTGAGTTGGTCTGTTTAGGGGACAGGAGCCACACTGGGGCAGAGATTCTGACAGCTCTGCAGGGGCAGGCTCAGAGGGGGTTGACGCCACGCCAGCTTCAGCCAGGAATGGTGGTTTATGACAATGGCACCAACCTCCTCTCCACCCTCCGAGAGGGACACTTGACCCATGCGCCCTGTTTGGTTCACGTCCTTAATTTGGTGGTGCAGTGGTTCTTGTGCAGGTACCCGGGCTTACAGGATCTCCTGAGGCAGGCCAGGAAAGTCTGTGGGCATTTCCGCCGGTCATATATTGCCAGTGCTCGGCTGGCTGACCTCCAAAAGGAATGCAACCTGCCCAAAAACCGCCTCATCTGTGACATGCCCACCAGGTGGAACTCAACATTGGCAATGCTGCAGCGGCTGCACACGCAGCAGAGGGCCATCAATGAGTACCTGTGCGAGTATGGCACCAGGACAGGGTCAGGGGAGCTTGGCTTTTTTTCGCCACTCCAGTGGCTTATGATCAAGGATGCATGCACTGTCCTGTCACCATTTGAGGAGGCCACGAGGATGGTGAGCAGTGACAGTGCATGCATCAGTGATACTGTCCCTCTTGTCTACCTGTTGGAGCACACGCTGCGTGGAATAATGGACAGGGCACTTGAGGCAGAACAGAGGGAGGAAGAGGAGGACTTCCCTTTCTCTCATGGCCCCTTTTATCCAGACAGTGTTCCTGCGGGCCCGTCGATCACACAGGAAGAGGAGGAGGAGGAGGATTGTGTCAGCATGGAGGTGGAGCCTAGCACTCAGCATCAGCAGCAGTCTTCAAGGGATCATTTACAGTCCCCAGAAACCCATGGACTTGTACGTGGCTGGGAGGAGTTGGCTGCGGACCATGTCATCCTTAGTGACCCAGAGGACTCCGGACCGAATGCCTCAGCAAACCTACGCTGCATGGCCTCCCTGATCCTGCAAAGCCTGCGAAAGGACCCTCGGATTCGTGGTATCAAGGAGAGGGATTATTACTGGCTGGCAACCCTTCTTGATCCACGTTACAAGGGTAAGGTTGGGGAACTTATCCAGCCGTCGCAGAGGGAGCAGAGGATGAAACATCTTCACTATGCCTTGCAGAAAGGTTTGTGCAACGCGTTTCCAGAGCCTGGGAGGTTACAAATTCCTGGTCCTGGACAACGTGTTGCTGAGGCTTCAGTCAGTCACAGAAGGAGCGATGGAGAAGGTGGCCGTCTGACCGGTGCGTTCAGACAATTTTTTAGTCCGCAGCCCCAAGGTCTGATCGGTTCCAGCAACCATCACCAGCGTTTGATTTACATGGTGCAGGAATACCTAGGGGCAAGATCAGACTTGGAGACCTTTCCAACCGAAAATCCACTGGGTTACTGGGTCTTGAGGATGGATCACTGGCCAGAGCTTGCACAGTATGCAATTGAGCTACTGGCCTCTCCTGCATCCAGCGTTCTTTCGGAAACGCACATTCAGTGCTGCTGGAGGCTTTGTAACCGATCACAGAGTGCGCCTGTCCAATGACTCGGTTGATCGGCTCACCTTCATAAAAATTAATCAGTCTTCGATCACCAGCTACCAAGCACCTGATGCTGATGTAACCGATTAATTTTTTTATGAATGTGAGATCCCTTCAAGACTGCCTATGCTGATGCTGAGTGACTATGCTGTTATGCTGAGTGACTACTATTCCTCCTCAATGTTCATGTTGATAGCTTCTAAGAACATTTTTGGTTCTGGGCACCACCACCACTGCCTAATGCCCCATACACACGATAATTTTTCATGCCATTTTTTAAACCGACGTTTTTCTTGTCGTTTTTTTTCATGTATCCTCTCAAGCCTGTCTTGCGTACACACGATCATTAAAAAAAACGCTCGAGCAAAGCGCAGTGACGTACAGCACGTACGACGGCACTATAAAGGGGAAGTTCCGTTCGAATGGCGCCACCCTTCATGTTAGTAAAGTTTGTTGAGCGACGATTCGCACTTTTCAGCCTCGTGCTTTTCAGTCCGTTACTGTGTGATGAATGTGCTATCTCCATTACGAACGCTAGTTTTACCAGAACGAGCGCTCCCGTCTCATACTTGATTCTGAGCATGCGCGTTTTTTTCACGTCGTTAAAGCATACACACTATCGTTTTTCACGTCGTTAAAAAAAACGACATGAAAAACGACGTGAAAAAATAGAGCATGTTCGAAACTTTTAATAGCCGTTTTTCACGTCGTTAAAAATGCTCTGGAGCATACACACGATAGGTTTTAATGCCCATTTTTAAAAATGGCATTTTTAACGGCATGAAAAATGATCGTGCGTATGGGGCATTAGGCTCAGTTTTCTGCCCCTGTTTAACAGGGACGTGTAAATACAATTTTTGCTGTAATATTTTGCAGCAGAGGTTGTTCCTGCGCTCAATAGACATGTGCCCCGTCAATAAGTTTGTTTTGTTTCGTTCCATTCCGTTTCGTATTAGCCATTAATTCGTATTTCGTAATTCGTGTCCAAAATTCTATTTAAATTTGTATGAAATACAAATTTTTGTTAGGTTTGTTGACTTTTCGTAACAATTACGAACGTTCGTTATGATGAATTTAAAACGCCAAAAATACCTTTCTCAATATGGCAGTTGTCGACTAATTATGCTCATTATGAGGGGCTCCCACTATTCCTGTGCTGACTTCCTCCTGGGGCTGTACCCCTGCTGTGCTCATTATGAGGGGCTCCCACCATCCCTGAGCTGTGCTGACTTCCTCCTGGGGCTGTACCCCTGATGTGCTGATTATGAGGGGCTCCCACCATCCCTGTGCTGTGCTGACTTCCTGGGTTTGTACCCCTGCTGTGCTAATTATGAGGGGCTCCCACCATCCCTGTGCTGTGCTGACTTCCTGGGTTTGTACCCCTGCTGTGCTGATTATGAGGGGCTCCCACCATCCCTGTGCTGTGCTGACCTCCTGGGTTTGTACCCCTGCTGTGCTCATTATGAGGGGCTCCCACCATCCCGACGCCCACCAAGAGTGTCTCCTCCGCTGATTTATCACCAATCCTTGTTTCCCTTTAAAAACCCCAAATTTTCAAAATCCAATTGTCATTGCGACAGAAAGTGAGGTGAAATCTTCTGAACAGGGGCACAGACAGCAAAACAAATGTTACAGGGGTGATAACCCTTCCCTATGTTATCCAAAAAGCTTTAAAATCGATTTTTTGGCTGGAGCTACACTTACAAAATGTACCTGTTCCAAATTACAAACAGATTCAACTTAAGAACAAACCTAAAGTCCCTATCTTGTTTGGACCGCTTGTATACTGCTGTTCAGAATATATAGGGCCTGGGGGCCCCACGCCTTTTCTTTTTTTAATGTGGGTGTGGGGTTCCCCTTAATATGCATACAAGACCCAAAGGGCCTGGTAATGGGCTGGGGGGGTACTCATGCCGTTTTTCTCAATGATTTTCATCCATATTGCCGGGACCCGACATTACATTAAATCCGCAAGCAGTTTTAAATTACGTTTATTCCTTTAGAAATGTCATTTTGTGCAGGTACTGAAACACAGGAAACACGCGCCACTTTACAGGCATACTATAGATACCCCCCAGGTACGATATTTAACCACTTGTCCACCGCCCACCGTCAATTGACGGCGGGCAGAAGACACTCTCGTTCTGACAGGACGTCATATGATGCCCTGCCTTTAAAACGAGCTAGGGGGCGCGCGCCCGCCGCATTGATGGGGACCCGATGCGCGTGCCCGGCGGCCGCAATTGCCGCCGGGCACCCGCGATTGCCCAGCACCAGAGCAGGAAACTGGATCTGTGTGTGTAAACACACAGATCCACGTCCTGTGAGGGAGAGGGGACCGATGGTGTGTCCCTTGTACATAGGGACAACCATCGGTCACCTCCCCCAGTCAGTCCCCTCCCCCCACAGTTAGAGCACATTGAGGAAACACATTTAACCTCTTCCTCGCCCCCTAGTGTTAACCCCTTCCCTGCCAGTCACATTTATACAGTAATCAATGCATTTTTATAGCAGGGATCGCTGTATAAATGTGAATGGTCCCAAAAATGTGTCAAAAGTGTCCGTTCTCTCCGCCGCAATATCGCAGTCACAATAAAAATCGCAGATCGCCGCCATTACTAATAAAAAAAAATGCTATAAATCTATCCCCTATTTTGTAGACGCTATAACTTTTGCACAAACCAATCAATACACGCTTATTGCGATTTTTTTTTACCAAAAATATGTAGAAGAATACGTATAGGCCTAAACTGAGAAAAATTTGAATTGAAAAAAAAAAATGGATATTTATTCTAGCAAAAAGTAAAAAATATTGTGTTTTTTTTCAAACTGGACGCTTTTCTTTTGTTTATAGCGCAAAAAATAAAAACCGCAGAGGTGATCAAATACCACCAAAAGAAAGCTCTATTTGTGGGAAAAAAAGGACGCAAATTTTGTTTGGGAGCCACGTCGCACGACCGCGCAATTGTCATTCAAAGTGTGACAGCGCTGAAAGCTGAAAAATGGCTTGGGCAGGAAGGGGGTTTTCGTGCCCGGTAGGGAAGTGGTTAAAGGAATATTTCACTTTTATTTTTTCACTTTAAGCATCATTAAAATCACTGCTCCCGAAAAAACTGCAGTTTTTAAAACTTTTTTTGCAATGATACATGTCCCCAAACCCTTTTTAGGACAATAACTTGCATATTAGCCTTTAAAATTCGCACTTTTGATTTCTCACGTTCGAGCCCCATAGACTTTAACGGTGTTTGAATGTTCGCGCAAACTTTCGGTCCGTTCGCATGTTCTGGATGCGAACCGAACCGGGGGGTATTCGGCCCATCCCTAGTTCTAAGGTAAGAACAAAAATTATAGGAGACAATGGGCAACCCTGGCGAGTCCTTTTTCCTATTGGGAAGGGATCTGACAATATGTCGTTGATCTTAACTCATTCCGTCGGTGTTGAATATAGGTTTGAGAACCAGCTCTGCATACCCAGTCCAATATGTTGTATCATAGCTTTTAAAAATCTCCAGTCAACCCTATCAAATGCCTTCTCCGCATCTGTGGATATCAGCACTAGGGGCATATGATGAGTTTGGGAGAGATGTATAGCACTCAGCACCCGCTGAGTATTCTCTCTGCCCTCTCTATCTGGAGTAAAGCCAACTTGATCAGGATCTATCAGCATAGGGATGTGAGGCATTAATCTCATTGCTATGATCTTCGTAAAAGATTTTTAGATCAATATTGAGCAAGGATATTGGGCGGTCGCTAGAGCAGATAGAAGGGTCTTTCCCCTCTTTAGGTATGACTGCTATGTGGGCTAGTAGTGTCTCTGCTGGTATTATCTGCCCTTCTCGTAATGAGTTAAAGGCGGTCACAAATCTCCGTTTCAATTTCTCTGAAAATAACTTATAATAAGATAGGGTGAAGCCATCCGAGTCGTGGGCCTTACCCGATTTCAGAGACTTGAGAGCCGCCTGAAACTCCTCAGTCGTTTTTGGGGCCTCCAGCTCTTTCCCTATATCTTCCGGTAGCCTCTGCATTCCTGAGGCTTGAAAGTATCTCCCTGCATCATCCAGTTTACTGTCTGTAAACGCAGGGGGGTACTGCCCCTCCAGCTGATATAGGTTTGCATAGTAGTCCCTAAAAGCTTGTGCTATCTTTTGTGAAGAGTCAACTAACACATCACCTTGTGTTTTAATATGGGATATGTAATTCCATGCCCTTGTCTCTCTCAAGGCATTAGCCAAAATCCTACTTGGTTTGTTTCCAAATTCATAAAATGTTTGACTACATCGGGTTTATTTAGCCTTTGAATTATCTATAAGTAGTGAGTTTAACTCTTCACATAGATGCACAAGCTTTTCCTCTATCTGTGGGGTTTGTAATCTCTTGTGAGTAGTTTCCCATGTCTGGATATCTCTAAGTAGTGAATCTATCTGTGCTCTCAGAAGACATTTCCTATTCGCCCCCAGAGATATCAAGATCCCTCTTATAACACATTTATGTGTTTCCCATAGGCACAGAGGTGTTACTTCCCCTGTGTCGTTAGTTTCAAAAAAGGATTCCAACTCTTGTGCTATCTGTCTCTCATATTCCGGGTCTTTCAGCAGTGTCTCATTAATTTTCCAAAAAAAGGGGGGGGGGGGATGGGACTTTGAATGAAGCAATTGACAGAAGGGGGTGGGGGTGAAAAACATAATGTTTATTGCAATATTTCAATACTGGTGCATAACATGTGTGACAGGTGACTTGTGCTTATGCAACAATATAACCTACATACAGATGCATGCATAACAGTGACCATATTAGATCAAACAGGGACTGTAAATCATCATAAATACATATATGAAAAGGAGCAACACAAGATAACATGATGTTGAGTATAAAATCGTATATATCATAAAAACATATCAGAATGTGGTCCTATTGCAGCAATTGGCTGCATCCTTGATGACCGACGCGTTTCTGTGTTTCAATGTAAACACTTCTTCAGGGGCGGATGCTAGGGACATCTGAAATATTAAAGTATGATGACATGAGGTTATGAACGTATATGCACCAGAAAGGACAAAATGTCAGTTCAGGTACTTACGTGTATGTCAAGTTAAGGTGTTGTGTGAAAGGTGGACCAGTCACCACAGCCAATGATGAGTACATATAGTAAATGGCTATCTTTTAGATACCCATTTACTATATGTACTCATCATTGGCTGTGCTGTGGAGATGGTGGTTTGCGCTCCGGAGACGATGCCTGTGTGTGCTCGCTGTGTGCTGGATCTCTCGCCACCCCAGCTCCTGGGAGAGACACTTTCCCCTGGTCCACCTTTCACACAACACCTTGGCTTGACATACACCGTAAGTACCTGAACTGACATTTTGTCCTTTCTGGTGCATATACGTTCATAACCTCATGTCATCATACTTTAATATTTCAGATGTCCCTAGCATCCGCCCCTGAAGAAGTGTTTACATTGAAACACAGAAACGCAGCGGGCATCAAGGATGCAGCCAATTGCTGCAATAGGACCACATTCTGATATGTTTTTATGATATATACGATTTTATACTCAACATCATGTTATCTTGTGCTGCTCCTTTTCATATATGTATTTATGATGATTTACAGTCCCTGTTTGATCTAATATGGTCACTGTTATGCATGCATCTGTATGTAGGTTATATTGTTGCATAAGCACAAGTCACCTGTCACACATGTTATGCACCAGTATTGTAATATTGCAATAAACATTATGTTTTTCACCCCCACCCCCTTCTGTCAATTGCTTCATTCAAAGTCCCATCACCCCCCCCCCCTTTTTCTGCTCTCAGCACCCGGGATGGAAGCATTTCCCCATGCTTCATTTAAAGTCCCACAAACACCCCTTTTTTTGCCATTAATTTTCCAATGCCATTCACGAGGCATTGATTTCCCTACTTCTATAATACAGCTCATTGGTGCATGGTCCGATATGGTAAATGAGCCTATATAAACCTCCGATATGTCTATCAAAACATTCTGTGAAAGAAAGATATAATCAATTCTAGTGTATGTTTTGTGTTTGGCTGAATAAAAACGTATAATCCCTATCATGTACGTGTAAAGTTCTCCACGTACCCACCAACTGAGAATCATGAAGGATTTTTTTAACTTTACGCAATTTGGCATTTGTGAGATGAGAAACTCCTTTAGACACATCCATCAAAGGATCAATCGCTATATTAAGATCTCCTCCAATCAGCAAGAGGCCCTCCTTGTGTTGTTGTACAAGGTGAAGATATGTCTCCAATGTGGAGACCTGATCCTCGTTTGGCAGATATAAGTTAACAAGAGTAACTTTTTGCTCACAAAGAAGCCCCCTGACGACGAGGAGACGTCCATTCTCATCTGTGATTACTTTTAGTTCCTTCCATGGGATCTGTTTATAAATAAGAATTGAAACCCCACCTGATTTAGATGACTGAGAAGCACCATGATACACAGTCGGGAATCTATGATTTCTTAATCTAGGAATTTTATCTTTTCTGAAATGTGTCTCCTGGAGAAAAATGATATGAGATTTAAATCTCCATGATTCATCTATTAACCTAGTTTGTTTCTCTGGGCTATTTAAACCCTTTACATTATATGATGTCAAGGTTACCCTAGTCATCCCTCAGAGAAGAGATAAATCAGGAGGGGCAAAGTAAGCAAACAACCAGCGATGGGGGGAGAGCAAAAGAGAGGGAGAGGGGGGGAGAGAGAAGGAGAAAAAAAACACCTCTAATTCCTCACCCACTGGTGAAGAGGTGTTTATAGTGGGGAGAGTAATCAAGCAAGATAGAGATTTGAGATGTAATACTAACACCAGTGCATCCCTAATACTATGTCTATAACACCCTTTATTTACACAGAGGGGTATATACTATAATCATTTATTAACAGTCACAGCATCTCTATGTTATGCCTACAATATAAGCCCCCGCCTCCGTAATGAAAAGGACTGTAGTTCTTGTTCCACCCCCCCTCACCCCCCAAAAAAATAATAAAAACCCCACCCTTAATATAAACCCCTCCTTATAAAAATAATTTTATAAAATCTCTATCATAGTGAAAAAGTATTGGTACATTACTCTTTTTTAAAATCCCAAATATTTACCCCCCAAAAAGAAAAAAAAAAATATATATATATATATATATATATCCCCCCCCCCCCCCAAAAAAAAAAAAAGAATGAAAAAGAACACCCCATATTGTGAAATCTCTATCTATTCAAAAAATCATTCAAAAATCACATGTGTGATCTATTATGCACTTCATCAACACTTCAACTCTTCAACCTATGAACATTACCAACACAAACATTACCACCCCTAACCCCCTTCCTCTTCCCCAACCACCCCCACCCCCTCCATGTTTCCAGTCCTGTCTCCCTTTATTTTATGTCTATCCTAATACCCCCTATTGCCCCCTTACCTCCCACCCCTCCCATTCTACCTACCTATTCCCCCATAATCCCCATAATCCCCTAGGCTCTCACTCCTTGAGAGAAGACTCTTTAATTCCAGTGCTCATGTTGTAAAAAATTCTTGCATTTTGGTCAGAGCTCGGGGGTCATCCAGACCAACAAATAGTGACATTGCAATATTTTAAAATGTAGCATTTAGTGAATAAAAATAAAAATAACAATCCCATTAGGAATTAACTCAATCTTATACAAAAAAGACATTGGTACATATTAATAGTATTTCCAAGTGGGAAGGCTAGAGTCTGGGGGGAGTCTTCAAGGGGGGGGGGACCCCTATTTTTTTCTCCCTTTTAATTTTTCCCTTCTTTTAGAGATCTTCTTATAGTAATTAAACATATACAGTTGCAAAAAAAAGTATGTGAACCCTTTTGGAATGATATGGATTTCTGCACAAATTGGTCATAAAATGTGATCTGATCTTCATTTAAGTCATAACAATAGACAATCACAGTCTGCTTAAACTAATAACACACAAAGAATAAATGTTACCATGTTTTTATTGAACACACCATGTAAACATTCACAGTGCAGGTTGAAAAAGTATGTGAACCCTTGGATTTAATAACTGGTTGAACCTCCTTTGGTAGCAATAACTTCAACCAAACGTTTCCTGTAGTTGCAGATCAGACGTGCACAACGGTCAGGAGTAAGTCTTGACCATTCCTCTTTACAGAACTGTTTCAGTTCAGCAATAATCTTGGGATGTCTGGTGCGAATCGCTTTCTTGAGGTCACGCCACAGCATCTCAATCGGTTGAGGTCAGGACTCTGACTGGGCCACTCCAGAAGGCGTATTTTCTTCTGCTTAAGCCATTCTGTTGTTGATTTACTTCTATGCTTTGGGTCGTTGTCCTGTTGCAACACCCATCTGCTGTTGAGCTTTAGCTGGTGGACAGATGGCCTTAAGTTCTCCTGCAAAATGTCTTGATAAACTTGGGAATTAATTTTTCCTTCAATGATAGCAATCCTTCCAGGCCCTGATGCAGCAAAGCAGCCCCAAACCACGATGCCCCCACCACCATACTTCACAGTTGGGATGAGGTTTTAATGTAGGTGTGCTGTGCCTCTTTTTCTCCACACATAGGGGCTGATTTAAGAAAATGTTGGCGCATTTGCGTGGGCAGGAACAATTATTGCGACATGGTGCATGCTGGCGACTTGCGCCGGATTCGCGGAATCGTTGCGCGCACGGGCGCAGACACATTCTTAAATATGAAACAGACATTGGACTTGTGCTCATTGTAATGCATGTTAATGAGCTTTTCCTTATCACATGGAGAATATTGCTTCCACTTTTATTCCTTTCATTCACTTATTTTTGAAACAACTCAATATTCATTCTAGAGATCTTCCTCCTATCAACAACTGTGCAGATGTTTACTGGACTTGTAATTGTGCATTTTATGGTGATAGTCTATAATCATTGGTGGAGCCAAAACTTCCATGAAAACATCTTCTCAACACATGTCTGTGTATTGTACATTCTGGAAAATTCTTTCCCCATACACTGTGCAATCTGATTGGATGACATTTACATCCACTCATTTCTCTAAACAATTTATGTCCCCATACACTGTGCAATCTGATTGGATGACATCGAAATCCACCAATTTCTCTGAGCAACCAATCTGATTGGATGACATTTAAATCCACTAATTTCTCTAAACACTTAATTTCCACATACACTGTCCAATCTGATTGGATGACATCTAAATCCACTAATTTCTCTGAGCAACCAATCTGATTGGATGACATCTAAATCCACTAATTTCTCTAAACAATAAATTTCCACATACACTGTCCAATGTGATTGGATGACATCTAAATCCACTAATTTCTCTGAGCAACCAATCTGATTGGATGACATCTAAATCCACTAATTTCTCTAAACAATTAATTTCCACATACACTGTCCAATCTGATTGGATGACATCTAAATCCACCCATTTCTCTGAGCAACCAATCTGATTGGATAACGTCTGCAGCTATCGCACTACACATACGTGAAATCAATGGTTGTGTGTTTCTATTGAGCAAATCAGTGGTTATCAATCCCATCCTCAGGGCCCACTAACAGGCCAGATTTTATGTATTACCTTGGTGAGATGCAGACTGAATATTGCAATCACTGAGCAGCAAATGAGATCACCTGTCATGTGTTTCAGTTATCTTGCAAACCTGGCCTGACAGGGTTGACGACCACTGAATAGGGAGAACAGACATTGGGCTTGTGCTCATTGTAATGCATGTTAATGAGCTTTTCCTTATCACATGGAGAATATTGCTTCCACTTTTATTCCTTTCATTCATTTCTTTTTGAAACAACTCAATAATCATTCTAGAGATCTTCCTCCTATCAACAACTGTGCAGATGTTTCCTGGACTTGTAATTGTGCATTTTATGATGATAGTCTATAATCATTGGTGGAGCCAAAACTTCCATGAAAACATCTTCTCAACACATCTCTGTGTATTGTGCATTCTGGACAATTCTTTCCCCATACACTGTACAATCTGATTGGATGACATTTAAATCTAGTCAGCAATCTGACCAGGTTTTGTCATTACGACAATGTTCAGAAATCTGATTAACCAGATTTTTTGTTTCTTGGTTTTGCTTTGGGGGGGTTGTTGGGGGAAATATAAAAATGCAAGGGAAGAATAAGTGACAACGAGAGATTTGAAGGACAGAGATACTCAACAGATAGAGGGGTCCTTTTGGAAGTACATACACAGGAATACACGGAATGTAAGACCCCTTTCACACTGAGGCGTTGAAGAAATGCAAAAAAATTATGAGTTTTTTTCCCATAATTTTACCGCGTTTTTACCGCATTACTCATTCATTTCAATGGAGATAGGCGTTTTTACAGTGCGATTTTTAGCGCCCTAAAGATGCTCCAAAAAAGCTGTTTGCAGGATGTTTTCCAACGCACAGCCAGCAAAACGCCTCAGTGTGAAAGCCCTCAGGGCTTTCACATTGAGAATGATGGGGCAGGATTATTTCAGGCATTTTTACCGCAAAAACACGGTAAAAACGCCTCAGTGTGAAAGGGGCCTAATCTACTGACACTGAAGAGTAGAGGTGGGATATGTGTTTAAAAAATGGGATTAATGAAAGTGATGGGACGAGAAATGTACCATTTATAGATATGGAATGGAAGATGTGTAATGTATCAGTTGTATCTCCTTTGAAATATAAATGAAGAATATTTAAAAAAAATTAAAAATCTGATGAACCAATGTTCCATCCCACAATAATTAATTAAGATGTGACCACGCCTAAAGCCCGGTACACACGATCGGTTTGACTGATGAAAACCGTCCGATGGATGTTTTTCATCAGACCAACCGATCGTGTATGGTACCCATCGGTCTTTTTTCCATCGGTTGTAAAAAATAGAACTTGTTTTAAAATTTTCCGATGGATAAAAAACCGATGGGAATTTCCGATCGTCTATGGGCAAGTCCATCGGTTAAAAAACCCACGCATGCTCAGAATCAAGTCGACGCATGCTCAGAAGCATTAAACTTCATTTTTCTCGGCTCATCTGAGTGTTTTACGTCACCGCGTTTGGAACGGTCGGTTTTTTGACTGATGGTGTGTGGCCAAGACTGATGAAAAACAGTTTCATCGGATTTCCGATGGACAAATCCATTGGACGAAAATCCATAGGTTATCCGATCGTGTGTACGGGGCTTCACTGATCAGTGCAATTAAATTGTATTTATTAATTAAAGCAGAATTGAGAAGACAGGGAACGCACATGTTTAGAAAGTATGAGGGGGACTCCAATATCCTTGGTAGACTCTTGATGAAGAGAAATGACTATGCTGCACCCCCACCAGCTTCATAGAGGACAGGGATGGTGAAGTTGTTGGGCTCCTTCCACACCACCTCTGCCATTCCACCAGGGTGTTTATGCAGATCCTTGATGCCAGTTCTTGTCTTGTGCCACAACGTATCCACTTTCCAGAAATGCATCCAAGAGGAGGACCTGAGGATGGATTTCTCCCAGCTGGAACCGCAAGCAGTACTACACCTGTTAAATGGACAGAAAAGATTAAAGGGGTTGTAAAGGATATTTTAGATTTTAACCACTTAACGACCGCTCGCTGTATATATACGTCGGCAGAATGGCACGGACAGGCACAATCACGTACCTGTACGTGACTGCCTTCGTATAGTTGGGGGGACCCCCCTTCTATACAGTGAGCGGTGGTTATCGTTCCGGGAGCGATCCGTGATGAGGGGACGGCCATTCGTTTCCGGCCACCCCCTCGCGATCGCTTCCGGCGAATGAGAATCTTCCTCTGCCTGTGTAATGTAAACACAGGCAAAGGAAGTGATGTCAGCTCTCCATGCGGCGGTCTTTTCGATCCGGCGCGAGGAGAGAAGACATCTCACAGTAAGTGCACCAACACTACACTGACACTAGTACACGTAGGCACACCCTCATCCTCCAGTCACCCCCAGATCACCCCCAGTACCCCCAGTCACAGTGGACCGTTTGCAGTGGTCATTTTTTTACTGATCACTGCAATCAGTGTCATTTGTGACAGTAAAAAGTTGCAGAGCAGTTAGGTTTAGGCCCCTTTAGGTCCAGGGTAGCCCCCTAACCCCCCTAATAAAGGTTTAACCCCTTGATCGCCCCCCAGGTAACCCTTTCATCCCCTAACGCCAGCGTCACCAAGCGATCGTATTTCCGATCGCTGTATTTAGTGCTGGTGGTGCCCTAGATAGCCAGTTATTTATTTTTAGGTTCGCCGCAGGTTTTTATAGCGTCAGGTACCCCCATATATTATTTTAACCCCCTGATTGCCCCTAGAGTTAACGCTTTCACCAGTGATCACCGTATAAGTGTCACTGGTGACACTGGTTAGCCAGTTAGTTATTTAGGTTACCCGTCAGGTTTATATATAGCGCTAGGTACCCCCATATATAACCTAATAAAGGTTTTAACCCCCTGATTGTCCCTAGTTAACCCTTTCACCAGTGATCACCATATAAGTTTGTTTTTTTTGAAAACTGACAGTTTTATTGATTTTTCAAATACACTAACAGAAAAAGACAGACAATACAAAAAAAAATTAAAAATACAAATAAAAGGCACGCTATGCGATACATGGCAAACCTCAAGCAGACTGTCCACACACATTGTCACCCATAGAGAGACAAAGTTGAGGCATGGATAACAAATAAACACTAAGCCTTGTGTGGCCATATTCAAACAATAAAGCTAGCTATAAGACAACTGTAGTACCATTAAGGTCGGACTCGTTAAGATAAAAATCAGGAACACAAAAAAAAAAAGGAGTAGGAGAAAGGATAAATAAAAGGTAGATAGAGACAAGGGGACTAGAGATGACAAGGATAGGGAGAGGAGGAAAGGGTCGAAGGGGGAAAGGGTAGGAAAGAAGAGGACAGCAACCCGACCCCAGGCCCCCTCACCACCCGGGAACACCAACCACGTGTTAGCTGATATTAGGGGCTTCTAGTTCGTCCCACAGTTCCCATATTTGGTTGTGTGAATCAAGGGTATTGTTTAGGGATGCAGTCAGGTATTCCATCCGCTTAACATCTCTGATCCTGGAGTGCAATTCAAACAAAGAGGGGGGTTCCCTCCTTCTCCATTTCATTGCTACCAAGCATCTCCCCGCTGTTAGCACCTGGGCTAGGAGTTTTCTCAAGGTTTTGGAAAAGGAAGGGGGTAGAAGACCCAAGAGGAACAATTTAGGGTCGAATGGCACCCAAGTATCAAAAATGGAGTGGAGAAGAGAATGCACCGTCTGCCAGTAGGGGACAATCAGTGGGCATGTCCAATAGGTATGATACAGCGTCCCCACCTCTTTACTACAGCGCCAACAACGGCGATCAGCTGATGGGTATATAGAGTGAAGCAAGTCAGGAGTCTGGTACCAGCGAAGTAAAATTTTGTATTGGTTTTCTTTGTACAGTGTACAGACAGAACTCCTAGGGGCCTGTGACCATATGATTTGCCAAGTCTTCAAGGGTATATTCTCACCCAAGGCCTGCTCCCACTTATGCATATAGGCATGCCGAGGACCAGATGGTGACATATCTGTGATCAGGAGTTGATAGGTGCGCGATATCATACCTTTAGGGGACGAACCCTCCAAGCAGATTTTCTCAAACTCGGTTAAGGGGGAGAATTGCAGATTCGATACCAGAGACTGTGCAAAATGGTGGATTTGTAGGTAACTAAAGAAGGCCTGTCTGGGTAAATCAAAGGCATCTTTCAGGTCTTGGAAGGACCTCAGGATTCTGGTTCTAGTATCCACCAATTGACCATACTGAAATAAGGCCCTATCTATCCAAAAGTGGGACATCTGTGAGGTCAAGCTGTCTGGGACATTGGGAGTGAATAAAAAGGAGGTGACCAGGGAAGCTGCGGAGGTGAGCGGGTACGTCGATTTAGCACGACGCCATAGTGTCCGTAAGAGCGCCATTGGGCCTAGCAGTTGGGACCCGCCGAGAGGTGTATCTGTGCTCCATAACATAGTTAGGATGGGTAGGGGCCAGCCACAGCTTCTCAATTTGTGTCCATCTGTTGTATGCATGGAGGGTACACCAAGAAGCCACCAGGCGCAACTGTGCTGCCAAGTAGTACTTGGCTATGTTGGGAAAGGGGAGACCACCTTGGCCGCGGGGGGCATATAATATTGATCTAGCAATCCTGTGTCTCTTATAATTCCAAAAAAACTTAAGCAAGTCGCCCTGAAGGGTTCTGAAGTGTGCGGCTGGGATAGGGATAGGAAGTGTCTCAAAGAGGTAAAGGAGTCTGGGTAAAATCGCCATCTTGATGGACGCCAACCGACCAAAGAGAGATAGCTTTAAGGTTTTCCATTTAGCCAGAGAGGCCCTAATAGATTTATATAGTGAAGAAAAGTTGGCCTTGTATAAAGTTTCATAGGAGGGTGTGAGGTGGACACCTAGGTACTTCAGGGCGGACGTCTTCCACATATAGTTGAATAATTGGGAGAGGGCTGACAGTGTCCGAGGTGTCATGTTGAGGGGGAGGGCCTCTGTCTTAGAGTTGTTAATCTTATAGCCCGAGAGAGTGCTGTAACGATCTAATTCTTCATGTAGATTCGGACGAGATATATGGGGCTGGGTGAGTGTGAGCAGGACATCGTCCACAAACAGAGAAATCTTAAAGTCCCTAATACGGACTGGGATGCCGTGAATGTTCGGGTTTTGTCTAACATGGGCTGCTAGGGGCTCAATACAGAGGGCGTATAGGAGAGGGGATAGCGGGCAGCCTTGTCGTGTGCCATTGGAAATAGGTAAGGTGGGCGAGGAGGCAAACTGAGTTCTGACTAAGGTCGAGGGGGTCGAGTACAGATGAGTAATGGCTCATAGGAAGGGGCCCTTTATACCGGCTCGACGGAGTGTAGCAAAGAGGAAGGGCCAGCCTAGCCTATCAAAGGCCTTTTCCGCGTCTAGGCTAAGAAGCAGTGCCTCAGACCTGTTCCTGTTTGCCACCTCCACAAGGTCAATAACTCTCCGGGTATTGTCTCCCGCCTGTCGGAGGGGTATGAACCCCACTTAATCTTTATGGATCAATGAGGGCATAAAGGCGTTTAATCTATTAGCCAGTAGTTTAGTAAAACATTTTAAGTCCGAGTTCAGAAGCGCAATCGGCCTGTAGTTAGAACACAGAGTATGGTCCTTTCCTGGTTTGGGGATCATTGTAAGGAAAGAGGTCTGCATGTCTCTCGGAATGGGTGTGTTGGTCATGAAGGAATTAAACAGAGGGGTGATGTGGGGGAGAAGGAGTGGCAAGAAGGTTTTATAATAGAGGTATGGTAGACCATCAGGCCCCGGGGTTTTGTTATTCGGGAGAGACTTAACTGTGTCGACTACTTCTTCTTCAGAAATAGGGGAGTTGAGGCTGGCTAGGTCGGAGGTGGAAAGGGTGGGAAGGTCGCAGTCTACTAGGTAAGAGTGGATGGCCTGGGATAAATCAGGAGGGGGGGGGGGGGATTGTGCGGAACACTCAGGTCATTATACAGGGTGGAATAATAGTCATGGAAGAGCTGGGCAATTTTAGAGGGATGCGATTGGAGAGCGCCCTTTGCGTCTTTAATAGAGGTGGGTGAGGTAGCAGCCGCACGATCTTGGAGTTGCCTTGCCAGGAGGGTGTGCGGCTTATTAGCCTTGTCATAAAAGGATTGGCGCAGTCGGAGAAGGGCTTTCTCCGTTTTCCCTAGATCGATATCTCGCAAACTAGCTCTAGTGCTCACTAGTGCCCTAAGAGTACGCAGGGAGGGGGAAGACAGCAAGCTTGTTTCAAGTTGTCGGAGCTGTTCCAACAGCAATTGTCTGGCTTTATTGGCATTAAGTTTTAGAGCAGTAGAAAGTGATATGCACTGGCCACGAAAGACCGTTTTGTGGCCTTCCCAGACGGAGGCGGGTGAGACCTCAGGGGAATTGTTTTCAGCGAAGTACAGCTTCAAAGTTTGTTCCAATTCCACTTTGGAGGGAACATGCTTAAGCAAGAACTCATTTAGACGCCAGTGACAAACTCGAAAGGATCCCGGAGAAAGCGCTAGGGAAAGTTTAATCGGAGCGTGGTCCGACCAGGAAATTGTTTGGATATCCAAGCCTGTACAGGCTCTCAGGGTTGGTACATTAACAAAAAAATAGTCTAGACGCGAATGGGACTTGTGAGGGTGGGAGTAAAAAGTGAATTGCTTAGCTGATGAATAAGCGGTGTGCCAAGTGTCAAATAGGGCATATTTCCTAGTTAATTGGCGGAAAAGGGTGGACATCCTGTCAGCAGCTAGGGAGGCTTTTCCAGGATTCATGGAGAGCTTATCAAGACCCGGGGAGTAGGTCAGGTTGAAGTCTCCTCCTATAACCAGATACTGGTGGGGAGTCGCAAATAAGCGTTTATATACTTTGGACAAAAAGGAGTGCTGGTTGACATTCGGGGCGTAAATATTACATAGAGTTAGGTTGGTGCCTTTCCAAGAGCCCCGAAGAATCACCATATAAGTTTTACGGGTGACGCTGGTTGGTTAGTTTGCTTTTTATAGCATCAGGGCACCCGCCGTATATAACCCAATAAAGGTTTAACCCCCTGATCGCCCGGCGGCTGATATCAATTAGGTTTTAGCGCCAGAGAGGATCTGCGTCGCCCCAGGCAGCGTTAGGTTAGTGCCAGTAACGCTAACACCCACGCGCAAAGCATACACCTCCCTTAGTGGTATAGTATCTGAACAGATCAATATCTGATCTGATCAGATCTATACTAGCGTCCCCAGCGGTTTAGGGTTCCCAAAAACGCAGTGTTAGCGGGATCAGCACAGATACCTGCTAGCACCTGCGTTTAGCCCCTCTGCCCAGCCCAGCCCAGCCCAGCCCACCCAAGTGCAGTATCGATCGATCACTGTAACTTACCAAACACAACACACATAACTGCAGCGTTCGCAGAGACAGTCCTGATCCCTGCGATCGCTAACATTTTTTTTGAAGCATTTGATACATTTGCTGACAGTCAGGTGATTTTTTTACCTGTGAATCTTACTAGTGTACCCCTAAATTTAGAGCCCAAAATGGCCTACGAGATTCTAAGCATGACAGATAGTGAAGAGGAGGTCACGCATCTGTCAGATTCAGGCTCAGAATATCTTCCCGTAGAAGACAGCGGCTCCATGTCAGATAGCTCTGACGACGAAGATGAGGTCCCTGCTAAGGTCAGGCATACCCGATCCCGATCTTCTGAGGTTGTTGAGGAGCAAGAACCGCAGGGCTCTCGTATCATGGAGCAGAGTAGTACTAGCGCCGCTATTCCTTCTGGTGAATTGGCAAGCACCAGCGGCCTAGTACAGCCTGGGCGTACATCCAGCACTGCAGTATCACGTAATGACGTGGCGAGTCCCATAAGTACAGTTCAAGCTGGCGAGGTGGCAAGCACAAGTAGTGTCCCGCTGCCACCAAGAAGAAGACAAAGGCAGGCCCGTCGTGCCCATAGTGCCCTTCCTGCAGAATTTGCCTATCCTGATTGGGTCCCCACCACTTCTGCAGAACCCCACTTCCCCCATTCACTGCCCAACCCAGTATTCAGGTGGAAACAGCTGATTTTATGCCAATTGATTTTTATTCACTGTTTTTCACGGAAGATCTCTATAGATCTATTGTGGACCAGAGTAATTTATATGCTGGTCAATTCATCGCCGCTAATCCCCAGTTGCCTTCCATTGCCAAAGATTGGAAACCAATTACGGTTTCCGAATTTAAGACCTTTCTGGGCCTTTCCCTCAACATGGGCACACATAAATTCCCGTCATTGCGGGCTTATTGGTCCACGCACCCAATTGACCACATGCCCGTGTTCTCTGCCTCTATGCCCAGGAAACGATACGAGCAGATTTTGCGGTTCATGCATTTCAACGACAATGAACTTTGTCGTCCATGTGGAGACCCTAAATACGACCGGCTCTACAAAATTCGGCCCCTCATAAACCACTTCAACAAACGTTTTGCAGCCTTGTTTATTCCCAATCAAGTTGTCTGCTTTGATGAGTCCCTGATTACATTTTCTGTCCGCTTTGTCTTTCAAGCAGTACCTTCCCAGCAAGCGTGCCAGATACGGGGTCAAGCTCTATAAGTTCTGTGACAGGGCAACAGGCTATGTATGGAGCTTTACGGTTTATGAGGGAAAAGATAGTCAGGTTGAGCCGGTCAACTGCCCAGATTACATAGGGAGCGCTGGCAAGATAGTGTGGAACTTGGTGTCACCCTTATTCGGAAAGGGGTACCACTTGTATGTGGACAATTATTACACGAGCGTGCCACTGTTTAGTCACTTGTTTGATCATCAGATTGGAGCATGTGGCACCGTGCGACCCAATCGCTGGGGCTTTCCCCAGAGGCTTGTAGATTCCCGTCTTAGGCTGGGGGAGAGAGCCTGCTTGAAGTGTAATAACTTGCTCGCTGTGAAGTGGAGGGATAATAAGAATGTTTTCCTTCTTACCTCCCTTCATGCAGACATGACAGTCCAAATTCGTACGGCGACTGGTGTTGTGGAGAAACCCCTCTGTGTCCACGAATATAACCAAAATATGGGAGGGGTGGACCTCAACGACCAGTTGTTGGTGCCGTATCTAATTGACCATAAGGCGAGACGCTGGTACAAAAAAGTGTCTCTATTCTTATTCCAATTGGCTTTGCTAAACGCTCATGTGCTATACAGAGCTTCAGGCGGGACGTTATCTCTCCTAAAATTCCAGGATGAGATAGTCACAGAACTCCTGTATCCAGGCGGTTCTGCACCTCACCATCCTCAACCAAATGCAGTAAGCCGGCTGCATGAGAGGCATTATCCGTATGTCCTCGAGAGTACCCCTACCCAACGAGCCCCCCAAAAAAGATGTTGTGTCTGTAGCAAGCGCGGATTTAGGCGTGACACCCGTTATTTTTGTCCACGCTGTCCTGACAATCCTGGTCTTTGCATTGGTAAATGTTTTGAACGCTTCCACTCAAAAGTGAAGTTTTAGCGTAGGGTACAGCATTGCACAGAACAGGACACACTTACACAGGGTCTCCCAAGATGCCATTGCATTTTGAGAGACCCGAACCATTGCAGTTGTTAAAGTTACAAAAAAAAGTGTAAAAAAAAACAAAAAAAAACAACGTAAAAACACAAAAAATAAATAAATAAATAATTAAAAAAAATAGTTGTCGTTTTATTGTTTTCTCTCTCTCTCACTATTTTCTCTCTATTGTTCTGCTCCTTTTTACTGTATTCTATTCTGCAATGTTTTATCATGCTTGCTTTTCAGGTATGTAATTTTTTTGTTTTCAGGTGTGCCATTCAGCTGCTGCGCGGAATTATTTATCTTGACAGCAACAGCGTTTGCTTCCACGATACATAAAGCCATGACTCCAGTGCTGCAGGAGGTGATTTCACCACCACAGTTAAAAAAAAGAGCATATATACCGAAGCATAGGGGCGGAGGAGCGATTTTGCTCCTAATGCCGTGTACATACGGTCGAAATTCCGACGGAGGCTTGCCCGTGGAAAAGTCTGACCGTGTGTACGCAGCATAACTTTTTATGCCGCGTACATACGGTCGAAATTCAGACGGAGGCTTGCCCGTGGAAAAGTCCGACCGTGTGTAAGCGGCATAACTTTTTTTGCGGGAGAATGCCCCCATGCTTCGGCATAACGGAAAATTTATTACCAAATACTTACCGTAATTTTCCTTTCCTGATAGACTCCATGGCAGACTACGTGTGGGTTAACCCCGCCTCCTCTCCACAGCTATAGGACCCCTTACCCATAAATTTGAGCTCACCTCCACAGACAGGTGTTCCGTAACTAGCCGACTCAAATTTCAACTCTTATATTTTTAATTCATGGGTGGGAACTCCGTCTGCCATGGAGTCTATCAGGAAAGGAAAATTACGGTAAGTATTTGGTAATAAATTTTCCGTTTTCCTGACAGACTCCATGGCAGACTACGTGTGGGAAATAACTAGCCAATCCACACGGGAGGGTATGCTTGCTCAAAAAAAATATTTTAATCTTTCCCATCAACTGACAGGATTTTTCGACCAAAATTAACAGAGGAAAGGGAAGCAGGCTCAATACAATAATGAGACATAAATGTATGAATAGAAGACCACAAGGTTGCCCTGCATATCACTTCAGGAGCCACGTGTCGAGCTGCTGCCCATGAGGCTGCCATGCCTCTGGTGGAATGAGCCGTCACGCCTCTGGAGGAGCCAAGCCCTTTGCCCTGTAAGCCTGTTGAATAGATTGGACGATCCAGGCTGCTATTGTTCTGGAGGAAGCCCTCTTTCCTTTGTTGCTACCAGTGTGTAACAAGAACAGGTAGTTCAAGCTTCTAAAAGATGAAGTGACTCGCAAATATTCTTTCAGAGTCTCACCTACATCCAAGGGATGAACATCTGCTGATTCTGGAGAATTGAAAGTAGGAAGGACTATTTCCTGATTCTCGTGAAAAACTGACTTGACTTTTGGTTTAGACCCAAGCATGGGAATAAGGACCACTCGGTCCGGGAAGAAAGTCAAAAAGGGTTCTTGACAACCCAGGAAGCTTATTTCTGAAACCCTTTTGGCTGAAGTAATGGCCACTAGAAAGGCCAGTTTGATTGATAAGTCCTTAATAGAAAGATCCTTGTTGTTGAGTGCTGAAAGAGCATCAAGGACAAGCAGAAGATCCCATTTGGGGAATCTAGGTTTCCTCTGAGGCCTGATTCTCGAAGCCCCCTGAAAGGATTGTTGAACCAGGGGATGAGTTGCCCATGATGTTCCTGAAAATGCCGATAAGGCTGAAACTTGTCAATCAGTTCCCTCAGAGTACAAAGGAAGATCCAAGCCTGATTGTAGAAAACTCAAAACGTCTTGAACTCCAGGATTTCTGAAAGATTTTCCAGCAGAAGTCATGAAGCTGACAAACCTGGTCCAGATTCTGTTGTAGGTTTTGTTCATGTTAGGCTTTCTGGAGCTCATAAGGGTAGAGATTACCCCTAAAGCACACCCAAGAGACTCTAGCGGGTCCCTGAAGCTCATCAGATTCAGGAGAGGAAACCATGGCCTGTTCGGCCAGTATGGTGCTATTGTTATCACTTCGCCTTTCTCCAACTGGAGCCGCTGCAGGAATTTTTGCATGATCGGAGGTGGAGGGAAGGCATATGCCTTGTTGAATTTCCATTGGCTTGTTAATGCATCTACTCCGAAGGCTTGACTGCACCGACCTCAAGTGTAGTATCTGTCTACTTTGTGATTGCAGGGGGATGCAAACAGATCCACTTCTGGATCGATTCCCAACGATAGGATCCACTTGAATGTCTGTGTATGCAGTGACCATTCGTTGTTGTCTAGGTTGCTGCGTGACAGGAAGTCCGCTTGAATGTTCTGTTTCCCTGGAATGAAGACTGCTGTTAAGTTGAGTAGATTCCTCTGAGCCCAGGTCATAATGGGCTCGACCTCTTGGAGAAGGGCAGAGCTCCGAGTGCCCCCTTGTCTCTTCACATATGCCACAGCGGTGGTATTGTCCATTTTCAGTAGGACCGACTTCCCTTTCAGAAGGTGGGAGAAAGCGCGAAGGGCGCACCATGCCGCACGCAATTCCAGAACGTTTGACCCTGGAATGTGGAGATGGGCATCCCATTTGCCCTGAGCCAGTTCTGCTCCACAATGTGCTCCCCAGCCCACATTGCTGGCATCGGATGAAACAGTCATCCATTGGATGGGAGCAAGGGAGTGGCATGTTAACAAGTTTTTGTGTTGAAGCCACCAGAGAAGACTGTTCCTCATTGACTGAGTAGTCCTGATCAGCTGATTGCGATCGTCTGTCTTCCATTGCTGAAGGAATCCTGATTGAAAAGGCCGAAGCCTCCACATTGCCCATTTGACCATGGGGAACGTGGCCACCATCGTGCCGATTATCTTCAGGCACTGTGACGCCCTTAGGTGAGAGTAGTCCGTGATGTACTCCAAGAAAAGGATTTTACAGGTAAGCTGTTATAAAAATCCTATTTTCTTTCTCGTACATCACGGGACACAGAGCGACATAGTCATTACTAATGGGATGTCCTAAAGCAATGCCAAATGAGGGGGGGGATACACCATATATAAGCTGAGCGCTATCAGACATGAGGATCTTTTGCGGCCTGCAACACACTGCGCCCAAAGGCGACATCCTCCTGACTTCTAACGTCCACCTGGTAGAACCTAGTAAACGTGTGAACTGAAGACCATGTTGCGGCCTTACAGATTTGAGCCAGGGAGGCCTGGTGATGCACTGCCCATGAAGTTCCAACTGCTCTCGTGGAGTGCGCTCTAACTTTGAACGGAGGCGGTCTCCTTCTCAAGCCATAGGCTTGTATTATGACCTGTCGAATCCACCTGGCTAAAGTAGATTTTGACGCTGCCTGACCCTTTCTGGGGCCTTCCGGCAGAATAAACAAAGTATCCGTTCTGCGAATCTGAGCAGTGGCTTTTAGATAAGCTTTAACTGCTCTTACTACATCCAAAGAATGCAATAACTTTTCCTCTACCGAAGTAGGTTTGGGGAAAAAAGAAGGAAGAACCACATCTTGGTTCAAATGAAAACCTCGATACCACCTTAGGAAGAAAGGCTGGATGAGGACGTAACACTACTCTGTCCTTATGGATAACCAGATATGGCTCTTTACAGGACATAGCTGCTAATTCCGACACTCTTTTAGCCGAACAAATGGCTACTAGAAAAATCAATTTCCTGGTGAGAAGCACCAAGGAACTATGCTGTAATGGTTCAAATGGTTGTTTCTGTAAAACCGACAGAACCAAGTTTAGATCCCATGGACATATGGGAATATTAACCGGAGGACTAATACGCATCACTCCTTGTATAAAGGCTTTGACTAGTGAATGCGAAGCCAAGGGCCTTTGAAAAAATATTGACAAGGCCGAAATCTGACCCTTGATAGTACTCAAGGCAAGCTTCCTATCTACAGCCCATTGTAGGAAGTCCAGAATCCTACCTATTACGTATTTACGTGGATGCCATTTCTTGGCCTCACACCAGGCGATGTACGCCTTCCAGATTCTATAGTAGATCTGCCTGGATACCGGCTTCCTGGCATTGATCATGGTAGATACCACAGCATTAGAGAGCCCTCTCTTTTTTAGAATGTGGGCTTCAATAGCCAGGCCGTCAAACCTAGGGCTGGTAAGGAAGGGTGGTATATCGGTCCTTGCGAAAGCAGGTCCGGACGATGTGGGAGGGTCCAAGGACTCCCCACAGACATTTTTACAATCTCCGCGTACCATGCTCTTCGGGGCCACGCTGGAGCCACCAGAATCACTGGTTTCTTTTCTACCCGGATTCTGCGGAGTAATCGAGGTAACAATTGTGGCGGTGGGAATGCATATATCAGCTTGAACTGATCCCAAGGGAACACTAGGGCATCCGAGCCGCAAGCTAGGGGATCCCTTGTCCAAGAGACAAACCTGTCCACTTTTGTGTTGAATCTGGATGCTAGAAGATCTACATCCGGTGTTCCCCACCGCTGACATATTGTCTGGAAAACCTCGGGATGAAGGGACCATTCCCCTGGGCATAATTGTTGGCGACTTAGAAAGTCCGCCTTCCAATTCTCCACTCCTGGAATGAATACCGCAGATATGGCTGGGACATATCTTTCTGCCCATCTCAGGATGTAATTTACTTCCCTTTGGGCTGCACGACTCCTGGTGCCCCCCTGACGATTGATATATGCCACTGCTGTGGCATTGTCTGATTGAATTCTGACAGGGGACCCTTGGAGTTTGGATGTCCATGCTACTAGGGCATACCGGGCTGCTCGTATCTCTAAGAGATTGATGGGCAGGGCCTTTTCCGCATCCGACCATCTGCCCTGGAGAGACCATTGCTCCAGCACTGCTCCCCAGCCTATAAGGCTGGCATCTGTAGTGACCACCTTCCAGGAAATCGGACTGAAGGATTTCCCTCTTTCCAGATTCTGGGGAACCAACCACCAGCGGAGGCTCTTGCGAACGGAAGGGGACAAGGACATTGGTAAGTCCAGAGCCTGAACTTTTTTGTTCCAGGCTGACAGTATGGCCCTTTGCAACTTCCTTGAATGGAATTGACCGTAGGGTACTGCTTCGAATGATGCCACCATTTTTCCCAGCAGCCTCATGCACAGGCGTATGGATGGCTGTCTTTTTGAACCCACTAAGTGGATCAAATCTCTCAAAGATGACCCCTTTTCTTGAGGCAAGAAAATTTTTCTCTGGTCTGAATCCAGCCTTAGCCCCAAGTATTCCAGACTTTTGACTGGTTTTAGGGCTGACTTGTCTCGGTTGATAATCCAACCGTGATATTCCAGATACTTGATTGTCTCGTGAACAACCACTTCTAGTTTTTCCACTGAGTGGTCTATCAGCAACAAGTCGTCTAGATATGCCATTATTGTTACACCTCGTGTTCTTAGATTGGCCAATAATGGGGCCAGAATTTTTGTGAACACTCTTGGTGCTGTGGCCAGACCGAAGGGTAAGGCTCTGAACTGAAAATGGCGCCCTTCTACCGCAAAGCGTAGAAATTTTTGGTGGGCTGGAAAGATGGGAATGTGCAAATAAGCATCTTTGATGTCGATCGAGGCTAACCATTCCTCCCCTTGTAGGGCAGTGGCTACCGACCGGATCGACTCCATCCGGAAAGTCCTGATATGTAGGAATTTGTTTAGCCCTTTTAGATTTAATATGGGCATCACGTCCCCGTTTGGCTTCGGGACTGTAAAGAGGTTTGAGTAAAACCCGAACCCCCATTCTTCCAGGGGAACCTCTATAATTACTGCTTGGAGCAATAATTGTTCTAGTGCCAACAGGAGGGATCCTCTCTTCTGGGGATCCCTTGGCACGTTTGACCTTATAAAGCGGGAAGGAGGGGAGTTTTTTAACTCCAATTTGTATCCCAGATCTACTGCGGAGAGCACCCATCTGTCTCGGATCGTGTCCCGCCAGGTCTCTGTGAACAACTGAAGTCTTCCCCCCACCCGATTGGGTGGGGGCAACCCTTCATGCATTTGACTTTGGGGGAGGTTTTGTACCTCTCCTGCTCCAGGGCTTCTTGTTACCCTGCAATTGTCCCTGATTTTTACCTCCGGGATTTGACCGAGGAGGCCGTCGGAACTGTTTCACAGCCGATGTCCTAGGGACTGGAGAAGCAGGCCTCTTAAAAGAGGGACCTCTAACTCTATTTTTAACCGGCAAAAGTGTACTTTTACCGCTGGAAATTCTCTGGATATATTTGTCCAGGTCTTCCCCAAATAAGCGTTCACCATGAAATGGGAAGCTGACCAGCAATTTTTTACAGGGAGCTTCAGCAGACCAGTTTTTGAGCCATAGAAGCCTGCGCATATGTACTACAGACAGCGTAAGGCGGGAGGCCTGATGGATTGAATCCTTTATAGCGTCCACCGCAAAGCATAAGGCTCTAGGTAGATCAGCTAGGGCAAGAGCCTGCTGATCTGGCAAGTCTCTTAAGACCTGTTTCAACTGATCCTTCACTGCTTGGCAGACCCCAATAGCTGCCACTGCTGGTTGTGTCACCAATCCTGCTGTAGAAAAAGCAGATTTTAATAAGGACTCCAATTTTTTATCTATTGGGTCCTTGAACATTTGGACATTATCCACCGGACATGTCAGTGATTTATTCACACAAGAGATGGCTGCGTCCACTGTAGGGACCCTCCATTTTCTGATGAACTTATCCTCCATGGGATAGACCACCGGAAATCTCTTGGGGGGAGTAAATATTTTGTCAGGATGCTCCCAATCCTGGTAAATGAGCCCTTCCAGTAAAGGATGGATCGGAAAGGAACAAACAGTCTGGGGAGCTTTTAGCGACCCCAACGAGGAGACAGACGTGGATGATGGCTCCGCAAGTGGCATTTTAAATGCTGATCGGACCATATTAGTCAGGGACTGAACCCATAACCTTTCAGCATGTGATGCTGAGAACGGCTCTTCCACTGTTGATTCCTCTACAACCGAATCGACCTCATCCTGATCCCCTTCAGGTAGGTCGATCCCTGTATGGGACTGTTGCTCTGTTAACAGGCACTCTGAGGGAGGAGACGGAGATCGGGCGCTTTTCTCCTGTGACAGGGAAGCCGCGATCAATGCTGACAATCTCTCTTCCAGCCCTCCCAGAGCTGAGGAAAAAACCTCCTCTGTTACATACACAGGAGCAGGTGAACTGAGGACAGCCACAGTACCAGGTACTCCTGAGGGTGCTCTACGGTCACTAACCTCTGATTCTTCAGGGGAGACTGGTGCAGCCAAAGCATGCCCAAGATCCTCAGAGCCCGATGGAGACCCCCTATTCCTCCTGGAATTTCTAGTCCCGGAGTTTTTAGACGGCATATTCCTAAGCCACAAAGCTGAGGTATTCCAGCCGAAATACACCAGTTACTGACAATAGTCTAGCATAAATGCTGCTATAAGAAACAGTTGGTGTCTACTAATGTGCCTTTCTAGGGGATGCCTGTATCAACCGCTTGCTGTATGCCTTCTTTAAATGTTGCCAGCTCTGTCTCTGTACCTCATAGCCAGCTCACCACACAAAATTGTGGTTTTTAACATGCTGGGACACCCGCACATGCGCAGAAGCGCTGCGGCGCGCACAGAGCGTCATCCCCCAGGCTCCGCCCCCTTTCCCGGCTCACCTCTATATATAGAGGCGCGTGCACGCGCACGCGCGCGGCCACGTGCGCCTTCGGCGCTAATTTCGAAAATGGAAACCAGGGACAAGAGCCAGGGCCCCTTTGCCGCAGGCCGGGGGATGGACGAGCATTGCAACATGGCAGAGGAAGCAGTTTCCCATAAGAGAACTCACCATCTGCCTGGACTCGCTCTGATGAAAAGAAACTAGTCCACATGACAAGAAACGTTCCACAGCGGCCTCTAGTGGACAAACACAGGTACCGCAGTCTAATATATTAAATATATATAAAAAATTATTATTTTTTTTTTTTCTTGACCACCATTAAAAATTATTACATTTTTTTAGTAGTTACAGGCATGCACAGAATTTTGCGGGAATACCATTAGGTAACAGACAGAAAGACAAATTAGGCTTGGGGGTCCCCCAATAGAACCAAGTTCCTGGGGGCCCCCCCTTACCTGTTCCCCGCCGCAGGACTTTGTTTGGTCCACAAAAGCCCAAACTTCACCTATCACGGCAGGCATTGTAATCAAACCTTCAGGGACCGGGTTCCCAAGGATTCCACTCCCCTGGACCTGTATAGCACCCTGCACAGAAAACATCTTGGTCGTGGGTATGACCAGAGCTCTGGATCCCAGGGTCCAGCTCTCCTAAGAGAAGCATTACAGGCAAAACCTTGCTCTTCTCTGCAAGGCCCGGGTACCGACCGTTTAGCTATGAAGCTTTTTTGGTCGGATCCGGAATAGCTTACTGAGGCCCAAAAGAACCTGTACGCAAGCTCAGTGAAAAACACATG
Source organism: Rana muscosa (assembly GCA_029206835.1). NCBI lineage: Eukaryota > Metazoa > Chordata > Amphibia > Anura > Ranidae > Rana > Rana muscosa. The sequence goes on along the minus strand of CM055126.1, from coordinate 147,008,599 downwards.
TTTCTTCTTGGCCAACACCTTAGACACTGGCAAAAAACTGAGGTGCTCCCGGATGGGAGGGGCTTATATAGGGGAGGGTACTTCCGGTTTTGGAAGTTGCCAGTGCCAGCACCTGACGGTATCTATATAACCCATTAGTAATGACTATGTCGCTCTGTGTCCCGTGATGTACGAGAAAGAAATACGCGTCCTTAACATCTATTGAGATCAACCAGTCTGGTTGAACAACTTTTTGGATGGTTGAGAGTGCTTCCATCTTGAATTTCTCGTGCTTTATGTACCTGTTCAGGAAAGTGAGATCTATAACTGGACGCCAAGAGCCTTTCTTCTTTTGTACTAGGAAGAGGGGGAAGTATACCCCTGGAATTCCTCGTCCTTTGGGACGGGCACCACTGCTCCTTGATCTTTCAGGGCATTCACATATGAAAGAAGAACTTGTTGTTTTTCTTCTGATTGAGGCAGTGAAGATTGCATTGGTCTGCATGGAGGGACTTTGGTGAAGGACCATGCGTGACCTGTTGAGACCGTTTTGATGGTCCAATAATCTGAGATCAAGGTCACCCTGACGTGCCGGCAGAGACGTAGGCGAGCCCCTACCCGACCGCTTGGGCAGGCCCAATCTCAAAAGGACTTGGTTGGCTCGCGCCCACCGGGCGTCTGTTTCTTGCCAGATTTTTTGGAAAGATATCTGCCTATTCCAGTTCCAGCTTCTCCTAAAATCCCGTCCGGGCCTATAGGAGCATGCCTCTCTTGAACGCTCTGTACTGCGTCTCTGCTGAGGTTTTCTTTGGTTAAACGGACGTTTGTCCTGAGGGAGGAATCCCGACTTTCCGCCTGTAGCCTTTGAAATGGCATTATACAGTTTGTTTCCAAAAAAGGAAGTTCCTTCAGAAGGAATTTTGCACCATGCCTGCTTTGAGGCAGGATCAACAAGCCAGGGGCGCAACCATAGTGCTCGTTTGGCTGTGACCGAAGATAGCAAGGATCTAGCCATCAAGCGGATGAGATCAATTGAAGCTTCTCCCAAAAAGGCGATAGCCAGTTTAAGTTCTTGCACTACTGAACTTTGTGCCAATTCCTCCGAGACACCTTTCAGAACGGAGTCAACATTTTCCACCCAGGCCTCCATTGCTTTGGAGGTGACTGCAAGGGCTAGGGCTGGTTTGCAAGCCATACCGTTCAAGTTATATATTCTCTTAATGTCTTGGTCAATCTTTCAATCCAGACCATCTTTAAAAGATACAGTGTCATCTAGCAGGAGGGTGACATGCTTCGCTAGGCGCATTACTGCTGCATCCACGAGGGGAGCATTTTCCAAACCTTCTTATCCCCCTTGCTCCATTCTTCCTTAAACACTCCTTTCAGCTCGGTGTGAAATTGGAACATTCTTTCCCCAGTTTCTTAAACAGTTCCTTTGTTTCTCGGGGGGGGGGGGGGGCAGTGGTATCTTCCAACTTTAAGGTTTCCATCACTGCCTTGATCAGTGGAGAGACTAAAGCGTAGTCGAATCCCACTACAGAATCATCTCCCTCCATCTCGTCTTGCGAGGAATCATGGGAGGAATCACAGAATCATCTCCCTCCATCTCGTCTTGCGAGGAATCATGGGAGGAATCACAGAATCATCTCCCTCCATCTCGTCTTGCGAGGAATAATGGGAGGAATCATGGGGCTGGAATTGGCCGGAATCCTCCTGGGCCTCGTCAGCCAAGGAGCCAGACAAGGTGGTGGACTGGCTCCTCGTGTGGGGGGGCATCTATTTCCATCATAGACTGCTGTACCACACGTTTAATAAGAGACTCAAGATTTTGATTTTTCGGTCTCTTTCTCACCGACCGCTCGGGCATAGCATGGGTCACACAGCGATTTGCCCTCTGGGATTCTAGTTTTACATCCCCAACAGGCTCTGTGATCAGAGCGATCATCGCGGTGGTGGTAGCGGTGAATTGAGGAGGAATGGGAACATCTCCTATATTTAGAGGGGGAATGTGAGCGTCCCCTATGATAGTGGGTCCCAGGCGGAGTGTCACGTCTGGACCTGGAGGATGATTGGTGATGGTGATGATGATGGTGATGATGATGGTGCAGCCTGGCAAGGTCCCTATCCTGTGACCGATGAACTGATGTAGCCGGGCTGTAAGAGATAATACAGACAAAGGGAGGGGGAGGAAGGTGGGCAGGTTGTAACCGTTAGCAACCACCAGAAAAAAAAATGACACAAAAGACACCAACCCCCTACCCACTCCGCACAGACCTTGTGCGGGAGGGCTGGCCACACGGCGGTGCAGATGAGTCCATGACGAGGAAGACACACAATGATGCGTAACTCCACTACCTAGACTAAGGATAAGCAAATCAATGCAAGAACAGCGCAGAGAAAAAAAAAAAAGTTTTTTTTTTTTTAAACTGTCCCTTTAAGAGACACTAAGCATTACATGCATTACATTGCCAAGAAGTGCTTACCCCGTCCTGGTAGTATTGAGACTCCGGGAGGCTGCTGCTATATGCCCACAGGTTATCCCACCTGTATAGGGCTCCTCAGCGGTTTAAATCACCCGCCGGAATGACGTCATGGCCGGTCCCGCTGTGCGCATGCATCGGAGGGACCGAACCTACTGCGCCTGCGCGGCCCCTGACCCCTCCGCCATACTGCGCATGCGCAAAAACCAAGCCTCGGTTTCACCGTGGCTCTGCGCATGCACAGACGATCAACAGGCTGGGATCAGGAAGGGAATGGCATCCTGGAACGCAAAAGCGTTCCACACATATACTAAGCTTAGCGGCGCTGTATGACAGAGAAAAAACAGCAGAGAAAGACATACAAACAAACAAACAAACAAAAACTATCTGCCATGGAAATAGAAAAAGTCTTCAGACCTTGCCAGCTGAGATCCACCGTCCGTCATGGTACGCTGGGGCCACATCCCTTCCACCATAGGGGTATCCATCAGCCCAAAACCACTCACCCGCTCATAGCTGGGCCCTGGGTGCACCGCACAACTCGTACCTGATCCGACAGACATCCTGGACTGCACCTGAATTGCATGATGAAGGTCCATGTGAGGAGGATAAAAAAGGAACACCTGTCTGTGGAGGTGAGCTCAAATTTATGGGTAAGGGGTCCTATAGCTGTGGAGAGGAGGCGGGGTTAACCCACACGTAGTCTGCCATGGAGTCTGTCAGGAAATATATATTTTAGGCACAGGTTGTGTTAAAAAAATGTTTTATTTTTTACTAGTTTTTTTTTTTTTGGTATTTGCTTTGCAGGTATGGTATAGTAAGGTCTTACTGTTATACTGTAATGTTACTTTGTTTTAATGTTAACCATCATTTGCTTAGCAGGTACGCCATTCATTTGCAGTGCGAATCTATTTATCTTGACAGCAACAGCGTTTGCTGCCACGATACATAAAGCCGTTACTCCAACGCTGTAGGAGGTGATTTTACCACCACAGTTAAAAAAAAGAGCATATATGCCGAAACATAGGGGCAGCAGGGGCGGAGGAGCGATTTTGCTCCTAATGCCGCGTACATACGGTCTAAATTCCGACGGAGGCTTGCCCGTGGAAAAGTCCGACCGTGTGTACGCGGCATAACTTTTTTGCGGGAGGATGCCCCCATGCTTCGGCATATATATATTTTAGGCACAGGTTGTGTTAAAAAAATGTTTTATTTTTTACTAGTTTTTTTTTTGGTATTTGCTTTGCAGGTATGGTATGGTAAGGTCTTACTGTTATACTGTAATGTTACTTTGTTTTAATGTTAACCATCATTTGCTTAGCAGGTACGCAATTCCGTTGCAGCGCGGATCTATTTATCTTCACAGCAACAGCGTTTGCTCCCACGATACATAAAGCCGTGACTCCAACGCTGTAGGAGGTGATTTCACCACCACAGTTAAAAAAAAGAGCATATATGCCGAAGCATGGGGGCAGCAGGGGCGGAGGAGCGATTTTGCTCCTAATGCCGCGTACATACGGTCGAAATTCCGACGTAGGCTTGCCCGTGGAAAAGTCCGACCGTGTGTACGCGGCATAACTTTTTTGCGGGAGGATGCCCCCATGCTTTGGCATATATAAATGGTGCATGTATGCCCATCATTAGAAGTGGGTGGATGAAGGGAGGTATTCTAATGGTGGGCATACCCACCGATCAATCTCTTTTTTTCGTTCAGCCAAAAGGCTGCATGAAAAAAAGATTACAATACATGTCCAACAAGGACCAGCAACGTACTGGTATGTTGCTGGACTTTGAATGTTTATACCAGAATGATGCCTGTGGGTTTAGGTATCATCTTGGTATCATTCCTTTCAGCCAGCGGCCGGCTTTCATGTAAAAGCAATCCTAGCAGATAATTAGCCTCTAGACGTCTTTTACAAGCAGTGGGAGGGAATGTCCCCCCCCCCCGGATATAAACAGCGCCATTGGGAAATTGGGAAAGCATTTTATCACACCGACCGTTTGAAAAATCGCTGCGCAAATACTGTGTGGAAAAAAAAATACAACACCCACTATTTTAATCTGTAGGGCCTTTGCTTTAAAAAAATGTATAATGTTTGGGGGTTCAACGTAATTTTCTTGCAAAAAAAAAATGTTTTCATGTAAACAAAAAGTGTCAGAAAGGGCTTTGTCTACAAGTGGTTAGAAGAGTGGATGATGTGTGACATAAGCTTCCTAATGTTGTGCATAAAATGCCAGGACAGTTCAAACCCCCCCCCCAAATGACCCCATTTTGGAAAGTAGACACCCCAAGCTAATTGCTGAGAGGCATGTTGAGCCCATTGAATATTTTTTTTTTGTCCCAAGTGATTGAATAATGACAAAAAGAAAAAAAAAAGTACAAAAAGTTGTCACTAAATGATATATTGCTCAAACATGCCATGGTTATATGTGGAATTGCACCCCAAAATACATTCTGTTGCTTCTCATGAGTACGGGGATACCACATGTGTGAGACATTTTGGGAGCCTAGCCGCGTACAGGACCCCGAAAACCAAGCACCGCCTTCAGGATTTCTAAGGGTGTAAATTTTTGATTTCACTCCTCACTGCCTATCACAGTTTCGGAGGCCATGGAATGTCAAGATGGCACAAAACCCCCCCAAATGACCCCATTTTGGAAAGTAGACACCCCAAGCTATTTGCTGAGAGGTATGTTGAGTATTTTGCAGATCTCGCTTTTTGTCACAAAGTTTTGAAAATTAAAAAAAAAAAAAAATGTTCTTTCTTCATTTTCAAAAACAAATGAGGGCTGTAAAATACTCACCATGCCTCTCAGAAAATAGCTTGGGGTGTCTACTTTCCAAAATGGGGTCATTTGTGGGGGTTTTGTGCTATCTTGGCATTTTATGGCCTTCAAAACTGTGATAGGTAGTGAGGAGTGAAATCAAAAATTTACGCCCTTAGAAATCCTGAAGGCGGTGCTTGGATTTCGGGGCCCCGTACGCGGCTAGGCTCTCAAAAAGTCCCACACATGTGGTATCCCCGTACTCAGGAGAAGCAGCAAAATGTATTGCGGGGTGCAATTCTACATATAACCATGGCATGTTTGAGCAATATATCATTTAGTGACAACTTTTTGTACTTTTTTTTTCTTTTTGTCATTATTCAATCACTTGGGACAAAAAAAAATATTCAATGGGCTCAACATGCCTCTCAGCAAATAGCTTGGGGTGTCTACTTTCCAAAATGGGGTCATTTGGGGGGTTTTGTGCTATCTTGGCATTTTATGGCCTTCAAAACTGTGATAGGTAGTGATAGGTAGTGAGGAGTGAAATCAAAAATTTATGCCCTTAGAAATCTTGAAGGCGGTGCTTGGTTTTTGGGGTCCCGTACGCGGCTAGGCTCCCAAAAAGTCCCACACATGTGGTATCCCCGTACTCAGGAGAAGCAGCAGAATGTATTTTGGGGTGTAATTTCACATATGCCCATGGCATGTGTGAGCAATATATCATTTAGTGACAACTTTGTGCAAAAAAAAAAAAAGTTTGTCATATTCCTGCAACTTGTGGCAAAATATAAAATATTCCATGGACTCAACATGCCTCTCAGTAAATAGCTTGGGGTGTCTACTTTCCAAAATGGGGTCATTTGGGGGGGTTTTGTGCTATTTTGGCATTTTATGGCCTTCGAAACTGTGATAGGTAGTGAGGAGTGAAATCAAAAATTTGCGCCCTTAGAAATCTTGAAAGAGGTGCTTGGGTTTTGGGGCCCCGTACGCGGCTAGGCTCTCAAAAAGTCCCACACATGTGGTATCCCCGTACTCAGGAGAAGCAGCAAAATGTATTTTGGGGTGCAATTCCCCATATAACTATGGCATGTTCGAGCAATATATCATTTAGTGACAACTTTTTGTACATTTTTTTTTCTTTTTGTCATTATTCAATCATTTGGGACAAAAAAAAACATTCAATGGGCTCAACATGCCTCTCAGCAAATAGCTTGGGGTGTCTACTTTCCTAAATGGGGTCATTTGGGGGGGTTTTGTGCCATCTTGGCATTTTATGGCCTTCAAAACTGTGATAGGTAGTGATAGGTAGTGAGGAGTGAAATCAAAAATTTATGCCCTTAGAAATCTTGAAGGCGGTGCTTGGTTTTTGGGGTCCCGGACGTGGCTAGGCTCCCAAAAAGTCCCACACATGTGGTATCCCTGTACTCAGGAGAAGCAGCAGAATGTATTTTGGGGTGTAATTTCACACATGCCCATGGCATGTGTGAGCAATATATCATTTAGTGACAACTTTGTGCAAAAAAAAAAAAGTTTGTCATATTCCCGCAACTTGTGTCAAAATATAAAATATTCCATGGACTCAACATGCCTCTCAGCAAATAGCTTGGGGTGTCTACTTTCCAAAATGGGGTCATTTGGGGGGGTTTTGTGCTATTTTGGCATTTTATGGCCTTCGAAACTGTGATAGGTAGTGAGGAGTGAAATCAAAAATTTGCGCCCTTAGAAATCCTGAAGGCGGTGCTTGGTTTTCGGGGGCCCGTACACGGCTAGGCTCCTAAAAAGTCCCACACATGTGGTATCCCCATACTCAGGAGAAGCAGCAAAATGTATTTTGGGGTGCAATTCCACATATAACCATGGCATGTGTGAGCAATATATCATTTAGTGACAACTTTTTGTCATTTTCTTTTTTTTTTTGTCATTATTGGGACAAAAAAAAAAATTCAATGGACTCAACATGCCTCTCAGCAATTTCATTGGGGTGTCTACTTTCCAAAATGGGGTCATTTGGGGGGGTTTTGTACTGCCCTGCCCTTTTAGCACCTCAAGAATTGAGATAGGCAGTCATAAATTAAAAGCTGTGTAAATTCCAGAAAATGTACCCTAGTTTGTAGACGCTATAACTTTTGCGCAAACCAATAAATATACGCTTATTGACAGTTTTTTTTACTAAAGACATGTGGCTGAATACATTTTGGCCTAAATGTATGACAAAAATTGAGTTTATTCGATTTTTCTTATAACAAAAAGTAGAAAATATTTTTTTTTTTTAAATTTTCAGTCTTTTTCCGTTTATATCGCAAAAAAAAAAAAATCGCAGAGGCAATCAAATACCATTAAAAGAAAGCTCTATTTGTGGGAAGAAAAGGATGCAAATTTCGTTTGGGTACAACATTGCATGTCCGCACAATTTCCAGTTAAAGCAGCGCAGTGCCAAATTCTGAAAACACCTCTGGTCTTTAAGCTGCATAATGGTCCGGGGCTTAAGTGGTTAAATAACAAACATGTTATACTTACCCCACTGTGCAGCTCGTTTTGCACAGAGTGGCCCCGATCCTAGTCTTCTGGGGTCCCTCAGCGGCTGTCTCGGCTCCTCCCCGCAAGAACTTTCTACCTTCATGCGAGCTCTCTCCTGAGGTGGTTAGTTCTTGCGGGTACGCTCCCGTGATACAGCCGGCGGCTATAGTCGCTCACTGTATCACTTGGCCCCGCCCCCCCCGGCGCACTGTGTCATTGGATGTGATTGACAGCAGCGCGAGACAGTGGCTGCGCTGCTATCAATCATCCAATGAATGAGCCGAGAAGCCTGCGCGTTCACGGCGTAGGACTTACGAGGGGTCAGGTAAGTAAATGGGGGGGGCCTTCATTGCCAGTTTTTTTTTCACCTTAATGCATAGGATGCATTAAGGTGAAAAAATAATAATTTTAAACCCCTTTAAGTTGAAAGGTGAAGCTCTGCTTGTTTGCCTCCCTCTGATGCCACATTTGCCACCTTGCGAGAATCTCATTCGGATGTTCTGCCCCTCCTCCTTCTCCTGCCACCAGCCCATTCACAAAGTGCTCTGTGCTCTGTGCATGCGCAGTAGGTAACTGGCTGTGAAGCTGAAAGGCTTCACTGCTGGTTTACCATAGCCAAGATGGTGAAGCCAGCACCCAAGAGCCAATAGAAGAAATTAAAATTTGGCTCTGGTGAGGACATCTCTGGAACCCTGGACAGGTAAGTGCCCTAATATTAAAAGTCGGCAGCTACAAATACTGCAGCTGCTGACTTTTAATTATCGGACACTTACCTGTCCCAGGGTGCCCGCGATGCAGGGGAATGAAGCCCTGCTCGTCTCCCCCTCCTCTCCGCGGCACCAGCATTGTCACTGTGGGCGCCTGGCTGTGGCTTCACAGCTGGGCACGCACTGCGCATGCGCGAGCTGCACACAGTGATAGGCGAAGCAATCATCTGGGACGTGTCCCAGATTATTGCGGAGAGGGAGGGGTGACTTACTTCTGGTTGCGGAGGCAACCTAGGGAGGAAGTGGGAGCTGGAACCCTCTAAAAAGGGTTTCTGCTCCCCCCCCCAAAAAAAATGACATGCCAAATGTGGCATGTCAGGGGCTCACCTTTCTTAAGGCTGGGTTCACATTGTGCAGTGCAAATTCCAGCTCTGTTATCTCTGCAAAGAGATAACAGAGCTGTTCAGCATTTCATGTGGGGTGTAGCTGCGGACTTGCTGACCTGGGAGAGGGGAGAGAGGGGAAGTGTAGTGAGCAAGGAGAAAATCCTGTTGAGAACTGAACATATCTTTGAATCAGATGCGTGCCCATAGAAGATAATGGGCCTGAATTTGCACCTGAGGCACTGCAATGCCTACAAAACGCACACGTTTTTTGGGCAATGCGCAGTGCAAATGCATCGCACATATGTGAAGGAACCAGCCTCATTACAATCAATTAGGGCTGTTACTGATTACAATTTTTGTGTTCGATTAATCTTTTTTTTTTCGATTAATTATAACGCACATACAGATCCAACTACTTTTAGCTGATCTCCTTGCAGGCCGATTCCCAGTGTAGCTACCAACCACTGGAAAAATGGATAGCAGGATACAAAAAACACACAAAGGCAGCGCTCGATGGGAATAGCATTAAAACTTTTATAGTCTTCAAGTAGGTAACAAAATAAATATTGCACTGGAGATAAAATCGATGTAGCTACATAAACTGTACAAACGGTGCGAGTAATACCAAACGGTAGCAAAAGCAGTCATAAAAACATGTAGCTAAGTATGATACTGGTATAAAAATGTGTACAACGATACCACTGCTAAATCCAGATGAGAAGGGGCTAACATCAGTCCGTCGGCATGTAGATGTCCCGTGAAGGGAACGATCACAACTCCCAGTGGAAGGCTGTAGAATTCCAGGTTGATAGAGGGAAGTGATAGAGGGAAGTGTAACAGCCCTTGCGTGTGGCAGATAGTAAGGTCCCGCCGGCGTGCAGATATGAAGGCACAGCAAAGGAGCCCTTCAGATGGACACGGCAAGCCCAAAGAATTTTGATCGATCAAAAGAATTTTGATCGATCAAAACAATTGATCGATTAATCGAGGAATTAATAGTTAATTTTCACAGCCCTACAATCAATGTATTTTATAATGTTATGCGAATTGGATGCGGTGTAAGCCGCAACCAATTCGCATAGGTGTGAACAGGGTGTAACGGATCTCAGATACCCCAGATGGGCACATCCGCCAGACTTGTGTCTCCTGTCCTCCAAACGCACCCGCAGCCTGCAGATTCGCCATAACCAGCCCTTAACCCCTCAATCACGAGACAATCCACACAGGTGTTGAGGGTTAAACATGCAGAGCATCAACAGTTTATTAAATCCAAAACATACACTTTTACACACAGTTAGGGACACTCCCCTTAGCCTTGTCATAGAGGGGGGGTAGGGGACAAGGAAGAATCAATGGGAACTGAACACTTGTACATTGAAACAGAGACTACAGATAAACATAAAGGGATTATGATAAGCAGGCAACCCCTCAATACACATCCCCTGCGGAGAGATGTCTGCAGTCCAGACCATTGTCTGTGTGCCATGAACCAACACAGCTAAACACAGCAACAAGAGGGGGGGGATGGGGGAGAAGGGATGTAGCATTACATTACATTATCTCAATGCCAGCTTCTCCCTGAGTCTCCAGTCTCTTCTGGGCCATAATCTGTGGGTAGGAGGCCCGCCCTCAGTCCCTTCCAAAGCACACAGTGACAGTGGGTTCTGTCACATTTCTCCCCTTTTAAAAACAGACTAACCAGGTTCCTGACCCCGAACTGGTCTGGACCTGCGTTAGTCGCAAACTTCCACCCCAGGCCACCAGGAAAAGGAAAAGTACGTCTCTGGGGCTGGGGAGCAAAATCGCACATACGGTCTCCCGTGAATAAAAACAGCCGCTGCAGAGTGGGAACAGCTGTCCGCACTCCCGTGATCCGGGGCTGGGTTGCAGATATTGAGGGGAGCTGAATAATCCTCTGCCCCGATGCCAGCGCTTCAGCTTGTAGGGAACATAGGCTGGCAGTGCTATGCAGTTGGGGAGGAAAAGGTTCTTGCTTTTCTCCTGGAGTAGCTAACAGCCGCTGAGGAGGTATCTTGCAGGGACTGTCTCCCGGACTCTCCGTCTCTTTTTCTGATGCTGGGCAGAGGCCAACATCGCTCTGCCCCGTAGCCAGTGCTTCTGCTAGGGGGACATATACAATGGTAGAGTTCAGCAGCTGAAGAGGGGGAAGGATTTTCTCCCCTCCTGGTTCTGTGACCAGCTTCTGAGGCGACTTCTGACAGGGGCTGTCTCCCAAACCCTCCAAAAATCTACTGAGGGCTGGGTCGGGGCCGGTAACACTCTGCCATGCAGCCAGTGCTTCTGCTGGGGGGATATACACTGGGGTAGTGTCCAAGTGCTGGGCAACCAGCTCACTGAGGTCATCCCTCGGACTCCCTGGATCCAACTCTGAGGGTGGGCAGAGGCCAGCGGCACTCTGCCCTGCAGTCAGCGCTTCTGCTGGGGGGATGAACATTGGGGTAATGTCCAATTGCTGGGGAGGGAGAATTGCTTCCTCCACTCCCGTTGGGGATATCTGCTGTTGGGGAAACGGCTCACGAAAATCATCTCTCAGACTCTCCGGATCCAACTCTTTTTCTGATGCTGGGCAGAGGCTAGTGGCACTCTGCCCTGTAGCCAGCGCTTCTGCTGGGGCACCGGATGCGATACTCTCGACTTGCTGCTGATCACCATTTACCAGCCTTCCAGCGCCAGTCTCAACTTCCCCTTCTGAGACCTTTATGCTATTATCTTGTCTCTCTGCTTGGGGAACCTCTGGTGCGTTCCGGCATTCTAGCAGTCGCAGTGCCCTCTGTATCATCGCCGCTTCTTCCATTGCGGTTAGGACGGGAAAACGTAGGGGCACTCCTGGCCCCATTTGCTCCGCATCTTCGTGACTGTCCGCTGTTTCTCCAGGACAGTCCCAGGCAACGGGAGCCATGCCAGGCTGCTGATCACCGTCAAACAGCCGCTTGTAGGCAATCTCGAGCTCCCATTCCTGCTCAACCAGGAACTCCAATTCCTCCAGGCCACACGCCTCTTCAGGGAGGTCCAGCACCTCATCTCGGAAGTCCAGGATGTTTTCCAGCCGCCACTCCTCATCGCTCCCAAAGTCTGGGTCTCCGTACATTTTTTGATGGAGCAGCCCCACGCCGCCGTAGCCAACGCCTTCTGTCGGGCTGCCGTCTGCTGTACTTGGCCACAGTTGAGCCGCGAACCACCGGAGGGCTCTGTAGCTGGCGTCCAGCCTCATCTCCTCCTGGACCAATCTTCCGAGCTCCGTCTTCCACTCATCTCGCGGTCGTTCCCTCAGGAACACCTCTCGCGCATGGTACTGCGTCCAGTACATCTCTGTGGAGGAGGGAAGGATCTTCCCCTGATGGCGCCGCTCGTGGCTTAGCGTTTCATGCCAGAGTTGCCAGCGGATCACATCCTCCCAGCCGAGCATGGTGCGCTCTGTCGCTGGTCCCCGATGTTGCTTCCGCATGCCTTGCAGCCTCCTCTCAAACTCCGCTCTCATGCTGGCTGGTCCCCGTATTGCTCCTCGACGGCTGCCCAGATCTTGAATCCTGGTGGTGGTTTGGATGTCCCGGACTGCAGGAGACATCCCACCGCTGCCAACACTGTAACGGATCTCAGATACCCCAGATGGGCACATCCGCCAGACTTGTGTCTCCTGTCCTCCAAACGCACCCGCAGCCTGCAGATTCGCCATAACCAGCCCTTAACCCCTCAATCACGAGACAATCCACACAGGTGTTGAGGGTTAAACATGCAGAGCATCAACAGTTTATTAAATCCAAAACATACACTTTTACACACAGTTAGGGACACTCCCCTTAGCCTTGTCATAGAGGGGGGGTAGGGGACAAGGAAGAATCAATGGGAACTGAACACTTGTACATTGAAACAGAGACTACAGATAAACATAAAGGGATTATGATAAGCAGGCAACCCCTCAATACACATCCCCTGCGGAGAGATGTCTGCAGTCCAGACCATTGTCTGTGTGCCATGAACCAACACAGCTAAACACAGCAACAAGAGGGGGGGGGATGGGGGAGAAGGGATGTAGCATTACATTACATTATCTCAATGCCAGCTTCTCCCTGAGTCTCCAGTCTCTTCTGGGCCATAATCTGTGGGTAGGAGGCCCGCCCTCAGTCCCTTCCAAAGCACACAGTGACAGTGGGTTCTGTCACACAGGGCCTTAAAGTGGAAGTTCCATTTTTGGGTGGAACTCCACTTTAAAACGGAATATCTTATCTGTTTGCAAATAAATGAACACATGCTATAGGGATTGATATCTGAGTTCACCTTTATCATGAAAAAAGACCCAATCACAGAAAAAGCACTGCAGAGCATTTTACGACTTTATTTGAGAAACAGTAAAAGTTCACCAAAAAAAATAAAAAAAATTATAAAATAAAGGCAAATAAACAGCACTGTGAAAGTAATTACTCAGCGGTTAGAAAAATCATGTTAAAGGTTGCCTATGCACAGAAAAACAAACAAAACATTCCACATAGAAAAGAGCGAACACTCAGGACAGACAAGGCTTTAGCACATAGATAACAAAATCAAGACAATTGCATAAACTTTCATACAGCTAAGTGAGTAAAAAATAAAAAAGGCAAGTCATTATACACACATCCCTCCAACTACATACATGTACTACATACATAGACCTCCCTGTCTTGTGTGGATCACACTACACTTTGTAAGAAATTTAAGGTCAAAATAGGTAACAGCTGAAAACATTTTAGTAAACAATTCTTATTAGTGAAGTAACCGTGAATAGTTACTAACACAAATCTAAACTCTAAGCAATAATAAAACCGATGCCTGGCTAACAAAGTATACACACAACAAGGCGGCCTCACTTTAGGCAAATTTACACAAACCACATGCCCCCTTATATAACATAGGAGATGGGTTTTGGCGCGAATACGTGCACCTGAGCAACATGCGCACTAAAAAGATTCATCCCTTAGTTTATCTAACTGTAGCGCCCTCCTCACTCCCCTCTTTGGCTTCAGCTCGTCTCTTCTCTTGTCTAGGGGTACCTTAGAGGGGAAGGGAGCGGGGACACCGCGCCTGGCATTCACCACAGGTGTCAGTGTGGTATAAGCAACGTTCTTGTATTACCTTCGGGTCAGTGCTGTGCACCTGGAGCCTCCATCGAGAGTTAGGCCCCTTTCACACAGGGCGGATCCGTGCAGATCCGCCCCGTGAAGCTCCGCTTGCTCAGCGGGGATCGCTCCGTTGATCCCCGCTGAGCCGACGGATGACTGGGCGGTCCCCGCACACTGTGCAGGGACCGCCCTGTCAGAGCGCCGCTCTCCCCTATGGGGAATCGGATGACGACGGACCGTAGAGTCCGTTGTCATCCGATCCGCTCCGCCGACGGAAGGAAAAATAGGGTTTTCCTCCGTCACACTTTGGCGGAGCGGATGTCAGCGGACATGTCTCCGCTGACATCCGTGCCTCCATAGGGGTGCATGGAGGATCCGTTTCAGGTCCGCCTAAAAAACTGACAGGCGGACCTGAACGGACCTCCGTGTGAAAGAGCCCTTACCTTGAACAATGTCTGTCAGGAAATGAGCCCCACACCATTAAAGTTCAACACTCCTTTATTCTTCTCGAATGAACACAATCAGTTGAACTCCCTTGTAGAAACAGAACAGAAAAGGAGGTGTGGATGCGAATAGTGTGTTGGCAATGTTTATACCTCACTTGTAGTGTTAATGATACATAAAAATGATTGCTTAATTTTATATAGACCAAAAGTTTAATCAAACGATAGCGGCACGAAAAAGGAAAAAAGTCGTTTATTATACAGGAAAGAAGAAACTTGTATTAATCCAGAACTTGTGACTATAACATAAATTACATCACCTTTGAAACAAAGAGGTTACTCATACAACACAATAATATTACATAAGAATATGGCTATTACACAATAATATTACATAAGAATATGGCTATAAGGGAGACAACCGTGTATCAGCACAAGTTAAAGGAAGATTAGAGTTACAGGAGAGATTAACCACCTCCCTACTGTGCACGAAAACCCCCTTCCTGCCCAAGCCATTTTTCAGCTTTCAGCGCTGTCACACTTTGAATGACAATTGCGCGGTCGTGCGACGTGGCTCCCAAACGAAATTTGCGTCCTTTTTTTCCCACAAATAGAGCTTTCTTTTGGTGGTATTTGATCACCTCTGCGGTTTTTATTTTTTGCGCTATAAACAAAAGAATAGCGTCCAGTTTGGAAAAAAAACACTATTTTTTACTTTTTGCTATAATAAATACCCATTTTTTTTTTTTTATAAAATTTTCCTCAGTTTAGGCCGATACGTATTCTTCTACATATTTTTGGTAAAAAAAAAATCGCAATAAGCGCGTATTGATTGGTTTGCGCAAAAGTTATAGCGTCTACAAAATAGGGGATAGATTTATAGCATTTTTATTTTTTATTTTTTTATTAGTAATGGCGGCGATCTGCGATTTTTTATTGTGACTGCGATATTGCGGCGGACACATCGGACACTTTTGACACATTTTTGGGACCATTCACGTTTATACAGCGATCCCTGCTATAAAAATGCATTGATTACTGTATAAATGTGATTGGCAGGGAAGGGGTTAACCACTAGGGGGCGGGAAGGGGTTAAATATGTTCCCTCAATGTGTTCTTACTGTGGGGGGAGGGGACTGACTGGGGGAGGTGACTGATGGTTGTCCCTATGTACAAGGGACACACCATCGGTCCCCTCTCCCTCACAGGACGTGGATCTCTGTGTTTACACACAGAGATCCACTTTCCTGCTCGTTTCCCGGGCAATCGCGGGTGCCCGGCGGCAATCGCGGCCGCCGGGCACGCGCACCGGGGCCTTGTGAACGCGGCGGGCGCGCGCGCGCCGCTGGCGGCAAGCGCGCGCCTCCTAGCTCATTTTAAAGGGAGGACGTCATATGACGTCCTCCCAGAACGAGAGCATCCTCCACCCGCCGTCAATTGACAGTGGGCGGGGGACAAGTGGTTAAGGAAATTAAAGAGGTATATTTACAGAGTACTTCACCATGCTCCTCAGGTCAGGACATCATTCGCAAGGGGCTCATCATGGCTCTGGCTGACTAATTTATACCCCTTCCATGCCAGAATCCAAAATCCGGTGGTCTCATTGGTTCAAAGCTGACCACCTGATTGGTTGAAATCTCAAGTCTCTTTACCTAGCCTGCCCACTCTAAAGCTGAAATACTGGTTGCTTTATCAGCTCAGTCTAACCAGTTCCCGCATTAGCATGCTAAGGGCCCCTGCGGTGTACTGGCTCTTTTGAGACAAAAGATATCTGAGTATCACCTGAAACCTACTTTATATTCTCAGTAGGCAGTAAAAACTGTCCTTTAGGAACATAACTTGGCATTATATCACAAAATATATATATATATTCCTGTAACATTATATACGGTTACACCCATCCCCCTACATATACATCCATTGGGGCATGGTGCTTTATTTAGTATATGAAATGTTCAAAATATCCACCACAGTACCCCCTCAAGTTCATTATTGAACTTATGACCTCCTTCAATGATCTTATACCCACCCACACCGGCCCAGAAGCCCTCCGACCCTTCCCCCACCACCACTGCGGCCTCTTCCTTTCTTGAACCTGCCGTAACCCATCAAGGTAGACTTGAGACAGTTCTGGTGCCTTTGAGACTTCACATCCGACCCATGAGAGTCTGTACTGCAATGCTTCATCGCCCCTCTGCATTGGAAGAGCGGAATTCAAACATTACTGGCGGGATCCTTGCATATTTAGTCCTGTAGCTTGGAAATATTGGTGTTATGATTGTCACGATTGGATCGGACCGCGAGACAGCACTTTTCAGCATGGTGAAGGAAAGTTTCAGAAGAGTCTTATTCGTGGCACGTTTTTCTTAAGAGATGCGTTGCTTCTTCAGGTGGTGGTTGGGCGGGCCTCCGGACAGTCGTGCATGAATACAAAAAAACAAGAACAAGAGGGAGAATGTCAGACAGGAATATCTATGAGGGGTGCAATGTGGACGAGTCAGGTGGGATCCCCACAGGGTACCGAGACCGCGCCACGGCCAGTATCATCCATTGCCCTTGATGGTAGGGATAGTCAACACTGTCTGCTATTGTCAGGTCCCTGGGTTCACCACACCTGTTCACGGGGCTCAGGTTAAAGCAGTGGGCAGACATGGGGAGGTACAATTACATTAAGACATGCTAACTGGATACTCTGGCTTCACTAGGTGTACAATATGGTGCTGGTGGGCAGGAATGATCATGCGTTTTAAACAATGAATGATATGACTGATGTCCTAGTTACATTATCCTGAGAAGGTGGATGATAGAAACCAAAAGACAAAGCTTTGAGAGCCTAATATTAAAGAAGAAAGGACGAGAGGTGAGTAATAAAAGGAAAGGAGAATAGTAAAAAACAAGAAAAAAACATATATATAGTTCAATTAAAAAAAAATAATAATAATAATGCATTATCTGTACTTTCAGATCTATGCACTACTCCCCCTTTCAGGTGGGCAAAGTCCAAACATTTTGGAACTTTTCCCACCTGAATTAAATGAAAAAAAACTGATGGAGAGAGAGAGAAAATTAATAAAAGATTAAAATCAAAAAATTATACTCCCCCCCTTCTTTTTTTTTTCTTTTTTTTTTTTTTGAAAAGGGAAAGATAAAAAATAAAACTGAACAATAATTAAGAAACTAATAATTAAAAATTTAAATGAATTAAAAATTTTATCAAACAAAAATTTTTTTCAAAAAAAGGGAAAAAATTAAAAATTAAAAATGTAAAAAAAAATTATCAAAAAATTAAAAATGAAATAAACATTAAAAATAAAGAAATGAAAATTGATAAAAAATGAAAGACCTAGAAATAAAGCTGAAAAATAAAAATTAATAAAAAATTACTTTTACCAAAACTTAAAATTAATTTAAAAAAATGAAACGTTAAAAAAATTCTAATGAATAAAGGTTACAATGAAAAAAATTAAAATTCTTAAAAATTTAAATTGGATGTATAAAACTCTAAAAAAAAATTGAACATGACAAAAAATGAAAAATAAGAGTACAAAAACAAAACGCAAGAACCCCTAGTTCTAGGGTTCTCTCTTAAAGTGGTTGTAAACCCTTTTAACTTTTTTTTTTTTTTTTTACTAACCTGCAAGACAAAGCTATAATGAGCTAGTATGACTAGCATACTAGCTCATTATGTACCACTTACTTTCGATCGGGGCCCCCGAAGTCGTCCGTGTCCCTCCTCTAGCCGCATCCATCGCTGCGGCGATAGCCGGAATGTTACTTCCGGGTATCGCCGCTGCAGCCAATCACAGCGGCGAAGACGTGACTCCGCACATGCGCGCGTGAGCTGTCGAATTCGGCTACGTCGTCGAATGTTGCGACCTAGCCAAATTTGTGAATGGGGTGACGTCAGCGTCGCCGCATTTACATACAAATATCTCCTTAACCGTGTAGGTTAAGGAGATATTTCATGCACCTACAGGTAAGCCTTAATCTAGGCTTACCTGTAGGTCTTTGTTTAAAAAGTGGGTTTACAACCACTTTAAATGCGCAATTCTTTGTACTGGCCTGGATTGGATCAGGCTTCTTCAGAGATTTGTTTCTGAGTCAGTGGCTTTTCTGTTCCTTGAGAGAAGATACCTTGTTGAGGTGCACATTCTCATAGCTTTTGCGTTCATTCTCCTGATAGCAATGCACATTATGACTTGCATCAGGGAAAGCGATAAGGCTACACAGATCAGGACAACAGGGTGAAGCAAAATGTTTAGGAAAGCTGTAGCGTTAGGACTATATCCAAATAAACTTTCCCACCAGGAAATCTTAGCGTCTGCGTCTAAAGCGTGGGACACTTGGATCAATTTATTTTGATCATGGGTGAGTCGTATGGTGGCTTGTTTCTCAGCATCTCTTAGTACATTTAATATTTCATCCTGTTGTCCGAAATCTACCAGCCAAGCCTTTAACTCTGCCCCAAATCCCAGAGGAAGTTTCTGTAGGTGTATGGGGGTGTCAGGTTTGATATCAAGCCTCTTCTCTGTGGTAATAGGGGTACATCCTTGTGTCTCGGCTATATCTATTCCAAGGACCGGGGAAGATGTACAGTAGACTCAGAAACAAATCTCTGAAGAAGCCTGATCCAATCCAGACCAGTACAAAGAATTGCGCATTTAAGAGAGAACCCTAGAACTAGGGGTTCTTGCGTTTTGTTTTTGTACTCTTATTTTTCATTTTTTGTCATGTTCAATTTTTTTTTAGAGTTTTATACATCCAATTTAAATTTTTAAGAATTTTTATTTTTTTCATTGTAACCTTTATTCATTAGAATTTTTTTAACATTTCATTTTTTAAAATTAATTTTAAGTTTTGGTAAAAGTAATTTTTTATAAATTTTTATTTTTCAGCTTTATTTCTAGGTCTTTCATTTTTTTATCAATTTTCATTTCTTTATTTTTAATGTTTATTTCATTTTTAATTTTTTGATAATTTTTTTTTAAATTTTTCATTTTAAATTTTTTCCCTTTTTTAAAAAAAAATTTTGTTTGATAAATTTTTTAATTCATTTTAATTTTTAATTTTTAGTTTCTTAACCACTTAACGACCGCCCACCGCCGATTTACGTCGGCAGAATGGCACGGACAGGCAGAATCACGTAGATCTACGTGATCGCCTTTGTGCAGTTGGGGGGTCCATCCGGACCCCCCTTCACTGCAGTGAGCGGCCGTTAAGTGTTCGGGAGCGATCAGGCATGAGGGGGGGGGGGGCGCTCGATTCCGCCCCCCCCCCTCGTGATCGCTCCCGGCCAATGAAAATGCTTCCTCCGCCATGTGATGTAAACAAGGCTGGAGGAAGTGATGTCATCTCCCTCTCCGCGGTCTTTCCGTTCCCGGCGCCGAGCAGAGAAGAAGCAGGTTAGTGCACCAACAGTCCACTGACACGTAGGTACACATAGGCACACAAATCACCCCCCAGTCACCCCCAGATCACCCCCCCAGGTCACCCCAAAGCCCCCAATCACAGTGTCACTGATTGCAGTGATCAGTTATTTTACTGATCACTGCATTTAGTGTCATCTGTGATTGTAAAAAGTTGCAGGGCAGTTAGGATTAGGCCCCTTTAGGTCCAGGGTAGCCCCCTAACCCCCCCCCTAATAAAGGTTTAACCCCTTGATCACCCCCCAGGTAACCCTTTCACCCCCTAACTTCAGCGTCACTAAGCAATTGTTTTTCCGATCGCTGTATTCGTGTCGCTGGTGTTTTAGATAGGCAGTTATTTTTTTTTAGGTTCGCCGCAGGTTTTTATTAGTGTCAGGTACCCCCATATATTATTTTAACCCCCTGATTGCCCCTAGAGTTAACCCTTTCACCAGTGATCGCCGTATAAGCGTCACTGGTGTCACTGGTTAGCCAGTAAGTTATTTAGTTATTTAGGTTACCCGTCAGGTTTTTATATAGTGTCGGGTACCCCCATATTTAACCTAATAAAGGTTTTAACCCCCTGATTGCCCCTAGTTAACCCTTTCACCAGTGATCACCATATAAAGGTTACGGGTGACGCTGGTTGATTAGTTTGCTTTTTATAGCATCAGGGCACCCGCCGTATATAACCCAATAAAGGTTTAACCCCCCTGATCGCCCGGCGGGTGAGATCAATTAGGTTTTAGCGCCAGAGAGGGTCTGCGTCGCCCCAGGCAGTGTTAGGTTAGTGACAGTAACGCTAACACCCACGCGCAAAGCATACACCCCCCTTAGTGGTATAGTATCTGATCAGATCTGATCAGATCTATACTAGCATCCCCAGTGGTTTGGGTTCCCAAAAACGCAGTGTTAGCGGGATCAGCCCAGATACCTGCTAGCGCCTGCGTTTAGCCCCTCCGCCCAGCCCAGCCCAGCCCAGCCCACCCAAGTGCAGTATCGATCGATCACTGTCACTTACCAAACACAACACACATAACTGCAGCGTTCGCAGTGCTTGGTTTTTGGGGCCCTGTACGCGGCTAGGCTCCCAAAAAGTCCCACACATGTGGTATCCCCGTACTCAGGAAAAGCAGCAGAATGTATTTTGGGGTGCAATTCCACATATAACCATGGCATGTGTGAGCAATATATCATTTAGTGACAACTTTTTGTACATTTTTTTTTTCTTTTTGTCATTATTCAATCATTTGGGACAAAAAAAATATTCAATGGGGTCAACATGCCTCTCAGCAAATAGCTTGGGGTGTCTACTTTCCAAAATGGGGTCATTTGGGGGGGTTTTGTGCCATCTTGGCATTTTATGGCCTTCAAAACTGTGATAGGTAGTGAGGAGTGAAATCAAAAATTTATGCCCTTAGAAACCTTGAAGGCGGTGCTTGGTTTTTGGGGTCCCGTACGCGGCTAGGCTCCTAAAAAGTCCCACACATGTGGTATCCCCGTACTCAGGAGAAGCAGCAGAATGTATTTTGGGGTGTAATTTCACATATGCCCATGGCATGTGTGAGCAATATATCATTTAGTGACAACTTTGTGCAAAAAAAAAAAAGTTTGTCATATTCCCGCAACTTGTGGCAAAATATAAAATATTCCATGGACTGAACATGCCTCTCAGTAAATAGCTTGGGGTGTCTACTTTCCAAAATGGGGTCATTTGGGGGGGTTTTGTGCTATTTTGGCATTTTATGGCCTTCGAAACTGTGATAGGTAGTGAGGAGTGAAATCAAAAATTTGCGCCCTTAGAAATCCTGAAGGCGGTGCTTGGTTTTTGGGGTCCCGTACGTGGCTAGGCTCCTAAAAAGTCCCACACATGTGGTATCCCCGTACTCAGGAGAAGCAGCAGAATGTATTTTGGGGTGAAATTCCACATATAACCATGGCATGTGTGAGCAATATATCATTTAGTGACAACTTTTTGTAATTTTTTTTTTTTTTTTTTTTTTGTCATTATTCAATCACTTGGGACAAAAAAAAAATATTCAATGGGCTCAACATGCCTCTCAGCAATTTCCTTGGGGTGTCTACTTTCCAAAATGGGGTCATTTGGGGGGGTTTTGTACTGCCCTGCCATTTTAGCACCTCAAGAAATGAGATAGGCAGTCATAAATTTAAAGCTGTGTAAATTTCAGAAAATGTACCCTAGTTTGTAAACGCTATAACTTTTGCGCAAACCAATAAATATACGCTTATTGACATTTTTTTTACTAAAGACATGTGGCTGAATACATTTTGGCCTAAATGTATGACTAAAATTGAGTTTATTCGATTTTTCTTATAACAAAAAGTAGAAAATATCTTTTTTTTTCAAAATTTTCGTTCTTTTTCCATTTATATCGCAAAAAATAAAAATCGCAGAGGCAATCAAATACCATTAAAAGAAAGCTCTATTTGTGGGAAGAAAAGGACGCAAATTTCATTTGGGTACAACATTGCATGTCCGCACAATTTACAGTTAAAGCAGCGCAGTGCCGAATCCCAAAAACAGGCTTGGTCCTAATGGCCCGAAATGGTCCGGGGCTTAAGTGGTTAATTATTGTTAAGTTTTATTTTTTATCTTTCCCTTTTCAAAAAAAAAAGAAAAAAAAGAAGGGGGGGGAGTATAATTTTTTGATTTTAATCTTTTATTAATTTTCTCTCTCTCTTCATCAGTTTTTTTTTTCATTTCATTCAGGTGGGAAAAGTTCCAAAATGTTTGGACTTTGCCCACCTGAAAGGGGGAGTAGTGCATAGATCTGAAAGTACAGATAATGCATTATTTTTTTTATTTTTTTTTTTAATTTTTTTTTTAAATTGAACTATATATATGTTTGTTTCTTGTTTTTTATGTTTTTTACTATTCTCCTTTCCTTTTATTACTCACCTCTCGTCCTTTCTTCTTTAATATTAGGCTCTCAAAGCTTTGTCTTTTGGTTTCTATCATCCTTTTTCGTGCCGCTATCGTTTGCTTAATTTTATATAGACCAAAGGTTTAATCAATCATTTTTATGTATCATTAACACTACAAGTGAGGTATAAACATTGCCAACACATTTGGTGCCCCCTGTGTGAGGAAGCTGGACGTTTTGGGCTATTGGGATTTTATGTGTGGAGGACAGAGCAGAACCAGACAAATCTAACTCCTCACACGGGGCACCAAATGTGTTGGCAATGTTTATACCTCACTTGTAGTGTTAATGATACATAAAAATTATTGATTAAACCTTTGGTCTATATAAAATTAAGCAAACGATAGCAGCACGAAAAAGGAAAAAAGTCGTTTATTATACAGGAAAGAAGAAACTTGTATTAATCCAGAACTTGTGACTATAACATAAATTATATCACCTTTGAAACCCACCACAATAGGCCCAGACACAATGCGTTCTCCACTTTCCTTCCTGAAAGTGGGCTGCGGTCTCCGATGCGAGGGAGAATTTCCTTCCAGGCGGTCTCCGATGAGAGGCTCACCAGTCACTGGCAATATGCTGCACCAGGTCTTCAAGTGAGGAGCTCCCCCCGGTCCATTACGCCTTCCGGATTCGGGTACCCACTCCCGGGGTTCCCTAGGATCTCCTTCACTCACGGAACTCAGTGTTGGGCACTGAGCTCCGGACCTCCATCCGAGTACCTCACCCCAGGCTAAAGGTGCCTGGGATGGAACACGACCTCCGACTGTCCTCTAGGCTTAGGCCCGCCTAGAGGACCGACACAAACCACCGCCCGCAGGCTGAAGGTGCCTGGGACTCGACCCCGTGACAAAGATGGCCGGCCCCTTTATACCCTCTCCCAGCAAGCACGGCGGGTTCCCCGCCCCACAATACCGCTGCCGAGGGAGGACAAAAAAGAGGCAAAAAAGAGGCACGACACACAGCAATGATTCAACCCCAGCCCAGGGCGACAGCGCCACCTGCTGGGCTACAGGGAATTATACATCACTAATGTCTCTGCCAAGTTCAAATTACACCCGGGAAAGTACATACCCGCTACACTCTCCCCCTGGTGGTTTGACACTGGTCCCCAGTGTCTGGAGTAAATCATGCCCTCAACGGCTGACATAATCCAATCCAGAAACCGACTAACAATTGTACAAAAATAACACTTTAGAAAAACTACCCAACTGAAACATTGTGTCTGAGCCCTGTAAAGAAAAGGGAAGAAAGAAGGGAGAAAACAATACCATTAACCATAACTTTGAATCACATATTCACATTTTACTTTTCCTACCCATCCTTCCCTAAAGAAGCGTGACGACTTGCTCTGGTCCCAAGGTAAAGTCTTCGTCCCTCTGGAAACAAGGCAACTGGTCCTGAAAACTTTCCACGACCACAAACTAGCTGGCCACTTTGGAGCCCGAAAAACCATGGAACTAGTCTCCCGCTCCTTCTGGTGGCCTGGTTGGAGGCAGGATTGCAAGTCTTATGTTGCCTCCTGTACCCGCTGCCAACGGAATAAGGGACCCAATACCAAGAGTTGGGGGCTACTCAAACCTTTGCCTATCCCTGAACGTCCATGGGCAGATGTGTCCATGGATTTCATTGTAGATCTACCGCCCTCTGGGGGTTTTACCACGATTCTGGTCGTAATTGACCGCCTCTCCAAAATGGAACACTTCGTGCCCATGATCGGTACCCCCTCTGCTGCAGATACAGCCAAAGTCTTCTTTCAGGAGATAACCAGACTCCATGGGGTACCTAAGAGCATCACCTCTGACAGAGGCATCCAATTTACATCCAAATTCTGGAAGGAACTTTGCAAATCTTTAGAAGTCAAGATTTGCCTATCATCGGCATATCACCCTCAGAGCAACGGACAGACAGAGAGGACCAACCAATTTCTGGGACAATATCTCCGTTGCTTTTGCTCAGCCTCTCAAGACGATTGGTCCTCACTATTACCCTACGCTGAATTTGCATATAACAACTCGGTGCATTCAGCCACCAGTCAGACTCCTTTTTGGGCCAACTTTGGCTTCCATCCTTCTTTCCTCCCGGACGACATTCCGGAGAGCTCTGTCCCTGCTGTTCAAGATCGGATAGCTTTTGTCCGATCTAATTTTCTGACACTTCAAGAAATGATGCAAGACGCTCAGGAATCTTACAAGAGACATTATGACAAGGGTAGGAAGGAAAATCCAACCTTCAAAGTTGGGGAGGAAGTATGGCTCTCCGCCACCAACCCTTAATTGCCTATTCCCTCACAGAAATTGGGACCAAGATTCATAGGCCCTTTTAAAATTAAGCGGGTAATCAACTCTGTAGCCTTTGAATTGGCACTGCCCGACTCCTACAGGATACACCCGGTCTTTCACACATCTCTGTTAAAACCAGTAGTCTCCAGCTCCTTCCCAGGAAGGGATGAGTCACCTCCTCCACCTGTGGAGATTGATGGTGAAAACAAATACGTGGTGGAATCTATCTTGGGCTGCAGGAAAAGAGGCAGGCAGCTACAGTATTTAATTAAATGGAAGGGGTATCCCCCAGAGAACAACTCTTGGGAACCATCTAGGAACCTACATGCTCCCTGTCTAATTAGAGTCTTTCACCAGGAACACCCCGAGTTGATGTCTAGTCTGGGCGTCCAGAGTCCGCCCCTAGGAGGGGGGCACTGTCAGGGAAATCTTCCGTCCAACAGCGCCAACCAGCGCCCAATGCGCACGCACGGCGGAATGGCGCTTCGGTGCATGCGCGTGACGGCGCTTCAACGTTCTCGGGTGCGCACAGCGGCGCACGCGCATGTGCGGCAGCGCACCAATAGGAATCCAGGCGGGCCTATTTAAAGGAACCCAGCTGCACTGACAAGTTGCTGGTTTGTCAGCTTTCCTGTGTATCCTAGACTCTGGAAAACTACCTGAAAATCTCCTTGTGACCCGGACTGGCTTGATTCCTCTGATCTCTCTCCTGGACCTGACCCTCGGCTTGTTATACGGACTTCTGCCTTCTCTTGTGTTTGACCCTCGGCCTGTGACTCGGATCTGCTGCTTGTCTGCAACCCCTGACCTCCTGCCTGTACCTTGGACTTCCATGTTTCCTTAAACCCCTGCCTAGTTCCCGGCATTTATCTGGACTTTTACCGATTGCTGTGCTAGACCCCCAGCCTGAACTCTTACCTCTGCAGTTGCTACCCGGATTCAGTCTGCACCTGCTTCCATTGACTCTTGCTGCTTGAACTATACCTATCTAGCTAATACCCGCTGGAAGCCTGCCCTTCAGTCTACTCAGCACTACCAGACCGTCTGCAAGTACTCACCACCTGCTGGTAGCCGGTGCCGCTTCTCGCCATCCACTCCCTGTCTCACCTCCAGGGGGCGGAGTGCGTCAAGTCGCAAAGGTGAACCACTCTCGGCATCTCGGCCTCGGTAAGTACGTACCTGACACAATTTTATGTCCGAACATGGCGACCTGTTGCTGATCCATCGCACACTGCAAAATTTTTGCGCCAACGTCCCACGTGTAGTCCTTCACACGTATTGGACTCCTCCCCTTTGCTCCAGTTTGCGGGCTTTTGTTCTTTTTTCCTTTTGAGTCACGCCTATGAACTAAGCGATGGGGGTGTGCCTGGTGGCGCAGTGCAAATAGAAACCCCCACGTGTAGTACTTCACACGGCTGAGCTTCCCCCTTTCCTCGCTCTTCTGCGCGGGCCTTTCCCTTCAATGGGTCATGTCCACGACTTCGAACACAGGGATGCACTTCGGCCAATGAAGGCCTGCCTACTCGCGTAACTCTTCCAGCAGACACGTTCGATTCCGTGGTGCACAAACACTATGCCGGACCCGAGCCCCCACGTGTAGCGCCCTCCTCACTCCGCTCTTTGTCTTCAGCTCGTCTCTTCTTTTGTCTAGGGGTACCTTAGAGGGGAAGGGAGCGGGGACACCACGCCTGGCCTTCACCACAGGTGTCAGTGTGGTATAAGCAAAGTTCCTTTACCTTCGGGTCAGTGCTGTGCACCTGGAGCCTCCACCAAGAGTTACCTCGAACAATGTCTGTCAGGAAATGAGCGCCACACCATTAAAGTTCAACACTCCTTTATTCTTCTCGAATGAACACAATCAGTTGAACTCCCTTGTAGAAACAGAACAGACAAGGAGGTGTGGATGCGAGTAGGCCCAGACACAATTCGTTCTCCACTTTCCTTCCTGAAAGTGGGCTGCGGTCTCCGATGCGAGGGGCAATTTCCTTCCAGGCGGTCTCCGATGAGAGGCTCACCCGTCACTGGCAATATGCTGCACCAGGTCTTCAAGTGAGGAGCTCCCCTCAGTCCATTACGCCTTCCGGATTCGGGTACCCACTCCCGGGGTTCCCTAGGATCTCCTTCCCTCGCGGAACTCAGTGTTGGGCACTGAGCTCCAGACCTCCATCCGAGTACCTCACCCCAGTCCAAAAGTGCCTGGGATGGAACACGACCTCCGACTGTCCTCTAGGCCTAGGCCCGCCTAGAGGACCGACACGAACCACCGCCCACAGGCTGAAGGTGCCTGGGACTCGACCCCGTGACAAAGATGGCCAGCCCCTTTATACCCTCTCCCGGCAAGCACGGCGGGTTCCCCGCCCCACCATACCGCTGCCGAGGGAGGACAAAAAGGAGGCACGACACACAGCAATGATTCAACCCCAGCCCAGGGCGACAGCACCACCTGCTGGGCTGCAGGGAATTATACATCACTAATGTCTCTGCCAAGTTCAAATTACACCCGGGAAAGTACATACCCGCTACATAACCATTTAGGAAACAGCTGCTCAGATAGCTGATTAAAAACGTCATCCAATCAGATTGCACAGTGTATGGGGAAAGAATTGTCCAGAATGCACAATACACAGACATGTGTTGAGAAGATGTTTTCATGGAAGTTTTGGCTCCACCAATGATTATAGACCATGGATATGCAATTAGCGGACCTCCAGCTGTTGCAAAACTACAAGTCCCATCATGCCTCTGCCTCTGGGTGTCATGCTTGCTGCTGTCAGAGTCTCGCTATGCCTCATGGGACTTGTAGTTTGGCAACAGCTGGAGGTCCGCTAATTGCATATCCCTGTTATAGACTATCACTATAAAATGCACAATTACAAGTCCAGGAAACATCTGCACAGTTGTTGATAGGCGGAAGGGCGGAAGATCCCTAGAATGATTATTGAGTTGTTTCAAAAAGAAGTGAATGAAAGGAATAAAAGTGGAAGCAATATTCTCCATGTGATAAGGAAAAGCTCATTAACATGCATTACAATGAGCACAAGTCCAATGTATAAGCAATTGTGCACTCTGGAGAATGCAGATGCGCCCGTGTGCAACACACATTTAACAAGCTAAAGTGTGTGTGCCCTGTCAGGTGAGCATAAAATGGTGTGCTTTGTCAATGCACATGTGCAGTTGAGTAAGCTGAAAGAAGGGTGTAAAAAGGCTTGATTAGTTGTAAGACAGATCTACATGTTCTGGACAGAATTTGTGCACTTAAACAATATTATATACATACTTTTTAGCCTGGTAACAGAAGATGGTAAACTAGAAAAGTTATCTACAGTATTCAGACAAAAATGATGAAGATTACATTGGCTGCGCTTGCTAATGGTAGGCGCAAAAGATTGCGCAAGTGCGCAATAGCGCTTCCTATGTAAATATGGTTTGGTGCATATAAGTGCACCATAATTTTTGATAAATGTTTTGAGTCCCGTTTTTTGTGCAATTGCTCCAATTTCTCCACTGCACCACAGGCGCAGGTCTTTAGTAAATCACCCCCACGTCTAAATGTCGTATTTATGTGTAAGAGGGTTCCACCACCATTGCAAATTTTGCCAGATACGCAATTTAGCCAAAAGTATTGGGACACCTGCCTTTACACACACATGAACTTTAATGGCAGCCCAGTCTTAGTCCGTAGTGTTAAAATTTGATTTGGCCCACCCTTTGCAGCTAGAACAGCTTCTGGGAAGGCTGTCCACAAGGTTTAGTGTGTCTATGGGAATGTTTGATCATTCTTCCAGAAGTGCATATGTGAGGCCAGGCACTGATGTTGGATGAAAAGGCCTGGCTTACAGTCTCTGCTCTAATTCAGCCAAAGGGTGTTCTATCGGGTTGAGGTCAGGACTCTGTGCAGGCCAGTCAAGTTTCTCCACCCCAAACTCGCTCATCCATGTCTTTATGGACCTTGCTTTGTGCACTGGTGTGCAGTCATGTTGGAACAGGAAGGGGTCACCCCCAAACTGTTCCCACAAAGTTGGGAGAATGAAATTGTCCAAAATGTCTTAGTATGCTGATGCCTTAAGAGTTACCTTCACTGGAACTAAGGGGCCAAGCTCAACCCCCTGAAAAACAACCCCACGCCATAATCCCCCTCCACCAAATGATTTGCAAGGTCCATAAAGACATGGATGAGTGAGTTCGGGGTGGAGGAACTTGACTGGCCTGGACAGAGTCCTGACCTCAACACAACAGAACACCTTGGGGATGAATTAGAGCAGAGACTGTAGGCCAGGCCTTCTCATCCAACATCAGTGCCTGACCTCACAAATGCACTTGGAAGAATGGTCAAACATTCCCATAGACACACTTCTAAACCTTGTGGACAGCCTTCCCAGAAGAGTTGAAGCTGTTATAGCAAAGGGTGGGCCAACCCAATATTGAACCCTACGGACAAATACTGGGATGCCATTACAGTTCATGTGCGTTTAAAGGCAGGCGTCCCAATACTTAGGCCAATATATTGTATATTGTTTGGAGACACTGAGCATGGCTATTGAATTAGGGCTGGTTCACACCACAGAGATGCAGAGAACATGTGTGAGGCTGCCCGGTGGCTAAGTGGGCAGCAGTTCTATCTAGCAGCACTGGGGTTGCTGGTTCAATTCCCCAACATGCTAATGCTTGTGTTGAAGTTTATATGTTTTCCCTGTGTGGGTTTCTCACCACAATCCAAAGACATGCTGGTATTTTATTTGTCTCCTGTCAAAATAGTCTCTAATGTAAGAACATGGAAAATTGTATACTCACCTTTCCGTAATTTTCCTTTCCTGTCGCATCTTCATGGCAGCATACACCTTTGGGTTGTGGCTCCGCCCCCACAACCTGATAGGACCGTTTAGCTATTAAGCCCAGAGCGGGCCCCCGCCCAGGTATTCTAGTATATATGTACACCTCACCTCAGACGGGTGGGCATCTGTATGCTGCCATGAAGATGCGACAGGAAAGGAAAATTACGGAAAGGTGAGTATACAATTTTCCATTTTCCTGTCGCATCATGGCAGCATACACCTTTGGGTGAATAACTCGCAGACTGGGTGGGTCTGAGCATAAGACAATTTTTTTATTTACATGGAATAGAGGTGTTGGACTGAATAATTGCTCGTCCAAACTCTGCCGTGGATAATCTGGCAGAGTTCACCTTGTAATGAGAAATAAAGGTATTCCTTGAGGACCAGGTCGCTGCTCGGTAAATAGTTTCCGAGGACACTCTGCAGTAGGCCGCCCAGGAGGTCGCCATTGCCCTTGTAGAATGTGCCTTTAAGCCCTCAGGTATCTGCGTTTGACTCAGAGAATAAGCCTTTTTGATGATCTTCACCAGCCATGCTGCGATGGTGCGAGAGGTTGCTGCTTGACCTCTTCTAAAGCCGTGTGGGATGACCAGGAGGTTTTCCGACTTCCTAAGGTCGTTTGTTGTTGACAGGTAGGTTAGAATGTTAGTTCTTACATCCAGCGGATCTGGATCCCCTTGTTCTGTGGAGAGAGCAGGAAGGTTAATCTCCTGATTGAAGTGGAAGGAGGATGACACCTTCGGAATAAACCAATGGTCTTAGGACTACTTTATCTGGGTAGACAATCAAGTATGGTTCTTTTGCCAGTAGAGCTTGCATCTCTGAGACTCTCTTGGCTGATGTGATTGCAATTAAGAAAGTGACTTTGAGTGTTAAGTCCCATAAGGAGATGTTTTCTAACGGAAGAATGGTTCGTGTGATAGAACTTCTAGTACGACCGGAAGATCCCAAGTCGGGAAGGAAGGCTCTGTAGGAGGCCTTATCTTTAGGCAGGCCCTCTGAAACTGAATAACTAGGGGCTTTTGCGCCCACTTGGTTCCTGTCATAGCTTATAATGCTGACACAAGAACTTTTAAGGTACTTGCCCCAAGGCCATTCTCCAGGCCTAACTGGAGAAACTCAAGGATTTGAGCAACTGTTGGAGATGATGGGTTCCAGTTTTGTTGCTGTGCAACTGAGAGAAACTTCTCCCGGATCCTCTTATAGGTACTGTTGGTGGTGCATCTTCTGGCTTGAAGAAGAGTTTCTACTACTTTTTGTGAGCAACCTTGGTTTAAGAACCTAGCCCTTTCAATCTCCAGGCTGTCCGATGCACCCTTTCCAGGAATGGATGAAGAAGTTGCCCCTGGGAGAGTAGATCCGCTGCTAGTGGGAGCGGTAAGGGTCTCACTGTATTCAGCAGAAGGAGAGTGGTAAACCATGACTGTTATCACTGTGGAAGATGACCTCTTGAGCCTGAGAAGAAATCTCGGTATGAGAGGTGTCAGGGGGAAGATGTAACCCAGATGGAAGTTCCAATCGTGTTGTAGGCAATCTGTCCCCTCCGCTAATGGGCAGGGGGTGCTTGTCAGGTACCTCCGGCACTGGGCATTGTTTGGAGTCGCTGCCAGGTCCATATCCGGCATGCCCCAAGTCCCTGCTATGAGTGAAAAGGCTTGGTGACTCAGAGCCCATTCGTTGTTGGAAACAAAGTTTCTGCTTAGCGTGTCGGCCAGTTGGTTCTGGGTTCCTGGGACATACATCTCCCTTAACCCTGATAGATTCATTTGCGCCCATTCGAGGACTGGACGGACTTCCTGCATCATGGATCGGCTTTTGGTACCCCCTTGCCTGTTGATATAGTCAACTGCTACCCTGTTGTCCATCTTCAACAGGACTTCTTTCCCTTTCAGGAGGGCACTGAAAGCTAGTAGAGCCTGGAAAGCTGCTTTCATCTCTAGGATGTTCGATACCACGTCCTGTGTCTCGAAAGACCACAGGCCTTGGACTGCGAGATGCTGGTAGTGTGCTCCTCAGCCTTCCCTGCTGGCATCCAAAGTAATCACCTCCTGGGGAGGGGTAACTATGCGTTTGTACCTTTTTAGGTTGTGCAATCGGGTCCACCACCATAGTGATTGTTTGACCTTCTTTTGGATATTTATTCGCTGAGACATCAATACCCCGTTCCACTGTCTCAAAAATGACATCTGGAGAGGTCTTCTGTTCCACTGGGCCCATTGGACCATAGGAATGGTTGCCGATAGCGACCCCATTATGCTGAGACACTCTCTGGCTGGGAGTGTGTTGGGTAAGAGTAATCTCTTTGCCCTCTGGATTGTGATGAGAATTTTCTCTTGAGGGAGTTGTATGGTGTTGAGTCTGGTATCCAGTTCTGCCCCCAGGAAGACCATTCTCTGAGTAGGTTGGAGATTGCTTTTCTTCCAGTTTATCAGCCACCTGAATTTTGCAAGGTGGATGTTAGAGTGTCTCGATGGAGTAGAAGAGACTCTTGGTTGTCTGTAAGCAATAGGATGTCGTCCAGATAATGGTGGGCTCTCAATCCTTGCTCCCTTAGTAGAGCTATCACATTGACTAGCTATGAGCAAGCAGTCTTAAGTGTGAAACGCGTTAGCTGTCCCTGTTATTTAGTTGCTGTGACATGTAGTGCCTGTTTTATTTTGATTATCCAATAAAAGCCACGTTAGATTGGAGTGCGGCTGTCCAGATATCCACATTTTTTCTTCAGAGCTATCACTGGTAGCAGGACCTTGGTAAATGTTCTGGGAGCGGTAGAAATTCCGAACGGAAGACTTTGAAACTGAAAGTGTTGGTGGTTTACCGAGAAGCGGAGAAACTTCTGGAATGCGGTGTGAATGGGAACATGCAGGTAAGCATCCTTTAAATCCACAGAGAGCATCCAGTCGCCGACATTTATGGCATAGAGGATTGACTGTAAACTTTCCATCTTGAAAGTCTCCACCATGATTGAGCGATTGAGACTTTTTAGGTCTAGGACAGGGCGCAGAACCCCGGTCTTTTTCTTTACCAAAAACAGAGGGGAGTAGAAACCTTTTCCCCTTCGTGGAGGTGGGACTTCCACTATGGCCTGTTTTTGGATCAAATCTTGGACATATTCTGCCAATATGAGCTTCTTTTCCCTGGATGTTGGAATTCTAGTTTTGACGAATTGGTCTCTGGGAGGTCGATTCTTGAACCTCTATTTGTGTCCGTCTTGGACATTAGCCACTGTCCATGGGTCTCTTATTATCTCCGCCCAAACCTGCTTGAAGTCCTTTAGTCTGGCTCCTACTACAGCTGGTTGGGCGGACGCGTCTTCAAAAAGACTTCTGGTCCCCCGGGGTAGAGGTCTTGGAGTTTTGGAGTTTTTCTGTACTCCCTGCCGGGCTTTTAGGACTTTGCCCCCCTGTATCTATCTGGGAGGTTCCGTCTAAATGTAGGTGGCCTTTGCTGTCTAGGCCTTCTGTCTGAAGGAATGAGTCCAGACTTTTCACCGGTTACTTTTCAAATAGCTGAGTCCAGCTTCTCCCCGAAGAGGTTTGAGCCGTCAAATGGGATCCTACACCAGTTGGACTTTGAGGAGGGGTCTGCTGACCATGGTTTTAGCCAGAGTGCCCTCCTGGCCATCACTGAGCTTAACATTGCTCTGGATGTTGACATTATGATGTCTACAGAGACTTCTGCAACAAAATCGCCTGCAAGGCTGAGTTCCTGGAGAGCTGTGATTACTCGCTCTTGTTCCACGCCTTCTGCTACCAACTTCTCAGCGTTGAGGACCAGCTTGAGATAGCCCTTCCCACTGTTGCTAGCGTTATTGCTGGTCTGCAGGCACCACCTGCGGATAGGTAAGCTCTTTTAAGATCCAGATCGATCTTTCTGTCTAATATATCCTTAAATGTGACCGCATCTTCTATTGGAAGAGTTACGTGCCAGGCTAGGCGCATCAAGGAGGAGTCTACCACTGGTGGTGTTACTAGTGGATTGACACTGGATTTCTTTAGCGGATACAGTTTGGCAAGTCTGTTGCTGAGACTTCTTCTCAGGTTTTTGCCACTTTTTTGAGATTCGGAAAATATTTCTTCGCTTTTTGCGGCGTTTCTTTTTCCTCTTCCCATTCTATAGCTTCCTTAACGATTTTATGAAGGGCTCTATAAGTGAGAAGTCAAACCCGGTGGATATCTCCAAGTCCTCATTGTCAGATAGGGGTTCTGACTTTTTAGATGTGGAGGGAGTCGCAGGTGAAGTGCCTTGCACTGATCTGCTTCATTCAGATTCTGCGATTTGCAGGGATGTAAATATAGCCGGCTCTCTGCTTGGCTCTCTCTCTCTAGTTGCTTCGTCCAAGCATGTGCGACAGGCCAGTTTGTCCGGAAGTGCTATGGCACTGCAAACCCAGCATGAATTCCCTGATGGACGGGAACGCTGAGGGGGAGGAGAGCGTCTGCGTGAAGGAGACCTCCTGTAGGAGTGTCTGTGCCGTGAATGGGATTTTGAACGGCTCCTTCTGCGACTTGAGCGACTTCGTCTTGTGCGTGAGCGACTTCTACCGCAATCTGAGCGGCTTTGTCTATGGCTTGGACTCCTTCTAGATGGCTCTTGTCGTCTTGAATCCGACGATCCGGCCGACCTGATAGGGCTGATAGGGCTGTCCAATTTAGACAGCATTAATGACAGGCTCTCTTTTTCAGTCTTCACTACTTACCAATCTTTCCCCCCCTTACCTATTAGGCTGGTGATGGTCTACTGGGGCAGCGACCTCCACGAGGAGTGATATAGTCCCCCCTACAACAGATAGTAGGAAATGAGCATGCAGGCAGTAGATAAGGTGAAACCCAGTAAAGGAGAAAAAAATAATAAAATAAAAATAGATCCAGGAAGCTTACCTTAAGGAAGGGACAGCAGTGCAATCTATCCCACCGAAAAAGCTATTGACAGGTGCAGTTTTCAAGAGAAAAAAAAACAGCAGAAAGGATTTGGTTTTTTAAAACTGCTGTCTCCCAGTGATGACGTCATGACCGCACATGCTCTGTAGCGTCGTGAGAGTGTCAGCGCCATCTTGGAAACTGTGCCCTTTCTTCTCCAAACGTACCTTTGCTCATTCCGGCCAAAAAGTTCTATTTTAACCTCATCGGTCCACAGAACTTGTTTCCAAAATGCCTCAGGCTTGTCTATATGTTCATTTGCAAAGTTCAAATGCTGATTTTTGTGGTGAGGACGTAGAAGAGGTTTTCTTCTGATGACTCTTCCATGAAGACCATATTTGTACAAGTATCTCTTTATAGTGGAATAGTGTACCACAACTCCAGTGTCTGTCAGATCTTTCTGGAGGGATCGTGCAGTCAAACGTGGGTTTTGAATTGCTTTTCTCACAATCCTGCGAGCTGTTCTGTCTGATATGTTTCTTGGTCTTCCAGATCTTGCTTTAACTTTCACTGTTCCTGATGACTGCCATTTCTTAATTACATTTCGAACAGAGGATATTGACATCTGAAAACGCTTTGCTATCTTCTTATAGCCTTCTCCAGCTGTGTGAGCGTCAACTATTTTCAGTTTCAGTTTTCTAGACAACTGCTTAGAACAGGGGTCTCAAACTGGCGGCCCTCCAAATTAGTGTGACTTTCAGGTCGCAGCAGTGTGAAAGAGATTCAAGGATATCTTTGAATTTTGGCCCTATTGTCACTTGTGCATCCTGAAAGTGGGGCAAATTCGTCCCTGCACTACCTTGGTTTGACTTTGATGCGATTTGATGCGACCACAAGATTACACAGACATTGCTTCAAGTCATGGCAAAGCTGTGCAATTTTAAGGTTGCACAAGTGTAAATTGGGCTTTATTCAAAGGTGTTATCATTTAATCTCATTAGGTTACTTTCAAACTTATGTGACTTTTCATGCAGCTTTGGACCTCAGAGTCGCATTAAAAGTTACCCCCATGAGTTCCATTCATATCTATGAAACTTCACCCATGTCCACATAGCTCTGAATTGACATGTCACATTGCAGGCCAAATCAGCGCCTATTGACGGCAATTGAACTGTCCGAATTGGTGCAACGCCACACAGATTCCCAAAAGTAGTTCCTACACTACTTTGGGCTACTTCAGGAGGCGATTTAGTTCCTCCCAACTTTTTGAGATGGGTATAAGGGACACCTATTAGCAAAAGTATGTAGGCATAGGACACACCTCCTAAAACACCTTCTTCAAGGAGAATTATTCCAAAAAAAAAAAAGATTAGTTAAACCCCCCCCCCCCCTTTTTTTTTAAACAATAATATCCCTTTAGATTGGCTTTTGGAATTTACAAACAAAGCAATTTAGAAGTTAGATGAAAGGTTCAGCGCTGGAAAACACTTTTTGAAAGATAAAAATTGTATTTTATATAAAACTATACAGATCAGAACAAAATGAGGGACAAATGAGGAGGAAAAAGGGACTTGGGTCTCAACTGTCCCTGATTTGGAACAATGTGATTTCACTAGACATCTGTGCAGGAAAATGCACTGATGTCTCTGAAATCGCTCACAAAGTCGGGCTGAGGCCCCTTTCACACTTGAGCGACTTTTTCTGCAACTTTGGTCATCAGAGTCGCATGACAAGTCATACCCCATTTTTTTTAATGTGTACCATTTATATCTGTGCAACTTCAAGTCACACCAACTTTTTGAGATGGGTATAAGGGACACCTATTAGCAAAAGTATGAAGGCATAGGGCACACCTTCTAAAACACCTTCTTAAAGGAGAATTATTCCAAAAAATATATATATTAGTTAAACCCCCAAGTGCCTTTTTTTTTAACAATAATATCCCTTTTAGATTGGCTTTGGGTATTTACAAGCAAAGCAATTTAGAAATTAGATGAAAGGATTTAGTGCTGGGAAACCCTTTTTAAAAGACAAAAATAGCATTTTATATAAAACTATACAGATCAGAACAAAATGAGGAACAAATGTGGAGGAAAGAGGGACAATGTTCCAAATCAGGGACAGTTGAGACCTATGTGATTTCACTAGACATCTGTGCAGGAAAGTGCACTGATGTCTCTGAAATCGCTCACAAAGTCAGGCTGAGGCACCTTTCACACTTGAGCAACTTTTCCTGCGACTTTGGTCATCAGAGTCGCATGACAAGTCATACCCCATGATTTTCAATGTGTACCATTTATATCTGCAACTTCAAGTCACACCGACTTCAAAGTAGTCCCTGTACTACTTTGGTCCGACTTTGATATGAGTTGAGGTTCATAGACCTTAAGTTTACACAGGCATTCCCTGGAATCGCGGAAAAATTGCAGATGGAAATTTGCGCGCCTTTCCCTGCGACTCCTGCGTCCATAGACCTCAAGATTACACAGGCATTGCTTAAAGTCGCATCAAAATCGCACAACTTTCAGGTCGCACAAGTGTGAAAGGGGCCTAAGTCACTGTGCTGAGTACTATTATACCTAGAATATAAAGTAGTCCCACCATCAAACACTAGTAAATGTATGTTCTCAATATAATTGTGCTCAAATGGCTGAAAATCACACAGATGGTATCACCTGCTGAAAGCTTACATTGTACTTAGCAGCATATGCTGAAAAGAGGCGAATGCCTATTGGCCAATGCCACATCAGCATGAGCATGGTTGCTACTATAATAATGCCTGAAATGCAAAACATTGTATAGAATTAAACGTTAGTAAAAGTATTTTCTCTGCAGGTATGTGCTCAGCTCTGTAGCATAGTGGTATTCCCTGCTGCCCTCAAAAGTTTAAACCATGAGTTCAAATCTTACTGACGGCAACACCTCCTGAAAGTGTGCATTTTACTCAGCAGCATATTTCTCCCGTTGCTGTGTTCTTTTGCGCAGTCAGGTACCCGCTAATAAAAAAAAATGCCGCTCTTCTTCTGTGGCGGTCTTCCTCCGCTGTGTTGTCTCTTACATAGCCATGGAGCGGGCTCTCCGGGTGACATTATCGGATGGCCACAGAAGAGCGTTTTTTTTTTATTATTAGCGGGTAACCGACTGCGCGGAAGAACACAGCAGTGGGAGAAGACGGCGGTGGCAGGAGAGACAGCTTGGGGAGAAGACAGATTGGGGAGAAGAAACATCACACACGAGTAGATGTTTGTGCTATGCTCAATAGGCTAGGGGTCAGCACTTCTACCTTGAAAAAACTCAGGCTGTGAAGCACTCCTGGGTTCAAATCCCACAGAGAGATATTAAAAGATTGACTTGGTGAAAAAAAGGCAAATGACAATTAGCCAAAGCAGCATATGCTGAAAATAGGTGAATGCCAATTGGCCAATGCACTTTTATTCAATAATATTATGGTGTGGAATTCCAAACATCACACACTAGCTAATGGCCAGTTTACATTTCTTTGTTTATTTTAATTTGCTTGTGCAAAAAATTAACATAGCTGTTGGATGGTAGGTATTTGAACTTGTACCATGAGAGCTGTGGAGACATCTGAGCAGACCAATAAGCCATTGTGCTAAGTACAAGACCTGCATAATAGTGTAGTATGATTAAAGAATGAACATAAATAATTACCGCTTTATAGCCACCTAAATA
The DNA here is from genome assembly GCA_029206835.1 of Rana muscosa. Classification (NCBI taxonomy): domain Eukaryota; kingdom Metazoa; phylum Chordata; class Amphibia; order Anura; family Ranidae; genus Rana; species Rana muscosa. The sequence goes on along the minus strand of CM055126.1, from coordinate 146,970,188 downwards.
AAAAATAAAAAAATGAAAAAAACAACCTACAACAAATAGGTAACCTAAATGTTTAATACATGTAACTTTACAGAATAGCAGACATTACTCTGTAATAATCATTCATTCATAACTGCACTCGTTAGCAAAAGAAGGAAAAAAAAACTATGAATACTAATTGCAATATACATCTATAGATGCACACAGGGTAGAGCACATCTCACATAAAAATGTTTCTTTCACATACATGGATTATGGTTACAGTGCAGTGCTATATAATAACTTAGTGAAAATTGGCATTTGCATGTACGCAGATTCGCTAATTAACGCTGATTCCATATTTACTAACACTTGTTTGCTGCTAATAGCGCTATTTTTCATTCGCAAATTCGCGCTTTGAATTTTTAATTGGCTAAAATGGGAGCTATTATTTGCAATAGTGCTCAGTACTTCCTGGAGTTATAGTAAATTACCCCCATAGTGTCTTATTACAGAGCCATGGCCCTGGTTCATATTATGAATTGGTGCCATGACTCTGCTAGTAAACTCTGGGTGCCCTTGGAGAAAACATTAGCAGGCAGGAACTTGGCCAGAGCTTCTGGTTTCTTATAAGGGGTTATCGGAATATGTATCACCATTGACGAAGACGAGACTATCCATTTGGGATTGAATTAATAGTATGGAAAAGTTTGCCCCCCCCCCAATATCCCCCATGACACCATTGGAAGGTTTCCCCCGGGGAAAGAGAAAGGGAGCCTAACATGGGCAAAGGTTATACAACAAATACCATTGCAGTCTATGGGAACTGATTTGTTAATTTTGCTAGTCCCCATGCGCACTGCTTACATTTGATCTCACGCAGTTCTAAACGTACTTGCAGGCACAGCAGGCTTTCTCTGAAAAAGTTACTTTCTCATTCTATTTTGGGCAAATTTGTTACTTGGGCAGTTGTTACTAAACTTCCTCACATCACCCCATAATATTGGCACCTCCATCTTCTGTCAATATTGATTTGGAAATGCCATGTCCATAGTGACACACAGATTGCATTCTCCCGGCGCACCATTTCGTAAATATGGAAATGTGCGTTACACCTCGCCGTGCGCCTCTACTGATGGCGCAAGGCTTTCGTAAATCACCCCCATAGGGACTAAATGCCCAATGTACATGTGACCTTTTCACGTGGAACAGCTGAATATTATATTCTCCTGCAAATCAGAAATATAGTATGCAACATATTGTATAGACTTGAAGCAGTTTATAATATGTCCCATGCACACCGAAGAGTCCTCAAATTTACCAAAATATTGCAATCTTGGATGGAAAACCTTCTACTACCAGGCTTTGACCTTACACTCCTGAACCCTGATAAGGCCCACTAGAGCTGTTGACAGCCTTTCTGAACAACTGGGACCCCCCTTCCCCATCATACCTGACCCCTCCCTCAAGCCCTGTACACACTATCGGATTTCCTATGGATTCAAATCTGATGGATTTTTCCATCGGAATTTCGATGAAGCTGACTTCCATCAGTCTTGCCTACACACCATCAGTCAAAAATCCGACCATCCCAAACGCTGTGACGTAAAACACTCCGACAAGCCGAGAAAAATGAAGTTCAATACTTCTGAGCATGTGTCGACTTGATTCTGAGCATGCATGGGTTTTTTCTCCGATGGAGTTCCACACAGATGATCGGAATTTGCTATCGTTTTTTTTCCATCGGATAAATTTAAAACCTGTTCTATTTTTCCTCACCGATGGAAAAAAGACTGATGGGGCCCATACACGATCGGTTTGTCAGATGAAAACAGTCCATCGGACTGTTTTCATCGGTAAAACCGATCATGTGTACAGGGCATCAGAAACCTACAATTCATTTGCCACTCTCCCTCTCTCCACCACATTACTTTTATGTTTGGACATCCAAAAATAATGTGTTTATATACATGCAACCCCATTCTATGTATCTTAACTCAATAATTTGTATGCATATGTTTATTCAAGCTTTGTGGTAACCCACAGAATTGTTTTCGGTTCATTGTACACAATTTGAATTGTACATGAAATATTCTTGAATAAAAAAAAAGAAAATGGTCTCATAATTTCCTTTATTTGACATGGCGCTCTTTCAGGTCTATGATAAAAACCATCTAAAGTTTTCATGTAAAAATAAAGGTTCAATGGTTATACATAGGATCCTCTGGTAGAAACCATGAAATAATAGCAAACAATTGAACAGTTTAAACATGAAGGAGCCACATCATAACTTGCAATCATAGCAATGCTGTATCCTGGCTAGGGATGAGCTTCGTGTTCGCGTCGAACACACGTTCGACTCGAACATCGGCCGTTCGATCGTTCGAAGAATGAACTTTATGGTCCGTTCGCGCTAAATTCGTGTTGCGCGACACGGCCCATAATTCACTGTGGCATCGCAGTGCATTGCTGGCTGATGATTGGCCAAGCATGCACTATGACCCGCATGCTTGGCCAATCACAGCGCCGAAAAAACGGAGAGCCGTAATTGGCCAAAGCCAGGGTGGCTTTGGCCAATTATGGCTCAGGGGGTTTAGTACACGCCCCACACTATATAAGGCCGCCTGGAAGTCGGCCTTGTGTAGTGTGTTGGCGTTTGTGAAAGAGGCAGTTTCAGAGAGATAGACAGTGTCATTTATATTGAGTTAGATAGAGCAGGCAGGCGAGTCAGTTAGCTGCTGTTACAGTGTGTAGAGGATATATATGCATCCTAGGTGTTGTATATATATTTATACACTGTATTGAGTTTAGATAGATCCGTTCCTGTTAGTCTCTATACTGTGACAGGCAGGCAGGTGATTGTGCTAGCTGCAGACAGTCAGGCCCCTTTCACACTGGGGCGGTTTGCAGGCGCTATTGTGCTAAAAATAGCGCCTGCAAACCGAGCCTAAACAGCGGCTGCTGTCTCTCCAATGTGAAAGCCCGAGGGCTTTCCCACTGGAGCGATGCGCTAACAGGACGTGAAAAAAAGTCCTGCTAGCCGCATCTTTGGAGCGGTGTGTTTACTGCTCCTACAGCGCTCCTTCCCATTGAAAGCAATGGGAAACCGTGGTAATACCGCCAGCAATGCGCCTCTACAGAGGCGCATTGCCGGCGGTATTAACCCTTTTTTGGCCGCTAGCGGCCAAATACCTCCGCAATTCCGACGGTATAGTGCCTCTAAAAATAGCGGCGCTATACCGCCACCGCACCCACCGCCCCAGTGCGAAACCAGCCTCAGTGTTTCACTGGGGCGGTGGGTGCGGTGGCGGTATAGCGCCGCTATTTTTAGCGGAGCTATACCGTCGGAATTGCGGAGGTATTCAGCCACTAGCGGTGCGGTTTTAACCCCCGCTAGCCGCCGAAAAAGGGTTAATACCGCCGGCAATGCGCCTCTGTAGAGGCGCATTGCCGGCGGTATTACAGCGGTTTCCCATTGCTTTCAATGGAAAGGAGCGGTGTAGGAGCGGTAAACACACCTCTACTCTCACCACTCCAAAGATGCGGCTAGCAGGACTTTTTTTCACGTCCTGTTAGCGCACCGCTCCAGTGTGAAAGGCCTCGGGCTTTCACATCGGAGAGACAGCAGCTGCTGTTTAGGCTCGGTTTGCAGGCGCTATTTTTAGCACAATAGCACCTGCAAACCGCCCCAGTGTGAAAGGGGCCTTAGTGTACTACTGTGTCCTTTGCATTGCGATCACCTAAAGCTCACCTGGCAGAGGCGTTGCTAACGGGGTGCGGGGGGGGGGGGCGGGCCGCACCCGGGTGACACCCGCCAGAGGGGTGACACCAAGAGCAGGACAGGGGGGGATGAGAGTGTGCGGGCAGTGCCGGCTAAAGTCTGCCCAATGGCAGTTTAACATCATGTACATCGGTACACAAATCACTGCCAAAGTCAGACCCTGCAAAGTCCCCTTGCAGAGAGCTGCAGCGGGGAGCCGAGTGCAGGAACGCTCCCTGTGTGCCTCCTGCACTCGGCACTAGTAGACATCCATTACATCTCTATCAAGAGTGAACTCTGCTGGACAGATCATTTCTAGTCCCCGCCTCTGTCATGATGTCATTCAGAGGCTGGGACAGGAAGAGAGAGAGGCACCGCGAGGGAGCGTTGCATGTTGCTGAGATTAGGTAAGTGAGCAATGGCAGACAGAGCAGAATATATGTTGTATGTGTAATGTTACATTGTCTCAACACTTTTCCAGTGCACTGACTGTACTGGTTACTGTCTTGAGAACTGTGGTGGGTTTTGTCAGTGGGGTTTAATTAACTAACACTGCCATTAGCCAGTAATGTGTAGCAGGAAGGGGTTAATGTACTGACACTGGCCACTAATTTAGCACAAGGCGTTAATGAACACTACCATTGATCTCTAATGCATTAGTGACAGTAGCAGTTAATTAACCCCTTTGTGCTGCATTAGTGGCCAGTGTTAATTAACCCATTCATGCTGTAATACAAAGTGGTTAATTAATGCTGACCACTAATAAAGCACAAAGGGGTTAATTAACACTGGCAACCACTGCATTAATGATCAATGGCAGTGTTAATTAACCCCTTCATGCTGCAGGATTTAAAATAGCCTAATGCCACTGACCATCTATGCTGGGGGCTATTATTGCAGCTACTGCACCAATGCTGGGGATCATTGCAGATACTGGCACTAATGTTGGCAGTTATTATTGTGGAAACTGACATCAATGCTGAGGATCGTTGCACAAACTGGCACAAATGCTGTTGGGTTATTATTGTGGAAACTGACATCAGTGCTGGGGTCAACAGTGGCGGTGTGTCCATTAAGGGTGCATGGGCACTGCCCCCTCTCTCCAGCCACTCCCTCTATGTAGAATGGATAGATTCTTGCATTGCATGAATCTATCTATGGCCGCCACCACTCCGTATTCAGGCGTCCGGCCCCTTTTAGGACACCGGCCGACTGAATTACAGCGGTGGGGGTGTTTTTTTTTAAGCACCTGATTGGGCTTCAAAAAAGGTGGACTCTGAGCACAGAGAATTGCGCTCGGAGTCCACCAAAGTGTGTTAGAAAAGCAAAATAATATTTTCCTTTCTAATACTGAACCGCCTCTCCGCCAATCAGGTAGCGCAGGTCTGATATCCGTCACCTGATTGGCTGAAAGGACAGGCGCTGCTATTGGACACCTAGCAGGAAGACGAGACACACAGAGGACACAGCTCGCCACTGCCTGACCCACCACCATGATGGGGTAAGTGCCGGTCAGACAGCGGGCGGGTGGGGAGCACAATGGCAGCATTTGATGGGCACAATGGCAGCATTTGATGGGCACAGTGGCTGCAATTGATGGGCACAGTGGCTGCAATTGATGGGCACAGTGGCTGCGTTTGATTGCACAGTGGCTGCATTTGATGAGCACCAGCTGCCACTGCTGGGGGATTATTATTGCGGAAACTGACAGTAATGCTGGGGATTGTTATTGCAGATACTGGCACTGATCCTGGGGGTTGTTATTTCCTGGGGGAATTTTAAAAAAATTTCATATCGTATTGTTATTTAAATCTGCTAGTTGCTTTATAGTTTTTAACAGCATTACTATTGCCATTATATGCAGTGTTATTTGGGGAAAAAATATTGGGGGGGAGGGGTGACACCATGTTTTACCGCACCAGGTGACACCAACCCTAGTGACGCCACTGTCACCTGGATACAGTTATTCTCTATACTGTGACAGGCAGGTCGGTGATTGTGCTAGCTGCAGACAGTCAGTGCTTCACTTAGGGCTCTTTCACACGGACGGACCGTTCAGGTCCGCCTGTCAGTTTTTTAGGCGGACCTGAACGGATGCTCCATGTACCCCTATGGAGCCACGGATGTCAGCGGTGACATGTCCGCTGACATCCGACCCGCTCCGATCCGCCAAAGTGTGACGGAGGAAAACCCTACTTTTCCATCCGTCTTCGGATCGGATCAGATGACAACCGACTCTACGGTCTGTCGTCATCCGATCCCCCATAGGGGAGAGCAGCGCTCTGACAGGTCGGTGCCTGCACAGTGTGCGGAGACAGACCTGTCATCTGCCTGCTCAGCGGGGATCGACGGAGCGATCCCCGATGAGCAAAGCGGAGCCCTCACACGGACACGGATCGTGTGAAAGGGGCCTTAGTGTACCACTGTGTGCTTTGCATAGCATTCACCTAAAGCTCACCTGGATACAGTTATTCTCTATACTGTGACAGGCAGGCCAGTGATTGTGCTAGCTGCAGACAGTCAGTGTTTCACTTAGTGTACTACTGTGTGTTTTGCATAGCATTCACCTAAAGCCTAAATTTCTGATGCAATACTTTGCAACAGGGCTCAATTGCTGCGCTCTAAGTACACTATCTGTGAGGGGTTGCAGTGTTGTGGCACCAGCACCAGTGCCTAAGGCCCAATTTTTCAGCCCCTGTTCAACAGTGGCATGCAATTGCAATTTTTGATCTAATAATTCACAGCAGAGCCCATTCCTGCACCCACCAAGAGTAACTGTGAGGGCTCAAAGTGTTCTGGCACCAGCACCACCACCAAAGGCCCAATTTTTCCTACCACTGTTCAACAGTGGCATGTAAATACAATTCCTGATATAATTGACAGCAGGGCGTTCCAGCGCCCACCAAGAGTAACTGTGAGGGCTTACAGTGTTGTTGCAACACCAACACCTAAGGGGCAAATTTCTGCAGACTAAATATGGCAGGCCCCTACTTTCAAACATCCAACTTACAAACGACTCCTACTTGCAAACGGAAGGAGACAACAGGAAGTGAGAGGAAATCTACCCCTAGGAAGGCAAATTCTCTCCCGTAAGAGTTAATATGTGAAAAAGGTGCCTCCTCTCCACTGATGCTTTATCCCCAATCCTTGTTTCAATAAAAAAAAAACATTTTCCAAAAACATTTGTCATTGGGATGGAAAGTGAGGTGAAATGTTCTGAACAGGTGCACAGACAGCAAAACAAATGTTACAGGGGTGATAACCCTTCCCTATGTTCTCCAAAAAGCTTAAAAATAGATTTTTTGGCTGGAGCTACACTTAAAAAATTTACCTGTTTCAAATTACAAACAGATTGTACTTAAGAACAAACCTACAGTCCGTGTCTTTTTTGCACCGCCTCTATACTGCTGTTCAGAGTATATAGGGCCTTTTTTTATTTTGGGTGCGGGGTTCCCGTTAATATCCATACAAGACCCAAAGGGGCTGGTAATGGGCTGGGGTAGGGTGGGGGGTGATGGGGTAGCCATGCCATTTTTCTCAATGATTTTCAACCATATTGCTGGGACCAGACATTACATTAAAGCCGCAAGCAGTTTTAAATGGCTTTTTTTCCTTTAGAAATGTCATTTTGTGCAGGGACAGTTCTAAACAAGGGAAACACGTGCCACTTCACCGGCATACTTTAGACACCCCCCAGGTACGATATTTAAAGGAATATTTCCCTTTTTTTTCACTTTATGCATCATTAAAATCACTGCTTCCGAAAAAAACACAGTTTCAAAAGATTATTTTTACATTGATACATGTCCCCTCCGGCAGTTCGTGCGAACGTTCGGTCCGTTCGAAGGTTCTAGTGCGAACCAAACGGGGGAGTGTTCGGCTCATCCCTAAAGTCCCGTACACATGGTCGGACTTTGGGCCAACAAACTTTATTTTGAGCAAGTTGGACCAACAATCCGACCGTGTGTACGCTCCATCGGACAAACTTTTTTTTTTTGCTTTTTTCTTGTTTTCATCGGACAAAAGTTGGGTCTGCAAACGGACAAACTTTTGCCCAACAAAAGTCCGATGGAGCAAAGTCCGACCGTGTGTACAGAAAACCATCGGACTTTTGTCCGATGGACAAAACAACTAATGTTAAAATCAACCAACAATAGCAGAAGTTGACCAAAGGGTGGCGGTAAAGAGCAGAAAAGAGCAGAAAAACCACGCGATGTTGGAAGAAGTTTTGGGAAAGTTTGCAGAAAAGTCTTGTGGTGTGTATGCTATGGGTGTTCCCGGCTGACGTGGAAATATAGGTTCTTTGCAGAGCATACAGCCTATTTTTCCTGTGCTAAATAAGCACAGTTTGTCTCATTGCAATAATGCTATCTTTAGGCTAAAATTCACTCACCATCATTCGCCCCATCATTCATTCCAAGAAAGCAGCCCCACAAAGCTATGTTCTCATCTCAGCATCCCAGGCATGACTGCCAAGCCGACGCCCCATCAAAAGCTTTTATTAAACTCCAAAAGATCTCACAAACAGGAGGTGATTGGCTGCAGCAGCCAATCACCTCCTCCATGGGAGGGGACATCACAGGATGTCCCCTCCACACAGGAAGTGAGGACACAGCAAATGCCCATACAAGGACATCCCTTCCAACAGGGTTATTTAAATACATGGATACAATAATAATACAATACATGCATAAAACAAACGAACCAATCACAGACATGTATACATTCAAATAGACTATCAGTGGCATGCACTGATTCCAATGACGGGAACTATACGACAATTATGCCTCAATGGACCACAATTGCATATAGCTATGCTACTGTTCTTGTGGACACAGATCTGTCCGCTCAGAGTCATTTAATGCCAACGTCAGGAAGTGGCCAGTCCCCTGACGAGGCATAAAACAACATCTCTAAATGGAGCAAACAACGCTGTTTCCATAGGAAGATTTTCCTGCCACCGATCTTCCACCAACGTTTGTATGTGCAAATACACTCAGATGAGCACATTACAGCAAAACTGACATTGGGGGACATCTGACAACATACATTAATACATTTTTCCACAACAGTCCTCCCTTTTTTGTCATATGCACCCCATGTCCATTAATGAAACTTGATCTGCTTCTTACACCTGGAAATGAATCAGTCCTTACAGTCCATAAAAAGGAAAACACGGCTTGACATGTAGACTCTGTTCTTCAGGGGCATGACTTATAAAGGAGGACACGACATGGTGAGCTGCAGTAATCGCTGATCCGTCTGTGATCCTCTGTGTCTTGTATGTGGGTCCGGCTTCGGGGCGTCTCATCAAGGAAACTCTGGTCACGCGTCCAATCAGGCAACAGGAGCACCTCGTCACGACATAGAAAGAATAGAAATAAAACTACATGAGTATATATATTCCCACTTCCTTTAACCACGATCCGCTGTAAAATAAAAATTAGATCCCCAAAGATTCCCAGACCCGTAAAAGGACTCCCAACCTTCACTTAGCTACAGCTCTGGCTTCAACAGTTACATGAAGAACCCTATCCTTAACGGATGAGAATTGTTCAATTGTATCCTAAGCTCGAGCCCCCCCTCACCTTGTACATGCAGAACACCATGCCCAGACCTGGTCGGGGTTGGTGAACAATCCCCTTCTAGCCGTCCCTGCCATTCTTAAATTCCCGCGCCATCAGTTCCTCGCGATCGGCCGCGACATAAGATGCTGGGACAGCTTCACCATCACGCATGAACCTCTTGCTTTGGGGGAATTACCTTATAAGCTGCAGATCCACAGAAGCACCAAACTAAAGTTCAAACAAACTTGTGGGCTGCCTAGATACCCAAACCGACAAGAGGCAGAGCTATTAAAACTAACCAATTTTACCCTCCAAAAATTCATTGTTAGATTCCATTGACAAGTGTCTGTTCGGAGTCTTCACCAGTTTGTCAAAACTCGTCATACCCATAATAACATCATAAATGGCATGTACCGCTGTCATCGCTGGGGTACTAAAACTCGGTGGAGACTTAGAACAGACCTAGCAATCGGTCCTGTTCACTTTCTGAGCTAGTCAGGAAATACACTTTTTAATAATAACTTGGGATGCTTTTCATCGTTACCCTTGTTAAATTTACTAAACAACAAAAATATAAATAAACAAAGATACTACTCAGTTCTTTGGTGTGGTTGAGCCGCTTCTTGCAGTGGCTGGCGTAGTCTCATCCCTCAAGCTTCTTTACAATGACCCAGTCCCCTGGTTAGAAAGAATGTAAACCGGTTATTGTGTCAGGGTCCAGGAGAGACTCGTGAACCCTGTGGTGGACATTTTGAAGTTCATGTCACAACGATCGCACCCACCCCATCAGCCGAGAATATAAGTGACAGCTAATGAGGAAAGTATGACTCTGGCTTTGATTGACCTCAAAACAACCCTTATATGACAATAACCCGGACATCGGGACTGTGGTCACTGCATAACCTGTGCGTGGCTTACAATACCTGGAGCCATTGATAAAAGGTTCTTAGCCTCTGGGATGGGAACCTACTTCACCAGACTGCTGCTTGCCGATTCAAATTCTATCAAAGAAAGACAGTCTTGGCACAAACTTGGTTAGAATTACAGAGGTTAACATTATTTGTTTGAAAAAAAAAACTGTCATTCTTACATTTATCACTTTTCCCCCCATTTTCTTCCTCATTACAGACTGAAGGAAGAAATGTGTGGTGCAGGAAAAAAGAAACAATGAAATAGCCCATGATACTTTTACCTCCTTAGACTCATATTTATCCATATGTACCGCTGTCTACATACACCTGTTCTCTATGCACAAACTCCATGGACCTGAAAAATACTTATAAACAAAATCATTACTCTATCCTTCATATTTAACCTGCAAAGAATGGTAAACAATAATGACATTCCTGTACATTGGTAAATTGTCAATGACATTCTTTCAAAACCGATTCAAACAAAACCCTCTGTAACCCTTACTTTTCCCATTCCTACAAAAATACAACAGCCGCGACGCATCGGAGGATCGCCACGGTAAGTTCGAACATATTCACGTTACTACATACAAACATTCTGATACAAATGTGGGGGAGATACTTCATAGTTTCCAAAACCAAAAATCAAAAAAACAAAAACAGCCAGAATTCTCCCTTCACTCTTTCAGCAATAGAAAAAAATACAATGGGACAAACATGACAGCAGCTCGAGAACCTTGCATGGACCAGCCATACAAAGTTCAAACAAACGGGCATGAGAATTTAACCACCGTTCCTCCTCTGAGAATCACAAAAGCGTGTACTACACCTCCATCAACACACTCATCATTACAGATTTCTGAAGCCGCAGCTGAACTACATCCATTCCAGAGGGATACCCAAAATAGTATCCTTGGACCACCTATGTTAATGTTTTTGGGGTTCAAAGGCCTTTGCCCCAAAACTAGGCTTTGTGCACCGTGTGACCGTCTGACTGTGGGAAGCCTCCATTCCTTCCCTTTGCACAGACCTCCTTGTGTCCATGGCGATTCGAATCGGCTTATCGTCTTAAACCTGCGTCCAGGTTAAACCGTTGCACCCATTTCGGAGAGCACCGCCCAGGGTCTTCTTATACGGTGGATTGAAGAACTACAACCACTATATCTGGTCCAGTCCCCCAACTAGAAACCCTAACCGAGGCGTCAACTCTATGGCTTGTTGTCCCAACACTTTTGGAACTACAGCAACAACCACAGATCAACCCCCGAATTAGGCCTCTATCCCTCACAGTGTATGCATACACAAGCGTTTTCCGCTATACACCCATACACTGCATCACCAGACTAAACCACACAGAACACTTACGCCCGTTTACCACCTGCAGAACAATGTGGCTTCTCTCTGTATCTAGATGATAAAACAATGGTGATGCCCCCCTGTTTGCTCTCTACCCAAAACTGTATTTCAGTACAAAACTTCACAAAACTGGAACAAAATATAAAACACTTTTAAACGCCAAACACAAATCTCATTGGCCAACCTTTCAGACAACCCAGAGCTCCTCCCACCAACTTTCTGCTGATACATAAAATGCTGAAAAGAAACTTCCGGTTACATGCTCAGCTACTTAAAAAAAAAAAAGGGTTATTTACATATTATTTGTTCAGGAAGAGGGAGGGGGGAGCCCAGCAACATCGCTGTGTCTATTAAGACACCAAAACAAATCTATGGCTAAACATCATATATATTTCAACAATTTAAAAAAAAAACCTTTGTCAAGGAAATTATGGAATAAACTCCCTTTTGCAAATGGGAGGGAATCTCCCCTCTCGACGCAAACATCCCCTGGAAGTCAAAACAATGAATTGCCTTCTGAGAAACTCCCAAATATTTAAACATAAAAACACACACCACTGTGTACAAAAACTCTGTTAGTCTTACAATCTATCAAATTCAGTGTAAAGTAGGGATTTCACTTAAAAGCGAAATCCAATACAAAAATCGCCGCTCATATACTGCAAAGTCAGCTAACCCTGCAATAGCTTACATTCACTTAAATGAGAACAGAGAAATCCCCATCCTAACACCATCTGCATGGAGTTTGCATGTTCTTCCTGTGTCTGCGTTGGCTTCCTCCCACATTCCAAAGACATGCTGGCAGGTCAACCAGATTCCCTCTATAAATGGGCCCCAGCATGTGTCTTCAAGCGCGTCGGGACCCCTCGGGTAAGACCGCGCTATATCAAGATACCACTCTACTCACCTCAAGAGGTGATGCTTACAAAAACGTTTCTCAAGATGGCCGACAAGCCAGGACAACAAAATGGTGGATGACCACCGCACACCTCATGGACAACAACAAAAATGGCGCCATTAACGCATGCAATTTTTCCCGCCAAAACCAGCACAAACATGGACAAGACCACATGGGTTCCCACACACAAAGGAAAACAAAAATGGTCTCCACCAGTTTCCAACACAGAAAGGACCGCACTAAATTCGCACCAATTATCAAAAACGGAGAAATTCCACCAGCAAAATAGCCGACGAATGCCACAGCACGGTCACATGATATCACACCCAAAAGGAAAAGTGGCTGTGCATTCCCCCATAGGACACCCACAGGCTAAGGAAACACTGCGCTTCAAGATGACAGACAAACCACATGGCCAACAACAAAAGCCAGGAATGGCACCATTACTTTTTCCCGCCAAAACCAGCATCTCTTCACTAGAAAACCAGAAATGTTTTTCTTCACGAGGACTGACTACACCATTGAAACTTTTCTAAATGACCATCAAAATCCACTGAAAAATGTGTGTCTTGAGTCACATGACCACTAAAACATTTTAAAAACCCTTTGGCCACTAAACAGCGCATTCAATAATGTAAGTTACATGCACAACCTTAAAATAACACTTTTCTCTATGTAAAGTTCACACACACACAGTGGCATCAGTTTCCATAACAAGCCATTGCAAACATTCAAAGGGCGTATTCCTTTCAACAAAACAGCTACTATTGTCTGGCTTCCAACACTACCTTGCACCAGGCTGCTTTCAACTTAAAACCAGACAGACCCTTTACTTAAAATATTTTTACAATTAGGAGGACATGTGTCTTGTTCCCATACAAAGTAAAAAATCACAATCTATCCATTTCTATTTTTCATAGAAATCACAAACGCTACACACATACAGTATAACATCAGATCATCTCTCAGGGCGTAGCCCTCCCCCAACACAAAACTCCTCCATGCTATTTACAGAGAGTCACCAACTTTCACCATTGTAACTGATGGCCATGCTGCCTGCCCCACCCCCACTAAAGCACATGGCAGCCAAACAATCATCTACTTACAAACTGCTCAGTGCACTAAATACCACAGCTATACCTTCATTTCATACACAATATACAGTTTCCATCAGCATTCACACAGGCACAAACACTACACACAACTTTGTTCTGAAAATTGGAAAGTCAATAGATACACAGAACTATCAACCAAGCTGGTCACTGATGGCCATGCTGCCTGCCCCATCCCCGCTAAACCTCATGGGAGCAGCCATTTTCAGCTTCTCTACACACTACAAAATTCATGCAATTTACTTGTTCCATACATACACACACACACACACACATCTCTCATACATTCACACACACACTCATAGACATACACACACACACCTCTCAGACATCCACACACACACATCCACACACACATCTCTCATACTGCAAACTTACAGCATTATTTCAAAAAGATGAAAAATTTGTTCTTTTACAAAGTACAGCTTCTTCACACATCAGATTGTACATCCATACTCCCCCTCTGCTCATCTGATGCTCAAAGAGGCCGCAATTAGTCCCACCGTGAGTCGCCATCCTGTCGTGGAAATATAGGTTCTATGCAGAGCATACAGCCTATTTTTCCTGTGCTAAATAAGCACAGATCGTCTCATTGCAATAATGCTATCTTTAGGCTAAAATTCACTCACCATCATTCGTCCCATCATTCATTCCAAGAAAGCAGCACCACAAAGCTATGTTCTCATCTCAGCATCCCAGACATGACTGCCAAGCCGACGCCCCATCAAAAGCTTTTATTAAACTCCAAAAGATCTCACAAACAGGAGGTGATTGGCTGCAGCAGCCAATCACCTCCTCCATGGGAGGGGACATCACAGGATGTCCCCTCCACACAGGAAGTGAGGACACAGCAAATGCCTATACAAGGACTTCCCTTCCAACAGGGTTATTTAAATACATGGATACAATAATAATACAATACATGCATAAAACAAACGAACCAATCACAGACATGTATACATTCAAATAGACTATCAGTGGCATGCACTGCTTCCAATGACGGGAACTATACGACAATTATGCCTCAATGGACCACAATTGTCGTATAGCTATGCTACTGTTCTTGTGGACACAGATCTGTCCGCTCAGAGTCATTTAATGCCAACGTCAGGAAGTGGCCAGTCCCCTGACGAGGCATAAAACAACATCTCTAAATGGAGCAAACATCGCTGTTTCCATAGGAAAATTTTCCTGCCACCGATCTTCCACCAACGTTTGTATGTGCAAATACGCTCAGATGAGCGCATTACAGCAAAACTGACATTGGGGGACATCTGACAACATACATTAATACATTTTTCCACAACACGGCCAACTACGTTCGGACAAAAATCCACGGAAAAGTCTGATGGAAGTCTGACTGTGTGTACGAGGCTTTATCCTGGCCTAGGCCAACAAGGTCCAGGCCTAGGGCAGCACTTTGCAGGGGGGGCAGCACGGAAAGAGTCCCCACCGGCTTGCGCTACACTGTTATTGTAATTCAAGCTGCTTCTAATTTTGACTGTCCTATCATCCTGGACCACAAACCTTCCTCACTGTGCTATATGTTTTCTGCTGCACCATTGGCATCGTTATATCTTCTTAGTCCTCTCCATAAAATTATCAGAAAATTGTGCTTAAAGTAGAACTATAGGCAACACTTTTTTTTTTTTCATTTTGGATAGTGTAAGGGAGGGTTATAGCCCCTGTCCCCTGTCAGTTTATTTTATACCATCCCTGTCCCATTGCAGAGATTTCCCTTCACTTCCTGCCCCATAGCCAAACAGGAAGTGAGAGGAAATCTATGCAAATTAAGGGAATCCAATGCCCCCCCTCCGAAGAACTAGTGTCCCCACTCGAAAATGTCAGGACGGGCCTTAAACAGAAAGGGGTGTGGCCTTGACAGGAAGGGTGGGTCATATTTAAATTAGGGGGTGCACGAGTTTAGTCAGGCCTAGGGAAGCACAAAACCTAAAAACACTACTGAATCATAGTCATATACAGATGATGAAACTCAACCATAATTTCAAATAAATTATTTCCACAGATATCTTCCACCCGTCTGCTGGTGTAAATCAGTCTGGGGCTCAATATTTGTAGAATGCATGAGTTCATGAGGCAATAGGCATACTAGAAAAAACAAAAAAAGGGGGGAGGGTTTCCAACCAAATTAATGGGTGAACCAAAGACCAAAAAGAGAGACTCCAAAGTCGGAAGGTAGGTACAAAAAAATAATATGATTTAATCAATAATGGAAAATTGAGCAATAAAAAACATTCCTCATAGAGAGAATGTACTAGGCACACACTGACAAAGAAGCATGAAATAAGAATGAACCATCCATGCAAACCACAAACAAAAATGGACAACCACAGGACCAAAAAAATCACACAACATAAGACAGTGACAAAAAACATCTGGACGCCTGATGTCTCTGTGTAGGTATCCTGCTGCAAAAAATTTGCCAGTGAAAACTATAAAAGTATAAGAGAACTAAGCAGGAAAATTACACAGAGAACCCAGGAAGGCTATAGCCCGTGGGCAGGGGGGGGGAGGGGAAGGGAGGGTAGGGAAGGAGAGAACAATGGAGGGACTGCTGGTGAACAACAATGGGGGGAAGGTTCCCTATAAGATGGAAGTCCAAGGGGTGCACAAAATAAGGACCCAAGCAACGTATCCACTGGCACGGTAACTGCTGATGAGGAGGTATACCAAGTACAGCGGCACACTGTGTAGAGATGGCCGACAAAGTTCTGATGTGTAGAAGAATGGATATTGGTGACCAGTAAGCAGCAGCAGCTGATCCACTATAGGATAACGAACACTGCAAGTCAATTATCACACATTACTCAGAGTCAGGTGGATAAAACAAAAGCTCATAATAAAGCATATGTTACCCAAAGATTAAGGGATCTGAACCTTGAGGTTATGCTGATAAGTTCAGTTCTGTGTGGAGTAACCATGTGTACAAGCACTGAAGCTGGTAAAAAAAGGGAAGTATTCCGAATAATGTACCACACTGCAGGGGAGGTGCCAAGCGTCAATGCTGATGTGAAAGGTGGTAGATACTGGTAACGAAACAGAGAAGGCAAAACCTGACGCACTGTATGGTTACAAATGCTGTACCCCAGGATGATGAAAAGATGATCATATGGTACTCAAAACCAGGGGAGTGGAACAGAAGCTCATAATGAGACATACGATACCCAGGGGTGAGAGAGCCTGGACAGCTGGGTGATGCCGATCAGTGCCGTTCCATATGCAGTGGCAGCATATAGGCAGGACTTGCTTGAAGTGCTGCGGATAAATGGATACCGTAAGAGTGGATGTGTCCTAAAGGAGAGCCACAGTAGGGATATGGGGTGCGGCGGAATACCACCGCTCTGTTCCCGCTATGCGGGCATGCAGTCCTTCCGTGTTCGCCACATTCGCCACTGGGGAAGCTTCCGGGATGTCAGACAAGGGCGTCACGAGCTAGCCGGGAGCGGGGGAACAGAGAGATGAGATCATCTCTCACCGCCCGTGCCTGCCCTGCATTTCTGCAGTGACTTCCGCCCTCACTGTGCAGGCAGCAGAGAGATTACATTATCTCTCTGCTGCCTGACTCTGGGAGTCTGGGACACAGCAAGAGACAACCAAAACTACACCTTAGAAGGCAAGTTAGTGACAATCCGCAAGGTGTGTGTCAGGTGACGTGGCAAATGACAATCTGCATCTGGTGGCAGGCAAGTGACAATCAGCAAGGTGTGGCAGGTGACGTGGCACGTGACAATCCGCAAGGTGTGGCTAGTGACAATCCGCAAGGTGTGGCAGGTGATGTGGCAAGTGACAATCCGCAAGGTGTGGCAGGTGATGTTGCAAGTGACAATCCACAAGGTGTGGCAAGTGACAATCCACAAGATGTAGCAGGTGACGTGGCAAGTGACAATCCGCAACGTGTGGCAGGTGATGTGGCAAGTGACAAGCTCAGGGCTACCACTAATTGCAGGCGACGGTGGCAAGTGACACACTCGGGGCTTCCACTGATTCTGCATTGAACTATTTAATTTTATATTACAATGTAATAATATAAATAATGCGCTTCAATCATCCTGACACCATAACAACCATGGTGCCGGGATGATTGAAGCGCCGACACCAGCCATTTCCCCGATAAATTTCCCCACCAAAAAAACATATTTTTTGGCAGTGCCCCTCCGGAGAAAAGACTCTGGATCCGCCCCTGCTCCCTACTTGGGTTAGTGATAATTAGATTTGAAGAGAAATTTATTAAACTGAAAGTAGTTACCTTCTCTTGAATGGGACACTTAGCTATGCATGGAAATAGCTGAGGCGAATTGTCCCTTAAATGGATATCTGGTTCATTAACATGGAAGAATACAAAAGCCTTTATCTAGCTAAAGTCGGCCCCGCAAAGACTATACACTCAGATGGTACATAATTCCTGGCCCTTTGAATACGTAAACCAGGTAAACAGCAGAGCGGCTCCAGCCCCTGCTCACCCAGTATTCCTGCATGTCAAAAGGTAACTGTTAAATAGATTTTCTCAGGCCAAGCATGTATATTTTACATCCAGCCAAGTTAACCCTTACAGAGACAATATTTCATACACACTACAAATTTATTATCCTAAACTATATATACATCTATGTACAAATATTCCCAATTGCTAATGGAGATTACTCATAAACTCTTCATAAGGCAACAGATGACTCCTTGTGGCAAGTTGAGACAAATGAAACAAGGCCACACTCAAGTAAGTAATTGTTTATGTCTAATCTCCATTGGAGAGTTAAGTTTCTCCCTCTGCCATCTTTGAAGTCGGCCAAGATATATCACCATGCCCCTCCTAAAAATCAGTACCCCACACTGCAATATGAAAAGACCCTTTATTCCCATTTCCACCCAGGTCCTAGTGGTGACTAAGCTGAAATCCCCATCATGTAAAAGTTCATTCAACCTTTTCCCTGTTTTCACCATATCATTACTAATTTGAACTATATGGGTATCCTTCCTTGCAAGCAGATTGTGAAGGTTTACTGACAGAGTATAAACTTTTACATCAAAATGGGGTATGTATGTTATAGGATCTGGGACATCAGGGGTACTCTCAATGATAGTCTTCTGTTAACACTGGTATGGGGGTTACTACAGTTTCCCCAATAGTAGTGTACTCGTGTGGCATGAAGCAAAAATTTGGATAGGGTATTGGACACGACTGACCCCCATAGAGAAATGTCTGGTGATTGGTAACGACACAGTACAGTCCATCCATGTGGTAGGTGACCCTTGTGCTTGGTGTTCTCCATTTTGACAACTTCACTGGGCAGTTAGCTTCCATCTCACTAGGACTGGTTTCTTGAGGTGGTTGGCGTGGGGGTCCCTTGCTACTTTTGGCTGCGGGATCTGGGTCATTGCTTAAACCACAGACTGGAGTGTCAATTTCGAACACATCACAGCGGCATAAGTATCTATTGTATTTGACAGTGCAACAGGCAGTGTGTGGTGCTTTCCATCGCCCTTGAACTTGAACAAGCATTTCGGGGAGGTGCAACCTTTCCTTGTACACGTCATTTTTGAGGTATCCGAGGGTTGTGTATGGACGCCATTGTGTTAAAGTAGTCATCTTGTGGATGGAACACGGGCAGCGACATGGTGAAGGACACATACATTAGGTTACGATAGGCGCACAGTGACTGGCTCTTCTTGCAAGCAAATGGCCCTCTATTTGGGTGTGGTGTCACTATCCCTATATTTTGAATTGTGGAAACCGGCAAAGGTTTGCACTTGTCTCCAGAATGTACATTCATTCCACCACTAGTATTAGTGTGAGTACAATACCATTGGATAAGGTCTATCTTTTAATATACCAGGAATTTTACCTGCTTGAATATCTCGGATGACATTAGTGACCTTTCTTAAAATAAAATTTCCATACGCAGTGCATACTACCTCTTTGCCCATACCATCCTCTCTCTAGCTTTCTGATTATTTTATATTTATGATTTCGTTTTATTTTCTGTTGTGTCTTTTCAAACAACGGGGAAATGTCTTTCATGTTTTAAACCGTAAACCTTTCCTCCTCTACAAGCCCCTCAACCCCCTGCAGAACTGGTTTCAGCACGTGCCGACCCTCTTTCTGTTCAAAATTTCCGATATGCCTGTGAATTGCTGACAAATCAGCTCGGTTCCAAATTGACATGCCAGAATCAAAAAGTCCTGGGATGGATGCAAGTATGCTGTCCAAGCCCTTTAACTTTCAACTTTCTGGATCTGAAAATGCCCCTGTGGGGAGGGAGGTTTGGTTCTGCAAATTGATCCTGAGTTCGGCTTGCATGGGAGGCAATCAAAGCTACCAGCAAGGAAGAGTAAAACAGACACATTTGTCCGGGCACATGAGCCGAATTCAGCCATGTTCCACTGGGACAAATTTAAGTACCATCGGCACATGAATGAATTTAACGTTAAACAATATTCCAGGGATTGATCTTGCCATTAGGCCACTAGGTGGTCCCTCTTGCAGTAATGGGCATTCCAAGGATGTTGGTTCGTAATAGGGGATTGCAGCTGTATTTTTGGGCAAAGTTGTAGGAGCAGGGGCAGAGGCGTAACTAGAAACCTCTGGGCCCCGGTGCAAGAAATCACGAAGGGCCCCCCCGAAAAAGCATGATTTTGATACTTTTTTTTTGAGGGGGGTGGCAACGGCGGTAGTTGAGGGGGGATGGCAGCTGTGTTACTTGAGGGGGGTGGCAGTGGTGGTACTTGAGGGGGGTGGCTGCAGTGGTACTTGAGGGGGGGTGGCTGCGGTGGCAGTGGTGGTGCCATCCTCTCCCACCACCACCTGTGCCTCTTACTGATCCCATCCTCCCACCACTGATTTCATCCCTATCCCCCCATCACCTCTGTTATAGAAGTAATGGGGGGATAGGGATGAGATCAGTGGTGGGAGGATGGGATCAGTAAGAGGCACAGGTGGTGGAGGTTGGCATCGATTGCTCAGCTCTGCAAAATGTCACTTACTGTCAATCAATCGATTCCCCAAAAATTCCGTTCGATCGGTCACGGTGCCTTCTAATCTCCCGCCAGGATGCCTTCTTGCCTCATGGGTAGACGGTACAGGTATTCCACGCAGAGAGGAAAGCTCCTCCCTCGCCTTCTCTCATTGGTGTCAGCATGTCTGCTGACTTAATTTTTCAGTGTCTGCCCCCAGTCTCTGCGCTGCCTCTGCCCAGGCCCAGATTTACTCCCTTTGTCGCCCCAAGACCAGGTCCTTCAATACCGCCCCCCCCACACACACACCATCACATAGGGGGACTCCCAAGAGAGCCCCTCTTACATCAGGGTCCCCAGAGAGCCTCCCCCTTACATCAGGGTCCCCAGAGAGCCTCCCCCTTACATCAGGGTCCCCAGAGAGCCCCCCTTACACCAGGGTCCCCATAGAGCCCCTCGTTACACCAGGGTCCCCAGAGAGCCCCCCTTACACCAGGGTCCACATAGAGCCCCCCCTTACACCAGGATTCCTAGAGAGCCCCCCTTACACCAGGGTCCACATAGAGCTCCCCCTTACACCAGGGTCCACATAGAGCTCCCCCTTACACCAGGGTCCACAAAGAGCTCCCCCTTACACCAGGGTCCACATAGAGCCCCCCCTTACACCAGGATCCCTAGAGAGCCCCCCCTTACACCAGGGTCCACATAGAGCTCCCCCTTACACCAGGGTCCACATAGAGCTCCCCCTTACACCAGGGTCCACATAGAGCCCCCCTTACACCAGGATCCCTAGAGAGCCCCCCTTACATCAGGGTCCACATAGAGCTCCCCATTACACCAGGGTGCACATAGAGCTCCCCCTTACACCAGGGTCCACATAGAGCTTCCCCTTACACCAGGGTGCACATAGAGCTCCCCCTTACACCAGGGTCCACATAGAGCTCCCCCTTACACCAGGGTCCACATAGAGCTCCCCCTTACACCAGGGTCCACATAGAGGCCCCCCTTACACCAGGATCCCTAGAGAACCCCCCCTTACACCAGGGTCCACATAGAGCTCCCCCTTACACCAGGGTCCACATAGAGCTCCCCCTTACACCAGGGTCCACATAGAGCTCCCCCTTACACCAGGGTCGCCATAGAGCCCCCCCTTACACCAGGATCCCCAGAGAGCCCCCCCCAACATTAGTGTCCCAAGAGGCCCCCTTCCTTACATTAGTGTCCCCAAAAAGACCCCCCCTCTTACATCAGGGTCCCCAAACAGCTGACTCCCCCCTTGCAGGGGTTCCCCTGTACCTGGCTGGTGGAGGCGGCGATTGGCAGCTCTATGGTGTCCACAGGCAGGGGGGTCTTGCTGGGGCTAGTAGTTCTATCTCTGAATCATGTATACAGCAGAGGGGGGAGGGGCCTCTGACTCGGGCATCAGCAAAATTGTACAAGCAGCAGTGAAAGTGAAACTAATACCTGCCCGGGTCAGAGGCCCCTCCCCTCCCCTCTCCTCTGTATACACACTGACAGAGAGAGAGAGAGAGAGTAATACAAGCCCCAGGGAGATCCCTGACCACACAGGCACCATAGAGCTGCTTAACGCCGCCTTCCACATCTCCCCACTGCACTCTAAACGGGCAGCCAGAGGTGCAGGCAGGGGAGATGTCTTGGGGGGTTGCCGCGGTGCCGCCCCTGCATCCACTAGCGGCGGTGGGCGGGCCCCTCACACGGGCGGCGGGCGGGCCCCCCGGACTTCACAGAACTACAGGGCCCAGTCGCAACTGCGACTGCTGCGACCCTGAAAATTCCGCCACTGAGCAGGGGTGTTAGTCTTTGGGGACACATGCAAGGTAATTTTTCCTGGGACGTACTGAAGAGTGGATGCATGAGTGTTGCTGGACAAGGGGATGGAGATCACAAAATAATATTTCCACTCTCCGGCATCACTCAACCGTGTCTCTTGAATCAATAAGGATCCGTTCTGAAAACTCATGACTCTATTCTGGTAGTCCGTGACATTCCCAGCAACGCCAATAATCCAGACTAGATGATTATCAATGGGACTCCACCAATAAACTTGCTTCCCCACAGTTCCTACAATGGCCACAGGCAATAAGACGGATTCCCCCTCTAGGCAGTAGACCGAATTCTGGTGACCGATCACGCTGATGAGCGGTCCAGTCTCCTCTCCCTTGGTATGTCCGATCAGATGGAGCAGGATAACAATCTACATGGACTTAATGGCTCTAAAAGGAAAGAAAGCAGCACATTTTAGTTGATTTCTCTGGCTCCATGGAACGGTTTCAGTTTGTTCGCATGAACCCATTTATCTTTTGTCTTTTTGCCCGCCTCTATTCTGATCTTGTATACAGAAGGACATAGTTTGTCAATAATGGAAAAATGGGCCTCTCCATTTTTGACTTAGACTGTTATCCAGGGGACGTAGCTCCAAGAACATAGCTCGGTCCTATGGTCCAAGTGCATTCTCGAACCCCTTTGTCAAAATACGCCTTGGCTTTCTTTTGATTTTTACCCATTTGTGCCGCCTTAAATTCATGGATCTCTTTTTATCGCTTTTTGGAGTTTAAGGAGGTATTGGTCCATTGAAAGTCTGTCTATGGTAGGGGTATGCATCTCTAGCCAGAGATGTTCAGGAAGTCTCATCTGTCTACCTGTCAGCACTTCAAAGGGTGTCAACTGGGTGGCATATGAGGGGGTTGCTCGGATGGCCATGGCCAGTAGACATGTGCATTTCGTTTCGTTCCGAATCGAAATTCGGACGAATTTTTCATTATTCGGACATTCGGATGCATCCGAATTACCGAATTACAATACTAACGAATTTAACCGAATCCGAATTTTTTCGAATCTAAAAATATTTTTGACCCGACTTTGGGTCCATGTATCTCGGGGTTCCTTGGTGATAGAAACCCCAAATTTGGAGATGTTGTAGGGCTAGTTCTTCTGTGTTTGCATACCAAATTTGGTGTTTCTATCACTAAGTGACCCCGAGATACGTGGACCCAAAGTCGGGTCGCAAAATGTCAAGCACTTTACTGGAGCAGAGAATGACATTTTGCGACCCGATTTTGGGGCCACATATCTCGGGGCCACTTGTAGCTAGAAACCCCAAATTTGGTATGCAAACACAGTAGAACTAGCACTACAACATCTCCAAATTTTGGGTTTCTATCACCAAGTAACCCCAAAATACATGGACCCAAAGTCGGGTCGCAAAATATTTTCGAATCCGGTTGAAATAGTATCAACATGATTCGAAATTATTTCAACTGCATTTGAAACTATTTCAACCGGATTCGAAAATATTTTGTGACCCGAATTTGGGTCCATGTATCTCGGGGTTACTTGGTGATAGAAACCCCAAATTTGGGGTTATTGTTTTTCTAGTCTATTTTCTATTTTATTATAATCTTTTCTATCCAAAGTTAAAATTAATTAATTAATTAAAAAATTTGAATTCATACTATTCGAAATTCAAATTTATTCTATTCGAAATTCGAATTTCAGAAGATGGTTGTATATTCTTTCTATTTTATTCTTCTAAATTATATTTTTTTTCTATTCTGTTCTAATCTTTTCTATTTGAATTATAAATTTTGGAAGAAGGTTATTTACTTACTTATATACATCTGTCACATAAAAAAAAGATGTGAAATGGCTGTCACGGATGTCGATCGCAAGGCAAGTACATATGCTGTATGTCATTGTCCACTTACCACAACACCTGCCATGAGTGCCACGTGACCAAGTTGTGGATTGTCCACTTGCCACGTCACCTGCCACAAGTTATGGGGTTCCTAGCACCAAGTGACCCCCAGATAGGGGCGATCTGTCAAGTGCTTTTCTGCAGCAGAGAATTAAATTTTGTGACCCGACTTTGAGGCCACGTATCTCGGGGCCACTTATAGCTAGAAATCCCAAAATATTTGGTATGTAAACACATTACAACTGGCACTACAATAACCCCAAATTTGGGGTTTCTATCACCAAGTAACCCCGTTGTAATGCTAGTTCTACTGTGTTTGCATACCAAATTTGGGGTTTCTAGCTATAAGTGGCCCCGAGATACGTGGCCCCAAAGTCGGGTCACAAAATGTCATTCTCTGCTGCAGAAAAGTACTTGAAATATTGCCCATATCTGGGGGTCACTTGGTGCCAGGAGCCCCATAACTTGTGGCAGGTGACGTGGCAAGTAGACAATCCACAACTAGGTCACGTGGCAGGTCACGTGGCACTCGTGGCCGTTCACGTGGCACTCGTGGCCGTTCACGTGGCACTCGTGGCAGGTCACGTGGCACTCGTGGCCGGTGTCGTGGCACTCGTGGCCGGTGTCGTGGCACTCATGGCAGGTGTTGTGGTAAGTGGACAATGACATACAGCATATGTACTTGCCTTGCGATCCACATCCGTGACAGCCATTTCACATCTTTTTTTTTATGTGACAGATGTATATAAGTAAGTAAATAACCTTCTTCCAAAATTTATAATTCAAATAGAAAAGATTAGAACAGAATAGAAAAAAATATAATTTAGAAGAATAAAATAGAAAGAATATACAACCATCTTCTGAAATTCGAATTTCGAATAGAATAAATTTGAATTTCGAATAGTATGAATTCAAATTTTTTGATTATTTAATTAATTTTAACTTTGGATAGAAAAGATTATAATAAAATAGAAAATAGACTAGAAAAACAATAACCCCAAATTTGGGGTTTCTATCACCAAGTAACCCCGAGATACATGGACCCAAATTCGGGTCACAAAATATTTTCGAATCCGGTTGAAATAGTTTCAAATGCAGTTGAAATAATTTCGAATCATGTTGATACTATTTCAACCGGATTCGAAAATATTTTGCGACCCGACTTTGGGTCCATGTATTTTGGGGTTACTTGGTGATAGAAACCCAAAATTTGGAGATCTTATAGTGCTAGTTCTACTGTGTTTGCATACCAAATTTGGGGTTTCTAGCTACAAGTGGCCCCGAGATATGTGGCCCCAAAATCGGGTCGCAAAATGTCATTCTCTGCTCCAGTAAAGTGCTTGACATTTTGCGACCCGACTTTGGGTCCACGTATCTCGGGGTCACTTAGTGATAAAAACCCCAAATTTGGTATGCAAACACAGAAGAACTAGCAATACAACATCTCCAAATTTTGGGTTTCTATCACCAAGTAACCCCAAAAAACATGGACCCAAAGTCGGGTCGCAAAATATTTTCGAATCCGGTTGAAATAGTATCAACATGATTCGAAATTATTTCAACTGCATTTGAAACTATTTCAACCGGATTCGAAAATATTTTGTGACCCGAATTTGGGTCCATGTATCTCGGGGTTACTTGGTGATAGAAACCCCAAATTTGGGGTTATTGTTTTTCTAGTCTATTTTCTATTTTATTATAATCTTTTCTATCCAAAGTTAAAATTAATTAATTAAAAAATTTGAATTCATACTATTCGAAATTCAAATTTATTCTATTCGAAATTCGAATTTCAGAAGATGG
The DNA here is from genome assembly GCA_029206835.1 of Rana muscosa. Classification (NCBI taxonomy): domain Eukaryota; kingdom Metazoa; phylum Chordata; class Amphibia; order Anura; family Ranidae; genus Rana; species Rana muscosa. Next base: position 146,944,139 of record CM055126.1, on the reverse strand, counting down.
TTGTATATTCTTTCTATTTTATTCTTCTAAATTATATTTTTTTTCTATTCTGTTCTAATCTTTTCTATTTGAATTATAAATTTTGGAAGAAGGTTATTTACTTACTTATATACATCTGTCACATAAAAAAAAAATATGTGAAATGGCTGTCACGGATGTCGATCGCAAGGCAAGTACATATGTTGTATGTCATTGTCCACTTACCACAACACCTGCCACGAGTGCCACGACACCGGCCACGAGTGCCACGACACCGGCCACGAGTGCCACGTGACCTGCCATGAGTGCCACGTGAACAGCCACGAGTGCCACGTGACCTGCCACGTGACCTAGTTGTGGATTGTCTACTTGCCACGTCACCTGCCACAAGTTATGGGGCTCCTAGCACCAAGTGACCCCCAGATATGGGCGATATTTCAAGTACTTTTCTGCAGCAGATAATGACATTTTGTGACCCGACTTTGGGGCCACGTATCTCGGGGGCACTTATAGCTAGAAACCCCAAATTTGGTATGCAAACACAGTAGAACTAGCATTACAACGGGGTTACTTGGTGATAGAAACCCCAAATTTGGGGTTATTGTAGTGCCAGTTGTAATGTGTTTACATACCAAATATTTTGGGATTTCTAGCTATAAGTGGCCCCGAGATACGTGGCCTCAAAGTCGGGTCGCAAAATTTAATTCTCTGCTGCAGAAAAGCACTTGACATATCGCCCATATCTGGGGGTCACTTGGTGCTAGGAACCCCATAACTTGTGGCAAGTGGACAATCCACAACTTGGTCACGTGGCCGGTCACGTGGCACTCGGACAATGACATACAGCATATGTACTTGCCTTGCGATCGACATCCATGACAGCCATTTCACATCTTTTTTTTTATGTGACAGATGTATATAAGTAAGTAACTAACCATCTTTCAAAATATATAATTCAAATAGAAAAGATTAGAACAGAATAGAAAAAATAATAATTTAATAGAATAAAATAGAAAGAATATGCAACCATCTTATGAAATTCGAATTTCGAATAGAATACATTTGAATTTCGAATAGTAGGAATTAAAAAAAATGTAATTAATTAATTTTAACTTTGGATAGAATAGATTAGAATAGAAATAGAGAATACACTAGAAAAACAATAGAATAGAATAGAATATAGATACTATCTATTTCATGTTTAATTTTTTTTTGCAGATTACTATTTTTTACATAAGATCTCCTGCAGACTATTAGCATTTTTTTTTTTTGCAGATCTCCTGCAGACTATTAGTATCTATTTAGTTTTCTCACCAGGTCTCCTGCAGACTATTAGCATCTATTTCTTTTTAGCAGATCTCCTGTAGACTATTAACAGCCATTTCACTTCTTTTTTTTTTGCAGATCTCCTGCAGACTGTTAGAATCAATTTCATTTTTTTTTTCAAAGTCGGGTCGCAAAATATTTTCGAATCCGCTTTAAATAGTATCAACATGATTCGAAATTATTTCAACCGCATTTAAAACTATTTCAACCGCATTTGAAACTATTTCAACCGGATTCAAAAATATTTTGCGACCCGACTTTGGGTCCACATATCTCGGGGTTAGTTGGCGATAGAAACCCCAAATTTGGGGATGTTTTAGTGCTAGTTCTCCTGTGTTTGCACACAAAATTTGGGGTTTCTATCACTAAGTGACCCCGAGATACGTGGACCCAAAATCGGGTCGCAAAATGTCAAACACTTTTCTGCAGCAGAGAATGACATTTTGCGACCCGAATTTGGGGCCACATATCTCGGGGCCACTTGTAGCTAGAAACCCCAAATTTGGTATGCAAGCACAGTAGAACTAGCACTATAACATCTCCAAATTTAGGGTTTCTATTACTAAGTGACCCTGAGATACGTGGACCCAAAGTTGGGTCGCAAAATATTTTCGAATCCGGTTGAAATAGTTTCAAATGCGGTTGAAATAATTTCGAATCATGTTGAAATAATTTCGAATCCGGTAGAAATATTTTCGAATTCGGTTGAAATATTTTCGAATGCGACCGATTTTCGAATTCAGTCGAAAACAAAACGAAATCCGAAAACGAATTTAACAAATTTAACGAATCTAACTAAACGAAATTAATTAATTAACGAATTAAAACGAAACGAAACAAAACAAATTTTTTCCTTTTGCACATGTCTAATGGCCAGTAATGGCAACAGATTATCCAAGTTCTTACCATTGATGTGGACGATTTTTTCTTTTTTAGCATTGTCTTAATCTGCCGATTTGGCTCTTTTCAACCTGACCTGAAGATTCTGGGTGATATGGAATGTGAAATATTTGCTCCCCCCTAACATCTCTAGGCATGTTTTTACCACCTTTCCAGTAAAATGGGTCCCCTGATCTGACTCTATTGATGATGGGAGCCCCCATCTACTGAACACCTGTTCAACCAAAATCTTAGCAGTATTCTGTGCAGTGTTACTTTTGGTTGGGAAGATCTCTACCCATTTAGAAAACAGATCTGTGACACTGACTACCAAGATGTATCTGTTGTTTCTAGAAGTGACTGGCAAGGGTCCCATGTAATCCATTTGTAAGGCATTCCATGGCCCTTCTTTCAGTCATATTCTTAAAGGGGCATTGATCTTCCTTAGTGAGGGGTTAACCTGTGCACAGACAATACAATTGTCACAATACTGCTTTACATCTGTCATCATGGAATGCCACCAACCTACATTCTTGAGCCGCTCACCTGTTTTCTCTGACCCTTGATGACCCCCCAGTAGGCAAGTCATGCAGTAAATCATTTAATTTTGGTATTTTTCAGGAACCACCCAAGTTACTTCATCTCCATCATGCAACAATACCTTTTTATCTTCTGAGAATGTGAGGTGTTTTATGTACTTTGCCAGAGTATTCCCCTCAGAGTTCCCCAGTCTCATTTTGCAGTTTTTGCATGATTTCTTTAATGTTGTCATCCTGCCTTTGTACTGTATGTCCGAAATATCTGGAACTTCTATGCAGGATTTTGTGAGGGCACAAACGATGGGGCACAAGACAGGGTCTGGTAAACTCAAAGGAATTTCCCAGATCCCCCCCCCCTTGTGCTCCTTGTTTGGCCAAGCAATCTGTCACCTAATTTTGTTCCCAGTATGGGGCAGTGCCTGAATGACCTTTTTACTTTGCACACCCATGGTTTGACTGGCAACTTTTGCACCAATGTTACAATATATTTCAAAAGGGATGTATGTTTAAGTGGAGACCCATCTGAGGACTTGTACTGGTGGGTGTGCCAGAAGGGCAGAAATTCTGTAAGAGTATTACAGACCCACGCAGAATCTGAGTATAAAACAATTTCTTGGTCCCTGTTCATCAGTTCTAGGGCATGAGCATTTTGTGCTGATTTGACTTGACATGACTGAAAGATTGATGTTTGGGTCTTTGCCTGTGGATCGATAATGTACCGTATTTATCGGCGTATAACACGCACTTTTTTCCCCTTAAAATCAGGGGAAAATCGTGGGTGCGTGTTATACGCCGATACCCACTGATCCCGGCAATCTCCGCTGACTGAGCGGAGCGCAGCGATCGCCGCCGAGATACACATAGCCGAGTGTACTCGGCTATACTCGGCTTTTCTCGGCTCTGCTCACAGTCACGCCCAGTCCCGCCATTGGACCTGTGTTATGTCCATCATAGGGCGGGACTCGGCGTGACTGTGAGCGGAGCCGAGAAGAGCCGACTAGAGCCGAGTACACTCGGCTATGTGTATCTCGGCTCCGCCCAGTCCCTGCGTTCTCGGCGGCGTTCGCCCCGCTCCGCCCAGTCTCTGCGGCGATCTCGGCGGCGCCAATTTTGAAAACTGGGGCAAGGCTGCACTGGACACTGGGCAAAGGCTGCACTTAGCAAAGGCTGCACTGGACACTAGGCAAAGCTGCACTGGACACTGGGCAAAGGCTGCACTGGACAAAGCTGCACTGGACACTGGGCAAAGGCTGCACTGGGCAAAGGCTGCACTGGACACTGGGTAAAGCTGCACTGGACACTGGGCAAAGCTACACTGGGCAAAGGCTGCACTGGGCAAAGGCTGCACTGGACACTGGGTAAAGCTGCACTGGACACTGGGCAAAGCTACACTGGGCAAAGGCTGCACTGGGCAAAGGCTGCACTGGACACTTGGTAAAGCTGCACTGGGCAAAGGCTGCACTGGACACTGGGCAAAGGCTGCACTGGACACTGGGCAAAGGCTGCACTGGACAATGGGGCAAGGCTGCAATGGACACTGCTGGCAAGGCTGCACTGACAAGGCTGCAACGGACACTGGTAAGGCTGCATTTAAATGTAAGTTTTTTTTTTCCTTAAACTTCCCTCCTAAAAGTTTTTTTCCCTAAAATTCCCTCCTAAACTTGGGGTGCGTGTTATACGCTGGTGCGTGTTATACGCCGATAAATACGGTATATTCGAAATCCTGCATGTGGGGAACCCTCCACGTAAAAACATGATCCATCTGTGAAAATTTGGACTGCATTTTCAGGGACATTTTCCTTTGCTGACAAAGGTCTAAAGAATTGTTGCGCAGCTGATTGTGGGGTGATTTCACATTCATGTGGTACTCCTTGGTAAAGGAGGCCCTGGGCCCTAGTGGAAGGATTACTTGTATATCCATGTGTCTACACTGGGAAGTCTCTACTGGATATTTATCTTTATGAACTTTTTTTGTTTGTATTTTTTCTTCATATACCTTTGCACGTCTTTACTGTGAAAGCAGTAATCTTATGTGGACTATTATTAGCACATTTTAATTTCACTTTTTGTGGTTATAAGTAGAGTTGAGCGGACACCTGGATGTTCGGGTTTGACGGGTTCGGCCGAACTTCGGAAAAAAGTTCGAGTTCGGGACCTAACTTGACCCGAACTTGAACCCGAACCCCATTGAAGTCAATGGGGACCCGAACTTCTGAGGACTATTCGCGCTTGTTTCCCGTGCTTAGAACTGTCCCTGCACAAAGTGTAATTTCTGAAGGAAAAAAAGTCATTTAAAACTCACTCGCGGCTATAATGAATTGTCGGCTAGCGCCAATACATAGAAAAGTCTCTGATAAAAAAATTAATTTAAAAAAAGCGTGGGGGTTCCCCCAAATTCAATTACCAGGCCCTTCGGGTCTGGTATGGATATTAAGGGGAACCCTGCCGCAAATTTAAAAAAAAATGCGTGCGGTTCCCCCCAAATATCCATACCAGGCCCTTCAGGTCTGGTATGGATTTTAAGGGGAATTCCACCCCAAATTTAAAAAAAAATGGTGTGGAGTACCCCCAAAAATCCAGACCAGACCCTTTATCCGAGCACGCAACCTGACAGGCCGCAGGAAAAGAGGGGGGACGAGAGAGCGCCCCCCCCCTCCTGAACCGTACCAGGCCACATGCCCTCAACATGGGGAGGATGTCCCCATGTTGATGGGGACAAGGGCCTCATCCCCACAACCCTTGCCCAGTGGTTGTGGGGGTCTGCGGGCAGAGGGCTTATCGGAATCTGGAAGACCCCTTTGAACAAAGGGGGTCCCCAGATCCCGGCCCCCCCTATGTGAATTGGTAATGGGGTACATTGTACCCCTACCATTTTACAAAGAAAGTGTAAAAAATTGTAAAAAAATACACAGACACCGTTGGGAAAGTCCTTTATTAAAAATAAATAAAAATAAAAAAAAATAAAAAAAACATTCCAGCGATGAAATCCAGTGTCCCACGGCGATCCGATGTCCAGCGCTGTCCACACAAAACGTCATTGGCTGAGCCTGAGCGGACCTGATAGGGAACTTCCTCCGCAGTGTAATAAATTAATAGACCCGCCCCTTCTAAAGTTCCCCATCAGGTTCGCTCAGCCAATGACGTAGGTGTAAGGCTGAGGACCTGATGCGGAACGTGAGAAGGGGTGGGTCTATTCATTTATTATACTGCGGAGGAAGTTCCCCATCAGGTCCGCTCATCCAATGACGTAGGCGCGGTCTGACATACGAGGGGGCGGACCTGATGGGGAACTTCCTCCACAGTGTAATACATGAATAGACCCGCCCCTTCTCACGTTCCGCATCAGGTCCTCAGCCTTACACCTACGTCATTGGCTGAGCGGACCTGATGGGAAACTTTAGGAGGGGCGGGTGTATTAATTTTTTTTTTTTTTGGGGTGGAGTTCCCCTTAAAATCCATACCAGACCTGAAGGACCTGGTATGAATATTTAAGGGGAACCGCACGCATTTTTTTTTTAATTTACGGCAGGGTTCCCCTTAATATCCATACCAGACCTGAAGGGCCTGGTAATTGAATTTGGGGGAACCCCCACGCTTTTTTTTTATCAATGACTTTTCTATGTATTGCCGGGAGCCAACAATTCATTATATCCGCGAGTGAGTTTTAAATGACTTTTTTTCCTTCAGAAATTACACTTTGTGCAGTGACAGTTCTAAGCACGGGAAACAAGCACGACTTTACATGCATATTGCTGAACACTGGACCCGAACCCGAACATACAGTCAATTGTTCGGGTTCGGGTCCGGGACCCAAAAACCCAAAAGTTCGGTACGGACCCGAACTTTGCAGTTCGGGTCCGCTCAACCCTAGTTCTAAGTTATTCACATTTTTGATCATTAAGGAAACACTGTTTATTCATATTGATTTATGTTTGCTGAGTTTGTTGTCTAGCGCTGCACTCTTACATGTCTACAGGATTATTTGTGTGTTTGACTTTAATGTCTCGATCTTGGAGCAACAAAGCCTAATGGGCCAGTCTGGCATTGGATACATTGCCATCCTTCACTCTGTCTGTGAGTAGAAACCTAGTGGGAGTGGGAGTTCAGGATGACTGGGTTAAGTCCTATGATGTATGTGTAGTATTTCACTGCCCAAAACGTGAACAGAAGGTGTTTTTCACATAGAGTACTTCATTTCCACAGGAGATGGTAGTTTAGAAGCATATGATATGGGTCTCTGTTGCCCATGGATTTCCTGTGACAGAACAGCTGACATGACTGTCTCTGATATGGCAGTCTCAACGTGAAAGGGCAGTTGGTACTCTGGGTTGGTTACCGCTGGCGCTTGCGCTGAAGCTTCTTTAAGCTCCTGCACTGCATTGGTGTGTTGCTCAGTCCAGTGGCATTGGGTATCCTTTTTTAACAAATCATACAGTGTTGCAGATTTTTGGGCAAAATCAGGGATGAAAGCCCATGAATAATTTACCAATCCTGGGAAAGATCTCAGAGTAGGGATACTCACTGGCAGAGGTAATTGTAAAATGTTTTTTCCCCTCTCCGTTGCTATCTTACGACTGTTTGCTGTCACTGTAATCCCAAAAAAAGACAGATTCCTGCAAGAATTGTGCCTTAATGGGATTACACTTCAGTCCCGTCTTTCCTAGGATCTGTAGGAGTTCCTCCAATATCCTCCAATATCCGCAAATGCTCTTCTTCTCTTCTGTGGCTATAAGCAAATTGTCCACGTACTGAAAGAATCTTTGGAGAAGAAAAATCAGTTAAAATATCTCTCATGGTTGCATGAAATAACGTAGGAGAGTTCTGAAATCCTTGAGGGACAGAATTGAAGGTATACTGTTTTCCGAGAAACGTAAATGCAAATTTGTATTGACATTCTTCTGACAAGGGTAAAGACCAAAACCCGTTACTTATATCCAGCACCGTGAACCATTTGTGTTTGGGATTCAACATGCTCAAGACATCCGGGACAGATGCAACTGTGGGGGCGCAATTGTTTGTAACACTGTTCAATTTGCGGTAATCAATTGTTAATCTCCACAAATTGTCAGTACTTTTGCGAATTGGCCATATTGGCGCATTTGTTGTGGATACACATGGCCTGATGACCTTTTGGTCAAGCAGCGACTCTATGGTTTCCTGTATGTAACTGATAGCTTTCTGTGGGAAGGGTTATTATTTTTGCGGAACTGGGTCTGGGCCACTGATGTGTTACCGTATTTACCTTTCCACAGTCATGTTTATGTGTTGCAAAGGATACCTGATGTCTTTCTATCACAGGCTGCAGAAGCTGATGTTCTGGGTGATCTTTAATGATCTCCAGTATGTCATATTTTGAATCATTGCGTTTGATGGCTGCAATTGTGTGAGAATCAGGTATCACTATGGTGCTAGCCTGATCATTTGGAACCCCTTGTCATAGTAAAGGGTTGGTCAGATCCAACATGCATCCATTGGGAATTAAGAAGTCTGAACCCAGCAGGCTGGTTTCATTTGGCAAACACATTAATGCTAATAGCTGAATGTTATCACCAGTTTGTCTGGATGGGATAAAGCCTGTCTGATCTTTATGTATAAAGTTGCCTATGATTGGATTTAGTCGATTGGAGAGGATTTTAGCTAGTAGCTTGATATCTAAATTAAGAATAGAGATTGGTCTATAGTTAGACCATGAAGTGTCGTCTGAATTTGGTTTGGGGATCATAGAAATGGAAGCTAAAAGGGATTCTGGACGGAAGGAATGTCTAGTTAGAAGTGAATTGAAGGCTTCCATTAATAAAGGAGAAAGTAGTGTTTGGAAGTGTTTATAGTATGTGGCTGAAAAACCATCGGGTCCTGGGCATTTGAGTGGCTTTAAAGTTTTGATTGCTGTTTGAATTTCAAGAGATGTAATAGTTTTTTCAAGGGTTTCTAATTGGGTTGCAGAAAGGGAGGGAAGTTTAATATCAGCTAATAGCGAATCGAGGCGTGATTGTTCAAAAGTTTGAGTCTCTTGGTATAAATGGGGTAATTTTATACCAAATACATTCACTATTTTTTGAGGGTTACTGGAGAAGGTGTTTTTAGATATTTTTAATCTAATTGGCTTCCATGAGTGGTCTGATTTACGGAGAGAAAGGGCTAAAAAGGTTGTAGGTTTGTTGGCTTTCATATTGAGAATGTGTTTGGTTTTGCGGAGAATCTGTTCTTCTGAATCTGTTAGAAAAAGGTCAAGTTCTAGTCTGGTTTATCATAGAATAGTTTGTTAGAGGGAGAAGGGTTGCTTTGAAAGTTTTCTGAAGCCTTATAAAATGCTTCATCTAGTTGCTTTTGTATTAGTTTATTGTGTTTGCGTAGGTAAGATGCTTTACTTATACAGATTCCTCTGATGACTGGTTTCAGGGCTTCCCAATAAGTTAGGGGATTTGTCTCTGATGGTTTATTATCTGCTATGTAATCTTGAATAAAAGAGAAAAAGTTGCGCTATGAGTCCAAAATCCTATTATCTGGATAGTGAAAAAGTCCAAATGGAAATGCTTAAAGGGCTAGTGTCAGATTGAAACACTAAACGTAGATCCTATGAACTGGTAAAGATGTATGCTTACCAGAAGATAAGCCAAATTGAACGGATGGCTATAACCCAGCCTAGGCCTTTAGATGCACTTCAAATAAATTTCTCCAATAGTGTTGAGTCACGACAATAGAAGGGTACTCCGCAGTATGGGGTAAATGTTCCAAAAATTGCATGTATTGAAAAAACAAAAAGGCAAAAAAACATAGTGTAATCCTGCCACAAAGAATCTCCCTAACAGGGACTAATGATATAGGGTAGGGGAGACAATACACCACCAGTGAGTGATTCCTATATTAGTGAACCCTCACCGCACATATAGTCTCCTTACCAGAAATACAAAAGAAGAGAGAAAGGGGAGATATTGTAGAGTGTAGAAATGTCATGCAAATCCACCCGGAAGTGCACCGCCACCCAATATGATGTCTGCTTACCAGATAGCAAACAATGATATGCAACACAAATCAGCGTAGGTCAGAATTCATCATTACCACCGTGATATCAGCGAACAAATAAAAGGACATGTGTAAAAGCCGGCCGGCTAGAAAGCAAACTCCCGTCCTATGAGCGTGGTGACGTCAGCACGTACCCCCTTAGACGCGTTTCGTCATCGTAGACATTGTCAATAAGGGATGGGTAGCGAGCTGAATCACCACAATTTATAAAAACATGCCTCGCTATGAGGCTCGAACATGAGTACGCAGCCGCCATCTTGAATGATGGAAAGCCGCGTCAATATCAATGAAATTATCCTATCATTGCCAGTACCTCCTAAAAATACACAGGAAATGCAAAAAACAAAGAAAATGATTACATTTAACCTCGATCTGAGTCATGCATGTGAATCAAGAGCGGCCATATTGGTAAATGGCAAAAAACTTAAATAAATCCTATCAGTCTCCCATATACTGAGAAACAATAAATATAGAGACTAGATAGAGTTGTATCAGAGGACAAAAAGCGTGCACCACTCACCAAAAGGTGGGTGGGGCGTACCAAAAAAAGAAAAAGAAATAAAAAGAAAAAAGAAAAAGGGGAAAAAAAAAGGAGGGGGGGGAAGGAAAAAAAAGGGGAGATGAATTAATTATCTTCCCTCCGAATAAATTCTAAATGTATAATTAAGTGACCTAAAAAATATTAACTATAACAATAGGTATTGACACCATAAAATACAATTGAATGGGTATATATATATATATATATATATATATATATATATATATATATATACACCTTATTTTACGAATAAACAATTATTATATATTACACCAACATAAAAGTGCAAAAATAACAACAGCATTTTATCTATATGAGTATTCAATCGTGGAGACTCATAGAAGTTCCAAAAGTGGAATATATTATATAATGTGTAAATTGAAACGAAATAAATCTTAATAGTTATACCAATATTTTAATATAGTGAAAAATATTTTACAAAAATATTTTCTTAACTGTGTATAGTATTATGTGGAAGATAATCCCCACAGTTATGATTTGTGAATCCCATAATCTATGCTGTGTGTGACAAAGAACCATGGGTACACCAGTCAAAGACCAGCGATCCATACTATATGTGAGTGATAGCACTTTAAATGGATTATGAGAATACTTATTAGGTTGAATCTAGAGGATTAATATATGTATGTAGTTATACCAATCATAAGAAAAAAAATTGGAGAAACTCCCGCGCTGCCCTAACGTGAATTGAATAAGTGAACCCAAAACCCTAACAGGAAAGGGGGGGGATTGGTGGGGGGGGTGCACTGCTGCCAAACACCTGTGAATCCAATTCAAAAAAACTCAAAACAATATACAACAGTGATGGTGTTGGCGCTGTGTTTAAACAAAGAGAGAATAGGAAAACTGAGAACAGTGTGACTGATAACACACTAAACCTGAATAATATTATGACCTTATATAAAAAATGTGACTGACTTAATTAAACTCAAGTGCAATCATGTGATCAACGTGATCGTGTAACCATATCCAAATGTCCAATAGTGATAAATCCAAAGAAATATACTAATATATAAATACACTCAAAAATATGAAAAATATATATAAAGAAAATATATAAAAAATATATATAAAAATATATATATAGTGTAAATGGTTGAAGGGTCCAAGTAGAATCAGATTTACATCGTGCAATCCAAAAATATATCCAAAGTGATTCCGGTCACCAAAATTAAAAAGTGACAAAATAAAACACACATTAGTTCATTGCTTGAAACTTGATTTCTCTTCAGTGCTCCACCTCTGTGCCTGTAAGCAGCTTACCTTGTTGCTAATTAAGCTTAGCACAACCAGGTCACAGGTTTATTCAGAACAGGTGGGCAGTGGCTTGGATGGTACCAATCTCCTTCCTGTTGCTGCAATCCTCCCCAATGGCATGTATAAAATCAAAGAAAATGGATCATAGTGTGGTACCGCCAGTGTCCAGAGATGCACACACACGCCAGAAAGGTACTCACTTCACAGATAGAGAATGTGGGAGCATCTCCACGAGCGCTGAACTCGTCGTCCCTCTAATTATCTGTGGCTCTGTGTGGATCCCAGTGCAGTGGTGTCTCAGATGGGCGTCATATTCAATAAAATAAAAGATATGGCAAACATAGCATAGTCCCGTACCGAAAAGGTTTTATTGAAAATACACAATATAACACTCACATAAGTTTAAAAGGTGACTGCAGGGTATCCTACGAGCGCCTCGCTCGTCTTCCTGCTCGGGTCCTGGTCTGTCAGCGAACCTCCAATCTCTACACGTATCGTCACGTGTCACGTGACTTCATCAGGGGATACTAGAGTGAAGGGCTGCTGACAATATATATGATAGATCTAGACCATACTATACCGATATGTCACCAATACCTAGGTCACCCCGACGTGGTGTACAGCAGAGGAATACAGGAGATCAGATACCAAGAGATATCTCTCCAAGACAAGATAAAAATGAAGTAAGACCGAAACTTTTGAGTAATACTACCCCGCACAATACCAGAAGGAAACTACCACCCCCACAAGCTGAAAGAGCAACACAACAAGGGTGGAAAAAGCCTAACCATTTGAAGAACAACAATAATAAAAAAACTCACAATAATTGGACTAAACAAAATCAAGGACCGAGAGCTACATATCAAGAGCAATACAGACAAGATAGAAGTCCAGCCCATGCCAGAGCACACTATGGAACCAGAGACGATGGACACAGACCACAAGATAGAAGCCCTGGTCCGCAAGACCATTATACTGCAAGAGATGGGCGAGGTCCACCACCAAGAGGAAGACGAGAGAGAAGTCCTATCCAAACTTATAATTATTACGCCCCTCTAAGAGATCTTCGTGATAATGAGAGGGACAATAGACCTCAAGTAGACCATCGTCAAGAACGAGGATTCAATAGGTCTTTTTTAGAGAGGGGGATGGACTACCACCCTCCAAGAAGGTGGTAGAACATGGAGTGGCAAACAAAATATACAATCAAATATACAAAAAAAGAGGGTGCAGATCAGGTAAAAAGAAACACCCTAATAAGGGTATAATAGGTGAGGGAATTTTAATCTAACAGAGATACCTCTAACCAATGAAGAGTTGAAAGTTTTGGACAAAGGGCTCAAGTATGCCCCGGTCAAGAATTTAGATAAGTTCCAGACCTACATAAATGTCCAAAAATATGCGAGGAAACTCAATATTAAGAAATATTTATTGGATAATCCTATAAATGTCAAAATAGGAGGAGCAAACTCCGTTGTGAATAGTAATTTGAGGAATAAATTCGTTTTTAATCCCAAGCCTAAAGACAACAAACATATTGAGGTGTTTAAACATCTAGTCACTGAAGAGGTAAAGGGTCTAACAGTCAAGAAGAAAGAAGAATCTAGAGCTATCAAGGCTGGGATAAAGAAACTAATTGGAAGGAAAGACTTGGTAATTAGACCATCCGATAAAGGAGGCGGGATTGTGATCCAAACGATTGAGCAATATAACAGAGGGATGAATAGATTGTTAGAAGATCAAAACACCTATACCCCACTGTTAAGTAATCCTATATTTAAATGGAAGAAAGGTTTAGAACAAGTGGTACACTTAGGACTAAAAAAGGGTGTATTAGACAAAAAAGAAGCCAAATATTTATCACCAGAGGCATGCAGGACCCCTGTTATATATGCGCTACCCAAGGTCCATAAAGATAAGACAGATCCTCCCTATAGACCAATCGTTAACGGTATAGAATCACTTACAGCAAGATTAGGACAATATATCGATCGGTTTCTACAGCCTGCAGTTCAAAAGTGCAAAGCTTACATTAAAGACACAAAAGAAATGATACAACTGCTAGAAGGAAGGAACGATACAGGAACCCTACTAATGGCCACAGCAGATGTGTCATCCTTATATACAGTTATACCCCATTATATGGCATGCGAAGCAACTAAATGGGGTCTCAGAAACTTTTCTATATTACCCTGTATACAAAGGAAGTACATAGTTAAATGTCTAGACTTTTGTTTAAAGCATAGCCACTTTTGGTACAATAAGCAATATTACCAACAAATAACTGGTGTGGCTATGGGAGCAAAATTTGCTCCGAGCGTTGCAGGATTGTTTATGGCAAAATGGGAGGAAGAAGCGGTGTTTGGTGATCGTCCAGAAGGCCTGGTTATATATAAACGTTATATTGATGACATCTTTATCGTTTGGAAAGATGATCACAACAGCCTGACCAAGTTTTTTGAAAAATTAAATCAGAATGATATCAACATAACTTTGACCTGGCAGATAGAAGAGAAGACCATCCCATTCTTGGACTTAGAGATATCACTGGTGAACAATAAGTTCTCCACGAAAACTTTTTTCAAAAATGTGGATAGGAACAGTTACCTACCGACCAATAGCTGCCACCACAGGAATTGGATATTTAATATCCCGAAAGGACAGCTGGTGAGATTAAAACGGAACTGTACTGAAATTGAGGATTTTCAGATCCAAGCAAAAATTATCGGGGAAAGATTTATCCAAAAGGGATATGAAGAACCGTTTATAAAAGAAATAATAGAGGAGGTAACTCATATACCAAGGAAAACCCTGCTAGGAGAAAAAAAGATTATACCGCAACTGGATCAGGTTCCTGTGATACTAGATTTTAACATCCAATATAAAAAAATAGAAAAAATTATCACGCGCCACTGGCACATTCTGAAGGCTGATAGGCGTTTAAACGAGCTACTACCAGCTAAACCTAAATTTATCTATCGTAGAGCCCCGACCCTTCGTGACCAATTGGTGAAAAATATCATTGACACACCCAAAAAACTATTTACTTTTTTTACAGGCAAAGGCTTCTATCCGTGTAAGAGATGCTATGCCTGTAAACGCACTAAACGACCTAACGAAAAGAAAACCTCTTTCCAATCGACCAGCAATGGTACAAGTTACGATATAAAAGAATTTGTAGGATGTAATACTGAGGGAGCAGTGTACGTACTGGAATGCAGTTGCGGCCTGCAATATGTAGGCCGTACCAAGAGACTCCTGAGGATTAGGGTCAAAGAACATGTTCAAAACATCATAAACGGATTTCCAAAGCATAGTGTGTCTAGACACTTTTTAGAGGTACATAATAAGGATCCGAATCACCTCAAATTTTGGGGAATTGTCCCATATATCAGGCCCTGGAGAGGAGGACACAAAGTTAGGGCGTTGAGTCAGGTTGAATCCAAATGGATTTTCTGTATGGATACTCTGGCTCCGAGGGGACTTAACATAGAGTTCGACCTGAACTGTTTTTTGAGTGATTTCTAACCTATTGCACCTTGCTACACCAGCACAGCATACTGGAGGTATCGGTATCATGGCAATTTATATGCATTTGTGGGAGGATTCCCCGTTTTAAAAATTCCCTCCCCCCTCTCCCTTCTTTTTTGGTAACACAACATTGACCCCTTGCCTTCTCCCCCATTTTTTCTTCCCTTCCCCCTTCCCTTTCCTCTTTCCCTCCCTCTCTCCCCCCCCTTTCCCTTCCCCCTTTTCCCTTCCCCCCCCCTTCCCCCCCACTCCCCTCCCCTGGCCCCTTGTCCTTTTCTGTCAATACTTATACGCTCATTACTTCTTTTGTAGCATCAATATCATCCACTCTTCTACACACAATAATTTTTCTTTTTTTCTCCTTATTTCTCCAATATTCCTTCACTTCCCCTTTTTAACCCCCTTTTTTACACTAGGATCTACCCACCACCCCCCACTACCCCTTCCCCCTCCCTCATCCTCCCCCACCCCCCCTCCTCCCTTCCTTATTTTCCCCCACCCCCTCCTCCCTCCCTTCCCCCTCCCCCTTCCCTCGTCCTTTTCCTCACTATGTTGTCTTCCCCTAACCCTGTTTTAACCATCACTAATATTCTTTCACTAATAACCTTTTCCATCACCTCTTTCACCTTCCCTCCCCCCCTCCCTTTCCCCCTTTCCCCTTTTCCCACACCCCCCCTTCCCCCCCCTCCCTTCCTTCTTTCCCCTCTTTCCTTGTTCCCTTTTCTCTTTTCTATGCTGTGTTTGTGTGTCTACCTTTTTCCCTTTCCCTTAGTACTAACAATTTAGTGTTGACTAACACCCCCTCCCCTTTGTCCCCAGTATTAACACCATTTGTTTATTAACACTTCCCCCTTTTCCTCCCCTTTTTCTTCTGTTTTTCCGATTCTTCTCATCAATTATTAATACTAACATATTAACACACTAACACTTTTGTATGAATAAATTGTCTAAACTTTTCTTCGTATTTAACCTTCTTTTCCCTCTCTTCCCTCCTTTCCCTCCTCCCTCCCTCCCCTCCTTTCCCCCCCTCCCCTCTTTCCCCCTCCTTCCCCCTCTCTCCTTCCCCCTCTTCCCCCCCTCTCTAGGAATATATATGTTTTATATGTTATATATATTTGTATGATTTTTTGCATAATTATCTATAATCATCTTTGATAAGAATGCCATGATTTGAGGCCTGGATCTTCGTGCTGGGATTTTGGTGTGTGGCACTCCTCCAGAATATCTTTAGACCTTGCAAATATTAGTTCATTCGCCACTCCCTACGAATACCACTGATGTACTATTATTTTATGAATTGACTACAATCTATTTTAATAATTTGAATATTTTAATTCAATATTTTAATTCAATTTTATACAATTTTATATTTTTTATGTATACACATATTTTAAATATATTTTTATACAGCAATATAGGTGTATATGTCTTTGGATCAGAGATTAAAACTCTGAGTCCGATTTATACATTTTTATTTGTGTTATGTCCTTTTCTCTGGTTCTGTGCCAATGGGTTGTCTATCTTGTCGTTCCTCACGCCACTCCGTGCTATGGTGTTGTGCTATTGCAGCTTGGATCAGTGGCAGATCAACCTATGATTCCGGCAATATCAGGAGTGATGGGTGTGAGCGGTGACGGGATTTGTATTAAAATTCCTTCCCTTGTCCTGCTTGCCTCGGTGGATTAGCCACTAGGGCAAGATGTTGGACCTAGTATTCTGTAGCTGGTCCGTTTAGCCCGGCTTATATGGCCACTGCAATAAACAGGACATAAAATCTGATACTGCTGTCAGACTGACAAGCATCAGCCGAGACAACATGGTATCTGTCTGTTTTTCTGTATGGGTTTGGCACTTCAACAAAATGGCGACTGTGGACCAATGACTGAATATGTGTATCAGTACACATTATACAGGTTATAAACACTCCGGAACGACCCTGGCAAAATGGCGCCGGTTTGTTTACAAAATAGGGACCACAACAAAATGGCGGCCGTATGTTCGCGGGATGTCCAATTAGCAGACTATATATTGTCAGCAGCCCTTCACTCTAGTATCCCCTGATGAAGTCACGTGACACGTGACGATACGCGTAGGGATTGGAGGTTCGCTGACAGACCAGGACCCGAGCAGGAAGACGAGCGAGGCGCTCGTAGGATACCCTGCAGTCACCTTTTAAACTTATGTGAGTGTTATATTGTGTATTTTCAATAAAACCTTTTCGGTACGGGACTATGCTATGTTTGCCATATCTTTTATTTTATTGAATATGACGCCCATCTGAGACACCACTGCACTGGGATCCACACAGAGCCACAGATAATTAGAGGGACGACGAGTTCAGCGCTCGTGGAGATGCTCCCACATTCTCTATCTGTGAAGTGAGTACCTTTCTGGCGTGTGTGTGCATCTCTGGAAACTGGCGGTACCACACTATGATCCATTTTCTTTGATTTTATACATGCCATTGGGGAGGATTGCAGCAACAGGAAGGAGATTGGTACCATCCAAGCCACTGCCCACCTGTTCTGAATAAACCTGTGACCTGGTTGTGCTAAGCTTAATTAGCAACAAGGTAAGCTGCTTACAGGCACAGAGGTGGAGCACTGAAGAGAAATCAAGTTTCAAGCAATGAACTAATGTGTGTTTTATTTTGTCACTTTTTAATTTTGGTGACGGGAATCACTTTGGATATATTTTTGGATTGCATGATGTAAATCTGATTCTACTTGGACCCTTCAACCATTTACACTATATATATATTTTTATATATATTTTTTATATATATTCTTTATATATATTTTTTATATTTTTAAGTGTATTTATATATTAGTATATTTCTTTGGATTTATCACTATTGGACATTTGGATATGGTTACATGATCACGTTGATCACATGATTGCACTTGAGTTTAATTAAGTCAGTCACATTTTTTTATATAAGGTCATAATATTATTCAGGTTTAGTGTGTTATCAGTCACACTGTTCTCAGTTTTCCTATTCTCTCTTTGTTTAAACACAGCGCCAACACCATCACTGTTGTATATACCAATCATAAACCATATTACATGTAATGATAAATTAAAATAAAAATTATAGTAAAAATTATAAATAAATAATAATTATAAATAAAAGTACCCATCACATAGGGCATAGTGAAGGTATCCCACAGATAGCTAAAAGACAAAAAACCTTGCTATATGGGAATCACATGCATAACTCAGAACAAGTTCACACAATCAAGAATTGTCTATGAACGCGTTCACATCCACGTCAATATTTAACCCATAAGGTATATAAGTCCTAGCCCTAAAAATCCAAGACATTTCAAGTCTAGAAATGTCCCTAACAAGGGAGCTACCCCTCCATTTGGGGCTAAATTTGTCGATGCCTAAAAACAAGGTGTTCGAAGGATCACGTTTGTGCACCAATCTATAATGTTTGGATACAGAGTGATTTTTAAAGCCAGATTTGATGTTTGTGATGTGTTTGTTTAATCTGACCTGTAGGGGGCGCTTAGTCCTACCTTTGTATTGTAATCCACAGGGACATTGTAGTAAATATACCACCCCCTCCGTAGCACAAGTGATAAATGGTTTGATATCATGTCTCATTTGATTACTAGTAGACAAAAAGCTAGTTGTCCTTCTATGAGTACAGCTATTGAGGGAACAAACTCTACACTTGTGACATTTATAATAACCCGTAAAATGCCCAAAAAAAAATATTTTCGAAGAGGGGTCAAGGATGTTAGGTGACACCTTATTTCTCAAAGAGGGAGCACCTCTAAAGACTACCTGAGGTCTTTCGGGCAAGATGTCTTTCAAAATATGGTCATTATTGACTATATGTCAGTGTTTAGACAACATTTGTTTGACCTTTTTATGCTGCAGGGAGTAAGTGGTAATAAAAGGAACCCCCTGTGAGAAGACACCATCTCGCTGGCGAGGTCTCTCAATAAGGAGATCTTCGCGATTGACATTTCTTGCATAACTGCCCCAGAAGGCCCAAGAAGCCACCTTCCTACCCTCCAGTGTATTTCCAGGTTTCCGGAGCTTCTCCTTCACACCGAGTTCTACACATTAAGCTGCAATTTGGAAAAGAGGAGACCCGGCTGAAGGCCATTATTGATTCTGGAGCATGCAGCTGCTTTGTGGACTTGAACCTGGCGAGAAACCTGAAGTTGCCCCTCCTCCAAAAGAAACAGGGACTGGAAGTCCGCCTGGCCGATGGCACATTGCCTAGTTCTGGCCCTGTTACTGTCACGGTCTGGAGTCAGGCTCAGAGGCCAGTAGCTATAGCAGCTAAGCAGGTATTTACACAGGTCACCCGGGCTGATGACACTGGTTCACCTGAGGTGCAGGGTCTAAGCACTGACCGGTATTCACCAGGGCTCCTAAAGGTGGAGATGGGATTCGCTGCGTGTCAGTGCCAGGTCGCGGTCCTTAGATTAGCCCCACCAGGGGGTGAGCAAGCCGGGGTCCAGAAACAGATAATACAGGTAGGGATCAAGCAGAGGCGTAGTCGGGGATGAGCCAAAAGTCGGTAACAGATAGTTGCAGGGTGGGATTCAGCAGAAGCGTAGTTGGGGACGAGCCAAAAGTCGGTAGCGAGTGGTAGCAAAGATGCGGTCGGCAGCAGTAGACAGGAGCAAGATATTGGCTGGTGAAGACACAATATTCTGGCAACCAGGAAGTGCAGGGACATGGCTTAAATCAGGAAGTTCCTGGGAGGAGCAAAGGGTTCAAGGTTCAAGGCAAACAAGATTCAAGACAGGAAAGATCATTCAAGGAATTGTCTAATGAACTATCCAAGGACCTGTCCAGCATTCCAGGTGGCTCAGCAAGTAGAGTCACCACCAGACACACCAGAGGTCCCAGGTTCAAGCCCAGGTCCTAACAGTACTCCCCTCCTTCCAGGATGTCCCCTGGACGTCTTAGGGCCAGGTTTCTGAGGAAACCTCTGGTGGAATTCCCTTGTTAATCTAGGGGCATGAACATTCTTTTCAGACTCCCAAGAATTTTCTTCTGGCCCATATCCTTCCCATTGAACCAAATATTGCAATTTGTTCCTAGAGATCCTGGAGTCAAGAATTTTTCCCACCACATATTCTTCTTCACCCTGTACCTCAACAGGTGGAGGAGGAGGATGAATTCTTCCAGAAAAAGTATTTTCATGAAACTGCTTGAGTAGCGATATATGAAAAACAGGGTGAATCTTCATATTGTCAGGAAGTTTTAGGCGAAAAGTGACCGGGTTGATTTGAGCAGAAATCTCAAAAGGTCCCATAAACTTTTGACCCAACTTAGCACATGGAACCTGAACCTTAAAATTTTTGGTAGATAACCAAACTTTGTCACCTACCTGAAAGGTGGGAATAGACCTACGGTGTCTGTCAGCGGCCTTCTTGTAATATTCCTGCGCCTCCTTCAATGTATCAGTCAATCTCTCCTGGATCTCATGTAATGAAGTTAGTCTGTTGGTAACAGCAGGAATTGAAGTTGAGATAGGGAGATCAGGAATAAAAACTGGATGATACCCGGTGTTTAAGAAAAATGGGCTTTGGCAAGTGGAGCTATGTTTAGAGTTATTATAAGCAAACTCTGCCGTAGGAAGGTAGTCCACCCAGTCATCCTGGAGATAACTCACAAAACATCGAAGGTATTGCTCCAGAGTTTGATTGGTCCTCTCGGTCTGACCATTAGACTGTGGATGAAAAGCTGAGGACAGATTAATTGTTACACCCAAAGCTGAGCAAAAACTTCTCCAAAATTTTGAGGTAAACTGTACCCCTCTGTCAGACACCACATCATCAGGAATTCCATGAAGTTTAAAAACTTCTCTAACCATTACCTCAGCAGTATGTTCGGCGGAGGGTACCCCCTTAACTGGAATAAAATGAGCCATCTTAGTGAGACGGTCAACGACTATCAGAATGGTTGTCATCCCTTTTGAAAGAGGAAGGTCGACCACAAAGTCCATAGAAATTGACCCCCATGGCCTAGATGGAACAGGCAGTGGTAGAAGTAACCCCAGAGGAGAAGATCGGGGTGTCTTATTGCGAGCACAGGTTAGACATGAAGCCACATATCTCTTTACATCTTTCTTGTACCCAGGCCACCAAAAGGAACGTGATAAGAGTTCTTCTGTCTTAGAAACCCCAAAATGACCAGCAAGTTTAGAGTCGTGTACCAACCTGAGGGCTTCTACCCGAACTGATTCAGGTACATAGAGGCAATGCGCTTGAGTCCAAAAAACATTATTGTACTTGAGGTTTATGTCTTTAGGAGGGTTATTAAGAAGCGGGTCATTCTCATACCCCTCCTTGAGGAGATTAAGAAATGTCTTTGATTTCGTGGCCCCTAGAAAGTTCTTTGGAGACAGGATTGTACATTCAGAGTTGCTTTCCTGGAGAGGCCCAGGCAACATCCGTGATAGGGCATCAGCCTTACCATTCCTTGACCCAGGGCGGTATGAGATAACAAAATTGAACCTGGAGAAGAAAGGTCCAACGTGCTTGTCTAGATGACAACCTTTTAGCAGACCTAATAAATTCTAAATTTCTATGATCGGTGAGAACGGTTACAGGGTGCTTAGCCCCTTCCAGCAGATGCCTCCACTCAGAAAATGCTTCTTTTATTGCCAGCAGTTCCTTGTTTCCAATGTCATAATTCTTCTCGGCTGGAGACATAATTCGAGAGAAATAAGCGCAAGGATGAAGCTGCATTTTTTCTCCAATTCGCTGAGAAAGGATAGCTCTAGTGATGAGCCGAACACCCCCGGGTTCGGTTCGCACCAGAACCCGCGAACGGACCGAAAGTTTGCACGAACATTAGAACCCTATTAAATACAATGGATGCGAACGTTCGGATTCTAAAGTGCTAATTATAACGACTATTATCCATGTTATTGTCCGAAACAGAGTTTGGGAACCCGGGTTCTGCACCAGGGGACATGTATCAATGCAAAAAGAAGTTTTAAAAACGGACGTTTTCCGGGAGCAGTCATTTTAATGATGCATAAAGTGAAAAAAAAAAGTCAAATATTCCTTTAAATATTGTACCTGGGGGGTGTCTAAAGTATGCCTGTGAAGTGCCATGTGTTTCCCGTGTTTAGAACTGTCCCTGCACAAAATAACATTTCTAAAGGAAAAAAAGCCATTTAAAACTGCTTGCGGCTTTAATGCAATGTCTGGTCCCGGTAATATGGATGAAAATCTTTAGGAAAAATGGCATAGCTACCCCATCAACCCCCCCCCCCCCTACCCCAGCCCATTACCAGCCCCTTTGGGTCTTGTATGGATATTAAGGGGAGCCCCGCACACAAAATAAAAAAGGCCCTATATACTCTGAACAGCCGTATACAGGCGGTGCATACAAGACAGGGACTGTAGGTTTGTTCTTATGTAGAATCTGTTTGTAATTTTGAACAGCTGCATTGTTTATTTGTAGCTCCATGCCAAATTCCTTTTTTTTAGCTTTTTGGAAAACATAGGGAACGGTTATCACCCCTGTCACATTTTTTTTGCTGTCTGTGCCCCTGTTCAGAACATTTCACCTCACTTTGCGTCCCAATGACAACTGTTTTTGAAATGTGGTGTTTTTATTGAAACAAGGATTGGTGATAAAGCATCAGTAGAGAGGAGACACCTTTCTCCCATATTAATTCTTACAGGAGAGAATTTTCCTTCCAAGGGGTAGATTTCCTCTCACTTCCTGTTGTCTTCTTCCGTTTGCAAGTAGTAGTCGTTTGTAAGTTTGATGTTTGAAAGTAGGGACCTGCCGTATATACTCTGCAGAAATTGGCCCCTTAGGTGTTGGTGTTGGCACAACACTGTAAGCACTCACAGTTACTCTTGGTGGGTGCTGGAACGCCCTGCTGTCAACTATTATATCAGGAATTGTAATAACATATAATTGTTGATCAGTGGTAGTAAAAATTGGGCCTTTGATGGTGGTGCTGGTGCCACAACACTGTAAGGCCTGACAGTTACTCTTGGTGGGCGCAGCAATGGGCCCTGCTGTGAATTATTCGATCAATAATTATAATTGCATGCCCCTGTTGAACAGGGGCTGAAAAATTAGGCCTTTGGTGGTGGTGGTGGTGGTGATGGTGGTGCTGGTGCCACAACACTGTAAGGCCTGACAGTTACTCTTGGTGGGCGCAGCAATGGGCCCTGCTGTGAATTATTAGATCAATAATTATAATTGCATGCCCCTGTTGAATAGGGGCTGAAAAATTGGGCCTTTGGTGGTGGTGGTGGTGGTGGTGGTGATGGTGGTGCTGGTGCGACAACACTGTAAGGCCTGACAGTTACTCTTGGTGGGCGCAGCAATGGGCCCTGCTGTGAATTTTTCGATCAATAATTATAATTGCATGCCCCTGTTGAACAGGGGCTGAAAAATTGGGCCTTTGGTGGTGGTGGTGGTGGTGATGGTGGTGCTGGTGCCACAACACTGTAAGGCCTGACAGTTACTCTTGGTGGGCGCAGCAATGGGCCCTGCTGTGAATTATTAGATCAATAATTATAATTGCATGCCCCTGTTGAACAGGGGCTGAAAAATTAGGCCTTTGGTGGTGGTGGTGGTGGTGATGGTGGTGCTGGTGCCACAACACTGTAAGGCCTGACAGTTACTCTTGGTGGGCGCAGCAATGGGCCCTGCTGTGAATTATTAGATCAATAATTATAATTGCATGCCCCTGTTGAACAGGGGCTGAAAAATTGGGCCTTAGGCACTGGTGGCACAACACTGCAACCCCTCACAGATACTGTACTTGGAGCACAGCAATGAGGCCTGTTGCAAAGTATTGCATCCAAAATTTTAATTACACGCCCCTGTTAAACAGGGGCTGAAAAATTGGGCCTTAGCCACTGGTGGCGTCACCCATAAACCAAAATGATCTTCCAAGCTATCATCATTAATCGTATCATTGAGGAGGAGGAGGAGGATAGCCAGTCAACATAACAGCACAGGCACTCAGCATCAGCATCAGTCTTGAAGGGATGTGACATTTTAAAATCAATTAGTCTGTTATATCAGCATCAGGTGTGTGGTAGCTGGTGGTGATCCAAGACTGGTTCATCTTGATGAAAGTCAGTCGATCAACCGAGTCGGTGGACAGGCGCACCCTGTGATCCGTGACAAATCCTCCAGCAGCACTGAATGTGCGTTCTGAAAGAACGCTGGATGCAGGACAGGCCAGTAGCTCAATTGCATACTGTGCAAGCTCTGGCCAGTGATCCATCCTCAAGACCCAGTAAGCCAGAGGATTTTCGGTGGGGAAGGTGTCCAAGTCTGACCTTGCCCCTAGGTATTCCTGGACCATGTATATCAGACGCTGGCGATGGTTGCTGGAACCGATCATACTTTGGGGCTGCGGACTAAAGAATTGTCTGAACGCATCGGTCAGATGGCCACCTTCCCCACCGCTCCTTCTTTGACTGCCCGAAGCCTCAGCAACTCGTTGTCCAGGACCAGGAGTTTGTAACCTCCCAGTCTCTGGGAACGCGTTGCACAGACCTTTCTGCAAGGCCTCCCGGAGTTGTCTCATCCTCTGCTCCCTCTGCGACGGTAAGATAAGGTCCGCAACCTTACCCTTGTACCGTGGATCAAGATGAGTGGCCAGCCAGTAATGGTCCCTCTCCTTGATCCGAAGAATACGAGGATCCTTCCGCAGACTTTGCAGGATCAGGGAGGCCATGCAGCGTAGGTTAGCTGAGGCATTCAGTCCGGAGTCCTCTGGGTCACTAAGGACGACATGATCCGCAGCCACCTCCTCCCAGCCACGTACAAGTCCACTGGTTTCTTGGGACTGTAAATCATCCCTAAAAGACTGCTGCTGATGATGCTGAGTGCCAGCCTCCACCTCCATGCTGACACAATCCTCCTCCTCCTCCTCTTCCTGTGCGATGGGTGGGACAGAAGGAACACTGTCTGGGTAAAGGGGGCCTTGAGAGGCAAGGAAGTCCTCCTCTTCCTGCCTCTGTTCTGACTCAAGTGCCCTGTCCATTATTCCACGCAGCGTGTGCTCCAACAGGTGGACAAGAGGTACAGTGTCACTGATGCATGCACTGTCACTGCTCACCATCCTCGTGGCCTCCTCAAATGGTGCCAGGACAGTTCATGCATCCCTGATCATGCCCCACTGGCGTGGTGAAAAAAACCCGAGCTCCCCTGACCCTGTCCTGGTGCCGTAGTCGCACAGGTACTCATTGATGGCCCTCTGCTGCGTGTGCAGCCGCTGCAGCATGGCCAACGTTGAGTTCCACCTGGTGGGCATGTCACATATAAGGCGGTTCTTGGGCAGGTTCAACTCCTTTTGCAGCTCAGCCAGGCGAGCACTGGCATTATAAGATCTGCGGAAATGCACACAGACTTTCCTGGCCTGCCTCAGGACATCCTGTAAGCCCGGGTACCTGCCCAAGAACCGCTGCACCACCAGGTTAAGGACGTGAGCCATACAGGGCACATGGGTCAGTTGTCCCTGTCGGAGGGCGGAGAGGAGGTTGGTGCCATTGTCGCAAACCACCATTCCTGGCTTAAGCTGGCGTGGCGTCAACCACCTCTCGGCCTGCCCCTGCAGAGCAGACAGGACCTCTGCCCCAGTGTGGCTCCTGTCCCCCAAACACACCAGCGCAAGCACGGCATGGCATCTTTTTGCCTGCGTACTTGCGTAGCCCCTTGAACGCCTACGGAGCACCGCTGGTTCCGAGGACAAACCACAGGAAGAGGCCATGGAGGAAGAAGAAGAGGAGGGGGTGGAGGAGAGAGGTGTGTCACAACCAGTAGTAGCATTTTGGAGGCGTGGCGGTGGAACAACCTCCAACACTACTGCACCTTGTCCTGCATCCTTCCCAGCTGCCAAAAGAGTGACCCAATGGGCCGTGAAAGAAAGGTAACGTCCCTGTCCATGCCTGCTGGACCATGAGTCAGCGGTAATATGCACCTTACCGCTGACCGCCCTGTCCAGCGAGGCCAAGACATTGCCTTCCACATGCCTGTAGAGAGCCGGAATCGCCTTCCGTGCGAAAAAGTGGCGTTTGGGAACCTGCCACTGAGGAACCGCACATTGCACAAACTCACGGAAGGGGGCCGAGTCTACCAACTGAAAAGGCAGCAGTTGAAGCGCTAGCAATTTAGCCAAGCTAGCATTCAACCGCTGGGCATGTGGATGGCTGGGAGTGAACTTCTTTCGACGGTCCAGCAGCTGGGGCAGGGAAATTTGCCTGCTAGAATCGGACGTTGGTGTACTGCTAGCAGAGTGCCCGCAAGTACTTGGCTGTGACACACCTAATTCTACACCTTCATTCCTCTCAGTGCAGGTTTCAGAGAGGACTGAAGGTATAGTGGGGTTGGAGATCCCAGCTGATGCGGTGCAAGGAGAGGTACGCTTTGTTCTTTGGTGTGGGTCTTTAAGGTAGGCTTGCCAACGAGCTGCATGGCAGGTCAACATATGTCTGGTCAAGCATGTGGTGCCCAAGCGGCTGATGTTTTGGCCACGCGATATACGCTTGAGCCATATGTTGCAAACAGCAGCTGTGCGATCTGATGCACTCGCCTCAAAAAAGGCCCACACCAAAGAACTTTTTGAATAACGGGCATAGGCAGCGCCCTGCACAGGCGGAGCTCTGCGGTGTGATTCCGTCTGTGTGCTGCCCTTACGCTGGCCACCCAAGGGCATCCTGCCTCGTTGGAGATGTGCCTCCTCCTCATCCTCCTCCTCCTCCTCTCATCTATTAGGCACCCATGTGGAGTCAGTGACCTCATCATCCCCTCCCTCCTCATCACTGGAGCCAATCTGGCAGTATGCTGCAGCTGCTTAAACATGACTGCCAGATTGGTGTCCTTCTTGAGCAACCCCTCTCTCTGCTCTCACGCTACTGCCTTCCTCTAGCTGGGTATCATCATCAGACCCTTCGAAACGCTGGGCATCCTCCTGGAGCATGTACCCAACACTGTGCTCAAACAGTTCGGGGGACTCCTCAGGAGGAGGACATGGTGGGTCTAGGGAAGGAGTGACTGATGATGACATTGATACCAGGGAAGAGGACGCTTTGGCAGATGCTTTGCCAGTACCCTGAGCCTGGGTGAGAGAGGATGAGGAGGATGAGGAGGGCTTGGTCATCCACTCTACCAAGTCTTCGGCATGATGTGGCTCAACATGTCCAGCTGCCGAAAAGAAGGACAAGCGTGTCCCATGGCCATGTGCTGATGACAATGCACCGCGTCCACGACCAGCACTGTTGCCCCCAGACACAGAGCCTGCTTGCCCTCTTTTATTGGCTCCTGACTGTCTGTCTCTCCTTGTTTGCCTTCCAGACATTCTAATGGCCTGCAGGGAGATGGGAAAACCAGCAATAAGGGGTAGCTTCAGGTGTATACTGTGCAGGAGGCTTAGCAACAATGACACTGACACTGTCCCCTGCCTATCCTTCTCTCTCCCTGCACACAAGGTTTAGCAAAGAATAGGACACTGACACTGTCGACTGCCTATCCTTGTCTGTCCCTACACACAAGGTTTAGCAATATGGTTCAGCACACTAGGTTTAGCAAAGAATATGACACTGACACTCTCCCTGCCTATCCTTGTCTGTCCCTACAAACAAGGTTTAGCAAAGAATATGACACTGACACTCTGCCTACCTATCCTTGTCTGTTCCTACACACAAGGTTTAGCAATATGGTTCAGCACACAAGGTTTAGCAAAGAATATGACACTGACACTCTCCCTGCCGATCCTTGTCTGTCCCTACACACAAGGTTTAGCAATATGGTTCAGCACACAAGGTTTAGCAAAGAATATGACACTGACACTCTCCCTGCCTATCCTTCTCTGTCCCTACAAACAAGGTTTAGCAAAGAATATGACACTGACACTCTGCCTACCTATCCTTGTCTGTCCCTACACACAAGGTTTAGCAATATGGTTCAGCACACAAGGTTTAGCAAAGAATATGACACTGACACTCTCCCTGCCGATCCTTGTCTGTCCCTACACACAAGGTTTAGCAATATGGTTCAGCACACAAGGTTTAGCAAAGAATATGACACTGACACTCTCCCTGCCAATCCTTCTCTGTCCCTACAAACAAGGTTTAGCAAAGAATATGACACTGACACTCTGCCTACCTATCCTTGTCTGTCCCTATACACAAGGTTTAGCAATATGGTTCAGCACACAAGGTTTAGCAAAGAATATGACACTGACACTCTCCCTGCCGATCCTTGTCTGTCCCTACACACAAGGTTTAGCAATATGGTTCAGCACACAAGGTTTAGCAAAGAATATGACACTGACACTCTCCCTGCCTATCCTTCTCTGTCCCTACAAACAAGGTTTAGCAAAGAATATGACACTGACACTCTGCCTACCTATCCTTGTCTGTCCCTACACACAAGGTTTAGCAATATGGTTCAGCACACAAGGTTTAGCAAAGAATATGACACTGACACTCTCCCTGCCAATCCTTGTCTTTCCCAGCACACAAGGTTTAGCAAAGAATATGACACTGACACTCTCCCTGCCGATCCTTGTCTGTCCCTACACATAAGGTTTAGCAAAGAATATGACACTGACACTCTCCCTACCTATCCTTCTCTGTCCCTACACACAAGTTTGAGGTACAAATAGCACTGACACTGTCCCTGCCTATGTAACTCTTTCCCTGCGCCGGAACACACTACACGAGGCCGCCGCGCTGGTGTCCTGCCTGTGGCCAATCATTGCTCTCCTCGCTGCCGGCGCTGTGATTGGCCAAGCATGCAGGGTCACAGTGGCGCAGTGTATTGTGGGCCGTTCGCGTCACTCGAATTTGGCGCGAACGGCCCAAATCGTTCGTTGTTCGCCGAACGCGCGAACAGCCGATGTTCGAGTCGAACCTATGTTCGACTCGAACACCGAGCTCATCCCTAGGGACAATCATAAGAGCGATGAGGAGGCAGCTGATCTTCATTCTTTTTATCACAAACGTTGCGAAACTCAAGATATTGTGGAGGTAGCTTGTCGTATGGCTTGGTAGTTGCCAAAACTGCTTGTAAATCTTGTGTTGGTGGAGGGCTTATTTGATAAGATTCTTTGCAATGTCTTTTGCAATGGTCAGATGTAAAGCTTAAAGAACGTGTTTCCCAGTTGATGGAGGGATTATGGATAGAGATCCAAGGGATGCCCAGGATAATAGGGAACTTGGGTGATGTGATCAGCTCAAAGCTGATAGTCTCCTGATGGTTAGTCTCGATTAGGAGTTTAAGCGGGGTGGTCTCGTGGGTAACTGGACCTGAAGACAAAGGTGAGCCATCCACAGTTTCCATATCAATAGGGGCAAGCTTATTTCTTATTTGAAGGTTATTACTTTGGGCAAATTCGATGCCAATGAAGTTTCCCCCGGCCCCTGAGTCCAGCATAGCAGCGCAAGATATTTCATTGCTTTCCACAAAAAGCCTTATTGGGATGACAAAGTGAGTTGATAAAGAATTAACTTTATTTGCTTCCTGAATCATAGGAGAGACAGACTGAGAAATTGAGTTTATTTGCTCAGATACTGTAACATCCATTGCTGCAATTGTTCTTTTAAATTTATTGGGACAATTAACTGCATAAAGTCCAGAGTCTCCACAATAAAGACACAAGTTCTCTGAACGTCGTCTTTCTATCTCCTGAGTGGTAATAGATCTTTTAATAGCATCCACCTGCATTGGTTCAGGAGTGTCAGAATCAGGAAAAACTCTTGGACCCTTAGGAGGATACTGAGTAGTAGAAAAACGCATGCCACCATTACTGACTAGGAATTTCCATTCTCTCCTTTCTCCTTTCAGTAAGTCTCTGATCAATTCGAATACATAATTTAATAAAAGCCTCAAGGTCGTCAGGACTTTCTACTCTGGCAAGCTCATCTTTTACTTGCTCTGAGAGTCCTTGACGGAACTGACTTTTTTGTGATGCTGGATTCCAATTGGTATCTGAGATCCAACGTCGGAATTCAGTTGTGTACTCTGCAACAGAGCGTCTACCCTGCCGTAAATTGTGCAATTTTGCCTCAGCAGTAGCACAGCGGTTAGGATCATCGAAAACTTGGTTCATCGCAGCCACAAAAGAATCTAAATCATCCAGGACGACATCTTCTTTCTCCACATAAGGGGAGGCCCAGGCTAAAGCTTCCTCAGTCAGGAGGTTGATAATAAACAGCACCTTTTTCCTGTCAGAAGTAAATGCAGCAGGTTGCATCTGAAAGTATATACGACATTGATTAAGGAACCCTCTATAATGGCGGCGGTCTCCATTAAACTTAAGTGGTAGGGGCATTCGTGCATTGGTATCTGTAACGCCGAGCGCTCCGGGTGTCCCATCCATCCCGGAGCGCCCGCGGCGTCTGTCTCCCTGCAGCGCTCCGGTCGGCTCCTCTGACCGTGAGCGCTGCTCTGATGCTGGCGGGGATGCGATCCTTGCGGTGGCACCTGTCCACCCGCGGATCGCATCCCATTCTGCTCACCGGCCTCCTCCTCCTGCTCCGTCCCGGCGCGCGCGGTCCCGCTGCTCTCTAGGGCGCGCACGCGCCGGTCTTCTTAAATTTAAAGGGCCAGTGCACCATTGATTGGTGCCTGGTCCAATTACTGTGTCACACTCCAAAACACTTAAAAACCCACTCCCCCTTCCTGTCCTTGCCGGATCTTGTTGCCTTAGTGCCCTGAGAAAGCGTTTTGTACTTGCCGTTCCAGTGTATCTGACCTTCTGCCGTTGCCCCTGACTACGTACCATTGCCGCCTGCCCTGACCTTCCGCTACGTCTGACCTTGCCTCTGCCTAGTCCCAGTGTACCGTGCCTATCTCAGCTGCCAGAGAAGTCGAGCCGCTACTGGGGGACACGACCTGGTTGCTACCGCCGCAGCAAGTCCATCCCGCCTTGCGGCGGGCTCTGGTGAAAACCGGTAGCTACTTAGAACCGGTCCTCCAGTGCGACCCGTGCCTTCGCCTCTCTGGCACAGAGGATCCACCTCCTGTGTCCTCACTAGCCGCCAGTCCGGGCCCTGACAGTAGATCCGGCCATGGATCCCGCTGAGGTACCGCTGCCAAATCTCGCTGACCTCACTACCGTGGTTGCCCAGCAGTCGCAACAGATCGCACAACAAGGACAGCAGCTGTCGCAGTTGACCGCCATGGTCCAGCAGCTTCTGCCGCTGCAGCCTCCAGCATCTTCCCCTCTCCGAGCTGCCGCTACTACCTCGAGAATTCGCCTGTCTCTTCCGGAGAAATTTGACGGGGATTCTAGGATGTGCCGGGGATTCTTGTCCCAATGTTCCCTGCATCTTGAGATGATGTCTGACCAGTTTTCCACAGAACGGTCTAAAGTGGCATTCGTGGTCTCTCTGTTGTCTGGAAAGGCCTTGACCTGGGCCACGCCACTCTGGGACCGCAACAACCCTGCTACAGCCACCGTTCAGTCCTTCTTTGCTGAGGTTCGCAGCGTTTTTGAGGAACCAGCCCGAGCCTCATCCGCTGAAACCGCCCTGCTTAACCTTGTCCAAGGAAACTCTTCTGTGGGCGAATATGCCATACAGTTCCGCACACTGGCCTCAGAGTTAGCTTGGAATAATGAGGCTCTCTGCGCGACCTTCAAGAAGTGTTTATCCGGCCACATCAAGGATTGTCTGGCCGCACGAGAGATACCCTCTTCCTTGACGGAACTCATCCATTTAGCTACCCGCATCGATATGCGTTACGTCGAAAGACGCCAAGAGCTTCGCCAGGAGAAAGATCTTGTTCGCACCAGGCGTTATCCGCGCCTGGCTCCTCTCTTTCTGAATCCAATGCATCCTGTTACCGTGCCTCCCGCCGAGGAGGCCATGCAAGTGGACCGGTCTTGCCTGACCCTACAAGAGAGGTCTCACCGTAGGAACGAGAACTTATGCCTTTATTGTGCGAGCTCTGATCACTTCCTAAAAGACTGCCCTATTCGTCCTCCGCGTCAGGGAAACGCCCGCACCTAGTGAACGTGGGAGAGGCGTTACTGGGTGTGAATTCTTCCTCTCCACGTCTGACTATTCCTGTGCGGATTTCTCCTTCTGCTGGCTCCCTCTTCCCTGCGGTGGCCTTCCTGGACTCTGGTTCTGCAGGAAACTTTATTGAAGCCTCTTTCATCAACAGGTTCAACATTCCTATTACCCGTCTCATCAAACCCTTCTTCATTTCCTCTGTAAATGGAGAGAATTTGGATTGTACCGTGCGTTACCGCACGAACCCCTGCTCATGTCCGTTGGTGTTCTTCACCAAGAAAAGATTGAATTCTTTGTTTTGCCGAACTGTACTTCTGACATCCTTCTTGGCCTACCCTGGCTCCAGCGTCACACTCCTACCCTCGACTGGACCACTGGGGACATCAAATCCTGGGGTGACTCCTGTCACAAGCATTGCCTTAAGTCTGTACCGACCTGTCAAGTCCCCATCACTACTCCTTTGCCTGGCCTTCCAAAGGCCTATCAGGACTTTTCTGATGTCTTTTGCAAAAAACAGGCGGAGGTCTTACCACCACATAGACCCTACGACTGCCCCATTGACTTGCTCCCAGGTACTACACCACCCCGTGGCAGAATTTACCCTCTCTCCTCTCCTGAAACCAAGGCTATGACTGAATACATTCAGGAGAACCTCAAGAGAGGTTTTATTAGGAAATCATCTTCTCCAGCCGGAGCGGGCTTCTTCTTCGTGGCCAAGAAGGACGGATCTCTACGCCCTTGCATAGACTATCGTGGTCTCAATAAAATCACTATTAAAAACCGCTACCCTCTGCCTCTCATCTCGGAGCTCTTTGACCGTCTGCGCGGAGCAAAAGTTTTTTCTAAATTGGACCTCAGGGGCGCTTATAACCTCATCAGAATCCGTAAGGGAGATGAATGGAAAACCGCATTTAACACCAGAGACGGTCACTTCGAATATCTCGTCATGCCGTTCGGACTTTGCAACGCCCCTGCAGTCTTTCAAGATTTTGTCAACGAAATCTTCCGGGACCTACTGTATACCTGTGTGGTTGTCTATCTTGACGACATCCTAATCTTCTCTGCCAACCTTAAGGAACATCGGCTCCATGTCTGTCAAGTGCTCCAGCGCCTCCGCGTAAATCATCTTTACGCTAAATTTGAAAAATGCCTTTTTGAGTGCAGCAGTCTTCCTTTCCTAGGATATCTGGTCTCTGGACAAGGTCTTCAAATGGACCCTGACAAACTCTCCGCAGTCTTGGGTTGGCCACGCCCCTCTGGACTTCGTGCTATCCAACGCTTCCTTGGTTTCGCCAACTACTATCGTCAGTTCATACCCCACTTCTCCACCATCGTTGCTCCTATAGGGGCACTGACCAAAAAAGACGCGAATCCTAGGTCCTGGCCGCCTCAAGCGGAGGAAGCTTTTACTCGCCTTAAGACCGCCTTCTCCTCTGCACCTGTCCTGTCTCGGCCAGATCCTCTAAAGCCGTTCTTCCTTGAAGTCGACGCCTCCTCGGTAGGAGCCGGAGCTGTGCTTCTTCAAAAAAACGCTAAAGGGAAAAACGTCACTTGTGGTTTTTTCTCTAAAACTTTCTCCCCTCCGGAAAAAAACTATTCCATAGGTGACCGTGAACTGTTGGCCATCAAGTTGGCATTAGAAGAGTGGAGACATCTCCTGGAAGGATCCCTTCACCCTATCTCCATCTACACTGACCATAAAAATTTGTCTTACCTTCAGTCCGCTCAGCGCCTAAATCCTCGCAAGGCCAGGTGGTCATTGTTCTTTGCCCGCTTCAACTTCCAGATCCATTTTCGGCCCGCAGACAAAAATGTCAGGGCTGATGCTTTGTCCCGTCTCTCCGATACCTCGGAAACCGAGACTCCTCCTCAACACATCATACCCCCTGAGTGTCTGATTTCCTCTGCTCCCGCTTCTCTCGTGCCAATTCCTCCAGGAAAGACTTTCGTTCCTCCACGCCTTCGGCTTAAGATACTCAAGTGGGGCCATTCCTCCCATCTAGCCGGTCACGCTGGGATCAAAAAATCCATACAATTGATTGCCAGACACTATTGGTGGCCTACCCAGGAGGAAGATGTGGCTGACTTTGTACGGGCCTGCACTATCTGTGCACGTGACAAGACGCCTCGCCAGAAGCCTGCAGGTCTTCTCCTTCCCCTACCTGTGCCTGAACAACCATGGTCCCACATCGCCATGGATTTCATCACGGACCTCCCTTTGTCTCGTAGTAACACTGTCATCTGGGTGGTTGTTGACCGCTTTTCTAAAATGGCTCATTTTGTCCCGCTCCCTGGTCTGCCTACTGCACCTCAGTTGGCGAAGCATTTTTTTCTTCAAATTTTCTGCCTCCATGGGCTGCCCTCACATATCGTCTCGGATAGAGGTGTTCAATTCATCTCAAAATTTTGGAGAGCTCTCTGTACTCAACTAAAAATTAAGTTGAATTTTTCTTCCGCTTATCACCCGCAGTCCAATGGACAGGTGGAGAGAGTTAACCAGGTCCTTGGCGACTACCTACGACATTTTGTCTCCGCCCGTCAAGACGATTGGGTCGACCTATTGCCCTGGGCAGAATTCTCATACAATTTCAAGAACTCTGAATCTTCCTCCAAGTCGCCTTTCTTTGTGGTCTACGGCCGTCACCCATTGCCCCCCTCCCCATTCCCACGTCTTCTGGAGTTCCGGCCGTGGATGAATTTACTCAGGACTTTGCCTCTATCTGGAAAGAGACTCAAAAGTCGCTCTCACTGGCCTCTGCCCGCATGAAGAGACATGCAGATAAAAAAAGAAGAATCCCTCCTGTCTATACCCCTGGTGACAAAGTGTGGCTCTCCTCCAAATATATTCGGTTTCGGGTACCTAGCTACAAGCTGGGCCCTCGTTACCTCGGGCCATTTAAAATCAAAAACCAAATCAATTCTGTTTCTTACAAGCTCCACCTTCCTCCTTCTCTTCGTATTCCCAACTCTTTTCATGTGTCTCTTCTTAAATCCCTCATTCTTAACCGATTTTCCCCTAAGGTCACTGCTCCTGCTCCTGTCTCTGGTTCTTCTGATGTCTTCTCGGTGAAAGAGATCCTCGCCTCCAAGGTCATCCGAGGTAAAAGATGTTTTTTAGTGGATTGGGAGAACTGTGGTCCTGAGGAAAGGTCCTGGGAACCTGAGGCCAACATTTTAGATAAAGAGCTCATCCGAAGATTCTTGGGTTCCAAGAAGAGGGGGAGACCTAAGGGGGGGGTACTGTAACGCCGAGCGCTCCGGGTGTCCCATCCATCCCGGAACGCCCGCGGCGTCTGTCTCCCTGCAGCGCTCCGGTC
The DNA here is from genome assembly GCA_029206835.1 of Rana muscosa. Taxonomy (NCBI): domain Eukaryota; kingdom Metazoa; phylum Chordata; class Amphibia; order Anura; family Ranidae; genus Rana; species Rana muscosa. Next base: position 146,908,741 of record CM055126.1, on the reverse strand, counting down.
GGCTCCTCTGACCGTGAGCGCTGCTCTGATGCTGGCGGGGATGCGATCCTTGCGGCGGCACCTGTCCGCCCGCGGATCGCATCCCATTCTGCTCACCGGCCTCCTCCTCCTGCTCCGTCCCGGCGCGCGCGGTCCCGCTGCTCTCTAGGGCGCGCGCGCGCCGGTCTTCTTAAATTTAAAGGGCCAGTGCACCATTGATTGGTGCCTGGTCCAATTACTGTGTCACACTCCAAAACACTTAAAAACCCACTCCCCCTTTCTGTCCTTGCCGGATCTTGTTGCCTTAGTGCCCTGAGAAAGCGTTTTGGACTTGCCGTTCCAGTGTATCTGACCTTCTGCCGTTGCCCCTGACTACGTACCATTGCCGCCTGCCCTGACCTTCCGCTACGTCTGACCTTGCCTCTGCCTAGTCCCAGTGTACCGTGCCTATCTCAGCTGCCAGAGAAGTCGAGCCACTACTGGGGGACACGACCTGGTTGCTACCGCCGCAGCAAGTCCATCCTGCCTTGCGGCGGGCTCTGGTGAAAACCGGTAGCTACTTAGAACCGGTCCTCCAGTGCGACCCGTGCTTTCGCCTCTCTGGCACAGAGGATCCACCTCCTGTGTCCTCACTAGCCGTCAGTCCGGGCCCTGACAGTATCTACGGCAGCGGCATCTAGGGCACGAAAATCCCGCAATTGTTTATTCAGATCAAGGATTTCCTCTTGTAGTGCTTTCACTTCAATCTGTAACTCAGAAAAAATTTCCTGGTAGTTAACACCAACTCAGCGATTTGCACCCTGAGAGGAGCTACAGCAGCTGCTACAACGGCCTCCATGTTTTGGGCCAGAATATTCTGTCACGGTCTGGAGTCAGGCTCAGAGGCCAGTAGCTATAGCAGCTGAGCAGGTATTCACACAGGTCACCCTGGCTGATGACACGGGTTCACCTGAGGTGCGGGGTCTAAGCATTGACCGGTATTCACCAGGGCTCCTAAAGGTGGAGATGGGCTTCGCTGCGCGTCAGTGCCAGGTCGCGGTCCTCAGATTAGCCCCACCAGGGGGTGAGCAAGCCGGGGTCCAGAAACAGATAATACAGGTAGGGATCAAGCAGAGGCGTAGTCGGGGATGAGCCAAAAGTCGGTAACAGATAGTTGCAGGTTGGGATTCAGCAGAAGCGTAGTCGGGGACGAGACAAAAGTTGGTAGTGAGTGGTAGCAAAGATGCGGTCAGCAGCAGTAGACAGGAGCAAGATATTGGCTGGTGAAGACACAATATTCTGGCAACCAGGAAGTGCAGGGACATGGCTTAAATCAGGAAGTTCCTGGGAGGAGCAAAGGGTTCAAGGTTCAAGGCAAACAAGATTCAAGACAAGAAAGATCATTCAAGGAATTGTCTAATGAACTATCCAAGGAGCTGTCCAGCATTCCAGGTGGCTCAGCAAGTAGACTCACCACCAGACACACCAGAGGTCCCAGGTTCAAGCCCAGGTTCTAACAGTTACCCAGGAGACTGTCCCTCTGCTTATCACCACTCCTGATGGCCATCAGGAATTCATACGCTTTGACGCTCTAAGCTCGCCTATGTCTCCAGTTATCCTAGGAATTCCATGGCTCCAAGCCCACAATCCTCAGATCAATTTGATCAAGAAGGAGGTCCTGTTCACCTCTCCCTATTGCCAGCAGCATTGCTTTATTCCTGAACCCAGAGACATTACCAGTTGCTTGACAGTCCACCCTGTATCTACCACTAACCAGAATATACCCCAGGCATACCAAGAATTTCTGGATGTCTTTGATAAGAAAAAAGCTGACGTCCTACCACCACATCGGCCATATGACTGTCCAATAGAATTACTTCCAGGGGCCGAGATTCCATTTGGACGAATATTCCCTCTCTCTGAAATGGAGTTAGGAACTCTGCGACAATATATCGATGAAAATTTGGCTAAGGGCTTCATCCGAGCTTCCTCCTCTCCTGCCGGTGCCGGCATCTTTTTTGTCGAGAAGAAAGACAAGTCTTTAAGACCATGCGTGGATTATAGGGAGCTAAATAAAATCACAATAAAGAACCGCTACCCACTGCCATTAGTTCCTGAACTTTTCCAGAGATTCCGTACGGCCCAAGTATTTACCAAGCTCGACCTCCGGGGTGCCTATAACCTTGTTCGGATCCGTGAGGGCGATGAATGGAAGACAGCATTCAGAACGAGATTCGGACACTTTGAGTATCTTGTAATGCCCTTTGGGCTCTGTAACGCCCCGGCAACGTTTCAGCACTTCGTCAACGATATTTTCCGGGAATATCTTGACTACTTCGTCATCATCTATCTGGATGACATTCTCATATTTTCGGATACTCTGGAGCTCCACCGGACCCATGTAAAAACAGTGCTGCTCACACTAAGAAAACATGGACTTTACGTGAAAGCGGAAAAGTGTGACTTTGAGAAGAAGTCAATACAATTCCTAGGACTGATCATCTCCACGGGCGGTGTAGCTATGGAACCACAGAAAGTGCAGGCAATCCTGGATTGGCCAACTCCATCAGATAAGAAAGGGGTGCAAAGGTTTGTGGGCTTTGCAAACTTCTATAGGAGGTTTATAAGAAACTTCTCCTCCATCATCTCACCCATTACCCAGTTGACCCGCTTACATATCCGTTTCCAGTGGTCCTCCGAAGCCCAAACTGCTTTCGAGAGACTAAAGTTATTATTTACCTCTGCACCAATCCTTCAACACCCTGAGCCTGCCCTGCCATACATCTTGGAGGTCGATGCCTCAGAAGTAGCCACAGGGGCAGTCCTTTCACAACGCCAGGGACCCAAGTCCTTGCTTCACCCCGTGGCCTTCTCCTCGCGGAAAATGAGCCAGCCCGAGAGGAACTATGATGTAGGTGACCGCGAGCTCTTGGCCATTAAAACAGCCTTAGAGGAGTGGAGATACCTTCTTGAGGGGTCTGCTCACCCCATAATGATATTTACAGATCATCGGAACCTCGAATACCTCCGTACTGCCAAACGCCTGAGACCCCGTCAAGCCCGCTGGGCTCTGTTCTTTTCGAGGTTCAACTTCCACATCACCTACCGTCCCGGCTCCAAGAACGAAAAGGCCGATGCCTTATCTCGAATGTTCCCCGATACTCCGGAGGAGACAATATCTAGTACAATCCTGTCACCTCAGAACTTTCTTCTGATCCAACCCGATCTAAGCTCTTCTCTTGAACAGGCTTCTCTCCAATGCCAGGAACCAGAAGCATCCTCTCTAAGAAACCAGGGAGGGTACCTCTGGCATCAGGACAAGATCTTCGTTCCGCAACAAACCCAAATACAGGTACTGAAGACCTTGCATGACCACTAACTCGCTGGCCACTTCGGAGTGCGGAAAACTACGGATCTTATCCAACGATTCTTCTGGTGGCCTACCTTGAAATCTGATTGCAGGGAGTTTGTTAGCTCCTGCACTACCTGCCAGCGAAATAAAGGGTCCAACGTCAAGTCGTGGGGTCTGTTACGTCCTCTGCCAGTACCAGAACAACCATGGAGAAATATATCTATGGACTTTATAGTAGAGCTGCCCCCATCCAAAGAATCTACAACAATCCTGATAGTTGTGGACCGTCTATCCAAAATGGCGCACTTCTTGCCCATGGCAGGAACTCCTTCTGCTGCAGAAACAGCAAAAATTTTCATAAGGGAGATAGTCAGGCTCCATGGCCTTCCTGACAGCATTGTGTCTGATAGAGGGGTACAATTCACCTCCCGGTTCTGGAGAGAGCTCTGCAAAGCATTATCAATCAAGGTGTGCCTGTCCTCAGCCTATCACCCCCAAAGCAGTGGTCAAACTCAAAGGACCAACCAGACCTTAGAACAATATTTGCGTTGCTTCTGCTCCTTCTCCCAGGACGACTGGATCTCTCTACTCCCTTGTGCGGAGTTTGCTTACAACAATGCAGTACACTCAACCACCAATCAATCTCCGTTTTGGGCCAACTACAGTTTCCATCCTTCATTTCTACATAATGTCATTCCGGAAGCCTCAGTTCCAGCAGTTCAAGACAGGATAAGTTCCATTCAGGCTAATTATCAAACCCTCCGGCTAACCATGCAGAAAGCGCAAGAGGACTACAAGAAACAATATGACAAGAGGAGGGGAGAGAGTCCTAGCTTTGAGGTTGGAGATAAGGTCTGGCTCTCTTCAGCAAATCTCAGGCTCCCTTGCCCCTCCCGGAAATTGGGTCCAAGATTTATCGGTCCATTTGAAATTAAACGAAAAATCAACCCAGTAGCTTTTGAACTGTTACTACCAAGTTCGTATAAAGTGCATCCTGTGTTTCACGTATCTCTTCTTAAATTTGTTGTCTTTAGTCCTTTTCCAGGAAGAGAAGAAGACCCTCCGCCTCCAGTCTCAGTGGGAGATGAAACCGATATTGAGGTAGAATCCATCCTGGACTGTCGCAAGAGAGGTAGGACTATTCAATTTCTTAATAAATGGAAGGGTTATCCAGCAGAAGAGAATTCTTGGGAACCTGCAGGCAACATACATGCTCCTAGACTTCTCCAGAGATTCCATGCCAGATACCCTGAAAGATGGGCCCGGTTTGGCACCCGGAGGCTGCCCCTTGGGGGGGGCACTGTCAGGGAACCAACAGCAGGTGAAGGACTTTAGGACCCAGCATCTCTGGCAGGAGAAGGACTTTAGGACCCAGCATCTCTGGCAGGAGAAGGACTTTAGGACCCAGTATCTCTACAAGCAGGTCACATGGGCCTATATAAGGAAGTCTGCTAGTGTCTGCCTTTGCTGGATTATCGTCAGCTTCTCCTGTGTTCCTGTGTCTTGCATCTCCTACCTGTCTGCTCTCCTGTGTACCAAACCCGGCTTGCCTGACCTGCTCCTGTTGACTTCCTGGCGTATACCTGACCCCGGCCTGGCTAACGGACTCCGCTTACCTTGTCTTCTGTGCTAAGACTCAGCTCTGCTGTGTTCTCGGACTGTCTTGCTGTGTTTGACCCCCTGGCCTGGCTTCTGACTCTGCTATCGGAACATTCCACTGGTCCTTACCCTTTGGACCTCCTAAGCACACCTGCTGTCCTGCAGTCTGCCTGTCCTACCAAGTTCCTGGCAACCAGCACTACCTACCAGGCAACCCATGCTTCTGTGGGCACCACACCCCCTGTGTCATCTTCAGGGCTGTGCTGCACTCGGCTGCAAGGGGCGTCATCTCTGCTACTCTGCCTCACATCAGAGACTTGACAGAAGGACAACTAGCTTTTTGTCTACTAGCAATCAAATGAGACATGATATCAAACCATTTTTTTACTTGTGCTACCGAGGGGGTGGTATATTTACTACAATGTCCCTGTGGATTACAATACATAGGTAGGACTAAGCGCCCCCTACAGGTCAGATTAAACAAACACATCACAAACTTTAAATCTGGCTTTAAAAATCACTCTTTATCCAAACATTATAGATTGGTGCACAAACGTGATCCTTCGAACACCTTGTTTTTAGGCATTGACAAATTTAGCCCCAAATGGAGGGGTAGCTCCCTTGTTAGGGACATTTCTAGACTTGAAATGTCTTGGATTTTTAGGGCTAGGACTTATATACCTTATGGGTTAAATATTGACGTGGATGTGAACGCGTTCATAGACAATTCTTGATTGTGTGAACTTGTTTTGAGTTATGCATGTGATTCCCATATAGCAAGGTTTTTGTCTTTTAGCTATCCGTGGGATACCTTCACTATGCCCTATGTGATGGGTACTTTTATTTATAATTATTATTTATTTATCATTTTTACTATAATTTTTATTTTAATTTATCATTACATGTAATATGGTTTATGATTGGTATAACTACATACATATATTAATCCTCTAGATTCAACCTAATAAGTATTCTCATAATCCATTTAAAGTGCTATCACTCACATATAGTATGGATCGCTGGTCTTTGACTGGTGTACCCATGGTTCTTTGTCACACACAGCATAGATTATGGGATTCACGAATCATAACTGTGGGGATTATCTTCCACATAATACTATACACAGATAAGAAAATATTTTTCTAAAATATTTTTCACTATATTAAAATATTGGTATAACTATTAAGATTTATTTAGTTTCAATTTACACATTATATAATATATTCCACTTTTGGAACTTCTATGAGTCTCCACCATTGAATACTCATATAGATAAAATGCTGTTGTTATTTTTGCACTTTTATGATGGTGTAATATATAATAATTGTTTATTCGTAAAATAAGGTATATATATACCCATTCAATGGTATTTTGTGCACATTCATATTGTGTGTGTCAATACCTATTGTTATAGTTAATATTTTTTAGGTCACCTAATTATACATTTAGAATTTATTCGGAGGGAAGATAATTAATTCATCTCCCCTTTTTTTTCCTTTTTTTTTCCCCACCTCCTTTTTTTCCCCTTTTCCTTTTTTCTTTTTATTTATTTTTCTTTTTTTGGTACGCCCCACCCACCTTTTGGTGAGTGGTGCACACTTTTTGTCCTCTGATACAACTCTATCTAGTCTCTATATCTATTGTTTCTCAGTATATGGGAGACTGATAGGATTTATTTAAGTTTTTTGCCATTTACCAATATCGCCGCTCTTGATTCACATGCATGACTCAGATCGAGGTTAAATGTAATCATTTCCTTTGGTTTTTGCATTTCCTGTGTATTTTTAGGAGGTACTGGCAATGATAGGATAATTTCATTGATATTGACGCGGCTTTCCATCATTCAAGATGGTGGCTGCGTACTCATGTTCGAGCCTCATAGCGAGGCATGTTTTTAAAAATTGTGGTGATTCAGCTCGCTACCCGTCCCTTATTGACAATGTCTAAGATGACGAAACGCGTCTAAGGGGGTACGTGCTGATGTCACCACGCTCATAGGACGGGAGTTTGCTTTCTAGCCGGCCGGCTTTTACACATGTCCTTTTATTTGTTCGCTGATATTACGGTGGTAACGATGAATTCTGACCTACGCTGATTTGTGTTGTATATCATTGTTTGCAATCTGGTAAGCAGACATCATATTGGGTGGCGGTGCACTTCCGGGTGGATTTGCATGACATTTCTACACTCTTCAATATCTCCCCTTTCTCTCTTCTTTTGTATTTCTGGTAAGGAGACTATATGTGCGGTAAGGGTTCACTAATATGGGAATCACTCACTGGTGGTGTATTGTCTCCCCTACCCTACATCATTATTCCCTGTTAGGGAGATTCTTTGTGGCAGGATTACACTATGTTTTTTTGCCTTTTTGTTTTTTCAATACATGCAATTTTTGGAACATTTACCCCATACTGCGGAGTACCCTTCTATTGTCGTGACTCAACACTATTGGAGAAACTTATTTGAAGTGCATCTAAAGGCCTAGGCTGAGTTATAGCTATCCGTTCAATTTGGCTTATCTTCTGGTAAGCATACATCTTTACCAGTTCATAGGATCTACGTTTAGTGTTTCAATCTGACACTAGCCCTTTAAGCATTTCCATTTGGACTTTTTCACTATCCAGATAATAGAATTTTGGACTCATAGCGCAACTTTTCCTCTTTTATTACTTTTTGTGTTTATCTCATTATTGTTGCTGCTGGCAAGGGTCTATTTTTTAGTTATATTCTCGTCAATTGATAATATATTGTTCTCCTTGTATTTACACACAATAAGCGCGGTTTTGTTTTTTAATATGTAATCTTGAATGCCTTTTTCTATATCTTGTCGGTATTTAGGGATCGCTAGCAAGCTGTCATTTATGTACCATGTACGCAGATTTGGTTTTGGAATAAGAGAAGAAAAGGAAGTCAGTACTGCATTGTGGTCAGACCATGCACAAGGGATGATTTGTGAATTGAGTATTAGTGGAGAAGAATTGATATTTACTAATAAATGGTCTATTCGAGAAAATTGTTTATGGGGAGTAGTGAGTATATTGTTTTTTCCTAGGATGTTGTTTACGCCATGTATCAATAAGGGAATGTTGGTTTAAAAGTTGTTGGTATTTAGGGCAGTGAATAGTTGCGGGTGTTGGGGATTTGTCTAAAATTTGGTATATTACCTGGTTAGAATCTCCGCATATTATAAGAGTACCCTTTTTGTGAGAGTCTATTACACTGAATAAGTGAGAGAGAAAAGATAATGGATTTTTGTTGGGGGCATAATATGACACAACCGTGATTTCGTTGTCAAGTAATAAACCATTTAGTATTATATAGCGACCTTCTGGGTCATTAATCTCTGAGTGTAGGGTAAAAGGTGTAGTGTGGTGGAAAGCAATCAAAACTCCTCTCTGTTTGGGGGAGGCTGAGGCTTTGTATACTTGAGGATATTGGCGGCTGCAAAACTTAGGGGAGGATTGAGTAGAAAAGTGTGTCTCTTGTAGACAAACCGCATGAGCTGGGATAGATGAGAAAAAGTGGAAAGCTTTTGTGCGTTTAGGAGGGGAATTAAGACCTTGTACATTGAGTGTAAGTATATTGAGCGACGTCATATCAATATCTATTAATAATCAAAAAAATTATAAACGTTGTTATTAGATATATATGTGATCGTAGAATGGAGGAGGAAAAGGAAAATAAATCAAATAAGGGAGGACAAAGTAAAGAGAAGGAAGAGGGGAAAAGGGAGGGGGGGGGGTAAAGTTGGAAAAGTGTTACAAAGAGAAAAAAAAGAGAAGCTTTTATAACGGTGGTAAATAAATGGCTCCTAACTGGAGCTAGTATCCAGTGGGTGGCAAGAAATTACCGGCCAGTGGGTACAATTTATCCAAAGAGTGACTGGTAGACTCACCAGGCACTTAAGGATTAAGTTGGAGGTGCAGTGAGCAGTCTCCGAGACAATATCAGCCAATATAAACTTTAAAACACATAAACTTATCAAGTAACTATTTAAATAAAATGAGTAAAACAATTCTGGTATATATTCTACCGGGTTGTCCGTGTATGAGACATAAGATCAATGTCCTGCATACGAGCTAGAGAAGGAAGAAGCATAGAGAGAGTTATTCCAAAAAAGGGAGAGTTATATGATAGTAGACAGAGAAATTGAGTATAGTGAATAATCTAGCCCAGTGGTCTCTAAACTGCGGCCCGAGGGCCAGATGCGGCCCTTTGCTTGCTTTTATCTGGCCCTTGGGGCACTGTTTTCATCCACCGATACCAACAGTGGGACATAATTCCCCCCATTGACACCAATGAAGAGGCAGAATTCCTCCCAATGGCACCAACAATGGGGCCCAATGACACCAATGATGGAGGAGCACAATTCCTCCCAATGACACCAACAATAGAGCGCTATTCTTCTCAATGGCACCAAAGATGGGTCATTAGTTATTGCCACTGACTTCGGGACCTTTTCTACTCCCAATGGCCACAGTCCGGCCCCCCTTATGTCTGAAGGACCGTAAACTGGCCCTTTGTTTAGAAAGTTTGGAGACCCCTGATCTAGCCCATAGGCAGGAAAACTTAAATTATTTTGGAATGAACATAAAAATAAAACTTGCTGTGAAACTATTCATTGTTGTTTAAACATAATTACTGTTATCTGTTCTATCAAAATAGAGAATCAGTTATAGGGTTGTTCAAACTAAAGTTTAAGAGTGATTATTATCACTGTTAACAATATATGTAGGAAGTCCTAAAGAAAAAAATAAATAAAAGGTGAATGACAACAGAGGAAGAGTGTATGGTCTGTCTCTGTGTGTGGTATCTCTAATGCGGCGTACACACGATCGTTTTTCATGCCGTTAAAAATGCCATTTTTTAAAATGGCCATTAAAACCGATCGTGTGTATGCTCCAGAGCATTTTTAACGGCGTGAAAAAGGGCCATTAAAAATTTCGAACATGCTCTATTTTTTCACGTCGTTTTTCATGTCGTTTTTATTTAATGACGTGAAAAACGATAGTGTGTATGCTTTTACGAGGGGAAAAAAACACGCATGCTCAGAATCAAGTATGAGACGGGAGCGCTCGTTCTGGTAAAACTAGCGTTCGTAATGGAGATAGCACATTCGTCACGCTGTAACTGACTGAAAAGCACGAGGCTGAAAAGCGCGAATCGCCGCTCAACAAAGTTTACTAACATGAAGGGTGGCGCCATTCGAATGGAACTTCCCCTTTATAGTGCCGTTGTACGTGTTGTACGTCACAGCGCTTTGCTCGAGCGTTTTTTTTAATGATCGTGTGGATGCAAGACAGGCTTGAGAGAAAACATGAAAAAAAACGACGAGAAAAACATTGGTTAAAAAAATGGCATGAAAAACGATCGTGTGTACGCCGCATTAGGGTCTTAAAAGAGTGGTTCTATTATTTCAAAAATCGTAAAGAATCATATCACCATATTGACAGTTTCAGTCCATGTGATCAGTGCCAGTTGACGGGGGTGAGTCATGGCGACTCCTTTTGTGGGTACTGGAGTGGGCTTGAGGAGATGAATCTTCATGTTGGTTTGCTGGGGAGCCTGAAGAGGCTCTGCGTTTGGCTCCTTCTGCGGAATTTTCCGGCATTGAAAGATGAAGATCTTGTAGTGTGGTGAGAAGGTCATCCATTGATTTGCAGGTATATGTAGTTTCTTTGTAGGAGAATCAAAGGGCAAAAGGGAAACACCAACGATATGTGATGCAATGGAATTGGAGAATCTGCAGCTGTGGTTTCATCATTTTCCTTTTGATTAGGGTCTGCTGCGAAAGGTCTTGGAAAATCTGGTAACGGTGACCCTGGAAAGTCAGTGCTTCTTTATTGCGAGCTGCTTCTAGGATTTGCTCTTTGGAGCGTAAGTAGTGGAATTTGATTACAATGTCTCTGGGTGGTCCTTCATCTTTGTGAGGGGCTAATGATCTGTGGATCCTATCCATCTCCAAGCTCTCTATTGGAATTGATGGAGTGAGTTCTTGAAGAAGGGCTGTTACAGTGGAGTTTAAATCAATTATGGATTCTGGGATGCCGCGGATACGGATGTTGGATCTTCTTACTCTATTCTCAAATTCCTCGAGACGGTTGTTGAGTGAGGTATTCTCCTCTTTAAGTGCTTCTAATTCATCAGCATTATTAGTAGAACAGATGTTCTGCGGCCCACCTCACGAATTTCCGCCATCAATTTGTCTGTAATGCTGTCTGAGGTGGTTTGAAGTGCTTTTTGTAAGACCCTTTCAAATTGTGTCAAAAGGTCAGTTCCTGGTGAAATGTTTTGTATAATATTAGGGGTCATTCCAAGTTCACAGTCAGAGTCGGGCTCATTAAGAAGATACTGAGGTGAGTTCTTATTCTATTGTTTTAGCTGAGGTAAAGCTGAGAGGGATGATGGTGCTGCTGTCATCTTAGCTGTGGTTCTAGTCAGAACGTCCTGACTCCTGACCCTTTGTTGCTTTTAGTTTAGATTTTAGCTATACATAGTATCTTTTTGATCACTGAAGTTTCCGGTAGCTGTTAGTTACCTTGTTAACTGTTTTTGAGGTGGTGACTCGTTTTATCTCTGCTTTTTATTCACGGAAGATGCGGAGCTTCAGGCAGCCATAACCTACCAGTCAGCCTCGCGCATGCACCCCGTTTGCTTTTTATTATTTCTAAATAAACATAATTTGAGCCCCAAAAAATTGATGTGTACCAACATCAGAAATCAAAATGTAATTCCCTAAAACTTGAAGGTACCGTAATATCACTATTCTAAACTCACCCACAAAAAAACACCAATTATCACAGAATAAATCAAGAAGAAGAACTCTTGAGTAATGTAATTCCAGCACCTCTATGTCCAAAGAAATGCAGTATTTATGTGTAGGAGGATCTCACATGTGGCAGCTCCGTGGCTTAGAGGTAGAACTTCTGCTTAGCATCCCTGAGTGTCTGGGTTTGAATCCCAAACATGCTGCTTCATGTAGAGAAGTTGTCTCATCTCCCAGGTCCTAAAACTATGTCTAAATGTAGTATTTATGTGTAGAAGGGTTCCACCACCATTGTAAATCTTGCCAGATACACAATTTAGCCAAAAAATTGTGTGTGTATTGTTCCTGTCTGACCATACAAAATCGTTTGGAAGCATCTGCTGACCTTCTACTCTTGGAACTCATTGCTTAATCATGTACACAGAAATGCAGATTTCAGCAGAACATGGTCACCAATGTATGTATATGTATATGTGGATTGTGGGGTGGGGGTGGGTGTTTTGAACATGTGTCTTTTTTAATATTATGTTGGAATGCTTTGTAAGAATAATGACTTAAGTATGTTTGTATAATCTTGCAGATAAAAATGTGATATGTTATTATACACTAAGGCTGGGTTCACACCTATGCGTTGCGTTTTTGAGCTTGGAGTCTTTGCCAAGTTCGCAATCAGTCATTCAGCGGTTCCATTGCGTTTTTAGCTGCGGACTTGCTGACCTGGGAAGTCTCGCCGCTGTCATCATGAGGGGGAACTCCACGCCAAATTTTAAATAAAAAACCGGCATGGGTTCCCCTCCAGGAGCATATCAGGCCCTTAGGTCTGGTATGGACTTTAACGGGAACCCCTACGCCGGAAGAAAACGGCGTAGGGGTCCCCCCGAAGTCCATAGCAGACCCTTATCCGAGCACGCAACCTGGCAGGCCACAGGAAAAGAGGGGGGACAAGATAGCGGCCCCCCCTCCCTCCTGAACCATACCAGGCCGCATGCCCTCAACATGGGGGGTGGGTGCTTTGGGGCAGGGGGGGTCCTGCGGGCCCCCCCACCCCAAAGCACCCTGCCCCCATGTTGATGAGGACAGGGCCTCTTCCCGACAACCCTGGCCGTTGGTTGTCGGGGTATGCGGGCGGGGGGCTTATCGGAATCCAGGAGCCCCTTTAATAAGGGGGCCCTCAGATCCCGGCCCCCCACCCTATGTGAATGAGTATGGGGTACATTGTACCCCTACCCATTTACCTGGTGGAAAAAAATGGCAATAAAAACACTACACAGGTTTTTTAAGTAATTTATTAGTCAGCTTCGGGGGTCTTCTTCCAACTTCAGGGGTCTTCCTCCACCTTGGGGGGTCTCTTCCGATTTCGAGGGTCTCCGGTGTCGTCTCCGCTTCTCTCGCTCTCCGGTTCTTTCTTCCTTCTGCCGGGCCTCCGCTATCTTCTACCAGCTCTTTTGCTAGCGGGGGCCCGGTCTTTGTCGCCTTCTTCCCTCTTCTCTCCTGGAGATGTTGACTCGTCGCTGTCTCCGGCTGTAATGCCGTGTGAGCGGAGCGCATTCACTTATATAGGCATGGGCACCGGGTGATGCCACCCAGTGACCCCGCCCCCATATGACGTCACAGTCCCGGGGAATGATGGGGCTGTGACGTCATATGGGGGTGGGGTCACTGGGTGGCATCACCCGGTGACCACGCCCATGCCTATAAAAGTGAATGCGCTCCGCTAACACACAGCATTACAGCCGGACACAGCGACGAGTCAACATCTCCAGGAGAGAAGAGGGAAGAAGGCGACAAAGAAGACCGGGCCCCCGCTAGCAAAAGAGCTGGAAGAAGATAGCGGAGGCCCGGCAGAAGGAAGAAAGAACTGGAGAGCGCAGAGACGACACCGGAGACCCCCCGAAGTCAGAAGAAGACCCCCCGAAGTCGGAAGAAGACCCCCTCAAGATCCCTGATCAGAACGCAACACATGTGCGAATTAGATGCGTGCCCATAGAACATAATGGGCCTGAATTCGCACCTGAGCCGCACCGCAATGCCTAGAGAAAGCACACGTTTTTTCGGCAATGCGCAGTGCGAATGCATCGCACATATGTGAACCAGCCTCATTGGAATCAATGTATTTTATAATGTTATGCAAATTGGATGCGGTGTAAGCCGCAACCAATTCACATAGGTGTGAACGGGGCCTCAAAGTAAAGCTGTGTGCACTCTAAGGTTTTGACAAATTTTAGATTGTAAGCTCCTATGAGCAGGGCCCTTAAAATCCAATTGCTAAATGTAGCACCATGTATCCTGTCCAAATTTTTTGGGGTGTTTTTTTTTTTTTGTTCTTTTTAGTTTTTGTGGGTGGTGGCTTTGGCAAAGTGCAATATCTTTTATATTTTTTCTATATGCATTTGTGCACCAAAAAATAAATCTCTTCGCCCATGTTCACATTGATGCTACTTTGAAATCGCGCTACTTCACTTGAGCTAGCGCGATTTTAGGTACTACTTGATGGACATCTGTGTGGCTTTAAACACATGTCTATTGAAGTCGCACCTGAAATCGGCAAAAGTAGTGCAGGAACTACTTTTGCAAATCGGTGCGGCACTACAAAATTGGGGTTGCATCGATTGGAACAGTGCCATTGCCACCAATAGTCATGAGATTTGATTTCTGAAATTGCATGACAAATCGCCCCAATGTAAACCTAGGCTTCAGCACACCTGCAAGTAAATGATAAAGGTGGAATCTTTATATATAACAGCTGTGGAGAATTGCAGGTAATAAATTCAGCTGGAGGATAGGCAGTGTTGTATGTGTCAGCTCTGGTTCACATTGCTGCGATTTGACATGTCAAATCGGTGGCAATTGCACTGTTCTAATTGGTGCGATTTGTATTGATATCAGTGCAGAAACCTGCAGAGATGTCTCTGATGTTCCTAACCCCTGCAGTCGGGACTGACATGCGGGAATGAAATCGTGTGAGTTCAGCTGAATGATTTCCTCCCGCTGTCAGTGTGAAGCAGGGCTCAAACTGGGCCCTTTGCCTTTGTTATTCACCTGCTGCTATGTCAGAGACACCATTTCTTATCAAACTCCCTTAAGTTTACCTTCAAATATGCAAATCTGTATTTATACATATAATGATATCTGCAAATAATCCAAAATAATAAATTCTAATCGTGATTGAGATTAAATATTCGCAGCTGCAATCAACAGAGCGTGGTTTCACCTCCTGACCCGGAAATGAGTCATTGTAATCACCCGGAAGTTCCTGTGCTGGTCAGGATCTCCATCTAGGTGGACATGGCGAGGTCCCTCTTTAGCAAAGAGGAGGTGCTGCTGATTTGCCGGGTAAGGGTAGGATATGTACTTGTGCTTACTCAAGGTGGGGGTGGATTTGGTGTGGGTGGGCTTCATTGATTTGTTTGGCCTCAAGACACATTTTGCTTCTGGCCCATGTACACACATCACTACTTCCTGCATTTGTTCTGCTGATGTAAATCAGTAAGGACTATGCAAGTATAAATGAGAGCTCCTTTCTATTAACATATACAGGTCCTTCTCAAAAAAATAGCATATTGTGATAAAGTTCATTATTTTCTGTAATGTACTGATAAACATTAGACTTTCATATATTTTAGATTCATTACACACAACTGAAGTAGTTCAAGGCTTTTCTTGTTTTAATATTGATGATTTTGGCATACAGCTCATGACAACCCAAAAATCCTATCTCAAAAAATTAGCATATCATGAAAAGGTTCTCTAAACGAGCTATTAACCTAATCATCTGAATCAACTAATTAACTCTAAACACCTGCAAAAGATTCCTGAGGCTTTTAAAAACTCCCAGCCTGGTTCATTACTCAAAACTGCAATCATGGGTAAGACTGCCGACCTGACTGCTGTCCAGAAGGCCATCATTGACACCCTCAAGCAAGAGGGTAAGACACAGAAAGAAATTTCTGAACGAATAGGCTATTCCCAGAGTGCTGTATCAAGGCACCTCAGTGGGAAGTCTGTCGGAAGGAAAAAGTGTGGCAGAAAACGCTGCACAACGAGAAGAGGGGACCGGACCCTGAAGAAGATTGTGGAGAAGGACCGATTCCAGACCTTGGAGGACCTGCGGAAGCAGTGGACTGAGTCTGGAGTAGAAACATCCAGAGCCACCGTGAACAGGCGTGTGCAGGAAATGGGCTACAGGTGCCGCATTCCCCAGGTCAAGCCACTTTTGAACCAGAAACAGCGGCAGAAGCGCCTGACCTGGGCTACAGAGAAGCAGCACTGGACTGTTGCTCAGTGGTCCAAAGTACTTTTTTCGGATGAAAGCAAATTTTGCATGTCATTCGGAAATCAAGGTGCCAGAGTCTGGAGGAAGACTGGGGAGAGGGAAATGCCAAAATGCCTGAAGTCCAGTGTCAAGTACCCACAGTCAGTGATGGTCTGGGGTGCCATGTCAGCTGCTGGTGTTGGTCCACTGTGTTTTATCAAGGGCAGGGTCAATGCAGCTAGCTATCAGGAGATTTTGGAGCACTTCATGCTTCCATCTGCTGAAAAGCTTTATGGAGATGAAGATTTCATTTTTCAGCACGACCTGGCACCTGCTCACAGTGCCAAAACCACTGGTAAATGGTTTACTGACCATGGTATTACTGTGCTCAATTGGCCTGCCCACTTTCCTGACCTGAACCCCATAGAGAATCTGTGGGATATTGGGAAGAGAAAGTTGAGAGACGCAAGACCCAACACTCTGGATGAGCTTAAGGCCGCTATCGAAGCATCCTGGGCCTCCATAACACCTCAGCAGTGCCACAGGCTGGTTGCCTCCATGCCACGCCGCATTGAAGCAGTCATTTCTGCAAAAGGATTCCCGACCAAGTATTGAGTGCATAACTGAACATAATTATTTGAAGGTTGACTTTTTTTGTATTAAAAACACTTTTCTTTTATTGGTCGGATGAAATATGCTAATTTTTTGAGATAGGATTTTTGGGTTGTCATGAGCTGTATGCCAAAATCATCAATATTAAAACAAGAAAAGCCTTGAACTACTTCAGTTGTGTGTAATGAATCTAAAATATATGAAAGTCTAATGTTTATCAGTACATTACAGAAAATAATGAACTTTATCACAATATGCTAATTTTTTGAGAAGGACCTGTATATGACTTGATTCACAGTTGGGCGACTTTTCATGATTCTCAATGATAACCATTCATATCTGTGCTACTTTAAGTCACACCAACTTCAAAGTAGTCCCTGTACTACTTTGGTGTGACTTTCACGCTCGGTTTCCACTAGTGCGACTTGTCATGCGACTGCAAAGTCGCATGACATACCCAATAATTTCCCATGAGTGGGAATATCTGTGCGACTTCTAGTCACAGCGACTTCAAAGTAGTCCATGCACTACTTTGGTCCCACTTTGATACGACTTGAGGTCCATAGACCTCAAGAATATACAGGCAAGTCGCATCAAAATCGCGGCAAAAAAATTGCGGCAAAATCATGCCAATTTAGGGTTGCAATAGTGGAAACAGAGCCTCATGTGACTTGAGGTACATAGGGCGCAATATTACACAGGCATTCCTAGAAGTTGGGGCCAAGTTGCAGCGGCAAAGTGACAGCATATTAGTGTGACTTTCAGGTCGCAGCAGTGTGAAAGAGATTCAAGGATATCTTTGAATTTGGCCCTATTGTCACTTGTGCATCCTGAAAGTGGGGCAAATTCGTCCCTGCACTACCTTGGTTTGACTTTGATGCGATTTGAGGTCCATACACCACAAGATTACACAGACATTGCTTCAAGTCATGGCAAAGCTGTGCAATTTTAAGGTCGCACAAGTGCAAATGGGGCTTTATTCAAAGGTGTTATCATTTAATCTCATTAGGTTACTTTCAAACTTATGTGACTTTTCATGCAGCTTTGGACCTCAGAGTCGCATTAAAAGTATCCCCCCCATGAGTTCCAATTATATCTATGCAACTTCACCCATGTTCACATAGCTCTGAATTGACATGTCAAATTACAGGCCAAATCGGCACCTATTGACAGCAATAGAACTGTCCGAATTGGTGCAACGCCACACAGATTCCCAAAAGTATTTCCTACACTACTTTGGGCGACTTCAGGAGGCAATTTCTTACCTCCCAACTTTTCGAGATGGGTATAAGGGACAACTATTAGCAAAAGTATGTAGGCATAGTACACACCTCCTAAAACACCTTCTTAAAGGAGAATTATAAAAAAAAAAAAAATATTAGTTAAACCCCCAAGTGCTTTTTTTTTTTAACAATAATATCCCTTTAGATTGGCTTTGGGAATTTACAAACATAGCAATTTAGAAATTAGATGAAAGGTTCAGCTCTGGAAAACCCTTTTTGAAAGATAAAAATTGCATTTTATATAAAACTATAAAAATCAGAACAAAATGAGGGACAAATGAGGAGGAAAGAGGGACAGAGGGACTTTGTTCCAAATCAGGGACAGTTGAGACCTATGTGATTTCACTAGACATCTGTGC
This sequence comes from Rana muscosa, assembly GCA_029206835.1. Taxonomy (NCBI): domain Eukaryota; kingdom Metazoa; phylum Chordata; class Amphibia; order Anura; family Ranidae; genus Rana; species Rana muscosa. The sequence continues at coordinate 146,890,560 of CM055126.1, read as the reverse complement.
AGGAAAGTGCACTGATGTCTCTGAAATCGCTCACAAAGTCGGGCTGAGGCCCCTTTCACACTTGAGCGACTTTTCCTGCGACTTTGGTCATCAGAGTTGCATGACAAGTCATACCCCATGATTTTTAATGTGTACCATTTTTATCTGTGCAACTTCAAGTCACACCTACTTCAAAGTAGTCCCTGTACTACTTTGGTCCGACTTTGATACGAGTTGAGGTTCATAGACCTTAAGTTTACACAGGCATTCCCTGGGATCGCAGAAAAAATGCAGACGGAAATTTGCGCGCCTTTCCCTGCGACTCCGGCATCCATAGACCTCAAGATTACACAGGCATTGCTTAAAGTCGCATCAAAATCACACAACTTTCAGGTCGCACAAGTGTGAAAGGGGCCTAAGTCACTGTGCTGAGTACTAATTTACCTAGAATATAAAGTAGTCCCACCATCAAACACTCAGCAGCATATGCTGAAAAGAGGCGAATGCCTATTAGCCAATGCCACATCAGCATGAGCATGGTTGTTACTATAATATTAAAGTGGTTGTAAACCCACTTAGACAACTTGCACCTACAGGTAAGCCTAGATTAAGGCTTACCTGTAGGTGCAAGAAATATCTCCTTAACCTACACGGTTAAGGAGATATTTGCTTTTAAACAGCACCGATGACGTCACACGCATGCGCACTAGCAGGCCGACATCATTGCCGGTTTTCTGAATGGGATCCTGCCGGCCCCAGCGCGCATACGTGTGACGTCATCGCCGCTCTGGCCAATCACATCGCCGTAGCGGCGATACACTGAAGGCAGTGACGGGACATCGAAGCAAGATGGCGGCAGAGGGGAACTACAAGCAGTTTGGGGGATTTGATATCAGGTAAGTCATTCATAATGTGCTAGTATGCTATACATACTAGCTCATTATGCCTTTCTTTTGCAGGGTTTTTTAAAAAAAATGGGTTTACTTCCTCTTTAATGCCTGAAATGCAAAACATTATTGTATAGAATTAAACATTAGTAAATGTATTTTCTCTGTAGGTATGTGCTCAGCTCTGTAGCATAGTGGTATTCCCTGCTGCCCTCAAAGGTTTAAGCCATGAATTCAAATCCTACTGACGGCAGCACCTCCTGAAAGTGTGCATTTTACTCAGCAGCCTATTTGTCCCGTTGCTGTGTTCTTCCGCGCAGTCGGTTACCTGCTAATAAAAAAAAAAAGCCGCTCTTCTTCTGTGGCGCTCTTCCTCCTCTGTGTTGTCACCCGCTGTGTGGTGTCTCTTACATAGCCATGGAGCGGGCTCTCCGGGTGATGTTATCGGATGGCCACAGAAGTCCGACACAGAAGAAGAGCAGCTTTTTTTTTTCTTAGCGGGTAACCAACTGCGTAACCAACAACTGGGAACACAGCAGCGGGAAAAGACGGCGGTGGCAGGAGAGACGGCTTGGGGAGAAGAAACATCACACACTAGTAGATGTTTGTGCTACGCTCAATAGGCTAGTGGTCAGCACTTCTACCTTGAAAAACTCAGGCTTTGAAGCACTCATGGGTTCAAATCCCACAGAGAGATACTAAAAGATTGTATTGGTGAAAAAAAGGCAAAAGCCAATTAGCCAAAGCAGCATATGCTGAAAATAGGTGAATGCCAATTAGCTAATGCACTTTTATTCAATAATATTATGGTGTGGACTTCCAAACATCACACACTAGCTAAGGGCAGTTTACATTTCTTGTGCAAATAATAAACATAGCTGTTGGATGGTAGGTTGGCTGGTATTAGAACTTGTACCATGAGAGCTGTGGAGACATCTGAGCAGACCACTAAGCCATTGTGCTAAGTACAAGACCTGCATAATAGTGTAGTATGATTAAAGAATGAACATAAATAATTACAGCTTTATAGCCACCTAAATGAAAAAAAAAAAAAATCATGAAAAAAACAACAAATAGGTAACCTAAATGTTTAATACATGTAACTTTACATAATAGCAGACAATACTATGTAATAATCATTCATAACTGCATTCGTTAGCAAAAGAAGGAAAAAAACTAGGAATACTAATTGCAATATACATCAATAGATAGAGCACATCTCATATAAAAATGTTTCTTTCACATACATGGATCATGGTTACAGTGCAGTGCTATATAAAAACGTAGTGGAAATTGGCATTTGCATGTACGCGGATTCGCTAATTAGCGCTGATTTCATATTTACTAACACTTGTTTGCTGCTAATAGCGCTCTTTTTCATTCACAAATTCGCGCTTTGAATTTTGAATTGGCTAAAATGGGAGCTATTTTTGCAATAGTGCTCAGTACTTCCTGGAGTTATAGTAAATCAGCCCCTTAAAGAATATTTTTAAGAAGTGGAGTTAATGCAAGGTAAGGGAATGTTACTATCTATCTATCTATCTATCTATCTATCTATCTATCTATCTATCTATCTATCTATCTATCTATCTATCTATCTGTCTATCTATCTATCTTTTTGTACAAATGTATTTGAGTTTTATCTATGATAGACAGGAATTGCTAGGAAGTTTAAGTAAACCTAATGGAATGCATTTTATTAATTTGTTATTATGAAGTATAATGGACCACTACAATGAAAAATATTGCCTTCTAGTAACTGCACGTGGTTAATACTAGGGATGAGCTTCGAGTTCGAGTCGAACTCATGTTCGACTCGAACATTGCCTGTTCGCCCGTTCGCCGAACAGCGAACAAATTGGGGTGTTCGCGGCAAATTCGAAAAATCTATGGGAGAAATCTAAAGTGCTAATTATAAAGGCTTATATGCAAGTTATTGCTGAGACCTTTCATTTGTTTTGTTTCTAACAGGTATTAACCAGGGATGAGCCGAACACCCCCCTGTTCGGTTCGCACCAGAACCTGCGAACAGACAAAATGTTCGTGTAGGGGGGGCGTGGCTAGCCGCGGACCGAGATGGCGGCGTGAGAGCTGAGCTCTGCAAATCAGGGACACAACGCGGCTAATAGCGGCTTTCCAAGGCATATTAAAGTACCAGAGAAGGAGCGTTCTACACCCGGACAGCCCGAGGACCATGACTAGGAAAAGGAAGGAGCTCCGGAGGCCTCAGAAGTTGACAGACTTTTATGCATGGGGGATGCATGAAGGTAGGCAAAATGGCGCCGGCGCCACATCCACACCAGCCCTGACCGCACATCCCCGCTTACATCCCGCAGCACAGAGCTGCAATGATGGGTCTCCTAATAGCTCTCACTCCCTCCCTGCAACCCCGCAGACAGCTAGCCCCGCTAAGGCTAGATTTAGGCTGGATGGCTCTGGATGCGATTCAGCAGCAGGCCCTGACATAGACTCTGGGGAGGACACGAGGGAGCTGCCAGACAGCATTGAGGTTTTCCCTACTATGAATCAACCGGTCATGGATACGGTGCTGAAGGACATGTTAATGTCACTTAGGAGCACACTCCAAAACGATATTGTATCATGCATGACTAAGTTTAATAAGGAGATTAAAGTGGTTGAAGCACGGGTAGAACATGTGGAAAATAGAATGGGAGAATTCGCGGAAACCATTAACGACTTGGTCGAAGCGCATGATGAGCGCGGGGAGGAAATAGAAGGGCTTAAAGCAAAAATAGCAGATATGGAAGACAGGGCAAGACGAAATAATCTAAAAATAAGAGGTATCCCTGAATCTGTGCAACAAGGTGAGCTGAGGGCTTTTGCTATAGCCCTGTTTAAGGATATTTTACCTGACCTTACGGAGCTGGATGTCTCCATAGACAGGATTCACTGCATACCCAAGCCATCCTACCTCCCCACTCAAGTGCCACGAGATGTTCTCCTGCGGCTGCACTTCTATTACACCAAAGAAAAGCTCATGGCAGTCATGCGCAACAAAGATCTCATTCCCCTCCAGCATCAACACCTGCAATTTTTTGCAGACCTCTCGCAACACACTCTGCAAAAGAGGAGAGACCTCAATACCATAACTAAGGCCCTGCGCAATCACAAGATCAGCTACAGGTGGGGATACCCTACCAAACTTACCGTCATCAAAGATGAAACTACTTTTGTTATAGACTCCTTGGAAAAGGGATTGAAGCGGCTTAAAGAATGGCAGATCGTCCCAGAAACAGAGGGCCAGCCGGTGCCTTCCAAAAGTAACCCCTATAAGGAGTCTGAGTGGCAGAAAGCGAATGCACAGAATAGCAAAAAGCACTAAATCTTGGAAACTGGCCATACGTGCCCTGAAGAGTGAGGCTCTCTCACGCCTGGACTCACCCCTTGAATACACCTGAGCAGCTTTTGCTGCACCCGAGGGTATACCCTCATTGTTTCTCTTCCTCCCTGAGGAATATGTTTACAACCTCTAAATTACGTGACTGTCTGCTGCGAGCTAAGCAGCATGCGTTTTTTCTTAGTTCTCTTTTCGTTGTTTTCTTTGTTGTTTATCATTTTTTTTCTACACTGCAGCATATATGTAAGCCATTGATTCCAAAGCTGACGCTAACTCATAGAGCATCAGGAAGACCTGAGGAGGAGAGGTCAAGTCTCTGCGGAAAACTTCACTCCCGATCCAAACAACTTCCCAGCCACCAACTGATCCATCATACAGTGAGTACTTTCATCATGTTTACCTCAGAAATAATAATGTTCCAATGCATTACCACTTCTCACCACAGGAGGGAAATGTGGTCACGTGTATTACTCAACATTGATTCACAACGTCCCATCAGCACATACTCCCTTCAACCATGGGGATAACATTTTTGTCTATGAACGCAAAGGGTCTTAACCACCCTGCTAAAAGAAGATCTATGTGGAAGGAGGCCACTCAGTTTAAATGCGATGTACTTTGTGTACAGGAAACCCACTTCAACGCCAAAGACCCCCCGCAATGTTCCAACAAAAATTTCCCTTACGTTTTTTCTGCCAACGCAGATGCTAAAAAGAGAGGGGTTCTGGTAGCATTCAGAGACACTGTTTCCTTCCAACTGCAGGAGGAAATAAAGGATCCACAGGGACGCTATATCATAATTCTATGTGAAATTAACGCCTCACAATACACCATAGTTAACGTGTACGCCCCCAACTCCAACCAAATTCGATTCTTTAATAAAACCATCAACAAGATAAGGAAACACCAAAAGGGCTCGCTGATTGTTTGCGGAGACTTTAATCTAATACCTGACCCTATTCTGGACTCTACTTCAGCGGGTCCTAGAGCGAGCAATCACCTTCAACCCGCTATTCATCAACATAACCTATTTGACGCCTGGCGTTGCCTACATGCTGGCGAAAGAGACTACACTTTTTTTTCTGCCCCACACAAATCCTACTCCAGACTGGATCTTTTTTTGGTGGATCAGGGAGTGTTGACCAGAACGATATCCACTGCCATCAATACTATCACATGGTCAGACCATGCTTCAGTGACTCTGACTATCTCCGATGCTTTTTCCTCTAATCCGACTCCGGTGTGGAGAGCTAATCCCATTCTTTTGCAATCCAAAGACACTAAAAAATTGCTGGAACACCATTTGACTCAATATTTTACGGAAAATGAAATGTCTGTCGATGATAATTTTGTATTATGGAACGCCCATAAGGCTTATATGAGGGGTATTTTCATCCAGCTGGGGGCAAGAAGGAAGAGGCAGCAGCAAAAACTATTCCAAGAACTAACACAGAAAATCCAACTCCTAGAAACCCAAAATAAAATCAACCCTTCACCACAAATCTCCCAACAGATATCCCAACTCCGTTATGACCTACGCCTGCTCTTACTGGGCGAGTTTGAAAAGTCATCTAGAAGGCTTAACACTAATTATTATGCAAATGGGAATAAGGCAGGTAGGCTACTGGCCCAACGCCTAAGAGGTACCAGGTACAAATCCAAAATCCCCTTCCTTGTACACCCTTTTACCAAAGAAAAAATATTCCATCCTAATGACATAGCAAACGCCTTCAGCCACTACTATGGCTCCCTATACAATCTATCAAATGATCCTACTATACCCCAACCTTCCACTGACCTCATTAATGATTTTCTAAAAAACATATCCCTCCCAAAAATTAGCCCTGAACAGCTTACACAACTTAACTCTCCCTTCACAACCCATGAGGTTGTGAAAGCCATACAAACTCTTCCAGCGAACAAATCTCCTGGGCCGGATGGCTTCATAGGGGAATACTACAAGACCTTCCAAGATTTTTTAGCACCATATTTAACCAAAGTTTATAATGCTGCGGTTGCCTCTTCGTCCTTCCCCTCTGAGATGCTGAAAGCACTAATAATCACCCTACCGAAGCCAGGGAAGGAACCCACTACCCCTCAAAATTTCAGGCCAATATCCCTCCTTAACAACGATCTGAAACTATATGCCAAATTAATAGCAATGCGTCTAATGGACATTCTCCCCCAAATCATACACCCAGATCAATCTGGATTCACAAAAGGCCGTCAGACATCTGATGCAACGAGGCGATTAATAAATATTATTCATCAAGCGAACATACAGGGAACGCCTTCTCTGCTCCTAGCTTTGGACGCAGAGAAGGCGTTCGATAGAGTCCACTGGGGATTTTTGTCGTGAGTACTACAAACCTTCGGGTTCGAGGGATCTATACATGCCGCTATAATGGCATTATACACTAAGCCATCTGCTCAGATATACAATTCGGGGGTGTTATCCAAACCATTCCAAATCTCAAATGGGACTCGTCAGGGGTGTCCTCTTTCTCCCCTGATCTTCAATATGATCATGGAGCCCTTGGCGAGTCACATCCGCAACCACTCTCACATAGAGGGATTCAAATTTCGAAATTCGTCCCATGTCATCAGCCTATTTGCGGACGACGTCATCCTGATGCTCACGGATATAAAAACTTCCTTGGCTTCGGTTCATGGAGTACTGCAGAGATTTAATAGCCTTTCATACTATAAAGTTAACGAAGATAAATCATTTATACTGGGTCTTAATGTGCCGCAGGCTACAATGCGTGAGTTAGCAGATAAATACCCTTATAAATGGACAACATCAGGGTTGAAGTATCTTGGTATCCAACTGACTTCTACTACAAAAGAACTGGTCAAGGCAAACTACCTAAAATTTTTAGATAGCCTGCATAAGAAGCTCCAAAACATATCCAAAACAGAGCTGTCATGGTCAGGGAGACTGGCAGCGTTCAAGATGTTGATACTTCCCCAACTACTGTATTTATTCAGGACCCTGCCAGTCCCGGTACCCAACAGCTTCTTCGCAAGGGCCCAAACTTTAATTAACAAATACCTTTGGATGGGGAAGAGAGCAAGATGTGCTTTTTCCAAATTAACGTCTTCCAGGAAGGCGGGAGGGGTAGGCCTAACAGTCCTAAAAGACTACTACATAGCAGCCATATTGACACAACTTAGGACATGGTTTCCTCAACATAAAAGTAGTAGATGGGTAGAAATTGAGAAAACTCAGGTCTATAAGGGTAACTTACACCATTTTCTTTTAGCTAGCCCACAAACCACCGCTAAGTCGGATGAATGGTCACCTACCATTAAAGCGTCATTATCAGCTTGGACGGCACTACTAAACATCAAGTTTCATAATGTCAATCTTACAACCATCCAAATACCGTTGATGAGTATATCTCACATTATCCCGAATATAGACGTCAGTGCATGGGAAAGACTGGGGATTACACAAATCGAACATCTACTTATAGGCCCAGCCCCTAAGACTTTCCGAGTCCTTCAAATAGAATACGGGCTCTCAGATAGGGAATATTACACTTATCTGAGACTGTTGAACTATCTGCATACTTCACCCCCTGCCGCGATTACTCTCCCATGGCAAGTGTCCCAATACTTTACTACCCTAACCTCTAAAACCAAAGGAATAGCCTTATTTTACAACACTTTGGGTAGTAAATACACCTTTAACAGGAATAACAGTATAATGGCCTGGGAGAGGGATCTCGGCAACGGGTACTCAGAGGAGCAGTGGCAATATGCCTTGCTAGCTAATTACTCAGTGACTAGGAGTGCAGGTTTATGGGAACTAACACAAAAAATTCTACTGAGATGGTACTTGACGCCTCACAGAATTGCCAAATTCTCCCCTCAGACATCGAACAAGTGTTGGCGGAATTGTGGATTGACGGGTTCACTGTACCACATTCTCTGGACTTGTCCAGTGATAACAGCTTTCTGGAAAAAGGTTTTTCACCTGATCAGAAGGGTACTGCATTGGTCGGTGCCTATCTCCTCGGGTCTTGCATTACTAACATTGACGATAGAATCCATACCTCATGAGCACAAAACTATTCTAGTACACATACTTCTCAGCGCTCGTTTGACTATTACGAGACATTGGAAAAACCAGATACTTCCAAGCATTGGCGAGGTCATTAGGACTACTAATACCCACTCTACATATGAAAGAATGCTGGCCAGGGCTCAAAATAACCACTTAAAAGTCGAGGCTCAATGAAAAAGATGGATAGATTGGTATGATACAAGCAAACTCCTTACATAAATTTTAGTAAATTTTAGTATATAAATCATAATTTACAGTCTCAATCTATTATCATAGTTGGATAGGTCACAAATCACCTATGACTCTAAGCGATGGAACATGACACAGCAACAATACTCTAACTTTTATATCTGCTGCATTTTTGTTTTTGTTCAAGTTTCTTTTTTTTTTTTTTTTGTTTGTTTAAATGTTCTACTAGCACTTATTCATTCCACCGACAATCTTCTGTGGTCAGGGTTCAACTGCCTCCTATGTTAATGTGCTTATACATACCTGTGTTAAACCTATGCTGAAATGTACTGAGGTGTGGTTCCCTCTTACTTAACTTGTGGGTGCTCGGCGGGGTTGGGGCGTTACTCTCTGCCGGACGGCACAGCATGTTCCCTATCGGGGTGCTGGGGGCGGAGAGGGACGGCCTGCGAGGGCTGAGCGCCACGGGATGATACGAGTTACCAAGTGTGGGACTGCACCAAATGGCATAGAACTAGACTACTTTCTTATCCCAAATTGTTCTGCAATTAATTATAGTTAACTAGGAAATTGTCTTACGTATAGCACCATTGTTAACATGTATACTTTACATTGCTTTGTATGTGAAATTTAATAAAAAACTATTGATATAAAATGTTCGTGTAAACTTTAGAACCCTATTAAATACAATGGACTCGAACGTTCGAAATCTAAAGTGTTAATATCCATTCCAGACCTGAAGGGCCTGGTAATTGAATTCTGGGGAACCCCCACGCTTTTTTTTTTTTTTTTTTTTATCAATGACTTTTGAATGTATTGCCGGGAGCCGACAATTCATTAATAGCCGCAAGTCAGTTTTAAATTACTTTTTTTCTTTCAAAAATGACATTTTTTGCAGGGACAGTTCTAAGCACGGGAAACATGCGCCACTTCACATGCATATCATACACACCCCCCAGGTACGAAATTTAAAGGAATATTTCACTTTTATTTTTTCATTTTAAGCATTATTAAAATCACTGCTCCCGAAAAAACGGCTGTTTTTAAAACTTTTTTTTGCATTGATACATGTCCCCTGGGGCAGGACCCGGGTCCCCAAACACTTTTTAGGACAATAACTTGCATATCAGCCTTTATAATTAACACTTTAGATTTCGAACGTTCGAGTCCATTGTATTTAATAGGGTTCTAAAGTTTACACGAACATTTTGTCTGTTCGCAGGTTCTGGTGCGAACCGAACAGGGGGGTGTTCGGCTCATCCCTGGTTAATACCTGTTAGAAACAAAACAAATGAAAGGTCTCAGCAATATGCTGGACCACCATGGGAGAGCTCAAAGGGAAGCTGCCGATATTTGTGCTTTATTTTTCAGGTTTCATAATAGATAGCAGTTTCCCTGGGCAGCAACAGCCGTGGGATTGGTTTACCTGAAGCAACAGCTGATTGGTCAGTCTGCGGCAGGTGAAAGCGTTTGGACCGGACCACGACGCAACATGAAGGACAGCTGCTTCTCCTCAGGTATCTGACAAGGAGAGAGCCGGCGGGTCGGGACCCCAGCAAGCGGGTCCTGGGAGGAAGAGAGGCGCCACTCAGCTTCCCCTAGTGGCAGCCAGCAGTGGGCAGTAAGCAACACAAGATGGTGAGCAATGTTCTGTATCGGTGGCTGACATGTCAGCTCTGTTTATCTCACTTTCTAATGTTTTCAAGAAAGCTAAAGGGGCACATTCCCATGGTGCTATTATTGGTCAGGGAGCACAGGTCTCTGGTGCTGAAACAATGTTTGATTACATTGAGGAATTAGTGGGCCAAGTCCCTGGTGAGCATGATTTTATCCGTTCCAATATTAAAGTGGCTAGAGAGCATAAGGGAGCACAGGTCACTGGTGCTGGCTGCAGTTATATGCATGATTCAAACAAGTTACCTTCAGGAGCACATTCATATGGTGCTTTAGAGGATTTGAATTATGCTGAAGCTGGTTCTGTGTGGCAAGGTCTAAGTGATCAGCCCTTGCATGATGATGCTGCTCTATTACCTAATGCTAAGAACGTTAACCTTTTACAAGCCATTAACTCTGCTTTGCCTCTCAGACCATCTGCTGCATTGGTTGGTGAATCCTCTTTCAAAGAGCCCCTTCCTTGTGTATTATCCAGTGGTGTCACTAGGGTTGGTGTCACCTGGTGCAGGAAAACATGGTGTCACCCCCCCCCCCCCCTCCATCCGGCGACATCACTGGTGCATGCACTCTGAAGGTCTGGCATACTGTGCCGGACCTTCAGAGCACTGTGCTGTAACTGAGGGCTTCCACACATGCGCAGGAGTGACGTCATTGCAGCTCTGCCCATGCTTTTCATTATCTGCTGTCCTCAGGGACAGATCCGATCCAGAGATCCCACTGTATGGAGATCTCTGGATCAGATCTGTTCCTGGGGACAGCAGACAATAGCATCATTGGCATTGATGATTTGATTCGGATTTTGGAACTGACCTGCTGACACGGTGTGTTGCTTGCTGGACCGGATCTGATGGCCGCAGGGAAGATAGCAAGATGCTGTGACCTGCCGACAAGGCGTGTTGCTTGCTGGACCATGGTGGACGGTATCTGATGGCTGCAGGGAAGATAGCAGGATGCTGTGACCTGCCGACAAGGCGTGTTGCTTGCTGGACCATGGTGGACAGTATCTGATGGCTGCAGCCACGGAAGATGGCAAGATGCTGCTGTGAACTTCTGCTAGCTGGACAGATCTGATGTGGGTGTGGGTCACTGTCTGTTTATACCTGGGCTGCGGACACCCCCCCTATCAGACCAGCTTAGGGTGGCTCGGCTCAGCTACTATACTTGGGTGGTGGACACAGCACCCCCCCCCCATCAGACCAGTTTAGGGTGGGTGTTTCAGTGAGCTACTATACCTATATATATAATATAGCTGTATCTGATTACCAGGGGTGGGCGGGAGAGGGGTGCTGGACACAGCTAAATATATATTATAATATTATATATAGGCATAGTAGCTGATTGAGCTGCCCACCCTGAGCTGGTCTGATTGGGGGGGGGGGGGGGGTGCTGGACACAGCTATTTCATATGTTGATTGTGTGTATATAATATAGCTGTGTCCAGCACCCCCTCCCCCCCAATCAGACAATCTCAGGGTGGGCAGCTCAATCAGCTACTATGCCTATATATATTACAATATAAATTTTGCTGTGTCCAGCACCCCTCTCTCTCCCACCCCCCCCTAATCACAGCTAGGGGCGCCAGAAATGTACTACACTCCTCTCAAAGGGGTGTAAGTGGATGGCGTGGCGACACCACGGCAACCCCCCTCACCCCTTACCTAAGGCTCACTTCGGGCTCAGGCCGGCTGCGGACACCCCCTCATCGTAAGCCGACACCCTCCCGTTACAGCACCAGCTCCGGGCCAGGGCGGGCAGCTCGCAATACATCTGTGACCTGTCCCAGGCAGCAGCTGGAGAGGGCAGTGAATAGCTGCGCCGCCAGGGCAGAGATAGTGATGTGATAGGCTCAAGCGGGAAGTAAGAGGAGGCTGAAGAACACATGCCAGGCTGCGGCGCAGGAGGTGTTTTCTGGCCAGGTCAGCTGTAGAAAAAAAATGACAGGGCTTTTCTCAACCTCGGGAGAGTCGGGATGGTGTCACCCTTCTAGCGGGTGTCACCCGGGTGCAGACCGCACCCCCCGCACCCCCCCAGCAACGCCTTTGGTATTATCACCTTTGGGTTTTCACTTGTCAAAATCAGTGAAAGAAAAAATTTGGAGGGGTAAATTCATAGATCTGTTATCCTGGCTTCCAGCTTCAAAATAATTCTTGGCAAAAACTGACAAGCAGTCAGGTGATAGGTCTGAAGAGGATAGGAGAAGAGCTATTCCTAAAACATTTCAAAACTGGCTTCAGGCCTTTTGCATTTTTGCGGCTGTAATGGGTGAACGCTTTCCTGGTAAATGTTCTGGTTTGTTTCAGCACGTAGATATAATTTCAGAAGCTTTCCGCCATTTTGGCAGGTCTGCTTGGTACTCTTATGATGAGAATTTTCGCCAAAATTGGCGGTTCATCCCTCTCTACATTGGGGGTCTAAGGATGTAGGCTTGTGGCTAAATTTGATCTTACCTTAAAAGCCTCAATTCGCTCCCAGAATAGTTTCCAATCCGCAGTCCTCTTTCGCAAAGGTTTTTGCTTTGCCTTTAATGAGGGACAATGTATATTCCTTACTAACTGCCGCTATAGGCACGAGTGCTCCTACTGTAATGGTAGCCATTCAGCGAACAGGTGTTTTCGCAAATCAACCGCAATCCCTTTTCAAGCACATGCCAGGGATGCTGGTGCAAAAAGCACTGACACCAGTGAGCCTGCCAAAAATGCTCCCTTGGTTAGATCGCTACCCCGATCGCAAGATGGCAGCTCTGCATATTGAAGGTTTTAGGGATGGTTTCTCCTTGCATACCACAGTGGTTCAAGATTTTTTTTCCAAAGAATTGGTCAAAGGCAGGGTGGCAGGCCCTTTTTCGTTCCCCCCATTCCCCAACTTCAGGCTTTCCCCCTTGGGGATAGTCCCAAAAAAGGAGAAAGGTTGTTATCATTTAATACACCATTTCTCTTATCCATTGGACTCTTCTTTAAATGATGAGGTTTCTGAAGTGGAGGCTCCGGTCTGCTACTCTTCCTTTGATGGTGCTTTGGATATTTTGCTGTGACACGGTCATGGTGCTTTACTATCCAAGGCAGACATTAAGTCTGCCTTTCGTTTACTCCCAGTTCATCCTCAGGGATTTAATTCATTAGGCTTTCATTTTCAGGATTGTTTTTTCTTTGATAAATGCATGCCAATGGGGTTTTCATTGTTCTGCTTTTATTTTGAAGCTTTTTCTACCTTTTTGCACTTGGTTTTGGCGGAATTATATCCTGAAGGGGGGTTTTTGCATTATTTCGACGATTTTTTATTTGTTGGCCCGCCTAGTTCTTCTGCTTGCCTAAAATATTTGCAAACATTCTTCTCCATTTGTGATCATTTTGGAGTTCCTCTGGCATCAGAGAAAACTGTGCTTCCTTCCATGTCTATTGAATTTTTGGGTATTATAATTGATTCTTCATCTATGGAGTTTAGACTTCCCTTACACAAGTTACAGAGAATGAGATTTATGATCTCTTTATTCCTGTCCAAACGGAAGGTTTTGCTGAAAGAAGCTCAGTCGTTGCTGGGACTCTTTGCTTTCGCGGCCAGAGTAATTCCTATGGCCAGGGATTTTTCCCGCAGGTTTTCTTTAGCTACCAGAGGTCTTAAGAGCCCGAACTCCCATGTTTGTCTCTCAAAAAGCATTAAGGAGGACCTGAAGGTTTGGGATTCCTTTTTGTGTAATTTTAACGGTACTACCATTTGGCAGCATGAGTTTGTCTCTAATGATCAGCTGAATTTCTTCACTGACGCGGCTGGATCTTTTGGTTTTGGAGCATTTCTGGATGGCCACTGGTGCGCTGAGTTGTGGCACGGGGATTGGTTACATCAGGATATTCTTCAGAACCTTGTTCTCTTAGAATTATTTCCTGTTATAGTTTCAGTTGTTATTTGGAAAGAGGTCTTTGCGAATCGTAGAGTGTTGGTTCACACTGATAATAAGGGTGTTTTCTTTGCAGTCAATTCCTTATTCTCAAAGTCTGAACCGGTAATTAACCTATTGCGTTTTCTGGTCCTGCATTGTATGCATTATAATATTTGGATAAAAGCAGCACATATTGCAGGTATACACAATAACATCGCTGACGCTTTGTCTCGTGCGCAGTTCGAGAGATTTCGGGACTTGGCGCCGGAGGCAGACCTGCATGGAATTCCTTGCCCAGATTTCCTCTGGGGCTTAATTTGGAGCTGATTCTTACAAATCTAAAAAATTCTGTGTCGCAGAAGACCTGGTCGGATTATCTCTTTTCTGGTACAGATGGTGCTCTTTTTGTCAGGACTCAGGTTTGGATTCTTTAGTTGTGACCTCTTATACCTCTTTGTCCTTCTTGTCTTCACTGATTCAGTCGAATTTAAGTCCAGCTTTCATAAGCAGGATATTAGCAGGTATATCCTTCTTTCTGAGGTTTTTAGGTTTACCGTCTTTAACCTCTTTCTTTCAGGTCAGTTAGGTACTTAAAGGTCTCTGGAGATCAAGATCTTCCCTAGATAACCGATGTCCCATATCGGTCCCTTTGCTGGTTGATCTTTTAAGAGTTTTGGAGGAAGTCTGTTTTTCCGAATTCGAGCTTCTTCTGTTTAGAGCCTCTTTTTCAATGGCCTTTTTTGGTGCTATAAGGCTTGGTGAATTTACGGCAGCAAATAGGAGGTCTTTGGCTTTTCTGCGTTTTCACCATGTTTTGGTGGATGCCGGATCTCTTAACATCTTCCTGTCTAGGTCAAAATCTCGGCCAGGAGCTATGGGCCGATGGTTTTCGTTGGCTAACTCCACAAATCCTGGTATTTGTCCAGTACAACATGTTTCCAGGTATATGGCTGTCAGGCCTTCCTCTTATGATTCATTCTTTATCCATCAGGACTTGTCTTCCCTGACCAGGTATCAATTTTCGTCTGTACTGGCTTCCTCTTTGAAACGTTTAAACCTGTCCGGTTTTTGCTTTTCTTCACATTCCTTTCGGATTGGGGCAGCCGCTACAGCCGATTCATTGGGTTTACCATCTGAAATTTTGAAAAAAGTGGGTCGCTGGGAGAGTGATAGATATAAAATACATGTCCGTCCTGATCTGCTAATGTTATGATTTTTCTTTTTCAGATATTGCCAAAAATGTTATTTGGATTGTGGGTCATTCCTTCGTTTTCTGGGCTGCTCAACATGCCGGAAACAGGAACTACTCAACCAACTTAGGTCTGGACGTCAAATCTTATTTGGTTTTATGGTCAGGTCAGGTGTCAGGGGTTTAAGATGGAGGGACTTAAGAGAGCATTTGATTTATTTAGCTGGCATTTGGCCTTCCCCACAGGTCTTAGTTATTCACGCAGGGGCTAATGATTTAGGGAAGGTTAGGACATGGGATCTCCTATGTGAGATGAAAAGAGACTTGGTTTCAGTGAAGCTAATGTTCCCTTCTTCTATTTTGGCATTTTCTGAAATGATCCCGAGATTGGTGTGGTCCCCTGCCAGTAATTTTGTCTATGTAGATAGGAATAGGAGACGGCTTTATAGAACAATCCATAGCTTTCTTTAGGTGTCGGGCGGTGTCTCTTATCGGCACTCAGAGCTGGAAAGGTTTTATTCCAGGTTTATTCCAGAATGATTCAGTCCATCTTTCTCCTATAGGCTTGGATATTTTTTGTATGGGATTACAAAGTTTAATTGAGTCGGCCATGGTGTTGGAGGGGGGGGGCTTCGACCAGTAGCTTCTCTATTGGCCTCAGCCGGTGGGGTATAGTTGTCCAGCATGTCTGGATGGACACCGTTTAATATTAATTTTAGTTATTAGCCAGGATGGCTTTACATATTTATTTTAACCACTTGACCACTGGGCACTTAAACCCCCTTAATAACCAGACCAATTTTCAGCTTTCGGTGCTCTCACATTTTGAATGACAATTACTCATACAACACTGTACCCATATGAATTTTTTGTCCTTTTTTTCACACAAATAGAGCTTTCTTTTGGTGGTATTTAATCACTGTTGGGTTTTTTATTTTTTGCGCTATAAGAGGAAAAAGACTGAAAATTTTGTAAAAAAAATGATTTTTTTTTCGTTTCTGTTATAAAATTTTGCAAATTACTATTTTTTCTTCATAAATTTTGGCCAAAATTTATACTGCTACATATCTTTGGTAAAAATAAGTACAAATTGGTGGATATTATTTGGTCTTTGTGAAAGTTATAGAGTCCACAAGCTATGGTGCCAATATCTGAAAATTGATCACACCTGAAGTACTGACGGCCGATCTCATTTCTTGAGACCCTAACATGCCAGAAAAGTACAAATACCCCCCAAATGACCCCTTTTTGGAAAGAAGACATTCCAAGGTATTCAGAAAGAGGCATTGTGAGTTTTTTGAAGTTGTCATTTTTTCCCACAATTCTTTGCAAAATCAAGATTTTTTTTTCTTTTTTTTTTTTTCACAAAATTGTCATATTAGCAGGTTATTTCTCACACACAGCATATGCATTCCACAAATTACACCCCAAAATACATTCTGCTATTACTCCCGAGTATGGCGATACCACATGTGTGAGACTTTTACACAGCGTGGCCACATAGAGAGGCCCAACATGCAGGGAGCCCCTTCAGGCGTTCTGGAGCACCCAGGCCAATTCTGACATTTCTCTCCTACATGTAAAAATCATCATTTGTTTGCTAGAAAATTACATAGAACCCCAAAACATTATATATATTTTTTTAGCAAAGACCTTAGAGAATATAATGGTGGTTGTTGCAACTTTTTATCTCGCACGATATTTGCGCAGTAATTTTTTTAACGCGTTTTTTACGGAAAAAAAATGTTTTGTGCTTAAAAAAAAAAAAACAGTAAAGTTAGCCCAATATTTTTGCATAATGTGAAAGATGAAGTTACGCCGAGTAAATAGATACCTAACATGTCACCCTTAAAAATTGCACACACTCGTGGAATGGCGCCAAACTTCGCTACTTAAAAAATCCCCATAGGCGACGGTTTAAATATTTTTACTGGTTACATGTTTTGAGTTACAGAGGAGGTCTAGGGCCAAAATGATTGCTCTCGCTCTAACGTTCGCAGAGATACCTCACATGTGTGGTTTGAAAACCGTTTTCATATGTGGGCGGGACTTACGTATGCGTTCGCTTCTGTATGCGAGCTCACGGGGACAGGGGCGCTTTAAAAAAAAAAATATTTTTTTATTGTTCATTTTACTTTATTTATTTTAGTTTGACATGTTTTTCCGCCCCAAATTTTTTTTTGATCACTTTTATACCTATTACAAGGAACGTAAACATCCCTTGTAATAGGAATATGGCATGACAGGTCCTCTTTACAGTGAGATGTGGGGTCAATAAGACCCCACATCTCACCTCTAGGCTGGGAAGCCTGAAAAAAAAACAAAAAAAAAACAACAATCCTGGCTTTGATCGTAGCGGTGAGTCGGTAGAAGCACCGGAGGGCAGCGGGAGGGGGGCATCCCCTCTCGCCTCCCGTAAGAATGATCAAGCGGTGGAACAGCCACTATGATTGTTGTTATGGTGTAGGGAATCGCCGGCTGAAAAAGCTGATATCTGAATGATGCCTGTAGCTGCAAGCATCATTCAGATATCCCCGCACAAAGTCAAGGACGTCATATGACGGCCGGCGGGCGGGAAGTGGTTATTGCAGAGTATTGCTGGGCATTGCGGAGTATTGCTGGGCATTGCAGAGTATTGCCGGGTATTGCGGAGTATTGCCGGGCATTGCGGAGTATTGCGGACTATGGCAGGGTATTGCGGAGTATGGCAGGGTATTGCACGGGGTATTGCACAGGGTATTGCAGGGTATTGCAGAGTATTGCGCAGGGTATTGCAGAGTATTGCGCAGGGTATTGCAGAGTATTGCGCAGGGTATTGCAGAGTATTGCACCAGGGTATTGCAGAGTATTGCACCAGGGTATTGCAGAGTATTGCACCAGGGTATTGCAGAGTATTTTGCAGAGTATTGGCAGGGTGTATTGCAGAGTATTGGCAGGGTGTATTGCAGAGTATTGCACAGGGATGGCTGAGCAGGGATGGATGGATGGCTGGATCTGTGACTGCAATTGTCACAGATTCAGCCCACAGAGCTGCTGCTGCCATCCGCTCCCTCCCCCTCCCCTCTCACACTGTACCGATCGGTACAGAGAGGGGAGGGAGGAACCGGCGTCATCAAATGACGCCGGTCTGTGTACAAGTGATTGCTCCGTCATTCGACGGAGCGATCACGTGGTAAACGACCGCTATCAGCGGCGATTTACCGCGATTCCGGAGTTTCCCGTGTGCGCGCCCCAGGGGGCGCGCGGGAGCGCGATTCTGGGAGGACGTTATATAACGTCCTCCCAGAGTTAAGCAACCACCTTGTCGACGTTATTTGTCGGCAGGTGGTTGTTAAGTGGTTAATTTAATTAATTATCAGGTTACCCCTTGGATACACCATGGCCATTTAAAAATGCCAAATAAAAATATTAATAAATTATACTTGTACTTTTATGGATGTGTATGTCTCTTTATTAAAATCCCTTTGTGCTAGCCCATTAAAGGTCTCGGCAATATGCTGGACCACCATGGGAGAGCTCAAAGGGAAGCTGCCGATATTTGTGCTTTTAATTTCCAGGTTTCATAATAGATAGCAGTTTCCCTGGGCAGCAACAGCCGTGGGATTGTTTTACCTGAAGCAACAGCTGATTGGTCGGTCTGCCGCAGGTGAAAGCCCGCGCGGAAGGAGCTTATATAAGGAGCTGTGTGAGGGCCCTCACCGACCGTTTGGACCGGACCACGACGGCCGCCCACCCTCCCTATCCTGTGAAGTCATGGTGTTGTCCAGTGGGGGTGTATTGAATTGAAACTAAGAGGTTGGGACTTTTAGGTGAGGCCAGCTAGATGTACCTCCATCCCCGATAGGTTGATATAGAAGAACTAAATTTTTTGGGACTTTGAATTGAAGCGTGCAGCCAGGAAAATAGCATTGCATGGTACTATAATGCTGTCTGGTGGTGGAGCCATCTATAGTGCCATATAGTAAATGCATAGACATGTAGTAACCATCATAGTAAAGTAAAAAACTTTTATCCCATGACATGATACATAGTAATAAATTAACAGAATAGCATAATGACACACTGATAGCATATTGGCCTAGAGCCACAGTAATGACATAATGATGACACACCAGACTAGTTGCAACGTATTCCCACAGTAAGTAATATATAGGTATATTCCAGTGAACCGTAATCATGGTATCTTGAATAAAAAGAACCGCAGGGAAGGCATGTATTAGCTCGACGCGTTTCATAGCTGTATCGCTACTCTTCAGGAGCAGATGCAGAGATATTGTCTAAGGATGTTTAAAAGTAGATATGATGAGTGATCATGTAAAAATGTAATAAAGACTATAGAAAAATAAAAATTGTAAAAATTGGTCACTCATACTTGCAAGTCAAATCAGAGTCTGGACATGGACTGAGGGAACTGAAGGTAGGCTGGAATGTCAGTCCGCCCCGGAACCTGAGGCGGCTAACCCCCAAAAATATTTTTTACTATTAATACTATTTTATTATAATTTTTTCAGATGGTATACACCCTTATGTCCTTTTCACAACCCATGGGGCAACTACTCTCGGAATGTTCTTCCCCTGGTTGGTTTTTCCATCTTGATGCTTTTGGGGTTAGCCGCCTCAGGTTCCGGGGCGGACTGACATTCCAGCCTACCTCCAGTTCCATCAGTCCATGTCCAGACTCTGATTTGACTTGCAAGTATGAGTGACCAATTTTTAAATTTTTTATTTTTCTATAGTCTTCATTACATTTTTACATGATCACTCATCATATCTACTTTTAAACATCCTTAGACAATATCTCTGCATTTGCTCCTGAAGAGTAGCGCTACAGCTACGGAACGCGTCAAGCTAATAGATGCCTTCCCTGCTGTTTTTTTTATTCAAGATACCATGATTACGGTTCACTGGAATATACCTATATATTACTTACTGTGGGAATACATTGCAACTAGTCTGGTGTGTCATCATTATGTCATTACTGTGGCTCTAGGCCAATATGCTATTGGTGTGTCATTATGCTATTCTGTTAATTTATTACTATGTATCATGTCATGGAATAAAAGTTTTTTACTTTACTATGATGGTTACTACATGTCTATGCATTTATTATATGGCACTATAGATGGCTCTACCACCAGACAGCATTATAGTACCATGCAATGCTATTTTCCTGGCTGCACGCTTCAATTCAAAGTCCCAAAAAATGTAGTTCTTCTATATCAACCCAGTGGGGGTGTAGTTGTCCAGCATGTCTGGATGGACACCATTTAATATTAATTTTAGTTCTTAGCCAGGGTGGCTTTACATATTTATTTTAAGTAAATTAATTATCAGGTTACCCCTTGGATACACCGTGGCCATTTAAAAATGACAAAGAAAAATATTAATAAATTATATTTGTACTTTCATGGATGTGTATGTCTCTTTATTAAAATCCCTTTGTGCTAGCCCATGAAAAAGTTACTTTGCGACCTGCACACTATGCTGACAACAGCCACCATAGATACATATTACTTTAGCACAGTATCACAAATACGTTGAAGAAAATGTTGCCAAATTTCAACGTAACCACGTCAGCTCCGGAAGGTTTTACCCCCTTCCTGATCAGGCCATTTTTTTGTGATACTGCACTGCTTTGCTTTAACCGATAATTGCGCGGTCATGTGAAATTGTACCCAAATAATAAAATATTTCCCCACAAATAGAGCTTTCTTTTGGTGGTATTTGATCACCTCTGCAGTTCTTATTTTTTGCTCTATAAACAAAAAAAAAGACAGACAACAATATTTTTTTACTTTCTGTTTTAAAACATATCCAATAAAAAAAATGTAAAAAATCGAATTTCTTCATCACTTTAGACCAATATGTATTCTGCTACATGTTTTTGGTAAAAAAAAAAAAACAATAAGCGTTTATTGATTGGTTTGGCAAAAGTTATAGCATCTACAAACTATGGGATAGATTTATGGACTTTTTATTTATTTTTATTTTTCCTAGTAATGGCAGAAATCAGCGATTTTTAGCGGGACTACGACATTGCGGTGGACGAATTAGACAACTAACTGACACCTTTGACACTTTTTGGGGACCAGGGACACCAATACAGTGATCAGTGCTAAAAAAATCCACTGTCACTGTACTAATGACACTGGCAGGGAAGGGGTTAACATCAGGGGCGATTAAAGGGTTAAATGTGTTCCCTGGGAGTACTTTCTAACTGTGTGAGGGATGGTTTAACCGTAGTAAGACAGAGATCCGTGTCACTACTTAGCAGAAACAGAAGATCTCTGTCATCGTTACTAACAGAACAGAGATCTGCCTTGTATACAAAGAAGACCGCCATTCTGCCTCTCGCCAAACGATTGCCGGGTTTCCGGAGGACATCAGGTCCACCGGACCCGCTGATTGGCTCCCACTGTGTCCAATCACAGTGGGAGCGGGGCTCTGGTAGCTTGTGCGGGCGCCCCAGAGCCTTTGAAAAAAATCACGTACGGTTACGTTATTTTGCGCTTAAGGGCTGCCCTGCCACAGTATTTGTACGTGGGGTGGTCCTTAAGTGGTTCACTATATCTGGTTTCCCACTGTACACAGAACTGCTAAATACCTTTTCTCATCAGCAGTATAAAGCAGTCTAAGGCTACTTTCACACTGAGGCGCTGGATGCGCTGGCGGTATAGCGGCGCTATTTTTAGCGCCGCTATACCGTTTTTTTGCCGCGATTTGCGGGCGCTAGCGGGGGTATTTTAACCCCCGCTAGCGGCCGAAAAAGGGTTAAAAACGCCCGCAATAACGCCTCTTTGAGGCGTTTTGCGGGCGTATTAGAGGCGCTACCCCATTGATTTCAATGGGCAGGGGCGCTACAGGAGCGCTATTTTTAGCGCTCCTATTGCGCCTCAAAGATGCGGCTTGCAGGAGTTTTTTGAGCCTCCTGCAAGCGCAACGCTCCAGTGTGAAAGCCCTCGGGCTTTCACATTGGATAGTATTGAGAGGCTTTTTTGGGGCGCATTGCAGGTGCTATTTAGAGCGCAATAGCGCCTGCAAAGCGCCTCAGTGTGAAAGGGGCCTTATGACTACTATAAGAGTTGGGTTAAGGCTTGTAGGAGAAGTTTTCATTCTACACTGACTGTCCTATGAGGTTGCAGGACCCCTAACCCTCTGTCTGGACAGTGTTGATTGGCTCTGTGCTGATCACATGCACCCTCCCAAGAAAAAAAAAACTTTCTAGCAATAAACACCAAACTGAGCATGTGCAGAGTGCCCCCAAGGCTCTGTTCTATCAGGAGATGGATTGGGGACTGTGGAAGAAGATGAGGATCAGAGAAGGACAGGATCAAGCAGCCTTTTTACACAATGAGGAGGATTAAGCCCATAGGTTCCACAGTGAGTATAACAAGCATACTTTACTGCATGTACAGACTAGACATGTGCAATTTGTTTCTGTCTGAATACAAATTTGGACAAATTTGGGGTTATTCAGAGATTCGGATGTACCTGAATCTCAGAATGAAATGGTAACGAATAGTAACGATGGATGGATGGATACATGAATTACAGTCTATGCTTCTACTAGGACATAACATAGAATTCGATCTTAACTGCTTTCTATCCAATTATTATTTTATCCAGTCTTAGTACTAGATGATGTTATATATACACCATTGGATGTTGCTATTATCACATCATTAGTTGTTCCATCAATAGATTGCGTCCTTGATTTGAAAGATGTTATTATATCATTCACCATTAGATGTCGCTATGAATATATTATATTTTAATATAAAGTGACATTTGGAGAGAAGGGTGGTACTGTATGTATGTGTGTCCCTTTTGCAAAAGTGTCACTCTCTGTATTTCTCCTTTCATTCTTCACTGACACCGCTCTGTACTGCTTCTCTCATTCATCTATGGTGTCCCTGCATACTGTTTTCGCTCGTCCTCGTGCCGCACCCCATAATACTTCTATTTCTATCCTCTAATGGCTCTCTGTACTCCTCTTATTACCTTCTAGCACCCTTCAGTACTGCTACCTTTGTTGGCCTCCAGCACCCCTTGTACTTTATTCACATCCACCTCCAGCACCCCCAACTTTTGTACTACTTTTCTCTTTTAACTCCTTTACCAGTTCTGTACCTCTGTTCCCCATCCAGCACCCTAGCGCCCCCCCCCCCCTACTGATCCTCACCTCTGCTTTATTCTCTCATGTGTTGTGCCTTTCCCTTGCCTCCAACAATTCCCTTTATTGCTCTCCCCTTCTGCCTACAGCAGGGATATGCAATTAGCGGACCTCCAGCTGTTGCAAAACTACAAGTCCCATCATGCCTCTGCCTCTGAGTGTCATGCTTGTGGCTGCCTGAGTCTTGCTATGCCTCATGGGACTTGTAGTTCTGCAACAGCTGGAGGTCCGCTAATTGCATATCCCTGGCCTACAGTATCCCCCTGTATTGCTCCACTCCTTCCCCTTTGGCATCCCTAGGCTCACCTTTCCCACCAGCACCCCCCATCCTTCCCAGTGTCCTGGTGGTAAGCACTGCAGCATGCCAACCACATGCCAGAGAAACTGGAAAATGTCTTGGCAATCAATAGAAGCATAACAGGACTCATCTAAATCATTCATCAATGTCAGCCCCTTAGGAAGAGGAACATCTATCATGACCTTAAAATATAACAACACCTTGGGGTAAATTAGGGTATCTTGGTAGACGCAGTCAAGTGGTTTTGCTGAGTATGTTGTGTGTTATACATTATTCAGCCTGTTTTTTGGTACATTACAATGCAGTGAATATTTTTGGTAGGATTACGTTTTGCATTTTATTGTACATGCCTAGCTGTGACTATGGGCAAAGATTTAGACTCATTTTAATTCTGTTATAGAAAAAAAAACATAGCCTTTCTTTTATGGCTGAATGGTGTGGTAGTTAAGAAAAACTAATTTTGAATCTTCCAGTGGAACAATAACAGAAAAAGTCAAAAAAAGTATTTACAAAAATAAATAAAGTTGATGACAATCAGCGCAGTCACCTCCAAAAAAAAAAAAAAAACAGTACCTACAGTGTATCAATAACCCGCTGTGCACAAACCAACATCAAAAGTGCAATTAAATATTCACTATACCGCAAGTTGCTGCCAAGCACCGTTAGGCGTTTTCACAACACCCCTCAAATAATGATGCAGTGCAACTTATACGAATATAACTATAATATATAAATTTCAGTCCACATTGAACTATATATAACAAACTAAAATGAAAAAATTGTCCATATAATATCTGTGTCATGGCAACAGGATGGTCTCCAACCATCAATGAAATCCAAACTTCTGAATCTTCACACAACAAAGCACCCATATGTGGCATGTATGACACCCCTGTGAATTGTATTTGCTCCAGGAATAGACCTCAATCTGAAATCAAGGTCAGAAGCACTTTTGCCCCTTCTTGGGCTGTACAGCGAATGGCTTCTGGCTCCTAGTGACACTCGGAAACTCCAGGACTTGTTCCTTTACACATCCTCTTCATCCCATATAAATAGTATTCCTGCTCATTTAGCAGGCTCAGTATGAGTTGCGTTGCAGCATTATTTACACAACAAAAAAATTGTTTGTTACATTTTAATAGAAAGCTATAATGGTTTGGGTCAATATTATTTTAGTTATTGTTTTATAGCTTTTTTTTTTACTACTTTATATATCATCCGTTTTTATTTTTATAAATATACAATAAATACATAAAGCATTCCCAGCATACTATATTTTAGCTAAAAAGACAGCACAGCAGGTTAATTTGCATTTCAGTTTCTTACCTCATACTGGACCAACTGAAAAGGGATGGCACATTGCTGCCATGACTTATTTCTGTAAACAGTGGGTTTCTGTCAGCAAAGCCAAAAAAAAAAAAAAGTTTTTATGGCCCTGATCCATAGTACACAGAGAAAGAATGCATGTTCAAAAGAGCCATGCATAGTGAAAACGGGTTATAATGACATGAAAAATGCATTATTTTTTATTAGAGCACACATTAGGTACGAATATGTTCAAGGTAAATCATTTGTGAGGTTAGTAGTGAGTTAACGTGAAGTGGACTTTAGCTTGATGACATAACAAAGTTCAAATTCACAGCAGATGCCTTTTACTTGTCTAAACACCAATATCAGTTTCTGACATGTGTTCCTGGGGAAAACAAGACAAATGAAGAAGACTATTAACAATCAAGCAAAGGAATTAGGTAAATTTGTATATATATTGAGATTAAATACTGAAACCTCCAGATGTAAGTGAAGATAAATAATGTGTTAGGCTGGATTCACATCTATTCAGTTTTAGTGCTTTTTGCATTTTGCAGATTTGCACTGCAGAAGGTGTTCCATAGGAAACCATGTTAAATGGACTGTAGTGCAAATCTGCAAAATGCAAAAAGCACTAAAACTGCATAGGTGTGAATCAGGCCTTAAAGGAGTTGTAAAGGTTTGTTTTTTATTTTCTAAATAGGTTCCTTTAAGCTAGTGCATTGTTGGTTCACTTACCTTTTCCTTTGATTTCCCTTCTAAATATTTTTTTTCTTTGTCTGAATTTCTCACTTCCTGTTTCTCCTCAGTAAACTTCACACCATCATCCGAGTGGTGTTGAGTCAGCCAGAACAGCTTACTGAACAGCTTACTGAGGAGGAACAGGAAGTGAGAAATTCAGACGAAGTAAACAAAGAAAACAAATATTTAGAAGGGAAATCTAAGGAAAAGGTAAGTGAACCAACAATGCACTAGCTTAAAGGAACCTATTTAGAAAATAAAAAATGAACCTTTACAACCCCTTTAAGGTCCAATACATCATAGCTGTTTGTAACTCTACAAATTTGTATTTTACTCAACTAATCAATATCTGACGTGAATCTTGTTCTAATTTTGACCATGTCAGTCATTTTTGCATTCCAGAAATGCATTGATTGCACACGGAAAAATATAGGTACACAGTTATTTGTTTTGTGTTCAGTCCACAAAGTGTAACCTCTCATGCCGCATACACACGACCGTTTTTCATGACGAGAAAAATGCCATTTTTTATTTGTTCATTAAAAACGATCGTGTGTAGGCTCCAGAGCATTTTTCACGACGTGAAAAATGGCCATTAAAAATTTGAAACATGCTCCAATTTTTGTTGTCGTTTTTCACGTCGTCGTTTTTCTCCTCATGAAAAACGGCCGTGTGTAGGCTTTAACGACGTGAAAAAAACGTGCATGCTCAGAAGCTAGTGATGAGAAGGGAGCGCTCGTTCTGGTAAAACTAGCGTTCGTAATGGAGATAGCACATTCGTCACGCTATAACGGACTGAAGAGCACGAGGCTGAAAAGCGCGAATCGTCTCTCACCAAACTTTACTAACAAAAGGATCAGCAAAAGCAGCCCAAAGGGTGGCGCCATCCGAATGGAACTTCCCCTTTATAGTGCCGTCATACATTTCGTACGTCACCGTGCTTTGCTCGAGCATTTTTTTTTCATGTTCGCGTGTAGGCAAGGCAGGCTTGAGAAGAATCACGTCGAGAAAAACTTCGGTTTTTTCAATGACATTAAAAACAGTCGTGTGTACGTGGCATCATAGCTCCATCAAATTGTGTGCAGCTGTTACCAGTAGACACAAAGGGAGGAAAACAAAAACCTACTGAGTGATCATACAAGGATCAGCTCCCAGGATCAAAACATTTTCATAGTTACATTTTACAATTATAAGAAAATCATCAAGCCCTTTTTTGAGTTTCTATTGTTGATTTTGTAATTAACACTTCACGAGGAAAGGCATTCCAGAGCTTAAATTTACTGTATACTCCGGTCAGCCTTTTAAAATAAGCATTGTGCTCCCCCTCCCACCCTTTCCCCGATAGTAAGCACTCAAATGCTTAATTAGACCAAAGAGGACGTAAAGCTAATTTATTTTGCTTCCCAAGCTTCCTCCCTGACAAATGACCAGTCTAAGCCCCCGTTCACACTAGTGTATTTTTTCCACCGTTGCACTGCACGACAATGGAAATGACATTATTCCCTATGGTGCCCATTCACATCAATGCAGCACAGTTTTTGAAAAGGTGCAGGTGCTTCTTTTGGTGCAAGGTAGCGCATTTGTGCCCCATAAACTTCAATGTGACTACACCAAAAACACGCGTTAAATGCATTTGCATGTGATTTTAGTGCATTTTTGGCAGAGTTTGTGTATAAAATCCAGTCTCTTTCTTTTTTTAAAAAATGAATGAAGCATCAAAAATGCACCAAAAACATGCAAAGCACTACAAAAATTCACCGAAAAACACATGATCATACAGCAGCACTAGTGTGAAATTAGATTAAGACCCCTTTCACACTGAGGCGTTGCAATAACGTGCTAAAAACGATTAGCGTTTTCACCGCGTTTTACCGCATTAGCGCTAAAAATAGCACTAACGCCTATGCGTTTTTGCGGTAAAAAGGATTATTTGGTATCCCACAATCCTCCACTCTACTGTGGTCATGTGACCTTCCCACAGCTTCTGGGCGTTTTTTACCGCGGTTTTACCGCGGTACTCATTCATTTCAATAGGGATAGGCGTTTTTACAACGCTATTTTATGCGCCCCAAAGATGCTCCAAAAAAGCTGTTTGCAGGATTTTTTCCAACGCACAGCCAGCACAACGCCTCAGTGTGAAAGCCCTCAGGGCTTTCACATTGCGAATGCTGGGACAGGATTATTTCAGGCGTTTTTACAGCGCTATTTTTAGCGCTAAAATGCCTGAAAAATGCCTCAGTGTGAAAGGTGCCTTACAAAGCCATTCCTCTTGGCTGGCTGTAAGGCTGCCCCCTATCATAGTCATTGAGTACAATGCAGGATTAGTGCCAAGGGCCCAATCACATTCAAGGAGGGAAGGAGAATGCCAGCTGTCTATGGAGCATGGATTAAGGTAAGTATTCCCCTACTTTCAACCCACCTGGTCTAAATGAGCATTTAAACCTTACTATCTTACAGGAGGGGGAAGGAGCAACACAATGATTATTTTTAAAGCCTGACCGGAGTTCAGCTTGACAGAAAAACTGTAGAAAAATACACCTAATAAACCAGAGGTAAAATCTCCTTTCCTGACCCACCTCACGTCAGCACACAATGGGTTAACACCACCTCAAATTTGTTAGTGAACGCAACGAATACGAATTTATCCAAAATTACGAATTATCCAAAATCACGAATGCCGTATCTAAACGAATTGACAGTAACGATCTAATAATAATAAATAATACTAAAAACGTTTTATTATTATTATTATTAATTATTATTAATTTGTTCCATTCCATTTGTTTAGATGCAACATTCGTTATTTCAGATAATGCGTAACTTCAGATAAATTTGTATTCGTTACATTCCCTAACAGACAAATGTGATACCTATAATTTAATAGTTATTATTAGTTAGTTATTATTTAGAATTTTACTGATTTACTTTCTTTTTTTTTAAAATTTTTGAATTTCTGCATTATCGAATTTCCGAATTTTCTAATTTCCGAATTTTAGAATTTCCAAATCTCAGAAAAAAGCAAAAAAACGAATGAAACGAAAACAAAGGAATTTTTTGTCCGTGCACATGTCTATTGGCCAAGTACCCTATGTGGCACTGGCTCCCATACGTTTATGCCAGCATGATAGAAAATGCCTCGCCCAGCTCAGGGTGCATTTTGGGCCTGCATGCAGTCTGCAATGGCAGAGAAATTAAATTGCACAGGTTTCCCCACAAGGATGTGGTTTTGCAAAATTCTAAGCCCTATTAAGGTGGCTCTAGCAGAAAGTATGCTGCAAATATCCACGCCACAAGCAACACCTATAATGATAGAGCGTAAATCGCTCGTTGATGAAGGATGGCAGAGACCTCATCCGAAGAAAATTTACAGTACAGGTTCTCTAAGCTTTATCCATATAAGATGGCTGATGTATGTTTATGCATTACACTTCCAGGGGTGGATGCTGCCCTCTAGCGTCTGGTGCAGCAAGTATCTCTGCCTTTTTGGAACTCTGTTGGGTTCAGAGATCCTGTGGATGAAAAAGTGGACTTGTTCACACCAGATGCAGTCCAGTGCATTTTTATTCTGCATTAAGAATGCATGGACAGTGTTTATCTTTGATTCCAATTACCTAGTTCACACCAGTGCAGCGCATTCTAGTGCAGTCATCAAAAGTAGAATGTTACATTGTTTCTGTATGGAACCCATCTGGAAAGTGGCAAAACGCATTGAGAATGCAGTAGAATGCATCAAAAACACTCATGCAGAAACAGATCTGGAACAAAGAAATTGTGGTGATCTGGCCATCAGGCTTGTACAAAATCTATACAGTGACAGTTTTTGCCTGTCAACCAGCAATAATGTTAACTTCGATATATACACTTTAGAAATGGCATTACATTCAACACTGGAAAAGATGTGGCACAGTTTCTGGAAGAGTTGAACCTGGCAACTGACTTTTGACTGATGCATTTGATAGACCTAGTACAAGCGCTGGTGCACTCAGTGACTGCTATGAGAGTGTTGTGGTTATGCCACTGGAGGGCAGGTGGAACTTCTACAAAAGCCTTCAACATTTCCTATAATGGGAGGTTATTGTTTGGCCGAATGCAGAACAATGCAATTAAGCGAATGACAGGAGGAAATGTCTGGACTGTGGCCACAGACTAGTGAGAGGAAGTCGCCATCTTTCACTCAAGCCTATTGAACTTCAGAAAGTGCAGGAGGCCAAATCTTATAGGACAGGCTGCAGTTTTAACAGATCACAGTGGAGGTGCCTCAAAGTTACTAAGACAAGTTGCTAAGATCGTTGGAAAGTCTTTTGAAGGTGCGTCCCACCAGTCTCTTCCAGTTGGGGCCAGGGGCCCTAAGTGAAGTTGATGATTGTAGCCTCCGTCTGGAGGGTTTGGACGACAATCATGATTGTAGCCACCTTCTGGAGGGTTTGGACGACAATCATCAAAGACCAGTGGGTCCAAAAGACAGTTAGGTGGAAGCACAATGGAGAATTCCAAAATTGACCACTGAATCCATTTAATTTATGACTAACAGATCTCAGAAGAGAAAATGTATGCAAGATTAGGTATAAGAATTCATACTGCTACAAGGCCATCATGCCAGTGATGGCAAAAACATAGAATCATCTGGGGGCTTTTCTGTCCAGATTTTCTAGTACCTAAGACAGGAGCCTTCTGGTCTGTTTCAGTTTGAAGGAATCTAATAATGTGTTCATACACACCAAAAGGTTCAAGATGGAGTGCATGCAGACAGTCACAGGGACAGTTTAGCAGGAGGACCAGTTGGTATCAATCAACCTGCTGACTCATACTTCCATGTACCGATCAATGCCGAGCACCAGAGGCAAGTGAGATTTGCGGTGGCCAGAGGTCACTTCCAGTTCAGGTCTCTGCCTTTTACAGAATTGGCACAGCCCCAGGAATCTTTTTGAAGATCTTGGCAGTGGTGGTACGTTGGGCAGTGCTGTATTTTGGCCTAGGCCGACACTTTGCGGGGGGCGGCAAAAAAAGCCACCCCCCGCATTAGAGAAAGCCCCCTGACCCGTCTTCCCGATTCACGGCTGCCACGGCCACTTCCCGCACACTTCCTTGCTGTAGCGGCGCTGGCACTTGCAAGTAAAGTATGGTGTGTATGGGCTTGCTTGGCCGAGGGGAAGACGGTGGGCGACTCATGCACCCATAAGTGGCAGGCGACTGGCTACATGTAAGGTGACTGGCGGAGGTGGAGCCTTATGCTCCGCCTACCCTCCTCTGCACAGCTTTCCCTCACTGAATCATCTCCTCAGCACTGGGGGAAGGGTCTGGCTGTGACGTGAGGAGGAGGAAGAGAGAGAGAGAGCGGAGCATGAGGGAAACCCCCAGGCCAGGACAGCAGGTAAAATGTTAACTTTTGATTGGCACAGTGGTGGCATTATTTGATGGGGCACAGTGGCATTATTTATTGGGCACAGTGGCATTATTTATTGGGCACAGTGGCATTATTTGATGGGCACAGTGGCATTATTTGATGGTGCACAGTGGCGGCATTATTTGATGGGGCACAGTGGCATTATTTGATGGGCACAGTGGCAGTATTTGATGGGCACAGTGGCATTATTTGATGGGGCACAGTGATGGTATTTGATGGGCACAGAGGCATTATTTGATGGGCACACAGGCATTATTTGATGGGCACAGTGGCATTATTTCATGGGGCACAGTGGAGGTATTTGATGGGCACAGTGGCATTATTTCATGGGGTACAGTGGCATTATTTGATGGTGCACAGTGGCGGCATTATTTCATGGGGCACAGTGGCATTATTTGATGGGCACAGTGGCATTATTTGATGGGCACAGTGGCATTATTTGATGGGCACAGTAGCGGTATTTGATGGGCACAGTGGCATTATTTGATGGGCACAATGGCATTATTTGATGGGCACAATGGCATTATTTGATGGGGCACAGTGGCGGTATTTGATGGGCGCAGTAGCATTATTTGATGGGCACAGAGGCATTTGATGGGCACAGTGGCATTATTTGATGGGCACAGTGGCGGTATTTGATGGGCACAGTGGCATTATTTAATGGGCACAATGGCATTATTTGATGGGGCACAGTGGTGGTATTTGATGGGCGCAGTAGCATTATTTGATGGGCACAGAGGCATTTGATGGGCACAGTGGCATTATTTTAAGGGGCACAGTGGAGGTATTTGATGGGCACAGTGGCATTATTTCATGGGGCACAGTGGCAGTATTTGATGGGGCACAGTGGCATAATTTGATGGTGCACAGTGGCGGCATTATTTGATGGGCACAGTGGCATTATTTGATGGGCACAGTGGCATTATTTGATAGGCACAGTGGCGGTATTTGATGGGCCCAGTGGCATTATTTGATGGGCACAATGGCATTATTTGATGGGGCACAGTGGCGGTATTTGATGGGCACACTAGCATTATTTGATGGGCACAGAGGCATTTGATGGGCACGGTGGCATTATTTGATGGGGCACAGTGGAGGTATTTGATGGGCACAGTGGCATTATTTGATGGGGCACAGTGGCAGTATTTGATGGGGCACAGTGGCAGTATTTGATGGGGCACAGTGGCATTTTTTGATGGGCACAGTGGAGGTATTTGCTAGGGTACAGTGGCGGAATTATTTGATGGGGCACAGTGGCATTATTTGATGGGCACAGTGGTGGTATTTCATGGACACAGTGGCGGTATTTGATGGGCACAGTGGCATTATTTGATGGGGCACAGTGGCATTATTTGATGGGGCACAGTGGCGGTATTTGATGGGCACAGTGGCATTATTTGATAGGGCACAGTGGCAGTATTTGATGGGCACAGTGGCATTATTTCATGGGGCACAGTGGCATTTTTTGATGGGCACAGTGGAGGTATTTGATAGGGCACACTGGCATTATTTAATGGGCACAGTGGCATTATTTTATAGGGTACAGTGGCGGCATTATTTGATGGGGCACAGTGGCATTATTTGATGGGGCACAGTGGCATTATTTGATGGGCACAGTGGCTGTATTTCATGGGCACAGTGGTGGTATTTCATGGGCACAGTGGCATTATTTGATGGGCACAGTGGCGGTATTTGGGCACAGGGGCATTATTTGATGGGCACAGTGGCATTATTTGATGGGCACAGTGGCAGTATTTGATGGGCACAGTGGCAGTATTTGATGAGGGAAAATTGGCAGAATTTGATGGGCACAGTGGCAGTATTTGATGGGCACAGTGGTGGCATTTGATGGGCACAGTGGCATTATTTGATGAGCACAGTGGCTGCGTTTGATGGGGCACAGTGGCTGCAATTGATGGGCACAGTGGCTGCGTTTGAGAGTACAGTGGCTGCGTTTGATGGGGCACAGTGGCTGCGTTTGATGGGGCACAGTGGCTGTGTTTGATGTGGCACAGTGGCTGTGTTTGATGGGGCACAGTGGCTGCGTTTGATGGGCACAGTGAGGCTGTAATTGATGTTTTTTTTCTGAATTTTTAGGCCCCCAAAAAGTTTACCAACCGCCACTGGCATGTGCAAGTGCTCCATGCATGCTGAAATCAATGCAAACTCGTTAAAGAGGAGTTCCGCCCCCAGCCACCCCCTCCCCCCCATGAAAAAATTAAAAGTCAGCAATCTACAAATACTGTAGCTGCTGACTTTTAATATTAGGACACTTACCTGTCCAGGGTTCCCGTAATGTCGACACCATCATTCATGGTATGGGAAACCGGTTCCCTACTGCACATGTGCGAAGCGTGTTGCACTTTCTGAAAGGTCCGGTGAAGGAAGGAGGAGGGGGGCAGAACTTCAGAGGGGGTGGCGCAGACTCCCGAAAGTGGGAAAGGGTACCTGTCAAAAACAGGTACCCGTTCCCCCCTCCCCCTGAAAGGTACCAAATGAGCCTAAAGAGGAAGGGGTGTGGTTTACAGATAAGGTGGGTCTTAAACAGGAATTTAATTAGGGGGTGCATGAGTTTAGTCAGGCCTAGGGCAGCAGAAAACCTAAATACCCCACTGACCTTGGGCCAGGTGGTACATGGGGGCATTTCAATTTGTCTGCTTTAAGCTATGAGCTGGGCTGTCTATGGATCAGAAAAATCTTTGTGCCTAAACAAATTCAGCAAGAACTGAAATTTTGGACATCGCCACTGTGCTTCTTTTGGGGCATGCCTCTCAGCCCAGGAGATAGGATGATTCTGAAGCCAGATACCAGTTTCTGGGGCTGGGGAGTCCACAATCTGAAGAAACAAGTGCAAGGCCATTGGAGCTCGGTGGAGCGCAGACTCCCCAAGTATCTTGAATGGAAGGAAGCCTTTTCTACAATTGCAAGCCTTTCAGGATCTTCAAGGGGGCCTGAGTAAGGTTGACAACAAAGCAGTAGTAGCCTACATTGCCTGACTAGGGTACAGCAAAAGTATTTTCCTGTTACATCATGCAAAGAAACTTTTTGCGGGGCAGAGGACCACTTACAGTCAGTTAAGTCAGTTAAGGTTGGTCGTCTTGCACACGAAGCAAGATCCACAATTGGTTCGGTGTTAGGCACAGGCCCGGACTGGGATGAAAAATAGGCCCGGGCATTTTAGACTGAGCAGCCTGGGGGGGGGGTAGGCATTGGGGGGGGCTGTTGATAACGGGATTTGGGGTTCCAGGATGTGTGGATTCGGTTACAGTACCTTTTTTAGTTTAATGTTACAGATTGGGGCCAAAACCAGATATAATGGAGTACAAAGACAGTTATTAGGAAAAACTCCTTTATAACTGGCTCTGTAATGTTTTATAACTGGCTCTGTAAGTAATATATTACATCTGGCTTTGTGAATACTGCAATGCCAGTTATAAAGCAATACTCCTTTGAAACTGGCTCTGTGAGTAATGCTTTATAACTATCTTTTTGAGTATTACTTTAAGAACCCTTAAGGCGCTTTTGGGGTAAACATAGCACCTGAAAAACGCCTCCCCTGCAGCCCCAGTTTGAGAGCCCTAGTCCTTTTACACTGGGGCGGTGTGCTTGCAGGATGTTAGAAAAAGTTCTGCAAGCAGCATCTTCCGGGCGTCTTTCACCGCCCCTGCCCATTGAAATCAATGGGCACTGCTGCCGAAGCGCCAGAAAAGCTCTTCGGCAGCGGCGCTTTTAATACTTTATTCGGCCGCTAGCAGGGGTCAACTGCTTCCCGCTAGCGGATGAAAAGGACTGCTATTACAGCAGTAATGTGCTAAAATTAGCGGCGCTTTAGCGCTAACGCCCCCAGCCCCAGTGTGAAAGTAGCTTTAGTAGTGGTTACGAAGTATGTTAAATATTTCATCCAGTCAACTTTTCTGGGTAGAACGATTCTTATCTCGCACCTGGAGAACTCCGCCGCCATGGAACCTGACATGACATCAAGGGCAGCACACTCTGGACAGCGCTCCTCTAAATTTTGCGCCCAGGGCCATAGCCGGTCTGCGCCCCCACGCTATGCCACTGCCCAGATAGCAGATCCACACTGATTAAAAAAGCCTGGCCATGAGCTGGCTGATTAGAAGACTGCAGTCATATAAGAGAAGAAAAATAGCATAATTACCATTATCAAAGGAGCACTCTCTGGCCCTGGAGCATCAGATCAAAATCCCTTCACCTGCGGGAAAAGAAGTGGGTGGGAAGACAGGTGGGTGTACACTAGCCGTATTGCTTTCCCTATAAGCGGTGGCAGCATCTAGCCAGCTTTCATGTGCAGGAGGCGGGTCTGAGATCATGCAGCTGCGTATACAGAAGGTGGTAGTGTGGAAGGACCCAGCCTCTCCATCCATCCTTCTCTTCTGGTGTCCTGGTTGCCAGGTGACCGGCATCCGCGAGGCGCATGCGTGAACCGTGACCTTCGCTTCTGCAGTGGCCTAGGCTGCTATTGAGCGGCTTGGTGGGCGGAGGAATGGTGAGACTCCTTCCACTCCTCCCGCACATGCAGCACATCGCCCCCAGCCGGCTCTGCATCCTGCCCATTCACCCCTGGCTGGCCCCTGCAATCCGCCCATCCACCCGCGGCTGGCCCCTGCAATCCACCCATCCACCCGTGGCTGGCGATGCAGTTTGCCCATACACCTGCGGCCAGCCCCTGCAATCCGCCCATCCACCCGCGGCCGGCGATGCAGTCCGCCCATACACCCGCGGCCGGCCCCCGCAATCCGCCCATACACCCGCGGCCGCCCCCCGCAATCCGCCCATACACCCGCGGATGGCCCTGCATGTCACAGTCCAAAAAATGCGGCCTGGCGGCCCCGGCCCACCGGGGAAGTGTCCGGCATGCCCTATGGCCGGACTGGAATATTTTTCAACAAGTGCCTCAAACCAATACTGTTCCAGGAGTAGTTCTCAGGGAGACTTCACTGAACACGCATCTTCTGATTATTTGCAACAAGCTACTAATGCAAGGACTCCGGCATACAAAATAGGTTAACAGTGCCATGAAATTTTCTGTTTGATCTCCGGTGTCCTTGAATATAAAGGTGTGTGATCGTGTGTGTGGAGGAGAACCCGGTAACAGCTAGTTACTGCGGTTTGTTTATATTCTGTGACCGGCTGTGACACGCGGCATCCGTGATCGCCGCTCTGCACGCCCCATGAGAACAGTGCTTGTGACGGTTTGCGATTGGACACAGCCGGTCACGTGGTAAAGAGCAATCACCTCATCCCCAATTACCACTCTGTGTGCCCCCGGGGTAGGGCAAGAGCGGCAAAAACAGGCAGACGTCATAGAGTGAGTGTTACTGCTGGCGTCATTTCACTATGGCCCAGTATGGAAGTGGTTAAAGATGATTTAACTACTTCCCACCTGGCCACTGTACATATACGGCCGGGTGGGTGCTCTCTCCTTCTGAGTGGACGTTCCTGAACGTCCTTCAGAAGGAGGGGGATTGCGCGCGCGCCGCATTACGAAGGACCCGGTGCGCGTGCCTGGCGGCCGCGATTGCCGCCGGGCACCCGCGATTGCCCGGGAACCAAGCAGGAAAGTGGATCTGTGTGTGTAAACACACAGATCCACGTCCTGTGAGGGAGAGGAGGCTGATGGTATGTCCCTTGTACATAGGGACAACCATCGGTCACCTCCCCCAGTCAGTCCCCTCCCCCCACAGTAAGAACACATTGAGGGAACATATTTAACCCCTTCCCGCCCCCTAGTGGTTAACCCCTTCCCTGCCAGTCACATTTATACAGTAATCAATGCATTTTTATAGCAGGGATCGCTGTATAAATGTAAATGGTACCAAAAATGTGTCAAAAGTGTCCGATGTGTCCGCCACAATATCGCAGTCATAATAAAAATCGCAGATCGCCGCCATTACTAATAAAAAAATAAAAAAAAATTAAAAATGCTATAAAACTATCCCCTATTTTGTAGACGCTATAACTTTTGCGCAAACCAATCAATACGCGCTTATTGCGATTTTTTTTTTATACCAAAAATATGTAGAAGAATACGTATCGGCCTAAACTGAGGAAAATTTTAATTGAAAAAAAAAATGGGTATTTATTATAGCAAAAAGTAAAAAATATTGTGTTTTTTTTCCAAACTGGACGCTCTTCTTTTGTTTATAGCGCAAAAAATAAAAACCGCAGAGGTGATTAAATACCACCAAAAGAAAGCTCTATTTGTGGGAAAAAAAGGACGCAAATTTTGTTTGGGAGCCACGTCGCACGACCGCGCAATTGTCATTCAAAGTGTGACTGCGCTGAAGGCCGAAAAATGGCTTGGGCAGGAAGGGGGTTTTAGTGCCCAGTAGGGAGGTGGTTAAATCAGCAAAATGAAAATTTGCTATTACTTTGGTAAATCTGCCAGGGCTGTATTTTATAAGCACATCATCCCTTAAATTACCATAGCATAATTGACATACATAAGAAGTAAAACTTATTGGTCTATATTTTCCAAGTTCTAGCTTTCCACCATTATTAAATAATAGTACAAGTCACATTAGCCTCACTTCTGTGGAACTCTCCTGGCTTAAAGGAGAAGTAGGGCCAATGCACTTCGTTCTGCACTATGGTCTGTGACCCAAATTCAGTTGACAGTGTACAAAAGCCCACTGTCAGCTGAAGTCACTCAGTCGGTCCAGACTCTCAAATTTTTTTTTTTTGCTAAATCTTTTTGAAGTTTACATTAGCATACAAAACTATCACACGCAGGGGCCGAACATTTGCCCACGAAGGGGCAGTTCCTCTGTTGCAGCAACACACCGCAACAGGGCACAACACACAACATAAACAGCCTAACTTAACTTATACTATAACCCCAATGTGGGGAGAGGTTCAGTTCAGGGTAATCTGTGCTCAAATTGGTACCGACAGGATAATGCAACATGAGAATAGTTGGGGATTGATCTCAAATTTAATGTCGGGATCCACCCAGATGCCTGACCAGCAGCTGGCTCAGCCTCTCAAGTGTGCTGCTGAAAGCCTGAGACAGCTGCTATCACACCCTCCATAACCCAGAATTCTAGTAAGCTCTGGAGGGCAGAGCAAAGAGCGGTGACTGACAGTCACCACTCTCTGCTCACTGAAGACCAAGAACTGAGTGATCATCGGTCTTTGATAGCTCAGTTCTTGGTATAGAGGCAGCGGGGGACAGACTGATGCTGCATCCACCTAGATGAGCATGTGTGTTTTTTTTTTTTCCTTAGCTCACATTTTTCTTTTAAATAAGAAAGATAAGAAGACAAGAAAATGAGGCAGATGGCCATATTCTAACTTCCTTCATGTTTCTTAGTTCTTATGTTCTTAAGGTTAAGTTCTTAATGTTAATCATGTCATTCAGGTTAGTCACAGGATCCTCTTTCAGGTAAGATTTACTAACAGTTATTTTCCTCCTGCTTCTGAATGCTGGCAGGAGGGAGAGGAGAATTCAGCTTTCAGCTGCTGCAAGAGGAAAATACAGTGAGTCGATTCCAGTAAATGGCACCTCTGCTCCTGTCCACGCTCCACAATTTAACCACCACCTACCTGCGATCAGCGGGTAGATCGCGATCGAAAGGTTGCCGACTCCCGTTCTAGGGCCATCATTTTTGGTTCACTGCAATTTGATAAGCTGTAAACTATTGCCTGTGGACAATTTTGGACAATAATTTGTTGCTATTTTGTAGGCACACAAAATTCTAGGTCTTTGTTATCTTTAAGTCTATCTATTTACTCCACACAATCTCACATTTTATATTTTATAGAAGAAATAGAGAATTTATTGTACTTTTGTGCACTAAAATTAACGTGAGTGAATTTGTTTTTTACTGAAAATGTAGAAATTGATAAACAGGTGTTATATAAAAACTGCAACTACTATCATTTTATTCTTTGGGTCCTCAGCTAGCAGAAAACCTAAAATGTTTTTAGGTTTTACATGCGTTTGCATGTAAAACAAAATGCATTTTGCTGCATGTGAGCGATTTATGAAAAAAAGTTCAGTGTTAAGCAAAAAGGCTAAAGCTAGAGACATACAGGCAAATAGCATTTTCATGATGAAGTCTGCTATGTTGTATAATTGTTCTTTTTTATTACGACGCATGATGGACAATAGACAGGATCACTTTTCAAAAATCCGCCAAAGGTTCAATGAACGTTTAAGAAAGGTTCAGTAAAGTATAAGATAATTCCAGGTAGAAAATGATCAATGACTAGATATAATCATCGACATGATTTCTAATAGTCTGAAACAGCAACCAGTCAGGCTAAAATGTAAATTTAGCTAAAGTTTGTTCACTTAGGCCCCTTTCACACTGGGGCGGGAGGTGCGGTGACAGTAAAGCGCCGCTATTTTTAGAGGCACTTTACCGTCGGAATTGCAGCGGTATTCGGCCGCTAGCGGTGCGGTTTTAACCCCCGCTAGCAGCCGAAAAAGGGTTAATACCACCCGCAATACACCTCTGCAGAGGCGCATTGTCGGCAGTATAGCCGCGGTTTCCCATTGCTTTCAATGGGAAGGAGCTGTGGAGGAGCGGTAAACACAACGCTCCTCTCACCCCTCCAAAGATGCGGCTAGCAGGACTTTTGAAGTGGTCCTGCTAGCGCACCGCTCCAGTGTGAAAGCCCTCGGGCTTTCACACTAGAGAAACAGCAGCCGCTGTTTAGGGTCGGTTTGCAGGCGCTATTTTTAGCGCAATTGCGCCTGCAAACCGCTCCAGTGTGAAAGGGGTCTTATGATCATTTTGTCAAAGAATATTCTTTCACTCATTGAATCTCCATAAAGTTTTGAAAAAGTCAGCCCAACTCTTTAAATCTGTTAAGATGGATGGAACCAATGAAGTGTCTTGCTGGCTTATCTTACAAATGCTTCTATCTCAGCGGCAAGGAGGCTGAGTGTAAACCAGAGAAAATATTATCATGAAATCTGTATAATTTTAACATAAATGGTGTACACCACATGTGTCAAACACAAGGCCGTGGGCCGAATCCGGCCCTCCAGACAATTTTATGTGGCCCTCACACCTCTCCTGCAGCTGCGGCTACCCTCTTGTTTCTGCCCCCACCTTGTCTCAGCAGTCGGCAGCAGAGAGGAGGACAGAACTCCTCTGCCTGATCCTGCGCTTCTCCGTTTAGCCGCAGAGAGGCTAATCTCTGCCACCCTCTCTCCGTCTTAGCAATCAACAGCAGAGAGGAGGACAGAACTCCTCCTACAGATCCTGTGCCTCACAGTGCAGCCACAGTACCCTGTTTTCTCCGCCTCCCCTGGTCCCGCCATTCAGCAGACTCCAGCCCTCCTCTGGTCCTCCTCCAGATCCTGCACTTTCTGATTCCCAGCTCCACCCCCAGATTCTTTCTGGCAGCAGCACAAGGTAAGGGAGTGCACTGTGATGTAAGGGAGGGTGGGTGACTCTTGACTACTGATGGGGGGTTGACATCTGATGTAAGGAGGGGTGGGGTGCTGTGGACATTTAGTCTTACAGATAGGATTCAATCAGCCCTTTGAGGGCAACCATAATGCTGATGCGGCCCACAATGAAATTAACATCGACACCCCTGGTGCACACACTAAAAGAAATGAAAACTTCCCTTAAATAAATATTATAAAATCTTAAAAGTTTATTTCTTTATTTTCTTCCTTTTAGATCCTGTAACACAAGATGTTGCGAAGAACATCAACAATGCTTTGCTTCATTGCATTGTTTTCTATTTTGCTTTTGGGAATATTTATCACGTATTTGATGAATTTCACTTCCTTGCTAACTCCTGTTTCAAGAAACCAATGTAAGTACTATACAAATAAAGTGCAACATAAGTTTTGCAGAGTATGGACTGAAGGGCACTGTAGGCAGGGCCTGTAATAGCTTACCTGTCACTAAATGTAAGCATAAAATTCCTGCTTAACTTCTCTAACTTTACAGCTGTAGCGGGTATGTACTTTTCAGAATGTTTAATTCGGGTGAAGACATCAGTGATGTCTAGTTCCCTGCTACCCAGCAGGTGGCGTTGTCACTTTGGGCCGGGGTTGAACTATCACTGCAGTGCCGTACCCTTTGTAACCTCTCGCAGCAGTTGTACGGCGGGACGGGAAACCCGCTGTGCTTGCTGGGAGAGGGTATAAAGGGGGCGGACATCTTCGCCATGGGGTCCGAGCCCCAGGCACCTTCAGCCTGAGGGCTGCTGTCCGTGGTCGGTGTCCAGGCGGCCTAGGCCTGGACACGTGGCGTTCGGGAGTCAGCCCAGACACCCTCAGTCTGGGGGGAGGTACATCATTCAGGCCTGGGGCCCAGCTTCTTCCACTGGGTCCCGCCCGGGAGGAATCGTCCTAAGGTGCCCACAGTATCGGGTACCTGAATCCAGACGTAACGGACCGTGCAGGTGACCTTCCCGTAGATCTGGTGCAGCATATTGCCAGTGCCGGGACAGGGCCTCCGGAGACCGTCGGGATGGATGTCCTTTCCAAACAGGGGCTGTATTCACACGGAAGTTGGTCCATGTTCTAAGGTCGGTGGCAGAGACCGTTACATCCAGGCCTGTGGCAGGGGCTGCAACAGTTCACTCGGTAGGTGGCAGCTACCAACTTCACGGTCGGTGGCAGAGATTGTGCGCCAAGCCTAGTTCATTTGTGCCTGGGCCTACTCGCATCCACACCCCTGTCTGTCTGTTACAAGAGTTCAACTGATTATGTTCATCCTGGCAAATGGAGAAATAAAAGAGTGTTGGACTTTTAATGGTGTGGGGCTCTATTACTGGTAGACACATCTCCACGGAAGAAACGGAGGCTCCGTATGCAGAGAACAGACCCGAAGGTAATTTAAGTGACTTTGCTCAACCCTCATACACATACGAGGTGAGAGCTTGGCATAGTGTTCCTGCACTCTCCTCTCCCAGGTACCCCTAGACAACAGCCGTATAACTGATAAAGAGAGAGAGAGAGAGAGAGAGAGTGAGGCCGCTACACAGCTATGGCCATTGGCCGGCCATACATTATGCATTTTTTTTCCTTCAACCACGAGTTGAAGGAAAGAAAATCGCAGTCAGTCAGTGTTGATGGGGAAATCCCTCCTTCTGCACTGCTGTATTCTGACAGCGGGAGATTTCTCAGTCATCAAAATACAATGACTGTACGGCCATACATTATGCCCAACCCAACAGGCTGGTTGTACTCAAGTCGATCGATAGATAAACTTCAGTACAACCAGCCTCCCCATAGACCCAGACTAATAAAAATGTGTCCGGTTCCTGCTGACCGGCCAAATTTCGATTTGTCTATGGCTAGCTTAAGTCCTACTACCTGCCACCTAGTGTGCCTCAGGGCTAAAAAGTTTGTTTTTATTAAGCTGACCATACATGGATCGAAACTCAGCCAGTTAAGCAGGAACCGGAAGAATTTCAATCCATGTATGGGCACTGTGGTTGTTCAGAAGTCGATTTACTGAAAGACTTCTGTAAAACCATAATACAAAGACACAGTGAAGAGGATTCCCCCATCCACCTCGAATGAATGAACGAAAAAAATTAGCTCATCTATTGGCTGCCTTAGAAGTGGGAATTGAGCAACACTAAAGATGGCCATAGACGGATTGCATGCACAGCTCCGTTTACATTTCAGCATACTGTCCGTGTGCCGGGATGACGGGAGTGAAGTCATGGAGTTTAGGCCCACTTTAAAAATGCCGGACAGCTTTACTTCAATAATTGGTGTTGTGCACATGTTTAGCGACATCATGCAGTTTTATGCAGCATTTGCCTATCTCATATATGGAGACATACAGTACATGAGCATTTTTGGTCTGATTATTTTGTGAATGCATACAATGCTTAGCTCTGAAGGAACAACTTGATGTGTTCTGTCCCCTGTTTCTGAGCCCACTACTCCAGGAATAGCATCATGCTTGCATGTGCTCTGGTGCCTTGTTACGATGCACTGCATTGAGATAAAATATGTGCCTGCGTCATTTTATCACATGCACACCCACCCAGCACACACATGCAACACACGGGGTGTGAAGCCAACTATGAGAAACCTGGTAGAGGAGTCTGAAAAGATATGTAGTGGTAGGTTGCTACCAGTTACAAACATCCACCAAATCACCCTGCTGCCAGACCCCCATATATCACCTCTGAGATAATGAGCAGTCATGTGCGTAGTTTTGTTGTGTTTATTACGGGATACAACTTGGTTGGGGTAAAGGAAGATATGGGATGCCCATTGAATTTCCATCACATTTATAGAACATTGGTAGAACATTGGTTAGTAGATTTAGCCCTGAAAATTATGCACTTCTAACATTCACAGTCTCTTCTCCTGCACAACTTCAATGCAGACTATTGCTCCTCCTGCTCTGCACTGGCTCCTGCAGAGTATCACTGCACTAGATTCCTCTCCTCCTGTACAACTACTTTGCTGCAAACTGTTAGATTCCTGTCGCTTCACTTGCAGTAAGACAAAAAGGGATCACTCTAAATAACCCCAGCTTGCTGGCTGTACTTTGTTAATGTAATAAAGTCTCTTGAATGGTGTTGCCTGAGCAAATCAATAAGCCAGAGGCATACAATTCCTCTCTCCAGTGGCTCAGTGAGTTTGAAAGCTACACAGTCTCTTGGATGGTATTACCTGAGTGCTTTACCAGGCCAGAGATACGCTGTACCTCTCCCCGACGGCCTAGCAATAGCAGCACACGGCAATAAGCAGACTACTGTTCCCAGACAGTCCATAACTGCAAACGCTGCGTTCCCGGCCACAGCATTCTGCACTACTCTCAACAATCCTCATCGTGCTTCTTCCACACTGACCTTCTCCAAAGTGCAAGTCCTGTGTTCCCCAGTCACAGGAGCCTGACACTATCTCCATGGTGAAGTAGTATACCATCCTGGTCTTCTGGGGTCCCTCGGCGGCTGTCTCAGCTCCCCCCCCCCCCAGCAAGAACTCCTCACCTTCATGCGAGTGAGCTCGCATGGTGAGGAGTTCTTGCGGGCGCGCTCCTGTGATACAGCCCGCGGCCATAGCCGCTCACTGTATCACTCGGCCCTGCCCCCCGGAGCGCCGCGTCAATGGTTGTGATTGACAGCAGCGCAAGCTAATGGCTGCGCTGCTTTCAATCAACCAATGAATGAGCCGAGAAGCCGGCCGAGATGCCTTCGCGTTCACGGCGCGGGACTTTGGAGCGGTCAGGTAAGTAAACGGGGGGCTCGGGGGGCCGCTAATCCAGAGATGTTTTTTCACCTTAATGCATAGAATGCATTAAGGTGAAAAATCAATGGTTGCATGATTTTCCCCCTGACGGTGGGTGTCGCTGTCACCACTGGTCAGGGTTGGAAAGGCAACAGGCTGGATGCATTGGGTATCTCTTTCCCAGAAGCAGCCCAGGGGGTGTTGTCAACCCGCTGTGCATTCTGGGAGAGGGTACTTAAGGGACAGACACCATTTTGTGGGGTCGTTCGTTGGTGGTGTGCACCTCCCGATCCCGACCTGAGGGCCCTCCTGGCCTCAGGGATGTGCTGGCAGTTTCTGCCTCGGGGCCACGTTGGCCTGAGGCTCCGTTACTGAGATGTAGGCCCAGGAGTCACTGGGAGCCTACT
This sequence comes from Rana muscosa, assembly GCA_029206835.1. NCBI lineage: Eukaryota > Metazoa > Chordata > Amphibia > Anura > Ranidae > Rana > Rana muscosa. Next base: position 146,845,815 of record CM055126.1, on the reverse strand, counting down.
GATCCAGGGATGATTCTGTGTCACCTTGCCTGCGGGAAGGGACCGAGCAATTGAGGACTCAATTGGATCAAAATCTGCCTCACAGTGCTGCCGGAGCAGCTGAATGATTCTGGCACTGAGAGCTGTGTTCTTTTCTTCATGTAGAACACACATCCCTAGCTCCTCTGCTTACCTCCGCCAGCAGATGGGACACACCATGCCACATGCCCAGTATCCTCCATCTTGTAGAGGGTGAGCAGTGTTAATAGTTTTGGGTCCTGCAGCGAGTTACCTCTTTCCATTAGTTCTCGTCCCTAGAGTGTAGGGGAAAGTCTATTCTTTCTCTCTTTGAAGAAGGCCATTGTCCAGACAGTATTAAACCCAATAAAAGAGTTTATTTTTCTTACTTGCAACTTGACAGGAAAGGTTGGAGATAGAGAAAGTTGAACAGGGAGACAAGTTCAGGCACGCGGCACTTAATTACCCTCGTCACCACTCAAGCCTGATTGGGTTTTGCTCACCCGGATAGTCCCCTCTCACGGTCTTAGCAGCCGGTGTGGAGCACGAACATTCACTTTAAGTTCTTTTCCTAAGGATACAATCAGGATATTAACCTTTAAGTCCCGAACTTCCCGGCATTTGTAACACTTGAGACCTTAGGTGCCAATGGGGTACGTTACAAGGCTTTTGGCGAATGATAGAATCCTTCCCTCTGACAGGTAACCAGGCCTTTCCCGAGACAGTGACTTCCTTCACCCCTGGATAGGTCCTCCCCTGGTTCCCTCTCCTTCAAAGCTGGTCACCCTCCCACGGGTACCCTGGGATTCCGCTGTTTAGCGTAGGCCTCAGCTAAAGGTGCTGGGCCTACCTGAAATGATGCAGCCTCGGGCTAAAGGTGCTCAGGACTGAACACACACACACACCTCTGGCCTGGAGGGCCAAAGGGCGCGAACGAACACCTAAATCATAGCGTCTGCCCCTTATGTACCCTCTCCCAGCATGCACAGCAGGTAGACCACGCCCACTGCATGGCTGCCGAGAGAGGACACCTAATAGCGCTGCAATGCCACCTGTGGTTCGACCTGAGACCTGGGCGACAGTGCCACCTACAGGTCACAGGGAACTGTACTGCCAGGCAACACCACAACAGAGCAGAGGCCAATTAAAAGAATTCCAACAGCCTGAGCCTAACTATTTGCTCAGGCTAGCCCCTAAATTTAGGCATAGTGACCCCAGTTCTGGGGTGTACACTACATTCAGAAGGTAACCCAGTGAGTGGTTGCACAAGGACTATTGAGCAAACTCTATTTTCACAAGTCTGTGGCAGAGATTCTTGTGATCTAGCTACGCACCGGTTGCTAGGCCCGAGAGAGTGGGCCTATCCGGTGGTTGCTGAGTCCAGCGTGGAGACAGTTGTTCCTCTGGACCTAAGAAGATACCTGTGATCCGCAAGTAAGGTACCTGAGTCCTCCCCATTCCTTCACCCCCCTCTGTTGGAAACTTTATTCAATAAAACCCCTTGAAAGAGACTTTGTGTTGGTGCAAACTTTCTTCTGGACAACTCTTCAAGGAGAACCCCTGAGACGAGCATACGGAACAGTAAGGTAATGGCATGCCAAAAATTAAACCAGCAGCTCCTACAGGGGTATCGCTACATTCGCTTAGCTTTGGGGAAAATTCCCTTGCAAAGTAAACATTTGCATTTAATAAATTAGTCCCATTGTCTTTTCTTTTTCATCTTCAGATAACACTGAAATGTGGATCGCTCAAAGGAACCGAAAAATCACTTTAAAATCTGTATGCCTTCAGAATAATCTGACCCACCCATCCACCACAGCAGACCTAACTGTTGCTAAACAGCTCTTTATTGAAGAAAATCATAAGATAATTTATTGTGAGGTGCCCAAAGTGGGCTGTTCCAACTGGAAGAGGATACTGTTCCTGCTAAAACTGAACCTGACAATCAATCCGGAATACATTGAACATGAGGCTGTTCATGAACAAACCTTTTTTAAGAAGCTCTCAGACTATCCTCCTGACCAGCAAAGAACAATTCTCAATACATACACCAAAGTGATGTTTACTCGGGATCCACTGCAAAGAATTGTCTCAGCGTACAGAGACAAATTTCTTCATTATACTGGTTTTTATTATGGAACCAAAATTGCAAATATAATTAAGTCAAAGTTTAGAGGTCACACCAATTCAACAGAATCAGTATCCTTTCGAGAGTTTGTTCATTTCATTGTTGAACAGAAACCTGAAGATCTTGATATACACTGGAGACCTATGCACTATTTGTGTGATCCATGTAATATAGACTACAATGTACTGGGCAAGTTTGAAACACTCAAACAGGACTCAGACCATGTTCTGCAAATTGTTGGTGCCCCATCCAACATCAGATACCCAGAAATTAATAAGTACAATGAATCCAGGACCGATCCCAAAATAAGTGCTGAATTTTTTTCACAGCTACCTATAAAATTATTACAACAACTCTTGGAACTATATAAACTGGATTTTATTTTATTTGGATATTCATAAATAGCTGCAAAAAAACAATGTATTTGTTGAAGAAACACCGCCACATTGATTATTTAGGGGACATTGTGAAGGGTCTTCTGGAACCCATGATACACTCACCTTGCCAACACTTACCGCCGATTCTGATCTGTTGCAGCTGGCACTAAACTACCTAGTGTGGGCTTGTGCTTGATGCTAAAAGACGAGGTGACATCACTCCCTTGGTCATGTGACAGTGCTTAGAACTAGTGATTTGCTGCTACCCTAAATAATGTCACAAATATACTGGGTATTGCCTGCTATGATGGTGGCAGGAGCTTCAAGGGAGTGCTAGCAAGATGAGCATCAAGGGATCAGGGGACTTTTTACAAAGACGCTGTTACTTTCCCTTAATGGGCAAAGTGACAATGAGGTTGATTTACTAAAACTGGAAAGGGCAGAATCATAAAATTAGAATATTATCAAAAAGTTAATTTATTTCAGTAATTCAATTCAAAAAGTGAAACTCATATATTTTATATAGATATGTTACACACACAGTGTGTCCATTGTGTTTTATCAAGTCCAAAGTCAACGCAGCCCTATACCATAAAATTCTAGAACACTTCATGCTTCCCTCCGCTGACCAACTTTATGGAGATGCTGATTTCATTTTCCAGCAGGACTTGGCACCTCCCACACTGCCAAAAGTACCAATACCTGGCTAAATGATCATGGTATCACTGTGCTTGATTGACCAGCAAACTCGCCTGACCTAAATTCCATAGAGAATCTGTGGGGTATTGTCAAGAGGAAGATGAGAGACACCAGATCCAACAATGAAGATGAGCTAAAGGCCGCTATCAAAGCAACCTGAGCTTCCATAACACCTCGGCAATGCCACAGGTTGATCGCCTCCATGCCACGCAGCTATGATGCAGTAATTCATCCAAAAGGAGCCCCGACCAAGTATTGAGTGCATAGTATACTATACATGGACATACTTTTCCGAAAGCCAACATTTCTGTATTAAAAATCTTTTTTTTTTTTATTGGTTTTATGGAATAGTCTACTTTCTGAGATACTGAATTTTGTCTTTTCACTATCTGTAAGCCATAATCATCAAAATTAAAATAAAGAAATGCTTGAAATATATCACTCTGTGTGTAATACATCTATATAAAATATATGGGTTTCACTTTTTGAATTGAATTATTGAAATAAATTAACTTTTTGATGACATTCTAATTTTATGAGATGCACCTGTAAACCATCCAATAAATGTGTTACTTAGTTATTCCCAGCTAGTACAGCTATCAATATAAAACCACATCAAAAGCCATTTGACTATATAAACCCCCAAGTCTGCTCAATAAAACAAATTAGAAGCTCAACAACTTTCTAATTGTAGCGGATGGTTGCTACTAGTTACTAACATCCACCATATCACCCTGCTGCCAGACCTCCATGTATCACTCTCAGAGACAATGAACAGTCATTTGCTTTGTTTTGTTTTGTTTATTTGGGGGATATAACTTGGTTGGGGAAAAGGGGATATGGGATGCCAATAGAACAGATCACTTTGCCATCATATTTGATGAATTGGTTTAAAGAATTGAGCGTTTGAAGAACTGATAGACTCTAATAATCACAGTCACTTGCCCTGCTTAAACTCCTGCAGACCGTTGCTCCTCCTCTGCATCAACTCCCGCAGACTGTTACTCCCAGGACTTCTCTCCTCTTGCACAAAACTTCACTGAAAACTATTATGCCCTGTACACGCGATCGGTTTTTCCGATGAAAAAAGTCAGATGGACTTTTTTCATCGGAAAATCCAGATGTGTGTGGGCCCCATCGGACTTTTTTCCATCGGTGTAAAAAAATAGAACATGTTTTAAATTTTTCCGATGGAAAAAAAAAAAACGATAGGAAATTTCGATCATCTGTGTGGAACTCCAACAGAGAAAAAACCCATGCATGCTCAGAATCAAGTCGACGCATGCTCAGAAGCATTGAACTTCATTTTTCTAGGGTCGTCTGAGTGTTTTATGTCACCGCGTTTTGGACGGTCGGAATTTTGTCTGATGGTGTGTATGCAAGACTGATGGAAGTCAGCTTCATCGGAATTCCGGCGGAAAATTCCATCGGAAATCCGATCGTGTGTACAGGGCATTAGTCTTTCCTCCTCATCATCTTCACTTTACTTAAAGGATTACTCTGAATAGTCCTATATGCTTGCTGACTTGCTGAACTGTTGATAGGCCAAGGGCCTGCAGTACCCCTTCTTGCGGCCTAGTAATTTAGCAGCTTGTATTGGTTGGAGGACTACTGATCCCAGCCAGCCAAACTTGCAAATCCTGTGCCCACAGGTAGAGTTACCTGCTTTTCTTCAAGTCAAACCCGAACACTTTAGCGGCACACAGCAATTTATTTTACTAGTATAAACTATACATAGATTTTGCTATTAAATAACATTTCTAATCATATGAAGTTAATAACAAGAGTCCCCCTTTACATCAGAGTCCACAAAGTGCCCCTATTACATCTGAACTCGCAGAGTTCCCTTTCACTGTAGGGGGGGGACTCTGCAGACTCTGATGTAATGGAGAACTCTGGGGACTCTAAAATAAGGGATGCTCTGGGAACCCTGATTTAAGGGGGAACACTTAGAACTCTGATGTACGGAGAGGACTCTGATGTAAGGGGGAACACTGTGGCCTCTGGTGAAATGAGAACTCTGATGTAAGGGGTACTCTGAGAATTACCTTAGTGTACTCACTCAGAGGCAGGAGAGGGAAGGGGGGAGACTTCAGTCACAGACAGGGATGGATGGTGAGCTCACTTACCTATTGGCAGTCAGCACTTCTCATCCAGATGTATCTGGAAGCCATAGTCCGGTCTGAATATCCGAACCCGAACTGTCCTGGTGAATCCCGGACAGGAGGCAACCCTACCCACAGGCAACAATGATTTGACACCTTCTTCGACCTTCTCCTGCGCTGAGTCCATGATGAAAAACTTAACTGGACATGCGTTCCAATCACTTCTCCAGCCCCTCTGTTCCAGGACACCTCTTCCATAACCGTGCAAGGATGAAGCTCCCTCCCAGCTCCCGGGCTCCTCCACCGAGGCGCACACCCCCCCAGATGGGGATGGGCCTCCTACTGTGATCTAGCACTCCATTCTTCATGTCTCCCAGCCGACAACTACCCTCCCAGTGGGCTGGATCGGAGCTTATGAAGGAGGCCTGCCCCCTGCCAATTCCAGTTGGGGATTGGTCAGGGCTCCCTACATGAACTCCCTGTCACTCCTCCAGAACATTCTCCCTGGAAGCAGGGGAGGCGCCCAAGAACTGAAGCACAGGTGGTCCCAACCACTGCTACACTAACCACTCCCTGCCCCCAGATCAAAACAAGCAGGCCTAGCCTGAAGCATAGGCCTGCCTAAATGTACCTGCCTGGCAGCTTACCACACAAAAATCCTCACCTCTAGCACCTACCTATGGTAGAGGGTGCTACATACTATAACGTGTATTTTCTCTGAAGCACCATTAGGGGGAGTTCAAACCATACTTTTACTTATAATCAAAGAAAAAAGGGATATGGCGACAACCAAGAGATTGATCAAAATATATATTCCCCACATCACTCATCATCATGTAGTAGGTCTAATGTCCTAATTGCCTTTCTTTATATGTGAACCCCTATTGCCCAGCCATACAGGATGTAACACAAACATATACTTTCTTCTGTTACTTACTAGCATTTAAAAAAAAGCTTTTCTCAAGATACAGTAAGACCCCTTTCACACTGAGGCTGTTTTCAGGAAAAATAGCCTCTGAAAAGTGCCTCCCATTCATTGAAGTGTGTCTTTTCACACTGGGGCGGTGCGCTTGTGGGACTTAACGAAAAGTCCTGCAAGCAGCATCTTTGGTAGTGGGTTGGGAGCACTGTAAATAGCGCTCCCAAAATACCCCCCCTCCCAAAATACCCCTGCCCATTGCAATGAATGAGCAGCGCTTCCGAAGCGCCTTAAAAGCGATTTGAAAGCGCCACAAAACAGGACTTTTTACCTTGTTTTTAGCTTTAGCGCTGACGGCACAGGCGCTCCTGTGTGAAAGGGGTGTAAGACAATCAATTCTATATTCAAAAAAGGTGTAGCTTATTCCAACCACTCAGCATTCTTCTTTAAATCATCTGACTTCAATAAACAAAAATCTGATTGGGTACTGCATTTTAGAGTTCAGCTCTTCTGGACTCACTCAGATCATCAGCAAACCAATACCTTTCAAATCTGATTCAGATTCTTCATAAATAAACCTCTCTGTGCAAATGCAATAACCCTGATGGACTAATCTGAATTTCCTTATTACTGCTCAGTGTACCTGAGAATTGAATAAACACACATGGATACTTGAATTTTGTTTATATCATAGAAATATAAAGACCACAGAAATAAGACACTTCACAGCACAAACACTACATACTGTATGTTGCAGGTCATACACTTGTTCAGGCAGAAGAGGGCACTGTTTATTCACAAGACACTTTCCAATAGTAATATATCGGGCACTTAGATACTGTACCACAGAATGGCACTGCTCTTTGCAATTGTTTCTTTATTTTTGCTAAAAGTGTATAAAACGTGTTTTCGACAGCGAATAATTAACATTTAAAAATTATAAAGCATCATCTAAATCAGGAGTTACCGTGTCTGCAGTGCATTAATTTACCTTAAGCAAGCAAATTGTCATTGGAAATTAGGCAGCTTCACACATAAATTGCCAATGATATTCCCATTTATGTGAAAATAACTGTTTCAGCTGCCTGGTGTTCTTCTGAATATAACATGTTCAATATAGAAAAATCTAGAATATCATTCCATTTTTCTATATGCATACCGTACAATAGGGTTGCCATCTTTGGATCAATGGAAATCAGAACAGGGGGTTGTGGCACACTTTGGCAAAAGGGGAGGCATGGCTTATCCAAAGTAAACATGACTCAGTAGAACTGGGTTAGCCAATGAGGTTTCGCAAAAATGCTAAAACTAAGACAGGTTGTTCATTATTATGATTACCAAATATTTTTTTCAGTTTGAGAACCAAGGTAGCTTAAAGCACCACAGACTCCTCTTGTAAATGTGCAAATTTGTATCTGTGATTTGACTCTTTAATAATAATACTAAAATTATGTTTCTACTACAAAATATGGTAAAGGGATGTACAAATAATATGTTTTTTTTAGTTTTTTTTTTTTAATTGTGAATATTTCAAATGCAACACTACAAAAAGTAAAATGTGAGAAAATGAAAAGGTATGCATTTGAAAGGTGGGATTTTTTTTTTGAAACAAGCTAACTATCACGTACCTGGTGCTGGAGGCCAATGGAGAAAGGGCGTCCCTTGCAGCTTAGTTCCATACCCCCCTGAGGGTGAAACAGGAGGGGTCAGGCCCAAAGTAGCAACGGGTCGCCTGCTGGACTGTTTGCAGCGCAACTCAGGAGTACAGCTGATGTGCTGAAGTGGAGTCTGCAGACAGGTAGCGCCCATGAGACGTAGCAGGTCTTTGGTAAGGCGGAGACTGAAGGGAAGTTGGTTCGAAGACAAGGTTAGGGAGCAGACGTGGCCAGGTGGATAGCCGGGTCAAACACAGCAGAGCGAGAAGAGAAGATCCGTTAATCAAGCCGAGGTCAGGTCAGGAGGCGGGCAGCAGGCAGGATCAGGACAAGCAGAGTCTGTAACAGGAAATCCCATGAATTACGCATTGCAGGAGTCGAAGTCCAACCAGCAACTGCAGACACTGACAGGCTTCCTTAAAAAGGCTGTTTGGCGCCAAACTAAATTGGGGGTGTGCATGGTTGTGCGCCTGTCCGCCAGTGTGCATGCATGTGCCAATGCGCATTTGTTATGCGCCAGTGCAAGTTCCTGCGGCCATGCAAAATACTGGCAGGGATGCCAGGTCTTCGAGAACCTCCATTGCGGATGGTGCCCTGACACAAACAATAACAATGGGATGGACAGAGTTAATAAGGGTTCATTAGGGTCAGCAAGGCTTATTATGGGGGTAAATAGGAACAATTTTTATTTTAAAAAAGATTTTTCACTCACAGGTTAGCTAGAATTGACATTTCATGCAGATAAGTGGAACAGTCTTTAATCTGCACAAACACAAAGGCTACTTTCACACTGAGGCGTTGCGCCGTCAGCTTTACCGTCATTTTTGCAGCGCTATTTGGCCACTAACGGACTCTTTTAACCCCCGTTAGTGGCCCGAAAAAGGGTTAAAACTGCCGGCAAAGCTTTGCCAGCGGTTTTGGCGGCACTGCCCATCGATGTCAATGGGCAGGGGGCGCTTTAGAAGCGGTGTATTCACCGCTCATACAGCGGCTTAAAGATGCGGCTGGCAGGACTTTTTGGAGCGTCCTGCCAGCGCACTGCTCCAGTGTGAAAGCCCTCAGACTTTCACACTGGAGTGAGAGAAGAGGCTTTTTCAGGGCACTTTGCAGGTGCTATTTTTAGTGCTATAGCGCCTGCAAAGTGCCTCAGTGTGAAAGTAGCCTAAACAAAATACACTGTAACAATGTTTTCACAATAGGCATGATTCACAAAGCTTTATCACCAGCCTAAAGCTGAATACACACTATACAATTTTCTGTTGATTTTTTTCCTTCAGATTTACCAAAACCATATAATATGAGGTCAAACCTCATTAATGCGGTAATTCATGCAAAAGGAGCCCCAGCCAAGTAGTGAGTGCATACTATACTGTACATAGACATACTTTTCTGTAAGCCAATATTTCTGTATTAAAAATCCTTTTTTTTTATTGGTCTTATGGAATATTCTAATTTTCTGAGATACTGAATTTTGGGTTTTCACTAGCTGTAAGCTCATCAAAATGCCTAAAATATATCACTCTGTGTGTATATTCTGACTCCGATTGTTGTGAAACGATTATCCCTTGTGAGACCTCTATACCTGGCCTGTATAAGATATATTTACTGAGGACAATCCTCATCAGATAGCTTGAACTCACCAATACCATTTGCATCCACAGAGGTGTTTATTCCGAACATCAGGTTACAGAAGATGACAGGAAACAAGAGATGAAAATATTGTGGTATTATGCAGTCAAAAGATGATATGGTCTGTAGCTTTCTATGCAGAATACATGTGTCCTGCTACATGTGGCACGTAGCTGCATCCATGACACAGGAAACACAATCACAGGAAGAAAGGGTGGAGCATTACATACAAAGGAAGTGTGCCATAACATCAGGGAAAAGACATGAAAAGAACAAGTGCATTACCACAAAAGGTCACTAGATGGCAGCATGTGAACTAAATATAAACGTCCATAGAAAAATGGTTCAGGGAAACAATATATATAAATTCTATAATATAGAAAAATGTAGCGCTATGCGTAATAACAATGTAAGACACCCAAGTGCTCAAGGTGACTGGATCACAATGGATCTAATAATGAGTCCCAATATATGGAAAAGAAGGGGGCAATGGGTATACTCAATACCCTGGGATTTTCAAATACGGTGCTAAATAGAGACTGACAACAAGATCAAATCTTAAAAGGTTTGTTCATTTTATTAACATGAGAAAAACACAAGATATACATAAAAATAAAAATGAAATAACCATCCTTGAAAGCATGTAACTCAAAGATCAAGGTGCAGTTTGCTAGGTCGCCAATATATATAAAAATGCAAAAAACAAAAGAAAAGTCTTTGATGACAAGACCGTGAATAAAATTGAAACTGTCCGGTTCAAAAATGGTGAATGTTCAAAGTATTGAGTGACTTGTGACGTGACCACCACCACATGAAAGGGAGGCTTACCGGATGGAGTAGACCCTGTACACATACGGGCGATGTGCTGCATTCCGCCCCTCCTCTCCCTCCTCTGCAGGCGGCTGCTGATGACATCGCTCTGCAAAGATTTCCATGTGAGCCATTTTCATCAATCTACTGGGCTTGGATATCTGGTGTCATCCTTGAGTCTGGATCTCGGATACATATGTGTGCAGTGCTAGCTGGGATTTCATATGTACGGATATATACATACTAAGCCTGTTTGACCCTCTACACGTATGTGTACAGGGTCTACTCCATCCGGTAAGCCTCCCTTTCATGTGGTGGTGGTTACGTCACAAGTCACTCAATACTTTGAACATTCACCATTTTTGAACCGGACAGTTTCAATTTTATTCACGGTCTTGTCATCAAAGACTTTTCTTTTGTTTTTTGCATTTTTATATATATTGGGACTCATTATCAGATCCATTGTGATCCAGTCACCTTGAGCACTTGGGTGTCTTACATTGTTATTACGCATAGCGCTACATTTTTGTATATTATTTATTGTTACTTTTTCCACAGGTATTGTAGCTGCTTATATGTGTTAGCAGCGCGAATATTGTTTGTATTTTTGATATATAAATTCTATGCCCCATTGGGGCATCACACTCCCCGTCTGGCATGGTAAATATCACTATATACATCAGAACGGTAGTTATGCAACTGCAAATAACAAACAGTGCAATTTCCTTTGATGTCTTGAAGACCTGAAAGACATAAAAAGAACATGCATATAATGCAATAACAATAGCTCTCAATTTAAGGCTTCAAGTTATGTCAACGAAAGTTCAAGACACTTTCTTCTTGAAGTCACAGGTAGGATCCAGCAGTGCACGCAAACAAGTTCATTCTCCAAAGGGCAAGAGCAGAATAAGTTCCGTGATAGATCTGATGAAAGTCTTAACAGTCCCTTGTCTTGAAACCTTCACCTCCACCTTACGTACCTTACCATCATCACTAGGAACGCTCTTTACAATAAGTCCCATGGGCCATTTGATTCTTTCAGCTTGCTGGTCCTTAAGCAGAACAAGATCTCCAACTTGTATGTTAAGGTTCAAGCGTTGCCATTTCCTGCGTCCTTGCAGAGTAGAAAGATACTCCATCTTCCAATGATTCCAGAAGCAGTTGGCGAGGTGTTGTAATCGCTTCCACTGGTCATAGCACAGATTTCCTGCTTTAAAGTTTTCAGGTGGAAAAGGAACAGACCCAAGCTTCCGGGTAAGGATAGTTGGGATCTCTGGATCTTTGTCAGGTTCTAGAAGAATGAAGACATCAGCTGTGGTTTCTTCTGAATGATCCAGCAAGAATTCAGGACCTGTTAACCAACAAGAATTTGCAAAGACACTTGCAGACACTGGCCTGGTGGCATAATCTGCAGGGTTAATTTCCGATGGAACATAATGCCATTGTTCAGGTTTAGATGATTTCCTGATTCTCTCTACATGGTTGCTGACATAGACATAGAAACGTTTAGTCTGGTTGTATATGTAGCCCAGAACAACTTTGCTGTCTGTGTAGAATTTGATGTCATTTATCTGAATGTCTAGCTCACGCAGTATGAAATCTGCTATTTCTACAGCTAGCACAGTTCCACAAAGTTCAAGCCTGGGAATCGTGTGTTCAGGCTTAGGTGCTAACTTAGCTTTCCCAAACAGAAACCCTATCTGGGCTTGATCAGAAGAGTCTCTTACCTTGAGGTAAGCGACAACTGCTATGGCCTCAGTAGATGCATCTGAGAAGCTGTGAAGCTCTTTCTTCTGACTTGTAGCAAGGGAGGCAGAAGTGCAGCAGTGTGGTATATGGATTCCATCTAAGGCATGTAGAGATTGTTTCCAGGACTCCCACTTTGAAAGCTGGTCTATTGGTAGTGGAGCATCCCAATGTTTAATAGTCTCTGAGAGCTGTCTAAGTAAGGATTTACCTTGTATGGTGATGGGAGCTACGAATTCCACTGGATAGTATAGGCTGTTCACAGCTGACAGAACATCACGTTTGGTAAATGGCTTGTCTGCAGAGCTGACTTGAAAACCGAAGGTATCTTTTAATAAGTCCCACCGTAGGCCCAGACTTCTCTGTACAGGTGGTATGTCCATTCCCAGATTTAAGTCTTTAAACCCTGTGGCATGATCGCCAGGTTGAAAGGCTTTCATAACACCAACACTATTTGAGGCAATCTTGTGTAGTCTGAGGTTAGCCTCAGAAAGCATACCTTGTGTTCTTCGGAGCAGGTCTATAGCTTCTTCATCTGTTGGCAAAGATTGAAGTCCATCGTCCACATAGAAGTCTCTCTCAATGAAGTGTCGAGCATCCACACCATACTCCTTTTCTCCATCAAGGGCAGTCATAAACCGTATGTTGCAACAGCGGGTGAGGGACTATTTCCGAAAACACGTACCTTCATGAGGTATTCAATCATCTCATTGTCCATGGTGTTGTCACGGTGCCACAGAAACCTTAAGAAGTTCCTATGGTCTTCATGTAAAGTGAAGAAATTAAACATTTGTTCAATGTCGGCAGTTATGGCAACTGGCTTTCTTCTAAACCTCATAAGTACACTTACAAGGTTGTTGGTTAGGTTCGGACCAGTGAGAAGAACATCGTTCAGGGATACGCCTTGACGCTTGGCACTGGAGTCAAACACTACCCTGATTTGCTTTGGCTTACGTGGATGATACACTACAAAAAAAAAGGCAGGTACCAGCACTCATCGTGTCTTTGAAGTGGTGGAGCTGGTTTGGCGTGATCATTGTCAAAGATCCTATCCTTTTCATTAAGGCGATGAATTGGTCCTTCATTTCAGGCCTGTTCTTTAGAGTTTGCTGAAGTGAGTTGAATCTGGATAGAGCATGTTCACGATTGGTTGGTAGTTTAAACCTTGCAGCACGAAGAGGTAATGGTGCAACCCAGCTGTTAGACTCGTCCTGGAAGAATTCTTTGTCCATTATTTTGATGAACTCTCTGTCTTCAACTTAAAAGGCTATTTTGTTGTCATCGCTTGTAGTACAAAACACTGTGGTACCTAGGTTGCCATCACAAAGGATAGGAGTGACATCAGGTACTTGGATGATATCAAGAGGCTTCTCTTTTACTTTATAATGATGAGGGCATTGTTTGAAGTGGGATGCACGTCCATTTCCTAACATGTACGTTTTGAAGGAGTGGATCTCGGATGACGTACGCATTCTATCCAAGCATGCGTCACCCACGATTACCCAGCCTAGATCAAGTTTTCATGCGTAAGGGGCATCATCAGGTCCATTGCACTGCTTACGTACTTTATGTACTCTGAGGATGTCTCTTCCTAGCAAGACCAAGATTTCAGCATTCATGTCCATTGCAGGAATCTCATTAACAAGGTGCCTTAAGTGAGGATGGTGATATGCAGCCTCTGGAGTAGGAATTTCTTCCCTTTCGTCTGGTATCTGGTCACACTCAACTAATGTTGGTAGGGGTATGCCCTCTCCCTTACTAATATGGGAGACCATGAACCCATTGGTCCTTCTGCCGAAGGTCTCTTAACAACCAGAACAGGCTCTGAGAGTATACAGTGATGCATGTCCCTCTATACCAAAGATCTCAAAGAATTTAGGCTTAACCAGGGATCTGTTGCTCTGTTCATCTATTATTATTATTATTATACATCCTAATAGCTTCTTCAGGTTGGCCCTTTGGGTATATCTTAGCACAGCATTTGTGATCTAAGCCTTCTCCACAGACTTCTGTGCATGAAAAGGAAACATTAGCTGTGGCTGGAGCAAGACCTTGTTGCTCCCCACCATGATTTGAGACAGGACTGGAGGTAGGAGGCTGCTGTAAATTGTTTGCGGGTGGGCTCGGATGCATAGCTGTAACATGTCTGTCGCTAATGCATTCTGTGCACTTGATGACAACTTTACAGTCTTTAGCAAAATGTCCATAACAAGCATATTACAAGTTTCTGAAGAATCTCCCTGCGCTCTTGTAACGTCTTTGCTCTAAGCCCGTGACATTTCTTTAGGGGGTGAGGCTTCTTGTGAATAGGGCACTGACGATTAGGGTCTTTATCTCTGTCACCCGAATTGCTCTGGTGAGCAGGAGAGGATACAGGTGGTGTGATGTCTGTCCCTTTAACAAATATTGCTCTATTAAAGTCTCTATGTTTAGCTGCTGTGTTATCATACCTTGATGAGGATAATGATGAAGCAGGCAAGTTGGGTTCACTCTGTAAAAAGGTGGATTGCGCTGACTAAAATCTCTACACCTGTGATAATCTAAACAACATGTGAACTTAGTGCTCTAAACAATAATTACAATTACTATACCAATCTATTTAAATTATGCATGCCATAAATAGCAGGAATTCCTGCTGGGATTTTAAAGTGCATATACAACAAACGGTACCTTATGCCATATGGTGTGAATTCCACTCACAAAATATATATATATATATATATATATATATATATATATATATAATTAATTAATTAATTAAATGCAATTAAGTATATTCGTTACAATATTATGTGAATATATCTCCAGAAAAATAAATGTCCAAATAATCCAGTGCCGGCAATAGTTTCTGTCCACAGTGACTTGCTAGGCTTTCACCTTCACCACGTGTGTACTTAAACCTTCACCAGTTAGATTGGCCACTCACCAGATAGGCTGAATATGTGCGCCTTTGGTTCA
Source organism: Rana muscosa (assembly GCA_029206835.1). NCBI lineage: Eukaryota > Metazoa > Chordata > Amphibia > Anura > Ranidae > Rana > Rana muscosa. Next base: position 146,830,792 of record CM055126.1, on the reverse strand, counting down.
TATGGATAACCACTCCTTACGCCAGACTTATCCAGCAGTTCCTCCCAATATGCTGATGGTGTATGTCACTCTATGATTGCTCATAAAATACATAAAGGGCCATCATAGTGCAGTATGTTTTTTAAAATATTTATTAACGTTAAAAAAAAAATGACATTCACTCACATTTAAATGTGCCTCAGAGCCGGCACTGAGCTGATCCAGCAATGTATAGGTGGTATATATGTCTGGTCTGCATGAGTGCCCCTTGAACTTCCTCCTTGTGCTGAATAGATGAATAAATGTGAGTAAATGGCATTTTTTTAACTTTAATAAATATTTTAAAAACAACAGACCAGTTTGTGGGCTAAATGGGTGTCTTCCACCCGAGTTCAATCAGAAAAAGAAAATAAAGGTCTGGTGTGACCCCTCTAACACCTCTATCCCTAATAGTACACAAAAAGACAAAGAGGTCGCCCTGGGACTTTAAATGAGGTGAGAGAGGTTTTTTCTGATTGAACCCGGGTGGAAGACACCCATTTAGCCCACAAACTGGTCTGTTGTTACCATTAGCCATTGTCCATCATTACATCTAGTGCATCATCACCTTTTGGCCAGCCATGTTTGCATATTACTCCCAGGGGGCCTTGCTGGGCTGATCTGTTCATCTTTCGCTGTCTGTCTTTGATGGCGGGGTTTCCATCCAGCTCGGGGGCTGCGATGTGCATAGGGGAGTTCTTCTCCTGATCTCTTGCTGTCCTCCCCTTTCTGTAGACGGGGGTGGCCACCTGCACATCGGCACCATGTTTTCCACGCCCACACACGGACGTCTCCCTGATGTCACTGAGGTGTGGGCTGTGTGGGTCATCCTGGACGGCTGGGTGGTTGCTGCAGTTGCGCACTGCCTCTGGCAGTGAATGGCTCACTGACGTCTATGCGTTGCTGCCCGTACATGATGCTGGGGGCGGAGCCTTTGGGCCCTTGTGGGCATATCTGGAAGTTCAGCACGGTTGGGACTTTGATTCTCAACTTGATGGTGGGATAGAGTGGTCACATCCTTAAGAACAAACTGAGGTACAACTTTTATACTTTCTTGACACCCAGTGGGTCTGTTACATTGTTCTTTTACACATGTAATTTTTATATCATTTCCACATTGTCCCGTAGTCTCCCTGCCTATACTAACCATGTTGGTTTGTATTCATGTATATACCATATCCCATATCTCAGATAGTCTTTCATACCTACATACATAAGCTTAATTGATTTATTTACACATTTATATATAGATTAAATCTTATCTAGCAGAACCTTTCACATTAAGCTAATTTTGCAACCATGATGCCTTCTGATATATGTGCATCCTTGCAGATATTTTCTAGACATGATTTCAAGGGGCTTAGTGGAGACTGCAGTGAGAAATACCCCTATCCAGACCATGCTGATCCCCTGGATGTTCCCCTGTTGTGGCTTTTGTTTGCTCCGTCTCCTCAGCTCACAAGCTGGATGCACTACACGGCCGCCATCTTGATATCCAGCGTTTGGCAATTCATTTCAGCCCGTCGGTAAGTATGAGGTCCCTCTTCAGACCTCTCTTGCCAATCATTCCGCCTGCCCCTATTTATTAACAACATACATCTATTGATTTTATCACTTACATTGCAGATACAACATTCATGCATCCGCTCCTGAAGAAGCGAGCAGGGTCTCGCGAAACTAGTAGGGCTTCATTGATGCTTGTTTTATGTCTGTACATGCTGGATATTATCGATGTCTGCATTATGTCTACATATTTCCCTGTTTATATGTATGTACATTTTATTTCCTTTTTGTATATGTGTATCCACTGGCCCAGCAACTTTCAAGTTTTACTGTTGCTCATTGATGTATAACATTTGTAATAAATCTTTATACATTTACTTTCATCTGTGCTGTGTACATTGGCTATTATGCCGGGTAACTCACAATCATTGTTTTTGCTGCTTCGTTACATAACACTTTGAAACAAATTAATTGATTTTTGTCTCATTGTTTGCTGTGAACATTGGCTAAACCTCTCTCACCTCATTCAAAGTCCCAGGGCAACCTCTTTTGTCTTTTTGTGTACTATTAGGGATGGAGGTGTCAGAGGGGTCACACCAGACCTTTATTTTCTTTTTCTGAACAAGCAATTTAAATCCTCCAAGGACAAGTTCAGTCTGTCCTCAAAGAGCAGCAGCACGGTCAGTTCTGCGGAGCATAGGATCCTTCCATCCGACAGGTCACCAGGCCTTTCCCGAGACAGCAATCTAACTATCACTCATCTCCTGTTATGGGACCGATCCTCCCCTGGCTTCCTCTTGGTCAGAGCGGATACCCTCACCCGGGTATCCTGGGACTCCTAAATTCTGCCTGTAGACCCAGTTGAAGGTACTGGGCCTACGCGGAGCGTTGCGGTCTCGGGCCGAAGGTGCCCGAGACTCCTCAGTCGGAATACGCACCCCCTCCTTAGGGGGCACACTCCTCCGGGTACTGGTCCCCGAGTCTTTCTCAATAAAATGGCGTCTGCCTCTTTTATATCCTCTCCCGGCATGTACAGCAGGCAGAACCAGCCCACTGCATGGTAGCCGAGAGAGGACATCCAATAGCGCCAATGCAACCTATAGTTCAACCCTGACCCAACATGGCAGTGCCACCTGCAGGCAACAGGGAACTCTACATAGGCACACAGCAATAAAGCAGAGTCCAGCACAATTAGAAGGCCCGAACCATACTAGTGCTTGGGTCATCCCCCTAAATTTGGAGTACCCGCTGCACACACCCCCCTCCTTAATAGACACTGTCCCCAGTGTCTGGAGAAGGTCAGAAGACCCCTCTCAATCCTGAGTGGGCTCTGGTCTTTTCCAACTATGTACAATAGGATTCGTTCAGTGCCTGAATCAAAAAGGTTTTCCCCCTTTTTTTTTTTTTTTAAAGAAAGAACCAGCAAGTAATATACATTACAATCATTTCACAAAACAATCCCTTTTTCTTTTCTATCCTATCTTTCCACCCATTCTGCGATGTACTTGATAAGCGATCACCTGCAGAGGGAAAAAGAAAAACACAGCACACAAATAACATCTTCTAACTTTCTGGGAGTCAGAAACAAACCATTCCTCCCAGAAGGAATGACTTGCCTCTGCAACACAAATTTCTGCAGACCACCACCTAGTGGCAGCACACATCACTACATGACCTAGGTGCGCATAGGCACAACTTTAACAAAGGAACCCTTCTTCTTGTTCACGTCGGCTTCCTGCTTTGCCCTAACTAAATCTACCCAAAGTTCAGTTCTTCTTGCAGAACAGTAGAGGGGAAGAAACATAAATAGTTCCCCGGGTCTCCAAAGAGTAAATTTTCCCTTGGGCGGAAAGTCAAGGTGATAGTTCAGGCAATGTCCCTGAAGTGGAATAATAAAAAAAACAAGCTCCCACTTCAGAGGTAATACTGGGGATCAGGGAGAACAAGAGTTTTCCAGTCTTTGTCCAGAGTCTCTATCGAGTATACCACATAATCTTGATCCCTGCTACAAATCACCACCCGGTCTGCATGAATGTGCCGACCAAGAGTCCAGTCCCTCCGGCAGCCCTTATATCGCTCAGTCATCACGGATGAACACTTGAAATAGCGGTGGCCTTTCTTTACCTCCAAACGATCCCACACAAAGTCTGCATACCATCGTTCTCGGGAGACCTCTACCTCGAACAAAAGGTCCTTGGGAACATATGGGTACTCCCAACCATATTCCGCTGCTACCTTCTGGTAATCGGGCCAGAGGTGACATGTTCGCACGATCTCCATTTCCAGGGAGGACAATCACATCTGGAGATCTCCTTATTGGTGCGGGCTCCAGCTGTAACATAGGCGGCCGCAAAGGAGAGTGAACAGCAGCAGTAGTACCAGGCACAGAGGATGCCGGGGCAGACAAAGCAGGCATAGGATTGGCCTCTTCCCTTGGGGCAGTCACTTCCACCCGGGGTGTAGTTTCCCCAGAGTCCATTGGCGAAACCCTCTTTAAACTGCGGGATGAGGTCACCGGGATTTTGTCCCAACCCTTGCGGATGAAAATCTCGTCAATTTCGTGGTCATCCCCCACATCGGACGATGATTCAAAGTCAGAGGTGTCCTATGCCTCTGCCGGCAAATAACTGGTAGTAGACACCGATACATTGTCCCGAAAAAATGGAAAGTCTTTGCGGGCTGGCGGGTAGCGTGGGGTGTGGACTTTCTACCCTCTCCCAACAAAGTTAATGTCTCAGTTTTCTTAGCCTTCTTACCTTCCCCTGACTTGGATCGGCCGGAGATCCCTCTGGGTTGATGATCCGGTTCAGGCAGGTGCTGGGGTAGGCCTTGACCGCGGCCACGAGAAGCCTTCACATATCCCACCTTCCTCTTAGCAGGAGGAAGGGAGGATTCCGTTGCAACAGAGGCAGTATCCGTTGTGTTCTCCGTCTCAAGCTCCGTAGCAGCCGGAACTTTTTCCTCAGCATCCGCTGTTTCCGCGGGGGTGCGTATGGGCACGGCTGTGGAAGCACAAATTTTCTCCTCCGGAGTAAAAGCGCCGGAGAGACAGTTAACTCTGTAGACCTTTGGCTTTTCAGTAGGCTGATCTACCTCAAAAAGGAACTCCCCGCAAAGGGCACATCTCCCGAAAGGGCGAAGCTGCACGGCCAGTCCCTGGCACTTTGGACAGATCATGCCCAAGGCCTCTGCGTCTGCATGTGTAAAAGGCAAAGCGACCCCAGGGCTTCAGCCGAATTCCTGTATCCGTCAAAGGAGCAGCAAATGAAGCAACGTTCATGGCTGAAGCAGTTGAGAACCCACGAGGTCCCAATGGAGCAGAGATCCATGGAGCGGCAGACATGTTGCTTCGTCAACGATCCAATCTGTACTGTCCTTTGGCGCCAACACACCACGTGGAGCACACACCTAGCAGGGCTCCTCCCTTATTCTCTCTTCTGCTGCACGCAACTCGCAGGCTTTTCCAGGCTCGAGACATGCCCACGAACTACGCAGCTAGAAATTAACTAGGCCCGTACCTCTATCTCTCTCTCTCACAAGTGGCGCAGCTCGAATTCTCTCAATATGGCCGACTTCCAGAAAACACACACAAGGGAGAATGTAAAGTCCAGCTTCCAGGGGCAGCTGCAGAATCCCGGACCTGAGCCCCCACGTGTAGCACCACCCTCTCCTCCTAGGGTAAAGGAGAGGCACCCATGCCACACGCCCGTGTCCTCTAGTTTAGAGGTCAGGTGGTGTATATGTTTCTGGGTCCCGCAGCGAGTTACCTCCTTCCACTGGTTCCCATCTCCAGAATGTAGAGACGAGTCTGTACTTTTCCCTCTTTAATAAAGTGAATGTCCAAACCACTTAAACTCCAACGTTAAATTTATTTTGTATCTTTGCTTGATAGGTGAGAGATAATAGAGCAGATTCAGGCACAGAACTACCAGATTCATCACCACTCAATTCCCGAGTGGGTACAGCTCACCCAGATAGTCCCTCAATGGTCCTAGCAGCTGGTGTGGAGCTCAAACAAGCAATTTAAATCCTCCAAGGACAAGTTCAGTCTGTCCTCAAAAAGCAGCAGCACTCCGCAGGGTCAGTTCTGCGGAGCATAGGATCCTTCCCTCCGACAGGTCACCAGGCCTTTCCCGAGACAGCAATCTAACTATCACTCATCTCCTGTTATGGGACCGATCCTCCCCTGGCTTCCTCTTGGTCAGAGCGGATACCCTCACCCGGGTATCCTGGGACTCCTAAATTCTGCCTGTAGACCCAGTTGAAGGTACTGGGCCTACCCGGAATGTTGCGGTCTCGGGCCGAAGGTGCCCGAGACTCCTCAGTTGGGGTACGCACCCCTCTCCTTAGGGGGCACACTCCTCCGGGTACTGGTCCCTGGGTCTCTCTCAATAAAATGGCGTCTGCCTCTTTTATATCCTCTCCCGGCATGTACAGCAGGCAGAACCAGCCCACTGCATGGTAGCCGAGAGAGGACATCCAATAGCGCCAATGCAACCTATGGTTCAACCCTGACCCAACATGGCAGCGCCACCTGCAGGCCACAGGGAACTCTACATAGGCACACAGCAATAAAGCAGAGTCCAGCACAATTAGAAGGCCCAAACCATACTAGTGCTCGGGTCATCCCCCTAAATTTGGAGTACCCGCTACATAACTATTTTGTATGATTATATGTCTCCGTGAATACATTTCTTATGTATATACTATCGTCATATTGATTGATTTTGTATTTTAAAAGTACCATCGTTAAAAAAAGTACTCAATAATAAATACTGTGCGGGAAAACTTTCCTTAATAAGCACAACAAGGTCATAAACTTGTTCAGGCAGAAGAGGGCACTGTTTATTAACAAGACACTTTCTAATAGTAATATATCGGACACTTAGATACTGTACCGCAGAATGGCACTGCTCCTTGCATTCGTTTTTTATTTTTGCTGAAAGTGTATAAAATGTGTTTTCAACAGCTAATAATTAACGTTTGAAAATTATAAAGCATCATCTAAATCAGGAGTTACCATGTCTGCAGTGCATTCATTTACCTTAAGAAAGCAAATTGTTATTGCAAATTATACAGCTTCACAACTAAATTGCCAATGATATTCCCATTTATGTGAAAATAACTGTTTCAGTAGCCTGGTGTTCTTCTGAATATAACATGTTCAAAACAGAAAAATCTAGGAGATCATTCCATACACTTTTTATGTTCACCCATGTCATTAAAAATATTGTCGGCACTGTACAGGCTTCTGAGATTTTTCTATATGCATACCGTACAATAGGGTTGCCATCTTCATCAATGGAAATGAGAACAGGGGGTGGTAGAGGTTGTGGCACACTTTGACAAAAGGGGAGGAATGGCTTATCCAAAGTAGACATGGGTAGAAATGGGTTAGCAAATGAGGTTTAGCAAAAATGCTAAAACTAAGACAGGTTGTTAATTATGGTATCATGATTACCAAATATTTTTTTCAGTTTGGGAACTTAACAGTTTGGTAGCTTAAAGCGCCATAGTCTCCTCTTGCAAATGTGCAAATTTTTATCTGTGATTTTTCTCTTTAATAATAATACTAAAATTATGTTTCTATTACAAAATATGGCAAAGGGATGTACAAATAAATACTTTTTTTGTTTTGTTTTTTCTTTAAATTGTGAATATTTCAAATGCAACACTGCAAAAGGCAAATTGTGAGTAAATGCATTTCAAAGGTGGGAATTTTTTTTGAAACAAGCTAATTATAACACACCTGGTGCTGGAGGCCAATGGAGAAAGGGCCTCCCTTGCAGCTAAGTTTCAGACCACCCTGAAGGTGAAACAGGAGGGGTCAGGCCCAAAGTAGCACGGGTCGCCTGCTGGACTGTTTGCAGGGAAACTCAGGAGTACAGCTGATGTGCTGGAGTTGAGTCTGAAGACAGGTAGCACGCATGAGATGAAGCAGGTCTTTGGCAAGGCAGAGACTGAAGAGAAGTCGTTTTTGAAGCCAAGGTTAGGTGCCAGGTGGGTTTTAGAGCAGACGTGGTCAGGTGGATAGCCGGGGTCAAACACAGGAGAGTGAAAAGAGAAGATCCATTAATTAAGCTGAGGTCAATTTAGGAGGCGGGCAGCAGACAGGCTCAGGACAAGCCGAGTCAGCAACAGGAAATCACAGGAATAACGCACTGGAGGAGCCAAAGTTCAACCAGCAACTGCAGACACTGACAGGTTTCCTTATAAAAGCTGTTTGGCGCCAAACTAAGTTGTGGGTGTTGGGGTTAGTATACTGTGCTGTCTGCAAAAGCATAAAAAATTGGTGATTAACCGTGCTGCAACTATAAATGTGAGACACACACAAAAATGCAAATAGTAAAAATAAGCTGCGCAATGATAAAGCTAGTGATAATGAAAAAGAATGTTAAAATAAAAAATATATAAAACATCCAATGTTCATTGTTGGTATGATCCCACATCAGAGAGGGGAAGAAATTGGGTCCAAATGAATGTCCAAATACAATTCTCCTAATGTGCTATCCTTAGTATTGACTGATATAGGCAGCACAAAAAGTCTTGTATAAAATTCAATCATAAAAGCAAATGTTCAATCTTCTTAACATGCATCCGTGACATCGTTTCGACAAAGCTGTCGTCATCCAGGGGCACGTGCCCCTGGATGACGACAGCTTTGTCGAAAGATTTGTCGAAAGACGTAGGGAGGAGCGGCGTGCTGACGTCACCACACTTCACTATCGCACAGTCCCGGAAGCGACGGGCAGTGAGAGCCGGCCGGCTTTATATGATACCATCCGCTTACTATACCTGATGTACATTGTAAGTGCATTTTAATACTATTCACATTAAGCGTCCTATACTGGATTATGCTATGGAATGTCTTTTTTTCTTATCATGGTCTGTTGGGACACCGGGAGTTTATTAATTCAAACAACAGAGGAACCAGGAGAGCTGATTGATTCTTAAAGAGCCCTTGGCAGGGATAACAGCCGCATGCGTGGACTGATCTCTTACAGGGATCAGTGCTCCTGGTAAGCGGCTTATTTGAATAGAAGTGGTGGATTTTTCACTATTCTAAATCAGCACTGTTCTGTAATGTTCTAGTTTGATTTCACGGATGCATGTTAAGAAGATTGAACATTTGCTTTTGTGATTGAATTTTATACAAGACTTTTTGTGCTGCCTATATCAGTCAATACTAAGGATAGCACATTAGGAGAATTGTATTTGGACATTAATTTGGACCCAATTTCTTCCCCTCTCTGATGTGGGATCATACCAACATTGAACATTGGATGTTTTATATATTTTTTATTTTAACATTCTTTTTCATTATTACTAGCTTTATCATTGCGCAGCTTATTTTTACTAAGTTGTGGGTGTGCATGATTGTGCGCCTGTTCACCAGTGCGCATGCGTGGGCAAATGCGCATTCTTGTGCGCTCCTGTGCATTCGTTATGTGCCAGTGCAAGTTCCTGCGGACATGCAAAGTACTACCAGGTCTTCGAGCACCTCCATTGTGGATGGTGCCTTGACAAAAACAATAACAATGGGATGAACAGCGTTAATAAGGGTTCATTAGGGTCAGCAAGGCTTATTATGGGGTTAAATGGAAACCATTTTTATTTAAAAAAAGATTTTTACACTCACAGGTTAGCTAGAATTGACATTTCGTGCAGAACAGAGGAACAGTCTTCAATCTGCACAAAAACTATACAAAATACACTCTAACAATATTTTCACAATAGGCGTGATTTACAAAGCTTTAACACCAGCCTAATGCCGCGTACACACGGTCTGAATTTCCGATGGAAAAAGTCAGATGGGAGTTTTTCATCGGATATTCCGACCGTGTGTATGCCCCATCTGACTTTTTCCTTCGGAAATTCCGACGGAATTAGATAGAGAACATGTTCTCTTTTTTTCTGACGGAAATTTAGTTCGTCTGTATGCAATTCCGACATACTAAAAACCATGCATGCTGGGGGGGCGTGTCCGGATGTGAGAGCCGGCGGACGTGTTTTTGAGGAGCTCCGGCTATCCTGTTTGAATCCTTTGCCATCCGTGCATTTCCATCGACTTAAAAGAGTAAATACTCACTCCAGCCTGTTCTCATCCTGGGACAAAATTGTGGAGACTCTCTGCCCGGATCGCCTGCACGCCTGAACCTCCACTCACCTGCGGCCGCCGCCATCTTCCCGGCCTGCAACTGTGTTGTACTGAAAGGACCCAATCCCAGCTTGCCTGCAGGTAAGAGACTGTCATCCGGCCACATCTGCCTGCCCATCCACCTTCCTGGCCCGATCCGGAGGTCCGCCGGCCCGAAAAAGGGATCCGTGGAGGCCGCGACCCGGTGCGGCCTAGTGCGGCCTGTGAAGCACCGGTCTTTCCTAAACCGCCGCCCCGCCGGAAGTGCACCGCGGCCGACATCGACGAGCGCAACAGCGCGGATCGCCTGCCTTCTCACACCCTGTCATCCGTGCCAAGGCCTGGGGTACTGTAGCACTGAAATTGCCTAAATTGGAGCAGCTGCGTTACCCCTGGAGCCCAACTTCTCCGGTCCTCCGCCACCCCTCTGCTTCAGCCTTGCTGCTCTGGTCCCAGCTTCTCATCCTTACCACCCTGTCCCTACTTCTTTGTCTGCTGTGGGGTGGGGGGCTGCCGGTAACCACTGACGGCCTGCCCTGCTGGAGGGCTATCTTTACCTGGTGTCTGCAGTGGAGCCTGACTGGTGGCGGCACCTGACATAATCTCTCCTGAGACACCTGCTGTGGCCTGGGTCGCCCCTTACCTACCTCCTGGGTGCTCGTCTGAACACCAACAAATCTCCTGAGAGTGGGCCCCCCCTGGCGAACTGTCAGATGTCCTCCTCCTCCAAAAAAGGGAACAGGTCCTCTAAAGCCGCAAAGACCAACGTACCACTCCTGCTGCCACCGCCATCTTCCCCACAATCTGATCCCATACTTCTGGGTTGGCGTCGGGCCTTGCTGGCTGGCTTAGAAATGGATCCCATTGAAGCTCCGCCGACAGAGGGGCCAGCCCCACTGGCTAAGGATGGTACAGCGGTGATCCTCGCTGCGATCGAGCAGAGTAGGACCTCGCTTTTGGTGCATATTGACCACCTCGCTGAAGGATGTAACCTCATACGAAACGACCTTGACAAAATGAGGGGTAGAATGGCGGAAACTGAGTCCAGAGTGTCGACCACTGAAGATCTTACGGCCTCCCATGCCGCCTCCATTGCCGAGCTGCAGCGCACAGTGCAGTCCCTCGTTGCAAAGTCAGATGATGCCGAGAACAGGCTGAGGCGCAACAATGTCAGAGTCCTAGGTTTGCCTGAGGGGGAAGAGGGAGACCACCCTGCTATATTTGCGGAGGAGTTCTTTAAAAATCTCCTGGGCCTTACAGACGTTCCCCCTACCTACGTGGGGGAGAGGGCCCACCGGGTGCCCGCGGGCCGAGCCACCCCGGGGAAACCCCCCAGGCCCTTCTTAGTCCGTTTCCTTAACTATCGGGACAGGGACAAGATTCTGTCAGAAGCCCGCCAACATCCCACGCTCAAATATTGTAACTCCTCTGTCCTCCTCTTCCCTGACTTTTCGGCGGACTTGCAGAGAAAGAGGAAAACCTTTAACGATGTCCGCAAACGACTTAGAGATAAGAACATTAAATATGGCATGCTTTACCCAAGCCGCCTACGAGTCCAACATGAGGGGGCGGTCCGCTTCTTTGATAACCCAGCGGATGCTGATGACTGGCTGACCAACTTGCGTTGAAGGGATCTTCTCACGGACTCCTATGATGCACGGATCTTCCACATCCTTGTTCGCTCTATCCTACTACACTTTCTTCAACCACCGGAGTTACTTCAAATGTACCTTTACACGAGACCCCCACGAGGCTTTAGATTGCCCTTGTTTTCGCTTTTGTTTTTGTTTTTTGTTTTTCCTCTTAAAACACGGACTTTATTTTCCGCTGACTTTGAGGATACAGGTTTATGGGATAGATATCCCACGTCCCTCTGCTCCTTGTTCTTACGAGACGGACGAGACACTGCCCGTCGACAGAGTGGATGAACTACTACCAGAAGTGTAGGGCCCCCAGTGTAAGGGTTCACTAGCACTCTTTATAAAAGTTTTTCTTTTGGGTAAAAACTGTTCCCAGACCTTCCCCCCCTGTTAGGAGGTAGGCTGGGTATAGTAGGATAGGCACCGTGCCTGGGAAGTTAGATTAGGGATTTAGTCATCCCTTGTTCTTATGGTTTTCTATTTCTTATTTGTATACTTTTGTTTTGTGTTACGCTTAGGTACTGTCAGCATTTTCTGCAGTGTGACCGGGATCTTGCTGCTTGTGGGGTGCACCGGTACATGCCCTCTAGAGTATCTCCTTAATTGTTCTTCCCCTTCACCCAATGGCTAGTCAAGTAGCAGACTCCTTCACCGTTCTCTCCTGGAATGTCAGGGGTCTTAACTCCAAATTTAAGCGAGCCCTTTTATTCAAATACTTAAAATCTCACTCCCCCCAGCTTATTCTCCTTCAGGAGACTCACCTCACGGGCAGCAAGATTTTGACTCTCAAGAAACCGTGGATACAGCGAGCGATACATGCCACATATTCTACATACGCCAGAGGTGTATCGGTCCTTGTCCACAAGAATTTCCCCTGTGTTATTGAGGAGATCCGTACTGATCCCCAGGGGAAATTTGTGATAGTGGTGTTCACGCTATGGTCTGTCAGGTATATTGTTCTTAATGTATACATCCCTCCCCCGTTTTCATCCGCATTATTGTATGAGGTTCTAGAAAAAATTTCACCTTTCTGCCCAGGGAAGGTTCTGGTAATGGGTGACTTTAATGCCATTTTATCGCCTGAGCTAGATAGACCTGCCCTGACTAAGAAACAGTGTATGGACCTCTCTGCCTGGGCTCAGGCGGTGGGGCTGGTGGAGATCTGGAGGTGGAAGCACCCTACCACAAGGGCCTATTCATGTTTTTCGGCATCCTATAAGACTGCGTCGCGGATAGACCTAGCCTTCTCCAACCCTGCACTGTTAGCGGATGTTCTGGAGACGTCCTATCTGCCTAGCGGTCTGTCCGATCATAGTCCCTTAGTGGTGGTGCTTCGCTCCCCGGCTTCCCGGAGCGCTGCGCTCTGGAGGTTGGGCACACAATGGGTCTCTCATCCTGACCTCGCTGGCCAGCTGCCACCCCTGCTGTCTGAGTTCTGGGAAAATAATAAAGACTCCTTCTCCCGATATTGTATGGGATGCCTTTAAAGCTTTCACGAGGGGACAGTATATTTCTTCTATTAATAAGCATCAAAAAACAACAATCGGCTGCAGCGCTGGCGCTGCAGAAGGCTGTTGACGATCACACTGCTACGTATAGCAATGACCCCACCCCAGTTCACTTTGACCTACTAATGGCGGCTCAGAGGAAACTGCAGTTGCACCTGGCTGAGGTCACGCGACTCGAGTCGTATAGAGGTAAACAGAGGGCCTTTGAACAGGGTGACCGGAATGGCCGCCTGCTAGCCATGATGGCACAACACGACCAACCCCTTACCCTTGTATCCACCCTACAGACCCCGGGGGGCAGGACGGTGTCCTCCCCCTCTGATATTCTACAGACGTTTAACTCCTTTTATGGCAAGTTATACTCGTCCGGTCTGTCCTCAGAGTTTCAGCCGGAGTCGCTGAACGGTCTGTTAGACCCGTTGGCGCTTGGCTGGCTCTCGGACCACGAAAGAGAGATTTTGGTCCAACCTTTTACGGTCTCGGAGGTCGTAAAGGCTATCCGATCCTTCCCCCCCGGCAAGGCGCCGGGGCCGGATGGGCTTCCAATAGACTTTTATAGGGCTCATGTGGAACTTCTAGCACCCCTGCTGGCACAACTGTATACTGTATGCCTGGCAGACGTTAGTCTGCCTGTTTCAATGTACCACGCATACTTGACACTGATATATAAGGCTCCCAAAGACCCCACTTCCTGTGCTTCATATCGTCCTATTGCATTGCTTAATTCTGACTTTAAAATTCTGACTAAGCTTCTGGCCCTTCGGTTGTACCTCATGCTACCCTCAGTGATAGACCCAGACCAGACGGGTTTCATGCCCCGTAGGTCCACGGATGTGAATCTCAGAAGACTATTCACCAACATACACGCTCACCACCTCAATAAGGGATCTCGAACTGTGGCCTCTCTGGACGTGGAAAAGGCCTTTGATACGGTCGAGTGGCCCTTCTTGTGGAAAACTTTACGCAGGATGGGGTTTCCTCTGCTGTTTATCAGGTGGCTCCAGGTGATCTACAAATGCCCCACTTCCTCGGTGCGCTTGGGAGGTGGACTATCGGCCCCCTTCGGGCTTACCAGGGGAACGAGGCAGGGCTGCCCTCTCTCTCCGGCTTTGTTTGCCCTCGCTATCGAACCGGTGGCGGAGGCACTTCGCACCTCACCGCACATTAGGGGTCTCCGACTCGGGTTGCTGGAGGAGAGGGTGGCCCTGTACGCGGATGACATGCTACTCTTCCTAAATGATGCCGGCCCGTCCCTGCAGGGAGCGCTAAATATTCTGGACACCTTTGCACCTTTGGTCTTAGGGTAAATTGGTCTAAATCCCTCCTGTTCCCAATTGATCCAGCGGCTAGGTCCACATCCCCTCCTGATAGCCCCCTCCTGTGGGTAGACTCCTTTACATACTTGGGGGTACATGTCTCTGGTTCAGCCTCAGACTATATATCCTTAAATTTAGCCCCGTTAGTATTGGAGTCCCAGACGAAGCTCAAATCCTGGAGTAACTTGCCCCTGTCTTTATGGGGGCGAGTTAATCTCATAAAAACGAAGATTATTCCCAAACTGACATATCTTTTCCGCCACTCCCCACAATGGGTGCCCAAGTCCTTTTTAAAAAAATTGAACTGCATCTTTTCTTCCTTCTTATGGGGCCCCTCTCCTCCCAGATATAGATTGACGACTCTAATGAGGCCACGAACGCAGGGTGGCATGGCATTCCCGGACTGTCATAAGTAGTACCTCTCCGCGCAGTTGGTGACTGCGGCGTGGTGGCTACAGCCGGACAGAACGAACTCCTCGACTGTGCTGGAAGCAACAGTGGTCGGTTCGTGGGAAGCTCTTCAATTATTACTTTTTAGGGGCCCTCGTGCCCCGTATCCTCTGACCCCTTCTATGCTTACCACCCTGCGGGCATGGCGGACAGGATTAGCCATTGAGAAATGTAAACAGTCTGAAATCTCCCCCAATGCCCCTATCTGGCTGAACCCTAGTCTATCTCACATTTACAAGATCCCTGACCCCTACGCGTGGACAAAATACGGTATCAAACTTGTGTCTCACATAATATCTCAAAACTCCCTACTCCCCTTCTCGCACCTTTCCTCCCAATACAACCTACCCAACCATTTCCTATTTAGATATCTGCAACTGTCCCACGCATTTGCGGCGCAATTTCCGCAATCTTCGTGCATCGTGGCCCAGTCGGAACTGGAGAGGACACTTAGATTTAGCTGTGAAGACAAACCCACCTCACATCTTTATTCGTACTTGATCTTTGTGTCTCTTCCACCTCTGGATAAACTCTGGAATAAATGGCAGACTGATATCCCCACATTAGATAGGGATGACTGGGACGACGTGTGGGACCTCCCTTTCAACTCCTTAGTCTCCATGCGTGACAGGTTAGTGCAGTACAAAATAGTTCATAGAGCTTATTTCACCCCACACAGACTGCATAGGATGGACCCTGCCCACTCCTCGGGGTGTTGGAGATGCGGCGCCTCACCGGGCGACTTCTCCCATATCTTCTGGCGGTGTTCAGGGGTCCAGCAGTATTGGGAAATGGTGCTGGATCTAATTAACAGAGTTGCCTCAGTCGCTGTGCCTTTGTCAATGGAGGTGTGCCTTTTGGGGCTCATTGAGACCATTGTACCATCCTCTGCCAAACGCACGCTAATTTCCTTGCTGCTCTTCTATGCCCGAAAGAATATTGCTATGCAGTGGAAGAAGCCTGCCCCCCCCTCTTTGGCGCAATGGAAACACTTGGTAAACGGCAGCCTTCCTTTATACAAAGATACCTATGCCAATCTGGGCTGCCCACTGAAATATGACAAGGTCTGGCGCAATTGGTTAGATGAGCCCGAAACAGCCTAGTGAGTTGGGGGTGAACCAGGTCATCGTGTCAAGGTCTTGCCTTGCTCTTCTACCTTCCTCTTCCTCCGATGACCTCTGATATGTTTTCATTGACTAGTGGGTCTTACCATACTGGATGCCCTCCTAGATTTTATTTGGGCGGTGCTGCTGTACCCTTCCATGACTGTGCATTGTATCGCTGGGTTCACATTGCAATTGTATTCTCATCTGTACATGTTCTTTTTCTATGACTGTAGGTGCTTAAGCTGTATGTTTTGTACGTGTTAGAAAATTCAATAAAAAACAATTATAAAAAAAAAAAACATGCATGCTCAGAATCATGTTGACGCATGCTCGGAAGCATTGAACTTCATTTTTCTCGGCTCGTCGTAGTGTTGTACGTCACCGTTCTTGACTGTCGGAATTTGGTGTGA
Source organism: Rana muscosa (assembly GCA_029206835.1). Lineage (NCBI taxonomy): Eukaryota > Metazoa > Chordata > Amphibia > Anura > Ranidae > Rana > Rana muscosa. Next base: position 146,814,704 of record CM055126.1, on the reverse strand, counting down.
CTGTGTGTATGCAAGACAGCTTGAGCGGAATTCCGTCGGAAAAACCATCCGAGTTTATTACGACGGTAAAACTGGTCGTGTGTACAGGGCATAAGACACATTTTCAGCCATATGACTATTGTAGCGGGGTCTCCCTTAAGGCCCCGGGACTACGTTACCCAGAACCCCGTTCGGCACCCAGAGTGCAGTTGGCCACTGCAGAGACTCATGGGAGGGGTTATTTAAGAAGGAAGTGAGGCAGAGCTGGGCCTCTTTGGACACCGCGCTACAAGCAACAGCTTCTTCCTGTGCAGATCTGCTGCAGCACAAGGCCTGAAGCCTGGGGCCTTGTGCAACCTCCAAAGAGCCTTCCACCCCACTGCGGAGCCTGGGTGGCATCTGACTTGTCGAGTGAGGACATCAGTTGGATCGGGGACCCGATCGGTACAGACGCTGTGTGCGGAGACACAGCAGGTAGAAGTCCTGGGCTGGGATCGCGCCCGGAGTGGTGAGCGAGCACTTGCTCAATCAAATAGACTTTACAGATTCTAGGCCTATAGACTGCCGTTGCTCACCGATTGTTTGGTTATTGTTCCACTGGGGGACCGGTAGCAGGACAAAGTTGAAGTGTCCCCCCAGCATTGTGTTCTTAGTGATTGCCAGTTTGTGGATTATAAATACTATTCATCAAGTGCACCACTGAAAGTTTGCATGCGAAGAAATCCCTATAGGAAGGACTGAGATTTATTCTGGGTCAGGCCTGGCCAGGGTGGGGAGATAGTGTATTGTTTAGTGCGCCACAGGGCGTGTATACCATAATAGCTACGCGTGGTGGATTACTATGCGTGGGGCCATTGTTGTGTACTACACTTATTGCTGTAGGGCTCTGTGAGCAAGTTGTATGTGTTCTGTTCTGCTTATGCCCATTTGATGAAAGTAAAATTGTTCTATTTAACCTTTCACATCAGTGTGTTGTCTTACTGCAAGGAGGTTACCCCTTGCAATACTACTGTTTATGACAAGAGTTAGCCCTAGACTAACTGTGCCAGAGTGGGTCGAGTAAGATTGCCGGGGGTTGGTGGTACTGTATACAGGGCCCGAAATCAAACCAGCGGCTCTCTTAACTGGGGGTAGCGCTACACTATAATTTTCAACTTTAATTTGACTTAACTGAAAATAATTGTTAATTTTATTAAAAATAACAACACTTTTCCTGGTGTGTTAGCTTTGTGAATGGATTCAAATTTGTTCCTCAATGAAGCTTGTAGACAGTATTTACAGGCTTCATTCACAGAGGAGACAACATCAGTGCCCTTGACATAAAGCAGGACACGACTCTGAAACGGACAGACAAATTTCAGAGACTACACCAAGAGAACTAGTGAGGTGATGGTACATTGTGTCGTCCACAAGGAATAAAAATAAAGTATATTATGTCCTATTACTTAAAGTAAAGTTACTAAACGCAGTAATATGAAAATAGTTCATCTGCCCCCCCACAGTGCCCACAGCTTAAAAATCTTCTTTTTACATTAAAATATTGCCACTATATACCCTTTTGGATGATCTGTATACCACGGTTACATCATAAACTGCACAGTTTCTCCAGTGCTGAGAGTTCAGGAAGGAGGAGATTTCTACTGCTGCCTGTATACACACCCACATGTGTGATGTCAATATCATGTGACCTGGCTATCTCTGAGAACAAGTAACTGTTCTCTCCAGTCACAACTGAGCATGTGCAGGTCGGCTACCCTGCCTGTGTTAGCTGGCCTTCCCCAGATAGACATTGCAGGAGGGAAGGATCTGTGCATACAGGATAAAAACAGCTTTTTTACACAATGCAGAGGATTAACTCTTTACGTTCCAGAGTGAGTATAACAAGCATGTTATGCTGCATATACAGACAGATTGTACTGTTGTGGGTTTCTTAACACTTTAAGAAAACAAATCACTATAACTTCTATATTCATGATGCATGTAATGCGTATTTAGGGTACATAAAATGGAAAAATCTGAAAATGACTTTGTATTTTAAATGCAGCACTTGTTCGTTCATTCATTAAAGAAAACCTTCCATCCTGAGCGTTTGTGGGAGTTGGGCAATGGCCTGCACTGTTGGCTATTCTCCTAGCCTTGATTGGCATCCCCATTTCTAGGCAGTAGACTGGTGCAACCTGTTCCATGTCCTCTGCCTTGATTGGCTGGCAGAAGTGCCCCCCACTGTTAGGCAGTGACTAGGGGCTTTTTTTTATTCTTTATTTAAGGGTTTTTGTATAATGCAAAAGATCACAAAGGGACAGATTCAGACAGAGCCATGTGTTTGGCAGTTGACCAGGCCTGTGAAGGATAAAAGGAGAAAACAGCAAGAAAAACCAAAGAAACCTCTTGTGAATAAGGCAATATGTAGGTGATAGTACATTCATTATAGCCAGAGAGAGAGCTGACATAGTTAACATGATTTATAGCTGCTGATCTCAACCCTGAAGCTTCGTACACACGACCGGTTTTCTCGGCAAGAAACTACAAGAAAACTGTTGGGAGAGCTTTCTTGCAGAGAAAACCATGCGTGTGTACGAGGCTTTCAGGTTTCTCGTCAAGAAAACTGCCCAGAATCTCGACGAGAAAAAAAGAAGACCTGCTTTCTTTTTTCTCGTCGTGATTCTCGTCAGACTGTATTTGGATGAGAAAACCGTTCGTGTGTATGCTTTTCCGAGTCTTCAAAAACCGCGCATGGTCAGAATCAAGTATGAGACGGGAGCGCACCTTCTTGTAAAACTAGCGTTCGTAATGGAGATAGCACATTCTTCACACGGTAAAAAAAATTACATCGTTTCAATGCTGTGCATTAAAATCTTCTTTAGAATGGTACAATAATGAACAGATATTCACACAGAGTTCTGACTAACTTTTTGCAACATTTATGAATGTAGATCTCATGAATATTTTATTTTATTTTATTTTATCGAGCAACATCTCATTTTTTATTTTTTATATATTTTTTTATTTTAGTTCAGATATGCATTTTTAAATCTTATTTAATTTCTAGTGATCTCCATTTTTTTTTCTTTTCTCCTGTGTAAATTTACCACAATTTAAACCTAATTATGTTCTATTTTTTGACCTTCAAGGAGATTGTTTGGTGTTATCTGTCCCATTTAATATATAGCTTTTGAATTTTTGAAACTTACCTGCCTACTCACCACCTAAATATTTTGCTTTAATAAAAACACATAGGCACGTATTAACTGTAAAAATAAATGCCATTTATTCTGGTATAGAAAATAATAGGAAACAAACTAGAAGGCAGCGCTGGAGACCCTGGTGCAATTTGTGCAACTCTGTGTGGACACAAAAATTGGGAACTTGAGAAGATCATACATTAGTGAGCCCAATCTGGTCTTGGACTCCCAGAGGTCAGGAACAGCAGCAGGTTAGATACATGTCCCAAGTCTGTGGAACTACAACAGGCTGCCTTCTGTCAGACCACATTGAAGCAAGGCAATCACTTCCTGGTCTTCTTTGTAGCCTTTCCTGCAGCCTTCTTGGTAGACTTCCCTGCAGCCTTCCCTGCAGCCTTCTCTGCAGCCTTCCTTGTCCGCCTGGCTGGAGGCTGTGCCTCTGGAGGTGTACTCATGTCAGGAGGAGGTGGAGGAGAAAAAGGAGGTGGAGAAGAAGGAGGTGGAGAAGAAGGAGGTGGAGGTGGAGAAGAATGAGGTGGAGGTGGAGAAGAAGGAGGTGGAGGAGAAGAAGAAGGAGGTGCAGGAGGATGGCCGTGGTCACAAATGACAGTTCTGTCAGTGAGTGTCCCCATCAACCCCTTATTTAAAAGGCTAATGAGCAGGGCCTCACATATTAGGCGTTTGTCCCATTGGCATCTGGCTCATTTTTACGCCAACTAATGCCGCATAGCCCTCATCAGGGGTTGGTGGCTGCTGGAGGGTGGCATGTGCCTCTTTAATCACGGCCAGTGCTGCCTGACTCACAGCCCTATCCCTCCTGGCCCTTCTTGGTGGAAGGCGGATGGGAGGCACCTGACACCTTGTTCTGCCACTTGGCCCAGCCACCTCCTCTCTGCCACTTGGCCTGGCCTCCTCCTGCCTGACATTTTCCTGCCTCTCATCCTGGCTGACCTCCTCCTGTGTAAAAAAAGGGACATATTTAGAGTTTTGTTTCATCTATCACACACAATGTTCAGCTCATGACTGTTGCAAATAGAATTAAAATAAATTTTAAAGACTCTCATTATGACCCCATCATTTTTCATTCATCTCAAAAACTTTTTGGCCCACTACTGTCTATTGCTATGTAAAACACATTTTCTTGATTGAATAAATTTGTTCCCATCTTAACATCTATTTTACGGCATTAATTTTATCACAATAAATGTTTGGAAAAGACTATACCTGGCTCCAGACGGACAGATCTGGGTCTTCGGAATGGAAGGCTCCTCTTGCTCATGAGATGGATCATCTTGGCTGGAGGGAAGGCTGGAGGGAATGCTGGAGGGAAGGCTGGAAAGTGATTCCCTTGCTGTAATGTGGTCATTCAGAAAGGACAATCTGCTGTAGTACCACAAATGTGGGACATATACCTTCCCTGCTGCTGCTCCTGACCTCTGAGAAGCCAGGACCCTATTGCGCTCAGTCCTGTATGTGCCTCTCAAGGTCCCAATTTTTGTATCCAGCTGTTCAATGGTTGCGTTGGGCATCCTGGTGTGCAAAAATGGGAGCAGGGTCTCCAGCGCTGCTTTCCTTACCCCTTTTTTTTGTGGATAGGGTTTTTTGTCTCCCACAGAGTGGGCAGCTCCCTTAACCTATCTATAAAATCTGCCAGAAAATCTTTCTCCAGAAAAGCATTCATTCTTTCTGCAAGACAAAACACAAGACAAAAATACAAATGTCAATCACAGTCTAAACTCGAGTAATCTTTATGCCCATATATGCCTCTTTAATCTCTATGCAGTATAAGCCACTGATGTACCAAGTTAAAATCTTGCCTTCGGTCTAACGTTCGGCGCTCTTACTCCTTCCTCCGCACACAGAACGTAGGTACGACACACGTGTGTTAGCTTTATATACACTACGCATGCGTGACACACGTCGCCCGCCCATGACAGTCTTTCACAATGTTTCCCCGCCCCTTCTCTTTCGGCGCGCAGACGACATGGCGGAGTCACAGACGGTGTCTGGGAATTCCTATAATAACGAGGAGCCAAGCCCGGAGCATGAAACGTCACGAACAAGGAAGCGATACAAAGCATCTAATATGTCCTTCGCAGAGATGGCGGAGATGGTTGACATATTCAACAATTCTGATAATGATGGCAAGCATGGGCCGTATACCCACCCTAATCTAAGGAAGTCCAAAATCATGAATAAAGTTGTGAAAAGTCTAAAGAGACATTTTGGGGTGAAACGATCAAAGGAGCAGCTTAGAAAGAGGTGGTCTGACCTCAAACTGAGGGAGGCGGAGCAGTTAAGGAGCATTAAGAGAATGCTAGCAAAAAAAAGTACTTCTCCTGTGTCCCTATTCTTGTATTTCACAACTTGCATGTTGCTCCATGTTGTTGCTTTTTACTATTGTACATTAGAAAATGTAATCTTTAAAAATTTAGTGGGCACAGTAATCGGTCGATACAGACACACTACATACGATGATTTCTCAATATCCATGTTTTTTTCGTTTTTCTTAAAATGTCTGTTTATATTCCATCAATGTTATGACATTGTTGTCTAGATGATGTGTTTGTAACTAGAATGAAATGCAAACTTGAATCAATGTAAAGGAGAGGACACTCAGCAAGTGTTTACACGTCTGCACTCACAGGAGCACTATAGTATGGCCCACCAGAACAACCTTTTTAGGGTGTCCCACACAGGTGCTACAGTGGGTACTGGGGGGGGGGCCATGTGAGAAAATTGTCACAAAAGGGTAAGCATTCCAGCTTTGTTAATTTAAAAAATCTTGTCTTCAGCTTGGAACTGTGCCAAAACAGACAATTGTACCCCACTTGCAAGCAATGTATCATATTCCTATTTATGACTTCAAATATGTGTGTGCTAAGTGTACCATTTGTTTCATTCTCATAGGGGAGAGAAGACTGGGAGGACACCACTCCTCGGAGCTCAGGAACCCCACACCTCCTAAAGAACCCCAACCTCACCAACAAGGCCAACCTGAGGATGTGGAGGAAGTAGAAGTGTATAAAGGAGAGGTGGAGGATGGAGAGGTGGATGATGTGGTGGAACTTGTCACTACAACAGGTCAGTGTCTGTCACCACAGCTTCAGGTAAGAGATGTAGGCATGCAGATTTCTACTTTTATTATTTATTTTATCGGATGAACATGTTGAAGAAAGTCCTCGATTCTCCAGTGATAGTGCACAAAGAATCATCCAACAAATAATGGATTGTAGTAGTGAACTGGACGTCACGAAGAAAAGGATGAATGCTATGGAGCATACATTTAAGGACATCATTGATGTGTTGGGGCGAATAGAATAAAACCCCCCTTTTTTTATAATTTTTTATAATTTTTTTTAGCACTTTATCTAAAAGACAAAATTTGAAGATGCACACAGTGGGTCAACATGTTCTATCTGCCATCACGGGATCTCCATGTACGTGTTTTGTGGGTGCAACCCCTTCCTCACAACTCAAGTAGGTGAAAGGAAGAAGGGGTTGCACCCCCAAAACACGTTGATTGATCCCCCATGATGGCGGATAGCACATTTTGACAATAGGGATGAGGAAGTAAATAACCTATTTTACCCTAAAAAAAAATTGTGTGCATCTTCAAATTTTGTCTTGTTCAGGGGTGACAACACCCCATCTTATGAAGGGCAGATAGACATTTTTAGAAAAATCGAATGTCTGAGATATTGCCTAGAGGTTTACATTGTTGTATTTTGAGGTATGTTTATAAGAGTTTTTGTAATTTCATAAAAATAAAAAAAAATGCCAGTTTATGTCAAAACAAAAAAATGTGTTTAAAAAAAGTAGACACACAAAAAATGTTCTAAAGACCATGTGTGATTGTGCACAGAGTAAAAAACATGGAAATACAAAAAAGTGTGGCTTCTATTTTTCAAATCCACTATACCTTTTTTTGGGTTTATTTTTGTTGTTACCAGTGAAATGTTTGGTCTTTACTAAGGAAAATACACTTGGCACTACAAGTACACTTTGAAAAACTAGGAGACAGCTAAAATAAAAACAAACAAAAAATACAAAATTCAAGTTCAGCATTTTTTTTTTTTGGGTTAATACTAAAAATTATGTAACATTGGCTGGCATTGGAATGGCCCCCCTACCCATTAAATAGTCTAAATAGTTCTGGCGGACTGCACGGGCACTTTGGGCAAGCCAGCATGGACATGTTCTAGACCCGGCAGGGCATTGTCTGCTGCAAGTCCGGCCTCGGGCCCAACTGTGGCCATATAAGTTGGCGATTGCTTTCGCAAAAAATTGTGGAGAACACAGCGACAAAAGACAATATAGTTGAGTTTGTACTCCGCCATGTGAATTGTTGTTAAAAATAGGCGGAACCGGCTGGCCATTATCCCGAAGGCATTCTCCACAACTCTTCGGGCTCTGGCCAGCCGGTAGTTGAACACCCTCCTCTCCGGTTCATCAGCCAAAAACACAAAGGGGAGTCCTTCCACATTCCCTGCATCCGGTGGCAATGCAAGGTCATCACACTGGAGACAAAGAGCAAACTCCGTCTGGGCGAAGGCTCCCCCATCCGACATCCGGCCATTCTTCCCCACATCCACATAGAGGAATTCATACTGTGCTGACACCACCGCCATCAGCACAATGCTATGAAACCCCTTGTAGTTGTAGAAAAATGAGCCCGAACGGGGGGGTGGCACGATGCGGACGTGCTTCCCGTCATTGGCTCCACCGCAGTTGGGGAAGTCCCACCGCGTGGCAAACTCTGATGCCACAGTCTGCCATTCCTGTGGCGTGGAAGGAAGCTGGGGAATCAAACAAGATACAAAAATATTAGTACTTTTGCAAATAACATTGCAAGCAAATTATACAAAAACATTCTTGGCCAACATCAGTATAACATTTATTTTAAGGATTATTTAAAATTAAAACTATAAAGCACAATTATCACATTCCTCACCCCCCACTGATGGCCCATTGTTTTTATTTTGGGGGGGCCTAGATGAGTTTGGGACCCCCCCAAAAAAAATTTTGGGGAAAATGTATACTTCAGAAACCATTTGAGGGGGGGGGCACTACAATGGAGCTGACAAAATACATTGTTAACAGACTAGGCTAGGTGTGTTTGGGCCCAGGAGAGCAAGCTGGAGAGGTAAGTGAAGGAAAGAATGCATGTAGGCCAAAAAAGGGCCTAAAAAAATTACAGCATGCATGGGGACAAAGGGGACATTCACAGCATATTACAATCATGGTAATTAGGGAAGGATGAAAGAAATACAATACATTATCATACATTAAATACATAGAATGTGATGTTAAATGAGAAAACTTACCCTAATATAGTCCTCCTGCAGGACTTGGATGATGGCAGAACAGGTGTCCGGGATTATGAGGCCCAGAGCCTGGGGGGAGATGCCTGTCGTGAACTTCAGGTCCTGCAGACTTCTCCCAGTCGCCAGGTAGCATAACGTGGCGATGAGCCTCTGCTCAGCAGTGATGGCTTCCCGCATAACGGTGTCCTGCCTGGTGATATAGGGGGACACCCAGTGGCGGCTGGTGCTCAAATTTTTTGGGGGGCGCAAACAAACTGAAAAAAAAAAATCATCAATTGCCGCCACTGTGCCCATTAAACGCAGCCACTGTGCCCAAACACCACTAGTTTGTCCCCAAATGCAGCCAGTTTCCCCCCCATATGCAGCCAGTTTCTCCCCCATAATGCAGCCAGTTTCTCCCCCATAATGCAGCCAGTTTCTCCCCCATAATGCAGCCAGTTTCTCCCCCATAATGCAGCCAGTTTCTCCCCCATATGCAGCCAGTTTCTCCCCCATAATGCAGCCAGTTTCTCCCCCATAATACAGCCAGTTTCTCCCCCATAATGCAGCCAGTTTCTCCCCCATAATGCAGCCAGTTTCTCCCCCATAATGCAGCCAGTTAATCCCCCATAATGCAGCCAGTTAATCCCCCATAATGCAGCCAGTTAATCCCCCATAATGCAGCCAGTTTGTCCTCATAATACAGCCAGTTTGTCCCCTATATGCAGCCAGTTTCTCCCCCAAATGCAGCCAGTTTCTCCCCTATATGCAGCCAGTTTGTCCCCCATAATGCAGCCAGTTTCTCCCCTATATGCAGCCAGTTTGTCCCCCAAACGCAGCCAGTTTCTCCCCTATATGCAGCCAGTTTGTCCCCCAAATGCAGCCAGTTTCTCCCCTATATGCAGCTAGTTTCTCCCCCATAATGCAGCCAGTTTCTCCCCCATAATGCAGCCAGTTTCTCCCCTATATGCAGCCAGTTTCTCCCCCAATATACAGCCAGTTTCTCCCCCATAATGCAGCCAGTTTCTCCCCTATATGCAGCCAGTTTGTCCCCCAAATGCAGCCAGTTTCTCCCCTATATGCAGCCAGTTTCTCCCCCATATGCAGCCAGTTTCTCCCCCATAATGCAGCCAGTTTGTCCCCCATATGCAGCCAGTTTCTCCCCCATAATACAGCCAGTTTCTCCCCCATAATGCAGCCAGTTTCTCCCCCATAATGCAGCCAGTTTCTCCCCCATAATGCAGCCAGTTTCTCCCCCATAATGCAGCCAGTTTCTCCCCCATAATACAGCCAGTTTCTCCCCCAATATGCAGCCAGTTTCTCCCCCATATGCAGCCAGTTTCTCCCCCATAATGCAGCCAGTTTCTCCCCCATAATGCAGCCAGTTTCTCCCCTATATGCAGCCAGTTTCTCCCCCAATATACAGCCAGTTTCTCCCCCATAATGCAGCCAGTTTCTCCCCTATATGCAGCCAGTTTGTCCCCCAAATGCAGCCAGTTTCTCCCCTATATGCAGCCAGTTTCTCCCCCATATGCAGCCAGTTTCTCCCCCATAATGCAGCCAGTTTGTCCCCCATATGCAGCCAGTTTCTCCCCCATAATACAGCCAGTTTCTCCCCCATAATGCAGCCAGTTTCTCCCCCATAATGCAGCCAGTTTCTCCCCCATAATGCAGCCAGTTTCTCCCCCATAATGCAGCCAGTTTCTCCCCCAATATGCAGCCAGTTTCTCCCCCATATGCAGCCAGTTTCTCCCCCATAATGCAGCCAGTTTCTCCCCCATATGCAGCCAGTTTGTCCTCATAATACAGCAAGTTTGTCCCCCCCAGCCCTGCACTTACCTTCCTCGAGTCAGCGCCGTCCTTCTTCCGTCCTCGATGTCTTCTCCCGCCCTCGATGTCACTTCAGCCAATCAGGTTACCGGTAACCAGACCCGGTGAACCTGATTGGCCAGGGAACGCACCCCTGTGCGTCCTCTCATTAGGTATTTAGAAGCCGATTACAGCCCTCAGGAAGCCTATCAGAGCCTGCTGGCTCTGATAGGCACTTCTAAAGGCCAATCAGACGCTGTGACTCAGATGGCCGGCGCTCAAGGGGCCGGCCATCTGAATAGTGGGCGGCAGCAATACATAGGTTCATGCAATGCATGAACCTATGTATTGTTGTTATGAGTGACGACCGGGCGCAGAAGCGAGCGGTAGCGGCGCTTCTGCGCCCTCTATGGTCGCGCCGCCATGTGTAAAAAAAAAGACATAAAAAAAAACTCATGCCGCGTACACACGATCATTATTCACGGCGGTTAAAAAACCGCCGTGAATAATGACAGGAAAAACGAGGGAACCGCTTGGTTCCCTACACACGGTCGTTTTTCCCGTCATTTTTTCTCTTGACAAGAAAAATGACCGTCTGTGGGCTCCGCGGCAGTGTTTCCCTATGGGAAAACTGCCGCGGAAAAAAATGCTGGAAAAAACGATGAGAAAATTTAGAACATGTTATTTTTTTGGTGACCACAGGAGGGGGGGCGGCGCCCGGGCGCCCCCTATGGACGGGCCGCCACTGGGGACACCAAAGCCAACAGATGTTGAAAAACGGGGTCAGACATCCTAAGAAAATTCCTGTAGTCATCAGGATTATTCTCCTGGATCTCCCGCAGCAGAGGCATGTGAGAGAATTGGTCCCGCTGGAGCAACCAATTCTTGGTCCATGAACTCCTCCTCACCCTGTTCATGGACTCGTCTTGGTCCAAGACAAGAAGACCAACAGAAACACAAAGACGATGCACAACACGATCTCTACGATGAGAACGTATCCGCAACATGGCTAGAAAACGGTCATCTGATCAGAACGAACTAAACAGAACGCACTGAAGTACAGCAAGGCCTATGAAGAACGACCTGAAAATCAGAAACGAGTGGATAAGAACGCACTGAAAAACAGATACAACCTGACTACACGCCCTGAAAGACAAGATACGAACCTACAAGCACCAACTGAACCGCAGAAATCGATCTGAAAGCACGAAGTCTGAAAAGCGCGAATCGTCTCTTCCCAAACTTTTATTAACACGCGGTAATACGAGATTAGCAAAAGCAGCCCAAGGGGTGGCGTCATGAGAATGGAACTTCCCCTTTATACTGCCGTCGTACGTGTTGTACGTCACCGCGCTTTAGACCGACGAGATTTTTGATTGACAGTGTGTATGCAAGGAAAGCTTGACAAGAATCTCGTCAAGCTTGAAAAGAAACCCGTCGAGAAAAACAACGTTTTTTTTGCGACGAGATTCTCGGTCGTGTGTACGAGGCTTTAGAGAAAGAATGAGGTCAAGAAGGTGAGTCTGACCCTAAACCCTGGTAATGTTTGTGGGGTATGACCAGGGACTTTTCTAACTTCCAAAGTTCTTGCAAGTTGTATTTTCAGCTCCACTCACTAGTCAACCAGTTCTGAACAAAATTGAGTTAAGTTTATGATATTCCTCTGACTTGTTGAAGGTATTCTTCAACATTGTTTGGTTTACTCAAACCTCAGAAGCAAACCTCAGGTCAATCACACTACACAAGAAATGCTGGAAGAAGCCATGCATCTGCCAATTTGTATTTCTTATAAGCTATTTTGCCCAAAACATTCCCCCAAATGTAAGCAGATAGCATTTTAAGTGAAAAAAAATCACCTAGAAAAATGTGTAAATAAAATCCGCCATGCTAAATGCTATTCTATCTAGTGCATCAAATCATATACTACATGCACCGATATCACCAAAATCAATAATATATGACAAAGTGTGTAGCACCCACCTGACCAATAGAGGAATGGTGGAACAAATTGGGATGATATTTTACCTCAGGGTGTAGATAACTTGTGAACACTTCTCACTTTAAGGTGCAAAACAAAAAAGAGTTTATTAGCTCACACTAAAACTCCAGGGAGAGAGGGATAAGGCACTCATAAACTAGCAGGCTAGCATAATCCACAAAATGGGAACCAGAGTACGCACAGTCTTCACAGATAAAGAACCTCAAAGCCAACCTGTAATTCTGTGATTGTAGCTCCTGACTGGAAAGCACTTGTGAGATCAGGTGTCAGTACCTTGGGTAGAAACTAAGAAGACCTTCACTGAGGTCCAAGCTCCACATTCAAACTTCTTCAGGCCCCTCAAGACATCTGGAGGTCCTCCATGGCTCCTCAATTCCCAGGCTACACAGGTCAGTCCCCAAATTCAGGTCTCTTACCAGCCACGGGGTCACCCTCTCAGGCAGCAGGCCTAAGAGGTTTCAGCAGTACAACACACCCCTCCCCCAGGCAGGAAGCCCAGGGGAGAACAGACTCCATTTCCAAGGTCCTGAACATTTTTACCCACTTCCAGCATGCACCAGTGGCAAGGGAACTCCTACTGGTTGGCCAAGGAAGAAATACCAGAGGTAACCACCTAGTGGCACCAGAAGGACCCATGCAGTAACCAGGGCCCAGGAGAAACCTAAGGGCCGAATTATCAATTCAGCCAAACTAACTGTAGCTTAGCACCATTGAATTTGATTATTTACTTAGATGCCCCTGCTTTAGTGCAGGGTAGCTACAAGTGTATTACATACAAAAAAAATAAAAAATGAAAAACAGTTTGTGTATCACATTAATATAAAAATCAAAACATAATAACAAATCATCAAATGAGAACATAGAAAATAAAAATAAAAAAATAAATATGTTGCAAGCAAGTCTTAAACATACAATATGCCAAAACGATTGTGACCTTCACCTTGCCCACTTGGTACACTCTCACCTTCTTAAATAGACCTTTGAATCAAAAGGTCATTCAGAACATGTCCCCCTTAAAGCCAGGACAAAGTCAACACCATAGGCAGATTCAGTTCACTCGATACACAAATCTCCAGATTGAGTGATTCTGATACATCAGATTTGACGGAACAAAAACGATAAAGTGTCAGCCAGCACTCCCCCCATGACACAGCTATCTCAGGAGACAGTGCACACTGAAAATGCCATGGGACAGCAGACGGGAAATAACCTAACCTTAAGTAAATAAATAAATAAATAGACAGCAGACCATTGTTGGATATTAAAGGTGGCGGTTGTTTATTACTGGTTTCAAATTTATAATAAATAATTCAATCCAACTTTAAATATAATAAGCTTTGAGCTAGCCTAGCCACTACGGCTCAGGCAGCAAATATAAAATCCCCAACTTCCAATAAACAGTAATTCTCAGAATAAACCTTTATTAATAATTAAACATATCACAAAGCTAGTCCCCCTTTGTTATATATATATATATTTGTTTTTTAATAAAAAACAAAAGGTGACACTACCACATAACAACAACCGCGACAACATTTTATATTTTTAACAGGGGGGGAGGGGAACACCACAGCTTCTGCCTTCTGAGGCGAATGAGCCTGGAGCCATGGAACCCTTGTTTTATAGCCCCCAAGCGGGCCTACATCCGTCCTGTTCAAACTGGCTTTTCCCGGGCTTTCTCCACAGGACCTGAGAGAGAACACCTGTACTCCTCTCCCAGGTCATGTGACACCTGCTGTGTTCCCCCTGAGAGCGGCAGGCACCCCAGGGGGAACTTGAAACTGACATCCCCGCCGCTCTCCCATGAGGAAAAGGTGGGGCTAGAAACTGCCTTTCCCCCTTTTCCTATCATGGGACAGCAGACGGGAAATAACCTAACCTTAAGTAAATAAATAAATAAATAAATAGACAGCAGACCATTGTTGGAGATTAAAGGCCGCGGTTGTTTATTACTGGTTTCAAATTTATAATAAATAATTCAATCCAACTTTAAATATAATAAGCTTTGAGCTAGCCTAGCCACTACGGCTCAGGCAGCAAATATAAAATCCCCAAAAGTCAGGTGGTCTTAGGACCGCCTGACCACAGCACCCCACACTGTGGCCAACTCAACACAGGAGCCTAAGTCTGCATTAAATATATCCAATCCAATGTCCGATAAATGGACTCCGTCTTTTCTATAAAGCCCTCTAATTTCTCCCTCCAATTCAGTATGTCTAAAGGAAAACGTACCCAGAACTGAAAGAAGTTTTGACACTGCCCTATTCACCCATTTCCTAATCTTTTCGAAGGGGCGCATAGATGGAGGAGAAAGCCAAACTAGCCTCAGCACTATCTCTGAAAATATTACAACGGTATTGGGAAAAATTTGATGAATTTTTTGCAAATCATCCCTAATATTGAAAATAATTTCCAAAGTTTTTCGTTTCCCAATATCATTTCCCCCAAGATGTACAATTAGAACATCAGGTGGAGGAAATAAAAGAAGGAGTCGAGACAATTCAAAGTTCAAATCCAACCACAACATGGCCCTCCTACCGCTCCAAAAAACCTTAAATTTATTAAAATCTAAACCTGAGTTTGTAGAATAAGTCCTGTGCTGAGCCCTGAGATGTGCCCAATAAACGAACGAATGTCCGATGATCCAAACAACTTGAATTTTTCCTGAAATAAATCAAAAAGATTGATGAGGGTGAATATAAAGTAAATAGCTATCCAATTTCCATCTACCCATTTTCTTTACAATATTAACATCTAAACCTAATCTCACAGCTTCCGTAGCCGCTCCAATTCGAAATGAATGGGATGTGAGTTGCTTATTATTTAACTTCAAAACCTTTAAACACTTTTTAAAAACACTTATAAATTGATATTTAGTAAGAGGTAAACCAGATTCATGTAAGAAAAAACTGGAACTCCCTACAGGTCTAACCAAAAATATTAATTTACCAAATGGACCGGGCAGATAGTGGAAATATCACAAATGTCCAACTGTAACCAGTTACCTCTACCAAATTGATCAGTTTTTGACTTACTGACTAGTATTTTAAGATATTTTTTAGTGATAATAATGTCGGACGCTTTTATGTAAATCAGCTCCGACACCCTAAGCGCAGCAAAAAATATGACAGAAAAAACTGCCTTAAAAAGAATTGATTCAAAAGCAGAATAACAAACCTTATAAGTGACCGAGCAAAGATCCCCTAAAATCAATGGAGTGATGGGTTTACGGGGATCAGCTTTAAAGTTATCTTTTTTATATCCCTTCAGAGCTTGTTTAACTGAAAAGTATTGCATAAATGAAGGTAAATTATTAATTTTAAGCAAAAACGAGATTCCAGACAAGGTCTTCTGCATATAAGACCAGGAATAGTGTTTAGCAAATAGAAAACTCAAAAATTGTAAAGCTAAACCTTCAGAAAAGGAACCAGCAGGTTCTTGTATTAGATTTAAGAAATTCAAGTATAACAACCAGGCTGATTGATATCCCGCCCAGGTCGAAGGTGCTACAGAATTAATGATATATTCAGAAATGGGCCTTAAACCAGGTCCCATAGATTGGGTGGACAAGACAGTCCCACCCAGTCCGCCTCTGGGAATAACTGGAAAAAACGATCCATCTGCAGACGAGATAATGAATCCGCCAAATCATTGTCCTTTCCTGCTACATGGATAGCTTTGAGCCAAATATTCAATTTTAAGCATAGATAAATCATATGTCTTAAAAGGACAATGACATGCGGAGACTTAGAATTTAAACAATTAATGGCATACATAACACCCTTATTATACATCCGTACTAGTATCCTTTTGTTTTTGAAAAAAGGACCCCAAATTTCAAGAGCTACAAGAATAGGAAAAAGTTCCAATAAAACTATATTTTTTAAATATCCCTTTAACTGCCAGCTAAGGTTCCAACGGTCCGCACACCAATGGGTTTGCCAAATTGCAGCAAAACCCACCGAGCCCGCAGAATCCGTAAATAGAAAAAATTATTTTTCTAAAATAAAATCTTCTTGCCACATAGCTCTACCATTAAAATGAGAAAGGAACTGCAGCCAAACCAAAAGGTCTTCCCTCATCTCATGAGACATCCGAACATGAGAAAAGGGGGATTTAAGCCCAGAAATTGAAAGGTATAAACGTCTGGAAAATACCTTACCCACTGGCATAATCCTGGAAGCAAAGGCTAAAGACCTAAAAGAGACTGCATGTCCTTTAATAGAACCTTCTTTTTTCTAATTAATGACAATATCAAGTTTCTAGCTTCTCAATTTTTGAAACTGGAAGGCGAAATTCCATTAAATCAGTATCAATGATGATACCCAAAAATTCCAAGCACGTGGATGGCCATACTGTTTTTTCTAACGCCAAGGGAACACCAAAGTGAAGTCACATTTTGAAAAATATATCTAATAATTTGGAACATTCAGAAGAATCGGGCGGACCTAAAAATAAAAAATCATCCAAGTAATGTAATAAAAATTCAGAACTAGCCTCAAAACCAACCACCCAATCTAAAAAGGAGGAGAAAAAGATTCAAAATAAAAACAAGATAGGGAAAAGCCCATAAGTAAACATTTATCAAAATAAAATCTGTTATTAAAGAAAAAACCCAGGGGATTAAAACATGAAGGGTTAATCGGAAAGAGGCGAAACGCCGACTTAACGTCAGCTTTAGCCATAAGAGCTCCCCTACCAAGGAGCCTGAGCTTATAAAGAGCGTCCTCAAATGATGCATAAGAAACAGATGATACGCTATCCTCAATTTAGTCATTGAGTGATTGACCCTTGGGAAAAGATAGGTGATGTATCAGTCTAAAGGAGTTATTTTCTTTTTTTGGTACAATACCTGTCCTAAAGGGGAAATCCTAAAGTTCTGAAATGGAGGAAAATAAAATGGACCTTGTACTCTACCTTCTGAAATCTTTAAATTAATTTTTGCTAAAACTATCTCAGGAAATTCACTAACAGATTTAAGATTATTAACTAACGTACAACCCTGGCCAGAATAAACCGGTAAATAAAACCCCTCAATAAAACCTTCAATGAAGAGCTGGGCCTTCACCCGGTCTGGATACAACCGGAGCCATGGGAGCATATTTTGCAGTATCACCGGTGTTACTGCCTTTAGAAAAATTTCCAGACTGCTGGTTCGCTGACATTTTCTTAAAACATTTGGAGACTGAATGAGAGCCGGCGCAGAAGGCACACTCATGTCTATATTTACACAAGTTTGGCCATCTGCATTGACTGTCGTTAAAATTGAAGCAGATTCCTTTTTTATAACCGGAATTGCTTGAAAATTGCGTACTGGAATTCTGTTTAGAATAAACTGTTTTTTGGGGCAGAAAAAGATTCAGCCAAAGGCCTACATCTTTTACTCCCTATTTTAAAGAAGGGTGGATGGATAATTTTTGACGGAAAGCTTCGTCATAAGAATACCAAGCAGTTCCACCAAAATTCCTAAAAGCTTCAATAATAATATCTAAATGCTGGAATAATCCAGCACTTTTTCCAGGGAATTTTTTGCATAAAATAGCTGAAGAAATACAAAAAGCCTGCAACCAATTGTTGAAAGATTGTTGTACAGGTCTACGCCTATCATCATCGTCTTTTTTATCTGATTTGCTAATAAAATCCTTTACCGAAGGGAGCAGAGACAAAATATCAATGAACTCCCCTCGCCAAATTTTTTCTTCAGTCAAAGCAGACAAATGAAAACCTAACGGTGTAACTTCACATGAAATAGACTCTTTTAAGCAAATTTCAGGTATATTTTGCTTAGCTAAATGAACAGTGTTTGAAACAATATGAGGAAGTTGGTCGCAATTAGCAGAAAGTCCACTAGATGGCGACCAAACACTAACAGCAGAAAGCTCATTAGTGTGGACATTATCACTGTCTATAGCCTGAGAATTACCCTTGCTGGAATGTAATTCTTTCGCCAGCTTGGCTAACATCTCAGCTATATTAGATAGCAACAAGCCAGAAGAAGATGAGTCAATCATGCCTTGCTGTGTTGAAGATTCTTGTGGAGAAGTGGACACCTGGACGCCTCTGTTCTCCGGCAGCACATCTTCCGGAGGTACCGCAGCAGACCTAGAAGCAGCCCCTGCTAGGATGTTGGGAGTAGGGTGACCACGTGTCCTGGGACAGCCCCGCATTTTGCAGTTCTGTCCCGGGCACCTTCATTCCAGGACAATACAGTGTCCCGGAATGAAACTGACACAGACACCCCCCGAGCCAATCTGATGCCCTCAAAAAAGGCCACCACATCACTGCTTTACTCACTGACAGTACTTGTCCTGGCCCGGAATGCCTGGAGGAGCCCAACCCACCCCCTGCTTGTGATTGGAGAAATCATAAATCCCGCCTCTTGTGTCCAATCACTGTGCTGTGATTCGTTACAGCACAAGCTGATTTTTGGGACTGGAGGGTGTCCCTGAATGGTAGTTTGGAAATGTGGTCACCCTAGTTGGGAGTTGCCATGAAGACGGCTGTACTTGCTGAAATGAAGCCCGTTCTTCATCCGCGATTCCTCCTTCTTCCGGGTCCCTGGATCCTCTTCTGCTTCCTGACGCTCCTCTGCACCTGTGGGGAGAAGAACTGAGCCTGCCTGTGGACGCGCCCTGGCTCCGCCTCTAGCCACGCCCCTGGCTCCGCTCCCCGATCTTCTGCTGTGATCCTGATAAGGACCAGCTCTAATTGCACTTGCAGCGCGGGGAGGGGAGGGGGAGTATCCACGGCGCAGAATGCGACTCCTCTTTGCCACCTCACTGACCCGAGCGGGGGGATCACTTCCTCTGCGACGCCGACCCGGAGCCTCTTCAGCCAATCCTGGACCGCCCTCCACAGGAAGCTGCCTGGGTTCCCGGATGTCTTCCCCAGGATGCTCCTCCGCGGCCGCTGCTGTCCCGGATCCACCGCAGGATGCTGCAGCTCCCACCGAAGCTTCTTGACCCGCCGAGCGAGGTAGGTCCAAGCACTGGCGAATCCAGGCTTCCCCGCCGTCCTCTCCAGCCCGCTCGATCAGCCGCCACATCAGGCTCATCTTCTGGCCTCAGAAGGCGCTGTTTGTTCAGTGGAGATAGCTCCTAGAACACCACAGCTTCTGCCTTCTGAGGCGAATGAGCCTGGAGCCACGGAACCCTTGTTTTATAGCCCCCAAGCGTAGGGTGACCAGACATCCCCAGTTTCAGGGGACAGTCCCCTGATTGAGGACACTGTCCCCGGACCAAGTCTGTCCCCGGTTTTGTCCCCGGATTTGATTTGAACAGGAGCAGGGGCAATTTTAAAGACAGTCAGTGCAGAATAAAAAAAAAAAAAGAATTCTGAATTACACACCCCGCTCCTACTAGCTTAGGAGGGTGTATTTTTTCCATTATCTGTGCCCCTTTCTGATGATCATGTGCTGGTCGGAGCGGAGTTCCGTTTTGGGCGCTTTCCCATTCAGCTCCGCACGCATGTTCTTCTGCCTTGGCTCAAGTCCCGGCCAGCCGCCTGCCTGTTTATCTCCTTGCCTTCCCTGGTGGAGTGATCTTCCTCCGCTCCCCACCCAGTAGTAGCCGGGGCCCGGAGAGTAAGACTTGACAGGCTGTGAGGCGAGTGGCGGCGGCGACGGGCAGAGAGTCGCCGATTGCCGCCATTTCTAGTAAAAAAAAAAATGTGTCCTCGGATTTCATTTTAAAAATCTGGTCACCTTACCCAAGCGGGGCTACATCCGTCCGGTTCAAATTGGCTTTTCCCGGGCTTTCTCCACAGGACCCGAGAGAGAACACCTGTACTCCTCTCCCAGGTCATGTGACACCTGCTGTGTTCCGCCTGAGAGCGCCAGGCACCCCAGGGGGAACTTGAAACTGACATCCCCGCCACTCTCCCATGAGGAAAAGGGGGGGGCTAGAAACTGCCTTTCCCCCTTTTCCTATCATTCTAAACAGGAAGAACTGGGAATAAGCCTCAAGAAAGGTACCCCCCCCCCCCCTTAATTCTGTGAGGGGAGGGGGAAAGAAGGTGGAAAGAAGGTGGAAACGTTGACAGGGAGGGTGAAGGTCTAGGGGAGCTCAACAGCCTCTGAATTGCCATTTGCACAGTTTCATTTGAATTTTCTGACCTGCGTTTGAGGTACATTCAAATCACATATCAAATGCATGAAAACAACACCTGTCAACATGAGTCCTAATAGTAGTTACATGATATTTCAGATAAAGAACTAATATATACTTCAGCTGCATGGAATAGGTAATCCTTACGTTTCAGCGCAGAGTATACTCTCTTCTCACAGTGTCTGTATGTAGCGGCCTCCTCACTCCCCTCTTTCTCTTCAGCTCATCTCTCTCTTGTCTAGGGGTATCTTTTAGAGGGGAAGGGAGCGGGGACACTACGCCAGGCCTTTGTCACAGGTGTCAGTGTGATACAAGCAAAGTTCTTTTACCTTCGTGTCAGTGCTGTGCACCTGGAGCCTCCACCGAGAGTTACCTTGAACAATGTCTGTCAGGAAATGAGCCCCACACCATTAAAGTTCAACACTCCTTTATTCTTCTCGAATGAACACAATCAGTTGAACTCCCTTAGTAGAAACAGAACAGAAAAAGAGATGTGGATGCGAATAGGCCCAGACACAATGTGCTCTCCACTTTCCTTCCTGAAAGTGGGTTGCAGTCTCCGAACGAGGAGGAATTTCCTTCCAAGCGGTCTCCGATGAGAGACACACCCGTCACTGGCAATCTGCTGCACCTGGTCTTCGAATGAGGAGCTCCCCCCGGTCTATTACGCTTTCCGGATTCGGGTACCCACTCCCGGTGTTCCCTAGGATCTCCTTCCCTCGCGGAACTCAGTGTTGGGCACTGAGCTCCAGACCTCCATCTGAGTACCTCAACCCAGGCTAAAGGTGCCTGAAATGGAACACGACCTCCGGCTGTCCTCTAGGCCTAGGCCCGCCTTGGGAACCAACACGAACCACCGTCCACAGGCTGAAGGTGCCCTGGACTCCGACCCCGTGACAAAGATGGCCGGCCCCTTTATACCCTCTCCCAGCAAGCACGGCGGGTTCCCCGCCCCACCATACCGCTGCCGAGGGAGGACAAAAAGGAAGCACGACACACAGCAATGATTCAACCCCAGCCCAGGGCGACAGCGCCACCCGCTGTGCTGCTGGGAATTACACATCACCAATGTCTCTGTCAAGTTCAAATTTACACCCGGGAAAGTACATACCCGCTACACTCTCCCCCTGGTGGTTTGACACTGGTCCCCAGTGTCTGGAGTAAATCATGCCCTCAACGGCTGACATAATCCAATCCAGAAACCGACTAACAATTGTACAAAAATATAAAACTTTAGAAAAAACTATCCAACTAAAACATTGTGTCTGAGCCCTGTAAAGAAAAGGGAATAAAGACAAAAGAGAAACAACAGCATTGACTCATAACTTTGAATCACATCTTCACATTTTTTTTTTTTTACTTCCCCCCCCCCAATCCTGACTAAGACCCACCCCATTCTCAGTGGACTTGATGGGATGCTCTCCTGCAGAGGGAAAAGAAAGGATTAACACATATAACCCTGACACCTGTATTCGTGTGATGGAAAAGAAACTTCTCCGGAAAGAAATCCCTTTTCTCCAAAGAGTGAGTGCATTAAAAGTGTTTTAACATTGCGCAACACTGCCACCTGGTGACAGCACCGCGGTAACTGCACTCGTGGAACTTTCCTCTTTCCTTTGGCCCTATCTACCCAGAGTCTATGATCTCTTGCAGGAAAGTGAAGAATAACAGGAACAGTCCTTCATTCCTTTAAGGCACAAAAGCAACGAGCCCCAGAAAGTTCAGCAGCATGATAAGAACGGAGTCTCTTTTCTCCTACAGGTAAAAACGGGGGTGCGGCAGAACAAGTGGCTTCAAGTGTTGATCCATGGTTTTCAGATGATACTCCACATCTTCTCCTTCTTTGCGCCGGATCACACTTTATCTGCATGGATGTGTCGTCCCAACATCCACTCTGCCTTGCAGTCTTTAAAACGTTGAGAGGCCTTTGGAGAGCATGCCAGGTACCTGCGGGCGTGGGGAACCTGAAGGTGGGTCCACACATAGTCATTGTACCAGCGCTCCCGGCACACTTCCACCTCATACAGCAGTTCCTTCGACAAGTACGGATACTCCCATCCGTAGTCCGCAGCAACCTTCTGGCCAAATAGCCGTTGTTGTCTCGCCAAAGGAGGCATGGTAGCTCTGTCCCCTTCGCCAGGCAGAACTATCGAGTCCGGGTGACGAGGGACCTTGATCACATCTGATCTGGGCATTGGTGCCCGCAGCAACAGTCTCTTCTCCCCAGCCTTTGGTACAGATGGCACCGGGGATGTAGAAGCAGGCTGGAGATGGGACCTCTCTTCAGGCACTGGTGCCTTCACCCAGGGTGTACTTTCCCCTGTAGACATGGGTGGATTCCTGGTCCTCCGGAATGAAGCGAGAGGTACTTTGTCCCAGCCCTTTTCTGCGAACAGTTCGTCTATTGCAACGTCGTCTCCCATGTCCGAGAGCGACTCTAGGTCAGAGGTGTCACACTCCTCCGCAGGCAGGTATCCTGTAGTGGAGACCGAGCTTTCACCTCCTCCCACACACCAAATCTCTCCGCCAGGCTTACCCCGGCCTTTACTTGAAACGGGACGTCCGGAACTCTTGTCGACGGATCCATCCGGGCCGGGCGTAAGCGGGCGAGACGGTCCACCACAACCGCTGGTCGGGGCTACCATGCCGGTCTTTCTCTTCGGTGGGGGACGCTGCGAGATCGTGGTGACCGAGTCAGCATCCTCGGATTTCTCCCGTTGAGTTTTTACGACCTCCTCCGCGGTCGCTGCAGTGTGCGCAGGGATGGCTGTCACAGCAGTGATTCCTCCTCTCTGAGTGGTGTTGCCCAGTGCACGGCCGGGGTAGATGGTTCTCGGCTTCTCAACCGCTGGATCCACTTCGAACAGCAACTCCCCACAGGCCTCATATCGCCCGAATGGCTTCAGCTGGCACACCAGTCCCGAACAGTCGGGACAAATCACACCCAGGGCCTCAACGTCCATGCACGAATACAGGGCGAATCGACCCCTTGGCTTTAGCTGGATCCCCGTATCTGTTACCGGAGCAGCAGCAGTCAGTGTCGTGGTGGAAGGGTGAACTGGAATCCACGACGTATGTCCGAACATGGCGACCTGTTGCTGATCCATTGCACACTGCAGAGTTTTTTGCGCCAATGTCCCACGTGTAGTCCTTCACACGTATTGGACTCCTCCCCGTTGCTCCAGTTCGCGGGCTTTTCTTCTTTTCTGTTTCTGAGCGAACTAAGCGATGGGGGTGTGCCCGGTGGCGCAGTGCAATAGAAGCTCCCACGTGTAGTACTTCACACGGCTGAACTTCCCCCTCTTTCCACTCTTCTGCGCGGGCCTTTCCCTTCATTGGGTCATGTCCACGACTTCGAGCAGGGATGCACTTCGGCCAGTGAAGGCTTGCCTATTCGCGTAACTCTTCCAACAGACACGTTCAATACTGTGGTGCACAAACACTATACCGGACCCGAGCCCCCACGTGTAGCGGCCTCCTCACTCCCCTCTTTCTCTTCAGCTCGTCTCTCTCTTGTCTAGGGGTATCTTTTAGAGGGGAAGGGAGCGGGGACACTATGCCAGGCCTTTGTCACAGGTGTCAGTGTGATACAAGCAAAGTTCTTTTACCTTCGGGTCAGTGCTGTGCACCTGGAGCCTCCACCGAGAGTTACCTTGAACAATGTCTGTCAGGAAATGAGCCCCACACCATTAAAGTTCAACACTCCTTTATTCTTCTCGAATGAACACAATCAGTTGAACTCCCTTAGTAGAAACAGAACAGAAAAGGAGGTGTGGATGCGAATAGGCCCAGACACAATGTGCTCTCCACTTTCCTTCCTGAAAGTGGGTTGCAGTCTCCGAACGAGGAGGAATTTCCTTCCAAGCGGTCTCCGGTGAGAGACTCACCCGTCACTGGCAATCTGCTGCACCAGGTCTTCGAATGAGGAGCTCCCCCCGGTCTATTACGCTTTCCGGATTCGGGTACCCACTCCCGGGGTTCCCTAGGATCTCCTTCCCTCGCGGAACTCAGTGTTGGGCACTGAGCTCCGGACCTCCATCTGAGTACCTCACCCCAGGCTAAAGGTGCCTGAAATGGAACAAGACCTCCGGCTGTCCTCTAGGCCTAGGCCCGCCTAGGGAACCAACACGAACCACCGTCCACAGGCTGAAGGTGCCCTGGACTCCGACCCCGTGACAAAGATGGCCGGCCCCTTTATACCCTCTCCCAGCAAGCACGGCGGGTTCCCCGCCCCACCATACCGCTGCCGAGGGAGGACAAAAAGGAAGCACGACACACAGCAATGATTCAACCCCAGCCCAGGGCGACA
Organism: Rana muscosa; assembly: GCA_029206835.1. Classification (NCBI taxonomy): domain Eukaryota; kingdom Metazoa; phylum Chordata; class Amphibia; order Anura; family Ranidae; genus Rana; species Rana muscosa. The sequence goes on along the minus strand of CM055126.1, from coordinate 146,790,015 downwards.
GCGCCACCCGCTGGGCTGCTGGGAATTACACATCACCAATGTCTCTGTCAAGTTCAAATTTACACCCGGGAAAGTACATACCCGCTACATGTAATTAAGTGTAATGCCGCGTACACACGACCGTTTTTAATGAAGAGAAAAATAAAAAAAATTAAAATGGTCATTAAAAATTATCGTGTGTGGGCTTCAGAGCATTTTTCACGACGTGAAAAATGCCCTTGAAAAAATTGGAACATGCTCTAATTTTTCCCGTCGTTTTTCACCTCGTCGTTTTTCTCGTCATGAAAAACGGGCGTGTGTAGGCTTTAACGACGTGAAAAAAAAATGCGCATGCTCAGAATCAAGTATGAGACGGGAGAGCTCGTTCTGGTAAAACTAGCGTTCGTAATGGAGATAGCACATTTGTCATGCTGTAACAGACTGAAAAGCACAAGGCTGAAAAGCGTGAATCGTCTCTCAACAAACTTTACTAACATGAAGGGTGGCGCCATCCGAATGGAACTTCCCCTTTATTGTGCCATCGTACGTGTTGTACGTCACCGCGCTTTACTCAAGCATTTTTTTCAACGATAGTGTCACGAGGATGCTATACACAGACATCCAATACAGGTGGTCAGATCATTGGGCTGCACATTAAGGAATCGGGAACAGAGTAAGTGAAAAATATATATATTTATTAAAGGTAAAGACACACGTGTAAACAAAACCACAGCAAACCATAAGCAAGAAACGAATACAAAGGAACACAACAAACCCCAAAAACAACCTAATCTAACTAGCTAACTAATATGTACAAAAGAGAACACACATACATGAACAAGGCAGGGGATGAGAGACAAGGGGAGCAGAAGGCCAGGTACTGGGAGCAGTCAGCAAGGGGAAGCTGGTATCAGGGGACAGGTCTCAGGGGACAGGTCTCAGGGGACAGGGTACAAGGATCAGAGTCCAGGACAAGGCAGGGAACAGATCAGGATCAGGTTCAGGACCAGGTAACGGATCAGGTTCAGGCAGGGACCAGGCTTACAGAAGGAATTCTGAAGCACTGAGCTTTGTTAAGGGCGGGTTTATATAGTCCAGCAGACCCAGATCAGGTGTGCTTGATGGCTGGTGGAAAGTCTTGGTGAGGAGACACCCGCTGGTGGCCACCAGAACTACACCCACTGCTGCCGAATGCAACAGTGCCACCAGCAGGTGAGCCCAGTAATGACACCATTACTGACAGATAGTGTGTAGGCAAGGCAGGCTTGAGAAGAATCACGTCGAGAAAAATGCAGTTTTCTTCAATGACATTAAAAACGGTCGTTTGTATGCGGCATTATTGTAGTTAGTATATACTTTGCATTTCCTATTTCCCTTTAAACTTATTGTTGGCAGTTTTCTTTAACAAAATGTTGTCAAAGGACATTAAATAGACTTGATAATAATAATTCAATAAATATTAATCAGTTACAGCTGCATGAAACACAGCTCACACACAACAGAAAAGACCTGGTTATAATTCAGTCCTTGTTGGAGAAAGTATGTTAGATTTCCAGAGTTCAACACAATTATGCTAGGCTCATACTAGACCATTCTCTGAAAAGCGATCCACTTTTCTGAGTGCTGCTTTGCAGCTGCTGTCAGACATTCAAAAGATGGCAGGATCTCATTCATTAATTATTTTTGTCCTGTTTTTTTCTTTGCCAAACAGCAATTTACAATAGGACTAATGTGCAGTAACTGCTAGCCAGGGGTTGCAGCATGGCCCCATTGGCTCGAAAAGCTGGTTTGACAGGCAATGCTGACTATCAACTCAACATGCTACTTTAAATTTGCCGCAATTGGGGCATGTGAACAGCTGCCTCTGACTGTTTTGTGGACTTTGGGTGGGCTGTCAGGGGGCAGTAAAACTGTGATGGCTCACTCGCCTGTAGGTGGGGTGTGCCGGAAATAATTCACACAGTCTAGTGGAATGGAAAGCTTGTATTGAAGTAATTCAGCAACAGTTCACAGCAAACCCGGTGTGACAGCTACCCAGCCGGGAACATTCTTAGTTCCAATAATGTGAAGAAGAAGGTTCCAGCCAACAGAGTCTGTTGAGAGGGGACAGAATGAGCCCTGGCTGTCTCATACCCAATCAGAAAGGTATCCAGAGAGATGTGACCCTACACTTTCCCTCCTTCTCAGAAACCTCTATCTAATGCTGCTACTGTCCCTTCCCACTTGCATAAAGCATGCCAAACCCTGAGGCCAGGGTCTTAAGAACACTTTGCTACACCTAAGATGGCTGTCAGAGTCACATGGGCAGTCAGCATCCAATTGGAATACTGCCCTACTGGTAAAGGAAGCCATAGAGGAACCCTGTTTCCCATAACTTCCTCTCCCTCTTCATTGCCGCTGGGGTTGAGCGCCACCTGCAGTGAAGACAGCCGACTGCAGTTGCCAACACGCCTGTTTTTACCACTCCTGGTCACCCTTGTGAAAGAGACCTTACTGTTAATGTTTTTCCTTATTATTTTTTTATTTTCCAGATTCTACATTTGATTTGCAAACTTAGGGTCAAATACAAGTGATCCTAAATTGACCCTGCCAGTATTATCTGTGAGTTTAAAATGACACTAAATGATATCCTTGTATCAAAAATATGTGTAAATAAAAATCATTATTCAATTATTAGCGTTTGGAAGTTCTTAAAGTAAATGCACAGTCCACTTAGGCTCTACTATTAGAGTATGAGGTTAGCCCACAAAATGGCCGCCCTCAATTCAAGCAGGTGCGATCTGGGACATCTGTGGGATTAACACACGAAGATTAACGTTTCAAACGTATTAAAAATGTAATATAAAAGCATCAAAAATGCGCATCAAAAATAGAAGTAATAATGGGTGTTCAAATTTTAAAGCACATCTAAATAAGGGCTTATGTGATACCACACAGCAGCTGGTGTACCCTGGAGTCTGGCAGGATCACTGCAGTGCCAATGCGCTGATCTTGGTGTATCGAACTGCCCCCCCCCCTTTTTTTTTTTTTTTTAGGAACTTTATTTAAATGTCACACAGACATTTAAATAAGTTCAGGTGGCCATGGATTGCCTTGGTTTGCACTGAAAAAAAGTACTGCATACAGTACTTTCTTTCAGCGCACACCACTGCCTGCAAACCACCGCAACACAGTGGAGAGATTCACGTACACAGAAGACAAGGCATTTTGCCTCGTCATGCGTTGGGACAACGCTGGAATATCCACCCAATTCAGTCCCACTGTATCTGGTGTAAATTAACCTTTTGGATCATCATCTCTATGCAGCATTTGCGTTGATCACTAGCTCATGTATTGGCAATCGAAGTTGGTAGTTTAATATCCTATCCCGCCAATCTCATATTACTGCCCATATCAGCACATCCCTTTCTTCTTTACACACATTTCTACCTACAAATATACAGTATTATTTGATGTGTGTTTAAATATTTGTCAAGCATATGCGGCAAAGATTAAATTCAATAATAAATATCTATTCATTTTATCTTAGTTATTCATGGTTCGGTATTCTAAGTTTATTCAGTATTTGTTCCCCATGATGTAATTCCTAGAAGTGCTGGTTATAGTTAGGCTGAACAATACAACACAACCTATCTATCAACCAAACACAAAGTATGCGCTTTACAGTGTGAATTTCTTTGAAGTCTTGTAAAGCTTGACGTTTTATTAATTGCAGTTTAATTAATATGACAGCTTAAAATATGTGCATGTAAGAAAGGTTAGAATTTCAGATATTATAATTCATAACATTGTGAATTACCCTTCAGTTAGGCTTTGTGAATTATAAAGCCCTCAGTTAGGCAGGGCAAAGAGAATTGTTGCTGCATAAAACATAGTAACCACTTAGTTTTTTTTTACTTTGCTATAGTCAGAATGGAGACCCAAGGATTTCTGTTTACTCGTTACTGGTTACTGCTCTTTGTACGCTGCCATTAGAACGTATGTCACACTGGTTGCTTGGCTCCATACAACCTAGCACTTTAGAGACGTCAGCTGACTCTTCCTGGAATGGATGTCACAAGCAGGGATGAGCCGAACACCCCCCTGTTCGGTTCGCACCAGAACCTGCGAACAGACAGAATGTTTGCGTGAACTTTAGAACCCTATTAAATACAATGGACTCGAACGTTCGAAATCTAAAGTGCTAATTATAAAGGCTTATATGCAAGTTATTGTCCTAAAAAGTGTTTGGGGACCCGGGTCCTGCCCCAGGGGACATGTATCAATGCAAAAATAAGTTTTAAAAACTGCCGTTTTTTTGGGAGTAGTGATTTTAATAATGCTTAAAATGAAAAAATAAAAGTGAAATATTCCTTTAAATTTCGTACCTAGGGGGTGTGTATGATATGCATGTAAAGTGGCGCATGTTTCCCGTGCTTAGAACTTCCCTGCATAAAATGTCATTTTTGAGGGGAAAAAAAGTCATTTAAAACTCACTCGCGGCTATTAATGAATTGTCGGCTCCCGGCAATACATACAAAAGTCATTGATAAAAATAAAAAAAAAGCGTGGGGGTCCCCCAGAATTCAATTACCAGGCCCTTCAGGTCTGGTATAGATATTAAAGGGGAACCCCGCCGCAAATTAAAAAAAAAATGCGTGCGGTTCCCCCAAATATCCATACCAGGCCCTTCAGATCTGGCATGGATTTTAAGGGGAACGCCACCCCAAATTTAAAAAAAAATGGCGTGGAGTCCCCCCAAAAATCCATACCAGACCCTTATCCGAGCATGCAACCTGGCAGGCCGCAGGAAAAGAGGGGGGGTTGAGAGAGCGCCCCCCCCTCCTGAACCGTACCAGGCCACATGCCCTCAACAAAAAGCGACATCTGCAAAATACTCACAATACCTCTCAGCAAATAGCTTGGGGTGTCTACTTTGCAAAATGGGTTCATTTGGGGGGGTTTTGTGCCATCTGGCCATTCCATGGCCTCCGAAACTGTGATAGGCAGTGAGGAGTGAAATCAAAAATTTACACGCTTAGAAAGCCTGAAGGCGGTGCTTGGGTTTTGGGGTTCCGTACGCGGCTAGGCTCCCAAAAAGTCTCACACATGTGGTATCTCCGTACTCAGGAGAAGCAACAGAATGTATTTTGGAATGTAATTACACATATGCCCATGGCATGTTTGAGCAATATATCATTTAGTGATAACTACCTACCTCTACCCTCAAAGCATCTGACCACACCACACACCAAGATCGGTGTGATAAAATGCTTTCCCAATTTCCCAATGATGCTTTTTATATCCGGGGGGGGGACATTCCCTCCCACTGCTTGTAAAAGCAGTCCAGAGGCTAATTAGCCACTAGGATTGCTTTTACATGAAAGCCAGCCGCTGGCTGAAAAGAATTATACCAAGATGATACCTAAACCCGCAGGCATCATTCTGGTATAACCATTCAAAGTCCAGCAACATACCAGTACGTTGCTGGTCCTTGTTGGACATGTATTGTAATCTTTTTTTTCATGCAGCCTGTTGGCTGCATGAAAAAAGAGATTGATCGGTGGGTATGTCCACCATTAGAATACCTCCCTTCATCCACCCACTTCTAATGATGGGCATACATGCACCATTTATATATGCCGAAGCATGGGGGCATCCTCCCGCAAAAGTTATGCCACACACACATGGTCAGACTTTTCCACGGGAATGCCTCAGTCGGAATTTTGACCGTATGTACGCGACATTAGGAGCAAAATTGCTCCTCCGCCCCTGCTGCCCCCATGCTTCGGCATATATGCTCTTTTTTTTAACTGTGGTGGTGAAATCACCTCCTACACTGGAGTCGCAGGGATCAGGCCTGTCTCTGCGAACGCTGCAGTTATGTGTGTTGTGTTTTATAAGTGACAGTGATCGATCGATACTGCACTTGGGTGGGCTGGGCTGGACGGAGGGGCAAAACGCAGGTGCTTGTAGGTATCTGGGCTGATCCCGCTAACACTGCGTTTTTGGGAAACCTAAACTGCTGGGGACGCTAGTATAGATCTGATCAGATATTGATCTGTTCAGATACTATACCACTAAGGGAGGTGTATGCTTTGCGCGTGGGTGTTGGCGCTACTGGCACTAACCTGACGCCGCCTGGGGCGACGCAGACCCTAACTGATGCTAAAACCTAATTGATATCACCCGCCGGGCGATCAGGGGGTTAAACCTTTATTGGGTTATATACGGCAGGTGCCCTGATGCTATAAAAAACAAACTAACTAACCAGCGTCACCCGTAATACTTATACGGTGATCACTGGTGAAAGGGTTAACTAGGGGCAATCAGGGGGTTAAAACCTTTATTAGGTAATATATAGGGGTACCTGACGCTATAAAAACCTGACGGGGAACCTAAATAACAAAATAACTAACTGGCTAACCAGTAGGGATGAGCTTCGTGTTCGAGTCGAACATACGTTCGACTCGAACATCGGCTGTTCGATCGTTCGACGAAGATCGAACGATTTGGGCCGTTCGCGCCAAATTCGAGTGACGCGAACGGCCCACAATGCACTACGCCATCGCAGTGTCATCCAGGCGCTGTGATTGGCCAAGCATGCACTGTGACCCCGCATGCTTGGCCAATCACAGCGCCGGCAGCGAGGAGAGCAATGATTGGCCACAGGCAGGATGCCTGTGGCCAATTATTGCTGAGGGTGTTTAGTACACGCCCCACACTATAAAAGGCCGCCAGCACGGCGGCCTAGTGTAGTGTGTTCCGGAGCAGGGAAAGAGAAGCATAGGCAGGGACAGTGACATTTATTTTTTTTTGCTTAACCTGGATTCCTTTAGTTTAGGGAAAGAGAAGGATAGGTAGGGAGAGTGTCAGTGTGTTTTACTGTGCAAATCCTTGTTTCTAGGGACAGGGAAGGACAGTGAGGGAATTCTCCTTGTGCTATAGTGTGCTTTAAAAAAACATTTTTTCTAGGGACAGAAAACTATAGGTAGGGAGAGTGTCAGTGTGTTTTACTGTGCGAATCCTTGTTTCTAGGGACAGGGAAGGACAGTGAGGGAATTCTCCTTGTGCTATAGTGTGCTTTAAAAAAACAGTTTTTCTAGGGACAGAAAACTATAGGTAGGGAGAGTGTCAGTGTGTTTTACTGTGCGAATCCTTGTTTCTAGGGACAGGGAAGGACAGTGAGGGAATTCTCCTTGTGCTATAGTGTGCTTTAAAAAAACATTTTTTCTAGGGACAGAAAACTATAGGTAGGGAGAGTGTCAGTGTGTTTTACTGTGCGAATCCTTGTTTCTAGGGACAGGGAAGGACAGTGAGGGAATTCTCCTTGTGCTATAGTGTGCTTTAAAAAAACATTTTTTCTAGGGACAGAAAACTATAGGTAGGGAGAGTGTCAGTGTGTTTTACTGTGCGAATCCTTGTTTCTAGGGACAGGGAAGGACAGTGAGGGAATTCTCCTTGTGCTATAGTGTGCTTTAAAAAAACATTTTTTCTAGGGACAGAAAACTATAGGTAGGGAGAGTGTCAGTGTGTTTTACTGTGCGAATCCTTGTTTCTAGGGACAGGGAAGGACAGTGAGGGAATTCTCCTTGTGCTATAGTGTGCTTTAAAAAAACATTTTTTCTAGGGACAGAAAACTATAGGTAGGAAGAGTGTCAGTTTCTTTCACTGTGATAATCCTTGTTTCTAGGGACAGGGAAGGAAAGTGAGGAAAATTCTCCTTGTGCTATAGTGTGCTTTAAAAAAGACATTTTTTCTAGGGACAGAAAACTATAGGTAGGAAGAGTGTCAGTTTCTTTCACTGTGCGAATCCTTGTTTCTAGGGACAGGGAAGGACAGTGAGGGAATTCTCCTTGTGCTATAGTGTGCTTTAAAAAAACATTTTTTCTAGGGACAGAAAACTATAGGTAGGAAGAGTGTCAGTTTCTTTCACTGTGATAATCCTTGTTTCTAGGGACAGGGAAGGACAGTGAGGGAAATTCTCCTTGTGCTATGGTGTGCTTTAAAAAAACATTTTTTCTAGGGACAGAAAACTATAGGTAGGAAGAGTGTCAGTTTCTTTCACTGTGATAATCCTTGTTTCTAGGGACAGGGAAGGAAAGTGAGGAAAATTCTCCTTGTGCTATAGTGTGCTTTAAAAAAACATTTTTTCTAGGGACAGAAAACTATAGGTAGGAAGAGTGTCAGTTTCTTTCACTGTGATAATCCTTGTTTCTAGGGACAGGGAAGGAAAGTGAGGGAAATTCTCCTTGTGCTATAGTGTGCTTTAAAAAAACATTTTTTCTAGAGACAGAAAACTATAGGTAGGAAGAGTGTCAGTTTCTTTCACTGTGATAATCCTTGTTTCTAGGGACAGGGAAGGAAAGTGAGGGAAATTCTCCTTGTGCTATAGTGTGCTTTAAAAAAACATTTTTTCTAGGGACAGAAAACTATAGGTAGGAAGAGTGTCAGTTTCTTTCACTGTGATAATCCTTGTTTCTAGGGACAGGGAAGGACAGTGAGGGAATTCTCCTTGTGCTATAGTGTGCTTTAAAAAAACATTTTTTCTAGGGACAGAAAACTATAGGTAGGAAGAGTGTCAGTTTCTTTCACTGTGATAATCCTTGTTTCTAGGGACAGGGAAGGACAGTGAGGGAAATTCTCCTTGTGCTATAGTGTGCTAAAGCATTCCTCATCAACCATCTTTGAAATCCTTGTTTTTTTGGACAGTCAGGGAAATTGTCGTTGTGCTATTCTGTGCAAAAGCAATCATCCTCAACCATATTTAGAAATCCTTAAGTAAAGGGACAGAGAAGGACACCTGAAGGTAGCCCTTATTGCTTTTTTCCCATCTCCCTGCAGGCCATCTATTAGAATGTCTGGAAGGCAAACAAGGAGAGGCAGACAGTCAGGAGGCAATAAAAGAGGGCAAGCAGGCTCTGTGTCTGGGGGCAACAGTGCTGGTCGTGGACGCGGTGCATTGTCATCAGCACATGGCCATGGGACACGCTTGTCCTTCTTTTCGGCAGCTGGACATGTTGAGCCACATCATGCCGAAGACTTGGTAGAGTGGATGACCAAGCCCTCCTCCTCCTCCTCATCCTCTCTCACCCAGGCTCAGGGTACTGGAAAAGCAGCTGCCAAAGCGTCCTCTTCCCTGGTATCAATGTCAGACTCATCATCAGTCACTCCTTCCCTAGACCCACCATGTCCTCCTCCTGAGGAGTCCCCCGAACTGTTTGAGCACAGTGTTGGGTACATGCTCCAGGAGGATGCCCAGCGTTTCGAAGGGTCTGATGATGAAACCCAGCTACAGGAAGGCAGTAGCGTGAGAGCAGACAGAGGGGATGCTCAAGAAGGACACCAATCTGGCAGTCATGTTCCAGCAGCTGCAGCATACTGCCAGATTGGCTCCAGTGATGAGGAGGGAGGGGATGATGAGGTCACTGACTCCACGTGGGTGCCTAATAGGAGAGAGGAGGAGGAGGAGGATGAGGAGGAGGCACATCTCCAACGAGGCAGGATGCCCTTTGGTGGCCAGCGTAAGGGCAGTACACCGACGGAATCACACCGCAGAGCTCCGCCTGTGCAGGGCGCTGCCTCTGCCCGTCATTCAAAAAGTTCTTTGGTGTGGGCCTTTTTTGAGGCTAGTGCATAAGATCGCACAGCTGCTGTTTGCAACATATGTCTCAAGCGTATATCGCGTGGCCAAAACATCAGCCGCTTGGGTACCACATGCCTGACCAGACATATGTTGACCTGCCATGCAGCTCGTTGGCAAGCCTACCTCAAAGACCCACACCAAAGAACAAAGCGGACCTCTCCTTGCACCGCATCAGCTGGGATCTCCAACCCCACTATAACTTCAGTCCTCTCTGAAACATGCACTGAGAGGAATGAAGGTGTAGAATTAGGTGTGTCACAGCCAAGTACTTGCGGCCACTCTGCTAGCAGTACACCGACGTCCGATTCTAGCAGGCAAATTTCCCTGCCCCAGCTGCTGGACCGTCGAAAGAAGTTCACTCCCAGCCATCCACATGCCCAGCGGTTGAATGCTAGCTTGGCTAAATTGCTAGCGCTTCAACTGCTGCCTTTTCAGTTGGTAGACTCGGCCCCCTTCCGTGAGTTTGTGCAATGTGCGGTTCCTCAGTGGCAGGTTCCCAAACGCCACTTTTTCTCACGGAAGGCTATTCCGGCTCTCTACCGGCATGTGGAAGGCAATGTCTTGGCCTCGCTGGACAGGGCGGTCAGCGGTAAGGTGCATATTACCGCTGACTCATGGTCCAGCAGGCATGGACAGGGACGTTACCTTTCTTTCACGGCCCATTGGGTCACTCTTTTGGCAGCTGGGAAGGATGCAGGACAAGGTGCAGTAGTGTTGGAGTTTGTTCCACCGCCACGCCTCCAAAATGCTACTACTGGTTGTGACACACCTCTCTCCTCCACCCCCTCCTCTTCTTCTTCCTCCATGGCCTCTTCCTGTGGTTTGTCCTCGGAACCAGCGGTGCTCCGTAGGCGTTCAAGGGGCTACGCAAGTACGCAGGCAAAAAGATGCCATGCCGTGCTTGCGCTGGTGTGTTTGGGGGACAGAAGCCACACTGGGGCAGAGGTCCTGTCTGCTCTGCAGGGCCAGGCCGAGAGGTGGTTGACGCCACGCCAGCTTAAGCCAGGAATGGTGGTTTGCGACAATGGCACCAACCTCCTCTCCGCCCTCCGACAGGGACAACTGACCCATGTGCCCTGTGTGGCTCACGTCCTTAACCTGGTGGTGCAGCGGTTCTTGGGCAGGTACCCGGGCTTACAGGATGTCCTGAGGCAGGCCAGGAAAGTCTGTGTGCATTTCCGCAGATCTTATAATGCCAGTGCTCGCCTGGCTGAGCTGCAAAAGGAGTTGAACCTGCCCAAGAACCGCCTTATATGTGACATGCCCACCAGGTGGAACTCAACGTTGGCCATGCTGCAGCGGCTGCACACGCAGCAGAGGGCCATCAATGAGTACCTGTGCGACTACGGCACCAGGACAGGGTCAGGGGAGCTTGGTTTTTTTTCTCCACGCCAGTGGGGCATGATCAGGGATGCATGCACTGTCCTGGCACCATTTGAGGAGGCCACGAGGATGGTGAGCAGTGACAGTGCATGCATCAGTGACACTGTACCTCTTGTCCACCTGTTGGAGCACACGCTGCGTGGAATAATGGACAGGGCACTTGAGGCAGAACAGAGGCAGGAAGAGGAGGACTTCCTTGCCTCTCAAGGCCCCCTTTACCCAGACAGTGTTCCTTCTGTCCCACCCATCGCACAGGAAGAGGAGGAGGAGGAGGAGGAGGAGGATTGTGTCAGCATGGAGGTGGAGGCTGGCACTCAGCATCATCAGCAGCAGTCTTTTAGGGATGATTTACAGTCCCAAGAAACCAGTGGACTTGTACGTGGCTGGGAGGAGGTGGCTGCGGATCATGTCGTCCTTAGTGACCCAGAGGACTCCGGAGCGAATGCCTCAGCAAACCTACGCTGCATGGCCTCCCTGATCCTGCAAAGTCTGCGGAAGGATCCTCGTATTCTTCGGATCAAGGAGAGGGACCATTACTGGCTGGCCACTCTCCTTGATCCACGGTACAAGGGTAAGGTTGCGGACCTTATGTTACCGTCGCAGAGGGAGCAGAGGATGAGACAACTCCGGGAGGCCTTGCAGAAAGGTCTGTGCAACGCGTTCCCAGAGACTGGGAGGTTACAAACTCCTGGTCCTGGACAACGAGTTGCTGAGGCTTCGGCCAGTCAAAGAAGGAGCGGTGGGGAAGGTGGCCGTCTGACCGATGCGTTCAGACAATTCTTTAGTCCGCAGCCCCAAAGTATGATCGGTTCCAGCAACCATCGCCAGTGTCTGATAAACATGGTGCAGGAATATCTAGGGGCAAGGTCAGACTTGGACACCTTCCCCACCGAAAATCCTCTGGCTTACTGGGTCTTGAGGATGGATCACTGGCCAGAGCTTGCACAGTATGCAATTGAGCTACTGGCCTGTCCTGCATCCAGCGTTCTTTCGGAACGCACATTCAGTGCTGCTGGAGGATTTGTCACGGATCACAGGGTGCGCCTGTCCACCGACTCGGTTGATCGACTGACTTTCATCAAGATGAACCAGTCTTGGATCACCACCAGCTACCACACACCTGATGCTGATATAACAGACTAATTGATTTTAACATGTCACATCCCTTCAAGACTGATGCTGATGCTGAGTGCCTGTGCTGTTATGTTGACTGGCTATCCTCCTCCTCCGAGTCCTCAATGATACGATTGATGATGATAGCTTGGAAGATCATTTTTGTTTATGGGTGCCGCCACCAGTGGCTAAGGCCCAATTTTTCAGCCCCTGTTTTACAGGGGCGTGTAATTACAATTTTTTTAGCAATAATTTGCCATAGGGCTCATTGCTGTGCTCCAAGTACAGTATCTGTGAGGGGTTGGAGTGTTGTGGCACCAGTGCCTAAGGCCCAATTTTTCAGCCCCTGTTTAACAGGGGCGTGTCATTACAATTTTTGAAGCAATACTTTGCAACAGGGCTCATTGCTGTGCTCCAAGTACAGTATCTGTGAGGGGTTGTAGTGTTGTGCCACCAGTGCCTAAGGCCCAATTTTTCAGCCCCTGTTCAACAGGGGCATGCAATTACAATTATTGATCTAATATTTCACAGCAGGGCCCATTGCTGCACCCACCAAGAGTAACTCTGAGGGCTTACAGTGTTGTGGCAACGCCACCACCACCACCACCACGAAAGGCCCAATTTTTCAGCCCCTGTTCAAAAGGGGCATGTAATTACAATTCTTGATCTAATAATTCACAGCAGGGCCCATTCCTGCACCCACCAAGAGTAACTCTGAGGGCTTACAGTGTTGTGGCAACGCCACCACCACCACCACCATGAAAGGCCCAATTTTTCAGCCCCTGTTCAAAAGGGGCATGTAATTACAATTCTTGATCTAATAATTCACAGCAGGGCCCATTCCTGCACCCACCAAGAGTAACTCTGAGGGCTTACAGTGTTGTGGCAACACCACCACCACCACCACCACCACGAAAGGCCCAATTTTTCAGCCCCTGTTCAACAGGGGCATGCAATTACAATTCTTGATCTAATAATTCACAGCAGGGCCCATTCCTGCACCCACCAAGAGTAACTCTGAGGGCTTACAGTGTTGTGGCAACACCACCACCACCACCACCACCACGAAAGGCCCAATTTTTCAGCCCCTGTTCAACAGGGGCATGCAATTACAATTCTTGATCTAATAATTCACAGCAGGGCCCATTGCTGCACCCACCAAGAGTAACTGTCAGGGCTTACAGTGTTGTGGCACCAGCACCACCATCAAAGGCCCAATTTTTACTACCACTGTTCAACAATTATATGTAATTAAAATTCCTGATATAATAGTTGACAGCAGGGCGTTCCAGCACCAACCAAGAGTAACTGAGTGCTTACAGTGTTGTGCCAACACCAACAACTAAGGGGCCTATTTCTGCAGAGTATATACGGCAGGTCCCTACTTTCAAACATCCAACTTACAAACGATTCCTACTTGCAAACGCAAGAAGACAACAGGAAGTGAGAGGAAATCTACCACTAGGAAGGAAAATTCTCTCCTGTAAGAATAAATATGGGAGAAAGGTGTCTCCTCTGTACTGATGCTTTATCAGCAATCCTTGTTTCAAGAAAAACACCACATTTCAAAAACAGTTGTCATTGGGACGGAAAGTGAGGTGAAATGTTCTGAACAGGGGCACAGACAGCAAAACAAATGTTACAGGGGTGATAACCCTTACCTATGTTTTCCAAAAAGTTTAAAAATAGATTTTTGGGCTGGAGCTACACTTCAACAATGTACCTGTTCAAAATTACAAACAGATTCTACATAAGAACAAACCTACAGTCCCTGTCTTGTATGCACCGCCTGTATACGGCTGTTCAGAGTATATAGGGCCTTTTTTATTTTATGTGCGGGGTTCCCCTTAATATCCATACAAGACCCAAAGGGGCTGGTAATGGGCTGGGGTAGGGGGGGGGTCATGGGGTAGCTATGCCATTTTTCTTAAAGATTTTCATCCATATTACCGGGACCAGACATTACATTAAAGCCGCAAGCAGTTTTAAATGGCTTTTTTTTCCTTTAGAAGTGTCATTTTGTGCAGGGACAGTTCTAAACACGGGAAACACGTGGCACTTCACAGGCATACTTTAGACACCCCCCAGGTACGATATTTAAAGGAATATTTGACTTTTTTTTTTCACTTTATGCATCATTAAAATGACTGCTCCCGAAAAACGACCGTTTTTAAAACTTCTTTTTGCATTGATACATGTCCCCTGGTGCACAACCCGGGTTCCCAAACCCTTTTTAGGACAATAACATGCATAATAGTTGTTATAATTAGCACTTTAGAATTCGAACGTTCGCATCCATTGTATTTAATAGGGTTCTAATGTTCGTACGAACTTTCGGTCCGTTCGCGGGTTCTGGTGCGAACCGAACCCGGGGGTGTTCGGCTCATCACTACTAACCAGTGTCACCAGTGACGCTTATACGGTGATCACTGGTGAAAGGGTTAACTCTAGGGGCAATCAGGGGGTTAAAACCTTTATTAGGTTGTATATGGGGGTACCTGATGCTACAAAAACCTGGCGGTGAACCTAAAAAAATACCTGGCTACCTAGCGGCACCAGTGACACTAATACAGCGATCAGAAAAACGATTGCTTAGTGACACTGGTGATAGGGGGTGAAAGGGTTACCTGGGGGGGTGATCAAGGGGTTAAACCTTTATTAGATAATATATGGGGGTACCTGATGCTATAAAAACCTGGCGGCAAACCTAAAAAAATAACTGGCTACCTAGCGGCACCAGTGACACTAATACAGCGATCAGAAAAACGATCGCTTAGTGACACTGGTGATAGGGGGTGAAAGGATTACCTGGGGGGGCAATCAAGGGGTTAAACCTTTATTAGATAATATATGGGGGTACCTGATGCTATAAAAACCTGGCGGCGAACCTAAAAAAATAACTGGCTACCTAGCGGCACCAGTGACACTAATACAGCGATCAGAAAAACAATCGCTTAGTGACACTGGTGATAGGGGGTGAAAGGTTTACCTGGGGGGCGATCAATGGGTTAAACCTTTATTAGGTAATATTTGGGGGTACCTGGCGCTATATAAAAACCTGAAGGGGAACCTAAATAACGAAATAACTAACTGGCTAACCAGTGTCACCAGTGACATTTATACGGTGATCACTGGTGAAAGGGTTAACTCTAGGGGCAATCAGGGGGTTAATACCTTTATTAGATAATATATGGGGGTACCCGACGCTATAAAAACCTGGCGGCGGACCTAAAAAAATAACTGGCTACCTAGCGGCACGAGCGACACTAATACAGCGATCAGAAAAGATCGCTTAGTGACACTGGCGATAGGGGGTGAAAGGGTTACCTGGGGGGCGATCAAGGGATTAAACCTTTATATGGGGGGGGTTAGGGGGCTACCCTGGACCTAAAGGGACCTAACACTAACTGCCCTGACACTTTTACTATCACAAATGCCACTGATTGCAGTGATCAGTAAAATAATGATCACTGCAATCAGTGACACTGTGAATGGGGGCTGGGGGGTGATCTGGGGGGCGATCTGGGGGTGACTGGGGGGGGGTGGAAAGTGTACCTATGTGTCCTGGTGTCAATGGGCTGTTGGTGCACTAACCTGATGTCTTCTCTCCTCGGCGCTCTGGACGAATAGAGCGCCGCATGGAGAGATGACATCACTTCCTCCTGCCTGTGTATGAATTATACAGGCAGGGGAAGCATCTCATTCGCCGGGAGCGATCGCGAGGGGGTGGCCAGAAACCAATGGCCGCCCCCTCATCACGGATCGCTCCTGAAGCGATACCGACCGCCCCATGTACCGGGAGGGGGTCCGATCGGACCCCCCACCCGCACAAAGGCAGGCACGTACAGGTACGTGATTGTGCCTGTCCGTGCCATTCTGCCGACGTATATGTACATGGGGCGGTCGTTAAGTGGTTAAATGCAACCCTTAAGAGGGTTTACACTATCCAGCGTTTTATGTTTTATTTTGATCTGACTACATGATCGTCGTTTGGGTGGAGTCTCCTGGAGGCTCTGGAGCTGTTCCTGACGTGGTTCCTTTGTACATCCCCTGCTAAAATACATCCCCTGATAAAGGGTCCAGGATCTCTGGTAAGAGTCCAACCTATTGTGGTGGTGATGTGTTCACTTGGTGAAGGGATTGGATAACCTTATCCACAGTTGAATAATGGAGTTTGCCATTCGACCATATGATCCATTTGAGAGACTTATTTTTCTGGACTATTTATTTATTTTAAAAAAATCCAGTATTTTTTATATCAATCACTGTAGCGCAACACACCTTTATTTTGCTTCTTGTTTTTTGTAGTAATATCTCACATTTGTGGTGCTGCTTTTTTTCACACTGAATTATCTTTTCACATGCACAGTATTATTTTTGTATTTACATAGGGTAACATGCTGGGGACTTTACTGGCTGCAGAATAACACGCCTGAAGTTAAAAACAGCAGCTATGAAAACGTCCAGTGTGCATTAGGTCTTAAACTTCAGTTCCACTTTAAACAGAATATCCACTTTATTCATAACAGATTTTCTTGATAGTGAACCCTCTCACTCACTTCCAGAGGCTCCAAGGTGGGCTGTGGGCTTGTGTCAATGTTGTCAGCTTGACATTATTTTGAGATGCTACTGAGATCATTCAGAATTCATTGACAGGTACATTTGACCTGCAGTTGACCTGCGTTTAACCTGCTTCAAGCTGGTTTGCATTCCCATAGACTTGTATAGGAATACAAAACGTATTTGTTGCCAATATGAGCCTGTTGACACAGGCCCATACTAACCTTTGCCACGTTCTCTACTGCACTGTCTGTTTGTAAAAGTTTTGAATCTAAACCCTTTGTCATCTCCATGACTGTCAGTGTTTAAGTTTATATAGGGCTAATGAACTTTTCCCTCTCATGACAGGGTTTAAGTCTAGCATTTGGCTACTAAGGCCTGAGTACTGCATCCTGAGAGTAAGGGGAGAAGGTCACATACTCCCCCACAATGATTTCCAGCACCCACAAGTGAGTGGGTGGTGGTGGTGTGGGTGAATGGAGACGGGGGTTAGCTGTTAGAAGAATATGTTATTTTACCTTGAATGGGCTAAGTAACAGATTCTCTTATTCACGTTTACACTATGGGTGGAATTAAGTGAGGCAAACCTTTTTTTAAGTTAGGAGCGATCAGTTATCTGTTTTGTGTGATAGATTGAGCACACAGTACAGAGAACAGGAGAGCTGGATTTGAATGATTCGATCTCTCTGCCGTCAGCTCAGTGCAGCAGAGAGAAGGTGGGTTGTTAACCCTGCAAGCTCTGCTCGTGTAGTGTAATCACTGCACAGGAAGAGAGAAGGCCATAAGCTGTCTGGTGACAGTTCACATCCCACACCACAAGGTCACACCTGGTGGGAATCTCCAGCAGTTTTCTGTATAGAAAACTGACACGTTTACTCTGGTGCAGACCCCCCCCCCCCCCCCCCCCATTACTAATTATATTCTCCATCAGTTTGTTACCTTGATTTTTGTCTTTATCACAGATGGTAGTAATAAATTCCTCCTGAAGAAGAGATTGTCACCGCAAAACATGTAGAGGACTTGCTATACATCGAGAATGAATTACATCTTGTGCCCTCGCTCAGTATTACCTGAGGATATTATATTACCAGCAACACCAACTTGAAAAATATATGTCATTGCAATTATTGTTTTTTTCATGTATATGGATATGTGTCTTTTTTTAACAAAATTTGTATACATAAATGTAAATTCTTTTATTACATTTTCTGTTACTTCCTGGGTACCGAAATAGTCCATTCTCTCCCTAGCTGGGGGATATTAGGGGTAGCCCCTAGCCTTCCAAATATAGCTTACTGGGTTTATTACCAAATATTAGTTGAACAAGCTGAAGTTAAACGCTAATTGGCTACCATGCCCAGCTGCACCAGATTCTGGGTGCACCAGTTTTAGTAAATCTCACCCATTGTGCTGCCCCCTGCCAGACCTCACACATACACTAGCCTGTGCAGTAAATCTTGCCATCTGCATTGTGTGTACGCCATGATAAGCTCACCCGTTTCCTATATAGATCAGGTTCACAGCATTCTCCAGCCGCGGCCACCCACACCAGGCTGTGGCACTTCACATAGCAACTGTCACCTCTCCCTGGCTGCAAATGAAGGAAGGAGCAGTCATTCAGTGAGAGGGAAGAGAGAAGATGTAGGAAGAGACTGTGTATACAGGCCAAATGTCTACAGGGATGCCAGTACTGTCTACTATGGCTAATGTGGACAGAGACTATGATCTGCCTTCTGTTCTGACACACCTTGGTGAGAGGTTCCTTTGGCTGAAATGTTTTAGAGAAAATGTGTCATAAGTTAATTTCCAAGTAGGCCAGTTTAGTTGGTTGCTTAAAGATTGTATAACTTTATGTAGCGATACCCTCAACTAAGAGAGCCGCTGGTTTTGTTTCGGGCCCTGTACACAGCACAGCCAACCCCTGGCAATCTACTCGACCCTCCTCCTGGCACAGCTAGTCTAGGGGTGGTATATATATGTATGGCTCTATACCAGTTCCTGAACAACCCCACAATAATCCAAACAGTTGTGAAATATAGTAAGGGACACCAATACAAGAATGATTAACTGTAATAGGTTTACTTATGTAGCGCTACCCCCAAACTAAGGGAGCCGCCGGTTTGCTTTTGGCCCCTGTACATGGCACAGCCAACCCCCGGCAATCTACTCTGCCCTTCTCTGGTGCAGCTAGTCTAGGGGTGGTATTTCTATATAGCTCTATAACAGTGTATACACAATCCCACAATACCTTTCTTTAAGTGGTAAGATACATATATAGAAATATAGACTCCAATACCTGATTTGATTAAACATAAAAGGGTTTACTTGTAGATAAAAGGGATCAATAATCAATAGTACATATAACCATGCATGCAAAGCCCTGCAGTAACACTAACAGTAGTTAATTATAGTGCGTAATTAACTCTAACACACGCCTGACTCTGGTAAAACTCAGTCTCTAGAGAAGGAATCTTCGCATGCCAGATGATCGATGGTGCACATACAGGAACAGTATTTGTAATCCAACAAGGTATAAAGTAGTAGAACAACTCTCCGGAGACTATGTGACTCTGTCCTCCAACTAGTCTCCTGACAGGAAAAGGGAAATATAACCCGATGGGCCTAGGCAGTCTATAGGCCTAATAAGTACTTGATTAAAGCTGGGAGTAGGTGCTCTCTCACCACTCCGGACAAGATCCCAGTCCGGAACTCCCACCGCTGTGTCTTCACTCACACACAGGATCTTCCGCCGCCTGGTCTCCGGTCCACTGACTTCCCTGAAGCAGACAGATGTCCGTCGCCACACAGGCTCCACAGCGAGGTGGAAGGCTCTCTGGAAGTGCGCAAGGCCCACGGCCTCGGGCCCTGCACTCACAGCAGGTCCGCACAGGAAGTCCTCTTGCCAGCCGCGTGGTGTCCAAAGAGGCCGGGCTTAGCCTCGCCCTCCCCTTTTATACCCCACTCATGAGTCTCTGCGGCAACCCAATGCACCCTGGGTGCCAAACGGGGTTCTGGGTAACGTAGTCCATGGGGCCTCAACGGAGACCCCGCTACACTTATATATAAAGGGTAACTGTCAGTACCATATAACACATACATGCAGAGCCCTGCAGCAATAATAACACTAGTCAACTATAGTGCACATATAAATCTATCACACACTGATATATATATATAGCTATTTTCCCTTGTGAGCAATATGGCGCTCAGCAATGCTATAAACTCCCAGTCAGGCCTGACTCAGTTAAAGCTCAGTCTTTAAGTGAGGAATCTTCGCATGCAAGATGATCGGTGGTGCACATACAGGAACAATGATTTTGTAATCCAACAGTGGTCTATGGCAATAGAAGCAACTCCCCGGAGACTATGTAACTCAGTTCCGCAACTAGTCTCCTGTCAGGAAAGCAAGTATAACACGATAGGCCAAGGCAGTCAATAGGCCTAATAAAGTACTCGGTTATAGATGTGAGCAAGTGCTCTCTCACCCCTCCGGACTCGATCCCAGTCCGGAAATCCCACCGCTGTGTCTCCTCACACAGGCTCTGCCTCAGCCGGGTCTCTGGTCCAAATGACGTCCGCGAAGCAGGTAGATGTCATATGCCGCACAGGCTCCGCGGCGAGGTGGAAGG
The DNA here is from genome assembly GCA_029206835.1 of Rana muscosa. Lineage (NCBI taxonomy): Eukaryota > Metazoa > Chordata > Amphibia > Anura > Ranidae > Rana > Rana muscosa. Next base: position 146,769,726 of record CM055126.1, on the reverse strand, counting down.
CTCTCTGGAAGTGCGCAAGGCCCAGGCCTCGGGCCTTGCACTCGCAGCAGGTCCGCACAGGAAGTCCTCTTGCCAGCCGCGCGGTGTCCTAAGAGGCCGGGCTTAGCCTCGCCTTCCCCTTTTATACCCCACCCATGGGTCTCTGCGGCAGCCCGATGCACCCTGGGTGCCAAACGGGGTTCTGGGTAACGTAGTCCATGAGGCCTCAACGGAGACCCCGCTACATTTATATAAAGTTAATATTATGTCATATTTGCTGTGTCCTTGTTGCTGCTTTGAGGACCAAAGACTTTTGGTGGGGGGGAACATGTAGCCCTGATCCACAGCATTCTCCAACCACAGCCACTCTGGACGGGGCTGTGATACTTCACACTGCAGCTGTCACCTCTCCCCGGCCGAAAGTGAAGTGGGGATCGGCCATTTGGGGAGAGGAGAGAGAGGGAGACTTGAGCCTGGCAACTGTACAAGGATATCCTCATGCATGAGTTATTAAGAGAAAAAAGAGGCTGTGAGATATGAGAGTGACAGAAGAAAAACAAGAGAGACACGGCCAGAGAACACAGGCACTTTGATAGGGCTGCAATTGCAGCCAAAGCCACCACCCACTGCAGTGCCCAGTATACAGAGGAAATTGTGAATGACTGCAGGGCAGTCTGGGAACTGTAAAAGACTGCTGAGAGACTCTTGGAACTGTGGGTGATGTAGTCCCCAGGAGACAGCCTCTATTAAAGTGATTGTAAAACTACCTTTTACTTTTTTTTTTTTCCTAATAACAAACATGTTATACTTACCTGCACTGTGCAATGGTTTTGCACATAGCAGCTCCAATCCTCCTTTTCTCAGGTCCCCTGCCAGCGCTCCTGGCTCCTCCTCTTCTCAGTGTGCCACCTGTGGGCTTAAACCGGAGCCATGCTGTCTGCGTCTATTGACACAGACAGTGCAGCTCAGCCCCGCCCCCCACTCCCTCATCACAGGATTTGATTGACAGCTAATGGCTCCCGCTGTTATCAATCTGCCTTGTGAGGATGGAGAGAGCGGAGAGAGTTTGTGCTCTCGTGCACAGTGCTGGACTAAGATCGGGCTCAGGTAAGTATAAAGCGGTGCTGTGGGGGAGCTGCACACAGAAGTTTTTTTTAGCTTTTTAGATCGAATGCATTAAGGTAAAAAAACTTTCACCTTTACAACCACTTTAAGTGGAGGATTGTATGGGAATACAAGTTCCAGGAGGATGGTGTGCTGCAGAGAGGAGGAAAATAAAGGAGAAACCAGGGCTTGGGGTGCTCTAATGTTGAGAGTGAGAGGTGACTGTTGGAGGGTGCCACTGAGTCAGAGACACTGCTGTTGCCAGAGCATGCTGCGGTATCAAAGTGGGACTGTTGCTACATTAGCACAGAGGCCACAATTGTCAGAGAGATCCAGTAAGGTGGAGAAGAGGGATGTCACTAGTTTCGTGAGAGATTACTGCTACAGAATCCAGAATTACCGCCAACGGCCAAGAGGACATCAGAAAGCTGGACAGGAGGCTTCTTAAGACTGCATAGTGGTGAGAGGCAGCTGGGACTCTGGGCCCTAATGTTTAATACCACACTGGCCAGTGACGGGGGTTCTCGAAAGAAACCAGGAACTTTTAACTTCTGGTACCACAATGAGTTACGACTGCCTCCAAAATTTAAGGCTCTGGTACAGAAATTCTTGGCCCTCTCAATATTTGTTGCATTGTACAGATTTGTTTATTATGTAATCATGTACCGCTGCTGCTGTTTTCTTATTGTTCCCTTGTTTGGTTTGTAGCCCAAATAAATCCTCCTTTTGCTGCCATGGTTTGGTAGAGGGCATGGCATTGCTGGAAGGATCATTGTCATCTAAATTTAGGGGACCCATACATCAGTGGCTTCTTCAGGGGTAAGTTCTATACCTATATAACATTAGCAGTTGATGAAATAATTATATCTGTTGTTGTCAGTTTCTTTTTAAAGCTAACGGGGTTAAAATGCCTGTTTGTCTAAATTCCTTAAGCCTGTTACACGCTAGTAGCTTTTTTTGTTTAACCCGGCGCTAAGAAGGAGCTGCTGTACTAACATGTTAGTACAGCAACCCCCCCCCCCCCCCACCAGCACACTCTGGTCAGTGCACTCAGCCATTGGCTGAGAGCGCTTATCATGAGCCGATCAGCAGACCTTTTTCAATCATGCCCCATCGACAGAAGTCGGCTGTTTGGATGGCTGCCATACACACGGGCCGAATGTTAGCACCTGCTTTAATATTTCCGCTGTAATATTTCAACTCAGTTTTTCTTTACATTTCATATAATATCGATAAATACTGCGTATCAATGCAGGAAGCAAAACACAGTGCTAAGTGTGCAGATTTGCATGCCAATAGCCGGAGCATCTGCCTGTGGTTAAATCATTTTGTCTGTGATTAACATGTAATTATGTGGCTAACAGTAGTGATTAGAGAAAGGCTTTTACTTATTGGCAAGTTAAAAATAATAACCACTGGTCAACAGGATTGTGATGCCTGTGTACTTTTTCCTTAACCAATATTTACTTAAAGCGGAACTAAACTCTCGCAATCAATATGAACTATTTTTAATCCTTATGTAGCCAGGTGCTGGCTAACTCGCCTGTGTCATCGTGGGACAGCAACAACAGCTGCAGTGACCTTGTTTCCCTCTAGTATTCAGCCTGGACATGGTGTCATAATTTCCTAAATGCAGGGACAGAGAGAGACCACTACTGAAAGCAGGGGATTGTGGGATATGTGGTCCGGAGAGTCAGGATTTGCATTGGAGCCAGTGTTGCTGTAGGCTACAAGTTCCAGCCGTCTGGGAGAGAGAGGGAAGCTGGGTGAGAACATAAATAGCCTAGTCTAGGGAGGAGCTCTTCCTCTTGGGACCATGGCCTTCAGCTGAGAGCAGGGACCCGGGCACGCTGGGAAATGTAAGCGTGGGGAGACTCCAGCAAATGAGCGTCACACCTGCAGGCAGATCCACCATTACCAGCTCCCTGTCGGCAGAATGACTGTCAGGGGTCACTCTCATTGTTACCGGTACAGACCTAGCCTAATCCCAGCGTCCCTTGGTGCATGTCCAGGCACCCTTCACTGGTTGCAGATTCTTTAAGAGCTTGTTCCGGGACACCCCATTTCCTTGAGCCTTGGTATCATTAGGACTGGTGTGCGGGTCGAAGCCCGTTCTGTGTACACACTACAAAGACACTGCATGCAGACACCTTTATCCCACATCTTTACATTAAAGCTTCCAAAGGAAACATTTTGTATATGTTATTCTTTATTGCTGGTCGCCATTGCACAGCAATCCTCCTGGACCCTTGTTGAGCCAGCTGAAGACTCTGGACATCTACACTACAAAGACATCTCCAATGTTCTTCTTCCCCAGCACTCAAAGGACTCAAAGGTGCATAATATCTGTGCACATTAAGGGGAACTCTGTTCAGATATTGATTATTGCATTTTTTACAAATTGTTGTGTTATAATTGTGCCATACACTTTCTGGGCCTGTGGCACCTGGATTTTAAGGAAGCAGGCTGACACAGAAAAAGGTTATCCTCTTTCCCTTTATACCTGGGGTCCATAGGCGTGTGCACAGGGTGTGCTAGGTGTGCCTGGGAACACCCTAATTACCCCATATGGTGCAGATTCACCCATGTTGACCCCAGATATTTCACCAAAGCTCCTAATTTAAAAATAAAAAAATAAACAAAATTGTAAAAAAACACTAACACCATCCACTGCTCTACTGACACCAATCTTTTCCCTACTGACACCGTCAATATATATATGTATATGTATATATATATATATATATATATATATATATATATATATATATATTTCTCTTTTCGTCCATGGACGGACACAGCTCCTTAAATCTTGACATGTGGGTTATGTTCCTGTTCATAGAAGAGGACTAGGCAGAACATTTTAGTTATCTTAAAACATGTAACTTTAACAGAGGTGAACAGCCCCGCCCAGGGGGCGGTCCTTCCGTACATAACCCTCCACCCTGCAGTCAGCAGCCTCAGTTTTTTTCTGCCTAGCAGAGGAGAAGGACGTGGCTCCCTTTGGGCCCAGAGTCCTGAAGAAGAATTTTTTATTTTATTTAAAAAAAATTGTGATATCTTCTATCAACTGCCGGCTGGGCGACAGGCTGGATATTATAGATCTTGTAGTCTTCCCTGTTCCGGCCATCGAGCGTGCCAGTCCTTAGCTACGCGCTGGTTCTGTCACAACGTACCTCATAGCTCCAGGGGTGGCCGGTGAGCACATGCTCCAGGGTCCACATATGAATGGGCTGCTTGTTGTCTCACTCACAGTGGACCGGGCCGACAGCTACTCTGTACCATCGGTTGTGGGTCTGTCAGGGACGCGCCAGCATGTCCTCGCAAGGATGGGTAAATACGGTTCCTCCTGTCTCGGCAGCTGGGAATTCCCATTTTAAGGGGTTCTCCTGTCCCCCCTTTCCCTGCTCTCTGTCGCCCTTACCCCTCCTGCCCTAGGGCCCGCTGCGACTGTGGTGTACCTGTCTGGGGGCTCCGAGTCCCTGTGGGGGACCGTGGGGTTCCGGGGTCTGCTTTCTGTGAGGGGGGTCTGTTTCCTCTTTAGTGTGTCTGTTTTCTCTTTTAAAATTTTCATTGGCGGCCATTTTGTCGTGGCCGCACTGTGGCACAGGTCGGTATTGCAGGCGGCCATTTTCTTGTGGTCCGTGCTCTTTTATCTGAGGCGTCTGGCGGCCATTTTGGAGTGGGTTTTGGCCTCTAGCACTGGCTTTCTGTATGGCGCACAGCTCATTCTTCTCACCGTTTTTTTCATCACACACACGCTGTGTATACAAGGCAGGCAGCGGTGCTGAGCGGTCTCCCTCTGGGTGGTGAGTCCCCTGGGTTACCCCCCCCAGTCAGTGCAGCAAGGAGGGTGGACTTCTTAAGCGTTTTTCACTTGCTCCCTGAGGGCTGTCAGTGGGTGTTTGTGGAGTCAGTATGTGACCTTTCGTCCCCTAAATTGCTAGAGGTAGCTAATGGTGCCCCTGCACCTGCGGTTTCCATTGATACGCTGTCGACAGTCCTGGAATCATTTGTTGCCAGGGTAGAAACGGCGTGCAGGCGTAAGGGTGGTAAAAAAGCACCCCCTCCCCCGCTATCTTCTGGGGAGTGCTAGACAGGGCACTTATGAGTGCACTTCTGATGCTGTGCGGCACACTCTCCTGCTGGTAGATGCAGCTGGGACTTCCGCAGAGGAGTCTGTCTCCTTTGGGTCACACATATCTGACCGCTTTGTGAAAGTTTTTTCCTTATGTTACTTTCTTTGAAAGTTCATAGATAAGGAATGGGAACGGCCGCAGAGGTCCTTTGTGGTCCCTCAGCGCATAGCGGTCCGTTATCCTTTTGGGGAGTGCCTTTTAAAAAAAAAAATGTGCCTCTTCTTCGGTCGTGGAACATAAGGTAACCACTCTCCCGATAGAGGGAACCCCTGCCTTTAAGGACCCTACTGATAGGAGGTCCGAAGCAGTGACCCGCTCCAGGTTCACCATGCCGGGGTCAGCGTTGCGACCTATATTGGTTGCGACTTTGGTGTCTCAGATATTCACTGAATGGGAAAGGATTTTGCAACAGACAGTAGAGGAGCATCAGCTTCCTCCAGAGTGCGTAAGGCTGACTGACCTATTGGTACAGGGCTTTGTGTATGTCTGTGATGCCACTCTGGGGGGCAGCACAGTGGTGTAGTGGTTAAATCCCTCACCTGGCAGCAAGAGGGTCACTGGTTCGAACCCGGACCCCGACACCATCTGCCTGGAGTTTGCATGTTCTCCCTGTGTCTGCGTGGGTTTCCTCCGGGTGCTCCGGTTTCCTTCGACACTCCAAAGACATGCGCGCCTTTGGCTCCACAGTAAAAACATCCACAGTGCGGACCCCTTGATTTTCAGAGCCTCTGTATCTGCGGTGGTACTGCGCCGCCTGATTGGCTGAAATGCTGGTCCGCTGACCAAGCATCCAAAAGAGCTCTGGCAGATTGCCTTTCAGAGGCTTTTTGGTACCTCGCTGGACGACATTATTAAGGATGTCACTGGAGGTAAGAGCAAACTTCTCCCGCAGTCCTCTAAGGGGAAGGAGCTGCGCCATTGGCCGGGGCCCTCCTATTCCATGCAGAAGCGGTATTTTCATCAGTCAGGGTCAGCCGGCAGATCCTCCCAGACTGACAAGGCTCCAGCTGGGGGACAGAATCGTCCCTGGGTGCGTAAGTTGAATGAGCAGGCTAACAAGCCTGCTATTGCATGAAATTTTGCCCCCGTCCGACTCAGGGGTGGGGGGACGGCTTAGCGAGTTTGCAGCTCGGTGGACCTTCCTGCTCTCTGACTAGTGGGTCTGTGAGGTGGTCACTTCGGGGTACAAGATAGAGTTTCTTCTTGTCCACCAAACAGATCTTTCCCTCAAATCTTCCTCTCCTTCCGGGTCGTCGGTCTGCTTTGATGGGAACAGTACAAGACTTGCTCAGGTGTGGAGTAATTTTACCTGTGCCCCTGGTGGACCTCAGGGCCCTCAATACCTTGTGAGGGTGCATGTTGTGCTCCATCCGGGGGATTTTCTGGCATCCCTGGACATTAAGGACGCATACTTGCATGTCCCCTTCTGCAATAGCGTCAGCACCAAGAGTTTTTAACAAGGTGCTTGCCCCGATCTGGCTTCGCTGAGACAGCGAGGCATTGCTATCGTGGGCTACTTGGACGATCTTCTTCTGAGAGCTGCTTCTGGCTCAGAATTAGAGGAGGACATGTCTATAGCCAGTCAGACCCTCCGGGAAATTGGTTGGGTACTGAACATTCAGAAGTCGGTGTGGGTACCGACTCAGCGTCTGGAGTACCTAGGCTTGATCCTGGACTCCTCGGAGGCGAAGGTCTTCCTTCCTTTGGAGCAATTGCAGACGCTCCAGTCGGCAGTTCAATTGTTAGCATCCCACTAATGGTTGTCTCTCCGTTTTTGCATGCAAGTTCTGGGCCTCATGATGGCCTCCTTCGAGGCAGTACCATGTGCCCAATGACACACTCGAGTATTTCAGGAGGAAATCCTGTCCAAATGGAACAGGTCTCCATTGTCTCTGGATTCAGGTAAGTCACCTGGTCAAGGCTTCCCTGAGAAGGTGGCTGATATCCCCGGCTCTTCAGTCCGGGAGGTCATTCCTTTCTTTCCATGGGACTGTGATCATGACGGACGCCAGCCTCACAGTTTGGGGGGGAGTCTGGGCGGTCCAATCGGCTCAGGGTTGCTGGACTCCGGACGAATATAGCCTGCCGATCAATGTCCTTGAACTTAGAGCGATCAGACTGTGCCTCTCCAAGTGGTCGCAGAGACTTCAAGGGTGTCTGGTCAAGATCCAGTCGGACAACGCCACGGCGGTGGCTTCTGTCAACCATCAGGGAAGAACAAGGAGCTCGGCCGCAGAGTCGGAAGTCGCTTACATCCTAAGTTGGGCCGAAAGGAGCATGCCGGCTCTATCGGCTGTTTACATCCGGGCGTAGAAAAATGGCAGGCGGACTATCTGAGTCGCAAGATGCTGGACCAAGGGGAATGGTCGTTACACCCGGAGGTGTTTCAATTACCTTGTCAGAAATGGGGCACACCAGTTGTGGATCTCCTGGCCTCTCGACTCAATCGCAAGGTGTGGAGTTTGTGGCCAGGTCCAGGGATCCCTGGGCAGACGCATTGGACGCGTTGGTGGCTCCATGTGGTCAGTATCGGCTGATTTATGCCTTTCCCCCAATGGAATTGCTTCCTCGTCTGCTCCGCAGAGTGGAGGCCGAGGGGATTCTGGTGATTCTAATCACCCCAGACTGGTGCCGGCATCCCTGGTACGCCGACCTCTGAGACTGGTAGCTGACGCTCCCTGGTAGCTGCCAATGTAGAAGGACCTTCTGTCTCAAGGTCCCATACTTCGTCCTGCTTTACAGTCGCTGGCTTTACCGGCATGGCTATTGAAAGCCAGGTACTAAGGGACCGTGGTCTGTCAGATTCGGTAATCTCCTCCATGTTGAGGGCCCGGAAATCTTCTTCCCGGACGTTCTACCATCGCACTTGGAAGGCCTACATCTCTATGTGTGAAGAGATGCCCTGCGGCCCACGGGCATATTCGGTTTCTCGGATCCAGCTGTTCTTACAGCGCGGAGTGGATCTGAAACTTGCCTTAAAGTAGATGTAAACCCACTCTCATCCTTTCTAAACTACTGCCATAGTGCTGATCTATAAGGATATAGATGCCTCCTGCATGTATCCTTATCTGTCAAATGTCTCCCCTCTGTCTGTTATAAGAACTGAAAAACTGCAGATTCTGTGGGTGGATCTGTTGTCTGGAGCTCGTTGGGTGGAGTCGTGATGTCAGTAGACTCCCCACCCACCTCTACACTCCCCTTGTCAACATGCATTTTCTCCTGTATATTCCTTCTGCTATGATCACTAACATCCAGTCAAAATCCAGAAAAGTAACCACATGACTTCAGAAAAGGAGTGGGGGTGGGAATTAAAAAATAATGCCTGTCTAAAGCTAGTACACGAGATATGTAAATAACCTGTCACTCAAAGCAAGGGGGCGGAACGGACAAAGGTTTTTCTCTGTTTGTCCGTTTTATCTCACTGAACAATAAAAGAGGATTGCTCAGAGCTGGACTAATGCTGGCCATACACTATACGAAAAATCGGGCGAAAATCGGTCGTTCAGACAGTTCTTTCGTTTTTCGAACAGTTAATGGGCACAAAATCGATAATCTTTGGGACGTTTTTGAGCCGAAAAAACGAAGGACAAGTTTGGAAATTTTCTGCCGAACGAACGATAAATCGGAAGGTTAATGTGTTTCCCGTCCGAACTTTCTGCACTAGGTATATGTAAAAAAAAAAAAAAAAAAAATTTTATTTATGTCCACTGAACGATTTATCGGTCATTACATGATAGCACCATCGTTTGCGCTCACGAACGAACTTTCGTTTTTCAAAAGTTTGTTCGGACGATTTTTCGTATAGTGTATGGCCAGCATTAGTCTTTGTGGCAAGACCTGGCACAAATGATAGGAAATCTTATACTCTACATTGTGACAGCAAAAAAAAAGAAAAAAAAATTTGGGTTTACATCCACTTTTAGCACTATTAAAGCCCTGTACACACGATCAGATTTCCTATGGTTTTTTAACCAATGGATTTTTCCATCGGAAAACCGATGAAGCTGACTTTCATCAGTCTTGCCTACACACCATCAGTCAAAAAACCGACCGTTCCAAACGCGGTGACGTAAAACACTCCGATGAGCCGAGAAAAATTAAGTTCAATTCTTCTGAGCATGCGTCGACTTGATTCTGAGCATGCGTGGGTTTTTTATCCGATGGAGTTCCCCACAGACGATAGTAATTTGCTATCGGTTTTTTAACCATCGGATAAATTTAAAACATGTTCTATGCAGTTAGAGGCATCATTCAGATATCATTCTGTCGGGCCGGCAATTCTGCGCACCACAAGAATGATCATAGCGGCAGTTCCGCCGCTTGATCGTTCTTAAAGGCGGCGGGAGGGGACATCCCCCCCCTCCCGCCACCATCTGGTGCTTCTCCGGGCTCTCCCGTGCCATCGGGGGCCCGGAGAACGAATCGGCTGGTGCCGGATGACGAGCATAGACATTTCCGGTTCATCTCTATAACTGTCGGAGTCCCGGGCGCGACGTTGTGACGTCACGCCCGGTACCCGGAAGTAAATTTGGCAATTGCGGCTGTCAGCATGAGATCGGTGACATTTTTTCTTATTGACCCCGCATCTCTCTATAAAGAGGACCTGTAACACATATTCCTATTACAAGGGATGTTTACATTCCTTGTAATAGGAATATAAGTGATCAAAAAAAAAATATGTAAAAAAAAGTGTCAAAATAAAAAGAAAATAGTAAAATAAAAAAAAATAAAAAAATTTAAAACGCCCCTGTCCCCGGTAGCTCGCGCTCAGAAGCGAACACGCATGTAAGTCCCGCCCACATAAGTAAACGCCATTCAAACCCCACATGTGAGGTATCGCCGCGTGTGGTAGATTGCGAGCAAATACCGTGCAAGATAAAAAGTTGCAATGACCGCCATTTTATTCCCTAGGGTGTCTGCTAAAAAAAATATACAATGTTTGGGGGTTCTGATTAATTTTCTAGCAAAAAAATGATGTTTTGTACATGAAGGAGAGATGTGCCAGAATAGGCCCGGAGGAGAAGTGGTTAAATAGCGTTTTCAGTTTGTGGTGCTCAGATACAGTTTAGTTCTGCTTTAAAGTGTGTCCTAACCCAATTCTCTCTTTTTTCATTTTGTATGAAAAAAAGAATGTTTAAAATTCTTCTTTTTGCTGTCCTATATTTTTCTTAACTTCCTGTCCCAGAGACACAACAGGAAGTTAAAAGAGACCTCCCCAAAATGGCACACCATCACACATGTATGGTGTGAACAAGGCACATAGAGGACAATTGTTTTCTATATTCCCTTAGCTTGAGTCAGCATTGACCAATGCTCATTGCTGATCAACACAGTTCAAGACACTTTTTGTGGATCAGTCTGTAATGTAGCAGTGGGCTCTGCCTCTCAAACTGTGCCTGATTTTCTCACTCATTAGGCAGAGTCCTATTATTCAGTCTTCTCAGTCCTTAGAGAAGCAACATTTTGAGAATGGGCGGGTCACATAAGGGAGGGGTGCTGGAAAACTTTTGGGGTGGGGGGGGCAAGCTGAGAATAAGGGCATAAAGAGGATGGAGTGGCAGATGAGCAGAGGCAAACCTCAACTCTTCTGCACAGTGTCTAACAGTCTCCAGACTCCAAGAATAGAAAGTACACCCTGCTAAACACCCATGTTCCCTCTCACACACAAGTATCCCTCGTCACATGCTAAACGCCAGTGTGCCCCCCTCATATGCTAAACACCAGAATTTCCCCAGACACACCAAACACCAGTGTCCTCTAACACATGTAAAAACACCAGTGTCCCCAACACATGAAAAAACACCAGTGTCTCCCAACACATGAAAAAACACCAGTGTCCCCCAACACATAAAAAAACACCAGTGTCCCCCAACACATAAAAAAACACCAGTATCCCCCAACACATGAAAAAACACCAGTGTGCAGGACCATTCAGAAAGGGCAGCAGATCTCACGCATGCACAATGGGGAGCCGGCTGTAAGCCAGAAGGAAGTCACAGTCAGCTTTGGATCTGAAGACCATTGAAGAACCAGCCTGGATGATGACGGTGCTGAATACCCTGGGCTGGTGAGTGCCTGTTTATTAAAAGTCCAAGGCTACAGTATTTGTAACTGCTGGATTTTAATTATTCTACAAACGGCTACCACCATAGCCCTCTATTAAGAATAAAATGTATTTAAATAACAAACGGGTGATAGTGGTGACAATCCCAATGGGGCCAATTTTTCTATTTTTTTTTCCTGGCCCTTCCATACTTTTGGAGTGAATTGTTTTGTAATTGTATGGTCACCCTCCATTTTTTAAAGTGCTGCACAAATGGTTGGTGCTGTTTTAATCCTGTATAATAATATTCAAACAGCCACTGCCTGCCATTGGTTTGTACAAGCTGAATAGTGGTCTTTGAATGCTCCACCTGTCACTCCTTGAAGAGAAAATATAGCCGTATCATACACTAGACGGCCATTAGTGCCTGTGTGCATGAAGCATAATAGATGGATGAGCACACTGACTTTTTCAGCTCTTTGACCTTTATTGTAATCACAGATGCATGACAGAACTAAGAGAGCCCTATGGTGCGTTTCGAGCAGATGCGGTTAGTCATAAAAGCTCTATGATTGTATGACTTAGTGCATCTGCATGAAACGCTTTAGAAGATATTGCTCATTCTTGTTATGTACCTGTGTTTACAATATAGGTCAGGGAGCAAAGAAAGTCTTTATCGTGTATACTCTGCGACAGTGCTGTGCCCTGCCACGATGTTAGAAGGAGTAAATGCTACAGGGGGTTCTCACTGATGCAGGTTGAGGAGTTCCAGAATGGCTATGCAGAATAGATAAAACTGGTTTTACAGTTTTACCAGGATTGGTGTATCCTGGATTGGGTCCTAGAGTCCAGAGACTTTGAAGATTTTTGGGAGGGATGAAGCCTCTAACCTTGTGTGTCCACAGCTTACTGAGCACCAGCGGCCTGACCGTGAAGGTGTAAACAACCTTCTTAATCAAATGGCTGGCTGTGATTCAGGGTCCCTCTACCCCTGGAGACAAACGGCTGTAGGAGCAGCATATGGTGTGTGAGCAGACACTGGTAGAGTGTCCATGCTAGCTTAAAGTAGAGGCCATTAGACCAGAATGTCGTCTGAGGAAAATTGAGAGATGGTATGTCTTTAGTAGGGATGAGCCCACGGTTCGAGTTGAACGTAAGTTCGACTCGAACATCGGGTGTTTGTTTGCTCGCATATGGGACATTCGCAGGAAATTCGAGCACTGTGGAACAGTGCACATCTAACCTGCATGCTTAGGCCAATCACAGCACACTCTGCTGCGAGAGCCATAATTGGCCAAAGGCACCCTGCCTTTGGCCAATCATGGCTTAGAGGGACTAAGTCCACGCCCCACACTATATAAGGCTGCTTACATAGCGGCCGTGTATAGTGTGTGGACGGAGATAGATTGAGCTAGATTAGGGACACTTTTTATTTCAATAAAGGAATAGTCATTTTGACTTTTTTGACACTTTTTTGGTGAATGGGTAGGGGTACAATGTAGGAGGGCCAGGATCTGAGGGCCCCCTTGTTAAAGGGAGCTTCCAGATTCTGATAAGCCCCCCCGCCCACAGACCCCCACAACCACCTGGCAAGGGTTGTGGGGATCCCAAAGCACCCATGTTGAGGGCATGTGGCCCGGTACAGTTCAGGAGGGGGGAGCGTTTGCTTGTCCAGCCCTATCCTGGCCTGCCAGGCTGCTTGTTTGAATAAGGGTCTGGTATGGATTTTGGGTGGACCCCCACGCCATTTTCTTTTATTTTGATGCAGGGTTCCCCTTAAAATCCATACCAGACCTGAAGGGCCTGGGCTGGTATTCATTTTGAGGGGGGACCGCCACGACATTTTTTTTTCAATTTTGGCGTGGAGTTCCCCTTAATATCCATACCAGACCCGAAGGTCCTGGTATGGACTGGGGGGGGGGGGCGTACAACGTTTCTTTCAATGTTTTTTTACCTATATTACTGGGAGCCGACAATACATTACAGCCGCAAGCAATTTAAAAATAATTTTTTTCCTTTAGAAATTTTATTTTGCTGCAGGACTGTAAAAAACTGCGGAAAGATGCGCTACTTTACTGGCAGACTAAGGGGACCCCCGGGCACGATATTTAAAGGAATATTTCATTTTTATTGTTTCACTTTATTATTAAAATCATTGCTCCTGAAAAAAATTTTATTTTTAAAACTTTTTTTGCATTGATACATGTTCTCTGGGGCAGTACCCGGGTCCCCGTACACTTTTTATGGCAATACCTTGCATATAAGCCTTTAAAATTAGCACTTTTGATTTTTCATGCTCGTATCCCATAGGCTTTAACGGTGTTCGCATGTTCGCACAAATTTTTTGCATGTTCGCATGTTCTGGTGCGAACCGAACCGGGGAGGTGTTTGGCTCATCCCTAGTCTTTAGTAGACTTGCGCACAACGGAAAAATTTGTTTAGTTTTGGTTCGTTTCTTGTGCACAACGGAAAAATTTGTTTAGTTTCGGTTTGTTTCTTTTCGGTCCTGTTGATTCGTAATCATTCGAAATTTTGCTAGATGGGATTTTTCGTGTTCGGACTAATTCGTATTTTCGCAAGCGACATTTTTCGTTGAATCGGAATGATTCGTATTAATGTAAGCCTTATTTTTAGTTGATTTATAATTCGTACTTTCGGTAGAGTACATTGTTTTTCGTTGATTCTGGACACAACTCCTACTTTCGTAACTTTTTTTGAGTTCGTTGATTCGTAATTTTCCGTGTCTCTCTCACAACGACGCTGCATATTATGCCTAATGTGCTTCGAATGGATTTGTACTTTTCTAAATACATAGCGGTTATTTGTAACGATTCGAAATCTCGTATTTTACTTTTGTTTTTTACATGCGGCTATAGCCTCCGCCCCTGTACACCATTTTGAGAGGGAGTTCAGCACAGTGAGGGAGAAGCAGAGATCAGAGCAGAGTGTTATTGTGCTTCGAATGGATTCATACATTCGTAACTTTTTCATGACGAATTATGCCGAAGACATTCGGGCATTCGCTATTTGCGATATAATTTATTTCGGATTCGGTTTTATTCGTAATTGCTTTGTTCGGAAATTCGAATGCTTCCGAATGTCCGAAAGTTGCTAAATTCGGACGAATTTCGATTCGTTACGAAACGAATTGCACAAGCCTAGTCTTTAGGCATGAATTAAACAAACAGCAGGAAGCGCCATCTAAATTCAGTAATCTGGCTACGTTTATTCCACAAAAGGTAGACAACTCCCATGTTAAAAACAGATCACTCGCTTGTTATAAAACTGGTTAAGAGTGGTTCTGGGATCCGGTGTCAGCTCCCTTGTGGATCCATCAGCGGGTCCTGCAGGTTTGAAATGTTCTTTGACTTATGACAAGCGAGTTTTTAACATGTGACTTGCCTACCTTTTGTGGAATAAATGTATCCAGATTACTGCACGTAGATGGGGCTTCCTGCTCTTTGTTTTATTTGTGTGTCATAGACCGGCTTCAGACTCTTAGGACAGCAACCACTGGTGCTTTTGCATTTTTTCCCTTTGGATTTTACATTAAAGTGGTTGTAAACCTCAGGCCTCGTACACACGGCCGATTTTCTCGGCAAGAACCAGCAAGAAACTTGCTGGCAGAGAGGTCTTGCCGAGTAAATCGGTCGTGTGTACGCGGCTATCGGGTTTCTCGTCGAGAAAACCGACAAGAAACCTTGACGAGAAAATAGAGAACCTGCTCTCTATTTTCTCGTCGAGATTCTCCTCGGCATGTTTCTCGACGAGAAAAGTGAGTGTGTGTACACTTACCTGTCCTCCCGGAAGCCCGCGCATGTTCGAAATGAATTTGACGCATGCGCGGTAGCTTCATAGGCATACGTAGGGTATACCAAGATGGCGGCGACGGCATCGAATGTGACGAGCGCATGCTCGTCGTAGTCGATGACGTCACCGCGTACGCTCCATTCAAAGAACCGCGGGTTCTTTGAAACGAGCGTGTGTACACTCGGCCGGGACAAGTTTCTTGTCCAAGAATCTCGTCGAAAAAAACGACATGTTTTTTTCAACGAGAATCTCGGCCGTGTGTACGAGGGCTCAGACATGAAATATGTACGAAGCATATCCCTCTACAGTGTGTACTTGACTCAACTAGGAGCACTGAGTGTCATTTCTGCCTGCTGCTTTCTTCCTCTGTTATCTGCACAAGTCAGTTCTGACAATTTTAAATGACACCAAGAGAAAAAAAGTGACAGGCTAGGGAGGTCAAACAGATTGACAGCTTCAGCTCTGTTTCTGTGTGCTGTGTGGAGGGGATTGTGTCTCATTCCTCCAATCAGTTCTCAGAGCTCTCCTCACTGAGTTCTGAAGAATGTAATTTTAGCTCTCCGCCACCCCTTTTTTCTGAACTCTCACACAAGCTCTAAAAAAACTGGACTCTGAATGGATGTAGAGAAGAGAAGACTGCAGATAGACAGGTACAACTTTTGTAGGATGTGTTTTAATTCTGTGTATTGCCTGAGGCCTGTCACCTGGGTATATGTAAGGGATTTACAACCACTTTTATATTGGACATTTATCACCTTTGGACATTCATTTTGGTACAGTATATGGACCTATTTTCTTTATGCACCATTTTCCTATATTTTTCTTTAGGCAGGAGCCTGGACAGGCAAGGTGGGAATTTTTTGTCAGAGAGGTAGGCTGACTGTGACAGTACGATAAATCTGTGCAGAGCAAGATTCCTCTGAGACCACAAAGTCTGAATGGCCAGGAGGCTTAACAATTGTGTTCTATCATGGTGGTGGTGGTGCTGAACACCCCTGAAGGTAACCCAGTTGTCAGCAGGTTGCAATGCAAGTGAACATGGTGTTCATTCATCTCTAGTAGAGGCCAGTTTTAAGGTCCGTCAGTCTTGTCCCAGGGCATTGATGAAGACGGCACAAAGCAAAGGTACCCCATGCATAGTAAAGTGACCCTGTACAAGGTGCCTAACGTAGCCCAGAGGTACCCACCCTGGGGTAGGCCTCTCATGTGACCCTTGTGTCCAGCGATCAGGAAAACATCCGGTGACCACCCTGTCACCCTGACCCCCCCCCCCCCCCCCCAAGCCCTACACAGTCGTTTGTTTTTAACTCTCTTCTTGAATAAAAGTGGGTCGACAAGCCCTAAAAGCATATTTCCTGGCTGTATTGGACGTATTGTCCAGCTCTACACTTGAGGGAGACCACCCAACATCACAACTCATATACTCGTCAAAACTTTGCTTTTTTCACCAATCTAAGCGAAGCATACACTATTATTTTCATTAGATAGTTATAGGAGTATTAACGTTTGCATTTTTTATCTTTTTTTCTCTGCTTTTGATGTCTTTGGGTTGGTTTCCCTATATTATTTTAGCATTTTGTTTTCTCCACCTGCATTTTTACACTTTAAAATAGGCAGACGGCAGAAATGAAAAGTTATAAAACAGAAAGAGAAGTTGAATGCCTTCTAAATAGCTCCCATGATTTGCTGCACACTATTATAACACCCTTGCTAGTTTTAACAATATGCCATTTCGACTAAAAGTTTTATTCTTGAAATATGTGAAAACGATAACCCAAACCCCCCAGGCATTAGCAGTACAGTTACCATGGTAACATAAGCTGGTTTTGAAATGTGGGGGAGGCCATTTTTCTAACGCACCCACATGTGTGTGGGGAGTGAGACAAGGAGCACTGCAGATCAGGATATATATGACAACTCTGATATTGATGTATTTTAATGAGTTTTGATTCTCTTTTTCATTCTACCACTTTCAGTAGTTTTATTAAACCGTGAATTTTTTTTGGGCTTTGTGAACAATTGTGCATGTGTGACAATCAACCAAATTATTAATATATTAAAAGTTTAGAGGAAAACATGGGTGTAAGTTATTACAAGCAAAAAGTGTATTTTCTGTCATTTTTATGTGTTTGTGCGAATTTAATGAGTGAGTAAGATTAATGAAAGAGGGTGAAAATCAAGAGGGAAAAATGCAGAAGTAAAGGAAGGTGAAACCTAAGCTAATGTTAGCTGGCATGCTGAGCCAGCCAAACACATTGCAAGATTGTTTCCACAAAATCATAGGCGTGTGCACAGGGTGTGCCAGGTGTGCCCAGGCACCCCCTAATCGCCCTGTGCAGCACAGATTCGCCCTGCGGCCTTGGTGTCCCCCCTTCCCCCCAAAGCGCTGCTGCTTCCCTCCTCTCCTGCCGGCTGTTGCTGCCGGGATGTTTTAGGATGAATGGCGGAAGGGGTCATGAAAATGTAATTTACTGGTCCCTTCCCGTTCTGAATGAACATTGGGAGTGATCAGTAGGGTGTGTTTGAGCTTTGGGATGCACATCCTAATGCAGGCTTTCTCAACCTTTTTACCCCAGGGGAACCCATAAAATAATTTTCAGGTCTCGGGGAACCCCTGATAAAACCCATTTATTGGGAGTCAGTGGGAACAATGCCCTTGGTGGTCAGTGAGAAGAATGCCCTTTTTTACAGTGGTGGTAAGAATGGCCCCCTTTACAGAGAGCTATAAAGATCATTAGTGTCATACCACTGGCTCCTCCAAGTGGAATTGGTTAAGAACTGTGTAGGCACCATCAAACAGGAGGTAAACCAGCCACAGCTCAAGGAACCCCTAGCCACCTTTGGAGGAACCCTAGGGTTCCACGGAACCCTGGTTGAGAATGGCTGCCCTAATGCAATAGGCTGCCCACACCTATGCACAAAATAGACCATTTTCAAGCAACTGTGAAAAAGTCCTGCAGTTTATGGGGACTGAACAACTTAAAGTGGACTATTTATACATGAATTTGCACAGTATTCACACTAAATTCACCCAGGATTCACATATTTTTGTACTTGAATCTAACTAAAAAATGGGTAAATCTTGGGTGGCATTTGTGTGAATCTGAAAACATTTTTAACTGAACCTTATAGTGAATGTATAGCCAAAACATTTTTTTAAATGCATGTCATAATGCCCATGTGGAACGCAGGGTTAGAATCTCAAAGATATAACCTGAAATCAGTAACAAAAGTGTTAAAAAGATAGGGACCCTTAACAGGATATACTGTAGCACATAAATCATGTAAGAAATAGCACAGGGGTGTACTGTAATATAGGAATAGGGAAGGTAGGATGGAGAAGAGGTAATAGGAGTGAAGGGGGGAGATGACGAAAGATAAATAAGGGGTCGAGACCATGCACTCAGCATATCCCCCACTCCCCAACTCACCTCTGCTTTCATGTCCAGCAAGTCATGGTTCATAAAATGTCAAGTTATTCCCCAATAGATTGGGTTTGGAAGGTTTGAAACGAGGGAGTATTAGTGAAGTAGATCCAGGAATACCAGTTAGCTTTGAATCCTAGGTATTTTTGAGAGAGGTGGATATGTCCTTGGGTTCCCTAATCTTGGCAAACCAGATGAATACTGTAAGGGGGGGGGGGTCATCTGCCTTCCAAAGAGCTAGTATACAGGCCCAAGCAGCATTGAAGAGATGTTTAGTATAAGTTTTTTTACATTTGCAGATAGGAAAATCTGTCAAATGCAGTAGGCACACTGCTGGGTTATTTTTCATGTTTTTAGGTGTGATTTGAAGAATACCCCTTTGGACTGTCATCTAAAAGTTTCAAACAAGTTCACACTCCCAGAATATACACATGTATAATAATCCCTGCACCATGTTTGCAACATCAGCAGGACTCCTGGAACTGGTTATTATATTTTAGTAGTGTGTGTGTGTGGGGGGGGGGGGGGTACTCCTATAACAATAGGATAAGATTTTATATCCCTGTTACTGAAATGTGTTGGCTATGGTTGATTTATTTGCAATCATTATGAGATTATCTTTTGGTCATATGTAAAAGTGGTAGATAGGGTCTTCTCCAATTATATTGTAGATGTAAGGGTATAATTATCTATAAAATCTTATTTATCAAAAATTTATATTTTGTACTGTCTCATGGGCATATGGCTTAGAATGATGCAAGAAAATGCTGCTAAGCTTCTGTGCATGGGACAGAGCTATGGAGCATGCCAAGGGTCAAGTGGAGGATCCACTTTGTTAGGAATTTGCTTTAATATCAATCTATGGGCTCAAAGTATCCAATTATGACTAGAATTCTCAATCCCAAGTGGGAAGTCAGGTTCTCCTAGAATAGAGGAGAAGGCTGTGTAGATAGAATAGTAGAGGTAAGTGTTTTTCTAGCTAGGTAAATGTGTAGAACAGGAGTAATGATTTTCACATTTACTTCACACACGAAGAAGAAATATAGTCTATTGTTCCGGTCTACAGGGAAGAGGAACGACAGTTCGTACATGGCACCAATTATATCTATGGACACCAAGACAATGTCCTGCCCTTACATTAAACTCCTGAGGGTAAGCATATTACAACGGGGCTTATTAAGGTTGAGCAGTCAGTAGAAACTCCAACTGGCACAAAAGATGTGCACTGTCAGAATGTCAGTCCAGCTCTACGTGTATAAAACCAAAAGCAGAAAATTTGCTTCATATCGACTATGGCTATTTAGAACCATCTGCCTATTACAGGTAGATGTGTCAGGTGGTACTGGACCAATTCAATGTCTCTTTGGGTGGTTGGTCCTCTTTAAAGACTGAGATTTCACCAGCCAATAAGGCCCCTTTCACACGGATGGATAGAATGGTGCTTTTAGCTGCGGATTTTGTAGTTTTCTACCGCAGCTAAAAGCACACAATGCTTTCCTATGGCCCCATTCACACACAGCGTTTAGCTGTGATTTTGTTACATGCGGTTTGGTGCGAATAGAAAAAATAGAATTGAACGCGACCAGGTGCGATGTAGGGCAGCTATATGTACATAACCGCAGGTAATCGCAGTCTTTTGTGTCAACTGCGGATAGCAGCGTGAACAAAAGAAAAAAACAACAGGAAGCACATCAAAATAAAAACGGTTGCTATGGAGATGACAATAACGGTCAACCGCAGCTAGACGCAGCCACATGTAAACGCAGCTAATGGCAATGTACAAATGCAGCTAATCGCAGTGCCTGAAGCCTTGAATTTCACAGAACAAAAACATGCTTTTTACTGCGGCAATTTTGCCGTCCGTGTGAAAGGGGCTTTATACTCAGTCTTCACCCTGTCAAGATGAAATGCACTGCATTTTTACCACTAATCTACCAATAAATGTCATTGTGCTTTGAGTAATCATCTCTGATTATCTTTCTGATGCTTCCTACCTGCATTCCTAAACTTGACCTGCTATATAGGAGAACCCATGAGAGTCAAACTCTGCCTTAGAAAATTAAGTTGTATATTAAAATTATATTAATTATGTATCCTCTTTCTGACCTTTGAGGACATACAGTATAAGATGTGAAGAATGTTTCAGTGCCATGGTGCTTACACACATTTTTGCTAGGAGTTCACAGTTCTTAGCCTAGTTTTGTGATAAGAGTGTTAGCTCATAACAAAGATGTAAAATTTAGGTTTGGCCAAAAAAGTTTTTTTTTTTAACTGCTTGCTGACCAGCCGCCGTCATTATACTGCCGGTTGGCACGGCTGTGCAAATTGCCGTAGGTGTACGTTGGCTGCTTTAAGAGCATTAGCCACACGTGGTTGCTCCACTGTCAGAACGGGGATCTGTTTGTTTACATTGACAGATCCCCGTTCTGACAGGGGAGTAGAGAGAGATCGTCTGTTCCTAGTGATCAGGAACAGTCATCTCTCTCTACTCCCAGTCAGTCCACCCACTCCCCCCACAGTCAGAAACACCTCCCTAGGGAAAACTTAACCCCTTGATCACCCCCCCCCCCCCCTAGTGTTATCCCCTTCCCTGCCAGAGTCTATTTTTAGCACTGAACGCTGTATAAATGTCACTGGTCCCAAAAAAGTGTCAAATGTGACCGATCTGTCCACCGCAATGTCTCTGTCCCGCTAAAAATCGGTGATCACCACCATTACTAGAAAAAAAAAATTATTAATAAAAATGCCATAAATATATCCCCTATTTTGTAGACGCTAATACTTTTGTGCAAACAAATCAATATACGCTTATTGCAAAATAAAATTACAAAAAATATGTAGAATACCTATTGCCTAAACTGATAAAGAAATATTTATATATTTTTTAAATCGGGGATATTTATTATTGCAAAAAGTAAAAAATATTGTTTTTTTTTTCAAAATTGTTGCTCTTTTTTGTTTATAGCGGAAAAAATAAAAACTGCAGAGGTGATCAAATACCACCAAAAGAAAGCTCTATTTATGGGAAAAAAAGGACGTCAATTTTGTTTGGGTACAACGTTGCACGATTGCGCAATTATCAGTTAAAGCGACGCAGTGCTGTATTGCAAAAAATGGCCTGATCATTGTGGGTAAATCCTTCTGGGACTGAAGTGATTGATCTTTTGAGTAGAGAAGGATTAGAACCTCCTTCAAGTTTGTATTCCTTCTTTTATTCCTTGCTAAGCAGAATCCCTTTCTCCTGGTGACAAACAGTAATGGGAAAAAAAACTTTTAGAGCTGTCAGAACAAGAGGTGATGGTAAATCTTCCAATGAAGGCGCCTTTTCCAGTGACAATGTCCAAGAGGACAATTTCTGTCTATTCGTAAAGATTTCGTCTTACTTCTTATTGCATCTCTGGAGTGGGAAGTGAGACAGCAACTTTAAGGCCCCATGCACACGAGACGCAGGTGCAAACTCTGCTGAACACACGTTTTTAAACGCTGAAACCGGCGTTTATAAACGCGCGTTTTGCCGCGTTTGCGGCCGCGTTTAGCGGCGTTTAGCGGCGTTTTACCGCGTTTGCGTTTATAAGCGTTTCATCATAGACCCTCCCTAAGCTAAAAAAACAGTAAATTTTAACCATTTCAGCCAGTTTGTGAGACCAGAGTGAGTAGCAGCAGCTGAGAGAGCAGCAGTGTACTTGTATTTAGCGTATCACTTGCCACATCATCTGCCACAAGTTGTGGATTGTCCACTTGCCACGTCACCTGCCATGTCACCTGGCCACATCACCTGGCCACGTCACCTGGCCACGTCACCTGCCACAAGTTGTGGATTGTCCACTTGCCACGTCACCTGCCACGTCACCTGGCCACATCACCTGGCCACGTCACCTGGCCACGTCACCTGCCACAAGTTGTGGATTGTCCACTTGCCACGTCACCTGGCCACATCACGTGCCACAAGTTGTGGATTGTCCACTTGCCACGTTACCTGGCCACGTCACCTGGCCATGTTACCTGCCACGTCAGCTGGCCACGTCACCTGCCACAAGTTGTGGATTGTCCACTTGCCACGTCACCTGCCACGTCACCTGGCCACGTCACCTGCCACAAGTTGTGAATTGTCCACTTGCCACGTCACCTGCCACGTCACCTGGCCACGTCACCTGCCACAAGTTGTGGATTGTCCACTTGCCACGTCACCTGGCCACGTCACCTAGCCATATTACCTGCCCACATTACCTGCCACGTCATCTAGCCACGTCACCTGCCACAAGTTGTGGATTGTCCACTTTCCACGTCACCTGGCCACATCACGTGCCACGTCACCTGCCACAAGTTGTGAATTGTCCACTTGCCACGTCACCTGCCACGTCACCTGGCCACGTCACCTGCCACAAGTTGTGGATTGTCCACTTGCCACGTCACCTGGCCACGTCACCTGGCCACGTCACCTGCCACGTCACCTGGCCACGTCACCTGCCACGTCACCTGGCCACGTTACCTGCCACAAGTTGTGGATTGTCCACAATGCAATGCAAGCAATTACAGTTTTCTTTTATATTTTTTAATAATTTTTCATCATTTGCCATCATTTTTGAGATTTCTAATGTTAAAAAATAGGTCACCTTTAAAAAACGCTTATAAACGCAAACGCGGCAAAACGCCGGTACCGCGTTTAGCCGCGTTTAGCCGCGTTTAGCGTCTGAAACGTGGAAAACTTTTGCGTCTGAACCCATTTTTTTGCTTCTGGAAAAACGAGGTTAAACGCAACTGCTTGTAAACGCCAAAAAACGAGAGTGTGTGCATGGACACATAGGATAACATTGAATGGGTTCAGGAGCAGTTGAAAAAAGCGCCCAACTGCCTCTGAACGCGCGTTCAACAGCAAATAACAGCGTCTCGTGTGCATGGGGCTTTAAACTGACAGGAGCTTTAACCCTTTACTACTCAATTCAAAACAAAACAAAAAAACGGAAAATTGTATCATACTTACCAGTAATTTTCATTTCCTAGTGCCTATCCATGGCAGCATACCATAAATACCATACCTGTGACAAGCTCCGCCTTGGCTCCTCCCTCAGGACTAGTGAATATTATAAAAGAGTTGGTTAGTACAGCCCCAGCATTCTCCGTAATATAGAATACAGAGGGTGGGATTGTATGCTGCCATGGATAGGCAACAGGAAAGGAAAATTACTGGTAAGTATGATACAATATTCCGTTTTCCTGGTGCCTCCATGGCAGCATACCTGTGACAAATAACTAGCTGAGACGGGTGGGATGATGCTTAGAAGTTTATTTAAAGAAATTATTATTATTTAGAGGAAGCAAAGGCTGATTTGATCGCCTGTCTGCCAAACTCCACCGATGAGAGAGCTCCTGGGTCTACTCGGTAATGTTTCAGAAACGTATGTTGGGACATCCAAGTCGCTGCCCTACAAATAGTTTTAATTGACACATTTGCTCTTGCCGCCCAATAGGCAGAAACCGCCCTAGTGGAGTGCACCCTGACCATCAAAGGGGGGCCCAGTCCTCTTGCCCTGTACACCTTGTGGATGAGTTTAACGATCCATGAGGCAATTGTTCTTGCTGACGCCGCCTTGCCTTTGTTTTTGCCACAAGGAATTATAAACAACTTGGTAGAGTCCCTGAAGGATGCTGTGGCCTGGAAATAGCATTTCAAAGTGGAGGCAATGTAAAGCTCGTGAAGAGAACCTGAGTCTTGTTCTGAAAACGTTGGGAGTGCCCAAGGTTCTGACATGTTCAAAGATGATGCGACCTTGGGGATAAATCCTAGTACTGTTCCACTCTGTCAGGGTAGAATATGATATGATTATGATCCGCTCCTAAAGCTTGGAGCTCTGAAACCCATCTACCGGAGGTTATGGCTATCAAGAAGGTTAGCTTCAAGGTTAGATTCCAAAGTGAGGCTGAGTCCGAAGGAGCAAAAGGTGGATTGGCTAAGGACTCTAGGATGATAGCAAGGTCCCAGTTGGGAAAAGATTGTTTAGTTGGCGGTCTGATTTTTTTGACAGCTTTGAAAAATTGGATTATTAATGGATCCTCGGCCCACCTTCTACTGGTTGCCGCTGAAATTGCCGCTACCTGTACCTTTAGCGTACTTAGAGCAAGACCTATGTCCAGGCCTGCCTGCAAGAATTCAAGAATTTGAGAGGATTATGGAGAATCTGGATCGCAGCTTCTGCCAATCCTGAAGGCCCTGAACTTGTTCCACACCTTATCGTATACACTGTTTGTGGATGGCTTTCTTGCCCTGAGGAGGGTTGCGATAACCTCATTGGAACACCCTAGGGATTCGAACCTTTGCCTTTCAGCCGCCAGATGTGAAGGTTCAACCTGCCGGGATCTGGATGGGTGTGACATCCTTGTGACAGGAGGAACGGTATCAGTGGAACTTTGACTGGAGGCTGGGTACTCAGGTACTTTGCTGTAGGAAATGGAAAGGACGTCTCGGCCAGTATGGTAGAACCGCTATTACTGTTGTGGTTTCTATCATGATCCTCGACAGGAGTTTTGGAATAAGAGGCCGTGGAGGGAAGGCATAGGCCAGATTGCATGCCCAGGGGGCTGAGAGAGTGTCTACTGCCTCCGCCTGGGGATGAGGAAGCCTTGAGATGAACCTTTGAAGCTTGGTATTGAATGCTGTTGCAAATAGGTCCAGCTCGAGGGGACCCCACTGGTCCATTATCCAGTTGAAATTTTTCTGATGCAGAGACCATTCGTTGGCATCTATGAACCTGCGGGATAGAAGGTCAGCCCTTGAGTTGAAATGAACGGGCAGGTAAACTGCCCTTAGGTCCTTCAGATTTCTTTCTGCCCAATGGATTATGGGTTCCACTTCCCTCAGCAGAGACCTGCTGTGCGTCCCTCCTTGTCGGTGTATATAAGATACCGCGGCTCTGTTGTCCATTCGGAGAAGAACTGGTTTCCCTGTAATCTCGAATTCTAGGGCTAGTAATGCAAGGTAGGCTTCCCGGATCTCCAGGATATTTGATACCAGGCCTGTCGCATGAAAGGACCATCTTCCCTGCACTGAGATGTGGTTGCAGTGTGCTCCCCAGCCTGCCAAACTGGCATCGGTGGTAATTGTGATCCAATTGACATGCCCTAATGGACGTGATTTCATCAGCGTGTGCTTCTTCATCCACCAATGTAGACTCCTGAGCATCAGGATCGTCAGGTGTATGGGTTGGGATAAATACCATTTGTTCGACAGCCTCAAGAATTCCAGCTGGAAATGTCTCAAATGCCAATGGGCCCAAGGGACCATAGGGATACATGACGACATCCTGCCTATCAGGCTCAGACAGTTTGAGGCGGTCAGGTAGAATCTCGCACTCACATTCTTCATATGCCGAATAATGGATGTTACCTTCTGAGGCGGGAGGGATACTGTACCATTCTCTGTGTTGAACAGTGCGCCCAGATAAACCATCTCCTGG
This sequence comes from Rana muscosa, assembly GCA_029206835.1. Classification (NCBI taxonomy): domain Eukaryota; kingdom Metazoa; phylum Chordata; class Amphibia; order Anura; family Ranidae; genus Rana; species Rana muscosa. The sequence goes on along the minus strand of CM055126.1, from coordinate 146,743,775 downwards.
GTTGGAGAAAGGTGACTCTTCTCCTGGTTTATCTTCCATCCAAATTCTGCTAGTGTTGTCAAAAGAACTTTCCTGTGTTCCACTAATTTGGCTGGATCCTTCTCCAGGAGAAGGAGGTCGTCCAAGTAATGGTATACTCGAAGCCACTGCTCTCTTAGAGGGGCTATGATGGCAATCAGGGTCTTTGTGAAGACCCTTGGTGATGTGCAGAGGCCGAACGGGAGACTCCGGAATTGAAGATGTACCTGGCCTACTGCAAACCTCAGATATTTCTGGAAAGGAGGAAGTATAGGTATATGCAGGTAAGCATCCTGTAAGTCTATTGATAACATCCAGTCCCCTGGTTGGATTACACGAATGATGGTTTGTAGCGAATCCATTTTGAATTTTTTTAGGAAGATGTAGCGATTTAGCCTTTTTAGGTCTATGACAGGTCTCCAACCTCTGTTTTTCTTGGGGACTAGAAACAGGGTGGAGTAAAAACCGAAAATCTTTCTGATGGAGACACTGGAACCACTGCTTGCTGTTCCTGCAAGGAGAGAAGAAATTGCTGTAGTGCTTCCGATTTTTTGGGGGAACCTTGACGCCCTTGTCGGAGAGAAGAAGTCTTGGGGGGTTTGTCTAGAAACGTCCAGAAGTGACAGTATTTAGCTGTGGAGACTACCCACGGATCCCTGCACTTTGTTCCCAGATCTTCGAGAAGTGTTTGAGTCTGGCCCCCACAGGGATTGCTTGGGATGGCTCGGCGTCAAAAGGATTTAGCAGGATCCTGTGGGGTAGGCACGGGTCCCTGTCTACGGTTCTTGAGGAAGGTGGACTGCATGTTCCTCCAATTTGCCTAAAGCCTCTCCCCTGCTTGGACTGTCTGTAGTCCTTGTTTTTGGAATATTGGAATCTGGATGCAAATGTCCTGGCGCGCCTGGATCGCCTGTCTTGCGGTAACAGGCCCGATTTCCCACCAGTAACGCGGGAGATGGCTTTATCTAGTTTCTCCCCAAACAGGGCTTTCCCGTCAAAAGGTATTTTACACCAATTCTGCTTTGAGGCAATATCTGCTTACCATGGTTTCAGTCACAAGGCCCATTTGGCCATAACTGTGTGGAGCATTGACCTTGCGGAGCATCGAACTGAATAGATAGTGGCTTCACCAATAAAGTCTGCTAAGAGCTTTAGCTCATCTAAGGCCTTAATGATGTCCTCCTTTGGGATATCCTGTTGGATTTCTGACTCTATATTATCTGTCCAGACACGTAGGGCGTTGGACACTGATGTTAGGGCTACCGCAGGTTTACAGGCGTTGCCCGCCATCTGGTAAGCTTTCTTGAGATCAAGATCCATCCTTCTGTCGAGTGGATCCTTAAACAAAGTCGAGTCTTCCATAGGCAGTGTGACGTTCTTCGCTAACCTTACCAAGGCTGCATCGGCTACTGGAGGGCCCTCAAGCATTGCAGAGTCGGCCTCTGAGAGAAGGTATAGTTTTCCCAGGTAATTAAGGGAGAATATTTTCTCTGTCTTTTTCCACTCTTCCTCAATCACACCCTTAATCTCGTCCATGAGAGGAAAAAAAGAAATCTGGCATTTGAGAAAGGGGAAGTACGCTTTAGACTTCTTGACTTCTGTCTCAGTCTCTTCCCAGTCGATCGCTTGTTTCACTGCCTGTACGTAGGGCTGGACCATGGCAAAAGCAAAGCCAGAGGCATCTAGGTCATCAGAGGAGTCCCCTGAGATGGCATTCTCCTCCTGATGCTTAGAGGAAGAAGCAGGCAGCGGGCGAGAAATTCCACTTGTGGACGGCCCGGGAACGGCCTCCTTAGCCGTTTGCTCCTGAGAAGGAGATGCCGGTTGTTGCGGTGGCATTGTGGCTACCAATTCTGCGAAGGAATCTTTTACTGCTTTCTTAAGTAGATCCGCCACTTGCAGGCCTTCGGACTTTCTGTCTGCTGCATAGTCTCTTAGGCAATCTCGACCGATCAGCTTGTGTGGAAGTGGGGTGGCTCCACAGGCCTGACATTTTGGAGATCTAGGTCTTGGGGAGCGTGAGTGACGGCGTTTTTTGGCCGATGACTTCCTGCCACTCCCATGATCTCCACGCCTGGAGGACCTGTCTCTGCTGGGACTAGAGTCATCAGAGTCCTCATGTCGCCTTGAGGTCTTCTTAGACGTCTTATGGTGTACAGGGCTAAAATACATAAGAGTACCAGCCTCAGTGCACTCTTTTTTATTTTTAAAACATGCGTAAACTTACCTGGATGTAGGTCCTTACCTTAAGTGTAGAGTAGGATCTTGTATGGGTGGCGAATGGCTCATGTTAGGCAGATTAGCAGAGGAAGCAGCTAAGAAAAGGAACAGGAAAGGGTTAACAACCATTTCTTAATCTGGCTAAGAGGAACAACATCTCCGTGTTTTTTTTTGTTTTGTTTTTAATTTATTTTGATAAAAGAAAAAATAAATTTTTATTTTTTGGGGGGTTTCTAAAAAAAAACTATTTTCCCTTTTTTTTTTTTTTATAATTATATATATATTTATATTTACCTAAAAAGACAGGTATTCCTCCCTAGAGCTCTCTATTATGTAAATCTCCCTGGGTAGCCTCAGGCATCCCACTGAGCCAGCTAGGGAGATAAATAGGGACCAGGTGGATGGAGGAGACGCCTCTGCCATGTAATTTGGGAGTTAGGCCTGGTTCACACTGGGGCGACAAACGCTCCGACATTGGGAGCTCATGTCGCATGACGTGTGAAAATCAATGTTTCCCTATGGGAGCCGTCTTAACTGGTCCAACACATGTCGGTCCGACTTTGAAAATGCTCCCTGTACTACTTCGTTCCGACTTTGATCCGACTTCAGCCCATTGACTATCATTGAAGTCGGATCAAAGTCGGACCGCAGTCTTGCATGATCCGACTTTGGCATGCGACTTGTTCTGTACTGCTCTTGAGGGGGAACTCCACCCCAAATTTTTAATAAAAAACCGGCATGGGTTCCCCCTCCAGAGGCATACCAAGCCCTTGGGTCTGATCTGGATTTGAAGGGGAACCCCCTACGCCGAAAAAACGGCGTGGGGGTCCCCCCCAAAATCCAAACCAGACCCTTATCCGAGCACACAACCTGGCAGGCCGCAGGGGAAGAGGGGGGGACGAGAGAGCTGCCCCCCTCCCTCCTGAACCGTACCAGGCCGCATGCCCTCAACATGGGGGGTTTGGTGCTCTGGGGCAGGGGGGCGACCTGCGGCCCCCCCACCCCAGAGCACCCTGCCCCCATGTTGATGAGGACAGGGCCTCTTCCCGACAACCCTGGCCGTTGGTTGTCGGGGGCTGCGGGTGGGGGGCTTATCGGAATCCGGGAGCCCCCTTTAATAAAGGGGCCCCTGGATCCCGGCCCCCCCACCCTATGTGAATGAGTATGGGGTACATCGTACCCCTACCCATTCACCTGGTGGAAAAAAATTGCAATAAAAAAACCACACAGCTTTTTAAAGTATTTTATTGCACAGCTCCGGGGGTCTTCTTCCGACTTCGGGGGTCTCCGGTGTCGTCGCCGCGCTCTCTGGTTCTTTCTTCTGCCGGGCCTCCGCTAACTTCTTTTTAGCTCTTTTGCTAACGGAGGCCCGGTCTTCTCCATCGTCTCGTCCGGCTCTCCGTTGTTCTTCTGCCGGCCCCTCCACTAACTTCTTTAGCTCTTTCGCTAGTGGAGGAGCCGGTCTTCCTGGCGTCTTCTTCCCTCTTCTCCTTCTCGATGTTGACGCGTCGCTTCCTCCCGCTGTAATACTGGCTCTCCGCTCCGCTCCGCATTAATATAGGCTTCTCATGACGTCACAATCACATGTACCGGGGCACATGGCCCCGGAGCATGTGACTGTGACGTCATGGAAACATGTGACTGTGACGTCATGAGAAGCCTATATTAATGCGGAGCGGAGAGCCAGTATTACAGCGGGAGGAAGCGACGCGTCGACATCGAGAAGGAGAAGAGGGAAGAAGACGCCGACGGCGACGACGGGAAGACCGGCTCCTCCACTAGCAAAAGAGCTAAAGAAGTTAGTGGAGGGGCCGGCAGAAGGACAACGGAGAGCCGGACGAGACGACGGAGAAGACCGGGCCTCCGTTAGCAAAAGAGCTAAAAAGAAGTTAGCGGAGGCACCGGCAGAAGAAAGAACCGGAAAGCGGGAGAAGAACCGGAGAGCGGGAGAAGAAGAAGGCGACGGAGAAGACCGGGCCCCGCTAGCAAAAGAGCTAAAAAGAAGTTAGCGGAGGCCCGGCAGAAGAAAGAACCGGAGAGCGCGGCGATGACACCGGAGACCCCCGAAGTCGGAAGAAGACCCCCGGAGCGGTACCCCATACTCATTCACATAGGGTGGGGGGGCCGGGATCCAGGGGCCCGTTTATTAAAGGGGGCTCCCGGATTCCGATAAGCCCCCCCCACGCAGACCCCGACAACCAACGGCCAGGGTTGTCGGGAAGAGGCCCTGTCCTCATCAACATGGGGGCAGGGTGCTCTGGGGTGGGGGGGCCGCAGGTCGCCCCCCTGCCCCAGAGCACCAAACCCCCCATGTTGAGGGCATGCGGCCTGGTACGGTTCAGGAGGGAGGGGGGCCGCTCTCTCGTCCCCCCCTTTTCCCCTGCGGCCTGCCAGGTTGTGTGCTTGGATAAGGGTCTGGTTTGGATTTTAGGGGGGACCCCCACGCCGTTTTTTCGGCGTAGGGGCGCCCCTTCAAATCCAGACCAGACCCAAGGGCCTGGTATGCTCTTGGAGGGGGAACCCATGCCAGTTTTTTCTTTAAAATTTGGCCTGGAGTTCCCCCTCAAGATTCATACCAAACACAGTGCCTGATATTGGCGGGGATCCAAGTCGGATCCCCGTTCATTGAAAGTCGGACATATGTCGGCTTCATGTCGCAGGGCAAAGTCGGATCCAAAGTAGGACAGATGTCGTGTCGCACTTGTCCTTTGACCAATCAAAACAATCCCAGGGTGAGATAAATTCCTTTTACTGCTGCTGTAATCACCATGTCGGATGTCAAATGTCGGATGGTTAGGACAAGGCTCCTACTTTGATCCGACTTCAATGATATTCAATGGGCTGAAGTCGGATCAAAGTCGGACCAAAGTAGTACAGGGAGCATTTTCAAAGTCGGACCGACTTGTGTCGGACCAGTTAAGACGGCTCTCATAGGGAAACATTGATTTTCACACGTCATGCGACATGAGCTCCCAATGTCGGAGCGTTTGTCGGACCAGTGTGAACCCAGCCTTTCACACGTCATGCGACATGAGCTCCCAATGTCGGAGCGTTTGTCGGACCAGTGTGAACCCAGCCTAAGGGCAAAAAAATTACATCTTGCCCTATTCTAAGATGGCCGCAGAGGCTTCCGCACTTACAGCGCATGCGCGAACCGGTGGCTCTAGGACCCGGAAGTCCCGGCCGTCGGTGCATGTGCAGAACGCGGCAAAAGACGCTGCAAGTAATACAAAAAGGCTGGGGGTAAGCGTGCGCGATCCCTAAGGGGGGAGAGGAGGTGACAGGGGTGAGGAGGTGACAGGGGCATAAAAGAAATGGAAGATAATGAAAGAGAAAAAAGGCCAGAAGAAAAACCTGGAAAAAAAAGGGAAAAAAGTGCAGAAATAGCTGCTGCCTCTGTTGCCATGGGTGAGCTAATGCCTGGAAGATATGCTGCAGATAGAGCTCTTAGTTAAGAGACAAACTGCTTGTCTCAAAAAATCCTACAGAAGGGACTCCTAACCTTATCAGCGCGTTTAGCTGCCCAAGAGAAGGGACCCCATCCGGGAGAGGCTTGATCCCGGACGGAAGCTGCCGAATGCAGAACATAAGGACGTTCGACCAGAATTCACTGCCATGAGGTATGAGGAAAAAAAGGAGAATGCTAGGGCTGTACTAACAAACTCTTTCAAAATATATTCACTAGTCCTGAGGGAGGAGCCAAGGTGGAGCTTGTCACAGGTATGGTATTTATGGTATGCTGCCATGGAGGCACCAGGAAAATAAGTTTTGGCAATACATACTCTTTAACTAAAGACCCATACACACGGTAGGACTTTTTGACAACAAACTTCAAAATGAGCAGGTTTTCAAAAAAATCCTACCGTGTGTACGCTCCATTGGACAAACGTTTTCGGTTTTCATCGGACAAAAGTTCGCACTGCAAACGGACAAACTTTTCGGCAACAAAAGTCCTACCGTGCAAAGTCCTATCGTGTGTACAGAAATCCATCGGACTTTAGTCCGAAGTACAAACACGCATGCCCAGAACCAATGTTAAAATCAACCAACAATAGCTGAAGTTGACCAAAGGCTGGCGGTAAAGAGCAGAAAAGAGCAGAAAAAACATGTGATTTTGGGAAAGTCTGCAGAAAAAGTCCTGCCGTGTGTATGCATACCAAGTTCACGGCCAACGCCCTTCAAACAAAAATCCACGGAAAAGTTTGTTTGAAGTCCGATGGTGTGTATGAGGCTTTATACATACAATTTAACCAGTTACAGTAGCCATTGATCAGTGACCTTTGTGATTGGACACACTGGTTACAGTTACTTGATCTGGACCTAAGAGTTTGCCATACCACCGCCATGGTTAGATTAAACAAGTATATTTTCAATTAATAAATAAGCACATAACTCTAACTACGGTATATGTTTATAAAAACCTGAATTTGTCTTGTTCCCTAGGAGTACTTGTGTGTGAATGATATAACAATAGACAGCACTGTTTTTATATTAGTGTAATTTCCTCAATTATTGCATTCCTGGAACAAAATCAAAGTTCTGAAAGGCATAAAATTATTTGTGGCTTCTGTAGATCACTTTAGTTACAGCTGGTGCAATTTACTTGCAGTATAATATATGGCTTATTCTAATTACCGGAGCTGTGCAGACATGTAAAGTGTTCTGAGAAAATTTCTAAGAGATTTTACTCTCATACTTATTTTGCTTACTGCCATCCTGTCTTCTACAGTTTATTTGCATGGCTTGCGTCTCATTTAAATTTTAAATCCTGACTTAGTCTTCTTGTGGATTTAACCACTTCAGCCCCGGAAGGATTTGCCCCCTTAATGACCAGGCCATTTTTTGCGATACGGCACTGCGTCGCTTTAACTGACAATTGCGCAGTCGTGCGACGTTGTGCCCAAACAAAATTATTTTTTTCCCCACAAATAGAGCTTTCTTTTGGTGGTATTTGATCACCTCTGTGGTTTTTATTTTTTGCGCTATAAACAAAAAAAGAGCGACAATTATGAAAAAAAAAAACATTTTTTTTTAACTTTTTGCTTTAATAAATATCCCCCCAAAAAATGTTAAACAAATTTATTCATCAGTTTAGGTCAATATATATTCTTCTACATACTTTGGTTAAAAAACCATCGCAATAAGCATATACTGATTGGTTTGTGCAAAAGTTATAGCGTCTACAAAATAGGGGATAGATTTATGACATTTTTATTATTATTTTTTACTAGTAATCGATCAGCAATTTGTATTGGGACTACGACATTGGGACCATTGACGTTAATACATGCTACTGTATAAAAATGCTATAAAAATGCACTGATTAATGTGTAAATGTCACTGGCAGGGAATGGGTTAACACTAGGGGGCGGTCAAGGGGTTAAATGTGTTCCCTGATAGGTGTTTCTAACTGTGGGGGGATGGGACTCACTGGAGGAGGAAATTGATCGTTGTTCCTAATCTTAAGGCTACTTTCACACTGAAGCGCTGGATGTACTGGTGGTATAGCGCCGCTATACCGTGGTTTTTGCCGCGATTTGCGTGCGCTAGAGGGGTGATTTTGCGGGCGCTAGCGGCCGAAAAAGGGTTAAAAACCCCTGCAATAATCCCTCTTTGCTGCGTTTTGCGGGCGTTTTGGAGGCGCTACCCCGTTGATTTCAATGGGCAGGGGGGCTATAGGAGCGGTATTTTTACCGCTTATATCGCGCCTCAAAGATGCGGCTTGCAGGAGTTTTTTTACCCTCCTGCCAGCGCACCACTCCAGTGTGAAAGCCCTCGGGCTTTCACACTGGATACAAAGGAGTGGCTTTTTCAGGGCGCATTGCAGGCACTATTTTTAGGGCAATAGCGCCCGCAAAGTGCCTCAGTGTGAAAGAGGCCTTAGGAGCAGACGATCTGTCTCTCCTCCCCTGACAGAACCGGGACTTGTGTGTCTGCTAAGGCTCTTAAAGGAGCCAGCGTACCTGTATGACTGTTCGCTCATGGCTGCCAGCCTGCACAGTATATGTACGTGAGCCGGTCTGGAAGTGGCAAACTCTAAGTAGCCTGCACCTTTGTCATGTAGACATCAGTGGTAGTGCGTCCATAAAGGGCACAGGAACGCCGCCCCCTCTCCTGCCACTCTCTCTCTCACCATAGATAGATTCATGCATTGCATGAATCTATCTATGGTCGCCGCTGCCGCCCCCTATTCATGTGCCCGGCCCCTTGTCGGGCGACGGGCATATGAATTACAGCAGCGGGTGTGTTTTGGAAGCGCCTGATTAGAGCCTGTGGGCTCTAATGCTCTTCCAAAAGGGTAAACAGCGAGCGCACTGCTGTGCATTCACTGATTACTCAGTGGTATGTTAAGCAGTGTTTCTCAGCTCCAGTCCTCAAGGCGCCCCAACAGGTCATGTTTTCAGGATTCCCCTTAGATGAAATGGCTGTGGTAATTACTAAGGCCGTGAAACTGATTAAATCACATGTGCAAAATAATAGAAAACCTGAAAACATGACCTGTTGGGGCGCCTTGAGGACTGGAGTTGAGAAACACTGTGTTAGGGAACCAAATACATCGCTTCCCTAACACTGACCCGCCTCTCAGCCAATCAGGTTGCTCAGGTCTGGTTACCTGTCACCTTATTGGCTGAAACAACAGGCACCGCTATTGGACGCCTGACGGGACATGAGGACGGGAGAAGTGCAGGAGACATGGAGGACCCCGCTCGTCGCCATCACCTGCTGCCCCACAAGACAAGACAGGATAAGTGCCGGGCAGACGGCTAGCGGGCGGGGGGCACACTTACACTGGCAGCATTTGGCACAGTGTATGCTTTTGATCTGTACAGTTTCAGCATTTGATGGCACAGTTGCAGCATGTGATGGCACAGTGGCTGCAATTGATGGCACAGTGGCAGCATTTAATGAGCACAGTCACAGCATTTGATGGCACAGTGGCAGCATTTGATGGCACAGTGGCTGCAATTGATGGCACAGTGACAGCGTTTGATGGCACAGTGGCAGTGTTTGATGGGCACAGTCGCAGCATTTGATAGGCACAGTCGCAGCATTTGATGACACAGTGGCAGCGTTTAAAGACACAGTGGCTGCAGTTGATGGCACAGTGGCAGCATTTGATGGCACAGTGGCTGCAACTGATGGTTTTTTATTCAACTTTTTTTTAGTTTGTTTGCGCCCCCCCAAATTTTTTTTGCACCAGGCGCCACTGGTAGACATAATATTTGCCAAAAAGCCTTGGAATCTGACAAGAGCCTACTTATGCTCCTGGATAGCCCATGTAAATTTTAGGTATTTTCAGCAAGCAAAATATATATATATAAATGATAACTTTAATGAGGAAATAAACTGGAAACTTTGACCAAAAAATGGCAGGCAGAGGGCAAAGGACTAGTCAGTACTACCTGTGATCTCTCTACAGCTGAACCCATTTCTGACTTATATTACCTTTTTCTGCACAGTGTGTGGAGGCAGCCATCTTGGAGGAGGTAGGGCTTTACCTACTCCCGTCACAGCCTCCAGCAAGGAGAACAGTAACCAGCAATGTATTAACATCACCAAATTTCACTCCAAATCTCCTGAGACCATAGGTGTGCGCAGCCTATTGCATTAGGGTGTGCACCTCAAAGCTCAAACACACGTGTGGGCGTGCGCGCACATGTGTGTGTATGTATATATATATATATATATATATATATATATATATATATATATATATACACAAACACACACACACACTTATGTCAGAGCTGGTCAGTGGGAGACCTTTCCCATCTCCCTGCTAGCAAACAAAGCGATAATGCTAATGTGTACGGAGTGATTAGGGTGCGCACACCTATGCCTGAGACAACAGTGCCTTACATCTCACACTGCAAATACAGTATACAGCTATGTGGCTGTAAGCACATGAGTGCCTAGGCATACTCGCATACCAGGAAGTGCATTTTTTTTACAGGAGAAATTCCAGAGGTACACTTTCCGAGTTACTGCTTCGGCACAAGCACACTTTCAAAATTTTCCCTATAACAGACAATATTAACTTTTGAGTTCAGTTCTACTTTAATGAAGGAAAATCATTGTCAGATATTTTTTTAAACTTGCAGTCTGTTATATCAACTGCTTTGGGCCTACTGGGATGGAGGACACAGGAGCCCTCTAACTTTGAATTGGTACAATGATTATACTAAAATCATATTTGGAATACGTAATATGCTTTGTTGCAGTTATCCCTGCTACAAATTATTACATTTTAGATTCTTTGTTATATCCCCAATGTCATGGATATGCAGTAGTGTTTGTCTGTCAGCTTACCTTCCTTCCCATGTGTTCATCTTAGAGGCCAGAACCCTTTCACCTGGCTTCCTTTATAATCTCCTCCCAGCCTGACTCCACCCCAGGCCCTATCACAGAACACTATATTAACCTGTGCACTGCAAGCCTGCTTTGCTGATCAACGTGTTTGTTAGGCATTGTGTGTTTGGGTTCCTGCCTGCCGTGTGCTTTGTCTGTCTCTCTGTTACATATTTGGCTTGTCCCCGACTATCCCTGTCTGCTCGTGACCCTTGACCTTTGGCTCGTTCTCTCGTTATCCTTGTCTGCTTCTGGCCCCTGACCTTCAGCTTGTTATTCGGTTCTCTCATATCTTGTGCTGCTGCTTCCCCTCTTTTCCCCTTATCCTACGGGGCGTGATGCGATTCCTCCAGGATCTGGCTTCTCGATTCGAGCAGCTTCAGGCCTCCTTGGGAACCCCGAATCCGCAACCTCAAGTACAACCAGCGGTGGTACCTATCGCACCAGTCGCAGCCACACACTCACTAACACTGCCAGCTCCGTTCCGTTTCTCTGGGGACTCCAAGGCCTGCAGAGGGTTCCTTAGCCAATGCACGATTCATTTTGAGCTTCAGCCTCAAAACTTTCTGTCTGATAGTGCAAAGGTAGCCTATATCATTTCCCTCCTCTCCGGTGAAGCTTTAGCCTGGGCAGCCCCTCTGTGGGAACTGAATGATCCAGTGGTTTCTAGCCTGTCTGGCTTCTTGAAACTTTTTCGGAATATCTTTGAAGAACCGGCTCGTGTCTCTTCAGCGGCCAGCGCCCTTCTACGTCTCCGCCAAGAGTCTGCTTCAGTGGGACAGTACGCCCTTAATTTCCGCATACTGTCGGCTGAGTTGAGCTGGAACAATGAGGCCTTAGTCGCAACCTTTTTGCATGGCCTTTCTGATAGAGTGAAGGATGAATTAGCAGGAAGAACCATCCCCACTGATCTGGACGGAGTTATCTCCTTGTGTAACCAGATCGATATTCGCTTTCAGGAAAGGACCCTAGAAAAGCGGCGCCAGCACTCCTTGGTCCTTAGTCAGCCTGAGCTCCCCTCTCCTCAACCCGTGGAGCATCTCCTGCCAGCTGAGGAACCCATGCAGCTGGGCAGGACCAGGCTATCCCCAGAGGAACGTGCTAGGCGCAGAACTCTAGGCCTGTGTCTCTACTGTGGGGGCAAAGGTCATTTTCGTGACACTTGCTCTCTTTGTCCAGAAAAATGTTTTGGTCCACTTCATCTGGAAAGTGGAGTATTGGACCCAGAAATATCACCTTCCCCTTCTCGTCTTCTGCTTTCTGTGTTCCTTCATGTTGGTGCTTCTTCTCATTTGGTCTCAGCATATCTGGATTCCGGAGCCGCTGGTAATTTCATGGACTGGGAAATCGCGTCGTCCATGAGACTTACTCTTTTGCCCCTCACCACGCCATTGGAGGTATTGGCGATTGATGGTACTGTTCTCCCAGGGGGACCTATCCGCTTCCAGACCCTCCCTGTTAAGATGTCGGTAGGGACACTCCACCAGGAGTGGATATCCTTCCTTATCTTACCCAAGGCCTCAACGCCTATAATTTTGGGTCTCCCATGGTTACAGCTCCATTCTCCTCATGTGGACTGGACTACTGGACAGATCCTGGCTTGGGGTTCCTCCTGTTCCTCGTCCTGCCTACCCAAGGTTGCCCCCTGTGAACCTGAGCCGGTCATTCATTCCAGGTCGCATAACCATTTACATTTCTCTGTCCCTAATCGCCCTTGGACGCACAGCCAGGCTAGCTTGTCTACAAGTCCTGCAGTCGCTACGTCTTGCGATGCGATTCAGGTAGTCGCTACACCTGACTCTGCTATTCACTCGGCCTCTGTACTAGTTATGCCAGTCCAGCCCATGCCCAGTGAGCCGCCTACTTTTTCTTGTTCAGGACATTCTGTTTGTCTTTCAGCTATTCAGCTTGACTCCTGTGACATGTCACCCTCTAACCAACCTGACTTCAGGGTTCCACTGACATCTGCCCAGTTTGATGGTCCTGTGCTAGATGACCAGTTCATCTTTAAGGGTCTAGGGGACCCTCCTCAGATTTCTGTTGATCCTCTCATGCCCTTGCTTATTCCTAGAGAGCCTTTGGTCCTCAATAGATCTTCTTGTCATCTCCCTACCTCGGTTCTGGTCTCTGAGGATAATCTAAAGTACGAGTTTAGACAAGTTCTGGATTCTCGGCTCTGCAGAGGTATTCTTCAGTACCTTGTGCATTGGAGAGGTTTTGGTCCTGAGGAGGAGTCTTGGATCGCTGCATCTGATGTCGTTGCACCTCATCTGTTGAGGAGGTTTCATCTGAGATTTCCCTTTAAGCCTGGGCCCAGGCGGGGGAGGGCCCATAAGAGGGAGGGTACTGTCATGGATATGCAGTAGTGTTTGTCTGTCAGCTTACCTTCCTTCCCATGTGTTCATCTTAGAGGCCAGAACCCTTTCACCTGGCTTCCTTTATAATCTCCTCCCAGCCTGACTCCACCCCAGGCCCTATCACAGAACACTATATTAACCTGTGCACTGCAAGCCTGCTTTGCTGATCAACGTGTTTGTTAGGCATTGTGTGTTTGGGTTCCTGCCTGCCGTGTGCTTCGTCTGTCTCTCTGTTACATATTTGGCTTGTCCCCGACTATCCCTGTCTGCTCGTGACCCTTGACCTTCGGCTCGTTCTCTCGTTATCCTGGTCTGCTTGTGGCCCCTGACCTTCAGCTTGTTATTCGGTTCTCTCATATCTTGTGCTGCTGCTTCCCCTCTTTTCCCCTTATCCTACGGGGCGTGAGCTAGGAAACTCCAGGGGCCGCGACCTGGTCCCAGCCTGCAGCATAACATCCTCACCACTAGAGGCCCTGGAGAAGACCTGCTGGGTCTTAGACTCCGCGCCCTGGGGAATCTTGGCCCTAGCTTCCGTTAGGATCCTGGTTGTGCGCCTCTGGTCCCGCTTTCCACAACCACCCAGTTTCCTATCCGCAGCAGTCAGCCATAGGGTTCACTACCTTGCGGTGCACTCCTGTCCCCCTACGGTGTGCATCTGTCACCTGGCCACAGGTGACCTTGACACCCAACCTTGTCTGTTCTACAACAGAAACACTTTTGCTACTACAGTATATATCCTGTTTATACTATATGAATCGGTAAATTAAAGCAAGACAGTAATATACCTTTCGCAAAAAAAATAGTAACTGCAACCATATAGATTAATTGAAAAACATGCTATTTTTTTTTTTCAATTGGATCCTACAAAGCATAGCATCAGTAGATCGCAGGTACAATGCTCTGGCTCCTGTAAAATATTCCTCTGTACTGTTAGGCCCCTTTCACACTGGGGTGGGGAGGTGCTCTGGCACTATACCGTTGGATTTGCCGCGATATTCGGCCGTTAGTGGTGCGGCTTTAACCCCCACTAGCGGCCGAGAAAGGGTTAAAACCGCCCGCAAACCGCTGCTACAAGCAGCGGTTTGCGGGCAGTATAGCCGCGGTGGGAGGGAGCAGTAAAGGAGCGGTATACACACCGCTCCTTCACCGGTCGCTCCAAAAATGCTGCTTGCAGGAGATTTTTTTTCCTCCCGCCAGCGCATCGCCTCCGTGTGAAAGCCCTCAAGCTTTCACATTGAGAATGCTGGGGCAGGATTATTTCAGGCGTTATTTATGCGCTATTTTTAGCGCTAAAACGCCTGAAATGCGCCTCAGTGAGAAAGGGGCCTTACAGACCTTCAATTATGAGGCTGGAGGAAGTATCAACACTGGACTGCAAGTTCTGTGATCAGGGATGCCAACCCCTGACACATACCCTGTGACAAAACATGGAAAATTTGCTGACAGAGGACATTTTTTACTTTCAACCTGAAAACTGACAGACATTTCTTTTAGAAGACAACTTAGTTATTTTTTTCAATACTACACACGAGAAATACAGAGACAGCATAACACATATGTCCAGTGAAATGCCGTGATCATACAACACATTACAGATAACTGATCATACCTGGACCTAAGTCCAAAAAGTCCTTATAAAAAGGCAGCCCAGAGTAACCAGGCAATAATGAGTGTGTATGATACACAGAGAAGAAATACCATCTTATTTATGTTGTTTTTTTTTACTATGCACATTTAATAGGGTGCATGTACACTGTTTTTGTAATTACCTTTTATTGGCACTTATGATTTATAGTTTATATATTTTTAGGAGAGTTGCGCTACACCATTTTGGATCTAAGTTTATATAATACATTTTGAATCACTTATGGGTGTTGGCTACCAATTCACTGAGCAGCAATTTTTGATTTACTAAAGAGGATTGCACTGATTGATTATTCACACACAATAACGAGTCGCTGAATCCTGTGTGGATAATTGATATTTAAACAGTATAAACAATATGTAAATTTAAGTAATACCCATAGCAAATAATTTGCCTAGCTTTACAATTAAAAATTCAATACAGCTTGACAAAATGTATGCCACTCTGGGATACGGTTGAAAAACAAGTTCTGCTACACGGAGAGCAGTGGGGATGGTAATACTGCATCCAACAGTGGGCGTTTCTTAAAAGAGAATGAATAAATAGAACTGCCCCCTGGTGGCCTGCCTCCAAATGAACATAGCGGCCACTGGGGTGAGTATGTATTGCCGCTACCTTGATGCGTAGCTTACCGGTTTGGCAATTTTAACTCGACATGTCAAGTTTGACAGGTGGCAGTGCCTGTCAAACTTTCCTATTGATCTCAAAAGGATTGACAAACTAAATGCTTGGCTTGCCGTTGAGGCGCAATACTTATTGTGACAGCAGGAAGGTAAAGTCACCTGGTTGCATCCAGGGGGGTAGGTATATTTCTCCCAGATTCAGGCTTTATGCCGACTTATACAACTAGGGAGAGAGTTGATGAAGCCCAGCTGAGGCTAGTGGGCTCATGGATGATTCATACCTCTAGGGAGAGTGCTGGGCGTCGTGCAGGCAGGGAGTTGATGAGACCAGCTGAAGCTTGTCAGCTCGTTTAAGGCCTCTATAAAAACTCCCAGCTTCATTAGGTGTTTGCTCATGCCTGGAACCAGACCTGTGTGGACTGTCTAGGGAGAGTGAACCCCTGTGCGGTGAGACAAAGCCTGTGTGGCTATTTGTTTGGACATTTACTAAACCAGGGACTTAGGGACTAGGACAGCACCAGGCTGATCCCAGTTGTTAGTTAGGGAAACCTGCATGTTTAGTCAGAGGTCAAGCTGACCAGGATTTATTTTGTTTATGTTTCTTTTTGCTTTGCTGTGTTTTTGTCACTGTAAATAGAGAAATAAACCGCACCTTTTGATCTTGAAAACCACAACCTCCGTCTGCTGGGCCTGTTTTTGTGTGGGGAGCCCATCCAGGGGGTCACACACACCCGCTACCGAGCTAACCCCCTCACAGTTGGTGGAGAACCAGTGGCAGTTTTTTTTTAAGCCAGCATGGAGGAGATACTGAAACAGCTGGCTCTAGCAAATGCCAATCAACAGCAGACAAATGCAGGTTTGCAAAAGAGCTTCGCAGCCCAGCAACAAGCCCAGCAGCAATCTGAGGCCCGCTTCATAGACCTGTTGCAGAAGCAAGAGCAGAGACTACAACAACAGATGGAAGCAGTAATGCAGCAACGTCCGCAGACCAGTGAGGAAAGCCGTCCCACTAATACCGCGTCCTTTGGGGTGAGTCGTTTATTGACAAAAATGACTGGAGAGGATGATCCAGAGGTATTTTTGACCACATTTGAAAGGACTGCTGAAAGAGAAAAGTGGCCTGAGGAGCAGTGGGCTGGACTGGTGGCTCCTCTGTTAACTGGTGAATCGCAGAAAGCTTACTATGACCTAGAGCCTGACCAAGCAAAAGACTATGTGATGCTAAAAGCTGAAATATTGGCAAGGCTGGGTGTCACCCTGGCTGTCCGGGCTCAGCGTGTGCATAACTGGACTTTCCAGCTTGGAAAACCCCCCAGGTCTCAAATGTATGATCTCATTCACCTGAGCAGGAAGTGGCTACAGCCAGAGACTTTGTCCGCACCGGAGATTGTGGAAGGTGTTGTGATGGATCGTTTCTTGAGAGCTCTTCCTACCGCCATTCAAAAGTGGGTAAGCCATGGAGACCCAGAAACGGCCGGTAAACTTGTGGATCGTGTAGAGAGATACTTGGCTGCAGAGAACCTGACGGCCTCTTCCAGAGACTCTCGGACTTTCCACCCTAAGACCAGACCATCCCCAGGGGCGGATAAGATGATTCCGGAGGTTGGAATAGCAGCCACCTTGTCACAACCCCAACAACAGGAGGTTAAGGAGTTTGTGCTTCGCAACAAGGAGGTGTTCTCTGAGCTGCCGGGACAAACATCTGGGGTAGAGCATGATATTATTACCCCGCCCGGTGAAAGGGTGAAGTTAAAACCCTATCGGATCCCAGAGGCCCGACGGGAGGCAATACGGGAGGAAGTACAGAAAATGCTGAACTTAGGGGTGATAGAGGAGTCCCAAAGTGATTGGTCTAGTCCCATTGTGTTGGTGCCTAAACCAGATGGGAGCTGGCGATTTTGTAACGATTTTCGTCAGTTGAACAAAGTTAAAAAATTTGACACCTACCCCATGCCACGTATAGATGAGTTGATCGACCGGCTGGGAACAGCCCGATACATGACGACTCTTGACCTCACAAAAGGGTATTGGCAAATTCCCCTGGCCAAGTCGGCCAAAGAGAAAACCGCATTTGTAACCCCAGACGGGGCGTTCCAATATAAGAGAATGCCGTTCGGGTTACAGAATGCGCCGGCCACATTCCAGCGGAAAATGGACCAGATACTGAGGCCCCATCGGAAGTATGCTGCGGCTTACCTGGATGACGTAATTGTCCATAGCACAGATTGGGCCTCACATCTGCCAAAAGTGCAAGCAGTCCTAGACTCTATCCGGGAAGCGGGGTTTACGGCTAACCCCAAGAAGTGTACCATTGGGCAGGAGGAGGCCAAATATCTTGGGTACACCATTGGCAGGGGAGTAATAAAACCCCAACTCAACAAAGTCGAGGCCATCCAGAGTTGGCCACGTCCCAACAGCAAGAAGCAGGTACGAGCCTTTCTGGGAATCGCGGGTTATTATCGGCGCTTCATTCCCCACTTTGCTTCTAAGGCTGTGCCCCTAACCAACCTGACGAAAGGGAAAGGGTCGGTCATGATTAAATGGACCCCCGAGGCTGAGGCAGCATTCCAATTCTTGAAACAAGCCTTATGTAGCCAGCCAGTGTTGTACTCGCCCGACTTCTCTAAAGACTTTGTCGTACAAAGTGATGCGTCAGATGTGGGGTTAGGAGCAGTATTGTCCCAGGTCTGGAACGGGGAAGAGCACCCAGTCATTTACCTCAGCAGGAAGTTGAAGTCCCATGAGGTAAATTACGCCACGGTTGAAAAGGAGTGTTTAGCGGTGAAGTGGGCTCTAGATTCCCTTCGGTACTATCTGCTAGGTAGGCACTTTGACATGGTTACGGATCACGCTCCGTTAAAGTGGATGGCTCAAAACAAGGAGACAAATAGAAGAGTAAATAGGTGGTTCCTGGCCCTACAGGAATTCAACTTCACAGTAAAGCATCGCCCTGGCGTTCAAATGGGGAATGTGGATGCTTTGTCTCGAGTACATGAATGCCTGATTGCTGGTGTTCCAACCCCAAGGTTAAAACAAGAGGGGGGGGTATGTGACAGCAGGAAGGTAAAGTCACCTGGTTGCATCCAGGGGGGTAGGTATATTTCTCCCAGATTCAGGCTTTATGCCGACTTATACAACTAGGGAGAGAGTTGATGAAGCCCAGCTGAGGCTAGTGGGCTCATGGATGATTCATACCTCTAGGGAGAGTGCTGGGCGTCGTGCAGGCAGGGAGTTGATGAGACCAGCTGAAGCTTGTCAGCTCGTTTAAGGCCTCTATAAAAACTCCCAGCTTCATTAGGTGTTTGCTCATGCCTGGAACCAGACCTGTGTGGACTGTCTAGGGAGAGTGAACCCCTGTGCGGTGAGACAAAGCCTGTGTGGCTATTTGTTTGGACATTTACTAAACCAGGGACTTAGGGACTAGGACAGCACCAGGCTGATCCCAGTTGTTAGTTAGGGAAACCTGCATGTTTAGTCAGAGGTCAAGCTGACCAGGATTTATTTTGTTTATGTTTCTTTTTGCTTTGCTGTGTTTTTGTCACTGTAAATAGAGAAATAAACCGCACCTTTTGATCTTGAAAACCACAACCTCCGTCTGCTGGGCCTGTTTTTGTGTGGGGAGCCCATCCAGGGGGTCACACACACCCGCTACCGAGCTAACCCCCTCACATTATATACAAAATTCCCCTTTTGCTTAGAAAAGAAACAGACATTCAGAAGGCAGCAGTATCACCTGGTGAAAGCATGCAAACTGCCTTTGAAAAGCATTTCATTGTGGATCGCTTTATAGAGGGATGGAAGGGACTGCTGCATGTGTGAAAGAGGCCTTGGGGTGAAAGCTACAAATTATAAAATAATGCACTTGGAAGATCCTAAATACCCCAATAGCCAATATAGGCAGCAGCTAATAGAAATCACCTTCCCAGTGTTCCTCAATAACTCCAAATTAGGATCAGAGCTAGCGTCTATATAAATTTGTTGCAATAAGTGTGATATAATCTGATTCTTGTGAAGTGATAACAATAAATCAAAATGAAATAAAATATAGTATATGTAAAATAAAATATTAAACTGCAATCAGTGACATAAAAATCTAATAAAAAAAAAGTTCCAGCACTTCCACTATGTGTTCAAAGTGTTCACAATTTGGAGGCTCACCATCGGGTCCCATGGTAGGGCCGGCCCTGGTCCTGGCAGTTCTACTGCGTCCCACAGGCTCCTCTCACGATCCGGGTAGCTGGGAAAGGTTCTGGTGTGATGTTGTGCTGAATAGCTCTGAGCTCTGAGCGAATTTTTATTTGCATAAAAAATACATTGCACTTACAGCATCCGTATTCAAAGATAGCCTTAAGTCTGGTGTGCTGGCCAGCGCACATCCAGACAAACCCGTCCTTCCGGGACACGATTGAGAAAACACGAGGTGACGTCAGCGCGTCGCTCCGCCCCTGGAAGACCTCATCTCTGACGAAACGCGCAGGGAGGAGCGAATCGCTGACGTCCCCTCGTGTTTTCTCATTCGTGTTTCGGAAGGACGGGTTTGTCTGGATGTGCTCCTGCCGGCACACCAGACTTAAGGCTATCTTTGAATACAGATGCTCTAAGTGCAATGTATTTTTTATGCGAATAAATGTGTTTATGGATTTACACTACCGTATATACTCGAGTATAAGCCAAGTTTTTCAGCACATTTTTTTGTGCTGAAAATGCCCCCCTCGGCTTATACTCGAGTCTGTGTCCATCTTCAACTTTGTGCGCCTGATCCCGGCCAGTCGTAGGTCCCCTGAACCCCAAACTTGGCACACATGCAGCCCCACTCTTTCTCTACAAGTGTGCAAAGTTTTTGTCCGGGGGACCTACGGCCGGGGAGCACCTATTTTTTAAAGCCGGGCACCCCTTCCATAGACTCCCATGTTAACGGGTCATTTCTCTGGTGATTTTGGGGACCCGGTACCGGCCTGCCCTAGGTCCCCTGGACCCCAAACTTGGCACATATGTAGCCCCAACTCTTCATCTACAAGTGTGCAATGTTTGTTGTTCAGGGGACCTACGGCCGGGGAGCACCGATTTTTCAAACCCGATTTTTCAAACACTCTCATGGTGTAGATCAAATATTTGTAACAAGCTTAAACACCATGTAAGCAAAAATAATCCGGATGGTCGCACTCCAAGAAAATACCTTTATTGAAGAGATAGTCCATACAATCATAATAAAATGTACAGCACCTGACGCGTTTTACACCACTCTTACTGGTGCTTAATCGTAGCCAAATTACACATGAACAACAGTGATATATATATACAGATAATTTTTTATTTATTTTTTGAACATATTGACGCCCACACAACCATGTGTTGGTTGGGGTCCACTCAATGGTAATAAAAACAGATGAAAGCCAAGTTGTAACTCTTTGTTGGTAGTAAAATCAAATGAGACCAAAACCTGCACAATGGGCTCTAAATTTTCATGAATAAATATCTGTTAGTGAAAAAACACCTCACATGTAAAATCCTAAAAACAAAAAATAGAAAATAAAAATATGTAATGAACAAAGTATATTCATAAACATTCAAAAGTATTACTAATTTGGAGTATACTATGTTGAGAAATGATTTATATGAAAGCATATTTATTAAGAAAACCATGCAATCAAAAATATAAAATTTATATCCCATATAACCAAAAAAAGCTAACTATAGTTTCTCCAAATACCAAAAAAGAGAAAAAAAAAAGGGATTTTTATAACAGCTTACCTGTAAAATCCTTTTCTTGGAGTACATCACGGGACACAGAGCGACTTAGTCATTACTAATGGGTTATATAGATTACCTTCAGGTGTTGGCACTGGCCAATTCCAAACCGGAAGTACCCTCCCCTATATAAGCCCCTCCCATCCGGGAGCACCTCAGTTTTGTAGCCAAGCAATAAGTGTCCCAAAAAGAGGGATGGGAGCTCTGTGTCCCGTGATGTACTCCAAGAAAAGGATTTTACAGGTAAGCTGTTATAAAAATCCCTTTTTCTTTTTCGTACATCACGGGACACAGAGCGACTTAGTCATTACTAATGGGACGTCCCAAAGCAATGCCAAATGAGGGGAGGGATACATAAGCTGGGCGCCATCAGGCATGAGGCTCTTTTGCGGCCTGCAACACACTGCGCCCAAAGGCGACATCCTCCTGACTTCTGACGTCTACCTGGTAGAATCTAGTAAACGTGTGTACTAAGGACCATGTTGTGGCCTTACAGACTTGAGCCAGGGAGGCTTGGTGATGCACTGCCCATGAAGTTCCAACTGCTCTTGTGGAGTGCGCCCTAACTTTGAACGGAGGCGGTCTCCTTTTCAAGCCATAGGCTTGTATTATGACCTGTCGAATCCACTTGGCTAAAGTAGATTTTTGATGCTGCCCGACCCTTTCTGGGGCCTTCCGGCAGAACAAACAAAGTATCCGTTCTACGAATCTGAGCAGTGGCTTTAAGATAAGCTTTAACTGCTTTTACTACATCCAAAGAATGCAATAACTTTTCCTCTACCGAACTAGGTTTGGGGAAAAAGGAAGGAAGAACCACATCTTGGTTCAAATGGAACCTCGATACCACCTTAGGAAGAAGGCTGGATGAGGACGTAATACTACTCTGTCCTTATGGATAACCAGATATGGCTCCTTACAGGACAAGGCGGCTAATTCCGATACTCTTTTAGCCGAACAAATGGCTGCTAAGAAAATCAATTTCCTGGTGAAAAGAACCAAGGAAATGTGCCGCAATGGTTCAAATGGTTGTTTCTGTAGAACCGACAGAACCAGGTTTAAGTCCCATGGACATATGGGAATACTAACCGGAGGGCTAATACGCATCACTCCTTGTATGAAAGCTTTGACTAATGAATGCAAAGCCAAGGGCCTTTGAAAAAAATATTGATAAGGCCGTCTGACCCTTGATAGTACTCAAGGCAAGCTTCCTATGTACAGCCCACTGTAGGAAGTCCAGAATCCTACCTATTACGTACTTACGTGGATGCCATTTCCTGGCCTCACACCACGTGATGTACGCCTTTTAGATCCTATAATAGATCTGCCTGGATACCGGCTTCCTGGCATTGATCATGGTAGGTACCACAGGATTAGAGAGCCCTCTCTTTTTTAGAATGTGGGCTTCAATAGCCAGGCCGTCAAACCTAGGGCTGGTAAGGAAGGGTAGTATATCGGTCCTTGCGAAAGCAGGTCCGGACGATGTGGGAGGGTCCAAGGACTTCCCACTGACATTTTTACAATCTCCGCGTACCATGCCCTTCGGGGCCACGCTGGAGCCACCAGAATCACTGGTTTCTTTTCTAACCTGATTCTGCGGATTAATCGCGGTGGGAATGCATATATCAGCTTGAACTGATCCCAAGGGAACACTAGGGCATCCGAACCGCAAGCTAGGGGATCCTTTGTGCGAGACACAAATCTGTCCACCTTTGCGTTGAATCTGGATGCTAGCAGATCTACATCCGGTGTTCCCCACCGCTGGCATATTGCCTGGAAAACCTCGGGGTGAAGAGACCATTCCCCGGGCATAATTGCTGGCGACTTAAAAAGTCCGCTCTCCAATTTTCCACTCCTGGGATGAAAACCGCGGATATGGCTGTGACATACCTTTCTGCCCATTCCAGGATGCAATTTGCTTCCCTCTGGGCTGCACGACTCCTGGTGCCACCCTGGTGATTGATATATGCCACTGCTGTGGCATTGTCTGATTGAATTCTGACAGGTGACCCTTGGAGTTTGGATGTCCATGTTACTAGGGCATACCGGGCTGCTCGTATCTCTAAGAGATTGGTGGGCAGGGCCTTCTCTGCTTCTGACCACTTGCCCTGGAGAGACCATTGCTCCAGTACTGCCCCCCAGCCTATGAGGCTGGCAACTGTAGTGACCACCTTCCAAGAAACCGGACTGAAGGGTTTCCCTTTTTCCAGATTCTGGGGCACCAACCACCAATGGAGGCTCTTGCGAACGGAAGGGGACAGGGACATTGGTAAGTCTAAAGCCTGAACTTTTTTGTTCCAGGCTGACAGTATGGCCCTCTGCAAGTTCCTTGAATGGAATTGACCGTAGGGTACCGCTTCGAATGAAGCCACCATTTTTCCCAGCAGCCTTATACACAGGCGTATGGATGGTTTTTCTTTTTGTACCCACTAAGTGGGTCAAATCTTTCAAAGACGACACCTTCTCTGGAGGTAAGAAAATCTTTCTCTGATTTGAATCCAGTCTTAGCCCCCAAGTATTCCAGGCTTTTGACTGGTTTTAGGGCTGACTTGTCTCGGTTGATAATGCAACCGTGAGATTCCAGATACTTGATTATCTTGTGAACGACCACTTCTAGTTTTTTTCACTGAGTGGTCTATCAGCAACAAGTCGTCCAGATATGCCATTATTGTTACACCTTGTGTTCCTAGTTTGGCCAATCGTAGGGCCAGAATTTTTGTGAACACTCGTGGTGCCGTGGCCAGACCGAAAGGTAAGGCTCTGAACTGAAAATTGCGCCCTTCTACTGCAAGGCGTAGAAATTTCTGGTGGGCCGGACAGATGGGAATATGCAAATAAGCATCCCTTATGTCGATCGAGGCTAACCATTCCTGCCCTTGTAGGGCGGTGGCCACCGATCGGATCGACTCCATCCAAAAAAGTCCTGATATGTAGGAACTTGTTTAGCCCTTTTATATTTAATATGGGCCTCATGTCCCCATTTGGTTTGGGGACTGTGACAAGGTTCGAGTAAAACCCGAACCCGTTTTCTTCCAAGGGAACCTTCATGATTACCCTTGGGGCAATAGTTGCTCTAGTGCCAGAAGGAGGGATCCACTCTTCTGGGGATCGCTTGGCACGTTTGACCTTATAAAATGGGCAGGAGGAATGTCTTTTAACTCCAGCCTGTATCCCAGACTTACTGCGGAGATCACCCATCTCTGATGGTGTCCCGCCAGGTCTCTGTGAACAACTGAAGTCTTCCCCTCACCCGACTGAGTGGGGGCAACCCTTCATGACTTAGGGGGAGGTTTTGTACCTCTCTTGACCCAGGGTTTCTTGTTACCCTGTGATTGTCCCTGATTTCTGCCCCCTGGATTTGACCGCGGAGGCCGTCGGAACTGTTTCACAGCCGATGTGCCAGGGACTGGAGAAGTAGGCCTCTTAAAAGAAGGACTTCTACCCTTGTTCTTAACCGGTAAGAGTGAACTTTTACCGGCAGAAATTTTCTGGATATATTTGTCCAGATCTTCTCCAAATAAGCGTTCTCCATGAAATGGGAAGCTAACCAGCAGTTTTTTACAGGGAGCTTCAGCAGACCAGTTTTTGAGCCACAGAAGCCTACGCATATGTACTATAGACAGCGTAAAGCGGGAGGCCTGTTGGATTGTATCCTTTATGGCGTCCACCGCAAAACACAAGGCTCTAGGCAGGTCAGCTAGGGCAAGAGCCTGCTGATCTGGTAAGTCCCTTAAGACTTGTTTCAACTGATCTTTCACTGCTTGGCAGACTCCAATCGCTGCTACCGCAGGTTGTGTCACCATGCTTGCTGTAGAGAAAGCAGATTTTAGTAAAGACTCCAATTTTTTATCTATTGGGTCTTTGAACATTGGAACATTATCTACTGGACATGTCAGTGATTTGTTAACAGAAGAGATGGCTGCGTCCACTGTAGGGACCCTCCATTTTTTTTTTATGAACTTATCCTCCATGGGATAGATCACCGGAAATCTCTTGGGGGGAGCAAATATTTTATCAGGATGCTCCCAATCCTGGTAAATAAGCCCTTCTAATAAAGGGTGGATTGGGAAGGAACAGACAGCCTGGGGAGCTTTTAGCGACCCCAGTGAGGAAACCGTAGTGGATGGTGGTTCCGCCAGAGGCATTTTAAATGCTGATCGGACCATGTTAGTCAGAGACTGAACCCATAATCTTTCAGCCTGAGATGCTGAGAAAGGTTCTTCCACTGTTGATTCCTCCATAACTGAATCAACCTCATCCTGATCCCCTTCAGGTAGGTCGATCTCTGTGTAGGGCTGTTCCTCCACTAACAGGCACTCTGAAGGAGGAGACGGAGATCGGACGCGCTTTTCCTGTGACAGGGAAGCAGCGATCAATGCTGTTAATCTCTCTTCCAATCCTCCCAGAGTTGAGGATAAAACCTCCTCTGTTATATATACAGGAGCAGGTGGACTGGGGACAGCCGCAGCACCAGGCACTCCTGCGGGGTTTCTACGGCTACTGACCTCTGAATTCTCAGGGGAGATTGGTGCAGTACAAGCATGCCCAATATCCTCAGAGCCCGATGGAGACCCCTTTGGCTTCCTGGAAGACCTAATTCCGGAGCGTCTGGACGACATATCCTTTAAGCACAAAGCTGAGGTATTCCCGTCGTCATACACCAATTTTTGCTGGTAATAGTCTAACACAGTTGCTGCTATATACCAGCTGGTGTCCACTAAAGTGCCTTTCTATGGGGATGCCTGCATCAACCGCCTCTGTGTGCCACTGTTTGTTGCTAGCTCTGTTTGCATCCAGCTGACACTTGTACTGTGTCTTTTAACCATGCTGGGACGCCTGCACATGCGCAGAAGCGCCGCGGCGCGCATCGAGCGTCATCCAACCGCCCCGCCCCTTTTTTTTCATAGGAGGCGCGTGTGCGCGCTCCGCGCGCGCGCCCGTGCGCCATTGGCGCCCTTTTCTAAATCAAACAGGGACTAGGAGCCAGGGCCCTTTTTGCCGGAGGGCCTGTGCGGTGGATGAGCGCAGCAACAGGGCAGAGGAAGTGGATTCCCACAGAGAAACTTACCAACTGCCTGGATCTTTTGACTTGAGAAAACCAAAGATCCACATGACAAGAAAAATGGACTACAGCGGCCTCTAGTGGTTTAACACAGGTACCGCGGTCCCTTTTTTTTTTTTTTTTTCTTGACTACTATTAAAATTTTACATTTTCAGTAGTTACAGGCAAACACAGATATTAGCGGGAATACCGTTAGGTAACAGACAGAAAGACAAATTAGGCTTGGGGGTCCCCCAATAGAACCAAGTTCCTGGGGGCCCCCACTTACCTGATCCCCGCCGCAGGACTTTGTTTGGTCCACAGAAGTCCAAACTTCACCTATCACGGCAGGCATTGTAATTAAACCTTCAGGGACCGGGTTCCCAAGGATTCCACTCCCCTGGACCTGTATAGCACCCTGCACAGACAACATCTTGGTCGTGGGTATGACCAGAGCTCTGGATCCCAGGGTCCAGCCCTCCTAAGAGAGGCATTACAGGCAAAACCTTGCTCTTCTGCTGCAAGGCCCGGGTACCGACCGTTTAGCTATGAAGCTTTTTTGGTGGGATCCGGAACAGCTTACTAAGGCCCAAAAGAACCTGTACGCAAGCCCAGTGAAAACACATGTTACTCTTTGGCCAACACCTTAGACACTGGCAAAAAACTGAGGTGCTCCCGGATGGGAGGGGCTTATATAGGGGAGGGTACTTCCGGTTTGGAATTGGCCAGTGCCAACACCTGAAGGTAATCTATATAACCCATTAGTAATGACTAAGTCGCTCTGTGTCCCGTGATGTACGAAAAAGAAATATAACTGGTAAAGCAGAACCCTTGTGACATTGCTGAAAAACTGTACTTGAAAATGTAAAAGATGAAAAATTCAAAATAATATCAAATCCAGAATAAAAATCAACCAGCGCGGTTACCAGCAAGTCACTTAAAGATAATATATTGTAAAGGGGAACCCCACGTAAATACTGAAGTATCCCAATGCAAATATACATAACAGCAGCACCTCTCGGCTATTCCCCTAGAAAAGATGATAATAGTGGTAGTGGTCAAACCAGCTACACAGCCAAAACATTGATAAAAACATATTAAGAATGACCTTATAGGATTCTGCATGATTATATATGAATATTTACTCTTTAACCGCTTAACGACCGCTCACGGCATGTATACGTGGGCAGAATGGCTCGTACAGGCACAATCACGTACCTGTACGTCCCCTTTAACTGCCTGCCTTATTGTCGCGCGTGCCGCGGGCGGCGCGCTCGCGACCCTGCAGTCATCCCCACGAGTCGGACCGCGGGTCCTGCGGACTCGATTGCCGCGGGGGTCCCCGCGATCGTCTCACGGAGGGATGGAGCGGGGAGATGTTAGTGTAAACACAACATCTCCCCGCTCCCCTACTGACACTGTCACGATCTCTGCTCTGTGTAATCCGAGCGGAGATCGGTGACATGTCACTCGTAGCCATGCCCCCCCTCAGTTAGAATCACTCCCTTAGGCACACTTAACCCCTCCAGCGCCCCTAGTGGTTAACCCCTTCACTGCCAGTGTCATTTTTACAGTAACCAGTGCATTTTTATTGCACTGATCGCGGTAAAAATGACAATGGTCCCAAAAATGTGTCAAAAGTGTCCGATGTGTCCGCCATAATGTCGCAGTCACGAAAAAAATCGCTGATCGCCGCCTTTACTAGTAAAAAAAAAACAAAAAACATAAAAATGCCATAAAACTGCCCCCTATTTTGTAAACGCTATAACTTTTGCGCAAACCAATCAATAAGCTCCAATTGCGTTTTTTTTTACCAAAAATATGTAGAAGAATACATATCGGCCTAAACTGAGGAAAAAAGGTTTTTATATATATTTTTTGGGGATATTTATTATAGCAAAAAGTAAAAAATATTGAATTTTTTTCAAAATTGTCGCTCTATTTTTGTTTATAGCGCAAAAAATAAAAACCGCAGAGGTGATCAAGTACCACCAAAAGAAAGCTCTATTTGTGGGAAAAAAAGGATGTCAATTTTGTTTGGGAGCCACGTCGCACGACTGCGCAATTGTCAGTTAAAGCGACGCAGTGCCGAATCGCAAAAAGGGGCCTGGTCTTTATGCTGCGTATTGATCCGGGGCTTAAGTGGTTAAGGGGAAACATCCCATTCATAATTTAAGCCTGTAGCTTCCTTGTATTAAAGAAAAATATCCAATATACCTCTCCTTTGCACAAAATCCTGAATTTGTCACCTCCTCTAGCTGGAAACACTACCCTTTCTACAGCTTGGATGACTAAATTACATACAGTATGTCCTTCTGATGTTTATCATTCCTTGCAACATTGGTATTATGATTTTTCTCTATGTCGCACAGAAGGTCATGTAGACCATCCCGCAACCTGCGGGTTGTCCAACCAACGTACTGAATTTGACATGATTTACAAGTGATGATATACACTAGATGTCTGGTGTTGCAATTAATAAATGACAAGATTTTAGCTGATTTTTCGATTGTGGTGGCCTGGATGGTGTCCCCCTTTAGGATATGGGGACAACATGAACATCCATTAGAACCGCACCGAAACATGCCTTTAATGTAGCCAATGAGAGTATGGTTTGCTGCTATTATAAAGACTAGGAGATAGTATCCCACCCAAAGTGGGGGCTCTGCGAGATACAGTCATGACCCCTTTTGACAGAATCTGAGCATAAGCTGGTTCATTAGACAAAACTGGTAAATATTTTACGACAATATTCCTAGTTTTATTAAACGCCATACTAAATGGAGTAGAAAAAAATGGAACTTTAGTATGTGAGTAAGATGTGTTGTAACTGTTTTTATTTTTATTTTTGAACTTATTTCTCTTATTTTCCGGTAACAAATTTTCATGCAGGGTTTCATCTGCGATTCCCAAGGCTCTATGTAGAACAGATTTAGAGTAGCCTCTATCCTTAAAACATCGAAACATATCTGAAGCCTCTCGTTGATAGTCAATCTCATCGCTACAGATACGCTTCAATCTCAAAAACGTAAACACCAAGTGAATCAAAATAACATTCCACCAATGAGTGTTGTATCTTAATATCAGCCGCCAATAGTATATAAGAAGGCTCACCAAAAATAGCCAATCCCCTTCAATAATAAAGTAAGGCCAGCCATAGATGTATTTCTTGCAACCACAGGTTCCCCCACTACAGTCAGTGTTGACAGGAGAATCCCTTTCATGGAGCCATTGTGTTCTCCCGGCAGGGGGCTGGATGCAGCGGAAGCCATCCCCGCCGGAAGAACTAAGTGCTTATTGCTAGCGGCTATATTAGCCCCTAGCAATAATCACATGTAAAATCTGACAGGCTGGTTGTACCCAAGTTGATCGGTCGATAAACTTGGGTACATTCAGCCTGCTCATACATGATTCAAATCTCGGCTGGTTTTCTTTTTATCTTCTCTTACCATTGTTTTCTGTGTGAAACACACTATTGGTCACCTGAAATGAAGAAAACATTCTGGAGTTCGTCATTCATTGCTAACTGCCGACAACTCTTTGACACACCACTCAGCCTATGTTATGTGTTGTGGCACTTGCTCTTCTTATATCTGCATGATATGTGCTGCTGGTTGTACTACATGCTTTTTGTGGTCTGATTGCACAATGATATTCTGTACTGCTATGTATCGTATTTTCCATGAATAATAAATAAAGAATTTATATATATCTAAAAAAAAAAAGAGTACAGAGTACTGTGTTTTTAAACCCATCACTGATAGTGTAAAGTATATATAGGGCTCACCAACAGCTCTTGACCCCCTTCTTTTACTAAGAGAGTCAAAAAAACGCTTTCAAAATTAATAGATCTTTACACCAGCAATAGTATATATAAACACTCACTAGAAATGATTGACCTCAAGAACTTGCTTGGGAATCACTCCATCACTCCTCTCCGCTTGCCCCCCCCCCCCCCCCCCCAGGATTAGGTTCCCACTTAATTCACCTTGTTTCCAATTAACAGCCAAATAGCTACTTAAAATAAAATAATGATTGGCAGTCCTGGTGGTGATGTCACTGCCACATCATGTTGTGGTGTTGAATTCCAATATTGATAGGAGTTGATAGGAAGAAGACTCTCCACATTCTGTAAGAGGGATCGGTATGGGGTGGGGGCTGTAGACTTTTACCATATTTTATGTTACATCCTAAATATGGTCAGAAAGATGGCATTCTCTTTTTGAGTCCAACTCCAGGAAAACGAAAATTCCTCCCTTTTAGTGGGCTGCATCCACACTACAAGGTAAACTGCCCATTTCTGGGTAGGGGACCATGAAAAGCTTTTTACTTACCTGATCCCCAGTTCGCCGGCAGGTAGTTCATCCCTACTCTCCAGCAGTGGTTTGTACCTTGGCATCCTCACAACCACTACATGGCTAGGGGGCATGCATCAGTCTTGATGTTGTAAAATGACCTTATACTTCTGAACTAAAGTGGAGATGAAGCTGCAGGACCACCCTAGCAGAGCGGAGGCGCTTGTAGGAGAGAATGATCCTATAAGTTACACTGCTTTATCCAGTCCCCTAGACATAAAGAAGCATTAAGCCTTGCAGTGTGGGCACAGTGGTCACAATGCCACTGCAAGGGGAGTTATTTTTGTTTTCCCTCTGTTCTGCTGTAAGCTGAACTTGCATCCTTACCAGTACTTTTTCATGATATAAGAAATCCAACCTAATGTGTACGAATGTGTATTGATTTCAAAAGATGACCAGCTTTTAAAGGAAGGTCCATTACAACAGAGCAAACTAGTCATATGTTAATTGCTAATAACTACAGGTTTACAGTACATCCAGACAATATGCTGAAAGACTTGCCTTCTATCACAGCTTCTTGTATTTAGGTGTATATTAGAAAAAAGTCAGTGTTCTTCATTGTTTAAGATAATCCAGTTATCACAGTCCAAATTGGTTTAAGAATTTATTGTCCACACATGATTAAACAATGGAAAGATTTGTCACCATGACCTGCCTTTACAATAAACAACAATAAAAGCATGAATAGGGACTTTAACTTTTTCAGCACTATCCATAACAAAATAAAATGTTTTGGCTGGAGTTGGGTTTTAAGAGACGTTGGATTTTCCAAGCTGCCCAAATGCTATTTCTTCAATGAGATTCAGCTCACCGGTGGGGGGCACTTAGGCAACTTTGCCGTGGAGCACAAAAATCTTGTTCCTCTACTGTATATAGCACTATTTCTAATAGGCTTTTAAATATATTTAAAAACATTTGTTTTTATTTTGCAAGACTGCCATTTGCTTGTAGGCATTAACAATTTACTTGACTAACAATAAATAACTTATTAACAATGTCTTAATGTGCAGTGCATATTCTTTCTGCATGACCTAAATTAACTTTTTTCCAATTCAGAGGCAATCCAGATTTCAGCCAATATTGCGAATGACAAACAACTATATAATATAAAACCGTATAAACCAGGGGTCTCAAACTGGCGGTCCTCCAGCTGTTTGCGAAACTACAATTCCCATGAGGCATTGCAAGGCTGACAGTTACAAACATGACTCCCACAGGCAGAGGTATGATGGGACTTTTAGTTTTCGCAACAGCTGAAGGGCCGTCAGTTTGAGACCCCTGGTATAAACCATAAAAAGTGACCTCTCTCTAGACATGTCAGTTCATGTGGGATCAATGGACCAATTCCTTGTGGCAGTTGAATAAATATAACACTTATTTCCTTGCTTCTCATCATGTCTTCAACTGTGGCAGATCAACATTCGTGACTAGACAAAAAAAGCATGCAAAAAACACAAGTGGCCAACAAATCCTCACTTTTTTGGCAAAGCAAAGTAGGTAGTGAGTATAATAAGGAGAGTTAATGGATGTCTTCTTTCTTCTGAAAGAAGAATCATGTATAGAGATCTCATAGAGTGACTGAGGTGCAGACTGGATTACAGAGCCCTGATGAAGGGAGAATGGTGAGCCCCAGAAATGCATTGGATACTCCTGTGATCCTCATTTTGGCAAATAAAAATCTGCTACACCTCATAAACGGAGGCGCTCCCATGTCTTGTTTTTTTTTTACTCCGTGAAAATTTTTTAAGGCATGACTTTCACCTGTTTCCACAATTGGGATATAGACAAAGGAGGAGTGTGATCCCTTGGGTAGAGGGTTTGGTGGAGATGTTTCCTAGTATGCGTTTGTGGGGTTAGCTTCTGGGTTTAGCTGGCAGCTTCCCATTCTTATAGGTGGTCCTTGCAGAAACCTTTGAAGAAAAGAAATGAAGGAAGCGCTAACCCAGTAATAAGTGTCCAGAATGTTTTTTATTAGATGCAGAAGAAAACTTTCCTTTGTTAGCTGCTATATCTAATAAAGACAAATTTCCCCTCTTAGTACACATCCCCCCCGCACACAAAACACAAATCCGCCTAAATCACTGCTCTTAGCAACCCCCCAAACTTACCCTCCTAGAACCATACTTACCCCCTGCAGCCCCCCAAATTCCCCCTTCCAACACAAATCCCCTCCCCCCAATCTCCTTATGGCGCACCCCCACCTTAAATGATACCACAGTGCCCAGGGCAGCATCCCCTACTGCCCACCCCTTGTCTCTGCCCTGGTTATTAGTATTACATCAGTTCACTATAAATTGTTCAAGACTTCATCATCTCTGAGTCAGTCTCTGCCCAGACTCCCCACACAGTCGTCCTTTCGCTTTTAAGCAAACAAAAATGCCCACCTGGCTGTACATCTAACGGAACCCAGGCTCTGAGCCTCTCTCACAGCTCTCTTACTTGCAGCTCTGTGCCCAAGAGATCCACACTCTGAACCTTCGATAGGAGCTCATCTGACTCCTATGCTGAGACCTCCTGTCTCCCGGCTGGAGAGCCCTGTACTGTTGCTATGCTGCTTGAGGGTCACTGGTAAGACCTGGATGCTGGGTTGGGGACTTCTTTCCTCCCAAAACTCTTTGAAAGTGGAACTTTAGTCAGAAAATAAAGTGCTGCTAGATCACTTCAGGCTGGCCCCTTTTGCAGGTATAGCTCGGTAAAACATAAGAAATAAGTGTCTATAATGTTTAAAATCCAGCAATACTGCTCTGCACATGCTCAGTTGCTCTCCATTTTTAGGCATTTTTAGACACTGCTGAGCAGAATTAAACCCTCCTATCCTTACAGCCAAGGAAGCTGCTTTTGTTTGATCTGCAACTGCCATGGTGCTCCACATGTGATCCGTTATGACAGCAGCCATTTGATGGTTTGACAGTTTGGTTTAGAACACAAGCAAATGTGACAGTTAGCAATCCCGCCATTCCAATAATGTAACTGTTTAAAAAGTTAAATCTATGGGTTTAGTTCCACTTTATGATTTTCTGCTGTTCAGGGGCTCTGGGCTTCAGCAAAATGGCAGGCTCCAGCAAGAAGAAAAAGGAGAAATGCTGGAGGCAATGTACAGCACACACTCATTTTGGTAGCATAATTATTAATGTGGAATGTTTGTTCCTTGCTAAAGAACATTATTTTTCTCATCAAATTGTAATGGGTAAATTTCCGCATTAAGTCTTTGAGCTCCAGAATTACAACTTTCTCAGCTCAGAACTGAAGCTGGAGAACTGAAGCCCCTCAAACTGTATGCATGAGAACCTTGTGTTGTCTTCCTTCCTACTAATACAGTGGCAGGGCCTTGCACCATCACAGTGTATGTCAGCCTCTGCCAATGTTTTGGTCTGTCAGTTTATTGCAGGTTTATTCTAAGGTAGGTTACACCTATAATAATGGATAATAAAGAATGTGAAAGGTCACCTCACACTGCCATAACCTGTAAAGAAGTAGTGTATCAAATACCTGTTTTATTTTTGTTGCCACAGAAACTATTCAGTTTCTACATAAAGCTAGCCATACACTGGTAAGCTTTCTTTCATTTGGTTCCTTGGGCTGAACAAGAGAAACCTATAGGTTCCCTATCTATGCTAAACAATGGGAGTGGAGAAATCTCCTGTGTCCTCTATTGTATTTTGACAGCTGGCACTCGCAGGTGTCAGAATACCCAAACAGTGGCTGCATCTGTTTGAATGCTGCTGCTATTCAGTGGACAATTTTCCAGCCACCTCCTTTGATTTTAGGATGGAAGAATGTCAGATGGGAGGGTGCTGACAGGGCCACCAACGGCTTGAATTTCACTTTGTGTTTGGCCAGCTTTAAAGTAGAGTATGAGATTATTTCAAGAAGGATCTCACTAGATGTTATAAAAAAAATCCACATTTTTCACATTATCCTTTGTTTAAATGTCTAAAGCAAGAACTGCTCTTGATCCCTATAGCAACCACATTCTTTCATTAACCCATACTGAATAGCGGTCAGTCTACTGTCTGCTGGTACTACAATGCTTAATAGAATCACGAGATATCATCTTCAGATGCAGCTAAAGCCTGCATCAAAATCGGTCAATGCCATTTTCAAGGGAGTCAGGATAAATGTATGTATGTGTAATAATATGTGTGTCGCAGGGCTCCTTCATAGCCGTTCAGGCAGGTTTTTGATACACTTTAACGCCAGGAAAAGGGGAACTGCTACAGGAAAAAAATGCAAGGACGTAGGGGTGCTCACATATTCCTTTCAGAAGACTGCAGTCTGAATGCCAAGCTGTTTTAGCAGGAAAAACTGCAGCACTTCCTAATGGCCTATAGAAGCTGCTGCTGTCAAATCTAGGACCATCTGACAGTGTTTATCACCTCTGGTCAGAAACAAAAAAAAGAGAGATGCAAAGTAATATTGTTACTTTTGTATCTACTCTGTTTCATTTATCTGCAGATCAAAGGGATGAGTTTCGATTTGCATATGAAGTCAGTTAAAGCGAAGTTCCGCCGAAAAAAAAATAATTAAAAGTCAGTACGAAGCCCCGCTCCTCTTCCCCTCCTCTCCACGGTGCTGGCATTCTTACTGTGGGTGCCCGGCTGTGGCTTAAAGCAGCATGACAACTAAAACAATTTTTAATAAAATTTGTCCCTAACACATTATTATCCCAATCCATCTTAACCACTTGGCCTCTAAAAGATTTACCCCCCTTCGTGACCAGGCCATTTTTTGTAATATGGCACTGTGTTATTTTAGCTGACAATTGCACGGTCATGCAATGCTGTACCCCAAAATAATGTCCTTTTTTACCCTCATATAGAGCTATCTCTTGGTGGAATTTGATCACCTCTGCTTTCTTTATTTTTTCCGCTTTAAACAAAGAACGGCAGACAATTTAAAAAAAAAATTTTACTTTCTGCTCTAAAACACATCCAATAAAAATATATAATTTATTCATCAATTTAGGCCAATATTCTGCTACATATTTTTGGTAAAAAAAATCCCAATTATTTGTTTTGCGCAAAAGTTATAGCGTCCACAAGTTATGGGATATTTTTATTTATTTTACTAGTAATGGCGGCGAACAGTGACTTTTAGCAGGACTGATATATTGCGACGGACAAATCAGACACCTAACTGACACTTTTTTGGGGACCAGTGACACTAATACAGTGATCAGTGCTAAAAATATGCACTGTCACTGTACTAATGACACTGGCAGGAAAGGGGTTAACATCAGGGGCAGTCAAAGGATTAAATGTGTGCCTAGCTAATGTTTCAATGTAGTGGAGGAGGTGCTTTGGCTGCTTTACAGCAGAATTCATGCCTTCTGTATTGACAGAAAGGCAATCTGCCTTGTTTACATAAGAAGACTGCCATTCTGCCTGTGTAAAAAATGATCAATGGGTGCTGGCGGCCATCAGGTCCGTGGGACCCGCTGATCAGCTCCTGCTGTGTAAAAATAGGATTTTTGTACTCACCGTAAAATACTTTTCTCTGTCGTCCATGGACAGACACAGCTCCTTAATTCTTGACTTGTGGGTTATGTTCCGTCTATTAGGAGAGGACTAGGCAGACATGTTAGTTATCTTAATACATGTAACTTTAACAGAGTTGAACAGCCCCGCCCACGGGGCGATCCCTCCGGTCATAACCCCTCACCGTGCAGCTAGCAGCTCAGTTCGTCAAAAAGCAGTACAAACTTAAAAAGGAGGGGTGGGTGCTGTGTCCGTCCATGGACGACAGAGAAAAGGATTTTACGGTGAGTACAAAAATTCTATTTTCTCTTTTCGTCCATGGACGGACACAGCTCCTTAATTCTTGACTTGTGGGACGTCCCCAAGCAGTGTCAGGAAAAACGAGGGGTGGGAACAGCAATCAAAAAACTAACTTCACCCCAAACAGCAGAGCTCCTCAACGGAGGAGTTGCAACCTCAAACAGCCGCCTGTAAAACTTTGCGGCCAAAGGAAGCATCCGAAGATGCACTCACATCAACCTTCGAAAATTTAGAAAAAGTGTGAACGGACGACCAGGTCGCCGCCTAACACACCTGTGAGACAGACGCTTGATGTCGGAAAGCTCATGAGGCACCAATTGCCCTGGTCAAATGCGCCGTGACGGGAAAGGGAGGCGCCCGCCCCTTAAGGGCATAGGCCTGGATTACGGTCTGTCTGATCCACCGAGAAATGGTGGCCGACGAGACCGCCAGGCCCTTCTTTGGACCAGACACTGACACGAACAGTGAGTCAGATCTCCGGAACGGAGCAGTAGCAGACAGTTACACCCGTAGGGCACGCACCACGTCCAAAGTATGTAGCGCAGCCTCCTTGGGATGCGACGGCCGAGGACACAAGGATGGAAGTACAATGTCCTCGTTTTGGTGAAAAGCCGAAACTACCTTAGGAAGGAAAGAGGGTTGTGGGTGTAGCACCGCTTTATCCTTATGGAGGACCAAGTAAGGTGACTTGC
The DNA here is from genome assembly GCA_029206835.1 of Rana muscosa. Classification (NCBI taxonomy): domain Eukaryota; kingdom Metazoa; phylum Chordata; class Amphibia; order Anura; family Ranidae; genus Rana; species Rana muscosa. Next base: position 146,706,953 of record CM055126.1, on the reverse strand, counting down.
AGGACAAGGCCGCCAATTCAGAAACCCTTCTGACTGATGTAATGGCTACTAGGAAAGCAACTTTCTGAGAAAGTGTCAAGAGAGGAATCTCCCTGATGTCCTCAAAAGGAGATTCCTGAAGTACCGAGAGCACCAGATTCAAGTCCCACGGAGGGAGCGGTGGTCTAATCGGGGGAATCACGTGTCAGACCCCCTGCACAAACGTGCTTACCAGTGAATGAGCCGCCAGGGGTCGTTGAAAGAAAACAGCTAAGGCTGAAATCTGCCCCTTAATGGTGCTTAAGGCCAGTTTCTGATCCACTCCACGCTGTAGGAACAGCAGAATCCGAGAAACCGAATATGTCCGTGGGCGCCAATCCATCTCTTCACACATAGAGATGTAGGCCTTCCGAGTGCAATGGTAGATCTTCCGGGAAGAAGATTTCTGTGCCCTCAACAGGGTGGAGATTACCGAGTCTGACAGACCACGGTCTCTTAGTACCTGGCTTTCAATAGCCATGCCGTTAAAGCCAGTGACTGTAAAGCAGGATGAAGTATGGGACCTTGAGCCAGAAGGTCCTCCCGCATTGGCAGACGCCAGGGAGCGTCCGCCACCAGGCGCACCAGGTCGGCGTACCAGGGACGCCTGGGCCAGTCTGGGGCGATTAGATTAACCGGAATCCCCTCGGCCTCCACTCTGTGGAGCAGGCGAGGAAGCAACTTCAGTGGGGGAAAGGCATAAATTAGCTGATACTGACCCCATGGAGCCACTAATGCGTCTGACGCGTCTGCCCAGGGATCTCTGGACCTGGCCACAAACATCGACACCTTGCGATTGAGTCGAGAGGCCAGGAGATCCACATCTGGTGAGCCCCATTTCTGACAAAGGAGTTGAAACACCTCCGGGTGTAGCGACCATTCCCCTTGGTCCAGCATCTGGCGACTTAGATAGTCCGCCTGCCAGTTTTCTACGCCCTGAATGTAAACAGCTGACAGAACCGGTACGCTCCTTTCGGCCCACCTTAGGATGTGAGCGACCTCCAACGCTGCGGCCGAGCTCCTTGTTCCTTCCTGATTGTTGACATAAGCCACCGCCGAGGAGTTGTCTGACTGGATCCTGACTGGATGCCCTTGAAGTCTCTGTGACCACTTGGAGAGGCATAGCCTGATCGCTTGAAGCTCGAGGACACTGATCGGCAGGCAAGATTCTTCCGGAGTCCAGCGGCCATGGGCCAACTGAACCTCCCAGACTCCCCCCCAATCTGTCAGGCTGGCATCCGTTGTGATCACAGTCCAGTGGAAAGGAAGAAATGACTTCCCGGACTGAAGTGTCGGGGATGTCAGCCACCAAGTCAGAGAGGCCCTGACTAGGCAACTTACCTGAATCTGATGATCCAGAAATGATCCAGAGACAATGGGGATTTGTTCCATTTGGACAGAATCCTCTTCTGCAAAACTCGAGTGTGGGATTGGGCATACGGTACTGCCTCGAAGGAGGCTACCATGAGGCCCAGGACTCTCATGCAGAAACGGAGAGACGACCATTTGCGGGATGTTAACAACCTCACCGCAGCTTGGATTGTCTGCAACTTCTCTGAAGGAAGAAACTCTCGACTCCAAGGAGTCCAGAATCAGCCCCAGGTATTCCAGGTGCTGAGACGGTACTAACACCGACTTCTGGAGGTTCAGTACCCAACCAAATTCTCAGAGAGTCTGACTGGCTATAGACACGTCCTCTAATTCTGAGCGTGAAGCAGCTCTCAGAAGGAGATCGTCTAAGTAGCCCACGACAGCAAAGTCAGAATCGGGGCGAGCACCTTGGTGAAAACTCTTGGTGCCGACGCTAGGCCAAAGGGAAGAGCCACAAATTGATAGTGGTCTTCGCCGATCGCAAAGCGCAGGAACCTCTGATGCCTGGCGCAGATGGGGACATGCAAGTACGCATCCTTGATGTCCAAGGACACTAGAAAGTCCCCCGGATGGAGCGCAGCTACCACCGGGCGAATCGATTCCATCCTAAATTTCCAGACCTTCACAAAGGCATTGAGGGCTTTGAGGTCCAGGATCGGACAGACTCCATCCTTTTTTGGGACCACAAACAGATTTGAGTAGAATCCTTGAAACCTGTCCTGAGGCGGTACGGGTATGATCATCCCGCACTTAACCACTTAACGACCGCTCACTGTATATATACGTCGGCAGAATGGCACCGACAGGCACAATCACGTAGAGTGTACGTGATTGCCTTTGTATAGTTGGGGGGTCCAATCGGACCCCCCTTCTGTACAGTGAGCGGTGGCTAAGTGTCCGGGAGCGTTCCGGGATGAGGGGGCAGCCATTCGTTTCTGGCCACCCCCTCGCGATCGCTCCCGGCGAATGGAAATGCCCCCTCTGTCTGTGTCAGACAGAGGAAGCAGGAGGAAGTGATGTCATCTCTGGTGCGGCGCTCACATATATCGAGCGCCGTACAAGAGAAGATATCAGGTCAGTGCACACAACACTACACTGACACCAGGACACATAGGGACATAAATCGCCCCCCCCAGGCCCCCCCCCAGACACCCCAGATCACCCCCCAGATCACCCCCCCAGCCCCCAGTCACAGTGTCACTGATTGCAGTGACCATTTATTTAGTGATCACTGCAATCAGTGACATTTGTGACTGTAAGGCCTCATGCCCACGGGCGTTTTTTCAGCCGCGTTTTTGAGCGTTTTTTACAGCTTAAAAACGCCTGTCCATGTTAGTCTATAGCTTCATGCCCACCTAGGCGTTTTTGAGCTGTAAAGAGCATAGGCGTTTGTAAGCTGTAAAAAAAACCCAGGGCCAGTGCGTTCCTCAGCGTTAGAACTAGGCAGGAAAAACGCGAGCGTCAAAAAACGCGCAAAAACGCGCACTAACGCGCACTAACGCGCAAAAAACGCGCACTAACGCGCGGTCGCGTTTTTAGCTCCGACGTTTTTTTTTTTTTTTTTTTTCAAAAAATAAAAAAAAATATTTACAATAACATGGACAGGCGTTTTTAAGCTGTAAAAAACGCTCAAAAACGCAGCTGTAAAAACGCCAGTGGGCATGAGGCCTAAAAGTGTCACCAAAGTTTAGTCTTAGGTCCAGTGTAGCCCCCTAACCCCCCCTAATAAAGGTTTAACCCCCTGATCACCCCCCAGATAACCCTTTCACCGCCTATCACCACTGTCGCTTAGCGATCATTTTTCTGATCGCTGTCTTAGCGTCAGTGATGCCGATCGGCAGCCAGTAATTTTTTTTAGGTTCGCCGCAGGTTTTTATAGCGTCAGGTACCCCAATATATTATCTAATAAAGGTTTAACCCCCTTGATCGCCCCCCAGGTAACCCTTTCACCCCCTATCACCACTGTCACTAAGCGATCGTTTTTCTAAACGCTGTCTTAGTGTCTGTGATGCAGATCGGTAGCCGGTAATTTTTTTTAGGTTCGCCGCAGGTTTTTATAGCGTCAGGTACCCCAATATATTATCTAATAAAGGTTTAACCCCCTTGATCGCCCCCCAGGTAACCCTTTCACCCCCTATCACCACTGTCGCTAAGCAATTTTTTTTCTAAACGCTGTCTTAGTGTCGGTGATGCAGATCGTAGCCAGTAATTTTTTTTAGGTTCGCCGCATGTTTTTATAGCGTCAGGTACCCCAATATATTATCTAATAAAGGTTTAACCCCCTTGATCGCCCCCCAGGTAACCCTTTCACCCCCTATCACCACTGTCACTAAGCAATCGTTTTTCTAAACGCTGTCTTAGTGTCTGTGATGCAGATCGGTAGCCGGTAATTTTTTTTAGGTTCGCCGCAGGTTTTTATAGCGTCAGGTACCCCAATATATTATCTAATAAAGGTTTAACCCCCTTGATCGCCCCCCAGGTAACCCTTTCACCCCCTATCACCACTGTCGCTAAGCAATTGTTTTTCTAAACGCTGTCTTAGTGTCGGTGATGCAGATCGTAGCCAGTAATTTTTTTTAGGTTCGCCGCATGTTTTTATAGCGTTAGGTACCCCAATATATTATCTAATAAGGTTTAACCCCCTTGATGGCCCCCCCAGGTAACCCTTTCACCCCCTATCACTACTGTCACTAAGCAATTGTTTTTCTAAACGCTGTCTCAGTGTCTGTGATGCAGATCGGTAGCCGGTAATTTTTTTTAGGTTCGCCGCAGGTTTTTATAGCGTCAGGTACCCCCATATATTATCTAATAAAGGTTTTAACCCCCTGATTGCCCCTAGTTAACCCTTTCACCAGTGATCACCATATAAGTGTTACGGGTGACGCTGGTTAGTTAGTTTGCTTTTTATAGTGTCAGGGCACCCGCCGTGTATATAACCCAATAAAGGTTTAACCCCCTGATCGCCCGGCGGGTGATATCAATTAGGTTTTAGCGTCAGAGAGGGTCTGAGTCACACCCCAGGCAGCGTCAGGTTAGTGCCAGTAACGCTAACACCCACGCGTGAAGCATACACCCCCCTTAGTGGCATAGTATCTGAACAGATCAATATCTGATCTTATCAGATCTATACTAGCGTCCCCAGCAGTTTAGGGTTCCCAAAAACGCAGTGTTAGCGGGATCAGCCCAGATACCTGCTGGCACCTGCGTTTTGCCCCTCCGTCCAGCCCAGGCCACCCAAGTGCAGTATTGATCGATCACTGTCACTTACAAAACAAAAACACACATAACTGCAGCGTTCGCAGAGACAGGCCTGATCCCTGCGACTCCAGTGCTGTAGGAGGTGATTTCACCACCACAGTTAAAAAAAAAAAGCAAATATGCCGAAGCATTGGGGCAGCAGGGGCGGAGGAGCGATTTTGCTCCTAATGCCACGTACATACGGTCGAAATTCCGACGGAGGCTTGCCCGTGGAAAAGTCCGACCATGTGTGTGCGGCATAACTTTTTTGCGGGAGGATGCCCCCATGCTTCGGCATATATAAATGGTGCGTGTATGCCCATCATTGGAAGTGGGTGGATGAAGGGCGGTATTCTAATGGTGGGCATACCCACCGATCAATCTCTTTTTTCGTTCAGCCAACTGGCTCCATGAAATAAAAAGATTACAATACATGTCCAACAAGGACCAGCAACGTACTGGTATGTTGCTGGACTTTGAATGTTTATACCAGAATAATGCCTGCGGGTTTAGGTATCATCTTGGTATCATTCTTTTCAGCCTGCGGCCGGCTTTCATGTAAAAGCAATCCTAGCGGCTAATTAGCCTCTGGACTGCTTTTACAAGCAGTGGGAGGGAATGCCCCCCCCCGGATATAAAAAGCGCCATTGGGAAATTGGGAAAGCATTTTATCACACCGATCTTGGTGTGGTCAGATGCTTTGAGGGCAGAGGAAAAATCTAGGGTCTAGAAGACCCCAGTTTTTTCAAAAAAAGAGTACCGGTCACTACCTATTGCTATCATAGGGGATATTTACATTCCCTGAGATAACAATAAAAATGCTAAAAAAAAAAAATACTTGGAAGGAACAATTTAAAAATAAAATAAAAAAGCAAAATTAATAATAAAAAAAAAAGAAAAAAAAAAGCACCCCTGTCCTGCCCTGCTCTTGCCCAATGGCGAACGCAAGCGTCGGTCTGGCGTCATATGTAAACAGCAATTGCACCATGCATGTGAGGTATCACCGCAAAGGTCAGATCGAGGGCAATCATTTTAGCAGTAGACCTCCTCTGTAAATCTACTGGGGTAACCTGTAAAGGCTTTTAAAGGCTTTTAAAAATGTATGTAGTTTGTCGCCAATGCGCGTTTGTGCGAAATTTTAAAGCATGTCGTGTTTGGTATCTATGTACTCGGCCTAAGATCATCTTTTTTATTTCATCAAACATTTGGGCAATATAGTGTGTTTTAGTGCATTAAAATTAAAAAAAGTGTATTATTTAACCCAAAAAATGCGTTTGAAAAATCGCTGCGCAAATACTGTGTAGAAAAAAAAAATGCAACACCCACCATTTTAATCTGTAGGGCCTTTGCTTTAAAAATATATATAATATTTGGGGGTTCAACATAATTTTCTTGCAAAAAAAAAAAATGTTTTCATGTAAACAAAAAGTGTCAAAAAGGGCTTTGTCTTCAAGTGGTTAGAAGAGTGGATGTAAGCTTCCTAATGTTGTGTATAAAATGCCAGAACAGTTCAAAACCCCCCCAAATGACCCCATTTTGGAAAGTAGACACCCCAAGCTATATACTGAGAGGCATGTCGAGTCCATGGAATATTTTATATGTTGACACAAGTTGCGGAAAAACGAATTTTTTTTATTTTTTTTGCACAAAGTTGTCACTAAATGATATATTGCTCAAACATGCCATGGGCATATGTGGAATTACACCCCAAAATACATTCTGTTGCTTCTCCTGAGTACGGGGATACCACATGTGTGAGACTTTTTGGGAGCCTAGCCGCGTACGGGACCCCAAAAACCAAGCACCGCCTTCAGGCTTTCTAAGGGTGTAAATTTTTGATTTCACTTCTCACTGCCTATCACAGTTTCGGAGGCCATGGAATGCCCAGATAGCACAAAACCCCCCCAAATGACCCCATTTTGGAAAGTAGACACCCCAAGCTATTTGCTGAGAGGTATTGTGAGTATTTTGCAGATCTCGCTTTTTGTCACAAAGTTTTGAAAATTGAAAAAAAAAAATATATATATATATTTTCTTTCTTCATTTTCAAAAACAAATGAGAGCTGTAAAATACTCGCCATTCCTCTCAGCAAATAGCTTGGGGTGTCTATATTCCAAAATGGGGTCATTTGGGGGGGTTTTGTGCGATTTTGGCATTTTATGGCCTTCGAAACTGTGATAGGTAGTGAGGAGTGAAATCAAAAATTTGTGCCTAGAAATCCTGAAGGCGGTGCTTGGTTTTCGGGGTCCCGTACGCGGCTAGGCTCCTAAAAAGTCCCACACATGTGGTATCCCCGTACTCAGGAGAAGCAGAAAAATGTATTTTGGGGTGTAATTCCACATATAACCATGGCATGTGTGAGCAATATATCATTTAGTGACAACTTTTTGTAATTTTTTTCTTTTTTTTGTCATTATTCAATCACTTGGGACAAAAAAAAATATATTCAATGGGCTCAACAGGCCTCTCAGCAATTTCCTTGGGGTGTCTACTTTCTAAAATGGGGTCATTTGGGGGGGTTTTGTGCTATTTTGGCATTTTATGGCCTTCGAAACTGTGATAGGTAGTGAGGAGTGAAATCAAAAATTTGCGCCCTTAGAAATCCTGAAGGCGGTGCTTGGTTTCCGGGGTCCCGTACGCGGCTAGGCTCCCAAAAAGTCCCACACATGTGGTATCCCCGTACTCAGGAGAAGCAGCAAAATGTATTTTGGGGTGAAATTCCACATATAACCATGGCATGTGTGAGCAATATATCATTTAGTGACAACTTTTTTTTTTTTTTTTTTTAGTCATTATTCAATCACTTGGGACAAAAAAATAAAAAATTCAATGGGCTCAACATGCCTCTCAGCAATTTCCTTGGGGTGTCTACTTTCCAAAATGGGGTCATTTGGGGGGGTTTTGTACTGCCCTGTCATTTTAGCACCTCAAGAAATGAGATAGGCAGTCATAAATTTAAAGCTGTGTAAATTTCAGAAAATGTACCCTAGTTTGTAAACGCTATAACTTTTGCGCAAACCAATAAATATACGCTTATTGACATTTTTTTTACTAAAAACATGTGGCTGAATACATTTTGGCCTAAATGTATGACTACAATTGAGTTTATTCGATTTTTCTTATAACAAAAAGTAGAAAATATCATTTTTTTTCAAAATTTTCGGTCTTTTTCCATTTATATCGCAAAAAATTAAAATCACAGAGGCAATCAAATACCATTAAAAGAAAGCTCTATTTGTGGGAAGAAAAGGACGCAAATTTCGTTTGGGTACAACATTGCATGTCCGCACAATTTACAGTTAAAGCAGCGCAGTGCAAAATTCTGAATTCACCTCTGGTCCTTTAGCTACCAAATGGTTCGGGGCTTAAGTGGCTAAACAAGTCTTGTACTGCCCCAGTCAGGGCAGTCCGACGAGATGGGAGGAGAGGAAGATTTGAGGGAAAGAATCTGTTTGGTGCACAAGAAAGAAACTCGATCTTGTACCCTGAAGTGATCACTTCGCAAACCCACTGGTCGGAAAGCAGGGACGTCCACTGAGCTGTGAACTCGCGAAGACGTCCCCCCACTCAAGAATCGGGTGGGGGCAAGACTTCATGCTGAAGCGGGCTTGTTTGCGGGCTTGGACTGCTTGCGCACCTAGTGACGCTTTTGTCCCCCAGCTGAACCTCTCTCGGCTTGGGAGGGTCTGCTAGCGGGCCCTGACTGAGGAAAATACCGCCTTTGTGCGGGAAAGGAGGGCCCCGGCTTATGGCGTGGCTCCTTATTTTTAGTGGACTGAGGTAGAAGAGTGCTCTTACCTCCAGTGACATCCTTAATGATGTCGTCCAGTGAGGCACCAAAAAGCCTCCCACATTTGAAAGGTAAATCTGTCAGAGCTTTCTTAGAAGCTTAGTCCGCAGACCAGCATTTTAGCCATATTAGGCGGCGCAGAGACCACCACGGATACAGAGGCCCTGGAGATTAAAGGGGCCGCATCCAGTGTTGCATCACAGACGTACACAAGGCCCTGCACCAGCTGGTCGGCCAGTGTCACGACTTCCTGAGGGAAAAACATGAAAATCCTCAGAGCTAGGGTCCTGAGTAGCAGTAGCTAGGCCCATATCTGAGACAGAGCACTCCCCTACAGGAGAATGTGAGGGGAGGGGGCGCTTTTACAGCTCCCTTGCACTCTCACACTGCTTCCATCCTGACCAGGATGATTCCAGGACTGCCGACAACTAGTCGCTAAGGACCGCAGGTGCAGAAGCACTGCCAGTTGCCTCTGACAAATGTGGAGAAGCAGGTGAACTAGACTCCATACTGCCACCCTCTGAGACCTTATACACAATTACAGTGCATAATACAGTCCACCCACTGGCTGCGCTGAGGCCTAATCCTTATCTATGAATTTGTCAAAAAAATCTACATAAGGAAAAACCTTAACAGAGCGGGTCGGTTTGTGAGACCCAAAAGGGACTGACACCTCAGTGCAGTAGTGTATTTAGGTTTTGTGCTGCCCTAGGCCTGACTAAAATTGTGCACCCCTAATTTAAATATGACCCACCCCTTCCTGTTAAGGCCACACCCCTTTCTGTTTAAGACCCGCCCTGAAATTTTCCAGTGGGGACACTAGTTCTGAGGGCCTGGGGGGGGGGATGGTTTCCCTTAATTTGCATAGATTTCGTCTCATTTCCTGTTTGGCTATGGGGCAGAAAGTGAAGGGAAATCTCTGCAATGAGACAGGGATGGTAAAAAATAAACTGATAGGGGCTATAACCCTCCCTTACTCTGTCCAAAATGGAAAAAAAAAGTGTTGCATATAGTTCTGTTTTTAAGCACAAATTTCTGATAATTTTATGGAGAGGACTAAGAAGATATAACCATGCCAATGGTGCAGCAGAAAACATATAGCACAGTGAGGAAGGTTTGTGATCCAGGATGATAGGACAGTCAAAATTATAAGCAGCGCCCCCCCCCCCACACACACAGTTGCGGAATGCTGGCCGCCCGCATACTAGAAGCAGTGCGGCCGCTTTATGGGGGCGCTAGACTAATTTGCCTCTCAGCCCAATCCACCCCATATGACTGAAACTACACTAACAGTGTAGCGCAACCCGGCGGGGACTCTTTCTGTGCTGCCCTAGGCCTGGGCCTTGTTGGCCTAGGCCAGGATACAGCGTTGCCTCAGTGGATGTCCCAGCTGTATCTTCAAGCTTAAGGGTGTCCCTCACAGCATTGATAAAGTGCTGCCACAAGTGCTCTGTCCTGCGTTGACCCGGACGAGGAGTCCTCCTCAGTGCCCGGACGGTCCTGGTCCGCATTGTCTGACATTCCAGAACAGGGGTCCTGAGCTGCAGTCAGGCCTGTGTCCGAGTCAGAGCATTCCCCAGGAGATGGCGGGGGAGGGGGCGCATTTTACCCCCCTTACGCCCGCATACCGCTTCCACCCTGGCAACAAATGACTCCAGGACTGCAGACAAAGTGTCCATGGGAACCGCAGGTGCAGGGGCACCGGTTGCTGCCTCTGGAATGTCTGGGGAAGAAGCGCCAGCTTCAAACTTCATTCTGACCCACTGACAGTCCTTAGGGACTAAGTCAAGGCACTTGTAATAACAAATGTCCACCCTCCTATCTGCGCTGACCGGGGGGTTACCCAGGGACTCACCACCCAGCCAGAGACTGCTCAGCGCCGTTGTCCCGAGGTGTTCTGTGAGGTGATTTGCGCTATTCGCATTGTTCAGGAAGCCTCCAGCACTAGAGGGCAAGCCATACAGTGAAAAACCACTGTAAAATGGCCAACGGACTCCTCAGGGAAAAAAGGGCGCGGGCTACAAGAAAATGACCGCCCGCATTGAAGACTTGTGCCACAGTGCGGCCACGACAAAATGGCAGCCAATGGGAATTTTCAATGCAGAAAAAAACCACAGGAAAATGGCGCCGGCGCTACCAAAAATGGCGTCCGAGCACACTGAGGTGGACGAGAAGGCCTGCAGGGACACCGAGCAGAGACCCCCAACAGACAGACACCCCCCACAGAGAGCGAACCCGGGCACACCTACAGCCCCCAACCGGGATACGGAGGCCCCCTACAGGTACACCCCACCGACGCAGCAGGCCCCGCAATCGGGAGGAGGAAAGAGTGGGGGACAGAAAGAGGGAAAGAGAGGACAGGAGACCCCATGAAGACCCTCCTGTTCCAAACTGCCCAAAACAGGAGGAACTGTACTTACCCGTCCATGTGTGGACTCGCTGGTGTGTTCCAGACAGACTCACCCCTGGACACTATGGAGTGGCTGTCGGCCACAGTCCACTGTGACTGAGACAGCAAGCAGCCCGGTCATATGTGGACCCCGGAGCAATAGCTCACCGGCCACCCCTGGAGCCATGGGGTATGTCGTGGCCGACCCAGCGCTTAGCTAAGGTCTGCTCAGGCTCGATGGCCAGGCTGGGGAGACTACCAGGATCTATATTATCCAGCCTGTCACCCAGCAATTGATAGAAGATCTCAGGATCAAAATACAAAATAATAAAACAAGAAAAAATAAACATTTTCATAGGACTCTGGGCCCAAGGGGGAGCCAGGTCCTTCTTCTCTACTAGGCAGAAAAAAACAGAGCTTCTAGCTGCAGGGTGAGGGGTTATGACCTGAGGGACCGCCCCCTGGGCGGGGCTGTTCAACTCTGTTAAAATTACATGTATTAAGATAACTAACATGTCTGCCTAGTCCTCTCCTAATAGACGTAACATAACCCACAAGTCAAGAATTAAGGAGCTGTGTGCGTCCATGGACGAAAAGAGAAATCACAGCAATAGCGAGCCTGCGGTGGCAAGCACTTGCGCCCAATATCTGGAAGTGCAGGATCACATACATATACGTGATTCTGCGCAGTGTGGCTGCCCTGTAGCAGTAAATCTGCTATGGGCAAGTGGTTAATTAATTCCTTCTTCCCCTTCTCCCTTCAGCTATTATTTTCCTACTGCTTTTTTTTCATTTGTTTTGTGTAAATGTCATTACAATTAAATTTTTTGTCGTTTAGACTTGATTTTACATTAATAATTGTACAAGGTATATTGAATAATTCAATATACCTTGTACAATTATTCATGTAAAACCAAGTCTAAATGACAAAAAATTAAATTGTAATGACATTTACAAAATACAATCTAGGTACTGCATCCACTCATCTGGCCACCACACATGGCAACAATCTCCTGGCTTTGACAAAGCTTTTAGCTCAAGAAGGCCCTCACCAAGGTCCCTGCTGGCTGACGCGTTTCATAGGTATGTCATTCTTGTCTGATCTATATAGTTGTATATGAAATGCACTTTTTATCTATCAAAAAGCATGGGCGTTCGCTGACCTTTTTTTAAGGGGGGGCATCATTTTAAGGTCATCCATGCTCGGTCCCTTTTTGACAATGTCATGAAGGGGAGGGGCTTAGTCATTATCACATAAAGCGCAGGCATGCAAAAGTTTAAGAAACCTGATGCAACTATCAAGCAACTAGCAACTTTGAATAACAATATCATAAAAAATGGAGTTCCCCCCCAAGGAAATAACAACCCCCAGGATCAGTGCCAGTTTCTGCAATAACAATCCCCAGCTTTGCTGTCAGTTTCCGCAATAAAAATCGCCAGCATTGGTGTCAGTAGCAACAATAATAACCCCCCACATCGGTGCAGATTTCTAGAATAAAAACTTCAGCATCTGTACCAGACAGTGTACATAATATTGACCCTCAGCACTGGTGTCAGTTTCCGCAATAAAAACTCCCAGCATTTGGTGTCATTTTCCGCAATAATTTCCCCCAGCATAGATGGGAGGATATCAGGTTAGACACTTCCTAATGGCTCAGTCCCTAGGAATAGTAATGGATAATGGACAACAGGCCCTCTTACCAGACCTGGTGAAGCCGCAACAGTGATCCCTCTGGCTGGACGTTCGCTCACTCTGGGTTGCCCGTGGTGACTCTAGTCAGTAGTGTAGCATGCCTGTACCCTGGCAGTGGCTCGGTCTTTCTCCCTCTCTGGTGGTGTGGGTACAGCGTGGCTCCCTCTCTGGTGGTGCGGGTACAGCGTGGCTCCCTCTCTGGTGGTGCGGGTACAGCATGGCTCCCTCTCTGGTGGTGCGGGTACAGCGTGGCTCCCTCTCTGGTGGTGCGGGTACAGCGTGGCTCCCTCTCTGGTGGTGCGGGTACAGCGTGGCTCCCTCTCTGGTGGTGCGGGTACAGCGTGGCTCCCTCTCTGGTGGTGCGGGTACAGCGTGGCTCCCTCTCTGGATGTGGGGGTACAGGGTGGCCCTCTGGTGGTGTAGGTACAGGGTGGCTCTCTGGTGGTGCGGGTACAGCGTGGCTCCCTCTTTGGCTTCCCCCAGCACAGTATTCTCTTCTTGTAACACCCCCCCCCCAGCAGAGTGCTTGCATGCTGGGGGCTGTAGCATGGTGTCTGTGGACACACTGGGGCCGCCACTCTTCAGGGACTACATTTCCCATGATGCCCCCAGTCCCCAGAGTCTTCTGATTGGCCCTCTGCTGTGGCCAATCATGGGGAGGAAAACAGCAGGCAGGAAGTGGGGCGGCGGCACGGCAAATCCAATTAGAGCTGCTCTCTCTCTCTTCTAGCGTCAGCTGACAGAAAGGAGGAGGGGGCGATCGGGGGAGATATACAGAAAGCCCGCAGCTCTCCTCTCCCTGTCACAGCCCCGCAGCTCCATTTACCAGAGAACTCGACAGCGGCGCTGTGACAGGGAGAGGAGAGCTGCGGCCTGTCTGTATATCTCCCCAGATCGCCCCCTCCCCCTTTCTGTCAGCCAAAGAGAGAGAGCGTCTCTAATTGAATTTGCCGTCTCGCCGCCTTGCTTCCTGCCCGCTGTTTTCCTACCCGAGAATCACGGCACTGGCTTTCAGGGGCGGGCAAATGCCCTCCCTTGCCCTATGGAGCGGACGCCCATGTCAAAAAGTTTTACAGTGCTAAACCTTTCATCCAATTTCTAAGTTGCTGCATTTGTAAATTTCAAGATCCAATATAAAGGAATATTAGTGGTAAAAAATTAGCACTTGTGGGTTTAACCAATCATTTTTTATTTTTTTTTGTATAATTTTCCCTTAACTGCTTCCCGCCCACCGTATAGTGAAATGATAGACAGGTGGGAGCACACTCGTTCTTCCTATTCTCACCATGCATGTGCTGGGACACAGTCCATCACTGATCACGGTATAGAGCCTATGACGTAGGCTCTTTACCATGTGATCAGCTGTGTCCAATCACAGCTGATCACAGTGTAAACAGGAATCGTGAGGAGAGGACAGCTGGTAAGTGGCATTCCTCAGCAAGGACATCTACACTGACAATCAGGGCACTAATTATCAGTGTCCTGATTATCAATGCAGCCCCAACAGTGCTGCCAATGAGTGCCCACCAGTGCTGCCTGTTAGTGTCCACCAGTGATGCCTTTTAGTGCCCATCAGTGATGCCTGTCAGTGCCTCCTCATCAGTGCCCATCAGTGCTGCCTATCAGTGTCCATAAGTGCTGACTATAAGTGCCCATCAGTGCTGCATATTAGTGCCTTCTCATCAGTGCCTTCTCATCAGGGCCGCCTATCAGTGTCCATCAGTGCTGCATATTAGTGCCTTCTCCTCAGTGCCCATCAGTGCTGCATATTAGTGCCTTCTCACCAGTGCCCCATCATTGCAGCCTCATCAATGCCCATCAGTGCTGCCTATCAGTGTCCATCAGTGCAGCATATTAGTGCCTTCTCATCAGTGCAGCCTCATCAGTGTCCATCAGTGCAACCTTATCAGTGTCCATCAGTGCCGCCTATCAGTGTCCCTCAGTGCTGCATTAGTCCCATCGGTACTGCATATTAGTGCCTTCTCATCAGTGCCCCATTATTGCAGCCTTGTCAGTGCCTCAACAGTGCAGCCTCATCTGTGATGCATATTAGTGCCTTCTTATTCGTGCCCCATCAGTGCAGCCTCATCAGTGCCCCATCAGTGCTGCCTCATCAACGCTCATCAGTGGAGGAGAAAAATTACTTATTTACAAGATTTTATAACAGAAAAAAATGTTATAACAGCAAAAAAAAAAAAGTGGTGATTAAATACCACCAAAAGAAAGCTCTAGCTGTCTCAAAAAAATGTGAAAAATTCATTTGGGTACAGTGTTGCATGACTGTGCAATTGTCATTCAAAGTGCAACAGCGCTGAAAGCTTAAAATTGGCCTGGGCAGGAAGGGGGTAAAAGGGCCTGGTATTGAAGTGGTCTTAATCACACCTATTAGAAAAAGTATGCCTACATACTATTGCTAATACGTGCCCCTAGTTCCCAGCTCAGAAAGTTGGGAGGTCTTCCAATCGGGACACTAGTTCTGGTGACAACTCACTTTGGAAGGATTTGTTCTCACTTCCTGTTTTGGCAATGGTACAAGAAGTGAAGGGAAATCTCCCCAATGGTGACACTAGTTCTGATGACAACTAGAGATTCCCTCTCTTTGTGGGGGATTGTCTTTGACTTCCTGTTTTTGCTAAGGGATAGGAAGTGGGGAAATCTCCCCAATGGGGACACAGATGCCAAATAAAATCAGTCAGTCAGGTACTCTGTCCAAAAAGGAAGGGAAAAAGTTAGTCCTTAGTTGTAAGTGAAGCTGTGTTAGTGGGACTGTGTGAGATGTCATAGATGTGTAATGATGAGAATAGTAGGACCTGTATTGTCGTCTCTCAGTACAGGAACCCAGGCTGTGCCCTCCCACACACACACACACACACCAGTCCCAGGTTGTGAAGGAGGAAGTGAGTAGTAAGTAGTCTTCAGCAGGCTGGAGGTGTCACTTCTTGTGATCAGCCCCGTATAGCACGCTGTCTGCTACCCCCCCCCCCCCCCGCCAGACAAGTTTTGGATGATTCCCACAGAGGTAACCAGTGACACCGGGATGAACCATGCCGGGGGTTCGGGGGAGCCCCCTATCTCTCCCAGCCCTCGGAAGCGGCTGAGTGTCGGAGAGTTGCGGCTGTACTTCGAGGCTCGCTGCTCCGCGGAGCGGGACGGACAGAGGGAGCCGAGGAGAAGGAGAAGGATGGGCAGCGGGAGCTGGCACCGGAGTAACGGGGAGGTCTCCGAGGAGCTAAGGAGAGGCAGCTGGCAGAGCCACGTTATCCCCCAACTAATGGTAACCAGCTCCGAGGAGCTGCCGCCTTCCAGCCCCGTACTGCTGGAGCTGCCTGCCTGGGACGGGATAAGGACGGACGGATTGCTGAAGCTGGCTGAGCGGAGACTGTCTGTATCCAGCACGTCCCTCTCCTCCACCGGATCCTCCTCTGTCTTGGAGGACTCAGAGGATGACCTACTCAGCGACTCCGAGAGCAAGAGCCAAGGCAACGTGGACCTGGAGCACAGCGAGGAGCAGAGCCTGGTCAGTGGGGGACCTCAGGGGAGGGGCAGAGCCTGGTCAGTGGGGGACCTCAGGGGAGGGGCAGAGCCTGGTCAGTGGGGGACCTCAGGGGAGGGGCAGAGCCTGGTCAGTGCGGGACCTCAGGGGAGGGGCAGAGCCTGGTCAGTGGGGGACCTCTGGGGAGGGACAGAGCCTGGTCAGTGGGGGACCTCAGGGGAGGGGCAGAGCCTGGTCAGTGCTGGACCCCAGAGCCTGGTCAGTGCAGGACCCTGGGGGAGGGAGGAGCAGGTCCTGGTCAGTGCGGGACCTCAGAGGAGGGGCACAGGGGACGAGGAGCAGAGCCTGGTCAGTGGGGGACCTCAGGGGAGGGGCAGAGCCTGGTCAGTGCGGGACCTCAGGGGAGGGGCAGAGCCTGGTCAGTGCGGGACCTCAGGGGAGGGGCAGAGCCTGGTCAGTGGGGGACCTCTGGGGAGGGACAGAGCCTGGTCAGTGCTGGACCCCAGAGCCTGGTCAGTGGGGGACCTCAGGGGAGGGGCAGAGCCTGGTCAGTGCTGGACCCCAGAGCCTGGTCAGTGCAGGACCCTGGGGGAGGGAGGAGCAGGTCCTGGTCAGTGCGGGACCTCAGAGGAGGGGCACAGGGGACGAGGAGCAGAGCCTGGTCAGTGTGGGACCCCAGGGGAGGGGCAGAGCCTGGTCAGTGCGGGACCCCAGGGGAGGGGCAGAGCCTGGTCAGTGCGGGACCCCAGGGGGAGGGGCAGAGCCTGGTCAGTGCGGGACCCCAGGGGAGGGGCAGAGCCTGGTCAGTGGGGGACCTCAGGGGAGGGGTAGAGCCTGGTCAGTGCTGGACCCCAGAGCCTGGTCAGTGCGGGACCCTGGGGGAGGAGCAGGTCCTGGTCAGTGCGGGACCTCAGGGGAGGGGCAGAGCCTGGTCAGTGCGGAAAATCAGGGGAGGGGTAGAGCCTGGTCAGTGGGGGACCTCAGGGGAGGGGTAGAGCCTGGTCAGTGTGGGACCCTGGGGGAGGAGCAGGTCCTGGTCAGTGCGGGACCTCAGAGGAGGGGCAGAGCCTGGTCAGTCCTGGACCCCAGAGCCTGGTCAGTGCGGGACCCTGGGGGAGGAGCAGGTCCTGGTCAGTGCGGGACCTCAGAGGAGGGGCAGAGCCTGGTCAGTCCTGGACCCCAGAGCCTGGTCAGTGCGGGACCCTGGGGGAGGAGCAGGTCCTGGTCAGTGCGGGACCTCAGAGGAGGGACACAGGGGGCAAGAAGCAGAGCCTGGTCAGTGCGGGACCTCAGGGGAGGGGTAGAGCCTGGTCAGTGCTGGACCCCAGAGCCTGGTCAGTGCGGGACCCTGGGGGAGGAGCAGGTCCTGGTCAGTGCGGGACCTCAGAGGAGGGGCAGAGGGGACGAGGAGCAGAGCCTGGTCAGTGCGGGACCCCGGGGGAGAAGAGCCAGGTCAGTGCGGGTCCCGGGGGAGGGACAAGCCTGGTCAGTGCAGGACACCAAGGGGAGGGGCATAGGGGACGAGGGGCAGAGCCTGGTCAGTGTGGGACCTCAGGGGAGGGGCACAGGGGGCGAGGAGCAGCGCCTAGTCAGTGCAGGACCCCGGGGGAGAAGAGCCAGTCAGTGCGGGTCCCGGGGGAGGGACAAGCCTGGTCAGTGCGGGACCCCAGGGGGAGGGGCATAGGGTGCGAGGGACAGAGCCTGGTCAGTGCGGGACCCGGGGAGGGACAAGCATGGTCAGTGTGGGACCCCAGGGGGAGGGGCAGAGCCTGGTCAGTGCGGGACTCGGGGAGGAACAAGCCTGGTCAATGCTGGACCCCAGAGGGAGGGGCATAGGGGGCGAGGGGCAGAGCCTGGTCAGTTTGGGACCCAGGGGATGGGCAGAGCCTGGTCAGTGCGGGACTCCAGGA
Source organism: Rana muscosa (assembly GCA_029206835.1). Classification (NCBI taxonomy): domain Eukaryota; kingdom Metazoa; phylum Chordata; class Amphibia; order Anura; family Ranidae; genus Rana; species Rana muscosa. Next base: position 146,689,051 of record CM055126.1, on the reverse strand, counting down.
GGAGGGGGCAAAGCCTGGTCATTGTGGGACCCCGGGGAGGGGCATAGGGGGCGAAAAGAAGAGCCTGGGCAGTGCAGGACCCCGGGGAGGGACAAGCCTGGTCAGTGCCGGCCCCCGGGGGAGGGGTAGAGCCTGGTCAGTGCGGGATTCCAGGAGGAGGGGACAGAGCCTGGTCAGTGCGGGCCCCCCCAGGGAAGGGGCATAGGGGACGAAGAGCAAAGCCTAGTCAGTACGGGACCCAGGAGAGGGGCACAGGGGGCGAGGAGCAGAGGCTGGTCAGTGTGGGACCCCGGGGGAGGGGCAGAGCCTGCTCAGTGCGGGGGAGGGACAAAGGGGGCAAGGAGCAAAGCCCGGTCAGTGCGGAGCTGGGGGAAGGGCAGAGCCTGATCAGTGCGGGACCCCGGGGTTGGGCACGTTGGACGAGGGGCAGAGCTTGCTCAGTGCGGGGCCCTGGGGGAGGCGCATAGGTGATGAAGAGCAGAGCCTAGTCAGTGCGGGACCCCGGGGGGAGGGGCACAGGGGGTGGGGAGCAGAGCCTGGTCAGTGTGGGACCCCAGGGGAGGGGTAGAGCCTGCTCAGTGCAGGGGAGGGACATAGAAGGCAAGGAGCAGAGCCTTGACAGTGCAGAGCTGGGGGAAGAGCAGAGCCTGGTCAGTTCCGGGCCCCAGGGGAGGGGCACAGGGGGCAAAGAGCATAGCCTGGTCAGTGCAGGACCAGGGGGGAGGGACACAGGGGTCGAGGAGCAGAGACTGGTCGTTGCAGGGCCCGGGGGAGGCGCACAAGGGGCGAAGAGCAGAGCCTGGTCAGTGCGGGACCCCGGGGAAGTGACACAGGGCAAAGAGCAGAGCCTGGTCAGTGCGGGAACCTCGGGGGTGGGACACAGGGGGCGAGGAGCAGAGCCTGGTCAGTGTGGGGGAGGGGGGCGAGGAGAAGAGCCTGGTCAGTGTGGGGGAGGGGGGCGAGGAGAAGAGCCTGGTCAGTGTGGGGGAGGGGGGCGAGGAGAAGAGCCTGGTCAGTGTGGGGGAGGGGGGCGAGGAGAAGAGCCTGGTCAGTGTGGGGGAGGGGGGCGAGGAGAAGAGCCTGGTCAGTGTGGGGGAGAGGGGCGAGGAGAAGAGCCTGGTCAGTGTGGGGAGAGGGGCGAGGAGAAGAGCCTGGTCAGTGTGGGGGAGGGGGGCGAGGAGAAGAGCCTGGTCAGCGTGGGGGAGGGGGGCGAGGAGAAGAGCCTGGTCAGCGTGGGGGAGGGGGGCGAGGAGAAGAGCCTGGTCAGCGTGGGGGAGGGGGGCGAGGAGAAGAGCCTGGTCAGCGTGGGGGAGGGGGGCGAGGAGAAGAGCCTGGTCAGTGTGGGGGAGGGGGGCGAGGAGAAGAGCCTGGTCAGTGTGGGGGAGGGGGGCGAGGAGAAGAGCCTGGTCAGTGTGGGGGAGGGGGGCGAGGAGAAGAGCCTGGTCAGTGTGGGGGAGGGGGGCGAGGAGAAGAGCCTGGTCAGTGTGGGGGAGGGGGGCGAGGAGAAGAGCCTGGTCAGTGTGGGGGAGGGGGGCGAGGAGAAGAGCCTGGTCAGTGTGGGGGAGGGGGGCGAGGAGAAGAGCCTGGTCAGTGTGGGGGAGAGGGGCGAGGAGAAGAGCCTGGTCAGCGTGGGGGAGGGGGGCGAGGAGAAGAGCCTGGTCAGTGTGGGGGAGGGGGGCGAGGAGAAGAGCCTGGTCAGTGTGGGGGAGGGGGGCGAGGAGAAGAGCCTGGTCAGTGCAGGGACGGGGGAGGAGCAGAGCCTTGTCAGTACAGGATCCTGGGGGAGGGGCAAAGCCTGGTCAGGGTGGAGCCGAGGGAGGGGCAGAGGGGGCGAGGAGCAAAGCCTGGTCAGTGCAAGACCCCGAGGGAGGGGCACAGGGGGTAAAGAGCAGTGCCTGGTCAGTGAGAAGGCGGGGGAGGGGCAGAGCCTGGTCAGTGCGGGGGAGGGACATAGGGGGGCAAGAAGCAGAGCCTGGTCAGTGCGGGACCTCAGGGGAGCGGTACAGGGGGCGAGGAGCAGAGCCTGGTCCATGCGGGACCCCGGGGAAGGGGTACAGGGGGCGAGGAGCAGAGCCTAGTCAGTACAGGACCCCGGGGAAGAGGCACAGGGGGCGAGGAGCAGAGCCTGGTCAGTGCGGGGGAGGGGGTGAAGAGCAGAGCCTTGTCAGTGCGGGCCGTGGGGAGGAGCAGAGCCTGGTCAGTGCGGGCCGTGGGGAGGAGCAGAGCCTGGTCAGTACAGGGCCGTGGGGAGGAGCAGAGCCTGGTAAGTGCGGGACCCTAGGGGGAGGGGCATGGGGGGCGAGGAGCAGAGCCTGGTTAATGTGGGACCCCAGGGGAGGGGCAGAGCCTGGTTAATGCGGGACCCCGGGGGAGGGGCAGAGCTTGGTTAATGCGGGGGGAAGGGCATATGGGGCGAGGATCAGAGCCTGGTCTGTGCGGGACCCCTTGGGAGGGGCAGAGCCTGGTCAGTGCGGGGGGAAGGGCATATGGGGCGAGGATCAGAGCCTGGTCAGTGCGGGACCCCAGGGGAGGAGCAGAGCCTGGTCAGTGCAGGACCTTAGGGGAGGGGCACAGGGGACGAGGAGTAGAGCCTGGTCTGTGCGGGACCCCGGGGGCGGGGCACAGGGGGCGAGGAGCAGAGTTTGGTCAGTGCAGGATGCCAGGGGAGGGGCACAGGGTGAGAGGAGCAGAGCCTGGTCAGTGCAGGACCCAGGGGGCGAGGAGCAGGGACATGGGGTGAGGAGCAGAACCTGGTCAGTGCAGGGCAAAGAGAGGGGCACAGGGGGCGAGGAGCAGAACCTGGTCAGTGCGGGGCCAGGGGAGGAGCAGAGTCTGTTCAGTGAGGGGGAGGGACATGGGGTGAGGAGCAGATCCTGGTCAGTGTGGGCCAAGGGGAGGGGCACAAGCCTGGTCAATGCAGGGCTGGGGGAGGGACACAGGGGGCCCTGCAAACCACTCTACATGGTGGCAGTGACAGACCCACCTGGGCTGTCACCTCCCACATCACAAACCTGTACCATCAGGGCCATCTTTAAGGCAGGGCAAAAGGGGCAGCTGCCCAGGGCCTCATCATTGTTGTGGGGCCCATAGCAGCTGCCTCATACTTGCCAACTATCCCAGTTTAAATTACCTTGTCCCTTGAAGTTTTAGTCCCGCGCTGTGTCACGATATCTCGGTTTAAAGTTCTGTTACTAATGCTGCCCTATTGCCGTGTACAGATGACTCACCTGCAGACCCTGTGTTTACATGTAAATAACCTGCATTAATATGTAAATAGCAGGGGCATTAATATGTAAATAGCTGCAGACTGGCAGTAACCTCTATCAACCAATCAGTGAGCAGTAATAATGTTCAGTAACCTCTAGCAACCAATCAGTGAGAAGTGTTGATGTACAGTAATCTCTAGCAACAAATCAACAAGCAAAAGTCATGTGCTGTAACCTCTAGCAAATAATCAGTGAGCTATAATGTGTGCTGCAACCTATAGCAGCCAGTCAGTGAGCGGTAATGATAACTCTGGCAACCAATCACAATTGCTGCCTGATCTGATTCAGTATACTGATTTTGAGTCTAGCTGCTATTTATTGTATGTCTCAGAGCAGGTGGAGCGTGAAATTGCATGGGGGGGGGGGATGTTTGCCCAGGGTCCAATTAATATTAAAGACGGCCCTGTGCACCACCCCAGTCATTGTGGGTCTAGGGCCCCATTCACACCTAGTGTAGTAGGAAGGTGCACATAGGATGGTCCTTTCACTTCAATGGGGCACCACAAGCCCACCAAGGATGCTCTTGTACTATTCCAGCGTAGAGCTTCACAAGTGTTTTTTTTACCAGGCGTTTGTGGTGGGTTTTGCACTGAATTGTCCCAAAGGAATGGCACCACAAGCACGTCTTTGTGTATTTCACACGTTCTGGGAACCTGCTCAGAATTGTGCGTTCCTAGAATGGGCAGGTGTGAATGGGGCCAGCCTGCCAAGACGAGGGCATCTTAGTGCTGAAAAGTCCCAGGTGGTCTGTCATTGCTACCTTCTGACAGTTCATACTGGAGGGACTTAACTAAGACGGGAGCAGGCAGACTCTATGGCAACCAATCCGCTTCTAGCTTTCATATTTAGGGGCCAGTTCACACCACAATTTCTGTGTTGTGGATGTGTTTCTGCATGTGTTCTAGTGTGTTTTTTCTTTTTTTTTTTTTTCTTAATCTCAATTCAGGACATGTGCGTTCTGGTGTGTGTTTTGATGCGTTTTGCCATGTTCTACATGCGTTCTATACAGGAACAAAATACAGCAGGTTCTCTTTTTGTTGGCTGCACTGGAAATCGCTGCACTAGTGTGAAATGGTGCCATTGGATTCAATGGAAAACAGTGTGCATGCGTTTCTGATGCAGAATAAAAACGCACTGGATGCATCTGGTGTGAACCAGCCCTAAAGCTTAATTGATCTAGATGAAGGTAGATTCTGATTGGTTGCAATGCACAGGTGGTCCAGTTGTAGTAAATTTCCCCTGGCACTGGCAGCTTCTGACAATACATATTTATTTGATCTGATGGGCTGACTGGATCCTGTTAATACATATTGTATGTGATATGATGGAATTGCTGTGGTTGGCCAGATGCTTAGAAATACATACTATTGTTGATGTGATGAGCTGGGCTGTGGTAAGCCAACTCCTGACAATACATACTGTATGGGATAGGATGAGCTGGGCTGTGGTTGGCCAGCTCCTGACAATACATACTGTATGGGATAGGATGGGCTGGGCTGTGGTTGGCCAGCTCCAACAATACATACTGTATGGGATAGGATGGGCTGGGCTGTGGTTGGCCAGCTCCAACAATACATACTCTATGGGATAGGATGGGCTGGGCTGTGGTTGGCCAGCTCCAACAATACATACTCTATGGGATAGGATGGGCTGGGCTGTGGTTGGCCAGCTCCAACAATACATACTCTATGGGATAGGATGGGACAGCTGTGGTTGGCCAGCTCCTGACAATACATACTGTATGGGATAGGATGGGCTGGGCTGTGGTTGGCCAGCTCCAACAATACATACTCTATGGGATAGGATGGGCTGGGCTGTGGTTGGCCAGCTCCTGACAATACATACTGTATGGGATATGATGGGACAGCTGTGGTTGGCCAGCTCCAACAATACATACTCTATGGGATAGGATGGGCTGTGGTAAGCCAACTCCTGACAATACATACTGTATGGGATAGGATGGGCTGGGCTGTGGTTGGCCAACTCCTGACAATACATACTGTATGGGATAGGATGGGCTGGGCTGTGGTTGGCCAACTCCTGATATTCCATACTGTATGGGATAGGATGGGCTGGGCTGTTGTTGGCCAGCTCCTGATAATACATACTGCATGTAATATGATGGGACAGCTGTGGTTGGCCAGCTCCTGATAATACATACTGCATGTAATATGATGGGCTGTGCTGTGGTAAGCCAACTTCTGACAATACATACTGTATATGATGTGATGGGACAGCTGTGATTGGCCAGCTCCTGACAATACATACTGTATGGGATAGGATGGGCTGGGCTGTGTTTGGCCAACTCCTGACAATACATACTGTATGGGATAGGATGAGCTGGGCTGTGGTTGGCCAGCTCCAACAATACATACTGTATGTGATATATGATAGGACAGCTGTGGTTGGCCAGCTCAAACAATACATACTGTATGGGATATGATGGGACAGCTGTGGTTGGTCAGCTCCAACAATACATACTGTATGTGATATGATAGGACAGCTGTGGTTGGCCAGCTCCAACAATACATACTGTATGGGATATGATGGGACAGCTGTGGTTGGCCAGCTCCAACAATACATACTGTATGGGATATGATAGGACAGCTGTGGTTGCCCAGCTCCAACAATACATACTGTATGGGATATGATGGGACAGCTGTGGTTGGTCAGCTCCAACAATACATACTGTATGGGATATGATAGGACAGCTGTGGTTGGCCAGCTCCAACAATACATACTGTATGGGATAGGATGGGACAGCTGTGGTTGGCCAGCTCCAACAATACATACTGTATGGGATATGATGGGACAGCTGTGGTTGGTCAGCTCCAACAATACATACTGTATGGGATAGGATGGGACAGCTGTGGTTGGCCAGCTCCAACAATACATACTGTATGGGATATGATGGGACAGCTGTGGTTGGTCAGCTCCAACAATACATACTGTATGGGATATGATGGGACAGCTGTGGTTGGTCAGCTCCAACAATACATACTGTATGGGATAGGATGGGACAGCTGTGGTTGGTCAGCTCCAACAATACATACTGTATGGGATATGATGGGACAGCTGTGGTTGGTCAGCTCCAACAATACATACTGTATATGATATGATAGGACAGCTGTGGTTGGTCAGCTCCAACAATACATACTGTATATGATATGATAGGACAGCTGTGGTTGGCCAGCTCCAACAATACATACTGTATGGGATATGATGGGACAGCTGTGGTTGGTCAGCTCCAACAATACATACTGTATGGGATAGGATGGGACAGCTGTGGTTGGTCAGCTCCAACAATACATACTGTATGGGATATGATGGGACAGCTGTGGTTGGTCAGCTCCAACAATACATACTGTATATGATATGATAGGACAGCTGTGGTTGGTCAGCTCCAACAATACATACTGTATGGGATAGGATGGGACAGCTGTGGTTGGTCAGCTCCAACAATACATACTGTATGGGATATGATGGGACAGCTGTGGTTGGTAAGCTCCAACAATACATACTGTATATGATATGATAGGACAGCTGTGGTTGGCCAGCTCCAACAATACATACTGTATGGGATAGGATGAGCTGGGCTGTGGTTGGCCAGCTCCTGACAATACATACTGTATGGGATAGGATGGGCTGGGCTGTGGTTGGCCAGCTCCTGACAATACATACTGTATGGGATAGGATGGGCTGGGCTGTGGTTGGCCAGCTCCAACAATACATACTGTATGGGATAGGATGGGCTGAGCTGTGGTTGGCCAGCTCCTGACAATACATACTGTATGGGATAGGATGGGCTGGGCTGTGGTTGGCCAGCTCCTGACAATACATACTGTATGGGATAGGATGGGCTGGGCTGTGGTTGGCCAGCTCCAACAATACATACTGTATGAGATATGATGGGCTGAGCTGTGGTTGGCCAGCTCCAACAATACATACTCTATGGGATAGGATGGGCTGGGCTGTGGTTGGCCAGCTCCTGAGAATACATACTGTATGGGATATGATGGGACAGCTGTGGTTGGCCAGCTCCAACAATACATACTCTATGGGATAGGATGGGCTGGGCTGTGGTTGGCCAGCTCCAACAATACATACTCTATGGGATAGGATGGGCTGGGCTGTGGTTGGCCAGCTCCTGACAATACATACTGTATGGGATATGATGGGACAGCTGTGGTTGGCCAGCTCCAACAATACATACTCTATGGGATAGGATGGGCTGTGGTTGGCCAGCTCCTGACAATACATACTGTATGGGATATGATAGGACAGCTGTGGTTGGACAGGTGCCCCTAGGTCATCCTGGGAACACGGAGTAGATGGGGCAGCCAATGTCTCTACAACAGATGTGACACCTGGGTCCCAGCCCGCCCTGCCAACCTCCCCCATTGCTGCTGATCCCTGGTTATCAGGAGGTGCAGTCCAGGTACATCCTCACGCGGTGTACGTGACACTAACACTCTGTCACCCAGGCTGGCTGCTGCCGGATTCCTGTGGTTTCCTCCAAGAACTAAAATGATCCCTTATTTGGGAAGCCTGGAGCTCCGCAGTGTTTGTAGAACATGAAGTGTCAGCCTGCCAAGATTTGGTCTTGTTAGTGCTGAATAGCTGGGAAGTCACAGGTTGTGTGTGAGTGGTGCCTGGGCACTGCCAGCTTCTGACAGTACACACTGTGTGTGAGATGATGGGCTGGCCGTGGTGTGACAGATGCCACGCTGAGTAGATGAGGCAACCAGTGACACTGTACTAGTTCTGACACCCGGATCACAGCCTGCCCTGCCAGTCCCTCTCTCTGCTGAGCCGGGTTATCAGGGGGTGCTGTGTCAGTGACAATGTGTCAGATGACCAAGAGCCCTCTAGCAGAAATCATCGCTAAATCTAGAAAAACGCGGCTCTGCGTTATTTTGAGTCCTGGAAGGCTGACAAAGCCACCAGTTGTGTGCAAGTGCTGTCTGGGCAACGACAGTTTCTAATGATACGTATTGTATGTCTTATGTCACACTGGCTGTGGTTGGATAGGTACCCTGAGTCCTCCAGGGAACGCTGTCTGGATGATGCAGTCTGTGACCCTATAGCAGTTGTGGCACTGTGTCCCACTCTGCCATGCCAACCACTAGGTTTCTGAGCCACAGGTTCGCAGGCGGTGACGTATGGTGACAGTGACCTCGTGTCATCTGGACTGGCTGCTCTCAGGTGCCCTGGATTTAGAACTTGTCTCTAAATTTAGAAAAAGTTGTCCACATTGGGAAAACAGCAGCTCTCCAGTACTCGTGGAACTAAAAGTCTCAGCCTGCCAAGACTTGGTGCTGAATAGCTGAAAATTACAGGTTGCCTATGAGTGTTGCCTGGGCACTGCCAGTCTGTCATTACCGTGTATCAAGCTGGGCTGGGGTCAGTGATTTCACCTTTCCTGGTGTTCTGGCTGTTGTGTGCCAAGTGACTCTAATGCCTTGTACACACGATCGGATTTTCCGTCGGGATAAACTCTGACGGATTTTTCAGACGGAATTCCGTTCAAGCTGTCTTGCATACACACTGTCACACTAAAATCCGACCGTCAAGAACGCGGTGACGTACAACACAACGAGCTGAGAAAAATTAAGTTCATTGCTTCCGAGCATGCGTCGACTTGATTCTGAGCATGCGTGTTTTTTTCTCCGTTTTGGAGTTCCATACAGACTAACGGAATTTCCGATAGAACATGTTCTCTTTCTAACTCCGTCTGAATTTCCGACGGAAAAAGTCAGATGGGCCACACACACACGGTCGGAATATCCGATGAAAAAATTCCATCTGACTTTTTTCATCGGAAATTCCGACCGTGTGTGTGTGGCATAAAAGCTCTTCAGTCCAGACTTGTGACTTTCAGACTAGCAGTACAGGCTGGATGTTGTAGTTCCACAACAGCTGGGGGTTGTCTAGTGAAGTGACCCCTGGGTTCTGCCACCTGTTGACATCCATGTCATCTGCAGTGACTGCTGCCCGCCAAAATTCCACTCCTAAGAACATAGGCAGGGTTACACATGTACTGTATGTTGCAATGTCACCTTCTTGTCATGTAATCATATCTATTAAGCATGCTTTAAATTGGAAAATCAGATCAAACAGCACGTGGCTCTCAGTTTGCATCTGCAGACAAAAATCGCTGACACTTTGGGGTTGATTTACTATTATTATTTATTACAGGTACTTATATAGAACCGTCAATTTACGCAACGCTTTTACATGTATATTGTACATTCACATCAGTCCCTGTCGTCAAGCAGCTTACAATCTAAGGTCCCTAATTCAAATTCATGCACACACATATACAGTACATGGGCCAATTTAAACAGGAGCCAATTAACCTACCAGCATGTCTTTGCTAAAACCGTGGAGTGCAAAATCCGGTGCAGCTCTGCCTAGAAACCAATCAGCTTCCATTTTTTTTTTTTTTTAAATTGATACTAAACACACACACACACACCGTTTCATTTACATTGTCCCTTCTATTTCTGTATGTGGATGATGGCACTGTAATTATTTTATTTTGATATACAGCTAGTCCTCTGCTGCTAGTCACAGGTTCAAAAAAACAGCCTTTGGCATCCAGAGTAAAAACAAATTAATAACATTGATCAACTGTTTTAAATCATCATACAAATCTATATTTTAAATACAATCTCTATTATTATGTGGAAATAACATGGTGTGGGTGGATTTCTGCCAGTCACAGGCTGCCTCACGTCCCTCCAGCCTGTGTCTTAGAATAAGAGGGAGGTGAAGCCTCCATTAATCTACAAGTAATAGCCCACCCTGGTTAGTGAGCATGGAGGAAGAGGGGGGATTGGGCTGTCATTTACCATTGTGGATACTCCTACATATATGACTCTGCAGTCACATGGGCTGCTCAAATGTGATAGGGAGGAAATGCTCAGCATAGAAAGACAATGAAAACTGAGCATGTGCAGAGTTGCAACCACAGCTGCCAAATCCCTAGCTGAATTGGGGACATGAACAGAAGGTGGACATGGAGAGTAGCAGGATGAATATTTTTTATTTTTTTTGCAGAATACAGAAAACATCTCATAGTGACTGAGTATGAACAGCATATAATACACCATTTATTGATAGTTTTTTATGATGTGGGTTTAGGGACACTTTAATTGAACAAGCTGAAGTTAGAAGCTGATTGGCTACCATGCCCCACTGTGTATGACATGCCACCTGTCTGCTAGCTGTTAGTCACTCTTTTTTTAATTTATTTTTTATTCAGTTTTTAGATCATACATACAACAACATCCGGGCCGCCAACATGGCAATCACCCGACATTGCGGCCTCGCAGGGCCCAAAAAACAAAAGATCAAAGTCAGTCCTGACTAACATAGTCATCTAAATACAGCCTAACACCCCTGATGTGGGGGCAGTGCCAGAAAATGTGGTCAGCATCGGCTGGGGAAAATGCACATCACCAGCACTCTGCTGAAACCGTCCCAAAAATCTTTGTCAACCTGGCCGGTGTATAATAGCTCCTATGGAGGAATTTAAATAGAATCAGCCTATCTCTGGCTGATACCAGACGCCAAAAGGGTTGATTCCAAACCTCATCCCAGTCCTCCCCCTGCAATTCTGAGACTTCCTCCTCCCATCTACTCCTGCATTTAGCCACTGCCTTAGGTGTGGTTTTAAAAAACTCCTTGTAAGATTTGGAGAGGGGTTTTTCCAGATCCTCTTCCGATAACATAGATTCAAGAGTTGAGGGAAGCGATTCCACCTTGCGGTCCCTAAATTGTGACTGATATGCATGCCTAAGTTTTTTCCAGGTCATGTCTCGTCTTCATCTGGGGGAATCTCAGAAGGTCACCATATGAGGTTATATCTCTTATGCCCTGTTGTACACACGATCGTTTTTACCAATGAAAACAGTCCGATGGACTTTTTTCATCGGACAAACCGATCGTGTATGGGCCCCATCGGTCTTTTTTCCATCGGTGAGAAAAAATAGAACATGTTTTAAATTTATCTGATGGGGAAAAAAAACGATAGCAAATTCCGATCGTCTGTGTGGAACTCCTTTGGAGAAAAAACCCACGCATGCTCAGAATCAAGTAGACGCATGCTCAGAAGCATTCTCGGCTCGTCTGAGTGTTTTACGTCACGGCTTTTGAGATGGTCGGATTTTTGACTGATGGTGTGTAGGCAAGACTGATGGAAGTCAGCTTCATTGGAATTCCGATTAAAAAATCCATCGGATTTGAATCCATAGGAAATCTGATCGTGTGTACAGGGCTTTAATGTCTAAACTCCCTTTACTGCCCAGATCATGGGGTCAGGTAGGTTGTAGAAATGCTGCAGCTTAGGGTTCAACCACAGCAAGGTTGAGGGGGAGAAGCCCTGAAAACTAGAAGATGCTAATTGGACCGCAGTTTCCCAGGCTTTAATTGTGGCCTTCATAGTGGTTGTAACCGGTAGTTCAGATTTAAGGCCTCTGAAGAGTGCCAGGCGCAAACTTTCATACAACCCCAAGTGAGCCTCCTCCAACACCGTGGCGGTGTCTCCCTTATCCATGATCAGCCATCTCTGGGCAAACACCATTTGGCCTGCCAAATAGTATTTGTGCCAATCTGGGAGCGCTAGACCCCCCCCCTATCCCCCGGTTCCTGCAACACCTTAAGCCCAATTCTAGGGGGTTTGGGGGCCCATAGGAAAGAGCAAACTTTTCTATTTGTTTGAAATATGATTTTGGAATCCACACTGGTGTATGTCTTAAGAAGTAAAGAATCACCGGGAGGACCTTCATTTTGAGTAGACTAATCCTGCCTATCAGGGACAGCGGAAGCCTAGTCCACGCATGTACTTTTTGTTTAAAAAAAGTCAACAGTGGGAGCAAGTTAAGGGACATGTAATCGTTTATATTCGCTGTAACCTTCATCCCCAAATACTTAATGGACGAAACCCATTGTAATGGTAAGTCGGGATCTACCCCGTTCTTTGCCACGTCATCTAAGGGAAGAATTGAGGACTTGCTCCAGTTCACTTTTAACCCTAAAAACTTGGCAAAATCATTCAAAATTTCCAGGACAACCTTCAGCGAGTTCCCCGGGTCGTCAAGAAACAGGAGCATGTCATCAGCATATAATGCTAAGGTTTCGTGAATGGTACCCACTTTACTATCCTGAACCCTCCCGGAGGACCGCAAGGCGATGATGGCCTGGGGCTCCATAACCAGGGAAAAAAAGAAAGGGGACAACAGGCAGCCCTGTCTGGTTCTGTTAGTCACTCTTAAGTCCTAATTGGGACATGGACTTTGGGTCAGGTGATGTCTCTGTAGCCATTGTGGACCTCCTACCAGCGGGACATGCTGGGGCTTGTAGTTCTACAACAGCCAGAGAACCAACGTTTGTCCATAAAGAACAATTTTTTTAAGGCAGTTTCATTTGTAGACAAGCAAAGATATTGGTGCTTATTATATACACTAGTATATATAAATATTTTTGGGTTGGCCATATGGAAATCATACTGTTGACCCAGCAGTCATTCTATTCTGTGCAGCAGGCATACATTACACACAACTAACAAGCAGTGCCTGAGATTATGTAACTGCTACATTGTATGTGTGTAACAGTGGCTGGTATACTGTGTAAATACACCAACACCTACTATGTGTGCACAGGAGTGCTGATTGTTATATTCTTATGATGTAGATCAGGGATATGCAATTAGCGGACCTCCAGCTGTTGCCAAACTACAAGTCCCATGAGGCATAGCGAGACTCTGACAGCAGCAAGCATGACACACAGAGGCAGAGGCATGATGGGACCTGTAGTTTTGCAACAGCTGGAGGTCCGCTAATTGCATATCCCTGATGTAGATCAACACGCTGAGGTCACTGGGTGACAGAACGGACAAGTGACGGCTCATTGGCATAGTGGATATTGCATATGGGTGGTAGAAGTTTCTAGTTTTCAGATAACTGATATCTATACTGTTCCAAGCTAGACAGGCCACTGTATAATCTAAGGGTAGCCTTTGGATATAGGCTGGAAATAAACCCGACCATCGTGGTAAACTTTAGGAATAAATCAGTAAAACTTCCTTGCGTGTATCTTTTTTTTCTACCTATTGCTGAGAGTTGCAATCTGGGAGAATAATATTTTAGATCTGTTACAGGAAGAAACAATTCTTCAGTCTCCCCTAAGCCATTGATCACGCTCATTATAACATTGTGACTTCATAGTAAGTAAGAAGGTTAGAGGTAACAGCAGGGGCTGATCTGTGTCAGATAACACGCACTCAACTGTCAACACCCAATGTCACGTAATGGCTACTGGACAGTCTCCAAAATTTGAAATGATTGAATCAGCAAACATTTGAAAAGAAACGGCTTTCCTTCCAATCAATTTTAGATTAATTTTAGATCGGATTGGATCAAACTGTGTCGATTTGGCCAGGGTAGAAAATAATTGTTCGTTTTGCATCAGTTGTCACTGCTGTGATGCTTTGGTCTTTGTCATTCACACCTCGGCGCTATCAAATCACGGGCAGATCCGCGTCAGATCTATACACGATTCAAAAGGCTGTAGTGTGAATGCAGCCTTAGGTAGGATTGGAAAGGTTGCAGAAGGGCTATGATTGGAAGTGGGAAATGTGATGTAAGACAGGGGGCTTTTATGTAAAGGGGACTGGGGGATGTAAAAAAAGGGACAAGGATACAAGGAAGGGGGTGTGAAGAGAACTGGGAAACAAAAAAGGGGGGCTGTAATGGGGAATAGGATACAAAAAAGGGGGACTTTGAAGGGGATTGGGATGCAAAAAAAGGGGGCTGTGAAGGGGAGTGGGATGCAAGGAAGTGGGGGCTTTGAAGGGGACTGGAATACATTAAAGGGGGCTGTGAAGGTGACTGGTTTACAAGGAAGGGGGGGCTGTGAAGGGGAGTGGGATGCAAGGAAGTGGGGGCTTTGAAGGGGACTGGAATACATTAAAGGGGGCTGTGAAGGTGACTGGTTTACAAGGAAGGGGGGGCTGTGAAGGGGAGTGGGATGCAAGGAAGGGGAGCTGTGAAGGGCACTGGGATATAAAGGGGATTAACTTCCAAAGGGAGGGCTGTTGTGTGAATGAAACTGGGATGTAAAGAGATGGGCTGTGATGTGAAGGGGTGACAGAGGACACTGATGTGAAGGTGAGGGGGACTGTAATGTGAGGTGGGGCTGAGCAAACTGATGTAAAGGGAGATGGTCTGTGATGTGAAGGGGGCCTGAGGCGTAAAGGAGACACTGTATTGTGATGCAAATGGGGGAGCTTTGATGCAAGGGGAGGACTGTGATATAAAGGGGAGGACTGTTATATAAAGGAGGGTTTTGTAATATAAAGGGGGTTTCTGTGATATAAAGGAGGGCTTTGTGATATAAAGGGGGGTACTGGCGATAATGATGTAAATGGGAAACTGTAATGTGTGGGGAGGGGTTGTGATTAGGGCTGGGCGATTTTCCCCCCCAAAAAAAATCTGCGATTTTTTTTTTTTTTTTTTAAAAACTCGATATTCGATTCGATTTTTTTAAAAATTATATTAATTGAAGTGCATCAACAAACAAAATTTCAAAGGCAAACCCTTTCTCTAACTGCAAAGTCAGTGTGCCGTGTGCAACAAAGATTGTTAAACATCCAAATTATTAATACTGTATTTGGATTTAGCTAATAAAACAACCAAAAATCTTGAGGTTACTCTTAGTTGAATTGAACTGTGCCCGTGCCCCACTGTGCCCGTGCCCCACTGTGCCCGTGCCCCACTGTGCCCGTGCCTCACTGTGCCCGTGTCTCACTGTGTCCAATGCCTCACTGTGCCCGTGCTTCACTGTGCCCATGCTTCAATCACTGTGCCCGTACCTGATGCAGATTTTCATGGGATACTGATTTTACTGCTACACCGGCGGCCATTCCAGTATTCAAAAGCCGCGCCTCCTCCTCGTCTGTGATAGGCGGAACACTCAATTTCCCAGCATTCAGTGTTCCGCCTATCATGGACATCCGCTCATCCTCATAACACAGACGAGGATGAGAGGATGTCCGTGATAGGCTGAACACTGCCTGCTGTGAAATTGAGTGTTCCGCCTATCACAGACGACGAGGACTCGGGAGGCGCGGCTTTTGAACACTGCAATGGCGCCGTCTGTCTGCATGACACGCTGATCAGGTAGGCAGACGGCAGCTTGCGGTTAGTTAGTGTTACATTACTACGGCGAGTAGATGTAATTGGGGTAACGCCGCCCAGTGCCATTCCGGATACGTCCCTGAAGCCCTGCTACGGAAACTTTGAAGGAAAAAAAAAAAATCGAAAAAAAACGATTTTCTTCAAATCTGAATCGATTTGAACTCAAAACTCTATTCAAGATTAAAATCGATTTTTTTTCCCAGCCCTAGTTGTGATATGAAAGATTTGGGTCATAGCACAAATATGAGACTCGGACCCCGGCTGGAAGAAAATTTTACCGACGGCTTGCAGTCTCCGCTCTAATTCATCCCAAAGATGTTCTATCAGGTTGAGGTCAGGACTCTGTGCAGCCCAGTCAAGTTCCTTCACCCCAAACGCGCTAATCCATGTCTTTCTGGACCTTGCTTTGTGCACTGGTCCGAATCATTTGGTGGAGGGGGGATTATTTTTCTGAGCGAACCTCCGTAAATTTTAATTCAAGACCCCTGCCCTAGGCTCTGTAGCAATGCAGAGGTCTGTCCAGACACTTTTTTCCAATCATGTCCTTTTAATCTTTAAAGGAGAAGTATGGGTTTGTTTGTTTTTTCCCTAATCATACTTACCTAGGTGGATGCAGCATCGGACCGAAGTCTGTCCCCCCGGCGTCTCTGTACTGAGAACCGAGCCACCGAACACCGCCGATGGCTCGGTTCCCTGAGACGTGAGCTGCTGACTGTCAATCAACAGCTCTCCTGCTCTGCTCCTCTACACTCACTGGAGCGCTGAGCTATAGAGGGGTGGGAAGCAACTGTCTCAGCGGCTCACTGAGAGGCTGAGACTGCCATCAGTCCAGGCACCTGGCGGATCCAGACTTCTGAAGTCGGGATGACGTGGTGCCTGGACTGAACTTGGTGACGTCAGTAGAGAGCGGACTTCAGACCGCTCTCAGCTGAAAACGGGTCACAGGAGTGCAAAACGAATTGCACTCCTGTGAACCGTAGGAGAAGTCCAGCCAAACGAGCCCAGGCTGAACTTCTCCTTTTAAGCACAAATGGCCTATATCTCTGCCCTGTCAACCATATACCCACAGTCCTGTGCTGTTATAATGTCCCTGCTCTGCTGGCCACCAGGTGGGGTAATGATTTTTAGATATATGGTTGGGGGGGGGACTGATGTGGGCACAGACAATGGAAACAATGGAAAAAGAGTGGCTGGACAGATCTTATGTATCCCAGCCTGTAATATAGGAATTGACATATAGAATACATATAATACTACAGAAGATAATAAATATATAGGTGTAATATATCTGTGTGTATGTATAATCAATAAAAACAAAAAGGACAGATAACATTTTAGTGTGTGTGCATATAGACAAAAATGTTTTTGGATGGGGTTTCAAAGGGTTCAAAGCCCTGGCAGTGTATTTTTTGCTCCAAAAGTGAGGGCAATTCCCCTCTTAGTTGCCCCTGGAAACAGGTGCCCCCGTCAAAATATTTCCCTTCTTTTCTGCAGACAACTCAAACATTTTTGATTTCTCCTCATTTTCTGTTACGGTGATGGTAGTCATTAGAAGTGGTAAATCTCCCCAATGGGACACAGGCAGCCATAAAGACCTGACAGAGGGTGTAAGCCTCCCTGTAACATATCCAAAACTTAAATGTTTTTTGCAGGGATACACTATAAGGATATAGTTTACATTAAGGGCCAGTTCACACCAGACGCAGTTCCGTGTGCTTTTTTTCTGCACAAAATGCATGCAGTGTTTTCCATGTATTCCAATGGCTCTTGTTGGCTCTAGTTCACACCATGCAGTCAGTTTTCGGTCAGTTTCTGCACCGGAAAATGACCGGAAATTGACTGCATGGTGTGAACTAGAGCCAACAAGAGCCATTGGAATACATGGAAAACACTGTGTATGCATTTTTAGTGCAGAAAAAATGCGCACAAAACTGTACGGAACTGCGTCTGGTGTGAACTGGCCCTTAAGGAATTAAACAATTGTATTAGTGTTGAGCCTCGTACACACGACCAAGAATCTCGTCCGTAAAAAACCCGTCTTTTTTCCTGACGAGATTCTTGACAAGAATCTTGTCCCGGCCGAGTGTACACACGCTCGATTCAAAAGAACCGCCGTTCTTTTGAATGGAACGAACGCGGTGACGTCATCGACTATGACGAGCGTGCGCTCGTCACATTCGATGCCGCCACTGTCATCTTGCTACACCCTACCTATGCCTAGGAAGCTACCGCGCATGCGTCAGTCATTTCGAGCATGCGCGGGTTTCCACGACGACAGGTAAGCGTACACACTCTCGGGTTTCTCGTCGGGGAAACAGGCCGACGAGAATCTCGACGAGAAAATAGAGAGCAGGTTCTCTATTTTTCTCGTCGAGATTCTGGGCAGTTTTCTTGACGAGAAACCTGAAAGCCTCGTACACACGACCGGTTTACTCGGCAAGAAAGCTCTGCCAGCTGTTTTCTTGTCGCTTATTGGCGAGAAAACCGGCCGTGTGTACGAGGCTTTGGAGTTTTGGCATTTTGTGGATGTTGTACAAACAATATTGTAGAAGCTGGAATTTCTGTTGTCGGCAGAATCATGAATACAATGAGACACACCTTGAGCATACAGTTTGCTGGGGTAGAGCGAGCTGTTTTGACATGAACAGTAATTAGTCGGGTTTGGCACACTGCAGTCTCTGGCATTGGATCCTTTCAGATATGTGTCCGATGTACTCTGGGCTGGATGAAGAACCTTTACATTGGCTTTGATTTGTTTTACTTGCTTTTTATACAGGTTAGAGGAAAAGGGTCTGATATACAATATCCCTATTCTCCAAAAAAAGATCCATACACATCCACTACAGAAAGGTCCTGTAATCTATCATCCATGAGATTGTCCTCTGTGAGCTCCTGAACTTCTTCTCTTCCCCCTCACTTCTGAATGTTTGGAATGATCAGTTCACATTAGTGGTGGTCATGTGCACTACTCTATGCACACTACACCTCCCATAGACCATCTCAACACACAGTGTTATACTCCTACATACAGTGAGACCATGGAGAACAAATGTAGCCATAGTACAGTAAGTACACCTATTGTTAAGAAGCCAATATCATAGAAAGTCTCAATGGGTGACAGCCACACATGTTGATTACCCCTTGGTTGGATCCTCATGCGTTCTTGTTGGTTTTCTATGATGATGGCTACTTTACAATCACATCAATTGGGCCACTTTCACTAGTATCCATCCGTCTATCCCTGATTTTCTTTGAACAGGGGATACTGTTAAAATATTTTTTCATCTTCTATATTGGGTTTGTCTCTCGATAACTCCAGTGGCTATGGCACTTTTGGGGTTTATGGTAGCCCTATGCAATGGTACCCACTTGACAGCAGCATCTTCGTACATATTTTACTTTTATGCTTGGTAATTGCTTGTATCTCTTGGATATTCTATGCTAGAAAAAGGTTTTTGAATCCACCTGCTTTCAGCCTCAGAATGTCCTTACCTCATTAAATCAGCTTCTATATTTTATTTTCAAAGCTTAATCAAACAAGCTGAAGATAGAAGCTGATTGGTTATTATGCACAGCTGCTCCAGATTCTGTATGCTCCAGTCTTTATAAATCCCCAAGTAATGTGTCCATGCACATATTGGAGTTTACAGGCTGAAAAAAAAAACCCACCAAAGGTGTGTTCAAGAGAGGCGCTGAAAAGCATTAAAAAAACGCTAGGTGCGCCTAATAGCGTGTGCAATACGCATATTTTACTGAGTTTTTTTAAGCAGCTGTTTTTCTACCAGGAGTCCCAGGTCGGCTAAACAGACGCCCTGTGTGCAGGAGGCCTTAGTGTTCACTCTGCCCATACTCCTCTATAGCATGCTGGATGTCAAGAACAAAGGTGCCTGACTGCCAAGTACAAAGAGTCCCCATCCCTCCACTTCATGTTACTGGATCCAGGTCACTTGAAGAATAGAAATCAACAAAATGACAGCTCTTCAGCTTTAAAAGGGATTGTAAATTCTCAAGGACCCAAAACACCCAAAAATGGAACTTCCGCTTTAAGCACTCGCTTTAAGCAAAAGCTTTAAGCACTCCTCGCCCCCTTACATGCCACATTTGGCATGTAATTTTGTTTGGGGGGGGTGGGGGCTTCTTTGGGAGTGGGACTTCCTGTCCCACTTCCTACTTGCATCTAGGGGCCGCCTAGGCGACTGCTCCTCTGCCCCTAGATGGCCCCTCCCTCTAGGCAATCTCCTGGGACACGTGACAGGTCCCAGCAGATCGCCTGTCCACTCCGGGAGCGCAGCGCGACTCGCGCATGTGCAGTGCGTGCCCGGCCATGAAGCCAAAAGCTGTCACAGCCGGGTGCCCAGAGTGTGAATTGAGGTGCCGAGAAGAGGGCGACGCTCCGTGCGGCCGCATCGCTGGACCGTGAAACAGGTAAGTGCCTGTTTATTAAAAGTCAGCAGCTATACTTTTTGTAGCTGCTGATTTTTAATAAACATTAAAAGGCTGGAACTCCACTTTAAAACATTCTATGCATTAAAGCGGAGGTTCACACAAAAAGTGAACATCCGCTTTTCGGAAACCCTCCCCCCCTCTGGTGTCACATTTCGGACCTTTCAGGGGGAGGGGGGTACAGATACCTGTATAAAACAGGTATTTGCACCACTTCCGGGTTCTGACTCCCGTGGGAGTCCCGCCCCTTCGCATCACCCCCCGCTGTCTTCTGGGAAACACACTGTTCCCAGGAGAGAGCAGGGACCAGTGACGGCGCGCCACGATACTCGCGCATGCGCAGTAGGGAACCGGGCAGTGAAGCCGCAAGGCTTCACTTTCTGATTCCCTCACCGAGGATGGCGGCGGAAGCATCCGAGGACCGAGCGATTGCTCAGCCTCGTCTGCTGACATCGCGGGCGCGCTAGACAGGTAAGTGTCCATTTTCTAAAAGTCAGCAGCTGCAGTATTTGTAGCTGCTGGCTTTAAAAAAAATAAATAAATCAGGTGAACTTCCGCTTTAAGGTGAAAAAACGTCTGCATCAGCTGCCCCCAGAGCCCCCCCTTTTCTTACCGGAGCCCATCCGTTCCAGCGATGTGCACGAGTCCAGCGGCTTCAGCCGCTGTCTCTGTCCTCATTGGATAGATTGATTGCTGTCAATCAAATCCAGTGATGTGGGGGCGGGGCCGAGTCCCGCTGTCTGTGTCAATGGATGCAGCAGCAGGACTCGTGAGTGCGCCCGCACGGGTGCCCCAATGGAAAGTGGCTCTCTGTGTGGGTACCAGATGAAGGGGAGGAGCCAGAAATGCTGGTGGGGCACCCCACAAGAGGAGGATCGGGGCTGCTCTGTGCAAAACCCTTGCACAGAGCAGGTAAGTATAACATGTTTGTTATTTTTATTTAAAAAAAAATAAAAAATTTGAACCTTTACAACCACTTTAATATTAGTGTGCAAGAGGCAGTAGCTGGTCACTGTGCAGGAGGCATGAAATGTGTGTTAATATGTTTGTACATCATGTTTAAAGTGTTACTAAACCCAGGACCCTGCATTCACTATATCTGGTCTACCCCAGTACACAGTATAAACTGCTAAATACTTTTTCTCATCTGTAGCATATAGCAGTCCTGTGACTTCTATCAGTGTCCAGCCGAGCACTAGTTAAAGATTGTAGGAGTCGTTTTCACTCTTCTCTGACTGTCCTATGAGGCTGCATGACTCCTGACCCTGTGTCTGGACAGTGCAGTTTGGCCCTATGCCGATCACCTGCACTCTCCCAAAAAAAAAAAAAAAAAAAACTCTCTAGCAATACACACCAAACTGAGCATGTGCAGAGTGCCTCCTAGGGCTCTGTACTACCAGGAGATAGATTGAGGACTGTGAAAGAAGGGGAGGATCCGAGAAGACAGGATCAAACAGCCTTTTTACACAATGCAGAGGATTAACTCATTAGGTTCCACAGTGAGTATAACCAGCATGCTTTACTGCATATACAGACTGATTTTACTGTTGTGGGTTTAGTAACACTTTATTGTTTTTGTGGCTTTATTTATGCTAATACTTGTCTCTAAAAAGGATATCTTGAAGGCATGCACTGAGAGCAAGTTGTTAAATAAACTTTGATTCTTAGGCCTCATGCCCACGGGCGTTTTTTCAGCCGCGTTTTTGAGCGTTTTTTACAGCTTAAAAACGCCTGTCCATGTTAGTCTATAGCTTCATGCCCACCTAGGCGTTTTTGAGCTGTAAAGAGCATAGGCGTTTGTAAGCTGTAAAAAAAACCCAGGGCCAGTGCGTTCCTCAGCGTCAGAACTAGGCAGGAAAAAACGCGAGCGTCAAAAAACGCGCAAAAACGCGCACTAACGCGCAAAAAACGCGCACTAACGCGCGGTCGCGTTTTTAGCTCCGACGTTTTTTTTTTTGTTTTTTTTTTTCAAAAAAAAAAAAAAAAAATATTTACAATAACATGGACAGGCGTTTTTAAGCTGTAAAAAACGCTCAAAAACGCAGCTGTAAAAACGCCAGTGGGCATGAGGCCTTATGAGAAGGATGACCAATTATAGAGGCTGGGTTCAGTTATATAGTGCAAGGTGCATGCTGCTTGGATGTGGTTTGTATATTTTATGGGACCAAACGTTGGCTGTAATCGCACCAAAGTAGTACAGGAAACTTTTCCAAAATCACGCGGTGCTTTGAGAACGTTGCAGTTGATTTACTAAAGGCAAATAGACTGTGCGCTTCACAAGTTGCTCAAGAGCTTAGTAAATGAGGTAAAGCTTCACTTTACAAAGAATATCCAATCACATGCAAGGAAAAAACCAAACAAAAAAAACAGCATTTTTGCTTGCACATGATTGGCTGATTGGATTCAGCAGCGCTTGACCTCGTTTAAGCTCTGCAGCAATTGCACTTGCAAAGCACAGTCTATTTGACCTTAGTAAATCAACCCCTATGTGATTTCCATGGTCATGCGATTTGAGTCACATCTGAAATCACACTAATGTGAAAGAAGCTTTAGAAAACATGTCAGCACAGACAATGTAGCTTTTTAATAACCCAAAACAGATTAGAAAGCATAAGGCGTCGTTCACACAAGTGCGATTTCAGATGTGACTTGAATCGCATGACAATGAAAATCAAGTGATTTACTGCAGTTACTCCAGAGCTTAGTAAATTAGGGCAAGCTCTGCTTACCTCCATCCAATCACGTGCAAACAAAAATGGTGACTTTTTTTTTTCTCCTAGCATGTGATTGGGTACTCTATGTAAAGTGAAGCTTCTCATTTACTAAGCAACTGCACTTGCAAAAGCGCACAGTCTATTTGCTTTTGTTAAATCAACTGCAATGCCTGCCTTGGTGCCCAGTTCTAACAAGTGATGCATCAGGGGTTATTTACTAAAGGCAAATCCACTTTGCACTACAAGTGCAAAGTGAACTTGAAATTGCACTTGGAAGTGCAGTCGCTGTAGATCCGAGGGGGACATGCAAGGAAAATAAAAAACAGCATTTTAGCTTGCACATGATTGGATAATAAAATCAGCAGAGCTTCCCCTCATTTCAGATCTACCCCTCAGATTTACAGCGAATGCACTTCCAAGTGCACTTTGCACTTGTAGTTTGCACTTGTAGTGCAAAGTGGATTTTCCTTTAGTAAATAACCCCCATTGTAACAGAGAATTGCACTGCCCCTCACTGTCTCTACACAACACGCACCAGAAAGCATGCGTTATATAGCATACATGCTGGTGTGAACGGAGCTTAGAACATTTCTGTTTTCTTTGGTGTTTATTTTCCTCATGCCCCTAAAGATTAGCTCCTGTGTGTGGCCCCTTCTCACCCCTTGGGGTCCATTCACACCAGCAGTGTGTTCAGTGAAGTAGCAACACTCTTTACTTTTTTTTTTTTTTATGTACCTTTATTGAAATGTTACAAAATATTTCATTCCCCCTTATGCTCTGCAGCGTTTTGCGATGCAGTGTAGTGAGTTGCAACATTCTGCACAAAAATGCAGCAAGTCCTACCATTTTTTCAGTGCAAACCACTGCAGCATAGAACTTAAGGGACAGATGGCAAATTGCTTTGTCTGTGCGTTAGGACTGTGTTGGGCAGGGCTGCCCATAACAACTCAGTGTAGATAGTGTGAATGAGCCCCTAGCGGAACAGGACTTGCATTGGCATAATAGATGCTTTCCTATGATGAAGAAGGAGTTTTCCTTTGTTCTGCATGTTGTACTGTCAGGTTGTGGGCACAGCGCACAAAAGATTTTAAAGGTTCCAGACCCCGGAGGGATTTTTACAGTGCCGAGCAAAAGGATTTCAGACCCCTGACTGCAGTGGTGAGATTCATAAACCCCTTTAAAAGCTAACCCCACCTTCCCGGTCATGTTTCATGTTACCGCCATATTTAGGCTCCATTCACACTTGTACAGACTTTGGAGTGCAACTTTTGTGCAACTTTGACGCAACTTTGGATGAGTGCAACTTGGCTTTGACCTGTGATAATGGACAACTGTTGCAAGTAGGGATGAGATCCGGCGTGTTCGCACACTCCAGGCGTTTTTCAGGCGCTTTACATGCGCTATCTTTAGCCCTGGTTCACATTAATGCGATTTGATATGTCAAATCCTATGCCAAATCAGCGGCAATTGCCGGCAAAGTATGTGAGTATATGTGTGTGTGTGTGTGTGATATATATACACAGTTGTGCTCATAAGTTTACATACCCTGGCAGAATTTGATTTCTTGGACATTTTTCAGAGAATATGAATGATAACACAAAAACTTTTCTTTCACTCATGGTTAGTGTTTGGCTGAAGCCATTTATTATCAATCAACTGTTTACCCTTTTTAAATCCTAATCACAGCAGAAACTACCAAATGACCCTGATCAAAAGTTTACATACCCTGGTGATTTTGGCCTGATAACATGCACACAAGTTGACACAAAGGGGTTTGAATGGCTATTAAAAGGTATCTATCCTCACCTGTGATCTGTTTGCTTGTAATTAGTGTGTGTGTATAAAAGGTCAATGTGTTTCTGGACTCCTGACAGACCCTTTGCATCTTTCATCCAGTGCTGCACTGACGTTTCTGGATTCTGAGCAGGCCCGTCGGAACAGGACAGGCAAAACAAGCAACTGCTTGGGGCCCCGAGCTGGCCTGGGGGCCCCAAGCAGGGCCCTTGCCTTGCCGCACTGTGTCCACTAATCCTCCAGTCCGGTGGATGTTGAAACGACCGCGCCGTACTGTAGCAATCCCCTGTCTGCCCCCTGCCCCTCTGTGTGTGTCGGCTCCTCTCACAGACATACGCGGCTGATGAGAGGCTTCTGGTTGACCGGAGCTGCTATCAATTATCCCCTGCACAGTCCCAAGAATGCCCTCTGAGTCCCACCCTCCTAGCAACTGAAAATGTCACGTATGCCCCACCCCCTGCAACGTGCTTCTGCTTCCAGCGCGCCTGAGCTACAGGGACCTATGGACAGGTACAGCTCTAATGATCTTGGGACAACTGCTGTGGGGGGGGGGGGCTCTGATGGGGACACCTGCTGTAGGGTGACTCTGATGGGGACACCACCTGCTGTGGGGGGGCTCTGATGGGGACACCACCTGCTGTGGGGGGGGGCTCTGATGGGGACACCTGCTGTAGGGTGACTCTGATGGGGACACCACCTGCTGTGGGGGGGGCTCTGATGGGGACACCACCTGCTGTGGGGGGGGCTCTGATGGGGACACCTGCTGTGGGGGGGGCTCTGATGGGGACACCTGCTGTGGGGTGACTCTGATGGCGACACCTGCTTTGGGGGGATTCTGATGGGGACACCTGCTGTGGGGTGATTGTGATGAGGACACCTGCTGTGGGGGGGCTCTGATGGGAACACCTGCTGTGGGGGGGGGCACTGATGGGGACACCACCTGATTTGGGGTGACTCTGCTGGGGACACCACCTGATTTGGGGTGACTCTGCTGAGGACACCTGCTGTGGGGTGGACTCTGATGGGGAGGCTCTGGTGGGAACACCTGCTGTGGGGTGGGAGGGGGAGGGTGGAGTAAGAAGTATGTTGGATTTAGTTATTGTGCACTTTTTTAATGTACATTTGATTTTATGGTACAGTGGTGTTTTTTTCCAAATGTTCAATTGTTGAAAATGTTCAAAATTTATGCACATTATATGCAACAGCAGTATTTGCACTTGTGTGTTTTATTTATATAAAGTGTGGGTCAACTTAAACTGTATCGCTATGCTGTGGTTCCTGTAGGCTTCGCGTGCGTGCGGGGGGAGGGGGGGGGGTTGGGGGATCTCCATGTCCATTTTGCTTGGGGCCTCCAAATTCCTTCAAACGGCCCTGATTCTGAGTCATGGGGAAAGCAAAAGAATTGTCAAAGGATCTGCGGGAAAAGGTAGTTGAACTGTATAAAATGGGAAAGGGATATAGAAAGATATCCAAGGAATTGAGAATGCCAATCAGCAGTGTTCAAACTCCAATCCAGAGGTGGAAAATTAGGGGTTCTGTTGAAACCAAACCACAGTCAGGTAGACCAACTAAAATTTCAACCACAACTGGCAGGAAAATTGTTCGGGATGCAAAGAAAAACCCAAAAATAACTTCATGTGAAATACAGGACTCTCTGAAAACATGTGGTGTGGCTGTTTCAAGATGCACAATAAGGAGGCACTTGAAGAAAGATGGGCTGCATGGTCGAGTCGCCAGAAGAAAGCCATTACCAGGCAAATGCTACAAAGTATCCCGCTTACAATACGCCAAACAGCACAGAGACAAGCCTCAAACCTTCTGGCACAAAGTCATTTGGAGTCATGAGATCAAAATTTAGCTTTTTGGCCACAACCATAAACTCTACATTTGGAGAGGAGTCAACAAGGCCTATGATGAAAGGTACACCATTCCTACTGTGAAACACGGAGGTGGATCACTGTTGTTTTGGGGATGTGTGAGCTACAAAGGCACAGGAAATTTGGTCAAAATTGTTGGCAAGATGAATGTAGTATGTTATCAAAAAATACTGAAGGAACATTTGCATTCATCAGCCAGGAAGCTGCGCATGGGATGTATTACATTCCAACATGACAATGATCCAAAACACAAGGCCAAGTCGACTTGTCATTGGCTACAGTCCGAATAAAGTGAAGGTTCTGAAGTGGCCATCTCAGTCTCCTGACCTCAATATCATTGAGCCACTCTGAGATCTCAAACGTGCAGTTCATGGAAGACAGCCCAAGAATTTACAGGAACTGGAGGCTTTTTACCAAGAGGAATGGGCAGCTTTACCATCTGAGAAGAGAAAGCGCCTCATCCACAAATACCACAAAAGACTTCAAGCTGTCATTGATATTATAGTGGGCAATACACGGTATTAAAGTGGTTGTAAACCCTATTAAAAAAAAACAAAAAAACTGCAAGACAAAGGCATAATGAGCTAGTATGCATAGCATACTAGCTCATTATGAATTACTGTATATACTCGAGTATAAGCCGAGGCACCTAATTTTACCACAAAAAAATGGGAAAACTTATTGACTCAAGTATAAGCCTAGGGTGTCCATCTGCATGCCTCACTGTGCCTCACTGTGTCCATGTGCATGCCTCACTGTGCCAATGCCTCACTGTGTCCATGACTAGACTGTGTCCATGACTAGACTGTGTCCATGACTAGACTGTGTCCATGACTAGACTGTGTCCATGACTAGACTGTGTCCATGACTAGACTGTGCCCATGACTAGACTGTGCCCATGACTAGACTGACGTTTAACATGGAAGCCTATGGAAGGGATGCCCGGATTTCAAAAATCGGTGCTCCCCGGCCGTAGGTCCCCCAGACAAAAAACTTTGCACACTTAGAGGAGAAATGGGGCTACATGTGTGCCAAGTTCCGGCTTCAGGAAACCTATAACCGGCCGGTACCGGGTCCCCAAATTCACCAGAGAAATTACCATCTATAGAAGGGGTGCCCGGCTTTGAAAAATTGGTGCTCCCCGGCCGTAGGTCCCTCGGACAACAAGCTTTGCACACTTGTAGAGGAAGAGTGGGGCTACATGTGTGCCAAGTTTGGGGTCCAGGGGACCTACGGCTGGCCGGTACCGGGTCCCCAAAGTCCAGGAGATCAGGCGCAAAAAGGTGATTCGAGTATAAGCCGAGGGGGGGGGGGGGGGGGGGGGATTTTCAGCACAAAAAAAGTGCTGAAAAACTCGGCTTATACTCGAGTTTATACGGTACTTACCTTACATCGAAGCCCCCGCAGCGGTCCTCGTACCGCCCTCCGGCCGGCGACATCTCTCCCTGGGGTTACTTCTGGGTATCGCGGCCCCCGGGGCTGTCATTGGCCGGAGCCGCGATGACGTCATTCCCACGAATGCGCGCGAGAGCCGCTGGTAACAGCACACTGACTGAAGCAAAGGTACATATACGTGCCATTGCTTCAGTTTGCTTTAGTGCGCATGTGCCGATGACATCGGCACATGCAGGGGACAGGGGATATCTCCTAAACCGTGCAGGTTTAGGAGATATCCTAGGTAGCTATAGGTAAGCCTTATTATAGACTTACCTGTAGCATAAAGTGGTTGTAAAGGGTTTACAACCACTTTACGAATTGGGGTATGTAAACTTTTGATCAGGGTTATTTGGGTAGTTTCTGTTGCCATTATAATTTAAAAAGAGTAAACCCAGTTGATTGATAATAAATGGCTTCAGCCAAACACTAACCACGAGTGAAAGTAACGTTTTTGTGTTATCATGTAAGCTTATGAGCACAACTGTATATACACACCCACACATACACAAATTCTTGCACAACATACATGAGCCTTCAAAAGAGGATGAGCCGAACTAACAACTGATAACCTCAAGTCAGAAGCAAAGTAGATCAGAGGTGATGAAGATCAATAATGCACATATAACCAGTAAGAGCCCATTCACACAGGGGCGGCACGACTTGTGCCGCGACTCTGCCGGGCGATCTCAAGACGACTTCAAAGCAGACTTCCAAAATGACTTCTGTATTGAAGTCAATGGAAGTCGCCTTGAAGTCGTCTTGAAGTAGTACAGGAACCTTTTTCTAACTCGGAGCGACTTCAGTCGCTCCGCTTAGAACGGTTCCATTGTACAGAATGGGACGCGACTCGTCAGGCGGCTGAGACGCCTGACGAGTCGCCCCTGTGTGAATGGGGTCTAACTGTTTTAAATAGAACATTTACTACCATCTGGTCTTCCTGGGGCTAAAACAGTGCTTTCTTAAGGCAATTGTAGTCTTCTATGGCAATCCGACATGACAGCCTAGCAGAGGGCAGTGACAGGCCATACAACACAAGGCCAAGGTAAGGCATACACTAATCTCCTAACTAGGGTTTTGTAGATACATATTTGTAATGTAAAAACAGTCCTTTTTATCATTTTCATATTAGCAGTTTGGGAACACGTTCCGAAAATCAACTAGGAGTCAGAAAGTCCCGGCTCCTGTCCCATTTAAACAGATGAAAGATTTGCGCTCGCTCTCTCTAGAGTTTCAGTAAGATAATGAAGCTTTTCTGAAGACCTGATGATCTAGAAGTCAAGGTCATAATAAGTAACTTTTGTCATAAGTGTACTAGAAGCAGTAATGCCGCGTACACACAGCCGTTTTTCCCATCGAAAAAAACGAAATTTTTCCCATTCGACGAGAAAAACGATAGTCTGTGGGCTTTCTGTCGTTTTTTTCGACGAGAAAAACGGCATTAAAAACGACGAGAAAAATTAGAACATGTTCTAATTTTTCTCGTTTTTTTCGACATGTTTTCCGCGGCAGTGTTTCCCATAGGGAAACACTGCCGCGGAGCCCACACACGGTCGTTTTTTTTTCGACCAAAAAAAAATGACATTTAAAACGGCCGTGTGTGAGGGGAACAAGCTGTTCCTCATTTTTAACGTCGAAAAAATCGATCGTGTGTACGCGGCATGAAACTACTGAAGACATTTCCAATTACCACATATATATTCTGATTGTTTTATGGATTACAGGTACACACACGAGCAAACTATTTTTAAATAATAATACAATATTAAAGCATTTCATTTAAACTAAAATGTAATTTAATCTTATTCTAAAACCACCATAGATATACAGTATTTGATAGTAGTTGGTCCTTGAGGGCACATAGTATTTTTAGTGTGGGACTGATCTTGTGGACCAGGTCACACTGCTCTGCAAACGAATCTTTACAAAATATAATAAATGCCCAAAGGGGTTTTTAACTCTGCATTAACGTGGGGGGGGGGGGGGGGAGAGACAAAAAGAAAAGCTTGTTCTAGTCCCCCGTCCCTAAACCAGCCTTCCTCAACCTACTTACCCCAGAAGAACCTCTAAAAACAACCCAGATATCTTGGGGAACCCCCTATTGAAAGTAATTCATCAGGGGGCAATGCAGGAAGAACAAAACCATTAGGCCTCTTTCACCAATCTGTTTTTCATGCGGACCCGTTCGGACCACCCACTGATCTTTATGGGGCGGTGGATGTCAGAGGAAATCTGTCTGCTGACACCTGCCAGCATCCGATCGGGGCCACTAAAAAACAATACAGTCGCCATCTTTCCGGCGGATCAGATCAGATGACATGCAGTCCGTTTCCATCAGACCACCCGTTGAACCCACTAGGTTGAATGGAAAAAAACTCAGTGTGTACCAGGCGTTCAAATCAGCCGCTGTGAGCTGACATCATAGAGCCGGTCCATGCTCTGCAGGGCAACTGGCTCATCCTCTCAGTGCACTACTGAGAGCCCTGGCAAGCTGCTCCCACCCCTCCAAAGCCTGGAGCTCCTGTGAATGCTGGAGGGTCACCGCTCTGTGCTAAGAGCAGACCCGAGAACTGAGTGATCAGTGGTCTTTCATCGCTCAGTTCTCAGTGTAGAGCCAGCAAGGAACAAATGCAGCATCAAATCAATGCTGCAGCCATCTAGGTGAGTATGTAGGTTTATTCTTTTAAATAGAGACATTTCTGGTCACCGCCTTGACTCCAGTGTCTGGCATGGCTTTTATATTCTCAGAACTGGATGCAGAGAATTCTACTTTAAACAAGAATGATGGATAACGAAAAATTGTATACAATTGGCACGGCAAATCAACCCTCAGAGCAGTCCCAGCAGTGTAAACTAGATACTCACACATTGACATTAGTATATGTTTCTATCATAATGAAGATCTATGGACTATAAATTTTACAGCGTAAAATATGGCACTGCATAAACCAAAGTCAATGATCACAAGTATGTGTTTAATACATTTATATTGCTCGGCTGCAGCATGCCAAACGTGGCACATTCGGCTACATGACAGGTGGTTAAACTTCAATTGCTTCTCTAATTTGCCTATGCTAATACGAGCTGTTCTGTTCCCTCAAAGAATTGGCGTGAGTATGAAGACAACAGATTGTCAAGTAGACGCTTTGTTGCTGGCTGTATACAAATAAAATGGAAATCTGTACTGCACTGAGGAGTTCCCCGAGTTCCCCGACATTCAAATGTTCTCAGTTTACAAATATTTGAACAGTAGCGGCTCATGACATAATAACGCATAAGTAGTAAGTGCCCTGCAATGGTGGGAACAAATGTGCTCCCGTCACCAGCAATGGGAAAATTAAATGAGATTCCAATGCAGCAAAACAAAATGTAGCGCCCTCCCCAAAAGGTTGGGACGCTATCTAAAATTTAGAGGGATGTCTGAGCCAGTAGTTGGGCTCAGACTGTTGAATTACATTGAGATTTGCTTCTGTTCTAGCCATGGTTCGCTCGATGGTAGTTTCCCTATTTGCCTGAAGGTGGCGTTACCGAATCAGGCACCTGTAGGAACACGGGCGAATCACGGTGCATTGAGTGACCTTTCTCGGCAATGGTACAGTGGGAGTGGTCGCCCCGCTGTGCCTGCTGGGAGGGGATATTTAAGGGGCAGACGCCATTGTTAGGGGTTTGTTTTTCGCCTCGTGGCCCTCCGGGCGCGAGGTGTGTGTGTGGTTCGGGTCTCGGGGCCACGTTGGCCCGAGGCAGCATCGCTACATAGTGGGCCCAGCTAGTCTGGCTGGGGCCTGCATAATGAGAGGGGATCCCAAGCTGTTCGTCCAATGAGGAGGAAGCTGTCTTGGTGAAGGAGACCAGAGGAGGACCTCCCCTGGAGGAGACCGGCAAAGTGCTGACGTCTTGGGTGAGGCCTGGTAACTTTACTGAAGAGGGATCCATCAGATCACAAGCCCTGCAGTTCGCCGGATTGGCTTGAAGGTTCTTTTCACTGCACGGCTGGAAGTTTGGGACTTTGAAATCCTGTGGCAGAGGGTTCCCCGACTATCCATTTGCTCAATCTAAAAAAGAGACTTTGTTCATTTCGGAAGGTCTGTGGCAGAGACCTACTTCATCTTGGGTAGTCTGTGGCAGAGACTGCCCTTTGCTGGTTCGTGTGTCATCCCAGCTGCTAGGCCTTGTGAGAGGGGACTATCCGGGTGACCAATACCCACTCTAACATTGAGAGTGGTGAGTGACTTTAAACTGACACCTTTGCATAGTTGTGGCAAGTGCCTGAACCTTCCCCTGCTCTTCTCTACCTTCTACTTTCTCTCAAAGTTATACTGCATAAGAAAATAAAGCCTGATTGTTGAAGGTTTTACATCTGTGTGGACATTGCATTACTACAGACTTTCCTACCCGGACAACGAAGCTGAAGAGGTAACGTGCAAAACCCAAAACTAACCAGAAGCTCCTACGGGGGTAGTGCTACAAAAATCTAACATTCTGATTCAACCACTTGACCTCTGGAAGTTTTACCCCCTTCATGACCAGGCCTTTTTTTGTAATGCGACACTGCGTTACTGGTAACTGACAATTGTGCAATCGTGCATAAATTAAATTTACGTATTTTTTTTGCACAAATAGGGCTTTCTTTTGGAGGCATTTGATCACCACTGGGTTTATTTTTTGTGCTATAAACAAAAAAAAAAAAAAAGACAGACAATTTAAAAAAAAATATACCGTATATATTTTTTTTACTTTCTGCTATAAAACATATCTAATAACGATTTTTTTTTTTTTTAAATCTAATTTCTTCATCAGTTTAGGCCAATATGTATTCTGCTACATATTTTTAGAAAAAAAACTCCCAAGAAGCGTATATTGATTGTTTTACGCAAAAGTTATAGTGTCTACAATTTTTTTTTATATACACTGGAATTTTTTTTTCTACTAGTAATGGTTGCGATCAACACTGGCTGTGCTGGGCTGGCTGTTAAACATCTAGGGTGATCAAAGGGTTCCTAACCAGTGTTTTTGTGTACACAGTGTGCTTCTTTTACTAAGGGATGTGCTGGATTTTATTCCCTGCTTTGCAGGAAAACAAAATCCAGCACATCCCTACTGACAGGACGGAGCTCTGCATTGTTTACATATGGGTCTACTTGCTGATCAGCGGGTGCCGGCGGTCATCCATTGGTCACCACCCGCTGATCCACTTCTGCTAGAGCGGTTGGCAAGAGACACTATAGTCAAAGGCATTTAAAGAAGAACTCCAGGTAAAGCAGCTATTTTAAAAATGTGCTGGCTTATCAGGGGTTAAGTCCAATGAGGTGTATGCCACTACAGTGACTTTTCCCTTTTTATTTAGTACATTTTTACTGAGCCATGGAACTTTTATTATACTTCTGAAGCTCCTACACCAGATCTTTGGGTCTTGGATCCTGCAGCTGCCATGCACACCCAACCATGGAAAGCTTTGTAATATGTGAGCCCAAACCAATCACAAGAATGGCAGTGTGGCTGCTGTGAAGCAGAGAGAATCTCTCCTATCAGAGGGCAGGGAGTATGGCTATAGAAATGACAACCCATATAGTTCCCGCATTACAGGTTTTGGAGAACTTTACCTTTTTTAGAAAAAAAATAAATGCACTTTATTGGAAAAAAAAACAAAAAGGTCAACTTATTATTTTTTTTGCTCGACACCTGCAAAACATTGCAACCACTATCAGTGGATTGCGGCTGCAGTGCAATGGCTTCTCCAGCTCAGGTTTATACCAAGATACAGACCTTCAGTGCCAGAGCTGAAGGAAGTATCCAGGGACTACAAGTGCAGTGAGGTACTAGAAACAGAAAACACATATGCGAGAGTCCATCAAGGTTGCGCAACCCAAAATGTATGTAGACAAGTGGAAAATTTTCCCCAAAGGGTTTTTTAGGCAGCAATGAATTGGAAATAGATAATAAGGTAAAAATCTTTAATTTTGGTGCATAATTCATTCAGATGTACAATAGATTTAAAATACAAACTCTGGTTGACGATACATACAACAACATGAAACATCGCTTAAGACAGGAAATTATCCCAAATAAAACATGGTTTGTCAATTGCGTTAACAACATGGTAATCTAATGGTCCACATGAATATTCTGAGTACCCCAAGTGCAGTGAGGTCACCGTGGTTTTTCTCCACTGAGAACTACAGTCCCTCTGCCGTGGGGGTCTGTGGGAGATGTTGTTTTCCATGAATGAATGGCATGGCTATGCATTCCCCATGTTTTCCAATGATAACAATTCATATGTGTGCGATTTAATGTAGAACTATAGGCAAAAACTTTTATTTTTATTTTGCATAGAGTAATACACTAATCGGCCGAACCCATGTTCGAAAAACGAACATTCGGCCGTGAGCGCAAACGATGGTGCCATCATGTAATGACCGATAAATCGTTCAGAGGACATAAATAAAAAAAAATAATTTTTTTTTTTTTTACATTTATCTAGTGCAGACAGTTCGGACGGGAAACACATTAACCTTTCAATTTATCGTTCGTTCGGCAGAAGTTTTCCAAACTTGACGTTCGTTTTTTTTCCCCACAAAAACGTCACAAACGATTAACGATTTGTGCCCATTAACTTGCCGAAAAAGGAACGAAGTGTCTACATGATCGATTTTCGGACGATTTTTCGTATAGTGTATGGCCAGCATTAGGCACGGTTATAACTCCTGTCAGTTTTTTTGTTTTTGCCATCTGTGTCCTATTGCGGAGATTTCCCTTCACTTCCTGGCCCATAGAGGAAATCCCTGTAAATCAAGGGAATTCCTTGGGGACCACTAGTGTCCCCATTGGAAGATTTCCTCTCTATTACTTTTCTGGGGACAACCAAAAATGTGGGGTTTTCTTTACTTTCATTTTCAGTTATAATGGTAAACAGGACAAAAAGAGAAAGTGAATATTTTTAACAGAGGCACAGACAGCAATAAAAATGGACAGGTATTCTAAGCTCTCTCTGCTCTCTCTAAAACTAAAAAAAAAAAAAGTTTTGCCTTTAGTTATAATTTAAAATTACAGCGACTTCAAAGTAGTTCATGCACTACTTTGGTCCGACTTTCATGCAACTTTAGGGCTAAAGACTTCAATGTTAACCCTCAAACTTTGCATGAAAGTCATACCTGATGGGTTTTACTTCCTCTTTTGCTACATGAACAGCCTGCAAATGTAAAGCATAATGGGCTAGTATGCATCGCATATTAGCCCATTATGTGACACTTGCCTGCAAAAGAATCCAGCGATGTCCCCACAGTAGGAAGCATCAATCTTCTGTCTCTTCTTCCTTCCGGGCTGCGGACTCTGGCGCTGTGATTCGCCGAAGCCGCGTGACGTCACTCCCGCGCATGCGCACGAGAGCCGCAATTCACGGCACAGGCTGGGGAAGAAATGGCGCTTCGTTTCTTTTGTTCCCCGCGAATGCACCGTTAACATTTGCGGAGGACTAAAAGTGAAATATCTCCTAAACGGCGCACGTTTAGTAGATATTTCCACTACCTATAGGTAGAAGTAGTCAA
The DNA here is from genome assembly GCA_029206835.1 of Rana muscosa. NCBI lineage: Eukaryota > Metazoa > Chordata > Amphibia > Anura > Ranidae > Rana > Rana muscosa. The sequence continues at coordinate 146,653,782 of CM055126.1, read as the reverse complement.
AAGTAGTTTACAACCACTTTAAAGGTCCCAATGAGCACAGTGGCCTCCATTATTCATTAATGGAACCACCAGGACTCTTCCTAGAGCGGGCCGCCCGTCCAAGCAGATCAATCAGGGGAGAAGGGCCTTAGTCAGGGAGGTGACCAAGAACCAGATGGTCACTGACCGAGCTCCAGTGTTTCTCTGTGGTGGGCGCGACATGCTGCGGGGATGTTTTTCAGTGGCATGGAACTGGGAGACTAGTCAGGATTGAGGGAAAGCTGAATGCAGCAATGTACAGAGACATCCTTGATGATAACCTGCTCCAGACCTCAGACTGAACAAAGGTTCATCTTCCAACAGGACAATGACCATAAGCACACAGCCAAGATAACAAAGGAGTGGCTACAGGACAACTCTGTGAATGTCCTTGAGTGGCCCAGCCAGAGCCCAGACTTGAACCAGATTGAACATCTCTGGAGAGATCTGAAAATGGCTGTGCACCGATGCTCCCCATCCAACCTGATGGAGCTTGAAAGGTCCTGCAAAGAAGAATGGGAGAAACTGCCCAAAAATAGGTGTGCCAAGCTTGTAGCATCATATTCAAAGACTTGAGGCTGTAATTGGTGCCAAAGGTGCTTCAACAAAGTATTTAGCAAAGGCTGTGAATACTTGTGTACATGTGATTTTATTTTTAATAAATTTGCAAAGATTTCAAACAAACTTCTTTCACGTTGTCATTATAGAGTATTGTTTGTAGAATTTTGAGAAAAATAATGAACTTAATCCATTTTGGAATAAGGCTGTAACATAACAAAATGTGGAAAAAGTAAAGCGCTGTGAATACTTTCCGGATGCACTGTATTAGGGGGGCTGAAGGGGCTTCTGCATACAGAAGGTCTTTTATCTTAATGCATAGAGTGCCTTTACAACCACTTTAACTACTCAAACCCTACACCAGCATGCCACAACTGAATGCAATGCACACTGTTGTGGGCGCCCCCCCATTTGTTTGAATGGGTTATGTTCAGTGGGCGGGATCCTTTTCTGAAAAGTATCATGGCCGTGCCATATATACAACCCCCTCTGCTGCTTTTGCAGCCTAAGGAGGAGCAGTAAAAATTCAACTTTTACTGCCTCTCAATCGCATGTGTAAATGAGGGCTAAGAGTTCATGAGCAGCTGCTTTGACCAGCAGTTCACCTCCTCCTAAGCTGCATCAACCTTCATCCCATGCTCCTTAGACACACAGAGTGGCCTTGCCCCCCCCCCCCCATTCCTTGTCACAGCATTTCATTGACAGCAGCAGGAGCCAATGGTCCTGCTGCTGCCTGAGTTCCTGTGTGAAGAGAAAAAGAGGAGAGAAGAGATCCAGCCATGCACAGCACTGTGATTGAGGACTCGGGTAAGTAGGAAGGTGGGCGAGGATAGCAATCTGTGAAACGTTTTTGACCTTAATGCTGGAAACTTTAGAACCACTTTACCAATAAAACAAGCCAACAGATTGATAATCTCCTCTGAAGGGTCTGGGCTCAGTAAAGCTAGGGTTTTAGGTACATGTATGGGAGAAGAGGAGGCACAGACTGGGTGCAGAATGTAGAAAGGGCTTTAGTGGTGGCTGTAACTCCCTCATAGGAACACCCATAATTTTGGCTTCTGCCCAGGGAGGAGCTACAGCCAGCCCTGTTTTAGGCCTCGTACACACGAACGAGTTTCTCGGCAAAAACCAGCAAGAAACTTGCTGGCAGAGATTTTTTGCCGAGAAACTCGTTCGTGTGTATGGTTTCTCGTCAAGAAAAGCGACAAGTATCTCGACGAGAAAATAGAGAACCTGCTCTCTATTTTCTCGTTGAGATTCTCGTCGGCATGTTTCTCGACGAGAAAAGTGAGTGTGTGTACACTTACCTGTCCTCCCGGAAGCCCGCGCATGTTCGAAATGAATTCGACGCATGCGCGGTAGCTTCCTAGGCATAGGTAGGGTATACCAAGATGGCGGCGATGGCATCGAATGTGACGAGCGCATGCTCGTCGTAGTCGATGACGTCACCGCGTACGCTCCATTCAAAGAACCGCGGGTTCTTTGAATCGAGCGTGTGTACACTCGGCCGGGACAATTTTCTTGTCCAAGAATCTCTTTTTTCGATGAGAATCTCGGCCGTGTGTACGAGGCATTAGAATTAAAAATTGCATCTCATTTCATAACCGCTGTTCAGATTGGAATAGGGACTAGTGTGATGTGCACAGGGTCCCCTGGGGGCATTTCATATTTGTGGCAATACTTCTTTAGAATAATGCTTTCTGTCAGCATGAATATTTTTTTTTTAAGTTTTACTGTATATTTCTTTGTTTTATGACAACATGCTGACAGTGAAAGTATGTAGGAGAGGAGAAGAAGAATCCGGAGCCTGCAGGAATCGGGGTAAGTGATCTCTAGGGTGTTTGCTTTGGCTGGAGAGAGTGGAGTTTTGTAAACATGAAGTTATTTTGTTCATTATTTTAAAGAATGTGGGAGGTAAGGTCAGAATTCTTATGAAAAGCCGGCTTTTTTTCCTCTACTAGCTGTGCTTCTCATAGCCTTCATAAATGATATCCCGAACACAAAGGCCTTCAATGGTAGTATTCAGTGCACATTGTATCCTGTGTATGACTCAGTAGTGCTTATCGTCTGTCAGTAGCAGTAGAACATAAGGAATAGTGACAACAAATGATAATTTCTGCAACAAAATCCATTGTCTTTCATTGTCGTCGTCCTGCTGAATGTGTTGATCATAGAGGATTCCTTTGTAACAGATTCCCTGAATCATTCATTTTCTTATCTAGGCTAATACTGTAGTGTCTGCTTGTCCATAAATGTTTATCAGCTGTACATTGATGGGCTTATGTCACAATCATTCAACATAATTGCATGCGTGATTCTGATTCATGCTGTGGATTGCTTGTTTTTACATAAGCCAGCTTTAAAAGAGAAGCATGATTCATACCTACCTTGCTGATTGCAGCAGTGCTCTGTTGCTGCATCGGTCCCCCACCGGCTCTAACACTGAGAATCGAGTGATCAAACGCCACAGATCGCTTGGTTCTCAGGGCTCCCTAAGCAGAGAGCTGGTGACTGTCAGTCATCAGCTCTCTGCTCTGCCCCCTCTCGCTCACTGGAGTAAGCGGCCGGCTCAGGCTCTCAGCGACTTGCTGAGAGGCTGAGATAGGTGCCGGTCCAGGGTTCTGGATGGATCCTGACACATATGGTCACAATCTTGCCTGAGCCAGGACCGGCTCTGTGTTGTCAGGAGACAGTGGACTTAAGCGCGATGTCTGCTGAAAACGGGTCACAGGAGTGCAGAACGAACTGCAGTCCTGTGAGATCCACAGGAGAAGTACAGCCAAACCAGCTTTGGCTGTACTTCTCCTTTTTAATAACAGAGCAATTTATACCTTTTTTTTAGTTCCATTAAATACACTGGTGACGGTTGGCTTCCTCTAATTTTGTTAGCCTTTAAAGAAACATATACTGTATAAGTATCCTAACAACAGTGTCTGCCCAAAGCAACTCTCAGTTTAAGCCCAGGTTCACACTGGGCTGCGGGAGTGAAGCCGTGCGAGTTCAGCTGAACTTGCACAATTTCACTCTCTCTGGCAGTCCCGATTTCAGCCGCGATTACAGAGACATCTGTGCAGGTTTCTGCACAGATGTCAATGTAAATTGCGGCCGAAATCGCAAAAAGTAGTACAGAAACTACTTTTTGAAATCAGTGCAGCGCTGCAGATGCGGCGTCGCACCGATTAGGACGGTGCCATTGCCGGCAATTTGCGGCAAATATCGCCGTTTTGACATGCGATTTGACATGCCAAATCGCATGTCAAAACGCACCAGTGTGAACCAGGGCTCAATCTGATAAATAAATTCCAGATGCATCTAGACAAAAAGTGCTCAAGGTCATACAATTTGATTTCCTTCTAAAGCAACTACAGCCTGAGTAGAAAAGTCTGTCCCCTGCAGAGTGAGCTCTTTTCTTTCCATGTGGAAGCAGTGGTCTCTCTGTAGAGGTCAGACATGCCCCCCTGAGTTAGAACTATAACTTTACAATCAGCAAAGCTCATGCTCCCTTCTGATTGGAGAGCTTTGTAATTCTTCGACCTATTTTAACTAGGGATGCACCGAATGTTTTTTTTTTGGTGCCGATACCGAAAATAAATACAAATTTCAGGATCCCGAAAACCGAAACCGAAACAGCACCGATACTGACTTTTAAAAAAATATATTTTTATACAGGAGATGGTCAGAGACTGGGGACATGGTACAGTAGATGGCCAGAGACTGGGGACATGGTACAGGAGATGGTCAGAGACTGGGGACATGGTACAGGAGATGGTCAGAGACTGGGGACAAGGTACAGGAGATGCAGCCTCACCTGTGCCCACCATGCAGCTTGCCAGTGCCCGCTATGCAGCTTGCCAGTGCCCGCCGTGTAGCCTGCAAGTTCCCTTCCTTCTCGTGGCGATCTCCCTGTGTCACAGAGCTTAACTACACAGGCCGCAGTAACAATGTCCCGCCTTCTGTGACACGTCACACTGATTCAATGTCCTACCATTGGATCAGTGTGCCGTCTGTCACAGGAGGCAGGACATTGTTACTGCGGCCTGTGTAGTTAAGCTCCATGACACAGGGAGATCGCCGCGAGGAGGAGAGGAGAGGACTGCGAGAGACCATTTTTCCATGGCGGGGCTGTGCATGGGCTGAATCGCACACCACACTGTCCCATACCACAGAAAGACATCCCCGTAATGGACGGCACCAGGTGCAGGGCCCCGCATAGGCCTGCCCCATTTTTGGCTCAATTATCGGCAAGAATTCCTTTTTGGCAAATTGCCGAAAAGGCCATTTTCGGCCGATATGTTTCAGCGGCCGAAATTTCGGTGCATCACTAATTTTAACAGACCAAGCTGTCCAGCAAAATTGGCAGAGGCTTGAGACAAACCATTGAAAGATGAACTCCAGCTAACGCTTTCTAAGCAGTTACAGCAAACAGTTTTCCTTTTGAGATAAAGGTTTTACATACGTAAATAAAAAATGTCCATCGTAAGCACCCCTGTCGGTATTATTTGTTAGTCAAGTCCACCATAATCTGATAATAGAACGCTCCCCTCTCTGCAGACTACCAATGCTGCTGTCCATGGTTGTCGGCTTTACTACTTCATCCAGAATGCAGACACTTCTAAGAAAGGAAGTGTTATGGCTGGATCACCTGGTGAAATAAAGGGGGTGGAAAAAAAAAAACAATTGTAGCCACCACATTTAAGAATTGATAATATACAATATATTATTTTTTTTGTTTTTGTGTTTAATACTACTTTAAGTATTTTTTTTTTCTCAGAGACAAAAACAATGAAAAGAGTGAGATTGTTTGACAGACAGAGAAGTGGCCCATGGCATATAGAGTATTCCACATGAATCAAGTAGGGTGGGTGTTTCTGTGGTTGGATTAGAGATGGAAAGTGTGATTACATGGTGTAATATACATACCGAACTACATCCATGGCCTGACACCTTTATCAACATACTGCATTCCCAGCCTGAATTGCTGTCACTTCTTTGATCATTCAATGAATCTTTCAATCTGTGAAAAATTCTGATTGTCTATTGTGAATAAAACAAAAGCAGGGATTAGAGGCTATGTACAGTCAAGGTCAAAACCCCAACAAGTTTATTTATTTTTTCTTTGTGTGTCATTGAGAGATTTCCCTTTACTTCCTGTCCCAGATACCCAACTGCACGTTACAGGAAGTCTGCCAAAGTGAAGGAAAGTCCCTTTTCTTTCTCGTACATCACGGGACACAGAGCGACATAGTCATTACTAATGGGTTATATAGATACCTTCAGGTGCTGGCACTGGCAGCTTCCAAAACCGGAAGTACCCTCCCCTATATAAGCCCCTCCCATCCGGGAGCACCTCAGTTTTTTGCCAGTGTCTAAGGTGTTGGCCAAGAAGAAACATGTGTTTTTCACTGAGCTTGCGTACAGGTTCTTTTGGGCCTCAGTAAGCTATTCCGGATCCGACCAAAAAAGCTTCATAGCTAAACGGTCGGTACCCGGGCCTTGCAGAGAAGAGCAGGGTTTTGCCTGTAATGCTTCTCTTAGGAGAGCTGGACCCTGGGATCCAGAGCTCTGGTCATACCCATGACCAAGATGTTTTCTGTGCAGGGTGCTATACAGGTCCAGGGGAGTGGAATCCTTGGGAACCCGGTCCCTGAAGGTTTAATTACAATGCCTGCCGTGATAGGTGAAGTTTGGGCTTCTGTGGCCAAACAGAGTCCTGCGGCGGGGAAAAGGTAAGTGGGGGCCCCTCAGGAACTTGGTTCTATTGAGGGGACCCCCAAGCCTAATATGTCTTTCTGCCTGTTACCTAACGGTATTCCCGCTAAATATTATGCATGCCTGTAACTACTAAAAAATGTAATAATTTTAATAGTGGTCAAGAAAAATAAAATAAAATAATAATATACTGCGGTACCTGTGTTAATCCACTAGAGGCCGCTGTGGAACGTTTCTTGTCATGTGGACTAGTTTCTTTTTATCAGAGCAAGTCCAGGCAGATGGTGAGTTCTCTTGTGGGAAACTGCTTCCTCTGCCATGTTGCAATGCTCGTCCATCCCCCGGCCTGCGGCAAAAGGGGCCCTGGCTCTTGTCCCCAGTTTCCCTTTTCAAAATTAGCGCTGAAGGCGCACGTGGCCGTGCGCGTGCACGCGCCTCTATATATAGAGGTGAGCCGGGAAAGGGGGCGGAGCTTGGGGGATGATGCTCTGTGCGCGCCGCAGCGCTTCTGCGCATGTGCGGGCGTCCCAGCATGTTAAAAACCACAATTATGTGTTGTGAGCTGGCTATGGAGTGCAGAGACAGAGCTGGCAACATTTAAAAAAGGCATACAGCAAGCGGTTGATGCAGGCATCCCCATAGAAAGGCACATTAGTAGACACCAACTGTTTTTATAGCAGCATTTGTGCTAGACTATTGTCAGTAAGTGGTGTATTTCGGCTGGAATACCTCAGCTTTGGGCTTAGGAATAATGCCGTCTAAAAACTCCGGGACTAAAAATCCCAGGAAGCATAGGGGGTCTCCATCGGGCTCTGAGGATCTTGGGCATGCTTCGGCTGCACCAGTCTCCCCTGAAGAATCAGAGGTTAGTGACCGTAGAGCACCCTCAGGAGTACCTGGTACTGTGGCTGTCCTCAGTTCACCTGCTCCTGTGTATGTAACAGAGGAGGTTTTTTCCTCAGCTCTGGGAGGGCTGGAAGAGAGATTGTCAGCATTGATCGCTGCTTCCCTGTCACAGGAAAAAAGCGCTCGATCTCCGTCTCCTCCCTCAGAGTGCCTGTTAGCGGAGCAACAGTCCCATACAGGGATCGACCTACCTGAAGGGGATCAGGATGAGGTTGATTCTGTTGTAGAGGAATCAACAGTGGAAGAGCCATTCTCAGCATCACATGCTGAAAGATTATGGGTTCAGTCCCTGACTAATATGGTCCGATCGGCATTTAAAATGCCCCTTGCGGAGCCATCATCCACTTCTGTCTCCTCGTTGGGGTCGCTAAAAGCTCCCCAGACTGTTTGTTCCTTTCCGATCCATCCTTTACTGGAAGGGCTCATTTACCAGGATTGGGAGCATCCTGATAAAATATTTACTCCTCCCAAGAGATTTCAAGTGGTCTATCCCATGGAGGATAAGTTCATCAAAAAATGGAGGGTCCCTACAGTGGACGCAGCCATCTCTTGTGTGAATAAATCACTGACATGTCCAGTGGATAATGTCCAAATGTTCAAGGACCCAATAGATAAAAAATTAGAGTCCTTATTAAAATCTGCTTTTGCTACAGCAGGATTGGTGACACAACCAGCAGTGGCAGCTATTGGGGTCTGCCAAGCAGTGAAGGATCAGTTGAAACAGGTCTTAAGGGACTTGCCAGATCAGCAGGCTCTTGCCCTAGCTGATCTACCTAGAGCCTTATGCTTTGCGGTGGACGCTATAAAGGATTCAATCCATCAGGCCTCCCGCCTTACGCTGTCTGTAGTACATATGCGCAGGCTTTTATGGCTCAAAAACTGGTCTGCTGAAGCTCCCTGTAAAAAATTGCTGGTCAGCTTCCCATTTCATGGTGAACGCTTATTCGGGGAAGACCTGGACAAATATATCCAGAGAATTTCCAGCGGTAAAAGTACACTTTTTTGCCGGTTAAAAACAGAGTTAGAGGTCCCTCTTTTAAGAGGCCTGCTTCTCCAGTCCCTAGGACATCGGCTGTGAAACAGTTCCGACGGCCTCCTCGGTCAAATCCCGGAGGTAAAAATCAGGGACAATTGCAGGGTAACAAGAAGCCCTGGAGCAGGAGAGGTACAAAACCTCCCCCAAAGTCAAATGCATGAAGGGTTGCCCCCACTCAATCGGGTGGGGGGAAGACTTCAGTTGTTCACAGAGACCTGGCGGGACACGATCAGAGACAGATGGGTGCTCTCCGCAGTAAATCTGGGATACAAATTGGAGTTAAAAGACTCCCCTCCTTCCCACTTTATAAGGTCAAACGTGCCAAGGGATCCCCAGAAGAGAGGATCCCTCCTGTTGGCACTAGAACAATTATTGCTCCAAGCAGTAATTATAGAGGTTCCCCTGGAAGAATGGGGGTTCGGGTTTTACTCAAACCTCTTTACAGTCCCGAAGCCAAACGGGGACGTGAGGCCCATATTAAATCTAAAAGGGCTAAACAAATTCCTACATATCAGGACTTTCCGGATGGAGTCGATCCGATCGGTGGCCACTGCCCTACAAGGGGAGGAATGGTTAGCCTCGATCGACATCAAAGATGCTTATTTGCACATTCCCATCTTTCCAGCCCACCAAAAATTTCTACGCTTTGCGGTAGAAGGGCGCCATTTTCAGTTCAGAGCCTTACCCTTCGGTCTGGCCACAGCACCACGAGTGTTCACAAAAATTCTGGCCCCATTATTGGCCAATCTAAGAACACGAGGTGTAACGATAATGGCATATCTAGACGACTTGTTGCTGATAGACCACTCAGTGGAAAAACTAGAAGTGGTTGTTCACGAGACAATCAAGTATCTGGAATATCACGGTTGGATTATGAACCGAGACAAGTCAGCCCCAAAAACCAGTCAAAAGTCTGGAATACTTGGGGCTAAGGCTGGATTCAGACCAGAGAAAAATTTTCTTGCCTCAAGAAAAGGGGTCGTCTTTGAGAGATTTGATCCACTTAGTGGGTACAAAAAGACAGCCATCCATACGCCTGTGCATGAGGCTGCTGGGAAAAATGGTGGCATCATTCGAAGCAGTACCCTACGGTCAATTCCATTCAAGGAATTTGCAAAGGGCCATACTGTCAGCCTGGAACAAAAAAGTTCAGGCCCTAGACTTACCAATGTCCTTGTCCCCTTCCGTTCGCAAGAGCCTCCGCTGGTGGTTGGTTCCCCAGAATCTGGAAAGAGGGAAATCCTTCAGTCCGATTTCTTGGAAGGTGGTCACTACAGATGCCAGCCTTATAGGCTGGGGAGCAGTACTGGAGCAATGGTCTCTCCAGGGCAGATGGTCGGATGCGGAAAAGGCCCTGCCCATCAATCTCTTAGAGATACGAGCAGCCCGGTATGCCCTAGTAGCATGGACATCCAAACTCCAAGGGTCCCCTGTCAGAATTCAATCAGACAATGCCACAGCAGTGGCATATATCAATCATCAGGGGGGCACCAGGAGTCGTGCAGCCCAGAGGGAAGTAAATTACATCCTGAAATGGGCAGAAAGATATGTCCCAGCCATATCTGCGGTATTCATTCCAGGATTGGAGAATTGGAAGGCGGACTTTCTAAGTCGCCAACAATTATGCCCAGGGGAATGGTCCCTTCATCCCGAGGTTTTCCGGACAATATGTCAGCGGTGGGGAACACCGGATGTAGATCTGCTAGCATCCAGATTCAACGCAAAAGTGGACAGGTTTGTCTCTGGGACAAGGGATCCCCTAGCTTGCGGCTCGGATGCCCTAGTGTTCCCTTGGGATCAGTTCAAGCTGATATATGCATTCCCACCGCCACAATTGTTACCTCGATTACTCCGCAGAATCAGGGTAGAAAAGAAACCAGTGATTCTGGTGGCTCCAGCGTGGCCCCGAAGAGCATGGTACGCGGAGATTGTAAAGATGTCTGTGGGGAGTCCTTGGACCCTCCCACATCGTCCGGACCTGCTTTCGCAAGGACCGATATACCACCCTTCCTTACCAGCCCTAGGTTTGACGGCCTGGCTATTGAAGCCCACATTCTAAAAAAGAGAGGGCTCTCTAATTCTGTGGTATCTACCATGATCAATGCCAGGAAGCCGGTATCCAGGCAGATCTACTATAGAATCTGGAAGGCGTACATCGCCTGGTGTGAGGCCAAGAAATGGCATCCACGTAAATACGTACTAGGTAGGATTCTGGACTTCCTACAATGGGCTGTAGATAGGAAGCTTGCCTTGAGTACTATCAAGGGTCAGATTTCGGCCTTGTCAATATTTTTTCAAAGGCCCTTGGCTTCGCATTCACTAGTCAAAGCCTTTATACAAGGAGTGATGCGTATTAGTCCTCCGGTTAATATTCCCATATGTCCATGGGATCTAAACTTGGTTCTGTCGGTTCTACAGAAACAACCATTTGAACCATTACAGCATATTTCTTTGGTTCTTCTCACCAGGAAATTGATTTTTCTAGTAGCCATTTGTTCGGCTAAAAGAGTGTCGGAATTAGCAGCTATGTCCTGTAAGGAGCCATATCTGGTTATCCATAAGGACAGAGTAGTGTTACGTCCTCATCCAGCCTTTCTTCCTAAGGTGGTATCGAGGTTTCATTTGAACCAAGATGTGGTTCTTCCTTCTTTTTTCCCCAAACCTACTTCGGTAGAGGAAAAGTTATTGCATTCTTTGGATGTAGTAAGAGCAGTTAAAGCTTATCTAAAAGCCACTGCTCAGATTCGCAGAACGGATACTTTGTTTATTCTGCCGGAAGGCCCCAGAAAGGGTCAGGCAGCATCAAAATCTACTTTAGCCAAGTGGATTCGACAGGTCATAATGCAAGCCTATGGCTAGAGAAGGAGACCGCCTCCGTTCAAAGTTAGAGCGCACTCCACGAGAGCAGTTGGAACTTCATGGGCAGTGCATCACCAGGCCTCTCTGGCTCAAATCTGTAAGGCCGCAACATGGTCTTCAGTACACACGTTTACTAGGTTCTACCAGGTGGACGTTTGAAGTCAGGAGGATGTCGCCTTTGAGCGCAGTGTGTTGCAGGCCGCAAAAGATCCTCATGTCTGATAGCGCTCAGCTTATGTATGGTGTATCCCCCCCCTCGTTGGGCATTGCTTTAGGACATCCCATTAGTAATGACTATGTCGCTCTGTGTCCCGTGATGTACGAGAAAGAAAATAGGATTTTTATAACAGCTTACCTGTAAAATCCTTTTCTTGGAGTACATCACGGGACACAGAGCTCCCGCCCCTCTTTAGGGACACTTATTGCTTTGCTACAAAACTGAGGTGCTCCCGGATGGGAGGGGCTTATATAGGGGAGGGTACTTCCGGTTTTGGAAGTTGCCAGTGCCAGCACCTGAAGGTATCTATATAACCCATTAGTAATGACTATGTCGCTCTGTGTCCCGTGATGTACTCCAAGAAAAGGATTTTACAGGTAAGCTGTTATAAAAATCCTATTTTTAGGCAGTTGCCTCCCCAACAGATGTCTCAATTGGAAGATTTGCCCTTAGGCCCTTTTCACACTGACGGACCGATTGGGTCTGCCAGTCAGTTTTTCAGGTGAACCCGATAGAGCCATCCATTGCTCTCTATAGAGAGGCAGATGTGTCTGCTGACACCCACTGACATCTGATCTGAACCTGTCCGCTAAAAACAGACGGAAGGGGTTCCTTTCCCCATGCGTCCTGCGGGTCAGATGGAATTGGATAGGCGTTCTGTTTCCATCCAGCAGCCCATAGAAGACAGTGGGCTGTGCCTGTGTTGAGGACTCGGGTGGACCTGTCTTCCGCCTGCTCGGGAGTGATCAGCGGAGAGATACACTGCTGAGTGGGCCGAACCCTTGGTGGGCTCCAGTGTGAATGGGGCCTTAGCTCTGGGGACAACTATAACATTTTCTATTTCCTCACTATCTGTTAGGGTGAAAATCGTCATCGTCCGTTGGGGGAATCTCCCCTTCTGGGATACACACCGCAATAAATACACAGCAGATGGTCTAACCCTTCCCCACTCTATACAAAACTAAAAAAAAAGGCATCTGAAGTTGAATCCAAATCTTGAGTTCCCTGTAAACGTTGAGATTGGGTTTAATCCTCTCCATGCATTGAGGAAGGTCCAAGATGGAGAGCCAATCACAAATCTTAGGCCTCATGCCCACGGACGTTTTTACGGCCACTTTTATGAGCGTTTTTTGCAGCTTAAAAACGTCTCTCCGTGTTAGCCTATGGCCTCATGCCCACCATGACGTTTTTGAGCTGTAAATGGCATAGGCGTTTTTAAGCTGCAAAAAAAACCCAGGACCAATGCGTTCTGAAGCTCCAGTGTTAGAGCTGTAAAGACGTCAGATGTCGGCAAAGGTTGTAAACACGCGATGTAACAAGGCTTAACGCTGTGTTAAGCCTCATCCGGCGTTTCTTTCTCTATTCCAAATCAATGGTTCTCTATAAGCGCCCATTGATTTGAATAGAGGTCGCACCAGAAGTCGGATCAAGATGATCCGACTTGCGGGGCGACTCATGTGCGGAGAATCTTGAAGGGGAACCCCGCAAAAATTTAAAAAAAAATTGCGTGAGGTTCCCCCTCAGGACGATAACAGACCCTTCGGTCTGGTATGGATCTTGAGGGAGAACCCCCACACCCCAAAAAAAATGGCGCGGGGTGTCCCCCCAGGATCCATACCAGACCCTTTTCCGAGCACGCAGCCCGGCCGGTCAGGAAGGGGGGGCGACGAGCGAGCGCCCCCCCCTCCTGAACCGTACCAGGCCGCATGCCCTCAACATGGGGGTGGGTGCTTTGGGTGCCGTTGGTTGTCGGGGTCTGTAAGTGGGGGGCTTATCGGAATCTGGGAGCCCCTTTTAATAAGGGGGCACCCAGATCCCGGCCCCCCACCCTATGTGAATGAGTATGGGGTACATCGTACCCCTACCCATTCACCTGGGGGAAAAGTGTCAATTAAAAAAACACACTAGACAGCTTTTTAAAGTAAATTTTCTTTCTCGTACATCACGGGACACAGAGCGACATAGTCATTACTAATGGGTTATATAGATACCGTCAGGTGCTGGCACTGGCAACTTCCAAAACCGGAAGTACCCTCCCCTATATAAGCCCCTCCCATCCGGGAGCACCTCAGTTTTTTGCCAGTGTCTAAGGTGTTGGCCAAGAAGAAAACCACAATATTGTAGTGAGCTGGCTATGAAGTACAGAGACAGAGCTGGCAACATTTAAAGGCATACAGCAAGCGGTTGATACAGGCATCCCCTAGAAAGGCACATTAGTAGACACCAACTGTGATATAGCAGCAATTGTGCTAGACTATTCTCAGTAAAAGTGGTGTATTACGGCTGGAATACCTCAGCTTTAGGCTTAGGAATATGCCGTCCAGAAGCTCCGGAACTGAATCTTCCAGGAAGCGAAGGGGGTCTCATCGGGCTCGGAGGATCTTGGGCATACTTCTGCTGCACCAGTCTCCCCTGAAGTTCAGAGGTAAGTGACCGTAGAGACCCCGCAGGGGTACTTGGTACTGTGGCTGTCCTCAGTTCACCTGCTCCTGTGTATGTAACAGAGGAGGTTTTTTCCTCAGCTCTGGGAGGATTAGAGAGGCTGCCTCCCTGTCAGGGAAAGCACGCCCGATCTCCGTCTCCTCCTTCAGAGTGCCTGTTAGCAGAGCAACAGTCCCATACAGGGATCGACCTGCCTGAAGGGGATCAGGATGAGGTTGATTCTGTTATAGAGGAATCAACAGTGGGGGAACCTTTTCTCAGCATCTCAAGCTGAAAGATTATGGGTTCAGTCTCTGACTAACATGGTCCGATCAGCATTTAAAAATGCACCTTGCGGAACCATCAACCACTACTGTATCCTCGTTGGGGTCGCTGGAAGCCCCCAGACTGTTTGTTCTTTTCCACTTCACCCTTTACTGAAAGGGCTCATTTACCAGGATTGGGAACGTCCTGAGAAAATATTTATTCCCCCAAGAGATTTCCGGTGGTCTATCCCATGGAGGATAAGTTCATCAAAAAAAAAATAAAAAAAAATGGAAGGTCCCTACAGTGGACGCAGCCATCTCTTGTATGTATAAATCACTGACATGTCCAGTGGATAATGTCCAAATGTTCAAGAATCCAATAGATAAAAGATTGGAGTCCTTATGAAAATCTGCTTGGTGATACAACCAGCAGTAGCAGCTATTGGGGTCTGCTAAGCAGTGAAGGATCAGTTGAAACAGGTCTTGAGGGACTTGACAGATCAGCAGGCTTTGCCCTAGCTGATCTACCTAGAGCCTTAGGCTTTGCGGTTGACGCCATAGAGGATTCAGTCCATCAGGCCTCCCGCCTTACGCTGTCTATAGTACATATGCGTAGGCTCCTATGGCTCAAAAACTGGTCTGCTGAAGCTCCCTGTAAAAAATGGCTGGTTAGCGTCCCGTTTCATGGTGAACGCTTATTCAGGAAAAACCTGGACAAATATATCCAGAAAATTTCCAGCGGTAAAAATACGCTCTTGCCGTTTAAAAACAGAGTTAGAGGTCCCTCTTTGAGAGGCCTGCTTCTCCAGTCCCTGGGCCATCGGCTGTGTAACAGTTCCGACGGCCTCCTCGGTCAAATCCCGGGGGTAAAAAACAGGGACAGTAGCAGGGTAATGAGAAACCCTGGGTCAGGGGAGGTACAAAACCTCCCCCAAAGTTAAATTCATTGAAGCCCCCACTCAGTCGGGTGGGGGGAGGACTCCAGTTGTTCGCAAGAGACCTGGCGGGACACGATCAAGACAGATAGGTGCTCTCCGCAGTAGGTTTGGGATACAGTTTGGAGTTAAAAGACTCTCCTCCTTCCCATTTTTGAGGTCAAACGTGCCAAGGGATCCCCGGAAGAGAGAGTCCCTCCTGTTGGCACTAGAACAACTATTGCTCCAAGGAGTAATTATGGAGGTTCCCCTGGAAGAATGAGGGTTCGGGTTTTACTCAAACCTCTTTACAGTCCCGAAGCAAACGCGGACGGGAGGCCCATATTAATTCTAAAAGGGCTATACAAATTCCTGTATATCAGGACTTTCCGATGGAGTCGATCCGATCGGTGGCCACTGCCCTACAAGGGGAGGATTGGTTAGCCGCGATCGACATCAAAGATGCTTATTTGCACATTCCCATCTTTCCAGTCCACCAAAAATTTCTACGCTTTGCAGTAGAAGGGCGCCATTTTCAGTTCAGAGCCTTACCCTTCGGTTTGGCCACAGCACCACGAGTGTTTACAAAAATTCTGGCCCTTTATTGGCCAATCTAAGAACACAAGGTGTAATGATAATGGCATATCTGGATGACTTATTGCTGATAGACCACTCAGTGAAAAAACTAGACGTGGTCGTTCACAAGACAATCAAGTATCTGGAATCTCACGGTTGGATTATCAACCGAGACAAGTCAGCCCTAAAAACCAGTCAAAAGTCTGGAATACTTGGGGCTAAGGTTGGATTCAGGCCAGAGAAAAATATTCTTGCCTCGAGGAAAGGTGTTGTCTTTGAAAGATTTGATCCACTTAGTGGGTACAAAAAAAAAAAAAAGCCAGCCGTCCATACGCCTGTATATGAGGCTGCTGGGAAAAATGGTGGCATCATTCGAAGCAGTACCCTACGGTCAATTCCATTCAAGGAATTTGCAAGGGGCCATACTGTCAGCCTGGAACAAAAAAGTTCAGGCCCTAGACTTACAATGTCCTTGTCCCCTTCCGTTCGCAAGAGCCTCCGTTGGTGGTTGGTTCCCCAGAATCTGGAAAAAAGGAAATCCTTCAGTCCGATTTCTTGGAAGGTGGTCACTACAGATGCCAGCCTTATAGGCTGGGGAGCAGTACTGGAGCAATAGTCTCTCCAGGGCAGATGGTCGGATGCAGAAAAGGCCCTGCCCATCAATCTCTTAGAGATACGAGCAGCCCGGTATGCCCTAGTAGCATGGACATCCAAACTCCAAGGGTCCCCTGTCAGAATTCAATCAGACAATGCCACAGCAGTGGCATATATCAATCATCAGGGGGGCACCAGGAGTCGTGCAGCCCAAAGGGAAGTAAATTACATCCTGAGATGGGCAGAAAAATATGTCCCAGCCATATCTGCGGTATTCATTCCAGGAGTGGAGAATTGGAAGGCGGACTTTCTAAGTCGTCAACAATTATGCCCAGGGGAATGGTCCCTTCATCCCGAGGTTTTCCGGACAATATGTCAGCGGTGGGGAACACCGGATGTAGATCTGCTAGCATCCAGATTCAACACAAAAGTGGACAGGTTTGTCTCTTGGACAAGGGATCCCCTAGCTTGCGGCTCGGATGCCCTAGTGTTCCCTTGGGATCAGTTCAAGCTGATATATGCATTCCCACCGCCACAATTGTTACCTCGATTACTCCGCAGAATCAGGGTAGAAAAGAAACCAGTGATTCTGGTGGCTCCAGCGTGGCCCCGAAGAGCATGGTACGCGGAGATTGTAAAAATGTCTGTGGGGAGTCCTTGGACCCTCCCACATCGTCCGGACCTGCTTTCGCAGGGACCGATATACCACCCTTCCTTACCAGCCCTAGGTTTGACGGCCTGGCTATTGAAGCCCACATTCTAAAAAAGAGAGGGCTCTCTAATGCTGTGGTGTCTACCATGATCAATGCCAGGAAACCGGTATCCAGGCAGATCTACTATAGAATCTGGAAGGCGTACATCGCCTGGTGTGAGGCCAGAAAATGGCATCCACGTAAATACGTAATAGGTAGGATTCTGGACTTCCTACAATGGGCTGTAGATAGGAAGCTTGCCTTGAGTACTATCAAGGGTCAGATTTCGGCCTTGTCAATATTTTTTCAAAGGCCCTTGGCTTCGCATTCACTAGTCAAAGCCTTTATACAAGGAGTGATGCGTATTAGTCCTCCGGTTAATATTCCCATATGTCCATGGGATCTAAACTTGGTTCTGTCAGTTCTACAGAAACAACCATTTGAACCATTACAGCATATTTCCTTGGTGCTTCTCACCAGGAAATTGATTTTTCTAGTAGCCATTTGTTCGGCTAAAAGAGTGTCGGAATTAGCAGCTATGTCCTGTAAGGAGCCATATCTGGTTATCCATAAGGACAGAGTAGTGTTACGTCCTCATCCAGCCTTTCTTCCTAAGGTGGTATCGAGGTTTCATTTGAACCAAGATGTGGTTCTTCCTTCTTTTTTCCCCAAACCTACTTCGGTAGAGGAAAAGTTATTTCATTCTTTGGATGTAGTAAGAGCAGTTAAAGCTTATCTAAAAGCCACTGCTCAGATTCGCAGAACGGATACTTTGTTTATACTGCCGGAAGGCCCCAGAAAGGGTCAGGCAGCGTCAAAATCTACTTTAGCCAAGTGGATTCGACAGGTCATTATGCAAGCTTATGGCTTGAGAAGGAGACCGCCTCCGTTCAAAGTTAGAGCGCACTCCACGAGAGCAGTTGGAACTTCATGGGCAGTGCATCACCAGGCCTCCCTGGCTCAAATCTGTAAGGCCGCAACATGGTCTTCAGTACACACGTTTACTAGGTTCTACCAGGTGGACGTTAGAAGTCAGGAGGATGTCGCCTTTGGGCGCAGTGTGTTGCAGGCCGCAAAAGATCCTCATGTCTGATAGCGCTCAGCTTATATATGGTGTATCCCCCCCTCATTTGGCATTGCTTTAGGACATCCCATTAGTAATGACTATGTCGCTCTGTGTCCCGTGATGTACGAGAAAGAAAATAGGATTTTTATAACAGCTTACCTGTAAAATCCTTTTCTTGGAGTACATCACGGGACACAGAGCTCCCGCCCCTCTTTGGGGACACTTATTGCTTTGCTACAAAACTGAGGTGCTCCCGGATGGGAGGGGCTTATATAGGGGAGGGTACTTCCGGTTTTGGAAGTTGCCAGTGCCAGCACCTGACGGTATCTATATAACCCATTAGTAATGACTATGTCGCTCTGTGTCCCGTGATGTACTCCAAGAAAAGGATTTTACAGGTAAGCTGTTATAAAAATCCTATTATTAGGCCGCTCCGGGGGTCTTCTTCCGACTTCTGGGGTCTTATTTCGACTTCGGGGGTCTTCTACCAACTTCGGGGGTGCTGGTACGGTTCAGGAGGGGGGGCGTGCTCGGATAAGGGTCTGGTATGGATCCTGGGGGGAACCCTGCGCCATTTTTTTTTTTTTTTTTGGTGTGGGGGTTCCCCCTCAAGATCCATACCAGACCGAAGGGCCTGGTATCGTCCTAAGGGGGAACCTCACGCAAACATTTTTAACATTTTCTCGGGGTTCCCCTTCAAGATTCTCCACACACGAGTCGCCTTGCAAGTCGGATCATCTTGATCCGACTTCTGGTGCGACCTCTATTCAAATCAATGGGCTCCCATAGGGAGCCCATTGATTTGGAATAGAGAAAGAAAAACGCGGCTGAAAGCTATCGCGGGGAAACGTGCATTGAATGCGATGCAAAACGTGGAAAAAATCGTGTTAAAAACGCTGCTTTTTTCCTGGCGTCTGTACTAGCTTTACAGCCCTTTTTTTTAAAACGTCCGTGGGCATGAGGCCTTACAGGAAAAGTCAACATTTTTTTGCGACATGTACCGATTTTATATATATATATATATATATATATATATATATATATATATATATATATATATCTCGACCTACTGATCACCTAAACCTCTTATCTCAGAAGGTAACCTTAACCCCTCCCCCCCCACACACACATGCATTTTTACATTTTACAAACCTGGAAGGTTGGGAAGGACCCTCTTTCGCCCAAATTTCATTACAAAAAAGCAGAACAAATTAATTGGGTTGCCATCTAGATAGGTGTGTGCCTCCTGGTGTTTTAGTGTGCCTGGGAGGAACAGGTGCCGCCTGTCAAAGTCTGTGGTGGGCTGAAGCTGGACGGGGCTGAGCGCTGACCTCCAAATACAGCATTCAGCCCGATCAAGTTGCAGCCTGCCGTAGAATTTGACAGGCTGCAGGCACACTAAGCGGGAGAGATGCACAGCAGCCAGACAGCCCCATGTATAAGGGGCCTTAATGCTAATACGTTTTTTAGTTAGTCATTTCAGGAGCCTCTCATTATTAAAATAATATCTTCCATTTTATTTAGCCTTGGGTCCTAGTTTCCATCCATACAAGAATACCCTTCTGATGTATTGTAGGCGATTGCTGACCTTTTCCTGATGGCAGGGAAGCTAATCAGCCAGCGTTGTGCTTTCGCTGGTTTGCGCATTATTACAAGCATCTTCCAGGATCCATGCTGGTTCCTGTGCAGTGATCCATGAAGCATTATGCTTGATGATCATGTTTTCCATATTTGAGTAGTTTGTTTACATTCAAAACAGAGTCTTTGTTACATGTCTGCAAACAAATGTTCAGCTCTGATGTCTGAATTGGCTCTATTAAAGGAAACCTGTAGTGTTCCCTGACATTTCTGACCTTTCCTTCTGAAAATCCAGTTTGCCTGGCTGTCAAGCTTATCCAGTAACACCAACAGTGTGAGACTCACTGACCTACACACTTGCAGCAAATCAAATGTCCTGAGCAATAATAAAGAAATGCTATCTGAATACAATAACTCAGAAAATGAGCCTTGCTGTCAGGCAACTGGCAAAGTATAGCTTTAGCCAAAAATAAAAAGGAAAAAAACAATAAATAATAAAATGGCAAAACCAGTTTTAGCTGCAATATTCTCCTTCAGTCCTGAGATTTCCCCCCAGCATCATTCAACCCACTTCTTTTGAGCCCAGGTCATCCTGGACACACCAATCCTGGGGCTGGACAGTAAAAGGAGGAGAAGCACAGTGGTGAGAGCGCCTTTCTGTCACTCTGACCTCTCCTCCTATCAACATGCCTGCTGGCAACACATTAACCGATTTGGCTCCTTTAGCTGCATCTTCCACTTTTTCCAAGGCTTTGAATTCTTCCAGGGCTTCCACACATCAGCCCTGTTGTACAGGAACGGCAAGTAGTTAGATAAAGCAGGTCAAACCCACAATAGTAAAATCAGTCTTTATATTAAGCATGCTTGTTATACTCACTGTGAAACCTAATGGGTTAATCCTGCACATTGTGTAAAAAGACTGTTGATTCTGAGCCTTTGGAGTTACTCTGCACATGCTCAGTTTGGTGTGTATTACTAGAGAGTTGTTTTTTTTTTTTTCCCCTTGAGAAGGGTGCATGTGTTCAGCACAGGGCCAATCAGCACTGTCCAGACAAAGGGTCAGGGGTCCTGCAGCTTCATAGGACAATCAGGGGAGAATGAAAACTCCTCCTACAAATAAGCTTTAACCAGACACTGATAGAGGTCACATAACTGCTATATACTGCTGATGAGAAAGGGTCTTTAACTAATTTTATTTACTAAAATAATTGCATTTCCATGTTCTGTGTACTGTGGGAGACCAGATATAGTGAATGCAGGGTGCTGGGTTTAGTAACACTTTAAGGCACTAATATGTGCATTTAAAGCTGTGGTAGTAATGACAGAGCTGCATTAGTTTATGTATTTTATATGTACATAGAGTTCAGCTATAAAAAAGAGCAGATGACTACCATAATCTGACTGCTTCCTGAATTCTGTGCTTTTTCCATCTTTTGGTAAGGTGATATCATTGGTAGAGCTGCCCATAGATGGATTGAAGTTCAGCAGGGACCGGCCAAATTGTGATCCATGTATGGGCACTGTGGTTGTACAGAAGTCGATATACTGATCAACTTTCATACAGCCGCTCTGCTGGAAAATTCCCTCTCAGTCAGTGCTGCACATTATAGCTGGCAGTGCTGATCAGTGTATTGTGATAGTGGGGAAGTCTCCCCGCTTTTTAGAATACATAGACATAGCGGGAGGATTCCCTTACTCGCCTAAATTGTGTGGATGGGGGAATCGGGTTTATATTTCTTGTTCAACCTGCTGGTTTATTGTAAAGTCAGAAGCATTGCATTCTATGCCTTCTGTGGGCAGCAGCCCCGATAATACTTACCGGAGCCCCATCTCTGACCAGCAATGTCCACAAGTGTCTCGGCCGTCTGGCACTCTCCCACCTGATTGGCTGAGACACAGCAGCAGCGCCATTGGCTCACGCTGCTGTCAATCAGTCAGTTAGCCAACCAGGAGAGAGAGGGGACAGGGCCGAACTGCAGCTCCATGTCTGAATGGATACACAGAGCTGCAGCTCGGTTTGGGTGCCCCCATAGCAAGCTGCTTGCTGTGAGGGCACTCAACAGGAGGGAGGGGCCAGAAACACAGAAGAGGGACCTGAGAAGAGGAGGATCTGGGCTGTGGTAAGTATAACTTGTTTATTAATTTTATATAAAAAAAAAAAAGAGACTTTACAATCACTTTAAGCCCAGGTTCACACTGGGGCTGCGGGAGTGAAGCCGTGCGAGTTCAGCTGAACTCGCACGATTTCACTCCTGCCTGTCAGTCCTGATTTCAGCTCGATTACAGAGACATCTGACACAGATGTCAATGTAAATCGCAGCTGAAATCGCAAAAAGTAGTACAGAAACTACTTTTTGAAATCGGTGCAGCGCCGCAGATGCGGTGTCGCACCGATTAGGACGGTGCCATTGCCCGCAATTTGCGGCAAATTTCGGCGATTTAACATGCGATTTGACATGTCAAATCGCACCAGTGTGAATCAGGGCTAAAGTGATACAAGATTTGTATGTGGAGCTGACAGCCAATCATTTCTGTTTTTTGTTTTGTTTTTTGGATTTTGTGAAGCAGATCATTTCCTTGTGAAAGAAGATCCTCCTGTTTTCCTGTACATGTGTGGCCAGTTTTCCTGCTCTGTACGTAATCAGTCAAATGAAGGAATCCTAGCTGAACCATGGGATTCCCTGCAGGCTGGATGATTTGATTGTGGTCTGGGAAGATCAGGCACTTATATCTGACTGTACTTACAAAGTATGTCCATAGGACAGACACTTTCTACATTTACATGGCCCATATTCTGTTTTGCTGATGGGGTTATCAGATTATTTTAGGAAGTAAATGTGTAAGTAATTTCAAAATATAAATGAATGGAGAATAAAAAAAATAATAAAAATGTTTATGGCGGATGAATGCATCCTCCCCACCGCTCTATTGTATTCTGACAGCGTATTGCAACAGAATGGGACTTTCTCCACAGGTCACAGACATGTGATAGTGACAAAAAGTTGTGACGTTACAGTTGGGACTTTTGCATGTCACTGTGACCCATGTGGCAGCAATTCCTGACAAGTGCAACCAATCTATGAACTGGTTATGTAGAAATTTTTTATGTGATCTCTTGTAGCCAGAATCCAGGCAGCTCTTCAATTGTTGTAGGAGGGTGTTTTCCTTAAAAGTAGCTTCATCTATGCCCATGAAAATTATTTCCCATATGTCACTTAGTCACACTAAGTTAGGCCCCTTTCGCACGGGACGGATCCGTGAACCTCCGCTTGCTCAGCGGGATCGCTCCGCTGATCCCCACTGAGCCAGCGGATGACAGGGCGGTCCCTGCACACTGTGCAGGGACCACCCTGTCAGATCTCCACTCTCCTCTATGGGGGGATCGGATGAACACGGACCGTCTGTCCATGTTCCCCCGATCCGCTCTGCAGACGGATAGAAAAATAGGATTTTCCTCCGTCTTCAGAATCGGGGGATTGCGGACACGGAAGAGATCGGGTGTCAGCGGATATTCATCCGCTGACACCCGCGATCTCATAGGGACCAATGTATGTCCCTTTTTCATCCGTAAATGGATGGATGAAAAAGCCGACATACGGTCCGCTAGTGTGAAAGGGGCCTTAAATGCTTGGGGGGAGAATTACTAAAACTGATGCACCCAGAATCTGGTACAGCTGTGCATGGTGGTAACCAATCAGTTTCTAGGTTTTAGCCCTCGTTCACAATGAACATGGCTTTGATATTGTGCGACTTCATCTGAAATTGCACAATTTCAAAGCCGCATTTCAGTGCAGAGCGACTTGAAAGACATCTTTGTGGCTTCATGCACAGATGTCTATTGAAGTCGCACCCGAAATCGGCAAAAGTAGTGCAGGAACTAGTTTTGCAAATCGGTGGGAGTGCCCCAAAGTCAGCGTTGCACCGATTGCAATGGTGCCATTGCTGGCAATAGGCTGTTACTTGTCATGTGATTTGATCTGTCAAATGCCACGGGTGTATGCTGTATTTTTGGAGTGACAACTCAAAAAATATGGATTCCCCTCACATTTCAATGACAATAGTCACCAAGGAAAAAGGAGGGGTAAATCTTTCAGTGGGGACACAGAAAGCAAACCTTATTCTTTTCAGTTTTAGATAGAATGGGGAAGGGGTAGAAGCAGTGGCGGCTGGTGCTCAATATTTGGGAGGGGGATTTGCGGCAAACCAACGTTGCACCCCCCCACATGCGAGAGACAGACATGAAGCCAGCGACCACCAGCACCACCGGACAGACGGGAAGGCGGAGGGCCTCCTTACCTTAGGAGGCAGATAACGAGTTCACCTGGGATAACACTATGATATCCCCTCCTCCTCCCTCCACTGTCAGATCTGGAGTGCTGGATGTGGCTACGGATGAGCCGTCCATGAAGACCTCGCTTTGGGGTTATTCCTTCTCCTCCCAGCTGAACAGGAAGTGGGTTCTGAGACTCCCTGGCCAATCGGGTCTCAGGACCCACGGCCGCAGACAATAGTAAATATTAATTTGCTATGGCCACACAAGTGGGTGGGCTCGGGAGCAGTGCTCTGCGCCCCCCGAGCCCACCCTTTTTTTAAGCCAACTAGAGCCTCATGTGCTTTAAAAGAAAAAAAAAAACCTTTGAAATCCATGCGTTCGACACCCTGCATGGAGATTAGGGGCCAGGCGCATGGATCAGGGGGGCGGTGCCCTATATGGACAGGTCACCACTGGGTAGAAGCTCTGTAAGCTTCTATTGCTCTCTATGGCCTCATTGGGGACATTGTTCCTATCTTCTTGTTCCAGTGAGATCCAGTCTTAAGCCTCGTACACACAATCCAACTTTATGGGCATAATTGTCTGACGGACGTGTTGTCGGATAATCCGACCGTGTGTATGCTCCATCAGACAATTATGGGCTGAATTAATGACAACAAAAGTTGGCTGTTCATGCTCACCAATTGTTGGGCAATAAATCTGTTACGTCGGTTTATCTGATCGCGTGTACGCAAGTTCGTCGAAATTAAACTCCGATGTACAAACGCGCATGCTCAGAACCAATGTTGAACATCAGCCAACAATAGCAGAAGTTGCCCAAAGAGTGGCGATAAAGAGCTGAAAAACCACGTGGTTTGGTGAATGTTTGCTGAAAATGTTGTGCAGTCTGTATGCAGAACAAGTTCATGGCCAACACCCTTCGGACCAAAATCCACGGAAAAGTTGGTTGGAAGGCTTTAGGCTGGCCATACACGGTTCGAATCTCGGTCAGTTCCCACTGAATCGGCTGAGATTCTAACCATTAATGGGCAGGCTGAATGTACCAAGTTTATTGATTAATCAACTTGGGTACAACCAGCCTTCCAGATTCACTTACGATTATCGCAAGTGGCTGCTATAGCGATAATCACTGCCTTCTCCCAGCAGGGACAGCTTTCCCCACCTCCTGCATAGAGCCGCCCCTATCCTCCTCTTCCCGGGTCCCCTGCCGGCGCTCATGGGCCCCGTGCCCCCAGAGCAAGCAGCCAATAAGGAGGGAGAGTCCCCGGAGAGCTGAGGCTCTCGTGCACATGGCTGGAGGTAACTATTTGGTGGGGGGGAGAATTTTTTTTTTTTTTACCTTCATGCATACTGTCAGCAGGAAAGGTTAAAGTATATCTATACTATAAATATTTTTAGTTTTCAATAGAGTGGGGATGACATAAAACCACTTTCAGTTATTTATTGTTTTTGCAATTGTCCCATGGATTTGGATTTTTCTTCACTAAAGCAGGCCATAGACTATTCCAATCAGCAGTACGGGGCCGAGTTTCGAACCATTAATGGGCAGGCTGAATGTACCAAGTTGATTGATCAAATCTGGTACAGCCAGCCTGGTGGATTCGCTTGCGATTAATGTAAGCGGCTGCTATATAGACGCTAGCGATAATCACAAACTACTCCCGGCAGGGACGGCTTCCCCCACCCTCCCACAAGAAGACCATGGCCCAGCAGGAGAGATTCCTGCATCAACACTGTCTGTGTTGATAGGGGGAATCAAGCAAATTTCTGTCCTGCAACCTGTGGTTGCAGGAAAGAAATTTGCTCCGTGTATGGCCGTCCTTACAGGACAAGATGAGGTAAAATACTCTTTAAGAGTGACACAAGCAGCGGTGGCTTCATCCTGGAACAATCGTTCTTTTCCTAATTAGATGACACTTTAGATACACTGTAATTACTACCCATGTAGCAAATACCTAAGATACCGATCAAGTACGTGCAGGCATCTTGTCACAAACATCTGATAAGCTGTCCTATTGGTAATACTTTTTTTGCTGTAGATTTTCTTAAGCTGTTGTCGTTCCCACCAAGTACTGTACAGTTGTAATCCTACTCCTAGTTATGAGAAAACTACACAGCCCTTATGTTTTTTAAGTCTTATCTGAAGTATTACTTTCACTGTTTTCCTGAAAGTACTGTGAGGGGGTTAGCTCGGCAGCGGGTGTGTGTGACCCCCGGGATGGGCTCCCCACACAAAACAGGCCCAGCAAACGGAGGTTGTGGTTTTCAAAATCAAAAAAGGTGCGGTTTATTTTCTATTTACAGTGACAAAACACAGCAAAGCAAAAGAAACATAACCAAAATAAATCCTGGTCAAGTTGACCTCTGACTAAACATACAGGTTTCCTAACTAACAACTGGGATCAGCCTAGTGCTGTCCTAGTCCCTAAGTCCCTGGTTTAGTAAAAGTCCAAACAAATAGCCACACAGGCTTTGCCTCACCGCACAGGGGTTCACTCTCCCTAGACAGTCCACACAGGTCTGGTTCCAGGCATGAGCTAACATCTAATGAAGCTGGGAGTTCTTATAGAGGCCTAAATGAGCTGACAAGCTTCAGCTGGCCTCATCAACTCCCTGTCTGCACGACGCCCAGCCCTCTCCCTAGAGGTATGAGTCATCCATGAGCCCACTAGCCTTATACAACTCTCCACCTAGTTGTATAAGTCGGCGTAAAGCCTGAATCTGGGCGAAATATATCTACCCCCCTGGATGCAACCAGGTGACTTTACCTTCCTGCTGTCACATACCCCCCCCTCTTGTTTTAACCTCGGGGTTGGAACACCAGCAATCAGGCATTCATGTACTCGAGACAAAGCATCCACATTCCCCATTTGAACGCCAGGGCGATGCTTTACTGTGAAGTTGAATTCCTGGAGGGCCAGGAACCACCTATTCACTCTTCTATTTGTTTCCTTGTTTTGAGCCATCCACTTTAACGGAGCGTGATCCGTAACCATGTCAAAGTGCCTACCTAGCAGGTAGTACCGAAGGGAATCTAGAGCCCACTTCACCGCTAAACACTCCTTTTCAACGGTGGCGTAATTTACCTCATGGGACTTCAACTTCCTGCTGAGGTAAATGACTGGGTGCTCTTCCCCGTTCCAGACCTGGGACAATACTGCTCCTAACCCCACATCTGACGCATCACTTTGTACGACAAAGTCTTTAGAGAAGTCGGGTGAGTACAACACTGGCTGGCTACATAAGGCTTGTTTCAAGAATTGGAATGCTGCCTCAGCCTCGGGGGTCCATTTAATCATGACCGACCCTTTCCCCTTCGTCAGGTTGGTTAGGGGCACAGCCTTAGAAGCAAAGTGGGGAATGAATCGCCGATAATACCCAGCGATTCCCAGAAAGGCTCGTACCTGCTTCTTGCTGTTGGGACGTGGCCAACTCTGGATGGCCTCGACTTTGTTGAGTTGGGGTTTTATTACTCCCCTCCCAATGGTGTACCCAAGATATTTGGCCTCCTCCTGCCCAATGGTACACTTCTTGGGGTTAGCCGTAAACCCCGCTTCCCGAACAGAGTCCAGGACTGCTTGCACTTTTGGCAGATGTGAGGCCCAATCTGTGCTATGGACAATTACGTCATCCAGGTAAGCCGCAGCATACTTTCGATGGGGCCTCAGCATCTGGTCCATTTTCCGCTGGAATGTGGCCGGCGCATTCTGTAACCCGAACGGCATTCTTTTATATTGGAACGCCCCGTCTGGGGTTACAAATGCGGTTTTCTCTTTGGCCGACTTGGCCAGGGGGATTTGCCAATACCCTTTTGTGAGGTCAAGAGTCGTCATGTATCGGGCTGTTCCCAGCCGGTCGATCAACTCATCTATACGTGGCATGGGGTAGGTGTCAAATTTTGTAACTTTGTTCAACTGACGAAAATCGTTACAAAATCGCCAGCTCCCATCCGGTTTAGGCACCAACACGATGGGACTAGACCAATCACTTTGGGACTCCTCTATCACCCCTAAGTTCAGCATTTTCTGTACTTCCTCCCGTATTGCCTCCCGTCGAGCCTCTGGGATCCGATAGGGTTTTAACTTCACCCTTTCACCGGGCGGGGTAATGATGTCATGCTCTACCCCAGATGTTTGTCCCGGCAGCTCAGAGAATACCTCCTTGTTGCGAAGCACAAACTCCTTAACCTCCTGTTGTTGGGGTTGTGACAAGGTGGCTGCTATTCCAACCTCAGGAATCACGCAACCAGTTTGAGCTGGTGACCAAGTGTCTGCGACTAGGGACTCTCTATCCCTCCAGGCTTTCAACAGATTAACGTGATAGATCTGTTCGGGCTTTCGCCTTCCTGGTTGTCTGACCTTGTAATTCACTTCGCTCACTTTTTCCATTATCTCGTAGGGGCCTTGCCATTTGGCAAGGAATTTACTTTCAACCGTAGGGACAAGTACCAATATCCTATCCCCCGGGGAAAAGGTACGGGTCTTGGCTCCACGGTTGTACACTCTCTGCTGTGCCAACTGCGCTTGGGCCAAATGTTCCTTCACGATGGGCATTACCTGTGCAATTCGATCTTGCATCAGGGCGACATGCTCAATCACACTCCTGTGGGAAGAACTCTCACTTTCCCAAGTTTCCTTGGCAATATCCAACAGCCCTCTTGGGTGTCTCCCATACAGTAACTCAAAGGGGGAGAATCCCGTAGAGGATTGGGGCACCTCCCTAATAGCAAACATCAAATAAGGAAGTAAACAGTCCCAATCCTTTCCATCTCTATCCACCACTTTCTTCAACATTTGTTTTAGGGTTTTGTTGAATCTTTCAACCAGCCCATCGGTTTGGGGGTGATACACAGACGTACGCAATTGCGTCACTTTGAACAATTTACACAGCTCTTTCATAACCCGGGACATAAAGGGTGTACCTTGGTCCGTAAGCAGTTCTTTACAAATACCCACCCGGCTAAAAACAAGAGATAGCTCTTTGGCTATGGTTTTGGCCGAGGTATTTCGGAGAGGGATCGCTTCTGGATAACGGGTGGCATAGTCCATTATAACTAATATGTACTGGTGCCCCCTAGCGGACTTGATTATAGGACCTACCAAATCCATGGCGATCCTCTCAAACGGGACCTCAATGATGGGTAGAGGGACCAGCGGGCTACGGAAATGTGGCATCGGGGCCAACCTCTGACACACAGGGCAGGAGGAACAATAATTTTCTACGTCCTTCATCACCCCCGGCCAATAGAATCTCTGTAATACCCTCTCTCGGGTTTTCTCTGTCCCCAGATGACCTCCAAGAATGTGCCCATGGGCCAACTCCAACACCAACTTCCTGTAAGGTTTGGGCACCACAAGCTGCTCAACGGTTTCTTCTGCCCTTTTTGCCACCCGATACAGTAGGTCCTTCTCTACGCTGAAGTATGGGTAAGTGCAGGTATTATCTGGGTTCACTAACTCGCCATCTATTTTCACTACGTTTTCCCGTGCCTTTATTAGGGCGGGGTCTTTCAACTGTTCTGTGGCAAAGTTTTCCCTGTGAACCTCAAGATCAGAAAACTCCACAGACGGTAGGTTTTCGTCTGAGGAGGTGGGCTCCTCTCCAGTTTCTTGAGTCTCCCCTGCCAATACTGATAAGGGAAATTCCGGAGAGTCCTCACCACTCTCAGGGGAGTTCTGGCTATCACATTCCTGGTACATAGGGGCACCAGTGAGGGGCTCAGGATCATCCCACAGTTCCCAGAACTTCGGAAAATCCCTTCCCACAATGGCGTCATGCGGTAACTGAGATACTAAGCCCACTGGATGAGAGAGGGTACCTTTGGGGGTCTCGAAACACACTGTAGTCACTGGATACTCTCGGGTGTCCCCATGCACACAAATAACAGCTACCTTGCTATTCCCAGAGACCTCTGTTTTAACTAACTCAGCCTTTATCAGGGTCACAAGGCTACCTGAATCCAGCAATACCACAACATTTCTACCATTAACACACATTTTGCATAAATGTTTCTCAGTTCCTCGAATGGCAGTGCATGCGACTGTCGCACACAGCGACTGACGTCTGCCCGTCAGAAAGTCACACTGCATGGGTTCCTCCACAACCGGGCAATTGGCTGCAATATGTCCCGCTTGCCGGCAGCGGTAGCAAACGATCCTTCTTGCCGCCTCTTGAGCCGCTGATTTCCCAGGCTGTTCTCGCCAAACTTGGGGTAGAGCTCCCACCCTCTCACTCTCTCCACCCTCACCCCTTGGAATCCTCTTATCCGCCCCTGGGGATGGTCTGGTCTTAGGGTGGAAAGTCCGAGTGTCTCTGGAAGAGGCCGTCAGGTTCTCTGTAGCCAAGTATTTCTCCACACGATCCACAAGACCATCGGCCGTCTCTGGGTCTCCATGGCTTACCCACTTTTGGATGGCAGTAGGAAGAGCTCTCAAAAACCGATCCATTACAACACGTTCCACAATCTTTGGTGCGGACAAAGTCTCTGGCTGTAGCCACTTTCTGCTCAGGTGAATGAGATCATACATTTGAGACCTGGGGGGTTTTCCAAGCTGGAAAGTCCAGTTATGCACACGCTGAGCCCGGACAGCCTGGGTGACACCCAGCCTTGCCAATATTTCAGCTTTTAGCATCACATAGTCTTTTGCTTGGTTAGGCTCTAGGTCATAGTAAGCTTTCTGCGATTCACCAGTTAACAGAGGAGCCACCAGTCCAGCCCACTGCTCCTCAGGCCACTTTTCTCTTTCAGCGGTCCTTTCAAATGTGGTCAAAAATACCTCTGGATCATCCTCTCCAGTCATTTTTGTCAATAAACGACTCACCCCAAAGGACGCGGTATTAGTGGGACGGCTTTCCTCACTGGTCTGCGGACGTTGCTGCATTACTGCTTCCATCTGTTGTTGTAGTCTCTGCTCTTGCTTCTGCAACAGGTCTATGAAGCGGGCCTCAGATTGCTGCTGGGCTCGTTGCTGAGCCTCCAGACTCTGTTGCAAAGTTGCGTTTGTCTGCTGCTGGGCTGCAAGGCTCCTTTGCAAACCTGCATTTGTCTGCTGTTGATTGGCATTTGCTAGAGCCAGCTGCTTCAGTATCTCCTCCATGCTGGCTTAAAAAAAACTGCCACTGGTTCTCCACCAACTGTGAGGGGGTTAGCTCGGCAGCGGGTGTGTGTGACCCCCGGGATGGGCTCCCCACACAAAACAGGCCCAGCAAACGGAGGTTGTGGTTTTCAAAATCAAAAAAGGTGCGGTTTATTTTCTATTTACAGTGACAAAACACAGCAAAGCAAAAGAAACATAACCAAAATAAATCCTGGTCAAGTTGACCTCTGACTAAACATACAGGTTTCCTAACTAACAACTGGGATCAGCCTAGTGCTGTCCTAGTCCCTAAGTCCCTGGTTTAGTAAAAGTCCAAACAAATAGCCACACAGGCTTTGTCTCACCGCACAGGGGTTCACTCTCCCTAGACAGTCCACACAGGTCTGGTTCCAGGCATGAGCTAACATCTAATGAAGCTGGGAGTTCTTATAGAGGCCTAAATGAGCTGACAAGCTTCAGCTGGCCTCATCAACTCCCTGTCTGCACGACGCCCAGCCCTCTCCCTAGAGGTATGAGTCATCCATGAGCCCACTAGCCTTATACAACTCTCCACCTAGTTGTATAAGTCGGCGTAAAGCCTGAATCTGGGCGAAATATATCTACCCCCCTGGATGCAACCAGGTGACTTTACCTTCCTGCTGTCACAGTACACTTCAAATGTTTTCCGACACAGTTCCAGCTTGCCTTTTAGACACAGTGCAGTAGTTGTTTTACAGGTTGTGAAGCATATTTTCAACGTGACAGGGTATATATTGCATTGTTTTATGTAAATTCCTTTTTCTCATTACCATACTGAGTACTTAGGCCTTCTAAGTTGTGTACTAATATCAAGTACTCATATTAGGAATTTTTCTTAGGAGGAACTTCACCCCCCTAGGAGTGATTTTGATTTTCACCCCTTCTTACCTTGTCCACATACATTATCTACATGGCTCCAAAGCCTAAGGCCCCTTTCACACTGGGGCGGGAGGTGCGGTGGCGGTAAAGTGGCGCTTTACTGTCGGATTTGCGGCAGTATTCGGCCGCTACCGGTGCGGTTTTAGCCTCGCTATCGTCCGAAAAAGGCTTAATACCGCTGGCAATGCGCCTCTGCAGTATAGCCACGGTGTCCCATTGTTTTCAATGGGCAGGAGCGGTGGAGGAGTGGTAAACACACCACTCCAAAGATGCGGCTAGCAGGACTTTTGGAGCGGTCCTGCTAGTGCACCGCTCCAGTGTGAAAACCCCCAGGCTTTCATACTGGAGACACAGCAGCCGCTGTTTCAGGTCGGTTTGCAGGTGCTATTTTTAGCGCAATAGCGTCTGCAAACCGCCCCAGTGTGAAACGGTTCTTACAATCAACATACACCACACACTGATCCAGGTTGGTCCACTACAGACAAGCTCAGCAAAAACTGGTGAGGTGTTGGTCTGGATCATATTCTAGAACAGGGGTCTCCAAACTTTCTAAACAAAGGGCCAGTTTACTGTTCTTCAGACTTTATAGGGGCCGGAGTGTGGCCAGTGGGAGTAGAAAATGTCCGTGCCTCAGTGGGGGTGAACCATGCCCCATCTTTAGTATTAGGGGAAGGAATAGTGCCCCATCATTGGTGTCAGTGGGAGAAATTGTGGCCCATTATGGGTGTCAGTGGGAGAAATAGTGCCCCATTGTTGGTGTCAGTGAGAGGAATAGTGCCCCATCATTGGTGTCAGTGGGAGAAATAGTGCCCCAAGGGCCCGATAAAGGCTATCAAAGGGCCGCAGTTTGGAGACCCCTGCCCTAGAAGATCAGAAGACAAGGATGGATGACCACACACTATTTCTTGGTTGAACTAGATTGACTTGTGTCTTTTTTCAACCAGACTAACTATGTAACTATATGTAACACTAATACCTGTAAAATTTCATCTTCTTTATTACAGTATTTAAAAGTCTACAAATCACAGCACACAGAGAAAGCGTCGATTTTACAGTGGTATTAAAGATTCGGCTTTAAAAAAACAAACAAACCCCCCCCCCCAAACCTGTCATAGTTATACCCGAGAAGAGGTGGATCAGGGGCTGCTCTGTGCAAAACCACTGCACAGAGCAGCCCCAATCCTCCTCTTCTCAGGTTCCCTGCCAGCGCTCCTCCCTCTTGACCAGTGCCCCCAATAGCAATCCGCTTGTTATGGGGGCACTGGTGCATGCTCACTTCCGAGCCCTGCTCTATGCATCCATAAGACACATAGAGGCGCAGCTCCGCCCTGCCCCTGCTCTCTCCTTATTGGCTCCCTGGCTGAAATTAACAGCAGTGGAAGCCAATGGCTCCTGCTTCTGTCTCAGCCAATGAGGAAAGGGAGTCCCAGGACAGCCGAGGCTCCTGTGCACATCGCTGGATCGAGAGGGGGCTCAGATGAGCACTGGGGAGGCTGTGGTAGGTTTTTACCTTCATGTATAGAATGCAGTAAGGTAAAAAAAAACTTCAGCCTTTACAACCACTTCAACCCGTTCGCTGCCAGGCCCTGTTCTCCATTTTTACACTCAGGTGGCCAGGCAATTTTTGCAATTCTTTCATTGCTTTTTTTCTTACAATTTTCACAGTTTGTTAACCCCCCCCCCCCCCCCCCCAACCATATATTTTCTGAAATCACGTGATTAGTAGAATACAAAACAATATTAG
The DNA here is from genome assembly GCA_029206835.1 of Rana muscosa. Taxonomy (NCBI): domain Eukaryota; kingdom Metazoa; phylum Chordata; class Amphibia; order Anura; family Ranidae; genus Rana; species Rana muscosa. Next base: position 146,620,361 of record CM055126.1, on the reverse strand, counting down.
CAGATAAAAACACAGTACATTTTTCAAAATTCCTACTACATATAAAAGCTGTATTGAGATAATCAATAACAAATATTTGTAATTTTTAAATTGCAAAATGGTGAAAACTGAACGTACGCAAAAATGTAAATAACCACATTTCTCTAGTAATCTGAAGGTTTTCATTGTTCCCTTACAGCTTTCAGAGTTTGTTAATGACCCTCCAAACCATATATTTTCCGAAAGCATAGGACCAGTAGAATAAAAAGAAGTTGCTACTGATTTTTAAGGCCCTGTGATATTTGTGCAAATGTTTACCAAACAATATTTTTGCTAAAAATACACTAAAATCATTAATGGTGGATTCATACCTGGCAAAATGTACTAAATTCCTAGTAAATCTAAAAGTTAAAACTGTATTAAAGTGGTGTTCCAGCCGCAATTTTTTATTTTTTTTAAAGTCTGCAGCTACAAACACTGTAGCTGCTAACTTTTAATAAGGACACTTACCTGTCCAGGGAGCCCGCGATGTCGGCCCCCCGAGGCCAATCCGTCCATAGGATGGCAGCGCCGGCACCTGATCCGAACGAAGGGAAACGGGCAGTGGAGCCTTGCGGCTTCACTGCCCGTTTCCTACTGCGCATGCGCGAGTCGCTCGGCACTTTGTGAATGGGCGGCTGTCTTCTGGGACACACACAGGTCCCAGAAGACATCACACCCCATTTCCCTGGAGGCAACGCGAGGACGAGACCGAGGAGCTCCGCGGAGAAGGAAGTGGCAGATTAGGAAGACTGCCTAGCAACAGCCATTTCTGGTAAGTAAAAATTTTTAATTTCTCTTGTCATCCATGGACTGACACAGCGTGTCTTATACACCTTTACACGTGGGTTATGTCCCTGCTTGCAGGAGAAGACCTAGGCAGAATGTGAGATGTTATACATACATTCTAAACAGCCAGAGCTGAACAGCCCCGCCCAGGGGGGCGGTCCCTCCGGGCATAACCCTCCCACTGCAGTCAGCAGACCTCAGTTTTTTTCTGCCTAGCAGAAGGAGAAGACGTGGCTCTCTCAGGAGCCAGTCTCCTGACCTATTTTTATTCTTTTGGGAATTTTTTTCCTATTTTTTTTTTTTTTTTGAGATCTTCTATCAACTGTCGGCTGGGCAACAGGTTGGGTACAAGATATCCTCGTAGTCTTCCCTGTCCGACCATCGAGCGTGCTGATCCTCGCCTTGTGTGCGTGAGACTCAGTTCACGACATGCCCCACGACTCCAGGGGTGGCCGGTGGGCTTCCAGCTCCGCGGTCCTCTCAAGATAGAACAGTCCGGCTGTATCTTTCGCGGTGGATCGGGCCGACAGCTACTCAGTACCGCACTGTGATAGTTCTGTCAGAAACACACCAGCGGGTCCCTCAGGGGACGGGTAAGTAGTCTCTCCTGGCTGCAGGTGAGTACATGCTGTGTGTTTCTTGTGTGGGGGGATTTCCCTGTCTCCCCCTGTGTTTTTAATGTCACTCTCTGTTCACTAGTGCTGGCGCTGTACTATGGGGGGTGCCTGGGGGCCATACTGTCCTGGGGGGAGGGCTCATGCTGCTCTGCACTCGCTGGGGCTGTTTTGTTTTTGGAGGTGAGGGGCCTGGGCGCCGTTCGGCGCCATGTTTTGTGTGTGTGCTGATTTTTACATCGGCGGCCATCTTGCCGGGGCCCGCCGGAGCACATTGCGATGGCCATTTTCTTGTAGCCGCACGTCTTTTCTGGCACTAGTTTGGCCTCTAGCGCCGCTGGAAACGGCGCGAATCTCCTCACACTCTCTCCTCTCAGCTCACTCACGCTGAGCAGCGCGGCGCAGTGAGACAGAGCGGCGGAACCGAGCGGTCCTGGTCAGGTTGGTGGGTTCCCTGGGCATTCCCCTACTTCAGTCTGCACGGCCTGTGGGTGGTCTGAGAGGGACATTATGGAGTCAGAGTCACCAGCTTCCCCTACCATGCCAGAGGCAGCAGCCAGTGCTCCAGCACCTGCGGTCCCTATGGACCAGTTGTCGGCAGTCCTGGAATCATTTCTGACCAGGATGGAAGCTGTGTGTGAGCACAAGGGAGCAAAAAAGCGCCCTCTCCCCACTTTATCTCCACAAGGGGAGTGCTCTGCTTCAGATATGGGCCTAGTTATTGCTGCTCAGGACCCTAGCTCTGAATATTTGGATGGTTTTGAACAGGACATTCCTTGTGAGGAAGACTCCAGTTCTGAGTCAGTAAATGACAGGGCGCTTGTTAGTGAACTCATTGATGCTGTGAGGGACACTCTCAAGCTAAATGCTGCGACCGCAGAACCTCAGGCGGATACAGTCTCCTTTGGTTCTTTTAAGACCAAGCCTTCTAAAAAGGTTTTTCCATATGTACCTTTCTTTGACCAGCTCATTGACCAGGTCTGGGAAAAGCCGCAGAAGACTTTTATGGTCCCGCGGCGTTTGTCTATTAGATACCCCTTTGAAGACGCCCTGCTTAAAAAGTGGGCTTCTCCCCCGGTGGTCGACCCTCCAGTCGCCCGTTTAAACAAGGCCACCACTCTCCCGATGGAGGAGACTCCTGCGTTTAAGGACCCCACTGACAGGAGGTCAGAAGTGGTGAGTAGAGCCATGTTCGCCTTGTTGGGATCCGCCCTACGGCCCGTAGTAGCGGCGACCCTTGTGTCTCAGACACTCACGGAATGGGCAAAAATTTTGCACCAAACTGTGCAGGAGTATAACCTTCCTCCAGACACTATTGCTCTGGCCCACCAGATGGTGCAGGGTCTGATATATGTGTGCGACGCCACGTTGGACGCGGCCCCTTTAAGATCCAGGGCCTCTGTCTCGGCGGTGGTATTGCGTCGTCTCATCTGGTTGAAATGCTGGTCTGCTGACCTAGCCTCTAAGAAGCTCCTGACGGATCTACCTTTTAAGGGTGGTAGACTTTTTGGTGCTGCTCTGGATGACATCATCAAGGATGTCACGGGAGGTAAAAGCACTCTCCTTCCTCAAACTATCAAGGGTAAGGAGGCCCGTCGTAAACCGGGTCCTTCCTTTCCAGCAAAAAAGGGTTTTTTTCGTCCGTCAGAGTCCACGGGTAAGCCATCCCAGACTGACAACAGTGCGGCTGGCGGGCACAAGCGCCCCTGGGTGCGTAAGCCGAACAAGCCGGCTCCCAAGCCCGCCTCCGCGTGAAGTATTGCCCCCGCCCGTCTCTGGGGTGGGGGGACGACTTCGCAGGTTCACGGATCGGTGGACCTCCCGGATCTCCGACCGGTGGGTGTGCGAGGTGGTCACCTCAGGATACAGAATAGAGTTCCGCTCCTGGCCCCCAGACAGATTCTTTCCCTCAAATCTCCCTCTCCTTCCTGCCCGTCGGGCAGCCCTCTTGGGGGCTGTACAGGATTTGATCGGGTCCGGAGTAATTGTGCCGGTTCCGTCCCAGGAGAGGTTTCAGGGGTTCTACTCGAATCTGTTTGTTGTTCCAAAAAAGGACGGGGTTCGGCCGATCCTGGACCTCAAGGCCCTGAATGCCTTCGTGAAGGTGCAAAAATTCCGCATGGAATCCATTCGCACGGTGGTCGCTACACTCCGTCAAGGGGATTTTCTGGCATCCTTGGACATCAAGGACGCCTACTTGCATGTTCCGATCTGCGCAAGCCACCAGAAGTTTCTGCGCTTTGCGGTCGGCGAAGTCCACTATCAATTTGTGGCTCTTCCCTTCGGCCTGGCCTCGGCACCGAGGGTGTTCACCAAGGTGCTTGCTCCGGTCCTAGCCTTGCTGAGACAGCGAGGCATTGCTATCGTGGGCTATCTGGACGATTTCCTTCTAAGAGCAGACAGTGGCTCAGAAATGGAAGAAAGTGTGACTATCGTCAGTCAGACCCTCAGGGAGTTTAGGTGGCTCCTGAACGTTCAGAAGTCGGTTCTAGTCCCTACTCAGCGTCTGGAGTATCTAGGTCTGATTCTGGACTCCTTGGAAGCAAGAGTCTTCCTACCTCCAGACAAACTACTGACTCTTCAGTCTGCAGTACGGGTGCTGACGTCCCGAAAATGGTCGTCAATCCGCTTTTGCATGAGAGTCCTGGGACTCATGGTGGCCTCCTTCGAGGCCGTTCCTTATGCCCAAGCGCACACCAGGGCCTTACAGAAAGAGATCTTGTCCACTTGGGACAAATCCCAGTTGTCCTTGGATCTTCAGATCCAGGTGAGTCACCTGGTCAGGGCGTCCCTGACGTGGTGGTTGAGGTCCCCGGCTCTTCGGTCCGGGAAGTCGTTCCTCCCCATCCAATGGACGGTGATCACGATGGACGCCAGCCTGACGGGCTGGGGGGGAGTCTGGGGAGTCCTGTCGGCCCAAGGGCTTTGGACTCCGGACGAAGCCCTCTTACCGATCAATGTGCTGGAGATACGGGCAATCAGACTTTGCCTCTCCTCATGGTCGGAGAAACTACAGGGTCACTCCATCAGGATACAATCGGACAACGCCACAGCAGTGGCGTATGTCAACCATCAAGGGGGGACTCGGAGCTCAGCTGCGGCTTCCGAGGTCGCCCGCATCCTGAGGTGGGCCGAAAGAAGCGTGCCGGCTCTGTCGGCCGTCTACATTCCGGGCGTAGACAATTGGCAGGCGGACTATCTAAGTCGCCAGATGCTGGACCAGGGGGAGTGGTCCTTGCACCCGGAGGTCTTTCAACTCCTTTGCAGACGGTGGGGCACGCCGGATGTGGACCTGATGGCTTCTCGACTCAATCGCAAGGTGTCGAGGTTTGTGGCCAGATCCAGGGATCCCTGGGAGGATGCCTCGGATGCGTTGGTGGCCCCATGGGGTCAGTATCGCCTGATATACGTTTATCCTCCGCTGCAGTTGCTCCCTCGCCTGCTCCGCAGGGTAGCGACCGAGGGAATTCCGGTGATCCTCATTGCTCCGGATTGGCCTCGGCGTCACTGGTACGCCGATCTGGTACGTCTCGTCGCAGACGTTCCCTGGCGGTTACCGATACGGGGGGACCTTCTGTCTCAAGGTCCTATATTTCATCCTGCTTTACAGTCTCTGGTTTTAACGGCATGGTTATTGAAAGCCAGGTGCTGAGAGACCGAGGTCTCTCGGATTCGGTCATTTCGACCATGTGAAGGGCACGGAAGTCTTCCTCCAGAAGGATCTATCACCGTACTTGGAAAGCTTACATCGCCATGTGCGAAGAGCTGGACTGGCGCCCACGAACGTATTCCGTTCCCAGAATCCTGCATTTTCTGCAGCGTGGCGTGACCCAAAAGCTCGCTTCGAGTACCATTAAGGGTCAGATTTCGGCCTTGGCCATCTTCTTTCAGCGACCGCTGGCGGGTCATCCCTTGGTTAGCACCTTTGTGCAGGGGGTTCGCCATGTGCTCCCCCCTGTCAAGCCTCCTCTCCCCCCGTGGGATCTGAATTTGGTGCTCTCGGTCCTCCAGGAACCTCCCTTTGAAAATATTAGAGATATTCCCCTCTTGACTTTGTCTCAGAAGGTGGCCTTCTTGGTGGCCATTACTTCCATTAGACGAGTGTCTGAGTTGGCGGCCTTGTCCTGCAAGTCGCCCTTTTTGATCATCCATAAGGATAAGGCGGTGTTACGTCCGCGACCTTCCTTTCTGCCAAAGGTGGTCTCGGCCTTCCACTTAAACGAGGACATTGTCCTCCCGTCCTTGTGTCCTCACCCATCGCATCCCAGAGAGTTTGCGCTACACACTTTGGATGTGGTACGAGCCTTGCGGGTGTACCTGTCTGCTACTGCTTCTATTCGGAAGTCTGACTCACTATTTGTGGCTGTCTCTGGGCCAAAACAGGGCCAAGCGGTTTCGTCTGCCACCATTTCTAGGTGGATCAGACAAACCGTCATTCAAGCTTATGCTCTCAAGGGGCGGGCGCCTCCCTTTCCGGTTACGGCACATTCCACCAGGGCAATTGGTGCTTCCTGGGCTTTCCGACATCAAGCGTCGGTTGCACAAGTGTGCAAGGCGGCGACCTGGTCGTCTGTTCATACCTTTTCTAAGTTTTATAAGGTTGATGTGGCTGCATCTTCGGATGCTTCCTTCGGCCGCAAGGTGTTGCAGGCCGCTGTTTGATGTTGCAACTCGTCCGTTGAGGAGCTCTGCCTTGTTTGGAGTGAAGTTTTTGGTTTTCCATTTATACTGCTCCCATCCCTCTTGACACTGCTTTGGGACATCCCACGTGTAAAGGTGTATAAGACACGCTGTGTCAGTCCATGGATGACAAGAGAAAATAGGATTTCTTTCTCGTACATCACGGGACACAGAGCGACATAGTCATTACTAATGGGTTATATAGATACCGTCAGGTGCTGGCACTGGCAACTTCCAAAACCGGAAGTACCCTCCCCTATATAAGCCCCTCCCATCCGGGAGCACCTCAATTTTTTGCCAGTGTCTAAGGTGTTGGCCAAGAAGAAACATGTGTTTTTCACTGAGCTTGCGTACAGGTTCTTTTGGGCCTCAGTAAGCTATTCCGGATCCGACCAAAAAAGCTTCATAGCTAAACGGTCGGTACCCGGGCCTTGCAGAGAAGAGCAAGGTTTTGCCTGTAATGCTTCCCTTAGGAGAGCTGGACCCTGGGATCCAGAGCTCTGGTCATACCCACGACCAAGATGTTTTCTGTGCAGGGTGCTATACAGGTCCAGGGGAGTGGAATCCTTGGGAACCCGGTCCCTGAAGGTTTGATTACAATGCCTGCCGTGATAGGTGAAGTTTGGGCTTTTGTGGACCAAACAAAGTCCTGCGGCGGGGAACAGGTAAGTGGGGGCCCCCAGGAACTTGGTTCTATTGGGGGACCCCCAAGCCTAATTTGTCTTTCTGTCTGTTACCTAATGGTATTCCCGCAAAATTCTGTGCATGCCTGTAACTACTAAAAAAATGTAATAATTTTTAATGGTGGTCAAGAAAAAAAAAAAAAATAATTTTTTTTTAATATATATTTAATATATTAGACTGCGGTACCTGTGTTTGTCCACTAGAGGCCGCTGTGGAATGTTTTCTTGTCATGTGGACTAGTTTCTTCTCAGCAGAGCAAAGTCCAGGCAGATGGTGAGTTCTCTTATAGGAAACTGCTTCCTCTGCCATGTTGCAGTGCTCGTCCATCCCCCGGCCTGCGGCAAAGAGGGGCCCTGGCTCCTGTCCCTTGTTTCCATTTTTGAAATTAGCGCCGAAGGCGCACGTGGCCGCGCGCGTGCGCGTGCACGCGCCTCTATATATAGAGGTGAGCCGGGAAAGGGGGCGGAGCCTGGGGGATGACGCTCTGTGCGCGCCGCAGCGCTTCTGCGCATGTGCGGGCGTCCCAGCAGTTTAAAAAAACCACAATATTGTAGTAAGCTGGCTATGAAGTACAGAGACAGAGCTGGCAACATTTAAAGGCATACAGCAAGCGGTTGATACAGGCATCCCCTAGAAAGGCACATTAGTAGATACCAACTGTTTCTTATAGCAGCATTTATGCTAGACTATTATCAGTAACTGGTGTATTTCGGCTGGAATACCTCAGCTTTGTGGCTTAGGAATATGCCGTCTAAAAACTCCGGGACTAGAAATTCCAGGAGGAATAGGGGGTCTCCATCGGGCTCTGAGGATCTTGGGCATGCTTTGGCTGCACCAGTCTCCCCTGAAGAATCAGAGGTTAGTGACCGTAGAGCACCCTCAGGAGTACCTGGTACTGTGGCTGTCCTCAGTTCACCTGCTCCTGTGTATGTAACAGAGGAGGTTTTTTCCTCAGCTCTGGGAGGGCTGGAAGAGAGATTGTCAGCATTGATCGCTGCTTCCCTGTCACAGGAGAAAAGCGCTCGATCTCCGTCTCCCCCCTCAGAGTGCCTGTTAACAGAGCAACAGTCCCATACAGAGGTCGACCTACCTGAGGGGGATCAGGATGAGGTCGATTCGGTTGCAGAGGAATCAACAGTGGAAGAGCCGTTCTCAGCATCACATGCTGAAAGGTTATGGGTTCAGTCCCTGACTAATATGGTCCGATCAGCATTTAAAATGCCACTTGCGGAGCCATCCTCCACTTCTGTCTCCTCGTTGGGGTCGCTAAAAGCTCCCCAGACTGTTTGTTCCTTTCCGATCCATCCTTTACTGGAGGGGCTCATTTACCAGGATTGGGAGCATCCTGACAAAATATTTACTCCCCCCAAGAGATTTCCGGTGGTCTATCCCATGGAGGATAAGTTCATCAGAAAATGGAGGGTCCCTACAGTGGACGCAGCCATCTCTTGTGTGAATAAATCACTGACATGTCCGGTGGAAAATGTCCAAATGTTCAAGGACCCAATAGATAAAAAATTGGAGTCCTTATTAAAATCTGCTTTTTCTACAGCAGGATTGGTGACACAACCAGCAGTAGCAGCTATTGGGGTCTGCCAAGCAGTGAAGGATCAGTTGAAACAGGTCTTAAGGGACTTGCCGGATCAGCAGGCTCTTGCCCTAGCTGACCTACCTAGAGCCTTATGCTTTGCGGTGGACGCTATAAAGGATTCAATCCATCAGGCCTCCCGCCTTACGCTGTCTGTAGTACATATGCGCAGGCTTCTATGGCTCAAGAACTGGTCTGCTGAAGCTCCCTGTAAAAAATTGCTGGTCAGCTTCCCATTTCATGGGGAGCGCTTATTCGGGGAAGACCTGGACAAGTATATCCAGAGAATTTCCAGCGGTAAAAGTACACTTTTGCCGGTTAAAAATAGAGTTAGAGGTCCCTCTTTTAAAAGGCCGGCCTCTCCAGTCCCTAGGACATCGGCTGTGAAACAGTTCCGACGGCCTCCTCGGTCAAATCCCGGAGGTAGAAATCAGGGACAGTTGCAGGGTAACAAAAAGCCCTGGAGCAGGAGAGGTAAAAAACCTCCCCCAAAGTCAAATGCATGAAGGGTTGCCCCCACCCAATCGGGTGGGGGGAAGACTTCAGTTGTTCACAGAGACCTGGCGGGACACGATCCGAGACAGATGGGTGCTCTCCGCAGTAAATCTGGGATACAAATTGGAGTTAAAAAACTCCCCTTCTTCCCGCTTTATAAGGTCAAACGTGCCAAGGGATCCCCAGAAGAGAGGATCCCTCCTGTTGGCACTAGAACAATTATTGCTTCAAGCAGTAATTATAGAGGTTCCCCTGGAAGAGTGGGGGTTCGGGTTTTACTCAAACCTCTTTACAGTTCCGAAGCTAAACGGGGACGTGAGGCCCATACTAAATCTAAAAGGGCTAAACAAATTCCTGCATATCAGGACTTTCCGGATGGAGTCGATCCGATCGGTAGCCACTGCCCTACAAGGGGAGGAATGGTTAGCCTCGATCGACATCAAGGATGCTTATTTGCACATTCCCATCTTTCCAGCCCACCAAAAATTTCTACGCTTTGCGGTAGAAGGTCGCCATTTTCAGTTCAGAGCCTTACCCTTCGGTCTGGCCACAGCACCAAGAGTGTTCACAAAAATTTTGGCCCCATTATTGGCCAATCTAAGAACACAAGGTGTAACGATAATGGCATATCTAGACGACTTGTTGCTGATAGACCACTCAGTGGAAAAACTAGAAGTGGTTGTTCACGAGACAATCAAGTATCTGGAATATCACGGTTGGATTATCAACCGAGACAAGTCAGCCCTAAAACCAGTCAAAAGTCTGGAATACTTGGGGCTAAGGCTGGATTCAGACCAGAGAAAAATTTTCTTGCCTCAAGAAAAGGGGTCGTCTTTGAGAGATTTGATCCACTTAGTGGGCTCAAAAAGACAGCCATCCATACGCCTGTGCATGAGGCTGCTGGGGAAAAGGCCCTGCCCATCAATCTCTTAGAGATACGAGCAGCCCGGTATGACCTAGTAGCATGGACATCCAAACTCCAAGGGTCCCCTGTCAGAGTTCAATCAGACAATGCCACAGCAGTGGCATATATCAATCGTCAGGGGGGCACCAGGAGTCGTGCAGCCCAAAGGGAAGTAAATTACATCCTGAGATGGGCAGAAAGATATGTCCCAGCCATATCTGCGGTATTCATTCCAGGGGTGGAGAATTGGAAGGCGGACTTTCTAAGTCGCCAACAATTATGCCCAGGGGAATGGTCCCTTCATCCCGAGGTTTTCCGGACAATATGTCAGCGGTGGGGAACACCGGATGTAGATCTGCTAGCATCCAGATTCAACGCAAAGGTGGACAGGTTTGTCTCTTGGACAAGGGATCCCCTAGCTTGCGGCTCGGATGCCCTAGTGTTCCCTTGGGATCAGTTCAAGCTGATATATGCATTCCCACCGCCACAATTGTTACCTCGATTACTCCGCAGAATCAGGGTAGAAAAGAAACCAGTGATTCTGGTGGCGCCAGCGTGGCCCCGAAGAGCATGGTACGCGGAGATTGTAAAAATGTCTGTGGGGAGTCCTTGGACCCTCCCACATCGTCCGGACCTGCTTTCGCAGGGACCGATATACCACCCTTCCTTACCAGCCCTAGGTTTGACGGCCTGGCTATTGAAGCCCACATTCTAAAAAAGAGAGGGCTCTCTAATGCTGTGGTGTCTACCATGATCAATGCCAGGAAACCGGTATCCAGGCAGATCTACTATAGAATCTGGAAGGCGTACATCGCCTGGTGTGAGGCCAGGAAATGGCATCCACGTAAATACGTAATAGGTAGGATTCTGGACTTCCTACAATGGGCTGTAGATAGGAAGCTTGCCTTGAGTACTATCAAGGGTCAGATTTCGGCCTTGTCAATATTTTTTCAAAGGCCCTTGGCTTCGCATTCACTAGTCAAAGCCTTTATACAAGGAGTGATGCGTATTAGTCCTCCGGTTAATATTCCCATATGTCCATGGGATCTAAACTTGGTTTTGTCGGTTCTACAGAAACAACCATTTGAACCACTACAGCATATTTCCTTGGTTCTTCTCACCAGGAAATTGATTTTTCTAGTAGCCATTTGTTCGGCTAAAAGAGTGTCGGAATTAGCAGCTATGTCCTGTAAGGAGCCATATCTGGTTATCCATAAGGACAGAGTAGTGTTACGTCCTCATCCAGCCTTTCTTCCTAAGGTGGTATCGAGGTTTCATTTGAACCAAGATGTGGTTCTTCCTTCTTTTTTCCCCAAACCTACTTCGGTAGAGGAAAAGTTATTGCATTCTTTGGATGTAGTAAGAGCAGTTAAAGCTTATCTAAAAGCCACTGCTCAGATTCGCAGAACGGATACTTTGTTTATTCTGCCGGAAGGCCCCAGAAAGGGTCAGGCAGCGTCAAAATCTACTTTAGCCAAGTGGATTCGACAGGTCATAATACAAGCCTATGGCTTGAGAAGTAGACCGCCTCCGTTCAAAGTTAGGGCGCACTCCACGAGAGCAGTTGGAACTTCATGGGCAGTGCATCACCAGGCCTCCCTGGCTCAAATCTGTAAGGCCGCAACATGGTCTTCGGTACACACGTTTACTAGGTTCTACCAGGTGGACGTTAGAAGTCAGGAGGATGTCGCCTTTGGGCGCAGTGTGTTGCAGGCCGCAAAAGATCCTCATGTCTGATAGCGCTCAGCTTATATATGGTGTATCCCCCCCCCCTCATTTGGCATTGCTTTAGGACATCCCATTAGTAATGACTATGTCGCTCTGTGTCCCGTGATGTACGAGAAAGAAAATAGGATTTTTATAACAGCTTACCTGTAAAATCCTTTTCTTGGAGTACATCACGGGACACAGAGCTCCCGCCCCTCTTTAGGGACACTTATTGCTTTGCTACAAAACTGAGGTGCTCCCGGATGGGAGGGGCTTATATAGGGGAGGGTACTTCCGGTTTTGGAAGTTGCCAGTGCCAGCACCTGACGGTATCTATATAACCCATTAGTAATGACTATGTCGCTCTGTGTCCCGTGATGTACTCCAAGAAAAGGATTTTACAGGTAAGCTGTTATAAAAATCCTATTTTTTGTACTCACCGTAAAATCCGTTTCTCTGGCATCCATGGACTGACACAGCACCCACCCTTCTTTTTAAGTTTGTACTGCTTTGTTACGAACTGAGGTCTGCTGACTGCAGTGGGAGGGTTATGCCCGGAGGGACCGCCCCCCTGGGCGGGGCTGTTCAGCTCTGGCTGTTTAGAATGTATGTATAACATCTCACATTCTGCCTAGGTCTTCTCCTGCAAGCAGGGACATAACCCACGTGTAAAGGTGTATAAGACACGCTGTGTCAGTCCATGGATGCCAGAGAAACGGATTTTACGGTGAGTACAAAAATCCTATTTTTTTTCAAATGTTTTTAAAAAAAATTAAAGGAGTCTTTTAATGTTAATTATTTTTTTAGGGTGGACGGCACGACTTAAAGTCGCACATATATGAATAGTTATCATTGGAAATCATGGGGAACGACTTGTCCTGCGACTTTGCAGTCGCAGGACAAGTCGCACAAATGTGAAAGGGGCCTTAAGGTGTTTCATACCATTGTTATGATTAGGCGCCTGTAGACTTTTAAATATTACAATAAAGAAGACAGAGTTTTCCCATGTCAGCTCTGCCCCCCTGGTAACTGGAGAGGTTGTGCACTAAAAGCTGCAGGAGAAGGAAGCACAGATGTAAATAATGAAAAATACAGACACAGGGAGATCCTTGCACTACATGTGTACAGGTAGAGTTTTCTCTACAGCAAGGAGACTAGCAGACAGGGGCAGCAGTGACTAAGGCCCCTTTCACGCGAGCTCCTCTGTGAAGCATGCTTGCTCAGTGGGGGATCTCTCCGCTGACCCCCACTGGGCAGGCAAATGACAGGTCTGTTTCCACTCCGCTATGCAGAGTGAACACAGACACAGCGCAATATCTATGGCAGGGGTAGGCAACCTTAAAGAAGTGGAGATCTACCTGAACAACATGGGAGAAGTCAAAGATCACCGGGCATAGTGTTGCCCAGTGTCGTCTCCTCATACTTGATTTAAACCTCTAATTGCCATACTACTGTGTCACAATCTTGTGCATTCATTGCATGGCAATCATGAGTTTAAATCAGAGTCATGCTTGGTAGGTGCCACACCCACCAACCATGACAGGGCTTATAACTCCTGCTGTGACTGCGACATGTATACACTCCTGGCCACTGCAGCTAAAGGGGGTGCGGTTGGGGCAGGGATGGTAAAAACACGTCCTAACTATGGGGTTTTATCACCCCCAAACCGCAAATGTAAATGAACCCTTACTGTTCTGAGCCCCCAAAAAGGCTGCTTTCACACTGATGTGCTGCGGTTTACCTGCACCGTGGGTGCAGCACAGTGCATTTGTGACTTTCCTGGGTTAGTTGCACTTCACCATAGACTTCTATTATATCCTGCAGGTGTGGTGCACTTTCTGAAAGCGCACTAAAACGCCCGCATTCAGGAGTTTGGTGCACTTTCAGAAAGTGCATCAAACCCGCAGGATATAATAGAAGTCAATGGCTAAGTGCAGCAAACCTGCAGGAAAGCTGCAGGTACACTGCACTGCACCAGAGGTGTGGGTAAACCACACAGCACATCAGTGTGAAAGAAGCCATATACCATTATTCCCAGTGTATTGCTTCACACTGACCTCAAAGTCTCTTCTTTCCTGCTGCTGGCACCACTCTGCAGACCACTAGCCGGGATAAGAGGTGGAGTGCAGTTGGTATCACTCCGCATGGTACAAGAGCCGGCACTACAGAGGAGGCATCGGCTTATGTGGCTCTTGCTCCCTACTACAGTTCCAACCTTACAAGTAGTCCCTTTTCATTGCACTGTTTGATGCTCTGGAATGGCAGGTCAGCAAGCCCAGACCGCGCTTTACCGGTCACCTGTCCGCGATCTACTGGTAGATCAGGATCTAGAAGTTGCTGGTCTATGGGGATGGAGACTGCCTGTCCGTTTCTATCCGATGGGAAATAGATCCTCCATCCACCTGTTTTTGGCAGACAGGATTGAATCGAATGGCGGAGGGTGCCAGCGGACATGTGTCTTGTGACATTCCCTGCTCCATTGAAGAGACTGGAGGGTCTGATCAGGTCCGTCTGAAAACGAGACAGGCAGACCTGATCGGATCGCCCGTGTGAAAAGGACCTTCGATAATCTTATACTGCAGATATACAGTTGTAAAGCTTTACATATGAATTCAGGCTGTCCCAAAAAGGTTTGCACCAAGTGTGGGGGGGGGGGGGGGGGTTGCATTATTCATTATTCAGCTGCTGCTGAGTGGTTGGTGAGTGCCGTGGGGTGTTTGTGTTTGTATTATCATTAAATTGTGTGTACAGTAACTCTTCATAGACAATGAACTTGTGAATCATAGTTAATGCATGCTTAAAATAACAGCCAGTCTTTATATACAGTACGTAAAGCTTTTTTCTTTTGAGTGGCGTTCTATAATGTTGCTAATGGACCCATTAAAATAATGTAATGTGGCGTCATATGATTGTTGTATAACTATAAATCTTTGTTACATCTTGTATGAGTTATGATATGACTGGAAATGTTCTGATGTTTGAATAAGAAATGGTGCCTGATAGTTCAAAATCTTTGGTCTAACATTAACCCCCCCCCCCCCCCCCCTCACCTTCAAAAATAAAAAATAAAATACATTGCGGCTCACCAATTCCTACATGTGTTGACTGCATTAGCTTTCTTCTTTTAGGCTTTTTTCCCCTCTTTATTTTCACCTTGAGGCCAGTGTTCGTGAATGCCCCAAAGACTGACTGATTTGCCTGAGTAACTTTTTTTTTTTTTTAATTTTTAAATATAGAAAGAGATTTTATTTCAGGTCAATGTTTTTATAACTATTCAGAATGAGTGCACTGCTTATTCCTCTGCAAGGGGCATCATGCACAGAAGCGGTTGTAAACCCAAAAAAAAAAAAAAAAATATTCATAAAAACCTGCAAGGCAAAGGCATAATGAGCTAGTATGACGAGCATACTAGCGCATTAGGAATTCCTTACCTTAGATCGAAGCCCCCGAAGCCGTCCTCGTCTTCCCCTCCGGCCACAGACATCTCTCCGGAAGGTTACTTCCGGGTATCATTGCTCCGGTGATGTGATTGGCCGGAGCGGCAAAGACGTCACTGCCGGAGCCGTCAAAGCTGGCATTAGCCATTCATAAAACTGGCAAAATCTCAGTGCGCCTGAACCGTTGTCTACGGCGCGCATGCGCCATAGACATCAGTGCATTATTTTTGGCAAATATCTCCTAAACCGTGTAGGTTTAGTAGATATTGGAAACACCTACAGGTAAGACTTAATCTAGGTGTAACTTCCCACAGAGGGTTTACTTCTATTTTAAAGCTGATCTCCAGGCAGATATAAAAGACACAAGTTAATGCAGCTTTGTAATAAATACATAATTAAATGTATTTTTTCAATACAAGTGGTGGGTGTAAGTACCTGAATGTGAGCTGGTATCCAGTTCCTGTACAGTAGAGCTGAAGTGTGAGAGGAACAAGCAAAAGACGGAGTTAATCAGTTGACAAGAAGCATGCTGATAGGAAGAGAAAGCAGAGTGATGGAGATGAGCTCATGACTAAGCGGCTTATTTTGTAATTGTCCAGTCAGTTTGGGTCAGGTCCAGGGGTTGAATGATGCAACCATCAAAATGAGGACATCTAATGGAAGCAAAAAATATTGCAGGGGAAATCTCTGGATTGTAGGAGACCATTGCAGTGAAAGCTGGTTTTCTTTAAACCTTTTTTATGAGGTAATTATTTTTATCTTGGTATTTTTGGCTTGGCTGGGTTGCTGCTCAGATTGTACACGTGGGGGTTTAATGCTCGTTCACAAGTGTGCAGGCATCTCTGTTCCTCAGAAAAGTGATTCATGCTCAGATTGCTTTTCAGAGGTGTTGACAGGCAGTGAGTCATATCACCTCCCCACCACCTGATTTAACCCTATATATGTCATACTACCAGAGTGCCGGCACAAGCATTGCAGGCGTTTGCCATGCGGTTCCGGAGCAAAAGAATTGCATTAGTCACACTTGGCGGTGGCATCGTCAGGTGAAAGTAAAACGCGTGTTAAGTTTTGCTGCCGCTGCATGTTGTGGGCTGTCGGGGGTGCTAAAACCGCGGCTTTACCACATGGTTTTACCTCTCCCTAACCTCGCGTGTGAAGGAGCCCTTAAACACACGTTGTGGAGGTGATACAATACCCTAATGCCGACTAAATAAGGCTTTCCAAATGCACTGTAAAGGCCAAGTCTGCGGATTAGAAAAAAACTTCCCTGGGCCCATTTGTTCAACGGGGGGGGGCGGGCAGGAAGGGGTTATTTAATGACTTTCGGATGCAGGCAGAATAATCTGTAGCACCCTTATCTCCCACTCTTTAAATCATAGAAGCTGTACTATAGGCTCCATGAATGAAAAGCAATCCATGAATGGAGGACAGGCGGCGGTCTATCCATTCATAGACTGCCTTTCATTCATAGACGCCATAGTTCAGATTCTGTGAATGGAGGAGCGGGGTGAGCATAGTCGGCATTTTTAATCTCTATTAACCCCCGCCACACTGGAAGATTATGGCTGCAGGGATAGGTGGAGGGTCAAAGGATGGGAAATAGTAACTAAATCTGTAGAGTCAGCATGGAACACTGCTCATTGATTTTAAGTACTGTTATTTTATTTTTTTATTAAACTTTGCCTTTAGGCCAAAAGATCTCAGCAGTCCTCCACCCAGTGCTTTTTTCCCAGTCGGAATGAGGGCAACCATAATACTGATGTGACCTGCGATGAGATGGAGTGTGACACCCCTGGCTTAGAGGAATTCCAGGTCCACCTGGGGACTTTCCATTGACTGCAAGTCCCCTTTATCAGTTCATTTTTACAGTGTATGGTCATTAAGAATCTTTCATCCATTTGTCGAAATATTCCTGAAGTGTATCATCAATAAGACTGTGAAAGTGAGAAGAGATTAGGCTTTTCTGTAAACACGTGTCTACCTATGAAGGCAATCATCATTAAGGTGGCTTACTCAGTGGAAAGGGTGCTTACTGAAGGATGTGGCTTTTACTAAAGGTAAATACTACGCCCCATGTAGATAAGAACGTAATAAGCTCTGTTGACATTACATACCTGTCCAGAGGCTGGGCCTGATTACACAGAACCTGGCAGGCCACATTCTTCCTGCCTTAATTCTCTGGATAAAATGCGCTGCTTTCAAAATTGAAAGATGTGGCGGAGGACTTTGTACTGTACTTGGGAACTGATAAGAAAGTAATTTCTGCTTTTTATTTTGTCCTTATGACTATGAGTTTTATTAATGGAAATATACTGTGAGAGCTTTTTTTCAGAAGATTATAACACGCCTTAACGTGTGAACAAGCCCTGACCACATGGAATAGCCATGGTTCATCAACTTTTAATTTTCACTCTTCATGTCGCCTGCCATGCTTGTATGCCAGTTTTGCGTACTGCCAGTATACAGTGTAAGCAGCAGGGCTTGGTTTTATAAGTAAAAGAGGCAGGGCCTTTTACGCCAATTTAGTCCCAAAAAATACCAGTTGATCCTGCTAGAGAAGTGCATTGGAATCCACTTCCTGTAGACAGGTGGCAAAAAGGATGCATATCCTGAAAATTTGTATCCAGCGTTGTCATCCTTTCCGACATGCTCCATGCTTTACCTGGCAATACACTGTTTAAAGGAGAAGTCCAGCCAAAGCTTGTTTGGCTGTACTTCTCCTATAGATCACAGGATTGCAGTTCGTTCTGCACTCCTGTGACCCGTTTTTAGCCGGCAGCGTGCTGTCGACTGATGTCACAAAGCCAGTCCAGGCTCGGGCAAGATTGCGACAATGAAGTCAGGTTCTGCCCACGTGCCTGGACCAGCACGAGGCTGAGCCGGCCGCTCCTGCCCCCTCCTCAGCCCAGCACTCCAGTGAGAAGGGGGGCAGATCAGACAGCGGTTACTGACAGGCCCCAAATCTGCTCAGGGAGAACTGAGCGATCGGCAGTGTTTGATCCCTCAGTTCTCAGTGTTAGAGCCGGCGGGGGACACATACAGCATCGGACTTGGGTAAGTATGATTCTGCAAAAAAAAAAGCCCATACTTCTCTTTTAGGCTGGTTCTGGATGGAAACGTGCTCAGTGGGTGGCCCTGCCAGCCCCACTCTTTTCCACAGAAGTCAGTTATTCAATTTGATTTTTGTCAAAGGAGTCTGCCGGAAGAGTTTTTGTCAAACAGTGGCTGCATCCAATCAGCCACTGTTTGGAGATTCTGACAGCCACACAGAGGGATTCCTGTTTGTTAGGCACACTCTTTACACCAGTGGTTCTCAACTCCAGTCCTCAGGACCCACTAACAGGCCAGGTTTGCAAGATAACTGAAATGCATCACAGGTGATATAATTTGCTGCTCAGGGATTGCAGTATTCTAGTCTGCATCTCCCCAAGGTAATACTTAAAATCTGGCCTGTTAGTGGGTCCTGAGGACAGGAGTTGAGAACCACCGCTTTACACAGAGCGAGATGAGATGTAGAGTAATGGAAGAGGTGACTGCTGTAGGCATAATGTGCATGATAGCAGGAGACCTTAACGGTTGTATGTGTCAGGACACAAATTTGGGTTGGGTCGGCTTTCACATAAATCAGAAGTTCATCTCTCTCCCTGGGCAGCAGCAACAGGCAGTCAACTGTATGGCGGAAGTTACTACATATAAATGGCCTGGCTCCGTAACTGAGCAGGCTTTGTAATGCCGTCTTGTGAGCTCAGAGACTGTGACAGCACAGTACCTCCAATGATGGCACAGATAACGGCCAGCTCTGAACCACAGCCTGGAAAAGGAGGATTCCGCCCGGCCCTTGAGAAATACAGCTCTATTGGGCTTGTGCAAATAATGGCTTAATTGACCAGTTTCTAAAGATTTTGTTATCTAAATTATTATTACTACTTATATTATTTTTCGATGCTTTCGGCAGTAGAATGTGTGTGATGGCTAGTAGTAGATAGTCACATTCAACTGGACTTGTTCTGTAATGTTAGTCATTTTGCAGCTTACCAAGCCAATTTTTCAGTTGCAATGTTTATCAGGAAGATACCCCAGCATTTATATAACAAATTAATAGATAAAATGTTCCTCAGTCCCCTGTCCTGCCAATATCAATGCTACATGTGAATAAAGGGGAGGAGCCATCGTTCTTATACAAATTGGTGCAAAACATACAAAACCTGTCTTGGGCTCTACGTCTCACCTAAATTATATTCTATCAAAAAGTAAAACGTTTTGGGAAACCTGGATTTTCTTTCCTGGACTCCAAGATGGGCTCTTACGCTCCCTTTCAGATTTTCACTCCTTTCAGGCAACGCATTTTCTAGACTCAGCCATTTGACCCTCTATATTGGAACTGAAGCTCCCTATGGGCATTTATGGTATGAATTTCTGGAGAGCCCTAAAACTCAAACACTTTCTGGATTCTCTCCCGTTTTTGACGTCCGTTGACTTCCTTATAAAACATTTGCTCTAATACCAGCCCCTTGCCTCATGCCCTTTCCCAGATGTATGCTATGCTACTCTCCCCACCCAACAGTTACAAGTCTGCTTATTTGCAAAAGTGGGAAAAGGGAAGTTCGCAGAATTTCACAAACAATTATGGATTTTGCCCTTCCAGAGGACCGTCCTTCTTTCTTCTTCATGTCTCAGACATTCCTGTCAAAACCTACAAAAAAATCAATCCTACTCCACCTCCTTAATGCCGCCAAATTGTGTATCTTCCTGAGGCGAAAGGATCCGCAACCCCCCTCTGTTTCTTTGTGGCTGACAAGAGTTGAGAAGTTAAACAAAAGGGAGGACCCTGTGCTTTCTGCTCACAATCAACATAAGACTTATTCTAAAACATGGATCCATTGGAATCAGTTGAGGGTAAGGCCCTTCTTGAACCTGGCCTGTAATGGCTTGCACTACTGCGTCCTGGTCTTCCAGCAACTCAGCTGGATAATGCTCCCTGCCCCACCTCGCAACTTACAGGACTTAAAGGATCTGCTACTGACGACTTGGCGTCAGATAACACGGCATACCTTCAGAGGTCTAGTGGCGTCCATGTCTTAACAGGTCAGGGCTGTTTTGGTGGCAGAAGGGGGACCTACGTAATAATGGGTGACGTCAGTTAGAGCAGCTTCACCTCCCGTACGCGTTACATCCTACGGGACTTTGTCAGCAGGGGCGGAGCTGCCTGGTCACCCAATGCAAAATAAAGAAAAAAATTACCATGGGGACCGGAGACGCCTACAAACTCTCGGTGTACACTGTCTGGTCTCAGATGGCAATATACCCACAGTCCGGCCAGCGTATGGCATTGTCACTGTTTAACCTGAACAAACGGATTGCTATTTTCACAGAGTGTGAAATTAAAAACACATTCCCAAAAAGGGGAATAAAGTAAAACTCCATTTTCTAAAAGGAAACATTACATTACATAAGTACCATTAATCCCAAAAATATTAAAACAATCCAATATAAATACAAAAGACCACTCAATGCAATCCCTCACATATTGTTAAATGTACATATCACAATAATATATAAAATACATGAACCTATTTATATAAAGAACATTTAACACAAGCTACACAGAATTATCTATCAGAAATAAAACAGTTTAGGTCAAACTCAACATTTAACCCTGTCGGGGCCAGTACCTTTGTCTCAAATATCCAAAACAACTCCCTCTGACTTAGTGTCTAATGAAATGACCTCCCCTCCAACGCCTGTTAACCCTTTCCACACCCCAGAATCTCAAACCACTGGGATCCCTATCATAACAATTTTGAAAAATGTTTAGACGCACGTGTGACCTAAGACCTATTCGGACTCTCGTGACCTAGAAGTTTTGTCTATATACTGGAGGCCACAATAGCGACTGACATAGTGGAGTGTAGTGTCGCTGTCTCAACATTGGGGGTGATCCGGGCGGTCACATTATTCTCTACCATTAGGGAAGGGCATGCCCCTTTCCAATATGGTGCCCTTGACATCGGCCTGGGAGCTGATACTGACGGCGGAGTCTTGGATCTTGATTTGGTCCCGCCACGGGGGATACCGCACACTATTCCCATGGGAGATGCCCCTGCTATTTACATCGCTGTAGGTTACATTCAGTCTATATGGTGGAGCACCACTGTGCATCCACCTCTTTTGACGATTGCGCATGCGTCTATCAATGTGTGCGATCCACGGCAAGTGATGACGTCAGACGTTTCACGTCTTTAGCGTCGGCGGGCGGGACCCCATCTGACTCAGATATAAGCAGACACAGCAGCTGATACATCAGCTGTGTGCTGCTTGGAGGACACATCCTGATCTATCCTTTGGCGTTGAAGTGCCCAATTTAGTCTGTTGTTATACTTTCTTCCTGCTTAATCGCTTTTATAGCGACCTGGGTAATCCAGCTGTTTAAATATTACTATCTTTGCATTATAGAATCCCTTTTTATTGGGGAAGCCTGTTAGTCACAGGCACCTGGGACTGCTGCCTTGTATCATCTTTGGTTACATCACCCAGAACCATATCACCTATTTCTGGTAATCAGCTCTTAAATTATAAATGTAGTCACTACCCACCTTGTATTATTCTATTATGCATCATATAATTTAATTTTAGATTTTAGCACTTTCTAATATAAATCCGTCATTTATATTTCTTTATACAGGTCACTAGTATTCCTCACTTATATGTCCCAGCAGATCTCCAAAAAACATTTTGTAAAGATACTACATATATCTACACATATTATTCTTTTAAATACGACTAAAGGGTACTTACATGGTCACATGGATTTATCTCCATTTATGATCAGTTTATATATCTTATTTAACTCAACTAAGATATGGTGAGTGTATACAGACAATCTCTACTATCTATCTTTCACAGACCTCCCTATATCAATAGGTGTCTATTATCTAGTCTGTTACCCTTCTCGTCTTATACGCCTATTATTTCTGGGATGATTCTGGATGTGTCCTCCTAGGAGGTTAGTTATATTCATGTTTACAACATTGAGACTACTACCCACCCCATACATCAGTCTCTATTTTGGCCTTTGGTCTGGTTTGACCTATTTTGGGATGATCTTTGACAAAATTTCTTTGATTACCCTAGACTATTTCCTCCTGGATACCTGTGTCTTTGGTGTGGTCCCATGTTCCCGTGGACACACCTGGATCCTTGATCCACGTCTCGGCCAATTGGCCCGGCTCCCATGGTGAGAATTTAGGTGCAATCTGGGTTTGTGGTTCAGATGATGTTTTTGTTTATTCATTTTTTTCTACTTGTGAAATTATGTATATACACATTTTTTTGATTTTACATTAACCATGTCCTTTTTTATTTATAGTCACGTGAATGCTTTTATCCATTGAAAATAATATTTGTATCTAGCTCCTGAAGAAGCGGATTCCCTTGGAATCATTAACGCGAAACATGTTGAGCACTGCATACTACATCTGTATGATTTCCCATTGTTTCACAATGGTATGAATTGTCGATTGTCACAAAACTATTTATCTATGAATGTGTACATGATAAAAACTTTTTCTTCAATACTTTTGTAATAAAAAAAAAAAAAAAACTTTTTATACTTATACCTTGAACTGTCTATCAGTTTTACATATGGTGCCGATATAGTCCATTGAAGCCTCCTTTTTTCCCCATACAATTATATACTGGAGGCCACAATAGCGCTCCAGCATATGGACTACTCCACGAGTACTACACGTAATAAGTACTCGTTATTTTCTATAGGTAATGGAGGTGGAAAATTCCTTACGTTTTTTTGTTATGTTTTTGTTTACATGCCGAGCAATGCCCACATGCGTAAAATACAGAAAGAAATGAGAATAAACTATTCTCAATTCTTACCAGAGGATCTACCTCACCAGGGTAATAATATCCCTGAGTGTTGGAGCCTGCCTGTAAATGAGCTGAGGGTGGGCAGGTAAAAGGGATCTCTATCTTTAAGCAAAATACCCCAATGTTTGTTGACAGTCCTTTCAATTTGTTTATACGGTATACTATAACCCAACACGAGTTTGAATTCGTGATTGGCAGTGCTGGTTTTCTGTGGTCCAGATACCAGCATAGCCCCATCCAAAGACTTAACTTTTAAGATTTCCCCCTCTATGTCCTCTTTCTTATAGCCTTTTTGTTGGAACCTATCTAACTAAATATGTGATTGGGACAGATAATCCGATTCTGATGAACAGTTCCTTCAAATGCGGAGGAGTTGCCTCCTCGGAATGGTACATAATCAAGACTTGTGATGACAACCGTCCAAAGAAATGTAACCATTCCTATCATTGAGTTTAAAATAATTCTGTGTTCTGAAATGGTTAAGCTCTTTACTTCAAGGTCTAAAAAACTATGCGTTCATAATCTGTGTTCCAAGGGTGATGGTCTTGGTTTTATTAAGTCTGTGCATAAACTACTTTAGACTGGCAACATCACCCTCCCAGATCATGAATAAATCATATATGTATCCAGTAGTGTATTTAGGTTTTGTGCTGCTCTAGGCCTGATTAAACTTGTGCACCCCCTAATTTAAATATGACCCACCCCTTTCTGTCAAGGCCACACCCTTTGCTGTTTAATACTCGCCCTGAAATTTTCGAGTGGGGATACTAGTTCTGAGGACCTTGGGGGGGGGGGGGGCAATGAATTCCCTTAATTTGCATAGATTTCCTCTCACTCCCTGTTTAGCTATGGGGCAGGAAGTGAAGGGAATTCTCTGCATTTGGTCAGGGATGGTAAAAAATAAACTTACAAGGGCTATGACCCTCCCTTACTCTATCCAAAATGAAAAAAAAAGTGTGCTTAACGTAGAACTATAGGCAACAAATTTCTGATAATTTTATGAAGAGGAATAAGAAGATATAACCATGCCAATGGTGCAGCAGAAAATATATAGCACAGTGAGGAAGGTTTGTGGTCCAGGATGATAGGACAGTTAAAATTAGAAGCCGCGCCCTCCCCCCCCACAGTTGCGGAATGCCGGCCACCCGCATACCGGAAGCACTGGGGGCGCTAGACTAATTTACCTCTCAGCCCAGTCCGCCCCATAAGACTGGCACGACACTAACAGTGTAGCGCAAGCCGGCGGAGACTCTTTCTGTGCTGCCCCCCTTTAAAGTGCTGCCCTAGGCCTGGGCCTTGTTGGCCTAGGCCAGGATACAGCATTGTATGTATCGCTTGTATCATGAAGAGATTGGCATTACTGGGGGCAAAACGGGCGCCCATGGCTACCCCCTTTACTTGGAGGTAGAACTGGCGATCATACCAAAAATAGTTTACCAGCTATGCCATGACCTGGATAAATAAGAACCTACAAACAATGTGCATGATAATTATCAGGCTTACAATTCTTTGCAAACAAATGGCCACTGCCCCCATCTATAACTGGCCTTTGCCGCAAGGAGCACATGGAAGAGCGATGCATGCCAAACAAAACCAAAGAAAATTCCCAGCTCAACTTGCCAACCAGCCCGCAACCAACCGAATTGTCCTATCTAACAATATGCGTTAAAAACAGGTGTTTAGTTTGGACACATTTGTAGTACAATTCTTTTGAACACAGCTGATTACAGATCGCGGTAAAGGGCCAATCACAGTGGCCCATTCCCATGTGATCAGCTGTGTCCAATCATAGGTGATCACATGTAAACAGGCTTGCCGGGACTTTGCCTCACAGGTTGTGTCTGTGCAAGGAAAGGAGAGCCGATAACCGACAAGGCTGTTGGAACATTGCTTATACTGATAATCAGGGCACTGATGCCCTTTAGTTAAGTTTATCAGTGACACCTATTAGTGCTCATCAGTGCAGCTTATCAGTGCCGCCTCTTAAGTGCACATAACTGAAGAAGAAAAACGACTTTTATAAACAACGTTTGTTTAGCAAAAAATAAAAAAACAGATGGTGATTAAATACCACCAAAATAAAAAGCTCTTCTTTCTCAAGTGATAAAAAAACTCATATGAATACAGTGTTAATCCACCAATTATCTTGGCTCTAACCCTAATCTTACTCTTAAAGGGGTTGTAAAGTCAGAAGGTTTTTCTATGCACCAAGAGCCCTTTCACACTGGGGCGGTGGGGGCGTCGGCGGTAAAGCGCTGCTATTTTAAGCGGCGCTTTACCGTCATTTTTGCAGTGCTATTCGGCTGCTAGCGGGGCGCTTTTTAACCCCCGCTAGCGGCCGAAAAAGAGTTAAAACCGTTCGCAAAGCGACGCTGCAGCGGCACTTTGCCGGTGGTTTCGCTGCGCTACCCATTGATTTCAATGGGCAGGGGCGCTGTAGGAGCAGTGTATACACCGCTCCTGCAGCGCCTCAAAGATGTTGCTAGCAGGACTTTTTTTAGCGTCCTGCTAGCGCACTGCTCCAGTGTGAAAGGAGCGGCTCTTTCAGGGCGCTATGGAAAATGTGCTATTTTTTGTGTTATAGCGCCTGCAAAGCGCCTAAGTGTGAAAGGGGTCTAAGATAAAAAGCCTTCTGTTTGCAGCAGCCCCCTTAACACTTACATGAGGTCCCTCTCTGTCCAGCAATGTCCACGAGTGACTCAGCAGTCTAAGATTCCCCCTCCTGATTGGCTGAGACACAGCAGCGGCACCATTGGCTCCCTCTGCTGTCAGTCAAAGTCAGCTAGCCAATCGGTATAGAGAGTGGGCGAGGCTGGGTCGGGCTTCGTGTCTGAATGGACACAGGGAGCTGTGACTCGGCTCGAGTGCCCCCATAGCAATCTGCTTGCTGTGGGGGCATGCAACGGGAGGGAGGGGCCAGAAGCACAGAAGAGGGACCCGAGAAGAGGAGGATTTGGGCTGCTCTGTGCAAATCCACTGCAACAGAGCAGGTAAGTATAACATGTTTGTTATTTTTATAGAAAAAAAAACGAGACTTTACAATTACTTTACTAGGTTTGCAGAGTCCCTTAATCAGGATCTCGCATACCAAAAACACATTTCCATGACCTCTGTGCCAAAAATTAGGAAAATGGCTGTCGGCTATGTTGGAATTTCTGGGCTAATAATTTCAGAGTTATCTGAATGTACATAGACACGTATGTTTGAAGGTCTTAGGCATGCACATTTTGGTTGTGCTTGGGGGAGAAGGTGTATTTTCCTACAATTTTATTGCTTGTATTTTGACCTTTTTAGTAACCTTTGTAGAAAATTGTGACATCAAGCCTGTAAGGGAGAGCAAAGGCCCAGGCCGACAATTCTGGCACACCGTGTGTTACATTATAGCGAACACCAGCTGCCGTTGTGGTACAAACAGGATGTGAAGAAAGGATACACCTGTTTTTCTTTTTTTTCATATTGTTCAATAGTATACACCCTTGGTGATTTCTTAGATTAGAAACAAAATATTATCGTTTACAGTCAGTGTCCTTAATAGTTATGTTATATTTACAAAATGCCGCCGTTCCGTGGAAATGCACGTTAAGGGTGTACGGAAGACATCACAGGAATGCCACATCTCTTATTACTTGGGAAGAACTTGTGTTGCTAGCTGTTATCACCTCTTTCTATCTACTATACAGTATGTATTGTACACTATGCAAGCTTATTTTACTTGTTCAACTCCTATAAATACAACTGTAAGTGTACTAAAAGAATTAGTGAAGCACCTTTATTATTGGGAAGTATGTACCTCTATGTACCGTGTATACTCGAGTATAAGCCTACCCGAATATAAGCCGAGGCTCCTAATTTTACCACAAAAAACTGGGAAAACATATTGACTCGAGTATAAGCCTAGGGTGTCCATCTGCATGCCTCACTGTGCCCATACCTCACTGTGCCCATGCCTCACTGTGCCCATGACTAGACTGACGTTTAACATGGAAGTCTATGGAAGGGGTGCCCGGCTTTGAAAAATTGGTGCTCCCCGGCCGTAGATCCCCCAGACAAAAAACTTTGCACACTTGTAGAGGAGAAATGGGGCTACATTTGTGCCAAGTTCCGGGTCTAGGAGACCTACGACCGGCCAGTACCGGGTCCCCAAATTCACCAGAGAAATTACCGTTTAACATGGGAGTCTATGGAAGGGGTGCCCGGCTTTGAAAAATCGGTCCCCCGGATAACAAACTTTGCACACTTGTAGAGGAGTGGGGCTGCATGTGTTCCAAGTTTGGGGTCCAGGGGACCTACGACTGGCCAGTACCGGGTCCCCAAATGTCAAGAGATCAGGCACAAAAAAGGTGACTCGAGTATAAGCCGAGGGGGCATTTTCAGCACAAAAAAAGTGCTGAAAAACTTGGCTTATACTCAAGTATATAAGGTACCTGCAAGTGCCTTTCCAGGGGCCCCTAAACTCCCAAAACCTGGGTGCACAAATAGGAAAATACTGACTGGAGGAAAGTTAATTGCCGGGTTCCTCTCCAACCACCTTCTGTGTCCAACCAATATTTTGCTTGCTCAATATGCACAGTATTTGGTTGTTTTTCACTGGAGGTGGGATGAGAGCGTAAGGCTCCCTTAAAGCCCAACTGCCAGACTTGTTCCCCTGCCGCACATAAAATGTTTTTCTTTAAAGTGATGTTAATGGCTTGGTTTTAAAAGAAAAAAATAAACATGTTATACTCGCCTGCTCTGTGCATGGGTTTTCCCTAGAGCAGGGGTCTCCCGCCTGCACTTCTGGCCCCTCCCTCCTGAGTGCCCCCAGAGCAAGCAGCTTGCTGTGAGGGCACCCAAGCAGGCTTGCTCCCAAGCCACTGCTCTGCATGTCCATTCACACACAGCCCCACCCCCTCTCTCACCTCATTGGCTTACTGGCTGTGATTCAGAGCAATGGCTCCCGCTGCTGCCTCGGCTAATGAGGAGTGAGAGTCTCTGGAGAGCCAAAGCTCTCGTGCACATCGCTGGAGCTCAGGTAAGTTATGGGGGGGCTGCTGTACAGAGAAGGTT
Organism: Rana muscosa; assembly: GCA_029206835.1. Classification (NCBI taxonomy): domain Eukaryota; kingdom Metazoa; phylum Chordata; class Amphibia; order Anura; family Ranidae; genus Rana; species Rana muscosa. Next base: position 146,592,518 of record CM055126.1, on the reverse strand, counting down.
TTTTACCTTTTCGCATAGAATGTGTGAAGGTAAAAAGCCTTGAGCCTTTAGAACCACTTCAATGCTTACCTATTCCAGAAGTACTCAAGATAGTCATGTGAGGTGGTGGATCTTCATCTTCTCCCATGGTGGGTGGAGGGAGGGGCCTTGATGCAGGGGCCGGCCATGCCTAGCTACAGGCACAAGAAAAAACTACCCTTGATGCCCCCCCCCCCCCCCTTGCCTTATTCTTTGCTCCAACAGGGTCCTACCAGCAGTACAGCTGATCCAGCACAGCCTATTCTCCAAAACTAGCCATACAATATGCACATTTTGGAATTCAATCAGTGGATGGTGCTGTCGCCACCCTCCTTCCTAACATCCTTCTATTGAAAAATTGTAGGAGCTGGACATGCCTTCCCCTGAATGTTTTATTTAGGCTATTTTTGTAAATGATATGGTCATAGATGCTCCAGTTAAAGTAGAACTAAAGGCGTGGAAGGTTATAACCCCTGTCAGTTTTTTTGCAATTTTTGTCCCTTTGGAGAGATTTCCCTTCACTTCCTGTCCTATTGACAAAGCAGGAAGTGAGAGGAAATCCCTGGTTGACACCAGAATAAGTGTCCCCATTGGAAGATTTCCCTTCTATTCCTGTTCTGGTAACAACCCAAATCTTGGGTTATTACTTTTACTTTAAGTGATAAAGATAACAGGACAAATGGGGTAAATATCGGCAACGGGCGCACAGCCTTCAATAAAACTCAACAGGGGTTCTAACTCTTTCCCTTCTATCCAAAACTAAAAAAAAAAAGTTTTGCTCTGTTATGTAATATTAAAACATTGAAGTATGTACAGTCAGGTACAGATGATGACTTTGCAGAGCTTCTGGTTGACTTCACCGAACAAAAGAAGAAAGGAAACTCGCCAGCTGACACCTGCTGGGCTTTTAGTAAGAAAGTGGCTCTGACAAGGCTTCTGTAGTAAGCTTGAAGTTATGACTTTTGTGTCATCACAACCTGGTGCTATTGTTTGATCAGGCAACTGCAAGCGTATAAAGTAAGGTTAATGCGACACTATTTGAAATAACGTGTTAACTTGCCCATAGAGGCTGTATTTGCTTTCCCTTTATTTCTCTACACAATAAAAGCCAAAGCCTGGTTGGCAATAATGGAAATGTAAAAATGTTAAAATATTAACCAACAATAAGTGAGAACTGGGTGCTGTATTTTATAGTGTTTTTTTTTTTTTTACCATTTCTGTGAAAATTGCCTTAAGCCCTTGTTGCCAATCCCCTCTGGCACTGTAAAGGGATCTAAATGCCGAAAGGCAAGCTTTCCGATCGTCTGACCACTGTGATTGGCATATGATTAGGAGCTTCCAATAGAGCTGCAGGATTCTGGAAAAAATTAGAATCACTTTTTTTTATAAGAATTAGAATAAAGATCACAATTCTCGGCGTAACATCATCTTTCACATTATACAAAAAATTCGGCTAACTTTACTGTTTCGTTTTTTTTTTAAGTGCATTTTTCCCTAAAAAAATTGCATTTGAAATACCGCTGCGCAAATACAGTGTGACATAAAACATATCAACGCTCGCTATTTTATTCTCTAGGGTCTCTACTAAAAAAAATATATATAATGTTTGGGGGTTCTAAGTAATTTTCTAGAAGAAAATACTGATTTTAACTTGTAAGCAACAAGTGTCAGAAAAAGCTTAGTCTTTAAGTGGTTAAACTGACCTCATTTACAGACCGAAGTTCATCCCTTTATCTAAAAGAACTAAATGTTATAATGTTGCCTTATTTTCCAGTGCTGAGCCGGATGATTTTTAATTTTTTTTGACAACTGTGAGTGAGCAGAGAATGGCTCTGCACTTGTTACATGAATGAATCACCGGATTAGAATAGTGAGGGGCTTGAATCGAGAGCGCGATTTTTTTACGATTAATCGTGCAGGTCTAGATTCCAATCACAAGTATGCTTCAGGAGAAGCCTGCGAAAGCTTGGTGACTGTGCTGAGGGCACACAGTGAGCGCACTGTTGTCACAGAAAAGCCATGTATGCATATGTGTGGCGGGTCTGTGTTAAAGCCACCCGCCAGGGTGTGCATACGGTCAGCGGGAAAAGCTGGCTCATTATGAAATACTTACTTTCGATCGAAGCTGTTGCAGTAGTCCCCGCACATCGCTGTGGCTGGCGATGTGTTTCCCGGAGTTATTTCCGGGTTTGCGGCCTCCGGCGCTGTGATTGGCTGGAGCCGCGATGACGTCACTCCCGTGCATGTGCGTGGGAGATGCCGGTCACAGCACGGCTACTGAAGAAACAGCTCGAGCGGGCGGTTTCTTCAGTACGCATGTGCCGATGACGTCGGCACATGCGGATACAGTGAATATCTCTTAAACTGTGCAAGTTTAGGAGATAGTCGTGGTACCTACAGGTAAGCCTTATTATAAGATTACCTGTAGGTAAAAGTGGTGTAACAGGGTTCACAACCACTTTAAAGTATATCTAAAGAAAAAAATATTTTTAGTTTTCAGTAGAGTGGGGATGAGATGAAACCCCTTTCAGTTATTTATTTTGCCATTTTGGATTTTCCTTCTCTTCTATAAAGCCGGCCATAGACGGGTCGAATCTCGGCCGGTTCAGCAGGAACCGGACGAAACTCTAACCATGTATGGGCAGGCTGAATGTACCCAAGTCGATAGAGCGAACACTGTCTGTGTTGAGGGAATCAAGCTAATTTCTTACCTGCAACCCAAGGTTTGCAGGAAAGAAATTTGCACCATCGCCAGCCTAACACTTCAGGAGACACAACAGAAAATGCAAGCAAATCTCCTAAAAATGAGAGGAAAACCCCTCTTACACAGCTTTCATTGCAACATGTTCTGCTGCTGTAAAATTTGGGATTTTCTTCCTCTTTCTGTCCAGCCAGTCAATTTAAACTGAGCTGTCAATTTGCGCCAATGCATAAGAAATACTTACTTTTTGGTGCATTCCTAAAAAAAAAAAAAAATGTACAGGAGAAGAGTGTGGAGTGTATGACAGTGAGCAATGTGTACGGGAGAGGAGTGTGGAGAGTATGATAGTGGGAAGTATGTACAGGAGAGGAGTGTGGAGAGTATTGCAGTGGGCAGAATGTGGAGAGTATGTACAGGAGAATAACGTGGAGGGTATGACAGAGGGCATTATGTACAGGAGATGAGTGTGGAGAGTATGACAGTGAGCAATATGTACGGGAGAGGGGTGTGGAGAGTATGACAGCGGGAAGTATGTACAGGAGAGGAGTGTGGAGAGTAAGGCAGTGGGCAGAATGTACAGGAGAGGAGTGTGGAGAGTATGGCAATGGGCATTATGTACATGTGCCTTCTTGAGGAGGGGGACTTGCCGTGTTTGGAGGAAGAAAAATGCTGCTGACTATGACTATAAGAACACCATCCCTACAGTCATGCACGGAGGTGTAAACATTATACTTTGGGGCTGCTTCTCTGCTAAAGGTACAGGCAACTTTGCCGTATTGAGGGGCCAATGGATGGTGCCATGTATTGTAAAATCTTGGATGAGAACCTTCTTCCCTAATCCAGAACACTGAAGATACTGTAGGTCATGGATCGGTCTTTCAGCATGACAATGACCCAAAACAATACTGCCAAGGAGTGGCTCAAGAAGAAGGACATTAAGGTCACGGAGAGACCTAGTCAGTCTCCAGACCTTAATCCTATAGAAAATTTATGGAGGGAGCTAAAACTTCGAGTTGCCAAGAGACAGCCAAAAAACCTTAAGGATTTAGAGAAGATCTGTACTAAAAGAGTGGACCAAAATCCCTCCTGAGATGTGTTCAAACCTGGTCACCAACTACAAGAAACGTTTTACCTTTGTGCTCGTCAACAAGGGTTTCTCCATCAAGTACTAAGTCGTGTTTTGCTTGGGGATCAAATACTTATTACTCTTTCGTCCATGGACCGACACAGCTTCTCTATTGACAAAGTGGGTATTATCCGTTAATTAGGAGTGACTAGGCAGAAAAACTTGTAAAAAGTGTTGCATCACACCTTCTACAGTACCGCCCAGGGGGCGGACCCTCCGGGTATAACCCCTCAGTCTGCATCTTCGCAGAAGATCAGTTTTTTTCTGTCTAGCAAGGAGTAGGACATGGCTCCCTTCGGGCCCATTGGTCCGGGGGAAAAAGATATATATATTTTTTGCTACATTTTTGTTTCCTGCGATCTTCGATCAACTGCCGACTGGGTGACAGGCTGGATCCTCGATCCTTGTAGTCTCCCCAGTTTCGGCCATCGAGTGTGTGTCGACCCTAGCTACGCGCTGGGTTTTCCACGACATGCCCGTCGCTTCACGGGTGGCCGGTGAGCCTACGCTCCAGGGCCTGCATCGGACCGCTCAGCTTCGGCTGACCTTACGGCCGAGTCGCAGCAGCCTGGCCGGTGAGCTTACGCTCCAAGGCTTGCATCGGACCGCTCAGCTTCGGCTGACCTTACGGCCGAGTCGCAGCAGCCTGTCCGGTGAGCGTCACGCTCCAGGGCATACATATGATCGTCCCTTTTGGGTCCAATCACAGCATGCCTGGCCAACAGTCACCTTCTGTGCGCGGACGATGACCTGTTTGGAATGTCTTCCAGCATAATACATGCAGGATAGGTAAGTAAAACTCCCCTGCCTCGGCTGGGTGATTTAGCTGGACATTCCTGGAGAGATCAAGTAAGTGGTTGTGGCCCCTTTCTTCCCTCTCTCCCTGCCTTTCCCTCCTCCCTGGGCTTCTAGCTAAAGGTTGCTGGGTGCTGGGGGTCACCTAGGGGGTTCCACTGGAGCGGGGCTGGCTGTAACTAACATTTAAAAGAAATGTCATTTCTGCTTACCTGTGTTTGTGTGCTTCCTCCATGCTGTCGGCGGCCATTTTGAGGTGGTCCATGCCGAGTTCGGCCTCTTGTGACTGCCCGGCGGCCATCTTCCTGTGGTTCGGCCACACCCACTGGCCCCTATCAGCTGATCGGCAGCCATGTTTGTCCACCCTGTATGCATATATTGCCGTTCGGCGGCCATATTTTTGTGGGCTATGGCTGCTTGACCTCTATCTTCGGTCGGTGGCCATTTTCTTAGAGCCCACATTATCTTCCATACAGACGTTTTTGGCAACCATTTTGCGAGAGCCTCCGGCCTCTAGGGTGCATTACACTGGTGCGAAAATTCACACAGGAAATGCTGATAAAAGAAGCAGACGGACACAGCAGCAGAGGGACAGCATCACAGGCGCAGCACACGGCAGCATAGCAGTACCTATCCAGGGTGGTGAGTCCTCTGGGTGACCCAGCCTCTCTGCAGCACAGGAGGGTGGCCTATTGATATCTTGCCTGGAGCCCTGTGAGTGTCAGCGTGTGGTCAGCATGGCATCTGAGCCAGATGTCTTCTCCCCTGAAACACCAAATTTAGCAGCTGGTGCCCCTGAGGTGTCTATGAACGCTATGACGGCAATCCTAGAGGCGTTTGCTGCCAGGGTGGAAGCAGCACACGGGAATACAGGGGGTAGTAAACGCCCCGTCCCCTGCAAGCTTCTGGGGATAATTCTGATGCAGAACCAGGTCCAGCTACGGCTCGGGGCCCAGATTCTGACGCATCAGAGACTGCAGACCGTGACCGGACAGTGAGGATGACTCCAAGTCCAGGTCAGTGCGCAAGACGGCTTTGGTATCTGACCTTATTACTGCAGTGCGGGATATGCTAAAGTTGGAAAATACTGCAGAAGCAGCAGAGACTCCGGTCTACTTGGGTTTCATAGACCTGCCCGCACTGCTAAGGTGTTCCCTTGTGTGTCTTTTGATAAACTCTTATACAAGGAATGGGAGAACCCAGTGAGGGTCTTTACAGCCCCAAAGAGGTTTGCGGTACGGTACCCCTTTGAGGAGAGTTTTCTGAAGAAATGGACCTCTCCCCCTATAGTGGACCCTCCGGTGTCCAGACTTAATAGAGCCACCACAATTCCTGTAGAAGGGGCTCCTGTTTTCAAGGACCCTGTGGATAAGAAGGCTGAAGCACTCGCTTGCTACCTATACTCAGTGGTAGGCTCGGCAGTACGCCGGGCATTGGCGGGGGCCCTAGTGTCTCACACACTTACTGAATGGGCAAGATTGCTACTCCAGGAGTTAAGGAGCGAGATGCTCCTCCTGATGAGATAACATTGGCCGACCAGTTGGTCCAGGGCCTTAGGTTTGTCTGCGAGTCAGACATGAATACTATTCCCCTGCTGTCTAAAACTTCGGTTTATGCAGTAGCAATACGCCGCCTGATCTGGCTAAAAGGCTGGTCTGCGGACCAGACTTCCAAGAAAGCCCTGTTGGATCTGCCTTTTAAGGGCGACAGACTTTTTGGGGCTTCTCTGGATGACATCATCAAGGATGCCACAGGAAGTAAAAGCACTTTGCTTCCCCAAATTAGCAAGGGTAAGGGGCAAGGGCCCTCCTTTACTGCACGCAATCGGTTATTTCGCCCCCCTATGGCGACAGGGAAAAGACCCCAGGCCGATAAAGCGCCTGCCCAAGGACAAAAGCGTCCTTGGTCCCGCATACCCAATAAGCCTGCGGACAAATTTGCGTCCGCATGAAGGTCCACCCCCACCCAGCTCTCGGGTGGGGGGACGTCTTCACAAATTCGCGACTCGGTGGACAGCTCTAATCTCCGACAGGTGGGTTTGCGAAGTAATCTCCTCAGGCTACAAGATAGAGTTTCTCTCTTGTCCACCGGACAGATTCAACACCTCCAATCTCCAGCTACTACCGACCCGTCGGGAGGCCCTGTATAGGGCGGTCCAGGGTCTACTGGAACGCGGGGTAGTTATTCCAGTTCCAGAACTGGAACGGGGTTTTTACTCAAATCTGTTCTTTGTGCCGAAGAAGGAGGGGGTTCGTCCAAGCTTGGATCTCAGAGCCCTCAATTGCTTTGTGAAGGTACAAAGATTTTGGATGGAGTCGGTTCGATCTGTAGTCACGGCTCTCCATCCGGGGGACTTTCTGGCCTCCTTGGACATCAAGGACGCATACCTGCATGTCCCCATATACTCCAGACACCAGAGATTTCTGCGATTTGCTATCGGGAAGGACCACTACCAGTTTGTGCCCCTCCAGTTGGGCCTTGCCTCAGCACCCAGGACGTTCACCAAGGTGCTCGCTCCGATTCTGGCACTTCTAAGACAGCGGGGTATCGCTATCACAGGCTACTTGGACGACCTTCTGCTGAAGGCCCCTTCAAGCTCAGAATTGGAGGTAAGCGTGTCCATTACCTGTCAGACTCTTTGAGACTGTGGTTGGATACTAAACACGCAAAAGTCAGTATTGGTGCCCACTCAACGCCTAGTGTACCTGGGGTTGATTCTGGATTCCTCAGAGGCAAAGGTATTCCTCCCTGTGGAGAAGTTGCAGACGCTCCGGCCTGCAGTACGGCAGCTGACTTCCAGGAATTGGTCGTCACTCCGTTTTTGCATGCGAGTGTTGGGCCTCATGGTAGCCTCTTTCGAGGCGGTCCCATATGTTCAATACCACACTCGAGTGTTACAGAAGGAAGTTCTGTCCAGATGGAACAGATGCCCTTCATCTCTGGATTATCAAATCCGAGTGAGCCACCTAGTCAGGAGATCCCTGGTATGGTGGCTGACAGCATCGGCTCTAATGGCCAGGAAGTCATTTCTTCCGGTTTACTGGATAGTGATCACGACGGACGCCAGCCTTACAGGTTGGGGGGGGGAGTCTGGGGTGTCCAGTCGGCGCAAGGTCGCTGGACCCCAGAGGAAGCCCTCCTGCTGATCAATGTCCTGGAGATCCGGGCGATCAAGCTGTGCCTCTTCAAATGGTCTCAGAGGCTGCAAGGGCGTCCAGTCAGGATCCAGTCAGACAACGCCACAGCGGTGGCATATGTCAATCATCAAGGAGGAACAAGAAGCTCAGCTGCAGCATCGGAGGTTGCTCGCATCCTGAAGTGGGCAGAGAAGAGCGTACCGGCACTATCGGCCGTGTACATTCCGGGCGTGGAAAACTGGCAGGCGGACTACCTGAGCCGCCAGATGCTGGACCAGGGAGAATGGTCCTTACACCCGAAGGTGTTCCAACTCCTCTGCCAAAGATGGGGCACACCAGACGTAGATCTTCTGGCTTCCCGACTCAATCATAAGGTATTGAGATTTGTGGCCCGGTCAAGAGACCCATGGGCAGACGCAACGGACGCGTTGGTAGCATTGTGGGGTCAGTATCGGCTAATCTATGCCTTCCCTTCCTTAAGGCTTCTTCCTCTTCTGCTCCGCAGAGTGGAGGCAGAGGGAATTCCAATGATCCTAATCGCTCCATATTGGTCTCAGCGTCCTTGGTACGCCAATCTAGTACGTCTGGTAGCAGACGTCCCCTGGCGCCTACCACTACGGAAGGACCTGCTATCGCAAGGTCCCATACTCCATCCTGCTTTACGGTCACTGGCTTTAACGGCATGGCTATTGAGAACCAGGTACTGAGAGACCGGGACCTGTCAGATTCAGTAATCTCTACTATGAGAAGTGCTCGGAAACTGTCCTCTAGGAAGGTTTATCACCGCACTTGGAAGGCCCACATCTCCATGTGTGAGGAAATGAAATGGCATCCGCGTACTTATTTGGTTTCCAGAATCCTGCTGGTTTTACAGCATGGGGTGGACCAAAGGCTTGCCCTAAGTACGATTAAGGGACAGATATCTGCCCTGGCTGTCTTTTTTCAGCGACCCCTGGCGGCTCACTCTCTCGTGAGTACATTTGTGCAGGGGTTTCGACATGTGGCCCCTCCGGTCCGTCCCCCGTTACTTCCGTGGGACTTGAACCTGGTCCTCTTGGTGCTTCAGAAGGCACCGTTTGAGAATATTAGAGATATTCCCCTGTTGACACTTTATCAGAAAGTGGTCTTTTTGGTGGCTGTTACGTCAGTTAAACGAGTCTCTGAGCTGGCAGCCTTGTCGTGCAAGGCTCCCTATTTGATTTTCCACAAGGATAAGGTGGTGCTGCGGCTGCAGCCTTCCTTTCAAAAGTCGTTTCGGCTTTTTATCTCAATGAAGACATTGTACTTCCATCCTTGTGTCCTCATCCATCGAATCCTAAGGAGTCGGCGTTGCATTCCTTGGACGTTGTCCGAGCTTTGAGAGTATACCTATCTGCTACTTCCCTGTTCCGGAAGTCAGACTCACTGTTTGTTTCGGTGGCTGGTCCCAAGAAGGGCCAAGCAGTCTCATCGGCCACCATCTCTAGGTGGATCCGACAGATAGTAATCCAGGCTTACGCCTTAAAGGGTCAAGCGCCCCCCTTCCCGGTCACAGCGCATTCGACCAGGGCAATAGGTGCCTCTTGGGCTTTCCGACATCAAGCGTCTGTTTCCCGATTATGTAAAGCGGCGACTTGGTCGTCCGCTCACACTTTCACAAAATTCTACAAAATTGATGTAGGTGCATCTTCGGATGCCTCTTTCGGCCGCAAGGTTTTACAAGCGGCTGTTTAGAGTTGCAGCTCCTCCGTTGGAGGAGTGCTGTTTTGTGTTTGGGGTGAAGTTTACCACCCCTCGTTTTTTCTCTGACACTGCTTTGGGACGTCCCACTTTGTCAATAGAGAAGCTGTGTCGGTCCATGGACGAAAGAGTAAATAGGATTTTTTACTCACCGTAAAATCCTTTTCTCTGAGTCCATGGACCGACACAGCACCCACCCCTCCTTTTAAGTTTGTACTGCTTTTTGACGAACTGATCTGCGAAGATGCAGACTGAGGGGTTATACCCGGAGGGTCCGCCCCCTGGGCGGTACTGTAGAAGGTGTGATGCAACACTTTTTACAAGTTTTTCTGCCTAGTCACTCCTAATTAACGGATAATACCCACTTTGTCAATAGAGAAGCTGTGTCGGTCCATGGACTCAGAGAAAAGGATTTTACGGTGAGTAAAAAATCCTATTTTTACTTACTGAACTGCAACTTATATTATAGTTTTTGTTTTAGGTGTTTTTTTTTCTCGATTTTTGGTTGATATTCTGTATCTTTTTAAATACACCTATGATAAAAATCATAGACCCTTAATGTCTTTGTAAGTGGGCAAACTTACAAAATCTGCAGGGGATCCAAGAATTATTGTCCCCCACTGTACCACCCCAAACAACCTTTGCTCAGAGCATCAGCTCAGCTCAGGTCCCTCCCTGCACAGTGTCATTAGCACCTACAATGGGACTATAAAGAGGAAGTTCCATTCAAACGGCGCCACCCTTTGGGCTGTTTTTGCTGATCCTCGTGTTTAGTAAAAGTTTGGTGAGAGAGTCAGTCTCGTGCTTTTCAGTTCGTTACAGCGTGACGAATGTGCTATCTCCATTACAAACGCTAGTTTTACCAGAATGAGCGCTCCCGTCTCATACTTGATTCTGAGCATGCACGTTTTTTTTCCCCTTGGAAAAGCATACACATGACCAGTTTTCCAGACGGGAAAAAGCCTGCCAGGAATCCCAAGGGAAAAAAAGAAAGCTGGTTCTTTTTTTTTTTTTTTCCCGCCAGTTTTCTCGTCGGGAAAACTGCGATGGAGCTAGGGCTGGGCGAATTTGGGCAAAAAAAATAATCCGCGATTTAAAAAAAAAAAACTTGATTCACGATTCGAATCAAGTTTTTTTTTTCCTGATGGACACCGTGCCGGCAGGAGTTCTTAGGCGAGGCCGCGGCTTCAGCCTAGTCCGCCGCGATCCTGGCAAAAGGCCGCGGCTTCGGCCTAGTCCGCGGCGTCCAGCCTCGTGGCCTTTTCCTAGGATCACGACGAGCTGCGGGCAGGATTTTTTAGGCGAGGCCGCGGCTTCGGCCTAGTCCGCGGAGCGCCAGTCCAATGAAAGAAAATGAAAAAAATAAATCTAAAAAATCGATTCGGTTAAAATCTGAATCGATTTGCCCTTGCAACTCGATTCAGATTTTAAATCGATTTTTTTCCCCAGCCCTAGATGGAGCATACACACGCCCAGTTTTCCTGGCCAAAAGCTCTCATGGCAGTTTTCCCGACGGGAAAACCGGTCGTGTGTACGAGGCATCAGAGTGAGAGTGCAGGAGACTGCTGGGGGGAGAAAGAAATGGCATTCGGAGCTTCTAAATACATACATATACTGCCAAGCGGTGTATATAATTACAAGCAATGACATTGTTGCTGTCCTCACAGCCCAGATCCCTAGACAAAGCCTGGGACTGAGCTGTAGAGGGACAGCTTGCAAGGAAGCGTGACTGTCCCGACAAATCTGGGACAGTTGGCAATATGCTTTTCTGGTAGTGGCTGTGGAAGGGGCCCAGGGTATTTGACCTAGGACCTGATCGGAGGTTATTGAAGTATCTGGATTTCCATGCAGTGTGTTGATGGTACATTTGTAGAACGCTTGTGAGGGCAGTTTGAAGACGAGCATTATTTCTGTTCTGTTTTATCCATGACCGTGGAAGAGAAAACAGGACTGTCATAGAGACACATCACATGGCCTTGCAGCCTCTAATCAAGGATCGGTCATAGGAAAACAGAAGAATCAAGGTTGATGCTGCTCATTGTGCAATGTCTTGCTGCAACAGCTTGTTCTATGTGTTTGCCTTGTGCACTTATAATGTGTGTACAGTTTCTAGTATAGTTATTTTAAACCACCAATGATGCAAAGAGTGTTTAAAGATTTGTATGTTTATTATTAGTTGTGGTTATGTATTCCCCAGCATTATATGGTGCTAAGATGTTACTTATTTTACACGATTAGGTCAGTACAATGTCTGCATTTTAAGAAATACATTTTGACATGACATGCCACAAAACAAGGGATTTCCTTCTAGAATTGGCAATCCTCTTAACCACTTCCTCTTCGTTTTCTGATACACATATTTACCGTACTTCTCATCTTTCTGCATTATATTTGCAGCTCACTGGGAAAAAATTGCATACAGTTTCCAGTATTGTTATTTTCATTCTGCAGACAAAGACTCCCGAATATGCAAAAAATAAAAAACTCCCAGAGCTTACTATAAATAGTGCTATATATAATAAATATATTCGTAAATGCTCTGTTTATTTGCAAAAGGCGACTCCTTTGATTTCTGTGTGCATAAGTTAATTTTAAGAATAAAAAACTACAACAGATTTTGTTTATATGGTTTTAAAAGCGAAGTATAGCCAAAGCTCTTTTGGCCATACTTCTCCTGTCGCACTAGTGTGAACCAGGCCTCAGACTGCGATTTAGTTCTGCACTCCTGTGACCCCTATTCAGCCAATAGCGGACTGAGGCCTAGTTCACACTAGTGCATTTTTAGATGTGACTTGCACACAAGTCGAACAGAATCACATGAGGGAAATCGCGTTGTTTTCAATGGTGCCCATTCACATCAATGTGACTCAGCACGGAACGATTTTGGAAAAGGTTCCTTTACTACTTTGGTGCAATTCCAGTGCACTGTTGAGCCCATAGAATATACAGATCTTATCAAAGTTGCATCAAAGTTTCATCTAAGTAGTAGTACTTAATCGCATTGAAAGTCTTATTAAAATGGTAGCGCAAGAGTGTGAACCTAGCCTAAAGCTGACTCTCGTCAGAGAACTGGTCCAGGCTCTGCAGCGATCCCGACAATAAAGTTGGCGTCCGCCCAGATGCCTGACTGGTAGCTAGCTCAGCCTCTCAGCATGTCATTGGAGACTGAGCCTGGCGCTCCTGCCCCCTCCACAGTCTGGCATTCTAGTGGGCGCTGGAGGGGCAGAGCACAGAGCAGTGACTGACAGTCTGAGTTCAGAGCAGAACTGAGTGATCAGTGGTCTTTGATCGCTTAGTTCTCTGTGTAGAGCCGGCGGGAAGCACATCGTTGCTGCATCTACATAGGTGAGTATTAATGTTTATTTTTTTAATCCTGCACTTATGTTTTTTAAACTGTGTGTGTGTATATAATATATATATATATATATATATATATATATATATATATATATGAGTGTGTGTGTGTGTGTGTATGTATGTGTGTGTGTATATATATATATATATATATATATATATATATTTATATATATATATATATATAGGATAGTTGGACACTAAAAGATATTTTTACATAAGCATTGGAAGCTAATTTTTTTAAATAAAATTAAATAATTCAGCTTTGCTTCCAATGTTTGTATAGGGCCTCTGCTGTCTAAAAACTCAGGGTTTTTAGACATACAGACAAATTTTACTGATCTAAAGTTCAGCCCATTGTTTTCTATGTGCCTGTGCACACAGGTGCAACATGCATATAGATGTATAGTATGAGTAGAAAAAAAAATACAGAAATCTGAATTGCTGGTCAGTTTTGTACACACGTATGCGCACATGTGCGTAAATGAACATAAAATTATATAATAAAATTACATTCCTTGAGCTCGAATTTTGACTCATGTGCCCGGAAATACAAATATGTGCAAATATGCGCAATGTAATTGCAAGGAAATTTGGCCAGGAATACTGATGTTCAAGCAAGTTCAAAAATCTTGTTATATGTACAATCTTTATAACAATTTATACAACCTTTATTATCTTTAAAACAATTCAGAAAAAGGTAAGGATGTTTATACAGCAAAGTTTATCATATCATACAGCAGAGGGAGGTGGGCTGATTGGTTGGTTAGGGGGTGTATGCAGTACTTTTTGTCAGCGTGGTGCAATGCAATACACTGCAGCACATTGTGCTTCTGGCAATAGAACAGAATGAAATGTCACATGTGATAAGTTCTAACAAAAAAGATGTAAACAGTGTGATGTGGCGATAGCGCACAACTGCAGCTGTGTATTCAGCTCAGTTGCTGTTGTGAACAAAGACCTTGAAGTGTTACTAAACCCTCAGTACACCGAACATGGAAATATAATTATTTTAGTAAATATAAACTGCTAAATGCCTTTTCTCATCAGCAGTATATAGCAGTCATGTGACTTCTATCAGTGTCTGGTTAAAGCCTGTAGAAGGAGTTTTTCTTCTCCTCTGACTATCCTGTGAGGCTACAGGACCCCTGACCCTCTGCTTGGACAGTGCCGATTGGCTCTGTGCCGATCACATGCACCCTCCCAAGAAAAAAAAAACTCTCTAGCAATTCGAGCTGCACGATTAATCGTTAAAACATCACAATCTCAATTCAACCCCCCTCACGATCTCTATACAGAATTTCCCGATTCATTCATGTAACAAGTGTAGAGAGTTCTCTGCTCACTCAGCTTGAAAACAACGTGCAGTCTACCAAATTTTTCACCACATTGTGAGCTAGAAGAGTACAAGAAACATTGTACCTTTTCCTTCTTAGATCAAAGGGATGAACTTGTGTAAATAAAGTAAGTTTAACCACTTAAAGTCTAAACCAGGCGTCACTAAATGTTGGTCTGGTTCCGGCCCCAGTGGCCATTCTACCCAGACTGCAGCCTCGCCAAGTAGTTTCCTGTGTGTCCTCTCCCTGTCGCCATCTCGCTCGCCCACCTGCCTGCCGCTATATACACAGCATGGCAGGTGCGGCAGGTCCGTGCCTTCTCTAATATCTCTACTCTGCCCCCTCCCCACTGCCTGTCTTAATCACACAAAACATGAAGCGCGACCGCTCTGGACAAAGGGCAAGACTTTTTAAGTTAAAAAGTGGGTGATTGGTTGCTAGGCAGCGGGGCGGTCCCAGCAGTAAATCACTCACTTTTAAAGCGGAAGTAAACCCATCGATTTAACAGTTTCAAAAAGCAGTTAAATTCCCGGCATGCCGGGAATGCCAACTGTCACATTGGTTGTGCTCTCAACCAAACTGTCAAACCATCCAATGGCTGTTGTCATAACTGATCACATGTGCAGCAACATGGCAGTTGAAGATTAAACAGAGGCCAAGATGGCAGCTTCCTTGCCTGAAAATGATAGGAGGGTTTACTTCCACTTTAATGGGAAAAGTCCCGCCCATTGTCCAGAGCGGCCATGCTTCATGTCCTGTGTGATTAAGGTAGGGTTCTGTGGGGAGGGAGGGAGTGCTGTGCTGTGCTGTGCTTTGATATCAAGAGAGGACTGTGATGGAGGGGTCAGTCTGTGATGGGTCAAGAGTCAAGACCAGTTTGTGATAGGGGGTCAGTCTGTGATGGGGGGGGTCTGTGATGGGTCAGGTCAGTCTGTGATAGGGGGTCTGCGATTTGGGGGGTCAGTCTGTGATAGGGGGTCTGTGATGGGGAGTCTGTGATGGGTCAGGACCAGTTTGTGATGGGGGTCTGTGATTTGGGGGTCAGTCTGTGATAGGGGGTCTGTGATTTGGGGGGTCAGTCTGTGATAGGGGGTCTGTCATGGGGAGTCTGTGATGGGTCAGGACCAGTTTGTGATGGGTCCGTCTGTGATTGGGGGGTCTGTGATGGGTCAGGTAAGTCTGTGATGGGGGGGTCTGTCTGTGATTTGGGGGGTCAGTCTGTGATAGGGGGTCTGTGATGGGTCAGGACCAGTTTGTGATGGGGGGTCTGTGATGGGTCAGGTCAGTCTGTGATGGAGAGTCAGTCTGTGATGGGGGGTCTGTGTGTGATGGGTCAAGTCAGTCTGTGATGGGGGGTTTGTGATGAGGCAGGGGGGATGTGACGTAAGGGGGGGGGCTGAGGTCACTGATGTAAAAGGGGGTCTGTGATGTGAAGGGGGTGGAAGCAAGACACTGATGTAAAAGGGGGTCTGTGATTTCTGCACTAGCAAAACACAGGTCTCTGCAAGGGCAATAGAAAACAATTATTTTTTATGTGTCCTGTTCACACTGCAACAGCGCCCCTGCGTGCTGAGCAGTGTGGGGTGCAAAATGCATACCGTTTCTATGCACCGCAACTGAGCTGTGATGCATAAAAATGAATTAAATTTATTTGGTGGTGGTGGTGATGGGGGGGGGGGGCGCTGTGAACTGGGGGATATCAGGATATCATGTGGAGTCATAGCACCAATATGACATTTGGACCTCCGCTGGAAGAAAATAAATTTTTCCGACCGGACCCCCGTGAATTTTAATTCAGTACCCCTGGTCTAAACCTTTTTCTGACACTTTTTTCTTACAAAGTTAAAATCAGTATTTTTTGCTAGTAAATTACTTGGAACCCCCAAACATTTTATATATTTTTTTTAGCAGAGGCCCTAGGGAATAAAATGGCGATTGTTGTAATATTTTATGTCACACTGTATTTGCGCAGTGGTCTTTCAAATGCAATTTTTCGGGAAAAAATACACTTCAGTGAATAGAAAAAAAAAAAGGAAACCGTAAAGTTGGCCCAATTTTTTTGTATAATGTGAAAGATAATGTTACGCCGCGAGAATTGTGAGAGAATCATGGTTTTTATTCTAAGCAAAAAAATCGTGATTCTCATTGTAGACAGAATCGTGCAGCTCTACTAGCAATACACACCAAACTGAGCATGTGCAGAGTGCCCCCAAGGCTTCGTTCTATCAGGAGATGGATTGGGGACAGTGGAAGAAGGGGAGGATCAGAGAAGATAGGATCAAATAGTCTTTTTACACAATATGGAGGATAAAGCCCTTAGGTTCCACAGTGAGTATAATAAGCATTCTTTACTGCATATACACCGTGATTTTACTGTTGTGGGTTTAGTAACACTTTAAAGAAGACATATCAGTTGGTGCATACCTATATATTTATTTTTGGAAACCGTTGTAATGAGTACTGTATTGCAAAGAAATAAACCATTTTCATTATTTCACCAGTGCTATCTTGTTTGTGACTGCATTCCTTGGGTTACTCATTATGGCCTCACCCTTCGGTGTATCTGATTAGCCAAGCACACCTTATTTAATAGTATAAAGAAGATGGCAAAATCATAGGCTGCAAAAATTTTGCTGCGGTATTACATTACAATACAAATAATACAAGGAGAAAAGTCAAAACCCATAGCAAAGACTTCATCTTTTATTGTTCTTACATCAGTAAAGGTCATTCTGATAGGTAGTGGTTTTTGAGCGGTTTACTGAGTATACTTGAAAGTCTTGATATTCTTAGATTGATATATTAAATATGGTAGTGCTAAGATTTAATGCAAAGTGCATGAACCTGTAGTCACTGTGATGAGTATTATTACCGTGCTACTGCATTTATAAAACAAAAAGAAAGAGAGGCCAACTCAGTCACTCAAAACAACAGATTTTGTAGGCACAGCATGAGGTGGTAAATATAAAAAAAAAGACACATTTTATTGGATATACCGTGCATTAAAATACAACAATATTAAAAAATAGGGGAAGGGATGTTGAAAAAGTACTCTCCGTCTACAAGAGAGTCAACAGATACCAAATCCTTTTAGTATGGAGACCAGAAATACACAATGTGTTACAGAATATATTATAAATATAAATCCACCAATAGAGTCAAAATTGGACGAAATTCGTAGTGTGTTACTCCATACTCAAACGTCAACATGTTCCGCAAGATATGCTTGCTTGCTTTAGGACTGATTGGGTGGGTGCTGAAAGACTTCGGATGCAGAGGAGAGGATGGTGAGGACCAGAAATGGGAAAGGGGGAGGACACATATGGGAATCAACAAGGGAAGGAAATGTGGGAAGAGCAAAATTCCCCAGGAATAGGGAAAACCTCCTAAAGACAACCCCAGGAGCCAGCCAAAAATACAGCATTTATAAAATTCTAACTCCAGAAATTAGACAAAAAAAATGAAATGCTTGTTGGGTCTAGAGGAGTTGAAGAGGCTGCATTACTTACCCCAGTGCTTCTCTTCTTCCCTGTGTTATGCTTTTAACCCTGTTTTGTATGCGGAGGAGGCATGAGTTTGACCACAGTCGAGGATGCTTTACAGTAGCAGTCACATGGATGGAGGGAACCCTCAGAAGGGAGGAGTAAGGTATTTTGCATGGCGCCCACCTAGTTTACAGTAGTACAATGCAATCTGGTTACTGTGCATTTTTAAAAGTAGTGCATGCACTGCTTTTGGTGCAGTCCAGCCCAATTCCAGCCCATTCAAATGAATGGGCTGAAATCGCACTGCATCCGGATTGTAAGTGCATGCGATGTGTTCCTTTGCGATTCATGGTGTGAACCAGCCCTTAAAAGTGAACCCGTACTTTGCCCTTGTAGGAAAACAGAGGAAAAGGAGGATGCATAGCACAGGTTAAATCACTTACAACTTTTTTTCTCCCTTGGACCCGATGTATAAAGCAATGGAAAGTATCTGTGTGCAATAGCTGGAATGTTGCTTTTAATTATAGTACAAATACAAAACTATACAAAGGAATTGTGCAACACTGAAACCTTTGTGAACTCTGCAAGCATACCTGAAATATGGCGTCAGTTGTCCTTTTGATCCGATTCTGAATTTAATTTACTTAGAAGTAAAATATAAAGTGAATGATGAATACAGGACAAGCAGGAAAAGCATTTGTAGCATGCAAACAAGGAAAGCACCTTTTTATTATTAATGTAGACCTGTCATTAACAATCAAAGTTCATTGAGGAACGTATTTCACTCTATGCAGATGACACTTTGGTGTATCTAGCTGATACTCAGGAGTCACTCCAATCCCTATTGGTGGAAATTACCACTTTTGGAGACTATTCTGGTTTCCGGGTGAATTGGGAGAAGTCCAGCCTCTTTCCATTAGATGTGTCTGCACCTTCCCAGATACACCCGGACTCCAAACTTCAGGTGGTTTCCTCATTTAGATACCTGGGAGTCTTGGTACAGACCCCGTTATCTTCCTATGTTACTAATAACCTAGAGCCCATATTGGCCCGCCTTCAAGAGCAGACCAAGTTGTGGATGAATTTACCTCTGGCCCTCCCCATGAGGTCTAATGTGCTTAAAATGATTTACCTACCAAGATTTCTCTATATCCTGGCTAACTCCCCTTGCAAGATACCTAAATCCATTTTTAAACGCATAGATGCGATATGTACTACTTTCCTGTGGAAGGACGGTTCCCCCAGGGTGGCCTTGGAAACGCTACGTCTGCCAGCACAATTGGCTGGCCTGGCGTTTCCCAATTTCAATTTATACTACTTGGCATCGCAGCTGGTGCACATCCATGATTGGTTATGCCCGGTTTCAGCCAAAGCCTGCACCTCCACGGAGGGAGCTATCGCTTCTTCCATGGAAACCCTACATAATATCATATACAGGGGCAGGGTCCCTGACTGCTCAGGCACTTCTATACTTGCCAACTCCCTTTCCTCATTTCGATACATTGTCCAGAAAATTTCTAAACACACCTGGTTAAAGTCCCTCAATAATCCTCTGTGGTATAACCCTAATTTGCAAGAACTGTATACCCTTCCAGACTCTAACCAATGGTACTCCAAGGGGGTTAAATATTTATGCCACCTGTATAATGCTCAGGGCTTTAAAACTTTTTCTCCCAGCTAAGTTTAGACTTTGATCTGCTGAGATCTTATTTGTTTTATTACTACCAGCTCCATCATGCTATCCGTGCCCAGTTCGGCTCCTTGGATGACCCCACTACTCTACCTCCCCTAGAAGAACTGCTTAGACAGCCAGATCCCACTAAACTAGTCTCCACCTATTATGCTGCTCTAATGACTGACTATAACCCCAGGTTTTATAAAGCTCAGGTAAAATGTACCGCTCTAGATATTTCCCTTATGGAGGACGACTGGTCAGAATTTAGAGAGATGTACAAAACCTCTGTCATTGCCTCCCGGGACCGAATCATACAAGTGTAAATCTTCCATCAAACACACCTCTGTCATGGATATGCATTAATGTCTGTCTGCCATCTTACCTTCCTCCTCATGTGTTCATCTAGAGACCAGACCTCCTTCACCTGGCTTCCTTTATAATCTCCTCCCAGCCTGACTCCACCCCAGGCCCTATCACAGAACACTATATTAACCTGTGCACTGCAAGCCTGCCTTGCTGATCAACGTGTTTGTTAGGCATTGTGTGTTTGGGTTCCTGCCTGCCGTGTGCTAAGTCTGTCTCTCTGTTATGTTATTGGCTTGTCCCCGACTATTCTTGTCTGCTCGTGACCCTTGACCTTCGGCTCGTTCTTTCGTTATCCTTGTCTGCTTGTGGCCCCTGACCTTCGGCTTGTTATTCGGTTCTCCCTTATCTTGTGCTGCTGCTTCCCCTCTTTTCCCCTTATCCTACGGGGCGTGAGCTAGGAAACTCCAGGGGCCGCGACCTGGTCCCAGCCTGCAGCGCAACATCCTCACCACTGGAGGCCCTGGAGAAGACCAGCTGGGTCTTAGACTCCGCGCCCTGGGGAATCTTGGCTCTAGCTTCCGTTAGGATCTCGGTTGTGCTCCTCTGGTCCCGCTTTCCACAACCACCCAGTTTCCTACCCGCAGAAGCCAGCCATAGGGTTCACTACCTCGCGGTGCACTCCTGTCCCCCTACGGTGTGCATCTGTCACCTGGCCACAGGTGACCCTGACAGTTTGATCAGCCATGAACCCGGCTGACATCCCGCTTCCCGCGGATGATCCATTGCAGGGCATAGTTCGCAGACTCGAAGCCCAGGAATCAAATCCGACTCAGGTGATGCGATTCCTCCAGGATCTGGCTTCTCGATTCGAGCAGCTTCAGGTCTCCTTGGGAACCCCGAGTCCGCAACCCCAAGTACAACCAGCGGCTGTACCTATCGCACCAGTCGCAGCCTCACACTCACTAAGATTGCCAGCTCCGTCCCGTTTCTCTGGGGACTCCAAGGCCTGCAGGGGGTTTCTCAGCCAATGCACAATTCATTTTGAGCTTCAGCCTCAAAGCTTCCTGTCTGACCGGGCTAGGGTAGCCTATGTCATTTCCCTCCTCTCCGGTGAAGCTTTGGCCTGGGTTGCCCCCCTGTGGGAGAGGAACGATCCGGTGGTTTCCAGTCTGTCCGATTTTTTGAAGCTCTTTCGTAATATCTTCGAAGAGCCGGCTTCTTCAGCGGCTAGTGCTGTCTTACGTCTTCGCCAAGAATCTAGTTCAGTGGGGCAATATGCTCTTCAGTTCCGTATCCACACAGCTGAATTGAGCTGGAATAATGAGGCCCTGGTCGCTACCTTTTTACATGGCCTCTCTGACCGAGTGAAAGACGAAATAGCGGGAAGAGCCATTCCCGTCGGTCTGGACGATGTAATTTCATTATGCAACCAGATCGACATTCGTTTTCAAGAGAGGTCTTCAGAAAAAAGACGCCAGCACTCTCTGGGTCCTAGCCAGTCTGAGCTCCCCTCCCTTCATTCCGTGGAGCATCCTCTACCTGCTGAAGAACCTATGCAGCTGGGCCGGACCAGACTAACCCCCGAAGAACGTGCTAGGCGCAGAACTCTGGGCTTGTGCCTCTATTGTGGGGGCAAGGGTCATTTTCGTGACTCCTGCTCGCTTCGTCCGGGAAACGCTCGGGTCTAATACATTTGGAAGGTGGAGTATTGGACCCAGAAACATCACCTTCTCGCCTGCTCTTGCCGGTGTTCCTTCATGTAGGCACTTCTCCTCAGTCAACCCTTGCATACCTGGATTCCGGGGCTGCCGGCAATTTTATGGATTGGAGAACTGCTTCTTCTATGAAGCTTACCCTTTCACCTCTCACTACCCCATTGGTAGTCTCGGCAATTGATGGCACTGTTCTCCCAGGGGGCCCTATTCGCTTCCAGACGCTACCCATTAGGATGTCGGTAGGGATTCTCCACCAGGAGTGGATATCCTTTCTTATTCTACCCAAGGCCTCTACCCCAGTTGTATTGGGCCTCCCTTGGCTACAGCTCCACTCTCCACATGTGGACTGGGTCTCTGGGCAGATCCTGGCCTGGGGTTCCTCATGTTTCTCGTCGTGTCTTCTCAAGGTGACCCCCAAGGAGAGTCTTCCGGTTGCTGCCACTTCTGTTTCTTCTGATCTTCCTGCTGCATACAGCGATTACCGGGATGTGTTCTGTAAGAAATCAGCCGAGGTGCTTCCTCCCCACAGGTCTTTTGACTGTGCTATTGATCTTGTCCCCGGAGCAACTCTACCCAGGGGTCGTACCTACCCTCTGTCCATCCCAGAGACCCAGGCCATGTCGGAGTATGTCGCAGAGAATCTGGAGAGAGGTTTCATCCGGAAATCCTCATCGCCTGCAGGGGCAGGGTTCTTTTTTGTTGCCAAAAAGGATGGTACCTTAAGACCCTGCATCGATTATCGGGGTTTAAATGCGGTTACTATTAAAAATCGATACCCCTTACCCTTAATATCTGAGCTATTCGATAGGTTGAAGGGTGCCTCCATTTTTACCAAGTTGGATCTCAGAGGCGCGTACAATCTCATTCGAATACGGGAGGGTGACGAATGGAAGACTGCATTCAACACTAGAGACGGGCATTACGAATATCTGGTGATGCCTTTTGGTCTGTGTAATGCTCCAGCCGTGTTTCAAAACTTTGTCAATGAAATTTTCAGAGATCTGCTGTACCAGTTTGTTGTCATCTATCTGGATGACATTCTGATCTTTTCTGAAAATCTGCTCGTCCACAGAAACCATGTCCGCACTGTACTTCAACGTCTTAGAGAGAACAATCTCTATGCCAAGCTGGAGAAATGTTCCTTTGAATGTTCTGAGGTCCTGTTTTTGGGGTGCTTCGTCTCATGTTCGGGTCTTCGTATGGACCCTGGGATGGTCTTGGCTATCACCAACTGGCCTCTTCCTGCTAGCCTCAAGGCCACACAGCGCTTTCTTGGCTTCACTAATTATTATAGGCAGTTCATAAGGAATTACTCTTCCATTGCCGCGCCTATTATCGCTTTGACCAAGAAGGGTGTGAATGCCAGAGACTGGCCTCCCGAAGCTGTCTCTGCATTTCACAACCTGAAACAGGCCTTTGTTTCTGGCCCCCTCTTGAGGAGACCAAATCCTGGGAATGCATTTTTTATTGAAGTGGACGCTTCCTCAATGGGGGTGGGAGCTGTGCTTCTTCAAATCTTTGAGAAGAGACGCCAACCATGTGCGTTCTTCTCCAAAAAAAATTCTCAGGCAGAGAGGAATTATGCCATCGGTGATCGGGAACTTCTCGCAATTAAATTGGCGTTAGAGGAGTGGCGTCATCTCTTGGAGGGTTCCCCTCACTCCATAACGATCTTTACCGATCACAAGAATTTACAGTATCTACAGAATGCTAAACGTCTGAATCCTAGACAGGCCAGGTGGAGTCTCTTCTTTGCCCGTTTTAATTTCACGATTACCTACAAACCTGGTTCCTGCAACGGTCGGGCTGATGCGCTCTCTAGGTCATTTGACACTTTGGACGAGGAGTCCGCCCCTGAACCTGAGCCGATCATTCCAACCTCATGCATTGTTGCCCACTCTACCACCCTGAAGTCAAAAATTCCGCCTGGTAAGACCTTTGTCCCCACTGAGCTAAGAGATAAGATCCTTCGTTGGGGACATGATTCCAAGGTGGCAGGGCATTCTGGATTCCTCCGATCCTTCCTACTCATCAGTCGTCACTACTAGTGGCCTAATCTCCGCTCAGACGTCAAAGACTACGTTAAAGCTTGTCATGTCTGTGCTCAGTCCAAATCCTCCACACAAGCTCCTGCTGGTCTCCTCATGCCCTTGCCCATTCCTAAGGAACCCTGGGCCCATATTGCCATGGATTTTATCACCGATCTCCCACTGTCTGAGAATAATACAGTCATTTGGGTGGTAATCGATCGATTCTCCAAGATGGCTCATTTTGTTCCTCTTCCTGGTCTTCCTTCTGCCCCTGCCTTGGTTCCCATTTTCATTCGAGAAATTCTCCGCCTACATGGGGTCCCTTCTCATATTGTTTCCGACAGGGGAGTCCAATTCACGTCTCGTTTTTGGATAGCCTTTTGCAAATCCCTCAATATTGTCTTGGATTTTTCTTCTTCTTACCATCCCCAATCCAATGGACAGACTGAGAGGGTTAATCAGGAGTTAGAGGTCTTTCTTCGCACCTTTGTGTCTTCTCACCATGACGATTGGTCCTCTCTACTCCCGTGGGCAGAATTCTCCCATAACAATCATGTGAATACCAGTTCGCAGAAGACACCCTTTTTCACAGTTTATGGAAAACACCCTCAACTTCCTCTTCCCATGATCTGTTCTCCTGACATTCCACCTTTGGCTTTGGTTCAGGAGTCTCTCAATTCCGTTTGGGGTCACGTTCATGATTCCCTCCGGGCAGCTGCTGAAAAATTCAAAGGCTTTGCCGACCGCCGCAGGCGTAAACCGCCTTCTCTTCAGCCAGGGGACAAAGTCTGGCTCTCTACCAGGAACATCAAGCTCCGAGTTCCTTCTCTGAAGTTTGCTCCACGATTCATCGGTCCATACACGGTAACTGCTAAACTGAATCCGGTTTGTTTCAAACTCCAGATTCCTAAGAGCCTTAAAATCACTAACTCCTTTCATGTTGCTCTTCTAAAGCCTTTAGTCCTCAACAAATTCTCTCGTCCTCTCCCTACCGTGGCGCCTGTCTCTGAGGATAATCAGGAGTACGAGATCAGTCAAATTCTGGACTCCCGACTCTGTAAAGGCGTTCTTCAGTACCTCGTTCATTGGAAAGGGTTTGGTCCTGAGGAGAGGTCTTGGATCACTGCATCTGAGGTCTTTGCACCTCGTCTGTTAAAGGAGTTTCATCTGAAGTTTCCCTCTAAACCTGGGCCCAGGCGGGGAAGGGGGAGGCCTCGTAAGAGGGAGGGTACTGTCATGGATATGCATTAATGTCTGTCTGCCATCTTACCTTCCTCCTCATGTGTTCATCTAGAGACCAGACCTCCTTCACCTGGCTTCCTTTATAACCTCCTCCCAGCCTGACTCCACCCCAGGCCCTATCACAGAACACTATATTAACCTGTGCACTGCAAGCCTGCCTTGCTGATCAACGTGTTTGTTAGGCATTGTGTGTTTGGGTTCCTGCCTGCCGTGTGCTACGTCTGTCTCTCTGTTACGTTATTGGCTTGTCCCCGACTATTCCTGTCTGCTCGTGACCCTTGACCTTCGGCTCGTTCTTTCGTTATCCTTGTCTGCTTGTGGCCCCTGACCTTCGGCTTGTTATTCGGTTCTCCCTTATCTTGTGCTGCTGCTTCCCCTCTTTTCCCCTTATCCTACGGGGCGTGAGCTAGGAAACTCCAGGGGCCGCGACCTGGTCCCAGCCTGCAGCGCAACATCCTCACCACTGGAGGCCCTGGAGAAGACCAGCTGGGTCTTAGACTCCGCGCCCTGGGGAATCTTGGCTCTAGCTTCCGTTAGGATCTCGGTTGTGCTCCTCTGGTCCCGCTTTCCACAACCACCCAGTTTCCTACCCGCAGAAGCCAGCCATAGGGTTCACTACCTCGCGATGCACCTCGCGGTGCACTCCTGTCCCCCTACGGTGTGCATCTGTCACCTGGCCACAGGTGACCCTGACAATCTCACTCTGGCTAGGTTACACAGACTAGGTCTCCTGCCCTCGGCTGCCTGCTTTCGAGGCTGTGGCCAGGAGGCAGACTTCCTACATTTCTTCTGGTCGTGCCCGATAGTTCGGGACCTCTGGGAGAAAGTGGGTGCTTTCATTTCATCTGCACTAGGTCTCCCAAATATTATCCACCCCAAGAACTGCCTTCTGGGCATTTTTGGGGAGCTACACTTATTGTCCCATGCCAAGAGACTACTCCGTATGCTTTATTTTTACGTTAAAAAGGCTATTTTACTGTCCTGGAAGGGTGAACAGACCTCACTAAAGTCCCTCTGGCTGAAACTTATCAATGATGTTATTCCGTTGTGAAAACTTACTTTTGAAATCCGGAAACGGAAAAAAACTTTCCACAAAATCTGGGGTAGATGGCTGACTAGCCCACTAACCCTATCCCAACACTGATTGTCTCTCCTTGTTTGACCATTGATGGGCCGGGCCCCAGGGTTTTTTACTGTAAAATTTTTCCTAATACTCTGCCATGGTAACATGTTAGTACATTGTACCTTTATATATATTTTTTTCTTTTGCACTGATGCTCATTTGTTTTTATGTACTTCTGCACTTTGCCAAATGCTCTATATATAACCAGATTGTCTGATGGGGTTGATTTACTAAAACTAGAGAGTGCAAGATTTGGTGCATCTATGCATGGCAGGCAATCTGCTTCTAACTTCAGCTTGTCCAATTAAGCTTTGACAAAAAAACTGGAAGCTGATTGGTTTCTATGCAGAGTTGCTCCAGATTTTGCATTCTCCCTTTTAAGTAAATCAACCTCATTGTGTTGAGCTTCATTGAGGCTAGCTATTTACAGCTTGTATTTTAGCAGATTCCTGCTGAATTGACTAAAGCCGTGTACACACGATAGGTTTTACCAATGAAAACAGTACGATGGACTTTTTTCATTGGACAAACCGATCGTGTATGGGCCCCATCGGTCTTTTTTCCATCGGTGTTTAAAAATAGAACATGTTCTAAATTTATCCGATGGTTAAAAAAATGATAGCAAATTACTATCGTCTGTGGGGAACTCCATCGGATAAAAAACCCACGCATGCTCAGAATCAAGTCGACACATGCTCAGAAGCATTGAACTTCATTTTTCTCGGCTCATCGGAGTGTTTTATGTCACCGCGTTTGGAACGGTCGGTTTTTGGACTGATGGTGTGTAGGCAAGACTGAGGAAAGTCAGCTTCATCAGTTTTCTGATGGAAAAATCCATCGGTTTAAAAACCATAGGAAATCCGATCGTGTGTACAGGGCTTTAAAGTTGAGCCGTGAGTGGATCTGTTTGGCACCACAGTGCTCAAAATGCTTCAATTGAAAAATCGAAGGAGCCAGGGGGAAATTTGTCATCGAAACAGCAACTGCATCCAGTCAGGTGCAATCCCTGTCTAGAAATTCAGAGTGCTGCGGCTGTCTAAAAAACAATAGCCATCAGTGCAGATTTGTTCGTCCAGGTGGCTTAGCATTGATGAGGATCACATGAGTACTCAGCTCACAGGGTTGAATGAGATAAATCTACATGTGTATGGCTAGCATGAGTCACAGTCTAGGCAAGGATGACATGGATTCTGGCTACCAGGTGTATTGTGAGTTTGTGTCGTCATTGGAGACAGCAGTCAGAAAAACGTATTCCATGAGATAGGAAAATTAGCAGAAAGCAAAGAAAATATGGCCGACCCCAGCTGCAAATGCAGTTACAAACTGTACATAAAAACAGGATTTTTTAAATATTACCACACTTTGAAATTATTATTTATTTACATTTAGCTGTACTTCTTTATGTGAATATTTAAAAAGAGATGTAGAAAAGCTATGGATCCTCTAAAGTGAATGGGTGTCAAAATAAAAATATCTAACAGAGACTTTCGTACTATAGTTGGTCCCACCAGATCTTTGCTCCTCTGATATCTTGTAGAGCAGTGGCCGCCAACCAGTGGTCCATGGATCTCTGATGGGCCACAGGAAAATGTTGGTGGTCCCCAGGGGTTCTGTCCCAAATCAACATTGTGGCAGATGCATACCGCCCAATGTTGTTTCCAGTGTTGTTCTCAATGCGCGCTGACAGTCAATACTGTGAGCGCACGTTTATACTTGAAAGAGAAGTATGGGTTTTCTTCTTTCTTTTTTTGATTCATACTTACCTCGTGGATGGAGCATCAGACCGATGCTGCATCTGCCCCCTGCCGTCTGTGCACTGAGAACCGAGCCACCGAACACCGCCGATGGCTCGGTTCTCACAGATCCCAGAGAGGAAAGCTGCTGACTGTCAGTCAGCGTCTCCTCTCTGCTTCTCCAAGCTCATTGGAGCGCTGAGCTGTGGAGGGGCGGGGAGAGGCTGTCTCAGCGGCTCGCTAAAACTGCCATCAGGGCAGCTGGTGGATCCTGACTTGGAAGTTGTGATGACGCGCTGCCCCGACTGATGGCAGTGACGTCAGCCGGAGAGCGGACTTCAGACCGCTCTCCGCTGAAAATGGGTCACAGGAGTGCAAAACGAATTGCACTCCTGTGACCCATAGGAGAAGCCCAGGCTGGACTTCTCCTTTAATGCCTCCTCCATAGTTCCATAGGGAGGCATCAGGAGTAGTGCAGAGAGCACTATAAGGCATGTAAAATTCACATTAGTGGTCCACGGGATTCAAAATTGTGAGTTTAGTGGTCCGTGAGGTTCAAAAGGTTGGCGACCACTGTTTTAGAGTATGCCCAGATGCAAGAAGATCAGGGCACTTAAATGAGGGAATACCAACCTCACTTAGACCCCTTTCACACTGAGGGCATATTGCAGATGCTATAGCGTTAAAAATAGCGCCTGCAATCCGCCCTCAAACAGCTGCTCCATTGTCTCCAGTGTGGACCTGTTAATCTCTAACCATGCTGAGCTTGTTACTAATGTTCGTATAAAAGAACATCTGGGTAGCAGTGACCATAACATGATTTCATTTAATGTTAGCCCTAAGCAACAAACACATACTTGAAAGATAAAAACACTTAATTTTAAGAAAGCTAATTTTCCAAGGATGAGGGCTGCTCTCCAAGACTAAAGTCTCGTACACATGATCAGATTTTCCGACGGTAATTGTGTGTTGACCGCCTGTTGGGGGAAAATCCGATCGTTTGTACGCTCCGTGGACAAATGTTGGATGGCAGGCTTTCAATTTTTCCGTGGACAGCGGTCTGTTGTTGGATTTTCCGATCGTGTGTACACAAGTCTGTCGGATAAAAGTCCAAAGTACAAACATGCATGCTTGCTCACCAAGTACAACATTAGCAGAAGGCGCCCAAAGGGTGGTGATAAAGAGCTGAAAAACAACGAAGTATGTCACTACGTTCGTGTTTGTTGGCCAACAATTGTGGGCCGTTTGTATGCAAGACAAGTTTTTGCCCAACGCCCTTCGGACAAAAGTCCGAGGCTTTGTCTGCGGAAAATCCAATCGTGTGTACGAGGCATTAGACTGGGAGGGAATATTGCCATTGATGAACACAGAACAGAAATGGGAATTCTTCAAAAGAACTGTATGTGAACACACTGCAAAATATATTCCCATGGGCAATACATTTAAAAGGCTAAAAATAAAACCTATGTGGCTCACGGCCAAAGTTAAAGAAGCTATAAATAATAAGGGCTGGCTTTTAAAAAATGTAAAAATGAAGGAGCACCATCATCATTTAAATTTTACAAAGAATATAACAGAATATGTAGAAAGGAAATCAAAGCTGCAAAAATTCAAAACGAACGACAGATTGCAAAAGAAAGTAGGACAAACGTCCAAAATTCCTCAAATATATTAATAGTGAAAGTCAGATATGAGCATGTAGGCCCTTTACAAAATAATCTGGAGTGGGTGACTGAGGACAACGAGAAGGCATATTTATTAGTTACCTTCTTCAACTCTATCTATACAAAGGCGCATGGGGAAGCGCAATTCCATAATGGGGATGATATTGACATAGCCCCAAATGAACCATTATGACTCAAAATTAATATGGTCCAGACATATTTTTAGAATGAAGGGGAATAAGGCACCTGGACCAGATGGCATACACCCATGTGTCCTAAAAGAGTTGAGCTCTGTTATTTTAAAGCAAGACAGAAGTTGTCAAACAAATCTTTTTATGAGGAGGTAAGCAAAACCCTAGACAAAGGAGTTGCTGTGGATAAAATATGCTTAAATTTAGCAAAAGCGTTTGACACAGTCCCTTACACACAGCTAATGTGTAAGGTAAAATCTACAGGCTTGGAAAAATCAGTTTGTAAAAGGACAGAAAACTGGCTAAAAGACTATATTCAGAGAGTAGTGATTATTGATTCTTAAGCCTCGTACACACGGCCGGTTTTCTCAGCAAGAAAACTGCTGGGAGAGCTTTTTGCCAAGAAAACCGGTCGTGTGTATGGTTTCTTGTCGGGAAAACTGCCGGGAATCTTGATGAGAAAAATGGAGAACCTGCTCTCTATTTTCTCGTTGGGATTCTCGTCGGCCTGTTTTCCGATGAGAAAACCGTGCGTGTGTACGCTTACCTGTCTCCAGGTAAACCCGTGCATGCTCGATGAGACTTTGACGCATGTGCGGTAGCTTACAAGGGTAGTTAGGGACGTCAGCATGTTCTTGCCATTCAAAAGAACGGCGTTTCTTTTGAATGTGCCATGTGTACACTCGGTGAGCAAGCAAAGGTTGCTGGGAATTTCGTCAGGAAAACCGACGTTTTTTTTCCCGACGAGATTGCCGCCCGTGTGTTCAGGGCTTAAGGCTTTATGTACACTGCTGCTGGTAAACGGACGTTTAGGAGTAGTTGGGCTTTTTTTTCAGCTGACCCTGAACTCTCCTCAATGTTATCTTATCAGTACATGTACACAGGGTCGTTTATAGTCATTTTTAGGCAGTTGAGTTTAGAAGCATTTTTTTGGAAAGCAAAAAAATGCATTTAGGACGGATGTTCAGAGGCATTTGAAACGCCAAATGCCTGTAACAGCTTGTAAATGCGGTAACTCACGTTTAGCCCCATTTAGTTTACAGGCATTTTTAATGGAGATACGGTATATCTTTGTAGGGCCGAAACAACTAATCGATTAATCGACAACTAATCGATTATGAAATTAATCGATTACTATTCTCATAATCGATTAATCGGCCAGTAACATAATGGGGTTTAAAAAAAAAAAAAAAAGGCCCTTTTATAGTACAAAAAGAGCAAATTGCTACTGTAAATATTACTTTCACTGTCCCACAGTAAAAAATGAACCCCTTAGGGTACTTTCACACTGGGGCATCATGAGCTTTACCGTAGTTTTTGCCGCGATTTTCGGCCGCTAGCAGGGCACTTTTAACCCCCCCCGCTAGTGGCCGAAAAAGGGTTAAAACCGTCTGCAAAGCGGCGCTATACCGGCGGTACAGCTGCGCTGCCCATTGATTTCAATGGGCAGGGGCGCTTTTAGGGGCGGTGTATACACTGCTCCTACAGCGCTGCAAAGATGTGGCTAGCAGGACTTTTTTTTACCGTCCTGCTAGCGCACCGCTCCAGTGTGAAAACCCTCGGAGAGAAAGGAGCGGCTCTTTCAGGGCGCTTTGCAGGCGCTGTTTTTAGCGCAATAGCGCCTGCAAAGCGCCCTAGTGTGAAAGCAGCCTCACAGTAGCGATTTATTTGCTCTTTTTGTACCAATTTTAGTTTTTTTAACCCCGTTATGTCACTAAACATCTCAGGCCTGGGTCACACCTCTGTGTTTTTTGGTGCTTTTTGCAGAAACACACTACAGTTCATTTACATGGTTTCCTATGGGACACGTTCACATCTATGATTTTTTCATCTGCTGCGTATTTGGAAAGGGCAAGGACTTTTTTTAATGCAAAACGGTGCTATTTTGTTTTTTTGGTTCAATATACTTCAATGGAGAAGCTGCAGAAAAGCATGTAATAATGCGTTTTTGCGGCAATTTGTGTTTTTTAACCTGCCCAACAACAAATTGGCTAAAAAAAATGTAAGAATGGAAATCGCTGCAAAATTACTTTTTTTTTTTTTTTTTTAAAGGTTATTAACCGATTATAAAAATAATCGTTAGTTGCAGCCCTACATCTTTGACTATTTGAAAAAAAAAAAAACGCTTCTAAACGCAAACACGGCATGCAAACGAGGCAAAACTGACGTTTTTAAACTTCGGTTACTATCTGTCAAGTTAAATCGTTCAGGAGAGGTTTTAAAACGTCCCGTGTACATTAAGCCTAAATGGTCTAAGGTTATTAGTGGTGTACCCCAAGGTTCAATGTTGGGACCCTTACTTTTTAATATATTTATAAATGATATAGGGTCTGGGATTAAAAGTACTATTTCACTGTTTTCAGATGACACCAAGCTATGTAGGGAAATAACATCCTTTCAGGAGGTCTCTAACTTACAAGCCAACCTCCGTGCACTGTTTAACTGGGCCACTATGTGGCAAATTAGGTTTAATGTTGATAAATGTAAAGTTATGCACTTGGGGGCTAAGAATATGCATGCTTCTTACATACTAGGGGGAAGTACAACTGGGGGAATACATGGTGGAAAAGGATCTGGGTGTTCTGGTAGAGTATAGGCTTAATAATGGCAAACAATGCCAAGCTGCGGTTTCCAAAGTGAGCAAAATCCTTTCTTGTATTAAGAGAGGTATGGACTCCAGAGAGAGAGATATAATTTTGCCCCTGTACAAATCATTAGTAAGACCTCATCTGGAATATACAGTTACGTTTTGGGCACCAGTTCACAAAAAGGATATTGGGGAACTGGAGAAAGTGCAGAGAAGGGCAACCAAACTGATAAGAGGCATGGAGGAGCTCAGCTATGAGGAAAGATTATCTGATTTGAATTTTATTCTCTCTCGAGAAGAGGAGATTAAGGGTGATGTGATCAACATCTATAAATACATAAGTGGTTCATAGTGAATTTGGTGTAGAGGTATTCACTTTAGGGTCATCATAGAGGACAAGGGGACACTTTTTACCTCCTGAAGGAAAAGAGATTTGATATGGAAAAGCTTCTAAGAGCTGTGAACATGTGGAATAGGCTCCCTCTAGAGCTGGTTCTGGATAGCTGAGGAGATCATTTTAAAAAAGGCCCGGATTCTTTCATAGATGCACAGAATAGAACTCGATGCTAACATTTATAGGTAAAGTTGATTCAGGGAATTTCGGATTGCCTCTTGGGTGATCAGGAAGGAATTTTTTACCCTGCTGGAGCAAATTGGATCATGCTTTTCTTTTTTTTTTTTGCCTTCCTCTGGATCACATATGGGTATAGGATTGTATAAAAAAAAGTTTTCCCTTCTGTTGGTTGAACCGGATGGACGTGTGTCTTTTCAGCCAGACTAACTATCTAATAAAGGAGAATATCAGAGACTGTGAACATGCAAAAGGTGTGTTTGGAGAGTGAAGACAAAATATAGGAGATAGTCTAGAGCACATGTGTCAAACACAGGGCCCATGGGCCTAATAGAGCCCCTCAGGCTATTTCCTGTGGCCATCGCACTTGGGGCTTTTTTTCAGCCAGAATTTGGCAGAACTTCATGCTGCCACCTCCAGCTCTCGCCCTCCACTCCCTTTTCACCACTGTCCCTTGCAAACACAGAAGCCTTCTGTATTTACAAGGAACGCTTTCCTTTTCAGTGGCTTTCACAAATCCCTGGCTGCCCTGCACTCACAGGGACGAGGGAGGTGCCATGTGGGATGGGACATTACGTGGTAAGCTGCACTGTGATCCTCATCTGTGCCTGGTGCACAGATGCCAACCAGATGGAATCTCTTACACTGCCGAGATACTAGAGCCAGGCCAGCTAGGTGAGATGCAAGGAAACTTTTTGGTGGAGAAGATGAGAAAAGGGCTATGGAGGAATCTGCGCGCAGGGGTGGAGGATGGGGGAGAGTGGTGCAGAGGTCAGAGCTGAGGAGGGGTGGAAGTGAGATGTGGACAGCCTGTGAAAGAGAACTGAACCCTGCACCATGCGCATAGCACACCCCTAAACCCTGTACTCTGTATGTAGAACACTCCTCAACTCTGCACTCTTTACTTAGCGCACCCCAAGACTTTGCACTCTGCATGTAGCACACCCCTGAAACTTCACTCTCTGTATAGGGCACAACAAAACTGCACATAACGCACTCCCACGGTTGGTGCAATTTACCCACACCCACAGTTTGATGCGGTTTGGCAGGGGGGAATGTGTTTGAATTCCTGCACCTACTCTCTGAGAAAAAAAGCTCTGTATAAATGTTTTTGGTCTTACTGATACAACAGGTCCTTTAAAGGCAACTATAATACTGATTCGGCCTGTGATGAAATTGAGTTAGACACCCCTGGTCTGGAGACATGCTACATAAAAATGCTAGATCACTGTCATTATAGCCTCTTTGCAAATTAATGCTTCCACGGCTGATTGCAAAGGGCGGTGTTTTGGCCCTCGGGCCGCAGGTTGAGTACCAGAGCTCTAGAGAGTAGTATTCCAAGACTGCATTTTGTGTGACTTCTTTCCACTGTTTTTTTATCCAACCAGTAAGTCCATGCACTCCGCTTTCTGTATGTTGCCTGTAAAACCTTATGCTCCAGACCCCCACTGATTAAAACATGTAAGGACAGCCTTATTTCGCAATGCAATGGTACATGGTTGGCTTGCAGTACCAGCATGTCCACTTTCAGCTAGCTCAGGTATGACAGGGATCAGAGAAGTTTGCATAAAAACATTTTAAAATATTATACAGTACTTGCAAAAAAATACAAATTATTGAACGAATTTTGATTCTCTGAATAGCTGGGCTGAATAATTTCTTGTTTTAGTATTTACCAGGACTCTTGATTTAAGTAAGTGCATCCTATGCGAGTTCTCAGAACTTCTTTGCCTAATCTCAAATGAGTGTTAGCCGACACAGATTTTACCCAGACCTAGATTTCTGGTTCCATTGGGAACTGCATTAATTTATTTCAATTATTTCCCCCACTATTTTAAATCCTGACAATAGAGAGCCATAATTACAATGCTTGATTAATAGGACAACAGAATTGGCGGAGACCTATTTAGGCTATAGACTCTAGGGGAAAGTTATATATTAAAAGGTCAGCTATCTCCCATAGACAGAGAACCCACATGCGATGGTGAGGAAGGGGAGCAGCTCATCTGCCTGTATAGTTTTAGAGAATTGGTATTTCAAAAAATGGATACTCAACGGGAGGTTGAGATGGTAGATCCTGGGGTCATGGACATGAGTGTGATGCAAAGCCTCGAAAATAAGGTAAACTGGTATATGTTTTCCTCATGACTATTCTTGTAATTTAGTGGGAAAATTTGAAGTTCTGGACCATTATTGGTGTTTCATATAATTGACTATTACCCATAATCCATTAGCCACTCATGTTTTAATTGGTCAGGATTAGAGTAGCATAAGAATGAAAGAATTTGTATAGGATATACATTTACTTTTTGTAATTTTGTTAGAGAATAAATATGTGGTTGTACATAGCGGGCATAGGTTAGCTATTTTAGACATCGTTTTAGCTATCTTATATCAGTCCTATGATTTCCATTGCATGGAGAGGAAAAAACAATTTAGAAAGGTAGTGGCAACTAAGGATAGAACTAAACTCAATCTGTATATTTGCTCACTAATGAGCAAATAAGGACTATAGAAAATGTATCTCAGAACATTATTACATGTAGATAAGATTACACCAAATTATATATACAGGGTTCGCACGGTCATTAAATTCCTGGAAAAGTCATGGGATTTTGACATGGCACTTTCCAGGCCTGGGAAAGTTTTGGAAAATGACTGAACCCCACTAAGTTTTGGAAAAGTCATGGAATTTTGAGTAGTGGTGCCAACAGATCGTAAGCGATCCGTGACCCGAACGGGTCATCCTATTCGGATCGGCACACGGCGCTATCCGTGGAGCACTCCGGAGCCTCGGCCATTAGGAAAGGCCACGGCTTCGGCCTAGCTCCGGAGCCGTGGCCATCTTGGTACACCCGACGTCAGCAGGAACAATAAGCAGCATACGGAACGAAGCCGCCTCCCCCTCCTCTCTGTTTACATCCACAGAGGAGGAGGAGGAGCCCATGCTCAAGGGACACACACCACTCCGTGTATTGCTGTGTCTGTACTGGGGGGTGTCTGTACTACTGGGGGTGTCTGTACTGGCATTTCCAGAAAGTCTCTTTAAGCGGAGTTCCAGTGTAGCTGCTGACTTTTAATAAACAGACACTTACCTGTTCTATGGTCCAGCGAGCCAGCCGGCCGGAGCCTCCCTCCTCTCCGCCGGCGCCTCAATTGCCACTCTGGGCACTCGGCCGTGACAGCTTTCGGCTGCACGGCCGGGCACGCACTGCGCATGCGCAAGCTTTGCTCCCGGAGTGGACAGGCGATCTCCTGGGACCTGTCATGTGTCCCAGGAGATCGCCTAGAGGGAGGGGCCGCCTAGGTGGAGAGGTGGAGTTGCCTGGGCGGCCCGTAGGCGGAAGGAGGAAGGGGGACAGGAAGTCGCACTCCTAGCAAAGCCCCCACTCCCCCCCCCCCCAAAAAAAATATTACATGCCAAATGTGGTATGTAAGGGGACGAGGAGTGCTTAACCACTTCCCGCCCCGTCAATAGCAGATTTACGTCCGGGAAGTGGTTCAGTTATCCACACTGGACGTCATATGACGTCCTGCGGGATAAGAGCCGCCGCGCGCCCCCGGGGGGGCGCGCATCCCGGCGATCGGTGGAGCGGTGGGTCAGTCTGACCCACCGCTACACTGATCTCGGTAAAAAGCCTCCGTCGGAGGCTTTTTACCACGTGATCAGCCGTGTCGAATCACGGCTGATCACAATGTAAACAGGAAGAGCCGTTGATCGGCTCTTCCTCACTCGCGTCTGACAGACGCGAGTAGAGGAGAGTCGATCGGCGGCTCTCCTGACAGGGGGGGTTCGCGCTGATTGTTTATCAGCGCAGCCCCCCCTCGGATACCCACACTAGACCACCAGGGAAGCCCCCCAGGACCACCAGGGAAGCCCCAATCATGTGGATGGCCCCCATGGCCATACACATGTAGTAAAAAAAAAAAAAAACATAAAAAAATATATGCCAATCAGTGCCCACAAATGGGCACTGACTGGCACTTTCACAATGTGTGGTGGCTGGCATTGCTGGGCACCAGTGCCACCAATGCCACCTACTAGTGTCCATCAGTGCCCATCCGTGCCAATCTGTGCCCACCTATCAGTGCCCGTCCATGCCACCTATCAGTGCCACCCATAAGTGCCCATCAGTGCCGCCTATAAGTGCCCATCAGTGCCGCCTATGAGTGCCAGTCAGTGCCGCCTATGAGTGCCAATCAGTGCCACATATCAGTGCCCATCAGTGCCGCCTATCAGTGCCCATCAGTGCCACCTCATTGGTGCCACCTCATCGGTGCCCATCGGTGTCGCCTTATCAGTGCCCTTCAGTGCCGCCTTATCAGTGCCCGTCATTGAAGTAGAAAAGGTACTTATTTACCAAAAAATTAACAGAAACAAAGAAAAACATAGTTTTTTAAAAAAAAATCGCTCTTTTTTTATTTGTTGTGCAAAAAATAAAAATCGCAGAGGCGATCAAATACCACCGAATGAAAGCTATTTGTGGGAACAAAATGATAAAAAATTTGTTTGGGTACAGTGTAGCATGACCGCGCAATTGTCATTCAAATTGCGACAGCGCTGAAAGCTCAAAATTGGCTTGGGCAGGAAGCTGTATAAGTGCATGGTATTGAAGTGGTTAAAGCGGAAGTTCCACTTTTGGGTGGAACTCTGCTTTAAAGTCTCTTGATGTCGCTTCAAAGTCTCTTCAAATAGTATTCAAGTTGGCAGCAAATCGCAAGGAAGTTGCCCGGCAAAGTTGCACCTCGCGGCAGTGTGAACTGAGTCTTAACATCAACATTCTGGGAAATGTTAGCGTTTACTTAAAGTGGCCATGTCACTAGGAGGGCACTCCAACCCACACACAACTAGAAGAGTCAGTCTACAGTGGCACTTGTAGCTTTTCAAGAGAGTGAAAAGTTACTCATTGCCCACCAAAACAGGTAAAATATTCCTATTATTCCTTTATAATGTGGCCTTATTTCACTTTTCTAATACTAGCGACAGGGTCACTTTATTGTCAAAGTGATTTGTAATAACAGAAGGACTCCGACTCCGGCTTGTTGCACAGAATGTCTCAGATTTCTAATACTTATGCTCAGTAATTATTTCTGTTTATTCTTGCCAGAAGTAAACTGTGCACTGGAAATGCGCAACAAGTTCCATTAGAGCCTTCTGAATTCATGTTTGTGTTCACATGGATGTTTCTTACAAATCTCGATTTCAACCTTGAAATAAAACCTGAGTGATGAGAAATCATAGGGCAGCTTCCGTTGCTCGTTTTGCTAGTTTTTATATATGCAGATTACAGGGCTGGTCCCCTACCTAATGAGACATTGCTTGGAACCAATATGAAGACTATGAATTGAGACGTCGGAGACTTTACTAGCCATGTACATTTCTTTGAGGTCGGTGACTCGATGGGTAATGAAAACAGAATTGATGTTGGCAGCATTAGAGCTTGCATCTTTAAAAAGAAAGTCAGCAATGACATCTACCTTGTATCAGGTCCATCTTTAAAAGTGGAAGTCAAGCCAAAACATCGGATAACCATAGGATGGAAATGGACAGGTGGTCCTCTTCCATCTGAATGCTCATAGAGGACAGCGAGCTGTGTTCGTGTCCGCTCTGAATCCTCTGTCATCCACCTGCTCAGCGGGCATCAGCGGACAGATTCGCTGCCAGAGTCCGTCCATCTGAAAACACGATTTACTTCATTTTTAATGTTCACAGCAAACCCAGGAATCCATCTATCTCTCCATGCTCTATTTTGCTGAAAAATCTATTTAAAACACCCCTCCCCCCAGCATTTCTAGCCATGGCCATTTAAGTAGGGGCAGGCGATTCATGTAGCATTTACGTTTTGGAATCAATCTGCCCTTAGCTCAGGCATGCAGGCAGGGAGGTTAGCTGAGAAAGCCCCCCTCTCCAATTGAAAGATAAAAAATGCCCATGAGGACTCCTGGCATGTATGATGTTATTTTAGCCTAGGCCAGAAACCAGGAAGCAACTGCAGAAATGGGAGAAAAAAAGGGTTAAAGCAAGTAAAGACTAGCAATATGAGGATTAAAATTGTTAATGTTGATTTTAAACGTTTTTTCTTCTGATTTAATGAGTTGGGTTCCACTTGTTAAAGATCACTCACTGAATGAGAAGCAGGATTGATCTGCAACACCAGCAGTATGGGTGTACCATCTTTATAATTATATACTTACAACGGTTCCCATAATTGTCACCTCACTTCATTTCCCTTTTTATGTATATTGGGCCTCACCTGTGGCTGCAGCGGGTTTGTCTGTTTAATGTAATATATGCAGTTGGCAATAATATTATTGCATTGTAATGCATGTACTGGAAACTAGAAAATATTCAAATACAATTTGTGCATTGGAGATTTGATAATTTAAAGAGTCCCTGTCACTAGATCAAACATTTCACCAACAATCTTACCATAAGATTATGTGTGCATTTAACATTATTTTATATGTAGCGGGGTCCCTATCTAGGGGGGTTGTTATGCTTAAATTTAGGGGTGACCTGAGCGGTAGTTGGCTCAGGTCTTCTAATTATTTGGACTCTGTCTTGCTGTGGTGTCACCTGGCGTGCAGTTCCCCTTTAGGCGTATAGGTGGTGTTGTCACTTATACCCAGGGTTGAACCACAGGTGATGGAGTGGCTATTGGATGTCCTCTCTTGGCTGCCGTGCGGTGGGCGGTTCCGGCCTGCTGTGCATGCCAGGAGAGGGTATAGAAGGGGCAGACGCCATTGTTCAGGAGTAGTACCTGGGGATCTGTATTCGGAGGTGTGTGCCCCTCTAAGGGGGGGGGGGTGCGCCCAACTTTGACTAAGGAGTCTCGGGCACCTTCTTCGGCCCGAGGCTGCGGAGTTCCAGGTAGGCCCAGTACCTTCAACTGGGTCTACAAACCAGAAAGGAAACCCAGGAAGCCCAGGTGAGGGCGACCGCTCTGACATAGAGGAAACCGGGGGGGGGGGTTCGGTCCCATAGAGTAGACGAGTGATACAAGATTGCTGTCTCATGGGAGGCATGGTTACCTGTCGGAGGGAAGGATTCCTTTCTTCTCCTTGACTTTGTCCTTGGAGGGGACTAAGTCACTGTTCGAGCTTCATGCCGGCTGCTAGTGCTATTGAGTGACTATCCGGGTGAGCTGTGCCCACTCGGGACCGAGTGGCGACGAAGCCAAGAGTGTGCCTGAATCCATTCTATTCTGCTAACCCCTTTCCTCTCTTCAACTTTCTGGTTACTGAAGCAAAGAGAAAATAAACTCTTGTTGGAGTTGAAGTGTTGTGTGGACATTGACCTTCTTTGGGAAAGGTAAAGACTTGCCTCTATAATCTAGAGCAGTGGTCCCCAACCTTTTTGGCACCGAGGACCGGCGTTGTGGAATAGAATCGTGCCAAGGCCCGGGGGGGGGGGGGGGTTGGGTTGTTATATAGCTTTTCGCGGGCAGTTTGTCGGGGAAATGGCTGGTGTTAGCGCCTCAATCATCACAGAACAATGGCTGATATGGTGTTGGGATGATTGAAGCGCATTATTTCTGTCATTGCATTGTAATAT
The DNA here is from genome assembly GCA_029206835.1 of Rana muscosa. Lineage (NCBI taxonomy): Eukaryota > Metazoa > Chordata > Amphibia > Anura > Ranidae > Rana > Rana muscosa. Next base: position 146,552,454 of record CM055126.1, on the reverse strand, counting down.
AAAATGAAATAGTTCAAACTCACCATAATTCAGAATCTGCCACCAGATGCGGTTTGTCACTTGCCACGTCGCCTTCCACCAGGTGTGGATTGTTGCTTGCCACGTCACCTGCCACCAGGTGTGGATTGTTGCTTGCCACGTCACCTGCCACCAGGTGTGGATTGTTGCTTGCCACGTCACCTGCCACCAGGTGTGGATTGCCATGTCACCTGCCACCAGATGTGGATTACCACGTCGCCTGCCACCAGATGTGGATTGTCGCTTGCCACCTCGCCTGCCACCAGATGTGGATTGTCGCTTGCCACCTCGCCTGCCACCAGATGTGGATTGTCGCTTGCCACAACACCTGCAACCAGGTGTGGATTGCCACGTCGCCTGCCACCAGGTGCGGATTGCCACTTGCCACGTCACCTGCCACCAGGTGTGGATTGCCACGTCACCTGCCACCAGGTGTGGATTGCCACCTCACCTGCCACCGGGTGTGGATTGCCACGTCACCTACCACCAGGTGTGGATTGCTACTTGCCATGTCACCTGCCACCAGGTGTGGATTGCCACCTGCCACCAGAGGTGGTTTGCCACCTGCCAGTAGATTTTTTTGTCACCTGCCGTGGTGGCAGCACAGGCAGGTGAGGGAGAACAGCGGTAATGCGGGGCGGGCGGTGAGAGATGATCTCTCTGCTCCCGCGCCTCGCTGCAGTATAGCAGCCCCGCTGTGTGGGTGGAAGTGCCGCGTTATGGGTGGGCGCCGAGAGATGATCTCTTCTCTCTGCTCCCGCGCCTCACCGCAGTAGGAGCCCCGCTGTGTGGGCGGAAGTGCCGTGATCCGGGCGGGCGGTGAGAGATGTCATCTCTCTGCTTGCCCGCTGCCGCACCTCACACAGTGCAGCCTTCGCGGCCCATCTGCAAATAGGCCACGGCCCGGCAGTGGGCCGCGGACCGGGGGTTGGGGAACCCTGATCTAGAGGGAAGAACCAGTGAAAGGAAGCAACTCGCTGCGGGACCCAAATACATAACACCGCCCGACCTCTAATCCAGGGGACGCGGGCATGTGGCATGGTGTGTCTGATCCCCCTAAAAGGAAGGTAAGGGGGAAAAGGATCTGTGTGCTACATACATATGCTATTTACCCGTAAAGGCCTCTCTTGTGTAGCACCCCCCCCCCCTCCAAAAGCCCTGAGATTGCTTCTGGATGCTGCCATTTTTGATGTTGTGCTGGGAGCCCAACTCAAGTAGAACTCTATAGCATTTACTTTTGCTCCTTCCCCTGTTTCTGCATAAAAGGTTATGTAAGGAGTTGGGGTAAGGGAGTTAAGGAGCTAGGCCAGCACAGACAGTGATGAAACACTCCTAGAAGAGGAGAGGGCTGTGACATGCAAGATGGAAGGGGGTTGTGATAGGAGATTGATTCTTCCTGGAGTTTTCAATATTATTGGATAGTTCCAGATGCACATTTCAAGTGGATCAAAATTTGTTTATGGAGAGGAAAATCCCAGCTAGTAAGCATTTCTGTGCTTTTATATGCATTTTTTAAGTAGGCAATAGTTAGTCTCTGTCTTTTATTGATGTTGGTGTCCTTACTAGGGAGGTTTTCCTCTCTATTTGTCCTAGTGACCATTTTCTCTGGTACATTAAAGTGATTGTAAAGTCTCGTTTGTTATTTTTATGGTTAAAAAAAAAAAAAACACGTTATACTTACCTGCTCTGTTGCTGTGGATTTGCACAGAGCAGCCCGTATCCTCCTCTTCTCGGGTCCCTCTTCTATGATCCTGGCCCCTCCCTCCTGTTGAGTGCCCCCACAGCAAGCAGCTTGTTATAGGGGCATCCGAGCCAAGTCACAGCTCCCTGTGTCCACTCAGACATGGAGCTTCGGCCCGGCCCGCCTCCTTTCTCTCCTGATTGGCTGACTGACTTTGACAGCAGCAGGAGCCAATGCTGTGTCTCAGCCAATTAGGATGGAAAGTCTCATAAGGCCGAGACACTTGTGGACATCAGCAAGGGGGCCCGGGTAGGTATTATAGGGGCTAAGAGGGGCTGCTGCACACAGAAAGCTTTTTATCTTAATGCATAATGCATTAAGATAAAAAAAACTTCTGACTTTACAACAACTTTAAGTAAAGAGAAATGCAATATTGTAGTTGTTACAGGAACAGGGAAAAGGTGAATTCTTTAGATGCGTTGACCTGTTTTATTGAGACCTGTCCAAGAGACTTTGCCTCTCTTTGAAAAGATTTCTTCCCACTTCCTGCTGTTACTTTGGGACAGGAAAAAAGGGAAATCTCCCTGAAGGAACACAATTGGCCAAAAAAAAATAAGTTTGACTGGGGTTTTTACCACTCTATTCAGAACGAATAAAACAACAGGAATCATATACACTTTAATGGTGTTATGCACATTCTTTCCAATAGAAAATATAAACTGGAAAATCGATTTTCACACATTTCCTTTATTTATAAGACCTGTGTATTTAAAATGCTTTTAAATAATTTAGCCAACTCTTTTCATATTAAACCAGGAGGTATTAACTTGTTTTTCATGTCACCACAAATCCAATAGTCATATCCCTGGGCACTTCTACTGGGTGATGTGTAGGAGAATCTCACACATGTTGCTAACTTTCAGAACATTTACATATTTTCCAGTGACTGTACTTGTCATTTTATGTTTATTTAACTAACGTTGTTTTTCTGTTTTTTCCTGCAGAATAAATCATGGCAGAAGCTTAGAACTATTGTGAACATTCCTGTTATCAGCCCATTTAAAAGGCGCTGGGTGCAGCTTGCTGGTCATAACGGTAAGAAAGATGTAGATACACAAGCTGGCATGATTTTATTTTGAATGAGTTCTTCTTTAAGATGGGAAAACACTTGCTTTTCTATCTATTTAAACTTCTGGTGATAGATTGTTGAAAAATAGACCCTAAAGCATTTGGTACACTGTGTCTTGTAGACTGCATGCATATATTTTGTGACACTGTAAATAAAAGTAGGCAAAAGTGACAAAGGTTTCAGTGCAGGGATACAGAATATCGATTTTGTTTTTATTTATTTTGTTCAGATTTCTCTGGGTTTTATAAATCCTGGGTTGGGTTCCGGAGTTTGGAGGCTTCAAAGAGCTTTGGGAGGGAAGAAACCTCCAACCCAGGGTCCAAGTCTTGCCAGAGACCAGACGGCTGTGTGTGCAAGTGCTCACAGCTATTATAATCTTATGTTTGGCATAGTCCATGGCTCCCATTATGAGACAGATGTGCTTCACTCATGAGACAGTACTTCATGCTGTAGACAGGAGTTTCCTTGTCTAGAAGACTGACAGTGAAGACGACTGAGCAAGTCTAGAGTTCTGAGAGGACTGAGATAGCCCAGAGGGTGGGGAGAGCTGAAAGAGACACATGAGCCCAGAGGTGCTGTGTGAAAGGGCTCTGAGGGAAAAACCAAAGACCAAGGTTGGGGGGGGGCTAAGTAGTGGTACTGCCAGAGCAAGCCAGAAAACTGTTTAAGTTTTTTTGTGTATTTATCCACTTGCCGACCGCAGTACATATATATATACATTGTGGCTTGCAAGTGATTTACCAAGGGTTATGGCTGAAGCTATCCGCCATAGCCCCAGTATTTTTTTTCAACTGGCAGCTGGCTTATTCATAAAAGTGGTCAGAACGGCTAATTAGCCGCTGGATTACTTTCCGAAGCAACGGGAGGGGCCGTCCTCCCTGACGCTCGCTGGTGTTTCTCGGGCTAACGTTCCCCAACCGTAACAGTGGAGCTTGGAACCAAGTGCATTGACAATTCCCGGAGAACTAATCCAGTTCGACCATGGTTGCCACATTCCATAGGTCGTATTAACCACATCACTCAGTGTGGGAGGGTCCGGTTTTTTCCACTGTTTGGTGATGTTGATTCTCGCTGACAATAATATATGAGTTATGATATGTCTAATCTGTGTTGGGAATTTTTCAATGTAAAGGGACAATAGTGCCAGTGTAGGTCTGATGAGGGTTGTCGTTTGGGTAGTTTCAGAAAGTAACTGGAATAATGCTTTCCAATAGTGTATCAGTTTGGAGCATTTCCAAAAGATATGGAGCATATCAACTCTTTGCCCGCACATCCTCCAGCATTTATCTTCTATTTTTGTGTCAAATTTGGACAATCTGTCAGGGGTAAGGTACCAAAGTTGTGTCAGTTTGATTGATCGCTCCCAGAGGGTGGAGCAGCAGGTGGCTTTGTATGTGGAGTTGCAGGCTTTAGCCCATTGATCCACAGTGTACAATAATTACATCCTAGATCAGATTCCCACCTAAGTAGTGGGGTTGTTTTGGTAAAGACACTTTTATGTTGAAGAAGATTATAGAACAATGATATCCCTTTTTGATGAGGTTTAGGAATATCGATGCCGATTGGGGGATTTTGCAGGTCCATGTTGGGAGTGTGGTGATGCTGTGTTGGGTGCGGAGGTATAGGAAAAGGTCTGAGTTTGGTAAGTGAAATTATTTTTGTAAGGAGGGGAATGATTTGATCAGATCATTTATGTGCATTATTCCTTTCGATTTCCATGTCACATAGGATGTTGATTGCATTAAATTATGCAATGTCTCTAAAAGTATTTGGAGAGTAGATGTAAGGGGGCATGATGAGAAACTCCTCTAACTCTAAACAGGTAACCAGTAAAAATATTTAAAGAGTAGCCTATCGAGATTTTTAAGTATTGTAGTTTGTCACCATTCCACAAGCGTGCATAATTTTAAAGCATGATATGTTATGTATCTATTTACCCAGTGTAACATCAACATATTGGGCTATATTTTATGTTTTGAATTTTTTTAATTCATTAAAGTGTATTTTTTCCCCCCAAAAAATTGTGTTTGAAAAACCAATGCGCAAATAGCGTGTGACATAAAATATTGCAATGATCGCTATTTTATTCTCTAGGGAACTTCTATCCATTTTGTGTGAAACAGTTTATTTTCTTAAAGGTTTCCTGCCAGGCATGGACTCATTGAGTTAGATTCCCCCAATCATGCTTTCAACCCTCTCTTCATTATACTCCACTGAGGTACGCACACCACAGCCAACGTTTTATGACTCATTTGTACCATGCAGGCCAAGGTGTGAAGCCTGTTCCATCACAATCTGCGACCCATCAGATTAGGTAATGGAAGTGATGTTCTGTCGCCTGCACATGTGTTCCACCGCTACCAGGTTTGCTAATCTGACAGAACACCTGCAGTCAGAAGAAGCGGCAGCAGACATCTTACTACACTCGTCTTGAATTTCACAGTAATTTTAGCAATAAAGGGAGCGTATATAAATAAATATAGTATGTTGACATCTGTGATGCTGTTTTGATATTACATTTTGATAGAAGCTGGGTGCCAACTTTAGGAAGGTGGCGGAAACCAATTTGACATTTACAGGTCACCTGACTGTGCTCTCGTCCCATTATGTTCATTCATTCATTTCATTCCAGTCTGTCAACTTTAGCGAAAGTCGTGCACATTTGTAAAGTGCACCACTGTGCTTTAATAAAATGGAGTATTTTTTATTTATTTTTTTAACGGCTATACTGCTGCTTTTTAAATAGTTATAAAATGGGGATTATATTATAAATAAATATGCAACTCTTTGGTCCCATGCACACAGGACGTTTTGCATACTCTGCTAGAAGTCTTTCCTCCAGGCAGCAGCATTTTGGCAGAAAAAATGCCTGAAGCTTGTAAACCTCTGTTGCTCCTGGACACTCTGATGGTGTTTTTTTTTTTCTGCCTCTAAAAGCTCCTGCTACTAAGTGGTGCTAAAAGTCTTGCGTGCATGGACACATAGGATAACATGAAGGGGCGTTTAGAAGCAGGAAAAAAAAATGCCAGGCACCCCTAGGATCAGACGCAAAAAGTCCAGTGTGCATGAGGCTTCCTAATGTATAGTATAAACCACAATCCCAACAAAAGGTTTTTAGCAATTTTAGTCATATAACTGCACTTTCTTTACCTAAGCGCTTCTGAGTAGCAGTTCTTTGCTATAACCTTTAATTATATTTTATTTAATTTGTATAAAAAATACATTAAACATTGTCACAAACAGAACAAAATATTACACACACTAAAATCATATAAATACCTTTCCTGCAAGGCATGTTTTTATAGCTCTAGTCTTGTTGGTATTGATAATTGCTTCGCCTGGGTTCTCGGGTCCACTGCTAAGGTTGCTAGCACACATATTGAGGGAAAAGTGTATGTAGTTTGCTTCCTTTTGCCTCATATTAAAGAGGAGGTCCAGGTTCCTTCAGAAAAAAATTACAATCAGCAGCTACAAATACTGTAGCTGCTGACTTTTAATATTAGGACACTTACCTGTCCAGGAATCCAGCGATGTCAGCACCACAGATGATTTTTGCATCGGCTCTCGGGTGCTGCCACCACCATTGCGTCTAAGGCAGGGGTCTCAAATTGTCGGCCCTCCAGCTGTTGCGGAACTTCAAGTCCCATAATGCTTCTGCCTGTGGGAGTCATGCTTGTTACTGTCAGCCTTGCAATGCCTCATGGGACTTGTAGTTCTGCAACTGCTGGAGGGCCGCCAGTTTGAGGCTTCACAGCCAGTTCCCTCCATGCTTGACTGTAGGGATGGTGTTCTTAGGGTCATAGTCAGAATTTTTCTTCCTCCAAACACGGCGGGTCCCCCTTCTGAAGAAGGCACATGTACAGTCATGCCAATGAACATCTAAATGATTCAGAGAAGAATTGGGAGAAAGTGCTGTGGTCAGATGAGACCAAAATTGAGCTCTTTGGCATTAATTCGACTCGCCGAATTTGGAGGAAAAAAATTTCGGACTACCGAAGAACACCACCCCTACAGTCAAGCACAGAGGTGAAAACCTTATGCTTTGGGGCTGTTTCTCTGCTAAAGGTACAGGCCAACTTTGCCGCATTGAGGGGCCATTGGACGGGGCCATGTATTGTAAAATCTTGGATGAGAACCTTCTTCCCAGAACACTGAAGATGGGTAGTGGATGGGTCTTCCAGCGTGACAATGACCCAAAACCTACCACCAAGGCAACAAAGGGGTGGCTCAAGAAGAAGCACATTAAGGTCATGGGGTAGTCTAGTCAGTCTCCAGACCTTAATCCTATAGAATATTTATGGAGGGAGCTGAAATTTCGAATTGCCAAGAGACAGCCAAGAAACCTTAAAGCGGAGTTCTGGCCGAAATATGACTTTTAAGATGAAAAATACCCCTAGAATACTCATGCCTCGTGCAATTTAACAATTTGGATTCCGTGCATGCTGGCTACCCAGCATGCACCTGCCGATCTCACGCATGTGCAGTGCGGTGCAATCTTGGTCAGCTTGCCATGCCAATCTGACCAATATTTTCCATAGACACCAATGTTACCGTATTTTCCGGCGTATAAGACGACTGGGTGTATAAGACGACCCCCTACTTTTCCTGTTAAAATATAGGATTTGGGCTATACTCACCGTATAAGACTACAACCTCTTCCAATGCACATCAAATAAAAATTTAAAAACATCAGATTTGATTTCAATATGGTAATTTTAATTCAAATGCTTATAACATGCAGGAAAACTGTCACTTCTAAACATAAGGCTGTTTGTCATCAAACATATAAACATAAAACGGTGCAAGTGGATTAAAAACTTTTCCTAATTCACTCTAAAGCTGAAAGGAAGGATAAGACAATAAACCCATGGGAGCTGCCATGCTGTTTGTTTTCTAAGCTGTCAACCAAACTGGGACTGATGATGATAGGAGGAAGATAACAAACAATAGAGAGAGAGCAAGTGCCGGGCAAGTCCCTGGCAAGTCAGCAACGTCCATCATAACTCCAAGCTATTTTTACAGGTTTTGCTGGCGTGACAGTTTCCCTTTAAAAGCTGTACTGTATTTACCACCACATGCATCTGCTCACCAGATAGACTGCCTTCCCTCAGAATCACCAATCCCAGTATACAACAACCAGCCAATCACGGCAAGCGATGTATTTCCTGTGCACACTGCATACAAAGCCTGCTTGGATTGGGTGGGTCAGCTCTCTCTGCCTGCCCAGCCCTCCCTGTCTCCTAGATGATCTGAGCGTAGTACATAATGTGAGTGCGCATGAGAGCAGGGAGAGGGGGCGGCTCCAGGAGCGGCTGGCTGGCATGCAGCGCACAGTGGCTCAGCGCCTGTCCCTGAAGTTTTAGCACACCGTATACCGGCTTTTAAGACGACACCCGGTGTATAAGACGACCCCCGAATATTGAGAAGATTTTCATGGGTTAAAAAGTCGTCTTATACGCCGGGAAAATACGGTAAATGGTATTGGAGCTGCACCATGCCAAGCTGACCAAGAATTTCCATATATGACAATGTTAAATGTTACTGGAGCAGTGCCATGCCAGGCTGACCAAGATCTCCCAGGAGCCAATGCAAAACCGCAAATGATATCAGGAAGTGAATTTAGATATAGGCTTAAATCAGGTAAGTGAACAGAAAATTTTAAATAAATTGCCAATTTATTTTAAGGATGCACATTAGTGCTGCATGGTGAGGAGTGAAAAATGTGAGTGGAACTCCGCTTTAAGGATTTAGAGAAGATCTGTAAAGAAGAGTGGACCAAAATCCCTCCTGAGATGTGTGCAAACCTGGTCACCAACTACAAGAAACGTCTTACCTATGTGCTTGTCAACAAGGGTTTCTCCATCAAGTACCAAGTCATGTTTTGCTTGGCGATCAAATACTTATTTTACTCACTAAACTGCAACCTTTTTTTTTAGCATTTGTTTCATGCATTTATATGGTGTTTAGTTGATATTCTGTCTATCTTTTAAAATGATTAAAAAAAAATATAGATTCTTCTTTTTTTTTTGTAAGTGGGCAAACTTACAAAATCTCTGTGTTAAATCTTCCACTGACAACTGAACTGATTGTGCACTATCCGTTTCCCTCAATTAACTACAGTATATGCTTGTGAGTTCAAAAAAGATTTTCTCTTGTTCAAATTTATAATCTTTTTTTGTCTTCTGTATTTCTACTGAATGTCTCATTGTGGTGTTATATCTTCACACTTGCTTGTTCAAAAACATCCCCTAAAAAAAAAATATTGAAAGCCAGCAGCTACAAATACTGCAGCTGCTGACTTTGAATAAATACCTGTCCAGGGTGCCCGCGATGTCGGCAGCCGAAGCCGATCAATCGCTCGCTCGGCTCTCGGTTGCCCCCGCCATCCTTGTGAGGGAATTAGGAAGTGAAGCCTTGCGGCTTCAATTCCCGGTTCCCTACTGCGCATGCGCGAGTCGCGCTGCGTGTCCCCACTGGTCCCCGCTATCTTCTGGGACCTGTGTGTTTCCCAGAAGACAGCGGGGGAGGACAGTGTAGGCGGCGGACATGACGTAGGTATCTGCTCCCCCCTAAAATGTGCCAAATGTGACACCGGAGGGGGGGTCCAAAAAGTGGAAGTTCCATTTTTGGGTGGAACACCATTTTAACCTCTTTTTAATCTGTCATTCAGTTTATTTATTTCCTTATTAATATGTACACATTTTCCCTATTAATACTGATATAATATCATTATACACCATGTTCCAAATTATTATGCAAATTCTATTTCAGTGTCACAAAGATTAAGTATTTTGTTTTTCAGTTTAACTCATGGATGGCATTGTGTCTCTGGGCTCTTTTGATCACTGAAAACAATCTCGGACACCTGTGATAATTAGATTGCCAGGTGAGCCCAATTAATGTAAAAACTACTAAAGGAGGGTGTTCCACATTTATAAGCAGAGCACCATTTTCAAGCAATATGGGGAAGAAAAAGGATCTCTCTGCTGCTGAAAAGAGTGAAATAGTTCGGTGCCTTGGACGAGGTATTGAAAACATTAGATATTTCACAAAAACATAAGCGTGATCATCGCACTATTAAGAAGATTTGTGGCTGATTCAGAGCACAGACGGGTTTCGTGCAGATAAAGGCACATTGAGGAAGATTTCTGCCAGAGCCATGCATCGGATCAAGAGAGCAGCTGCTAAAACACCATTACATAGCAGCAAACAGATATTTAAAGCTGCTGGTGCCTTTGGAGTCCCACGGACATCAAGGTGTAGAGTCCTCCAGAGTCTTGCAACTGTGCATAAACCTTCCATTCGGCCACCACTAACCAATGCTCACAAGCAGAAATGGCTGCATTGGGCAGAAAATTACATGAAGACTAATTTTCAAACAGTCCTGTTTACTAAAGAGTGCCATGCAACCCTGGATGGTCCAGATCAGAGGTCTCCAAACTTTCTAAAGAAAGGGCCAGTTTACTATCCTTCAGACTTTAGGGGGGCCAGACTGTGGCCATCGGGAGTCAAATATGTCCAGTGGGAGTAAACAGTACCATATCTTTGGTGTCAGTGGGAGGACTAGTGCCCCATAGTTGGTGTCAATGGAAGGAATTGTGCCCTTTTGATGGTGTCAGTTGGAGAAATAGTGCCCCACTGTTGGTGTCAGCAACAAAAATGATTCCCCATTGTTGGTGTCAGTGGATGGACTAGTGCCCCAAGGGCCGGATAAAGGCAAGCAAAGGGCCACATCCGGCCCCAGGGCCACAGTTTGGAGACCCCTGGTCCAGATGGATGGAGTAGTGGATGGTTGGTGGGTGGCCACCCTGTTTCAACAAGGCTGTGACATCAGCAAGGCGGCGGTGGAGACATGTTTTGGGCCAGAATCATGGGAAGAGAGCTGGTCGGCCCCTTTAGGGTCCCCGAAGGTGTAAAGATGACCTCTGCAAAGTATGTGGAGTTCCTGACTGACCACTTCCTTCCCTGGTACAGTAGGAATAACTATGACCTCAATCCTATTGAGAACCTTTGGAGCATCCTTAAGAAAAAGATCTATGAGGGTGGGGGGCAGTTTACATCCAAACAGCAGCTCTGGGAGGCTATTCTGACATCTTGCAAACAAATTCAAGCAGAAATTGTCCAAAAACTCACAAATTCAATGGATGCAAGACTTGTGAAGCTGCTATCAAATAAGGGGTCCCATGTTAAAATTTATTGTGACCTGTCAAAATGTTTAAAAAGTTAAAATGTTGTTCAAAGTTTGATTGAAATAGCTTTTCGATTTCAGTAAATATGCTGCAAACACAACAAATGACAATTTTCAGTTCTTTACAACCTATAAAGTGTTTTGAAACTTACTGTGCGTAATAATTTGTTACAGTGCATTGTAAGTTTTTTATTTTGAAAAAAAAAAAAACTGTTATCATTAGGAGGTTTGTTTAATAAAATTTGAATTGTACTCTTAATAGTTGATAACATGAGAATTATGCTGACTGTTGTTTACATCAATTATTTAGGTAAATGAGAAAAATATCATTGGCATAATAATTTGGAACAGGGTGTATTCTTACTGCATTATATTTTTTCTGCATTCTTCCTTACATTTCCCCCATTTTTCTTTAAAGTCCTGGGTTATATTCTTAATATTTGGGAACACTCTTGTAATGATTAGATTCAGAGAACTTGTAAGGAACCAGTCCACATGCCAGAGCGTGTTTTAGGGCTTTCTGCCTGTTTTTTCATCAGTTTACGTTTAATACAACAATCCGCATCCTGGGTCTGGTGTAGGATTAGGACCATCTGATACAAATGGCCAGATAGTTTAAAATGTAATATGAACATTTTATTGAACAAAATCCAGCCAATGTGTTTTGGTGGAAGGGCCTCCCACTTTTTCAGTGGTATTAAACCCAAACCCAAAACCGTAAAATATTGCAGGTTACCAATCATTAGATGTGGTGACTGCGTTAGTTTTTCTTTGTTTTCCCTCTTTTTTTTTTTTTTAGACTTTTTCCCACCTAAGATATCAACATATCCATCTTGGGGTGACCAGGCCCTACCCCCAAAATGCTTTGGTTGTTTTTTGTTCAATAAAGTTTTCATATCAGTTTCAAGCTATCTGACGGTTTGTACCAGGTGCTCCTAAAGCCTGCCATAGATGGTTTGAATTTTGGCCGATTCAGCAGGGACCGGAAGAGATTCAAACCATCTTTGGGCATGCTAATTGTATTCAAGTCCATCCATCAGTCAACTTGCGTACAACCAGCATGTTTGATTTCTAGCATGCAATTATTGCCAGCTGCTATAGCGGCAAGCAATAATCACTGTGTTCATGGCTGAAATCAAGCAATTTTCTTTTCTGCAGGAAAGACAATCACACAATCTATGGTTCAATAGAAACCGACTGACATTCGGCCTGTGTATATGGCAGCCGTTCGCCTGGCTTCTGTCAAAGGCTCATGACCAAAAAGGTCTGCCGACCGACTCTTGATCAGTGCTCTTAGCCAATGGTTGCGAGCACTGACCGAAGTGTTTTAAAGGGGAGCCTGTCACCCTGTCAGAACACTATCTCAGCAGGTAAGATCGCTGTACGAACATCGCATAGTTAGTACAGTGGCTCCGAACTGAGCTGTCAGTTTTTTTTTTTTTAATGTTAAACAAAACCAGTAGTGTGTATGAGGCTTAATATACCTAAAATAGGGTTATCTGTTGAGGCGTTTGTTCACTGTGATTAGAAAGGCAGCAGCCCAAGACCACAATCCATATTTTTTACCATGCTTCTATTGCAAAGTGACCTCCCGAAAGGAGAAGTAACCATGAAAACTGCACCCCAACTTCTATAAGTGCAGCATATAAAACACTCACCAAATCCTGGCTCTGGTGACATTGTCTCACTGATTCCAGGTCAAATGGAATAGGTGCCTGTCCGTTCTTAGCACAAACAGGTCTAGGCACACACATTTGGTGTGTTCTATTCACGGGCCTCTAGTCTTATTTATGATGGTGCCCCAGCAGTCTTGGCCTGGACACAGTGGCCCTGTCCTGAAAACCCACCTATTGAGTGCCCACTTCATTTTCTGCCCTAGCAGCATTGGTGTCACACAGGAGCACTTCCTCACTGCAGACACTTATCTTTGTCTACTAAATCCAACTTTTCAGAGTCTTCCACTAGGCTACTTGTTCTGAGCTATCTACTGACAAAACTGGCTCTCCCAGTGCAATTTACTGCCGTTTCATAGTAACAGTGTTTTTGTCACTATATGTACAAAAGTCACGTTTTCTGTGTAATCTCTAAATTGTTTGCCAACAAACTTTTGGTTTTAAAAAGATTACAGGGATTTTAGCAATCTGTTGCTGATTACAACCTGTATCTGTTCTTGCATAGTAGTTACATAGTAGGCGAGGTTGAAAAAAAGAGACCACAAGTCCATCAAGTCCAACTTATGTGTGTGATTTTATGTCAGTATTACATTGTATATCCCTGTATGTTGTGGTCGTTCAGGTGCTTATCTAATAGTTTTTTTTAATTACGATGCTCCCCGCTGAAACCACTGCCTATGGAAGAGAATTCCACATTCTTACCGCTCTTACAGTTAAGAACCCTCTACGCCAGGGATATGCAATTAGCCGACCTCCAGCTGTTGCAAAACTACAAGTCCCATCATGCCTTCGCCTCTGGGTGTCATGTTTGTGGCTGTGAGAGTCTTGCTGCAAATGCCTCATGGGGACTTGTAGTTCTGCAACAGCTGGAGGTCCGCTAATTGTATATCCCTGCTCGACGCAGTTTAAGGTTAAACCGATTTTCTTCCTTTTTTTTTTTTTTTTTTATGGGGATAGCAAAGACACATATGGACTCTTTACCTGCCTTCTTGTCTGCAGTCTGTAGATTAGGGTTTTCCTACAGAATGCCCTGTGCAGAGGGTAAGTTAATCTACATTCCTCCATCGACCGCTAGATGTTGACACTGTGAGACAGCTCTGGTACCTACTAATGATTGGGAACCAGTGAGAGTGAGTTCCAATTGTATGATCACATGTGAACTGTAACATAGAGATCACATGCAAACTGAAATTTGATTACCAAAAGCATTAGAGGGAACCTGATACTTTTTCCTGAAAAAGGAAGTTTTTCAGCCCCTGGGTTTTTTTTTACTTCTACATCTCACAGCAAGGCTATTAATGTTGACATGTGAAACTTGAAATGGAAAATAAAGATTTTGCAAACAGGATTTTTTTTTTTTTTTTTAAAGAGGATCTTCAGTCTTTACAAAAAAAAATAAAAGTCAGCAGCTCCAAATGCTTTAACTGCTGGAAAAAAAAAGACACTTACCTTTCCAAGGATCCAGGGCTGTTCTCACCCGGGCCGGTTCTTTGCCTGTCTTTGGGTCCCCAGTGCTGGCATATTTACGAAGAGAAGCCTGCTGTGATTTCTTGCAAACTCCCAGCCGGCTTCCCACTGTGTATGCGTGAGCCGTGCTGCACTTTGTGAATGGTCCCGCAGCTTCTTGGGACCTGTGACATGTCCCTGAAGGTTGCAGGTGGTGGGGGGGAGCAGAAGTAGGCAGCGAGTACCTGCTAAAACTAGGTACCTGCTAAAACTAGGTTCCTGCCCCCCCCCAAAAAAAACTTCAAAAGTAGGAGGGGAAGGGGGAAGGAGGTGGTAAAGTGGAATATCTCTTTTAGGGTAAAGTTCCAGATTGAGTACAGGCAGAATCCACAAATTGCTATAGTACAGGTGAAACTCGAAAAATTAGAATGTCGTGCAAAAGTTCATTTATTTCACTAATGCCATGTACACATGACCGTTTTTAATGACGAGAAAAATGCCATTTTTTAAATGGTCATTAAAAATGATCGTGTGTGGGCTTCAGAGCATTTTTCACGACGTGAAAAATGCCCATGAAAAAATTGGAACATGCTCTAATTTTTCTCGTCGTTTTTCACGTCGTCGTTTTTCTCGTCATGAAAAATGGCCGTGTGTGGGCTTTAACGACGTGAAAAAAACGCGCATGCTCAGAAGCAAGTGATGAGACGGTAGCGCTCGTTCTGGTAAAACTTGCGTTCGTAATGGAGATAGCACATTCGTCACGCTGTAACGGACTGAAAAGCACGAGGCTGAAAAGCGCGAATCGTCTCTCAACAAACTTTACTAACACGAGGATCAGCAAAAGCAGCCCAAAGGGTGGCGCCATCCGAATAGAACTTCCCCTTTATAGTGCCATCGTACGTGTTGTACGTCACCGCGCTTTACTCAAGCATTTTTGTTCCACGATAGTGTGTAGGCAAGGCAGGCTTGAGAAGAATCGCGTTGAGAAAAACGCTGTTTTTTTCAATGACATTATAAACGGTCATGTGTACGCGGCATTATGGAACTTAAAAGGTGAAACTAATATATGAGATAGACTCGTTACATGCAAAGCAAGATAGTTCAAGCCGTGATTTGTCATAAATGTGATGATTATGGCTTACAGCTCATGAAAACCCCAAATCCACAATCTCAGAAAATTAGAATATTGTGAAAAGGTGCAATATTCTAGGCTCAAAGTGTCCCACTCTAATCAGCTAATTAAGCCATAACACCTGCAAAGGGTCCCTGAGCCTTTAAATGGTCTCTCAGTCTGGTTCAGTAGGAATCACAATCATGGGAAAGACTGCTGACCTGACAGTTGTGCAGAAAACCATCATTGACACCCTCCATAAGGAGGGGAAAGCCTCAAAAATTATTGCAAAAGAAGTTGGATGTTCCCAAAGTGTTGTATCAAAGCACATTAATAGAAAGTTATGTGGAAGGGAAAAGTGTGGAAGAAAAAGGTGCACAAGCAGCAGGGATGACCGCAGCCTGGAGAGGATTGTCAGGAAAAGGCCATTCAAGTGTTGGGGACTTTCACAAGGAGTGGACTGAGGCTGGAGTCAGTGCATGAAGAGCCACCACACACAGACGGATCCTGGACATGGGCTTCAAATGTCGTATTCCTCTTGTCAAGCCACTCCTGAACAACAAACAATGTCAGAAGCATCTTACCTGGGCTAAAGAAAAACACACCTGGTCTGTTGCTCAGTGGTCCAAAGTCCTCTTTTCTGATGAGAGCAAATTTTGCATCTCATTTGGAAACCAAGGACCCAGAGTGTGGAGGAAGAATGGAGAGGCACACACTGCAAGATGGTTGAAGCCCAGTGTGAAGTTTCCACAGTCTGTGTTGATTTGGGGAGCCATGTCATCTGCTGGTGTTTGTCCACTGTGCTTCATTAAGTCCAGGGTCAACACAGCCGTCTACCAGGAGATTTTGGAGCACTTCATGTTTCCTTCCGCAGACGAGCTCTATGGGAATGCTGACTTCATTTTCCAGCAGGACTTGGCACCTGCCCACACTGCCAAAAACACCAAAACTTGGTTCAATGACCGTGGGATTACTGTACTTGATTGGCCAGCAAACTCGCCTGACCTAAACCCCATAGAGAATCTATTGGGCATTGCTAATAGAAAGATGAGAGACATGAAACCGAACAATGGAGAAGAGCTGAAGGCCGCTATTGAATCATCCTGGTCTTCCATAACACCTCAGCAGTGCCACAGGCGGATAGCTTCCATGCCACGCCGCATTGAGGCAGTAATTGCTGCAAAAGGGGCCCAAATCCAAGTACTGAGTACATATGCATGCTTATACTTTTCAGAGGTCCGATATTGTTCTATGTACAATCCTTGTTTTATTGATTGCATGTAATATTCTAATTTTCTGAGATTGTGGATTTGGGGTTTTCATGAGCTGTAAGCCATTATCATCACAATTATGACAAATCACGGCTTGAACTATCTTGCTTTGCATGTAATGAGTATCTCATATATTAGTTTCACCTTTTAAGTTGCATTAGTGAAATAAATTTACTTTTGCACAATATTCTAATTTTTCGAGTTTCACCTGTATATGTCAAATCACTGCATCTTTAGGGAGTTCAGTGCTATCTATCATTTTTTTTGATTATTCATTTTTATACCTGTTTATTCTGCCTGTGAAAGTGCTGATGATCCCCTTCCTATATAAGGGTTACCATTCTGTAAGGTGCCTGTGGATTTATCCACAGATGTGTCACCCTTTTCTCCTAGCCTCTATACCAGAGAAGTATGTGGTCACACAGCCTCTTCCTCTGTCTGGCCATTCTTATATTAGGCCAATCACAGCCAAACTTGCTTTTCTTCTGTAGTACAGGAGTACTGGACCTGATTATGTCATCACTGGAAGTTTTTGTGCCATCTTGTCCCTGCTACGCTAAAGGAGCAGACAAAGTGGTCATGTGACCTCTTGTGAAAACCTCTGAAGAAGGTCCAGATAACGCACTAAATGCATTAGGATCTTGTTATGCCTTCACTATGCTTTTGTATCTTACAGGCATTATATCGGCTTTAAGTAGAGGTCACTTTAATGATACCTTCCCTTTTCAGTCTGGACACCACCTCTACAAAACTGTACAAGCTGTATTCTTTAATTGCAAGCAATTTTTCGCAATATGCATCACCATCACACGTTTTAAATGTTCATTTGGGCGTGTAAAGGTTAATTTTGCAGAAAAAGTAGTATAATTGTAAGGGTGTTACCCTAACTGCTGCTACTGTGCTAATATGAACACGTTGTACTAGGACAAATGTTTTACAAAATGTTTGATTAAAAACATACCTGGCATTTGTTATGTTAATTTTTACATGGACTGGACATATCCCAGGTGCCAGGTATATACTGTACTAAATTCCAGGTGGTGTCTAATTTTTTGAGCTTCTAAAAATGTAAATTAAATTACACATTCATGTTCCCTTAAACTGAAAATAGAACTAAAGGCAAAACTTTTCATTTCATTTTGGATAGAGTAAGGGAGGGTTATAACCATAGCTGAAACCAGAAGTGAGAGGAAATCCCTCTAAAGCCGTGGTCTGCAATTTCCGGCCTTTTGCATGCCTTTATCCGGCCTTTTGGGCACTATTCCTCCCACTGACACCAATATTAGGGCATAATTACTACCACTGACACCAAAATAGGGCACTATTCTTCTCCCTAGTATCAAAGATGGGCAACTGTTTACTCCCACTGATGCCAGGACAAATTCTACTCCCACTGGCCACGGTCCGAACCCCCCCCCCCCTACAGTCTGAAGGACAGAAAACTGGCCCTTTGATTAGAAAGTTTGGAGACCCCTGCTCTAAAGTGAAGAGATCCTCGATTGTCCCCCAGGATCAGTAGACCAATCTTCTCATTGGGTTGTCCCCAGAACAGGAATAGAGGTCCCCTCTATTCCTGTTCTGAGGACAACCCAAAATGTAGGATTTTCTCTACTATTGATGATATCAGTAAACATTACAAATAGAGAGGGTGAATCTCCCTAACAGGGAAACAGACAGCAATAACAACCTGACAGGTTGTAATCCCTTGCCACTACATCCAAAGCTAAAATTGTGTTTTGTTTTATAATTTAACTGGTCACAGATCTAAGGTGTGCAAAACATTGTGATTGACAACCAGGCCCAGGAAAGTTGCCTGCTTAGATCTTCTTAGATCCTCAAAATGGATGAGCCCGTTTGATCCTGGGCGTCTTGTCTGCATAGTTTTCGAGTCCTGCTTGACTTTACCGAGCTAAACCCTTGTCCCGTGCCAGAGCTTCTGTTGTCTGCTGAGACTTTGGTATTTGAATGTTAAAGGTGGGTTAACTTACGGTATAAAAGGGAAACGACTTTAATTCAGAGAAGGAAACAGCGATGTGTGTGCTGTCTGATTTACACCTGAAATAATCAGAAGTCAAATTATTGTTGCATACTGAAAGATTCAGTTTTAAGGTACAGTCTACCCAAAACTGATGTTTTAGTATTTGGTAAAGGTTGGGAAATTAAATAACCTTGTGGTTAATAATATCTTCTGTGGAACCTTGTGATACGATATCTTCACCGGATTTCCTCAAACCTATTGTTGCCAGGCTAATGTACATCCTTCTGCTAGATCTGTAATTTAATTTAGATTAGATTAGGGAAAATGAAACAGAAGAGGTGGAAACACCCCAAGGTAGGTAGGAGCACCCAAATGTGCAAGGTGGGCAGAAACAGGGAGATCTTGGCTCTGGAATTGTCTAGATTTAGGCCCAGTACACATGGGCAGAATGTCGGGAGACATTTGCCAGTTCCAAAAAAAAACAACCGACATTCTGCCCGTGTGTATGTCTGTCCGACAGAAGCCAGCCCTTTGGCCGGCTTCTGTCAGAAGTGCATGCTGGAAAACCAGCAGCCGACCGACTCCCGGTCGGCACTCTCAGCCAATGGCAGAGAGTGCTGGTCAGAGTTTTCTGGCCGGGGCATTCCCCTGTCCGAACACAACAGCTAAGCAGGGGAGATCCCTGAACTAACCTCTCATGGTTAGTACAGTGCCTCCAACCGAAGCTGTCAGTTTATTTCTTGCAACCCAATAGGTTGTATGAAAAAAAACTGTTAATGTGTACCCGGCTTTAGAAGTAAAGTGAATACTCAGCCCACCAGACTCAACCTACAGTTTAAATGTTGCTTTTGGTTACAGTGTTTGATGATTTTGAAAATGGACTGATTTCTATGCCAATTTGTTGCTGAAGAATATAAATAATGTCTCTTTAAAAAAAGGTAAGTACTATTCTTGCCAAATTTCACAAGAGTCGACATGATTGCTTTGTGCTGATGTCTGTCAACCTTTTGGGAGTCATAAAGTAACTCATACAGACCAATACGCAATCAGAGTATCCAGAACATGAAATAGAAAAATCTTAGTCCAGAAAGGAAGCCTTTCTATTTTATGATTTTATCTTTATTTAGATACTGGGACAAACCTAATCTTCTTTGTACACTTCTTTTAAACTGATCTGCTCCAGTTCTCTTTCCATATCCTTTTAACTTTTGATAGCTAAAACTCTAAAATGTCTATTTTTATTTTGTGTCTAGCAGATGAAAATGCATCGATTTAGGCCCAATTTACACTGGTACGACATGGGACCCGACTTGTGATGACATGTCAAATTCAATGTTTCCCTATGAGAGCCGTCTTAACTGATCCGCCACAAATTGTTCCAACTTTAGAAAAGGTTTCTGCACTTCTTTGGTCCGAGTTTGATATGACAATGCCGTTGACTGGAAAAAGTCACATTAAGTCGGATCAAAGTTGGACTGAAGTTGCAAAGTCGAATAGGAAGTTGCGCATCTTTTATGTTGGAGCAGTGTGAACCTGGGCTTATCACTTTGTATTGTCCAGCGCTAAATGGGACTTGATTTCTCCACATTGTTCGATCAAACTAGAGGTACCTACTCTAGATTCTGGATGCCAAACTACAAAACATTATTTTACAAACATGTATGACTGCATCCTGAGAACCCCCTGTATTTTCATCTATGTGAGGAGAGAAGGCGGAGGCACCTGGACTGTATCTTACCCTGGGGATAGGAGGGTTGGGGGCAATAGCAAACTGTGATAAGTGTTTTTCTCTCAACACCCTTTAGAGCCCAAAAAACAGGTGTAAGGGCTATCTCATCTTTAGACTTACTGGTGGAAAGAACCAAAGTATGGGGTGCATTGTACCCTATCAAAGGCCAGTAATCTAAGATGCAGCTAGTATTTCCACTCACAATGTCTGTGAAATTGTCTATGTAATAATATTAAGAAAAACATGGCATGATTTAATTTGACAGACATTTTAGGAGGCAGAAAGGAAAAAAAAGAAGCTAGATAAAAGCTGATTGTAGTGTCCTTCTAAGGGGACCATTACTAGCAGATGGTTGTGTACAGTGGACATTTTTTTTCTAAACCATAACAAAGTTAAAGTGGATGTAAACCCTCACATATACCCAGTGAAGTGAACAGCCTCAGATGATACACAGAGATGAAACAAATCTCCCTATATAAGTTTTACATGTATATCTGCTGTCTTCAGCTTTATATACTGTTTAGAAAGTGCACGTCTTGTTAGAATTTTCTCTTACTGATTCACCTGTGGGTTTGGATTCTTGCCATACACTGTGAGACAGCTAATTGGAGGAAAGGCACACACCCCACTCCACATAGGCAGAGACTTGCAGAGCTGTGCTTTGAATAGACCAGCTCTCTGCTAATCTATAGCACCAACCCTGACACAAAATTCAGCCTGGTTTTATCTCAGTTGATGGAGAACTTGTCAAAAGTTATCCTGCAGATAACAGAAGAACGGAGCAGGAGAAAGCCACAGGACTCAGTGCTTTTAAGAGAGATAAGAAAACACTGCAGATATATGTGCCCAGCTCAAATTTCATGAATCGGGTTTGCATCCACTTTAATGTAAGTTATTCGTTCTAAAGATGAAACTGTAAGGTTTGCTGTCAACCAGACATGCACACAGAGTGCACAGTAGGGCCAATTTGTGTGGAAGCCTATTACATTATGAGTATTTTTTTTGGGGGGGGGTGCCTAGAATCCGAAACTCCAAGCATACACTAGGAGAACATGCTTCATGAATCATGCAAGGCTATAAATTGTGCTTCTGTACAGATGTGCTGGATTTCAGCCCTTTTAAAGTGGTTGTAAGGGCTGAAGGGTTTTTACCTTCGTGCATTCTATGCATGAAGTTAAACAACTTTCTGTGTGCAGCAGCCCCCTCCCCCCCCCCCAATACTTACCTGAGCCCATTCCTGACCCAGCAATTTTCATAAGAGCAGCGGCTCTCCCGAGTCTCTTCCTCCTTATTGGCTGAGACAGCAGCGGGAGCCATTGTCTCCCACTACTGTCAATCCAAGCCAGTGAGGCAATGAGGAGAGAGCGAGGGCAGGGCTGAGCTGCACTACGTGTGTGAATGGAGACACAGAGCAGTTGTTTGGGAGCGAGGTAAGCTGCTTGCTATGGGGGCACTCTGCAGGAGGGAGGAGCCAGGAACACCAGCAGGGGACCCGAGAAGAGGATGATTAAGGCTGCTCTGTGCAAAACCACTGCACAGAGCAGGTACGTATGACATGTTTATTATTCTTTTTTTTTTTTAAACTGCCTTTAATATCACTTTAAAGAGGAGCTCCAGTCTGCGCATTTTTTTTTTTTTTAAAGTCAGCAGTTACAAATACTGTAGCTGCTGACTTTAATATAAGGACACTTACCTGTCCAGGGATCCAGTGATGTCGGCACCCTGAGCCGATTCTTCAATCGGCTTTGGGTGCAGGGGCCAGCGTCTTCACTTTCAGGCTTCACAGCCGGTTTTCCTACTGCGCATGCGCGAGTCGCACTGCGCTTTCTGAATGGTCCCGCCATCTTCTGGGACCTGTGTGTGTCCCAGAAGGCAGCAGGGGGAAGGAGGAGGGGCCAGACATACTCTAAGATCGCCACGACAATCTTACCTGGAAGTGGGAGTGGGCACCTGTCAAAACCAGGTACATGCTGTCCCCCAAAAAGTGCCAAATGTGGCAGTGTTGGGGGGTGCGAACAAGCGATGCGTCCTCTTTTAGGTAGAGCTCCGCGTTAACTACTGGTGAGAACGTTTGTCTTTAATTTCCTATTGTGGACCGAGTGCCGCCAGCCCTGCCCATTTCCTTTTGCTAAACTACTAAATCACTCTGGCTGTCTTCATGTCCAAAACACATGCACTAATTAACTTGTAGTCCTAAGATAAGAATTGGGAGAGCTAAATAGACTGTCTGAGATCATACAAGAAGTATGCAGAGAACGCAGGACAGCTTTTAATTTCTGACAAGATCAACAGTTTTGTTTTTTCGCACGTAAAATAGATATAACAATACTCTTTCAGTGGCAGACCAACAGTGAGCAAAGGGAAGTTTATTGTTGGAGTTTACATACACATTCATCTGCTCAGTAGGTTGCTTGGAAAGTGATATTTCATTATAAATTATCTTTTGGCTTGTCTCCTTGCAGCTTCTGCAGAATATTTGATATTTTAATGGCATTGTCAATGAGTCTTTGTTTGAAACATCTTGGATTTTTCCTAAAATGTCACTAATGAGTTACAGTGTACTTATGAATTTGAAATGATAAATTTGATCATTTCTAAACTGTATGAATTCCCAGGAGTAGTACCATAATTTACAAGTATGACTTCATTTGTGACGCATGTAACTATTTCTGTGTTATGAAAGTCATAATTTATGCATTACGCAGCAAGCCGTTTGGTATAGTGGACAGTGTTACAGTTTACGTTGGGTTACATTGATGACTTTGAAGTTGATGTACTAAAGGCAAACATGCTGTTCACTATGTGAGGGGTTTTCCCCAGAACTTTGTGCATGTAGTGATGTTGTATTATCAAAAGAATACCCAATCATGTGTAACGGCATAAAATTTTGGCGTGGGGTTCTTAAATCCATACCAGACCAGCCGTTTTTGTTTTACTTCATTTTTTTACCGGCAATTATTTTATTTTTTTAACACAAGCTGATAAGGTTATCGGTTTTTAAAGACGCCGTGGCCAGCTTCCCGGCCCCGCTCCTTAACACCCAGCTTATACTGCGCCCTGATTGGGCAAAGCTTTGCCCAGTCAGGGCGCAAAATGCACTGTAAAGCGCCCTGCAAATTTGGGTGTTCCCCGAATGGGGCGAACAGCCAATGTTTGGCCCAAACTGATGCTCGGGCCAAACCATTTGGCCAACTCTACTGTTAATGTCAGAAAAGGACACCGTACATTGTGTGTCTTCTTTAGAGCCAATAGTCTACTATATTAGCAAATAAATCTTCAGGATACATTACAGAAGCTATCTTCACAGCCCACCCTAACTAAGAGGATAACAAAGAAAGAAAACACATCCACTACTACTGCTACCATTAATGTTTTGTCACGTGAATAATGAAAGCATGATTGCGTTAGAGTATAAGTTCACTTTAAAAAAAAAAAACTGCACATTTTTTTGCAAGTAAAAAATTGTGCATTTACAATTTTTTTGTAGGAGCCTGGAAAGCATTGCACCAGCGATCAGCAGATTGCGGGTGCCATGCAGGACTCCTACAAACTGTCAGTGCAACCTGTCTGCCTGTCTCACAAAAAAGGAAAGACTCCATGAACTACCTAAAGCGCTCCATAGCACCATGGTAGTTCATTGAGAACTACAAGCCGTCACCCACAAAGGATGTTGGTACTTGTAGTTCATTCATTCACAGGACTCGCACGCCCGCTCAGTTTTCAAATAGTCACAGCAGGTGCGGGGAGATGATCTCCCGCCTACTTTTTAAAGAGAAGGCTCAGATCGGGAGTGGGGACATGTTACATGTTCCCAAAGGTGAACTTCTCTTTTAAAAAAGAAACATCCCTTCATCATCATTTCATGCCCACATATATGAGCTGCCTTACTGTTATAACCCAATTATCTTCCTACCTGTACTTTTCAACAACACCCTATAACAATAGTGTCCGCTTTGTCACTGTCAGTTCATTTCAAAACTTTACAGCTGAAAGCAGGTATTGCAGGTGTGTCCAGGCACCTCCAGGGACCGTTTCCTTCTTCTTAGGAGCAGTTTTTTTGTTAATAAAAAACGGCATTATTTTTTTTCTTTAATGCACAATAGATTCTGCCTTTAGTGACGGTCTCTATCTGAAAATGTTGTCAGCATGCCTATTAAACAATTATTTAACAGAATAAGGGTGGCAATAAATAGGCATATACCACCTGAAGCCTATTACACCTTTTGAGAGAGGAATTTCCGACAACAAATGTTTGAGAGCAGGTTCTCAATTTTTCCGACAACAAAAGTTCTTGACTGAAATTCCGATCGTGTGTATCCAATTCCGACGCACAAAAATCCTTAGCACATTACTTTTTGATTAAGCGCAAGCTGACCCAGGAGTCAGGAGGGAGGAGCTGCTGCTGATTGAGGCGGAGGCCAGGTGCAGCTGCTAGCCCCGGGAAGCCCGCGAAGCTCCCTCAACACCAACATGAACGGCACGATGATGTGATCCGGCTCTGGATCTCCCCCTCGTAAGGCTCCCCGGAAAAACTCAGTAAGAGGCGCACAAATTCGCGAGATCCCTCCGGATCCCTCAGACCCTTCCGACTCTCCTGATCCACGATAACTCTAAGGAATCCTAAGGAGACTGTAACATAACAGTAGCGCAATTCATTGTAACTCAATGCCTCTACACTCGCTATAGACTATATTCTCAGTCTTAACACCGCCTCACAGACGTCTACTACCCACCGACCCAACGCCATACCTGGGGCTGTCACTGCGGTCATCACCCATCACGGAGGAGGTGTCTCCCGTCATCCCGCCCGTCCAGCTCGCGGCTTCCTGTTTCATGCTCCGGTGTACTGTCCCGGTACACTGGACACCTGTAAGTGAGAACTGTTAAGTGACTGACTAAGTGACTGATAGCACCTGGTTGCAATAGGTGGGGGCTGGCGGTACCGGGAGTAACGGGAGTGCAGGAGTGTAGAAGTTCAGGTGGACGTTCCCCCTTCCTCCTTCCATCCCCTGATATTTCCCCGGCATCTCTATGGTATCTCTACCCTCCAAGCTTGATTTACAGAGTGGAACCAAGCAAGAGAAGTGGCAGAGATAAGGGGAAAGCAGATGAGGGACTGCAGTAAATACAGTGAGAGAACCAGAGAACTTCAAAACCCGGCGGGAAGTCCTGCCCTGGATCTCCCTCCCCCGTGAGCCTCCCCGCAAACCCTCTGCAAAGTCTCCCTAATCCTCCATAGAGTTTGTACGATCGTATGAACCTTGCACAATCCTTGGGTCACCCAGATCCTCCTACCACACGGAATCTATGGAGCCTCTGGTGGGATTAAGCGCGATCTAGTGTCTCCACTGTCCCCTACACCTTACCTCACTCACGCCTCACCTGAGGTGGGTGGGTGGTCATTACAGTGGCGCTTGGCGTCCGGTGGTGTTTGCTGGCATCCACCTATCCATCCAGTCTCCCTGCAGTCCACGGATCGGAGTCGGGAGACCTTGGTGGGTATCCTGGTGGGTGAGACGCAATAGGGCTGGTGGGTTGAGTTGTCAGGTTTGCCCCCCGTGTCCCATGTGCCGGAGATCGGATGAACGTTGCCTCTCATAGCCTGTCCTATCCCCCGGCATTTCCACTCTCCAAGTGGAGATGAGTGGAGTGGAATCGGATAGAGATACTGGTTTTGCAGGTGAGTGAAAGCTATCAGGCAACGGCTGCATGTATCGCAATAGAAGGTGATGATAAAAGGAGCTGACAGTGCAGAAGTATTGATAGAGCGATATAAAATTAAGTTCACACAAAGTGGCTGTAATGAGACACGGCAGGAGAGACCATCATAAACAGTAGCAACTCCAGAGAAATGAAAGGGTGCTATCCCTCAACCCTAAGAATCAACTCAAGTGATCTCAAGCGACCTCATGAGGTAAGAACTCTGCAGCACTTAAAATTGAAGCAACTAAAGAGTGAGTCACCTTATCATTTTCTATATTTGAACTGCATGATATAAAAAAGAAGGGACACTAAGTGGCAAGAAAATATATAATTGCTAGGATTACCTGATACATTGTGAAGGTGACCACCCAGAGAGTGTATTAACCGAAGCGGGAAAGACACCTGGCAACATGATTATGTGAATGGGTGTCCTTGGTGATTATTCGTGAAGTTATGCGGGACTGACAGTGTGATCTTGGTGTGCATAGAAATATTTGATAAACCTGGAAGGTGGCAGAGGGTTAACCTAAGACACGGATGGAAAATCTATTAAGTTATACGAAGATACTGTATCTCTGGTTTGCCCCGATCTCTCTTTCGCTGTTTCTTTTCCGTTTCTTTTCTATTTGCTAACCCTATAGCTAACCCTGCAAGAAGGAGGCGGTAACATTGCCCAGGGAATTGTAGCATCAAGAAATCTGATTTACTTTAGACACGATTTGAAATATAAGAGAAGCGCATACTAGCTCTGTTGAAAGGACCTCCATCAGTGGCTCTGTCACTGATACCCGGAATAAACGGACAAGTACAATAAACAGTAGCCTAGGAGAAACCAAAAATCGAGTTAAATACTGTGGCTCCAAAACAACTAGGAGGGTTCTCACACAGAGGGCACAGGCGGAGTAAGACACAGATAAGACACAGATATATTTACTTAACGCAGAGACACGAGAAAGAATGATGAGGGGAAGGGCAGCTAAGGGGTGCAACAGCAAAAACACCAAAAATGAGCGAAAGCCCGAGTACAGGTCCTTCTCAAAAAATTAGCATATTGTGATAAAGTTCATTATTTTCTGTAATGTACTGATAAACATTAGACTTTCATATATTTTAGATTCATTACACACAACTGAAGTAGTTCAAGCCTTTTCTTGTTTTAATATTGATGATTTTGGCATACAGCTCATGACAACCCAAAATTCCTATCTCAAAAAATTAGCATATCATGAAAAGGTTCTCTAAACGAGCTATTAACCTAATCATCTGAATCAACTAATTAACTCTAAACACCTGCAAAGGATTCCTGAGGCTTTTAAAAACTCCCAGCCTGGTTCATTACTCAAAACCGCAATCATGGGTAAGACTGCCGACCTGACTGCTGTCCAGAAGGCCATCATTGACACCCTCAAGCAAGAGGGTAAGATACAGAAAGAAATTTCTGAACGAATAGGCTGTTCCCAGAGTTCTGTATCAAGGCACCTCAGTGGTAAGTCTGTGGGAAGGAAAAAGTGTGGCAGAAAACGCTGCACAACGAGAAGAGGTGACCGGACCCTGAAGAAGATTGTGGAGAAGGACCGATTCCAGACCTTGGAGGACCTGCGGAAGCAGTGGACTGAGTCTGGAGTAGAAACATCCAGAGCCACCGTGAACAGGCGTGTGCAGGAAATGGGCTACAGGTGCCGCATTCCCCAGGTCAAGCCACTTTTGAACCAGAAACAGTGGCAGAAGCGCCTGACCTGGGCTACAGAGAAGCGGCACTGGACTGTTGCTCAGTGGTCCAAAGTACTTTTTTCGGATGAAAGCAAATTTTGCATGTCATTCGGAAATCAAGGTGCCAGAGTCTGGAGGAAGACTGGGGAGAGGGAAATGCCAAAATGCCTGAAGTCCAGTGTCAAGTACCCACAGTCAGTGATGGTCTGGGGTGCCATGTCAGCTGCTGGTGTTGGTCCACTGTGTTTTATCAAGGGCAGGGTCAATGCAGCTAGCTATCAGGAGATTTTGGAGCACTTCATGCTTCCATCTGCTGAAAAGCTTTATGGAGATGAAGATTTCATTTTTCAGCATGACCTGGCACCTGCTCACAGTGCCAAAACCACTGGTAAATGGTTTACTGACCATGGTATTACTGTGCTCAATTGGCCTGCCAACTCTCCTGACCTGAACCCCATAGAGAATCTGTGGGATATTGGGAAGAGAAAGTTGAGAGACGCAAGACCCAACACTCTGGATGAGCTTAAGGCCGCTATCGAAGCATCCTGGGCCTCCATAACACCTCAGCAGTGCCACAGGCTGGTTGCCTCCATGCCACGCCGCATTGAAGCAGTCATTTCTGCAAAAGGATTCCCGACCAAGTATTGAGTGCATAACTGAACATAATTATTTAAAGGTTGACTTTTTTTGTATTAAAAACACTTTTCTTTTATTGATCGGATGAAATATGCTAATTTTTTGAGATAGGATTTTTGGGTTTTCATGAGCTGTATGCCAAAATCATCAATATTAAAACAAGAAAAGGCTTGAACTACTTCAGTTGTGTGTAATGAATCTAAAATATATGAAAGTCTAATGTTTATCAGTACATTACAGAAAATAATGAACTTTATCACAATATGCTAATTTTTTGAGAAGGACCTGTACTATTAAAAAATATATGACACAAGAAATCTCTAAAGACAGCCCAGGGAAAGTGGCACCGTTAAATAGGAGGACATCTGAGGGCTCGCAGAAATTAGTTACGAGAAGATACTCAGAATACACAGAGACCGATATCCCTTTTACAGCGGAAGAAGAAGAGGAAGATACTGCTGAGATTAAACAAAAAGATAAATTACCTACTAAGGGAGAAATAGCGGAGATGTTCGCTAGAATAGAAATAGTAATGTATAGAATGGAGAAATCGCTTAAAGGGGAAATGTCGATAATACAGGAGGACATGAATCACTTTTTGAGGAGAGTGGAGGAAACGGAAGAAAAAATGGATGCGCAAGCAGTGGAAATTAGAGAATTAAAAGGGCAACTGGAAGAAATACAGAAAGCGCAAATGTATATGAAATACAGACTCTAAGACCAGGAAAACCGTAACAGGAGAAAAAATTTGAGGATACGTGGATTACCAGACCAACAAATAGAAGACCTACAGGAAAAAATGGATAAAGTATTTGGACATATGCTAAGTAAAAATGCCACAGAAAAGTTAAAATTTGAAAGAATCCATAGGATCAGGAAACCTATGGGACTACCGGGAGAAACCCCAAGAGATGTAATCTCGCGATTTCATAACTATCAAGACAAAGAACAGATTCAACAAAGCTTAAAATCTAAGGTCCCTGCAAAGTTCGAGGATACCACGTTACAGATATTCCCAGATTTAGCAGGAGAGACATTGAACAGGAGAAGAATTTTAAAACCACTCTTAGAACAACTTAAGAGCCAGGAGATTCAATACTCTTGGGGTTTCCCAGCGTGTCTAGTGGGTCGAAAGGAAGGACTTTCAGCTACCCTGAGATTCCCGGACCTAAGGAAGGAGGGACCTCTAGGCAATAATTTTGAGAGAATTCGTTTTTCTTGCTCAGCATGTTCACCCTAGGAACATCAAATGCCTAAAATAAGTATAATTTCATACAATGTAAGGGGGCTAAATGCTCCCATCAAGAGGGCAAATATAATTAGAGAATTAATCTCATTGAAGGCAGACGTAGTTTTTTTACAGGAGACTCTTTTTTTGTATAAGCTTAAATCGTCAAATCATTTCAAAAGAGTACCCTTTGTGGTACTATGGGGACTCACCTCTAAGCAGAGCTAAAGGTGTGGCCGTAGGGTTTGCCAGGGGGACCCGGTTTACCTTAGATGAGAAGGAGGACCCAGAGGGGAGATACTTATTTCTAAAAGGAGAATTGAATGGAGCCGAGGTCCTACTGGCAAACGTGTATGGACCAAATAAAAAACCAACCCAATACTTAACGAAGATCATAGCCGAATTTATGGATTTTAAGAAGGGGGGGGGGCATAATAGCTGGAGACTTCAATGTATGTTTGGAGCCAACAATCGATAGTACGTCACATGCTAGGGGGATTGGAATGGCCCAGAGGAATAAATGTAAAAAAAAAAAATGCACCAACACCAACTAGTGGACGCCTGGAGAACACAACACCTAAAGCAACGGGATTATACATTCCACTCCCCCATGCATGGGACGTACTCAAGAATTGACTATTTTTTAGTAGAACATCGGCTACTGGATACAGTAGAAACTAATATTGGTATTATAACATTCTCGGATCATGCACCAATAACACTTCAATGGAATATTGGGGAAGTACAAAAAAGCAATAACAACTGGAGGTTGAATGAAGAACTACTATTGGATAAAAACATAGGCCAGAGAATAAAAGTAGAATTAGATCAATTTTTTAGGGAGAACAGCACAGAGGGTATTTCAGAGGCCATAGTCTGGGAAACTCACAAAGTATACATCCGAGGGATATTAATAAAGGAGGGTGCAGTCAAAAAGAGAAGGAATCATGAAAAAAAAACATCACTAATGAAAGAGATCTCTGAACTAGAACAGCAACATAAGAAAACTAAGGGGAAAGAAAAACTATTATGCCTCAATATTAAAAGAGTGGAGCTAAGAGAGGTCTATGAACAAGAAACCCAGACAGTCTATAATCAAACTAAGAAAGAGAGATATCTATGGGGTAATAAACCGGGGAAGTATTTGGCGAAAATACTAAAAAAGAAAAAAAAAAATAATTATATAGAGAAAATACAAAATAAGACTGGGGAACCAAGATATAAAACATCGGAAATAGCCAACTCCTTTCAAGAATACTATAGTCAGCTGTATTCAATTAACGCCCAGGACACAAAGGAAGAAATCAAACAAAAAAGGGAGAAAATTAACGCCTATATTAAAGAGATCGTTCTAGATAAAATCCCTGAAGATAAATTAGATTTTTTAGAAGCACCCATAAGAGAAGAGGAGATTAAAAACATTATTCAAGAACTACCAAATGGGAAAAGCCCAGGGCCAGACGGTCTGACGACACTTTACTACAAAAAATATATAGAGCTATTAACTCTGAAAATGTGTTCTTACATGAATGGGATAGGTGTAAATTGGGAGATGCGGAAGGAGGCATTAGAAGCTATAATAACTATAATCCCCAAAGAGGGTAAGGATACCACATTATGCTCCAGCTTTAAACCAATCTCACTCTTAAATATAGATACTAAAAAAAAATCTAAGATCCTAGCGAATAGGATGAAAACCATTATGAAAGATGTCATACACCCAGATCAAGTGGGATTTATTCCAGGAAGGGAGGGTAAAGACAATGGAATAAGATCGCTCTTGGCCATTAAGAAAATTAAAGAAAGTGGGGCCCCAGGACTACTCCTGTCAATTGACGCCGAGAAGGCATTCGACAGGATGGACTGGGGCTTCATGCAATCAACATTAGAGGCAATAGGTCTAGGAACTAGAATGAGTAACTGGATTAACTCCTTGTATAATAATCCATCAGCGAGAGTGAAAGTAAATGGGACACTATCCGCACCATTCAAGATGAAGAATGGCACTCGACAGGGGTGTCCTCTGTCACCGCTATTATTTGTGCTTGCGTTGGAACCCTTATTAAGGAAAATCAAGCAGAACCCGGATATAAGTGGGATAAGGGTGGGTGATGAAGAGCATAAGCTCGCGGCTTATGCTGACGACGTCTTGTTCTTCATCATTCGCCTTAAAATAACCCTACCCAATATCCTAAAAGCCCTTAACGAGTACGGTGAGGTGTCTAATTTCAAAATAAATCGGACAAAATCGGAAACATTGAGCATGAACATTCATAAAATAGATAGAAATATTTACCAAAAAGCCTTTTCATTCAACTGGGGGAAAAAAGCACTTTCGTATCTTGGAATTAAACTAACCATTAATACCGAGACAATTTACAAAGAGAATTATATCCCACTATTGAATGAAATTAGGTTAGAATTGAATAAAATCGCACCGGGGCAACTATCATGGAGTGGGAGAATAGGAATTCTTAAGATGATCATTCTTCCCAAAATAATCTATAAAATGCAGATGCTCCTGATCAAACTACCTCGGGTTTTCTTAGAAAAATTACAATCAATATTCTCGGTTTTCACTTGGCGCGGGAAAAAACCACGTACCAAGTGGACGATACTCACAAAAGAGAAGGGCCAAGGAGGATTGGGGGCACCTGACATTAGAAATTATAATAATGCGACAGTAATAGCGCGGATAATGGAATGGGCCAACGAACGCACAGAGAAGAGTTGGGTGAAAATGGAGGGTAGAATCAGTAATATGTCATTAGGGAAGGTAATATGGATACCGGCACAACATCGAGAAATGGGTACAAATACACATGATATCACTAGAAATGCACTAAAAATTTGGGATCAGATACACAAAAAAGAAAATTGGCAGTTCAATTCACCTCTTATACCACTAATGGACACAAGTTATTTCACACCAGGAAGGGAAAACATTTTTGGGAAACGGATTTTAAAAGAAAATGCACAACTAAAAGATGTTACGGTTCAAAATAAATTAATCACTTATCAGGAATTAAAAAAAAATATGGAATGGAGATTGATCGACGAATGGCGGTATAACCAGCTAAAACATTTTTTTGAAAATGTACCTAAACCTATTAGAGCCAAAGACAATTTTAGGCCGTTGGAGAAAATATGTGAGGAAAAGAGGAAGAAAGGAGTTATGTCAAAGATTTATAAGATCTTAACCACTTCTCTACTGTGCACGAAAACCCCCTTCCTGCCCAAGCCATTTTTCAGCTTTCAGCGCTGTCACACTTTGAATGACAATTGCGCGGTCGTGCGACGTGGCTTCCAAACAAAATTTGTGTCCTTTTTTCCCCACAAATAGAGCTTTCTTTTGGTGGTATTTGATCACCTCTGCGGTTTTTATTTTTTGCGCTATAAACAAAAGAAGAGCTTCCAGTTTGGAAAAAAAACACTATTACTCTTTCGTCCATGGACCGACACAGCTTCTCTATTGACAAAGTGGGTATTATCCGTTAATTAGGAGTGACTAGGCAGAAAAACTTGTAAAAAGTGTTGCATCACACCTTCTACAGTACCGCCCAGGGGGCGGACCCTCTGGGTATACCCTCTCAGTCTGCATCTTCGCAGATCAGTTTTTTTCTGTCTAGCAAGGAGTAGGACATGGCTCCCTTCGGGCCCATTGGTCCGGGGAAAAAAGATATATATATTTTTATTTTTTTTGCTACATTTGTTGTTTCCTGCGATCTTCGATCAACTGCCGACTGGGTGACAGGCTGGATCCTCGATCCTTGTAGTCTCCCCAGTTTCGGCCATCGAGCGTGTGCCGACCCTAGCTACGCGCTGGGTTTTCCACGACATGCCCGTCGCTCCACGGGTGGCCGGTGAGCTTATGCTCCAGGGCCTGCATCGGACCGCTCAGCTTCGGCTGACCTTACGGCCGAGTCGCAGCAGCCTGGCCGGTGAGCTTACGCTCCAAGGCTTGCATCGGACCGCTCAGCTTCGGCTGACCTTACGGCCGAGTCGCAGCAGCCTGTCCGGTGAGCGTCATGCTCCAGGGCATACATATGATCGTCCCTTCTGGGTCCAATCACAGCATGCCTGGCCAACAGTCACTTTCCGTGCGCGGACGATGATCTGTTTGGAATGTCTTCCAGCAGAATACATGCAGGATAGGTAAGTAAAACTCCCCTGCCTCGGCTGGGTGATTTAGCTGGACATTCCTGGAGAGATCAAGTAAGTGGTTGTGGCCCCTTTCTTCCCTCTCTCCCTGCCTTTCCCTCCTCCCTGGGCTTCTAGCTAAAGGTTGCTGGGTGCTGGGGGTCACCTAGGGGGTCCCACTGGAGCGGGGCTGGCTGTAACTAACATTTAAAAGAAATGTCATTTTTTCTTACCTGTGTTTGTGTCCTTCCTCCTCCATGCTGTCGGCGGCCATTTTGAGGTGGTCCATGCCAAGTTTGGCCTCTTGTGACTGCCCGGCGGCCATCTTCCTGTGGTTCGGCCACACCCACTGGCCCCTATCAGCTGATCGGCGGCCATGTTTGTCCACCCTGTATGCAGATATTGCCGTTCGGCGGCCATCTTTTTGTGGGCTATGGCTGCTTGACCTCTATCTTCTGTCGGCGGCCATTTTCTTAGAGCCCACATTATCTTCCATACAGACGTTTTTGGCAACCATTTTTCGAGAGCCTCCGGCCTCTAGGGTGCATTACACTGGCGCGAAAATTCACACAGGAAGTGCTGATAAAAGAAGCAGACTGACACAGCAGCAGGGGGGACAGCATCACAGGCGCAGCATAGCAGTACCTATCCAGGGTGGTGAGTCCTCTGGGTGACCCGGCCTCTCTGCAGCACAGGAGGGTGGCCTATTGATATCTTGCCTGGAGCCCTGTGAATGTCAGCGTGTGGTCAGCATGGCATCTGAGCCAGATGTCTTCTCCCCTGAAACACCAGATTTAGCAGCTGGTGCCCCTGAGGTGTCTATGAACGCTATGACTGCAATCCTAGAGGCGTTTGCTGCCAGGGTGGAAGCAGCACACGGGAATACAGAGGGTAGTAAACGCCCCATCCCCTGCAAGCTTCTGGGGATAATTCTGGTGCAGAACCAGGTCCAGCTACGGCTCGGGGCCCAGATTCTGACGCATCAGAGACTGCAGACCGTGACCGGACAGTGAGGATGACTCAAAGTCCAGGTCAGTACGCGAGACGGCTTTGGTATCTGACCTTATTACTGCAGTGCGGGATATGCTAAAATTGGAAAATACTGCAGAAGCAGCAGAGACTCCGGTCCACTTGGGTTTCATAGACCTGCCCGCACTGCTAAGGTGTTCCCTTGTGTGTCTTTTGATAAACTCTTATACAAGGAATGGGAGAACCCACTGAGGGTCTTTACAGCCCCAAAGAGGTTTGCGGTACGGTACCCCTTTTGAGGAGAGTTTTCTGAAGAAATGGACCTCTCCCCCCTATAGTGGACCCTCCGGTGTCCAGACTTGATAGAGCCACCACAATTCCTGTAGAAGGGGCTCCTGTTTTCAAGGACCCTGTGGATAAGAAGGCTGAAGCACTCGCTTGCTACCTATACTCAGTGGTAGGCTCGGCAGTACGCCCGGCATTGGCGGGGGCCCTAGTGTCTCACACACTTACTGAATGGGCAAGATTGCTACTCCAGGGGTTAAGGAGCGAGATGCTCCTCCTGATGAGATAACATTGGCCGACCTGTTGGTCCAGGGCCTTAGGTTTGTCTGCGAGTCAGACATGAATACTATTCCCCTGCTGTCTAAAACTTCGGTTTATGCAGTAGCAATACGCCGCCTGATCTGGCTAAAAGGCTGGTCTGCGGACCAGACTTCCAAGAAAGCCCTGTTGGATCTGCCTTTTAAGGGCGACAGACTTTTTGGGGCTTCTCTGGATGACATCATCAAGGATGCCACAGGAAGTAAAAGCACTTTGCTTCCCCAAATTAGCAAGGGTAAGGGGCCACGCCAAGGGGAAGGGCCCTCCTTTACTGCACGCAAGTGGTTTTTTCGTCCCCCTAGGGCGACAGGGAAAAGACCCCAGGCCGATAAAGCGCCTGCCCAAGGACAAAAGCGTCCCTGGTCCCGCATACCCAATAAGCCTGCGGACAAATTTGCGTCCGCATGAAGGTCCACCCCCACGCAGCTCTCGGGTGGGGAGACGTCTTCGCAAATTTGCGACTCAGTGGACAGCACTAATCTCCGACAGGTGGGTTTGCAAAGTAATCTCCTCAGGCTACAAGATAGAGTTTCTCTCTTGTCCACCGGACAGATTCAACACCTCCAATCTCCAGCTACTACCGACCCGCCGGGAGGCCCTGTATGGGGCGGTCCAGGGTCTACTGGAACGCGGGGTAGTTATTCCAGTTCCAGAACTGGAACGGGGTTTTTACTCAAATCTGTTCATTGTGCCGAAGAAGGAGGGGGTTCGTCCAAGCTTGGATCTCAGAGCCCTCAATTGCTTTGTGAAGGTACAAAGTTTTCGGATGGAGTCGGTTCGATCTGTAGTCACGGCTCTCCATCCGGGGGACTTTCTGGCCTCCTTGGACATCAAGGACGCATACCTGCATGTCCCCATATACTCCAGACACCAGAGGTTTCTGCGATTTGCTATCGGGAAGGACCACTACCAGTTTGTGGCCCTCCCGTTGGGCCTTGCCTCAGCACCCAGGACGTTCACCAAGGTGCTCGCTCCGATTCTGGCACTTCTAAGACAGCGGGGTATCGCTATCACAGGCTACTTAGACGACCTTCTGCTGAAGGCCCCTTCAAGCTCAGAATTAGAGGTAAGCGTATCCTTAACCTGTCAGACTCTTCGAGACTGTGGTTGGATACTAAACACGCAAAAGTCAGTATTGGTGCCCACTCAACGCCTAGGGTACCTGGGGTTGATTCTGGATTCTTCAGAGGCAAAGGTATTCCTCCCTGTGGAGAAGTTGCAGACCCTCCGGGCTGCAGTACGGCAGCTGACTTCCAGGAATTGGTCGTCACTCCGTTTTTTGCATGCGAGTGTTGGGCCTCAGGGTAGCCTCCTTCGAGGCGGTTCCATATGCTCAATACCACACTCAAGTGTTACAGAAGGAAGTTCTGTCCAGATGGAACAGATGTCCATCATCTCTGGATTATCAAATCCGAGTGAGCCACATAGTCAGGAGATCCCTGGTATGGTGGCTGACAGCACCGGCTCTAATGGCCGGGAAGTCATTTCTTCCGGTTTACTGGATAGTGATCACGACGGACGCCAGCCTTACAGGTTGGGGGGGAGTCTGGGGTGTTCAGTCGGCGCAAGGTCGCTGGACCCCAGAGAAAGCCCTCCTGCCGATCAATGTCCTGGTAATCCGGGCGATCAGGCTGTGCCTCTTCAAATGGTCTCGGAGGCTGCAAGGGCGTCCAGTCAGGATCCAGTCAGACAACACCACAGCAGTGGCATATGTCAATCATCAAGGAGGAACAAGAAGCTCAGCTGCAACATCGGAGATCGCTCGCATCCTGAAGTGGGCAGAGAGGAGCGTACCGGCACTGTCGGCCGTGTACATTCCGGGTGTGGAAAACTGGCAGGCGGACTACCTGAGCCGCCAGATGCTGGACCAGGGAGAATGGTCCTTACACCCGGAGGTGTTCCAACTCCTCTGCCAAAGATGGGGCACACCAGACGTAGATCTTCTGGCTTCCCGACTCAATCGGAAGGTATTGAGATTTGTGGCCCGGTCAAGAGACCCATGGGCAGACGCAACGGACGCGTTGGTAGCATCGTGGGGTCAGTATCGGCTAATCTATGCCTTCCCTCCCTTAAGGCTTCTTCCTCTTCTGCTCCGCAGAGTGGAGGCAGAGGGAATTCCAATGATCCTAATCGCTCCAGATTGGCCTCAGCGTCCTTGGTACGCCGATCTAGTACGTCTGGTAGCAGACGTCCCCTGGCGCCTACCACTACGGAAGGACCTGCTATTGCAAGGTCCCATATTCCATCCTGCTTTACAGTCATTGGCTTTAACGGCATGGCTGTTGAGAACCAGGTACTGAGAGACCGGGGCCTGTCAGACTCAGTAATCTCTACTATGAGAAGTGCTCGAAAACCGTCCTCTAGGAAGGTCTATCACCGCACTTGGAGGGCCTACATCTCCATGTGTGAGGAAATGAAATGGCATCCGCGTACCTATTTGGTTTCCAGAATCCTGCTGTTTTTTACAGCATAGGGTGGACCAAGGGCTTGCCCTAAGTACGATTTAAGGGACAGATATCTGCCCTGGCTGTCTTTTTTCAGCGACCCCTGGCGACTCACTCTCTCGTGAGTACATTTGTGCAGGGGGTCCGACATGTGGCCCCTCTGGTCCGTCCCCCGTTACCTCCGTGGGACTTGAACCTGGTCCTCTCGGTGCTTCAGAAGGCACCGTTTGAGAATATTAGAGATATTCCCCTGTTGACACTTT
Source organism: Rana muscosa (assembly GCA_029206835.1). Lineage (NCBI taxonomy): Eukaryota > Metazoa > Chordata > Amphibia > Anura > Ranidae > Rana > Rana muscosa. Next base: position 146,514,534 of record CM055126.1, on the reverse strand, counting down.
CTCAGAAAGTGGACTTTTTGGTGGCTGTTTTGTCAGTTAGACGAGTCTCTGAGCTGGCAGCCTTGTCCTGCAAGGCTCCCTATTTGATTTTCCACAAGGATAGGGTGGTGCTGCGGCCGCAGCCTTCCTTTCTTCCGAAAGTCGTTTCGGCTTTTCATCTCAATGAAGACATTGTACTTCCATCCTTGTGTCCTCAGCCGTCTAATCCTAAGGAGTCGGCGTTGCATTCCTTGGACGTTGTCCGAGCTTTGAGAGTATACCTATCTGCTACTTCCCTGTTCCGGAAGTCAGACTCACTGTTTGTTTCGGTGGCTGGTCCCAAGAAGGGCCAAGCAGTCTCATCGGCCACCATCTCTAGGTGGATCCGACAGATAGTAATCCAGGCTTACGCCTTAAAGGGTCAGGCGCCCCTCTTTCCTGTCACGGCGCATTCGACCAGGGCAATAGGTGCCTCTTGGGCTTTCCGACATCAAGCGTCTGTTTCCCAATTATGTAAAGCGGCGACTTGGTCGTCCGCACACACTTTCACAAAATTCTACAAAATTGATGTAGGTGCATCTTCGGATGCCTCTTTTGGCCGCAAGGTTTTGCAAGCGGCTGTTTAGAGTTGCAACTCCTCCGTTGGAGGAGTGCTGTTTTGTGTTTGGGGTGAAGTTTATTTTTATGCTGTTACCACCCCTCGTTTTTTCTCTGACACTGCTTTGGGACGTCCCACTTTGTCAATAGAGAAGCTGTGTCGGTCCATGGACGAAAGAGTAAATAGGATTTTTTACTCACCGTAAAATCCTTTTCTCTGAGTCCATGGACCGACACAGCACCCACCCCTCCTTTTAAGTTTGTACTGCTTTTTGACGAACTGATCCGCGAAGATGCAGACTGAGAGGGTATACCCAGAGGGTCCGCCCCCTGGGCGGTACTGTAGAAGGTGTGATGCAACACTTTTTACAAGTTTTTCTGCCTAGTCACTCCTAATTAACGGATAATACCCACTTTGTCAATAGAGAAGCTGTGTCGGTCCATGGACTCAGAGAAAAGGATTTTACGGTGAGTAAAAAATCCTATTTTTTTACTTTTTGCTATAATAAATACCCATTTTTTTTTTTAAATAAAATTTTCCTCAGTTTAGGCCGATACGTATTCTTCTACATATTTTTGGTAAAAAAAAAAAATCGCAATAAGCGCGTATTGATTGGTTTGCGCAAAAGTTATAGCGTCTACAAAATAGGGGATAGATTTATATTTTTTTTATTAGTAATGGCGGCGATCTGCGATTTTTTTTTTATTGTGACTGCGATATTGTGGCGGACACATCGGACACTTTTGACACATTTTTGGGACCATTCACATTTATACAGCGATCCCTGCTATAAAAATGCATTGATTACTGTATAAATGTGATTGGCAGGGAAGGGGTTAACCACTAGGGGGCGGGAAGGGGTTAAATATGTTCCTTCAAAGTGTTCTTACTGTGGGGTGGGAGGGGACTGACTGGGGGAGGTGACCGATGGTTGTCCCTATGTACAAGGGACACACCATCGGTCCCCTCTCCCTCACAGGACGTGGATCTCTGTGTTTACACACAGAGATCCACTTTCCTGCTCGTTTCCCGGGCAATCGCGGGTGCCCGGCGGCAATCGCGGCCGCCGGGCACGCGCACCGGGGCCTTGTGAACGCGGCGGGCGTGCGCGCGCGCCTCCTAGCTCGTTTTAAAGGGAGGACGTCATATGACGTCCTCCCAGAATGAGAGTATCCTCTGCCCGCCGTCAATTGACAGTGGGCGGGGGACAAGTGGTTAAACAACACAAAAAGAAAACCGGAGGAATTGCCATTCATTAAGAAGTGGGAAGAGGAATTGGGATCACAAGTCCAAAGCCTCGTACACACGACCGAGAATCTCGTCAGGAAAAAACACGTAGTTTTTCTTGACGAGATTCTTGGACAAGAAACTTGTCCCGGCCGAGTGTACAGACGCTCGATTCAAAGAACCCGCGGTTCTTTGAATGGAGCGAACGCGGTGACGTCATCGACTACGACGAGCGTGCGCTCGTCACATTCGATGCCGTTGCTGCCATCTTGCTACACCCTAACTATGCCTAGGAAGCTACCGCGCATGCGTCAAAGTCATTTCGACCATGCGCGGGCTTCCCGGAGGACAGGTAAGTGTACACACACACACTTTTCTCGTCGAGAAACAGGCTGACGAGAATCTCGACGAGAAAATAGAGAGCAGGTTCTCTATTTTTCTCGTTGAGATTCTTGTCGGTTTTCTTGACGAGAAACCTGATAGCCGCGTACACACGACCGATTTACTCGGCAAGAAAGCTCTGCCGGCAAGTTTCTTGTCGTTTTTCGACGAGAAACTCGGTCGTGTGTACGAGGCTCAAGAGAGTGAGATTAAACAAATAATTAACAGGGTCCATTCAACTTCTGTGAACTGTAATATAGTTGAAACTAATTATAAATGCCTCGTTAGATGGTATATAACTCTGGATAGGGTACATAGATATGCTACGGAAAAATCACAGCTATGTTGGCGCGGGTGTCAGGAAATTGGGACAATGGCCCACATATGGTGGACTTGCCCAAAAATTAAAAAATATTGGACTGAGATAAGGAGAACTATCAGAGATATAACTAACATAGAAATACTGGATGATCCGTGGGGATGCCTTTTACACAGGATCCGGATGCCGAACAAATTATATCTTAAAAGTTTAATCCCACAATTATTAAACGCAGCTACGAGCCAAATTCCTAAATACTGGCAAGATTCGGAAAGCCCTAACCAGAATGGATGGTATAATAAAATAGACGAAATTCATAGTATGGAATATTTAAGATCTAGTGACAGGGACTCATTAGAGGCATTTGAAGATAAGTGGAAGGTGTGGACAGCTTTTAAATACACAATGGGTTATGCAGAGATAATGGGTGAATAATACAATAAGATAATAATAACTCAGAGATGGAGAATGAAGAAGTGGATAGGATAGAAGAAAGAGGTTAGAGGTCAGGGGACTAAGGGAAGGGGGGGGGGGATAAGGGGGGGAGGGTGTTATATGAAGGGGATCGTATTATATCTTATGTTTTGTATAGAATTTAATAAAGAAACAAATCTAAAAATTTGGAGAACCACATATGATGCGAATCCAAAGTAGAGACGACATTAAGGAATAAAACTATGAGAAAGTCTCTCGTTGTGATAAGGTCTGAGTGGTACAAAAAAAAAAAAAAATCCTACGCATGTTTGGAATCAATTCGACGCATGCTCAGAATCATTGAACTTAATTTTTCTCGGCTTGTCGTAGTGTTGTACATCTCCGCGTTCTTGACGTTTGGAATTTCCAAGCAACATTTGTGTGACCGTGTGTATGCAAGACAAGTTTGAGCGAAAATCAGACAGAAAAAAAAAACACGGTTTTGTTGTCGGAAATTCCGATCGTGTGTATTACTGTGCTTTAACTCAACAGGTCTTCATAACATCTCATGCTTTCTTATTGATGCCCAGACCCCATGCAAAGACAGCCCGCTTGTCAGCCTTAACACAGCAGCTTTTATTATCTTAAACTGGTACCTTTCCTCCCAGTTCAGAGAACACTAAACATTGGGCTGGATTACTAACAATGAAGCATTGGGACAATGTAGTCTCAGGTTTTCCAGTGAATAAACCATAAACCCCAGCCTATTCATGGGCTGAAGGTGATAATAATCCCAGCTGGTATTACTCAGTCTGTCTTCAGTGACATTGTTATTACTATTTTGCCACATTTCTCATCTGTGAGGGATCTTAATATGTCATTTAGTTGATAAGATTAGATAGAAATAAACTAGTTCTGTCTGGGTGAGATTGTGATTCTTTTAGTGTTTTTTCTTGATTGTTGTGGAATTTGCTTCTCATTTCAGACAAGACATACTTGATATCAGTTCCATTGTTTTGCTCCATGCCTACGTGTAGCTTTGGGGTTTAATACACATAAAATAGCATTAGGAAGCACCTGGCATTTCATATTTGTAACCTTGGCTAGTGGTTAATGATTTACTTTCTGCTGCAAATCTTGCTTAGGAAACCAAGCAATTAATCTACACCAAGTCATTGACTAGAGGAACAAACAATCTGATTCAAATCAGTGACATTAAAAAGAACTATATACTTGACCTTTTTTAAGGACAGGGCACAATTTATTGCTCTCTGCTTTCATGCCCGTTTTTGTACCAATGTGCCAACATCTCCCACACTGCCAACCTTGTTTGTGTGGCACCACCAACCTGGCATCACCAACCTTACAGGGCAGCTTACTACAACAATGATGGGAATTCTCCATAACTCCAAGGTGCACTTACTTTGGTGGCATTGAGCCAGTTTTCATCTCCAGCAAGTGTGGGATTTATCTCCCACACTCCAGCAAAGTGGTCAGAGTTTAGAGGAGGTTGGAAACTGTTTTGAACACGTTGATAATGTAGATATAAGACCGGCATATCAGACTCCCAAAAGGGAGATTTTATTTTACATTTTTAACTTTGTTTTGTTATATGATTATATCTGTATTGTTTGCGATGTGTATGAATGTTTATTTTACATATACAGTGCCTTGAAAAAGTATTCATACCCCTTAAACTTTTCCACGTTACAACCAAAAATGTAAATATTTTTTTTTTAGGGGATCTTATATGATTGAACAACACAAAGTGGCACATAATTGTGAAGTGGAAGAAAAATTATAAATGGTTTTCATTTTTTTTTTTTTTACAAATAAATATGTGAAAAGTGTGGCGTGCATTTGTATTCAGTCCCCCTCTGAGTCAATACTTTGTAGATCCACCTTTCACTACAATTACAGCTGCAAGTCTTTTTGGGGATGTCTCTACCAGCTTTGCACATCTAGAGATTGAAACTTTTGCCCATTCTTCTTAGCAAAAGCGCTGTCAGACCGTATGGGAAACGTCTGTGAACAGCTATTTTCAAGTCTTGCCACAGATTCTCACTTGGATTTAGGTCTGGACTTTGACTGGGCCCTTCTAACACATGAATATGCTTTGATCTAAACCATTCCATTGTAGCTCTGGCTGTATGTTTAGGGTCGTTGTCCTGTTGGAAGGTGAACCTCCACCCCAAACTAAAGTCTTTTGCAGATTCTAACAGGTTTTCTTCTAAAGCCTCATACACACGATCAGACTTCAAACAAACTTTTCCCGTGGATTTTTGTTTGAAGGGCATTGGCCGTGAACTTGTATAGCATACACACGGCAGGACTTTTTCAGCAAACTTTCCCAAAATCACGTGTTTTTTCTGGTCTTTTTTCTGCTCTTTATCGCCACCCTTTGGTCAACTTCTGCTATTGTTGTTTGATTTTAACATTTGTTCTGAGCAGGCGTATTTGTACTTCGGACTAAAGTTCGATGGATTTCTGTACACACGGCAGGACTTTGCACCGTAGGACTATAGTTGCCGAAAACGTTTGCAAAGCGAACTTTTGTCCGATGAAAACCGAAAAAGTTTGTCCAATGGAGCGTACACGCGGTCTGATTTTTTTGAAAACCTGGGAATTTAGAAGTTTGTCAAAAAGTCCAACCGTGTGTATGGGGCTCAAGACTGCCCTGTGTTTAGCTCCATCCATCTTCCCATCAACTCTGACCAGATTCCCTGTTCCTGCTGAAGAAAAGCATCCCCACAACATGATGCTGCCACTACAATGTTTCACAGTGGGGATGGTGTGTTCAGGGTGATGTACAGTGCTAGTTTTCCGCCACATGTAGCATTTTCCTTTTTAGGCAAAAAAGTTAATTTTTTTGTCTCATCTGACAAAGCACTTTTTTTCATGTGTGGCTTTCTTCTTGCCACTCTTCCATAAAGGCCAGATTTGTGGAATACATGACTAATAGTTGTCCTGTGGACAGATTCTCCCACCTGAGCTGTGGATCTCTGCAGCTCCTCCAGAGTTACCATGGGCCTCTTGGCTGCTTCTCTGATTAATGCTCTCCTTGCCCAGCCTGTCAGTTTAGGTCAGGGGTGTCCAAACTTTTTTCAAAGAGGGCCAGATTTGATGAAGTGAACATGCTTGAGGGCCGACCATTTTGCCTGACATTCTTTAAACCATTAAAATTTGGTCAAAGTGTGTTCGTTTGAGCACCAATACATTGCCCAACACAAATTCTCTTGCCTTTGTGGCTGTGTGTGGTGAAGAGATGAGCTTAGGCGTGTTATTTGGATATACCGTATTTATCGGCTTAAAACACGCACCTTAACTTTAAAAAGGAAGTTTCAGGAAGAAATCTTACATTTTAAATAAAGAACTGTGAAGGCGCAAAATAAGGGTCAGTGCCCATCAATGCAGCCTAATCAGTGCCCATCTGCAGCCTCACAAGTGCCATGAATGCAGCACCCACCGTATTGGCATGAATGCAGCACCCACCATATTGCCATGAATTCAGCACCCACCATATTGCCATGAATGCAGCACCCCCCGTAATGCCATGATTGCAGCACCCACCGTATTGCCATGAATGCAGCACCCACCGTATTGCCATGAATGCAGCACCCACCGTATTGCCATGAATGCAGCACCCACCGTATTGCCATGAATGCAGCACCCACCGTATTGCCATGAATGCAGCACCCACCGTATTGCCATGATTGAAGCACCCACCGCATTGCCATGAATGCAGCACCCACCGTATTGCCATGATTGCAGCACCCACCGTATTGCCATGATTGCAGCACCCACCGTATTGCCATAATTGCAGCACCCACCATATTGCCATGATTGCAGCACCCACCATATTGCCATAATTGCAGCACTCACCGTATTGCCATGAATGCCACACTCCATTGCCATTAATGCAACACCCACAGTGCCATGAATGCAGCACCAACCATATTACCATTAATTCAGCACCCACATTGACATGAATGCAGACTCACCATTCGTCAGTGCAGCCTGATTCATATCCATCTGCAGCCTTGAGGAGACAGGGAGGGGGCGGGATGAGCGCCGACAGACCTACAGGAGAAATTCCTGTTTTCTCGGCTGCCTCTTTATTTGAAAGTCCCGCCTCCTGTGATGGACAGAAGAGTTGTCCAATGGCAGCGGGACTTCCTTTTACACAGGATGCCTGTAAACAGGAAATACTCCTGTATCCTGTACGGCACTTGTCCTGTCTCCTCCAAGGCAGCAAGCATTTATATCTTTTGTGGCCCCCGGCGCTCGGGGATTCATTGGGAGCCACAAAAGATATATATGTCAAAATTATCAGGCGGGCCGTTCGAAACCGGATCGCGGGCCGCGATTGGCCCGCGGGCCAGGCTTTGGACATGCCTGGTTTATGTGGACTGCTATGTCTTGGTAGGTTTGCAGTTGTGCCATACTCTTTCCATTTTCGGATGTTGGATTGAACAGTGCACCGTACGTAAGATGTTCATAGCTTGGGATATTTTTTTAAAACCTAACCCTGCTTTAAACTTCTCCACAACTTTACCCCTGACCTGTCTGGTGTGTTCCTTGGCCTTCATGATGCTGTTTGTTCACTATGGTTCTCTGAGAAACCTCTGAGGGCTTCACAGAACAGCTGTATTTATACTGAGATGTAATTACACACAGGTAGGCTCTATTTACTAATTGGGTAACTTCTGAAGGCAAATGGTCCCACTAGATTTTAGTTAGGGGTATCAGAGTAAAGGGGGCTGAATACTAGGGTTGTCCCGATACCGAGCATTTGTGCGAGTACTTGTACTCGCACAAATGCTCCCGATGCCAGATCCGATACCTGGAACCAGAAGTCGGCGGACGGAGAGGGCGGAGCGGAGGTAAGCTGGCTGGTGCAGGATGCCGCCGCATATTCCTTCCAAAACGTTGACCAGACCTGTCACATTCGGTACAGGAAGTGACGTTCCGTGTCTCCATCGGAGGGTAAACATCACGGCGCCCATCTTGGTACACCCTGCACTCAGCTGCAATAAGCCAGCAGCGGACATCTTGTTACAACCAGCCCATATAGTTCGGGCTGGGTGTAACAAGATGTCTGCTGCTGGCTTATTGCAGCCAAGTGCAAGGTGTACCAATATGGGTATCGCAGCATACTTACTAGAAGTTAAATGACATGAATGATGAGAGGAAAGGAAGGATTTTGCAATGCTATATAGCATTGCAAAATCCTTCCTCTCCTCTCATCATTCATGTAATTTATTATGCAATTGCCAATCAGTGCTGCATTTCAGTGCCCATCCATAAGTGCCCATAAGTGACATCAGTGCCGCCTTTCAGTGCCCATAAGTGCCGCCTTTTAGTGCCCATAAATGCCGCCTATCAGTGCCATCTATCAGTGACCATAAGTGCCATCCATCTGTCAGTGCCATGCATCTTTTAGTGCCAATCTATCAGTGCCCGTCAGTGCAACCTATCCGTGCCCATTAGTCAAATTATCACAGGACGTTAAAAAAAAGTATCGGTAATCGGTATCGGCGAGTACTTGAAAAAAAGTATCAGTACTTGTACTCGGTCTTAAAAAAGTGGTATTGGGACAACCCTACTGAATACAAATGTATGCCACACTGTCAGATATGTATTTGTAAAAATAATTTTAAAAATTTAAAGCATTTTTATCATTTTCCTTCCACTTCACAATTATGTGCCACTTTGTGTTGGTCTATCACTTAAAATCCTAATAAAAAAACATTTTGTCATGTTACAATCAAAAATGTAAATGTGAAAAATGTCATGGGGTATGAATACTTTATCAATGCACTGTAAATATTTAACACATGGTCCACCCATGGCACAGTATCCAGTGCATTTTGTGTTTGCTCAAGAGAAGGCAAAGCAGTGGTTGACTGCTTTCAGATTGTCTGTCTCTCTCAGATTGTGGCATTTGAACCTGCGCTGCTGCACTTTGTGAACAACAGACTTTTATTGTCAAAGCAGATAAAACTGGCCCCCGACCATGGTGGAAGGGAAGAAAATTGATTCATCTATGGCTTGCCTTAGCAAAATGTTACATACCTGACTTCTTTATTGTGCCAGTATTATGATAGGGAGAAACATGAGTGCTGCTCATTACATAAGTCTAGGCTAAATTAATAAAAAATGGTGCCCCAGCTAGATAAAAAAAAAGAACAGCAACTTTGACTGCAATACTCGGCTTCTCTTTGGCTCTTTTCCTTTGCAGTTATTTTCTTATGTCCTTATTCCTCAGGGTTGCATGATGCCCAATATAAGCATTGCATACATGCAAAGGGGGGATAAAGCCCAGGGTGTAGCCTCGTACACACGACTGGTTTTCTCAGCAAGAAAACTGCTGGGAGAGCTTTTTGCCGAGAAAACCGGTCGTGTGTATGGTTTCTTGTCGGGAAAACTGCCGGGAATCTCGACGAGAAAAATAGAGAACCAGCTCTCTATTTTCTCGTTGGGATTCTCGTCGGCCTGTTTCCCGTCGAGAAAACAGTGTGTGTGTGTGTACGAGGCTACAAGCTTACCTGTCCCCAGGTAAGCCTGCGCATGCTCGATGAGACTTCGACGCATGCGCGGTAGCTTACAAGTGTAGTGTAGGGTGAAACAAGATGGCGGCGACGGCATCGAATGTGACGAGCGCATGCTCGTCGTTGTCAATGACGTCACTGCGTTCTTGCCATTCAAAAGAACGGAGGTTCTTTTGAATGTGCGTGTGTACACAGGGCTTGGCAAGAAAAGCTTGCCAGGAATCCCGTCGAGAAAACCAACGGTTTTTTTTCGACGGGATTCTCGCTCGTGTGTACCGGGCTTTAGACTTTAGGACAAGGTGGGGAACACAGCTGTTCTCTGTTCCAATGCCAGCTGAATAAACTAATAATCTCTGTAGTCAGGGCTATTCTTTGTGTGACTGATTCTGGTTAGAAAATTAATTTGGTGAATAAAGTTTTTTTGTTTTTAAAGCTATGAATGCAGTTTAACCTCCAGTGCCCCAAGTGCATATGTTATGTTTGATTGTGAAAGGGAGACCAAAGGCAAACGGCAACATGAAAGTAATACTTTTTTGATGATCATATAGCTGTGGGCGATTTCCTCATTGAATGATGGATGGCAGGAATTTTTTCTGCAACAATTATATATTTCACCAATACAAACATGTTTTCTTGTGTTTTTTGTTTTTTAGAGACGGTAAAAGACTGATAATTTCACAATTCATGTAGCAATGCACTTCATTTTGAATGGCATTTCAATGTACCTCCACAACACAGTTATTGCATTATCATATGTTGTAGTGTGCTGTATTAAAACAAAGGGCGTAGATGTTTTTTTTTACAGAAGAAACAGTGCCTTCTCACACACATCTCTGCCCACCTCTCCCCTCTGCTGCTCATTCACAGAAGCCTTTGCAGTTCGTGAATGGATTTGCATAATACAAAGCACTCTGTGGCAGGAGGGGAGTGGCCGGCACAGTGGCTGCATGCAACTCTGCAGCTGAAGTAGCTGAAACCAGAGGGTTCAGCATCGGAATTCTGGAAGTTTAGTGATAGCCATCTTCCCAGGGATTTAATAAAACTGTCAGATTTAAATGAAAGTGATAACTCCACAAGGTGGCATGCACCTCGTTGTACTTCACTCCTAGTAATGCAGCACATTTTACAAAGTGGTCGAATTCCTGGAGTTCAGCTTTAAAAATAAAATTTCCTTTTTAATGCTAAAATATCTCCAAACCCTAATTTGAATGTTGTCTCGCACAGCTCACCCTCCTGCTGCTTCTGCAAATCACCTTGTGAGCTGCAGCAAACTTACAAAGTTCAGTTTGAATGATCACTGGAGAGAAGACTAAGAAAATCTTTCTCAGATTCTTCAGCCCATTCTTCTGGGTATACACTAGCTGCAAGTGCTGATCAAAGTACAACCGGCTATATAAGGTAAAATGTTTTAGGCAGGTGTAAAAAAATGCTGTAAATTGAGAATGTTTTCAGAAATAGAAGTGTTAATAGTTTATTTTTATTGGTTAACAAAATTAGAAAGTAAATGAACAGAAGAGAAATCCAAATTAAATTATTAATTGGTGTGACGACTCTTTGCCTTAAAAATACCATCAGTTTTTCTAGGTATACTTACACAGTTTTTGAAAGAACTCAGCAGATAGGTTGTTTAAACATCTGGTTTCCTCAATGCTGAGAAATACAGGCAGATACGTGTCCATCCTGCCAAGCAGGACAATCACCCCAAACATACAGCCAATTTCATTAAAGAGGAAGTAAAGTATTCATCTTTAACCTACAGGTAAGCCTATAATAAGGCTTACCTGTAGGTACTGTAAATATCTGCTAAACCTGCACGGTTTAGGAGATGGTCACAATTTACACTGCTGCTGACGTCATCGGCACATGCGCACTGAAGGAACTGCCCACTCGTGCTGTTTCTTCAGGGCCCATGCCATGTGACGTGATCGCGGCTCCGGCCAATCACAGCGCTGGAGCCAGCAAACCCGGAAGTAACTCCTGGAAAGATTTTGGCACGGTCAGTGGTGTGACATGGCCGATTCAGGGCATCGTTCTAGGGTAAGTATTTCATAATGAGTTAGTATGTGATGCATACTAGTTCATTATGCCTTTGTCTTGCAGTTTTTTTTTTATGAGGTTTACAACCTCTTTAAGAACTATTGTCAGCGTGAAAAAGGACAAGGAGTCCTGGAAGTGATGGTTTAGCCCCCACAGAGCCCTGATCTCAAAATTGAGTCTGTCTGGGATTACATGCATCTGTCCCCCGCTGCTCTCTAAGACTTATGCCGCGTACACACGACCGTTTTTTAATGTCATTGAAAAAAAACTGCATTTTTCTCGACGTGATTTTTCGTGTTTCCTCTCAAGCCTGCCTTGCCTACACACTATCGTGGAAAAAAATGTTTGAGTAAAGCGTGGTGACGTACAACACGTACGACGGCACTATAAATTCCATTCGGATGGCGCCACCCTTCATGTTAGTAAAGTTTGTTGAGAGACGATTCGCGCTTTTCAGCCTCGTGCTTTTCAGTCCGTTACAGCGTGATGAATGTGCTATCTCCATTACGAACGCTAGTTTTACCAGAACGAGTGCTCCCGTCTCATACTTGATTCTGAGCATGCGCATTTTTTTTCACGTCGTTAAAGCCTACACACGGCCGTTTTTCATGATGAAAAAAATGACGATGTGAAAAACGACGAGAAAAATTAAAACATGTTCCAATTTTTTCTTGGCCATTTTTCACGTCGTGAAAAATGCTCGGAAGCCCACACACGATAATTTTTAATGACCATTTTAAAAAATGGCATTTTTCTCGTCATTAAAAACGGTTGTGTGTGCATTAGAACTGAGCGATCCTAGACCACTGATCGATCAGTCCTTAGTCTTCACTCACTGAAGCACCAGGCTGTGGAGGGGGAGGGAGCAGCTTGCTCAGGTTCTCAACGACTGTAAAGTTGGGATCTTTCCTTAGCCTGGACCAGATGAGTGACTTCAGTCGACAGCTGGCTTTAGCCCACTGTCAGCTGAAAACAGGTCACAGGAGTGCAGAATGAACTACACTCCTGTGATCCACAGGAGGAAGTACAGCCAGAATAGCTTTGGCTATACTTCTCCTTTTTAATAGGGGTCACTCTTTCCTATCTTAGAAATTTTGGGGGGTATGTAGGAGTGCCCAAGGCACCTTCACATACCAGGATGTGCACTGGTATTTTTCAAGGGCAAATCAAGACAAAAGTTACATTTTTCGGGGTACTGTTTAGGCACAATAACACTGCTATTTTTTCCTAACAACGGCAAATCTACCTTTTTTTGAATACAGGTCCACTTTTAGGAGTTGGGAGCGCAACACATAGACCTACAACCAATGCTGCTCTCATTTGACAAACCAATGTAGCAAAAGCACTGCATTGTCATAAAAATCTTGCCTCCCTCTGCTACTTGCTGTGTAGGGCGAGAGAGATGGATAGCTCAACACAACATACTGTAAGGCGATTTAAATGGTTTTTCGTTGTTGACAACAATAGGCACTTTGTAAAGATGGTAAACCATGTAAAATACATTTATCATTACATCTGGCATTTGTGATGTCCAAATAACACTTTATTTTAAATATTCCTTCCTAGGGAGCTTCAAAGCAGCAGCCGGGGGGACCATTTTAAAACGTTATTCTGAAAATGAGAAGCATTGCTTTGAGCTGCTGATGAATGACATTCTGGCCTCCTGTGTTCCCACCTACCATGGAGTGACGGAGAGAGACGAAGAAAGTTACATTCAGTTAGATGACCTTCTCAACAGCTTTGATGAGCCATGTGTTATGGACTGTAAAATGGGGATCAGGTGGGAGCCTATTAATGCATTTTTCACTTCTGCTCGCTGACTGTTCTTGACGCATGTTTGGCTAATTTGTTATGTGTGTATTTATCAACTTCTCTACCGTATCCTCTTTCTGCCCACACAATGACATTTTAAAGACTTGTGTGTGAATAGCAGAGTCACTGAGTATTGTAAAGCAAGGCCACAAATAATCCACTTTATACATGATTGCCATAGTAAGTACGGTTAAGGGAAGACGATTATGATTATGATTCATTGAGGTCTCTTCTACAAAGTTATAGTGTACGTACTTGTCAAAAGTTACCGTACTTCATTGTACATATTTCCATTATTCATACCATTCAAGTTGATGTGCAGTACTACTTTTCAAAGTATATTTGGCATAATTTTAAGGTCACCCATTCTTCTCCCCTTTTTGACAATGTCATGAAGGGGAGGGACTTAGACATTCTTTATCACATAAAGCGCAGGCCAGGGTCCCCCATAGAGATCCCCTTTAGAGCATGCCAGGGCAGGTCCCCCATAGAATAGACCCCTCTTTACTTGGTCCTCTTACTCTTACCTTTTTTTTACCACTCTGCATTACATGGTGGGCACTGTACATTACACAGTGGGCACACCACATTACATATTGGTACACCACACCACATGACATGATGGGCACAGCACATTACACAGAAGGCTCACTACTCTGCATTACATGGTGGGCACTTTACAGCACAGCACATTACACAGAGGGCACTCTACTCCGCATTACATGCTGGACAAAGCACATTACACAGAGGGCACTCTACTCCGCATTACAGGGTGGGCACTGTACAGCACAGCAGATGACATAGTGGACACAGCACATTACATGGAGGACACACCACTCCGCATTTCATGGTGGGCACAATACATAACATGATGGTCACTGCACTGCACATGGTGGGCACAATGCATCATATTGTGGTCACTGCACATGGTGGGCACAATACATCATATGGTGGTCACTGCACATGGTGGGCACAATACATCACATGGTGGTCACTGCACTGCATATGACATGGGGGGGATGCAGAGGTCTGCCCCCCAGTACAATCATTTCACCCCTAAAGGTCAGTTTCTGCACAATCCCCCATTTACTGACCTCATTTTAGTAGCCTAGACCAGTTGTTCCCAACTTCAGTCCTCAAGTACCCCCAACAGGCCATGTTTTCAGGTGTCCCTTTACTTTGCACAGCTGCTTTAAATCAATATCAATAACATGGTATTGATGAGAGCTATTTTGTCTAAGGGAAGTTCCAAAACATGGCCCGTTAGGGGTACTTGAGTACTGAGGTTGAGAACCACTGGTCTAGACCTTACCTCCCCAGCCATAATGTTCTTGGCTTGCCCCTTTTATTTATTAGATTTCAGTTCTTTCAATCATGGAGACTCCGAATCACATGTGGATGGTCTCCATGCAAATACAGCCTGCCTAAAAACTCCCACTCCTCCAGACTGACATCCACCCATCAAGGCATTTTGATATTGACATACCACCTCCCAAGTGCCAGCCTACTGCTTGCATCAGGGCTGAGGACTTTTATGAGAAGTACTGATGCAGGGTGCTGTGATATTTTCAGAATGTATGTACAGCATTCTGCCGACCCTTCCATTAGAGCTGCATTATTCTGGGAACAATGAGAATCATGATTTTTTTGCTTAGAATAAAGATCACGATTCTGGCGGAGTAACATCATCTTTCACATTATACAAACAATTGGGCTAACTTTACTGTTTCATTTTGTTTCATTAATTAAAGTGTATTTTTTTCCCAAAAACTTGCATTTGAAAGACAGCTGCGCAAATACATTGTGACATAAAATATTGCAACAACAACCATTTTATTCTCTAGGCCTAGGGTCTTTGCTAAAAAAAAATATATAATGTTTGGGAGTTCTAAGTAATTTTCTAGCAAACAACAATGATTTTAACTTGAAACCAACAAGTGTCAGAAAAAGGCTTAGTCTTTAAGTGATTAAACTTCCCTCATTTACAGTTCATTCCTTTGATCTAAAGAACAAAATGTTACAATGTTTATAGTTAGCTCAGCAGCTGAGGAATGTTGTGAAACTTGGCAGACTACCTGTTTTTTGACAGCTGTCTCTTGAGCAGAGAACTCTGCATAGAATCGGGAAAATGCTTTGTTGAGATTGCGAAGGGGAAAGAATCGCAATCTCGATTCTTAACAATTAATCGTGCAGCTCTACCTTCCATCTACCTGTGTTCAGCCGGCATTGCATAGAGAAGCACACTGAACCAGTGAGGACACTTTCCAAGCTCCAATAAAATTTTTGTAGGCAACAACAAATCAAACATACATTTAAGATATGCATGTTTAGCTTAATCTAATGTGTTTTGTACAGGCGTCAAGTTTTATTAACTTTCCTGACTGCTGATCCCAGATAATAGTTTACTAAATAGTGGGTATTAAAGAGAAATTTTTACTTGGCATAGCTAAGATTCTCATCCAAAGCTGAATGCTACCATTACCTGCCTTACAGAATTGATGGTAGTTCAGAGACAAGCATTTCACTGTGCATGATGCTGCTAAGGTACCAGTGCCACTTCCAGGAGTTGGCCAGTGGCAGTACAGTATGGGGTAGAACTGTTATCCTGGTAAGTAATCAGTGAGATTGTTTCATACGATTGTCTGGATGGACCCAATGTTCGTTGTGGTTACTACTGGTCAGATAAAAGCAGAACGCTAGACAAAAATAAAAAAGATAAAATCAAGAGCCTGTTAAAGGATAAAATTACCCACTTTGTAAAACGTAATATTTGCAACCCAAAGTGGCGCCTACTGGATATCTTTGACAATATAACCCTTAGTGCCGCACAAAAACAATTTTTGAGGATGCTCCTTTAATATGCTAGGAAATCCAAAGTGCTTCATTGGATACACACAGGGCCCCTTTAATATAATGTTATAGAATTTTTTTTATAAATTATGAATGGGTGGGGTCCACTTGGCTTGATGTCATGTACTATACAGCATTGTATAATGTGTAGGCATGTCTAGCAATATTTACATGCCCCACAGTGTTTCATACTGACTGTTCCCAATAAGATACCGCATTTGCCGCTCTAAGGTAGGCCCAATTTGCATTTTCTCTGGTGAGCCCTAGGTACCTAGTCTGACTATGTTTATAATGATTATATTTATATCATGCAAGTAGTTTAAGCATACTTAGCCTGGGTGTAGTAGGATCACACCTATAATTTACTCAACCATAAAATTCACATTCAAGACCAAACAGGAACAAATAGCAAAAGACTTTATCAAGCTGACACCTGCAATTACAAATTAACTCTGATTGCAACAATATGGAAAACGTAGATACTTTCTTTGTTGACATAACTTTTATTACATGTGATAGGGTCGGTTTCCTTATCTCACTCCTCATAACTTGCAAAGCAGAATGCTAGACTGACTGTTAACTTTGTCCTCTGACGTTTACTTTTATATAGGGAATCCCTTGTTAATAAATACTAGCTATGGTAAATAAACCAAAGAACTATGGGTAAGTTAGTGAAGATATATCATGTAATGCACTTTCACAGTCCCTGATAGTCTGGAATTATCCTAATATTAAAATCATGTATAATAACAATGTAATATAATGTAATCATCATCATCATCATAATTCTCATTGACTGTACAGCTGTAATCTCATTCTGTTTAAAGTGCTAATACATGCAAAAGTGGTATTTTATAGGTTTAGCAAGGTAGGCTGAGTCAGCCCTTGGTTTCCTATAGGCCCATTAATGTCAGGCTGTTTTTCAGTAAAACAGGCACCGAAATGGGCTGTCTTATTGCAGCCATACAATTTTTTTTATAGGCCACCCAAGGAGAAGTACTTGGTCTTGCCCTATTTTTTTCCACCACAACACACTTGGTACATTGTGATTCATTGCTGTGTGTTCTGTTGCATGTTCCAAAGATGTGTTGGAGTGACAGTTGAAATGAATAGAACGATATCAGAGTACAATTGTGTTGGTGGTACAGTATACTGTATTTATTGGCGTATAACACTCACTTTTTTACCCTGAAAATAGAGGGTAAACTGTGCCTGCGTGTTATACGCAGGGGGCTGTGGAAAGTTTTTTCCCTGAAACTTCCCTCTTAAAGTTAGGGTGCGTGTTATACGCCAATAAATACGGTATGTCTTTTTTTTCATCAGGTCATTTTGAATTGAAAATTTTTCAATTATACAACAGAAAAAACAAAAGTGGTATATGTCTTTGATATTTTAACTCTTCTTGCTATAACTCCCAACACTGTTTCTGTCCACTTGGGAGTTTTGGCTGTACCTGCCTATCATTTTGTGTTCCAGCTCCTCCTATTGAATTCTTCATAACATAAACTTAATTAAAATCCAATCCAATAAAGTGGGAATCCCTCATAATGACCACTGCAGATGTGTGGACACCAGAACTCAAGTGCAGATATGTCACCAATAAAGTTCCTGAGTGATATAAGAAACTTGGGTAGCTTAAAGGGAGTCCATTGTCCTAGCAAGACCAATTTCTCCCCCTTACTGTTGCTGTTTCTAGGTCCTGGTGATTGATAATTCAGCACTACAAGTGTACCTGTACTGGCTGATCCCCTCCTGCACCTCGTTCTAATGTGATCACCTGCACACACAATCTTCTGGATCCTAAAAAGAACATAGTCCTGGACAGCCAATAGGAAGTGTCCACATCACGCAGGGAGTGACGTGGACACACAGAGAAGGACCTGTACACAGAAGAAAAGAAAAGACTCTGGAACCAAATGACATGTGATCACATACTGTGTTTAGGTGAGTAAAAGGAGCATTTAGGTAGGCAGTGTTTTTATGCCAGCCATAAGTTAGGGAGGGATGAGGGAGTTGGTGTATGAGGGGGGTAGAGTGGGTGGAAGGTCAGCTTTCACTCTGCAGCATCCATCAAAAATGTAAATATCAGGAATGTATAGCCTGAGCTTTGATAGGGCAAACCACAATGTGCAAAGTAGCCTATAGTGAAAAAGACGATTTCTTTATCGTACACCACGGGACACAGAGCTAGTCATTACATAATGGGTTAAGGGTCACCAGCGGTGATTGGACACTGGCACAACCAATGGAAGACAGTTCCCCTCCACATAACCCCTCCCATCAGGGAAGTACCTCAGTTTTTTCGCCAGTGTCGAAAGGTGTTGGACGCGTTAGGAGGTGCTAAAGGAAAGCTCTACCAAAGAGACCCTCTGGGGGTAAAAGAGCTATGCTTTCGGATCCATCCAAGACGCCTACAAATGAGCTGAATCTGGATGGGATCCGGGCCTCATCCATGAGGCGTCGCCTGTAGTGTCTCTCTTCGGAGGACTGGGCTCTAAGATCCAGCACTTTCGCTATTTCGCCATAAAGTCCTGGTAAGAGTCTTGTACAAGGCCCAGGGGAGAGGTATCCTTTAAATAGGAACCCATATCCCTGAAGGTTGGCACACATAGCCCACCGTGAAGGGTGAAGTTTGGTATCTGTCTGAAAACTTTCAGCAGAAAAACCTGCGGCGTGGATAAGGTGAGATTAGAAGGTCCATAACTAGGTTGGGACCTTTTTCAAAAAGTGGATGTCTTCTTTTTTTCCACCACTGGGGGGAGTAAAGAGCTGAATATACTCACCTCACTCTGTTCAGTGTCGGCTTCGGCGAAGTACACTGCTCGTCACCTCCGCTGCTGAGCTTGCTTGAGCACCCCGCTCCTCCTTCCGGTGGCCGATACAGACACCTGCAGATGCAGGTAAGTGGGGACAGGGGCTGATGAGAGTCCTCTCTCACTATGGCCACCACCATAGCGCTAAAGGCCGCGCGCGTGCGCGGGAGCGCGCTTTATCGGAGGGGGGGGGGCCGAGGCGTGCGCGGGCACGTGGCGCGCGCAGGCACAGAAACGGCGCCAAATTTAAAAGACTGTCAGTGTAAAAAGCACTGCAGCAGCAAGCAAGCTCGTTAGTTCTCTTGTTCCTGGCAGAGAAACACAGCAGCTATACAGGGACGTAAGACTCCATGTGGTTGGATTGGGTACTTCCTAGAAGACATCCATGTTATGCATAGTTATGTGTTAAAAGTTGCATACTTAATGTATTTGCTAAACTGAACACGGTAGTATATGCATTTAGGTACCTTGTATTTTGTCTAAACAGTAAGCCTTCCAGGGGAAGTAATGCGGACAAAAAGAGATAAAAGAGCACCGCTGCCTGAGACAGGGGGCTCTAGCTGTGCTGACTCGGTACCTTCCTCTCCTGTGTTGCCAAAAGCACCTGTACAGGATGAGCCATTACCTCTGTCAGGTATGGCGGCTTCCCCAGTGAAGCCTGGGCCTGCATATGTCACTGAGGACACTTTATCAGCTGCCCTAAATAATCTGGAGGAGAAAATTGCTACTTTAATCGCTAAATCCTCTAAAAAGGACAATAAGCGAAGCAGATCTCCTCCAGTATTGGACCTCCCTTCAGAAGTACCTGAGGAGGAGGAGGATGAGGAGGAGGCTACATCAGCAGAGGATGAGGAGTCAGACGGATCAGGGATATCGGATGAGCCTTTTTCGGTATCCCAGATTTTAAAGTCACAGGTGCAATGCTATGCAGGAGCCGTGCGAGCTGCATTTAGGTTACCCTCTTTGGAGGTAACAGAATCACCTGTCTCCTCCCTAGGATCATTAAGATCCCTGCAAGGTGCATGCTCCTTCCCGGTTCATCCGTTACTAGAGGATCTATTGTACGCAGACTGGCAACATCCAGATAAGCGTTTTTCACCTCCAAAAAAGTTTAACATTCTTTATCCTATGGAGGAAAAATTTTTAAAGAAATGGAGCCTGCCTACGGTAGATGCGGCTATTTCTTGTGTAAATAAAAACCTGACATGTCCAGTGGATAATGTACAAGTGTTTAAAGATCCTTCTGAGAAGAAGTTGGAATCCTTACTGAAATCCTCCTTCCTTTTGGCCGGCTCAATTATCCAACCTGCAGTAGCAGCAGTCGGTATGTGTCAGGTCGTCAGCCAACAGGTAAAGCAGGGGCTGAAGGAGCTGCCTTCAGAGCAGGCTAAAAATTGGGAGAATTTGCCTAAAGCCTTATGCTTCACAGTGGATGCCATGAGAGATTCTATCATACAGGCATCACGCCTTACACTCCAGCTGGTACAGATGCGCAGAGTACTTTGGCTTAAGCATTGGTCAGCGGAAGCCCCATGCAAAAAGTTGTTGGCAAGTTTCCCGTTCCATGGCGAACGCCTTTTTGGGGAAGATTTAGAAAGATATATCCAAAAGATATCAAGTGGTAAAATGACACTTTTACCTGAGAGAAAGAAAAACAAGAGACCTTGTTTTAAACACACTCTCTCCCCAGCTCCCGGGAAATCTGACTCCAGCCAGTGGCGACGGCCTTTTCAGCCGCCCAAAAAAGCCAAAGAACAGGCTCAGAAGAACAAGAAGCCGTGGGGTTCAAGAGCTAATAAGCAAGCCCCCAAAACCTCTCATTGAAGGGGCGCCCCCGCTCGGCCGAGTGGGGGGAAGGCTTCGTCAGTTCTCAGCGACTTGGTGGACAGAAACCCAGGACAAATGGGTGGTATCCACAATATCCTCAGGGTACAGACTGGAATTTCGAGAGATCCCATCTTCTCAATTCCGAAGTTCAAGACTCTCCAAGGATCCACAAAAAAGAGGATCCTTCTTCAAAGGTTTGAATCACTTAATAGCTCAAGGTGTGGTTACAGAGGTACCCCAAAAGGAGCAAGGTTCAGGTTTTTACTCAAACCTCTTTGTGATTCCAAAACCGAACGGAGAAGTCAGACCCATCCTGGATCTAAAAAATCTAAACCAGTTTCTGAACGTTCGCCATTTTCGAATGGAAACGATTCGATCCGTGGTCGCTACTTTAAAAGGCGGAGAATTCATTGCGTCCATAGATATCAAAGACGCATATCTACACATACCAATCCTCCCCGCTCACCAAAGATTCCTAAGGTTTGCGGTAGAAGATCGCCACTTTCAATTTGTGGCCCTGCCATTTGGTGTAGCCACCGCGCCCAGAGTATTCACAAAGGTGCTAGCTCCTCTGTTAGCAAACCTAAGAACACGGGGCATTGCGGTAACAGCCTATCTAGACGATCTACTATTAATAGATCAGTCAAAGGAGGGATTGGATCACGCTGTAGACACTACAGTAGGATACCTGGAGCATTTAGGATGGATTATAAACTTACAAAAATCCTCTCTCCAGGCCCAAAGAAGGATAGTGTACCTGGGCATGATCATAGATACAGCCCAAAACAGGGTATACCTGCCAGAGCCAAAGATACAGTCTCTGAAAGACCTGATCCACAAGGTCAAAGCAAACAAGAGGCCGTCTATTCGCCTTTGCATGAGACTATTGGGAAAGATTGTAGCCTCCTTCGAGGCGGTCCCTTACGCCCAGTTTCATTCGAGACTACTTCAAGGCAATATTTTAGCCTCCTGGAACAGGAAGAGCCAAGCTCTGGATATACCCATGCGCCTGTCCTCACAAGTACGCCACAGCTTCAATTGGTGGCTAGAAGCCAGGAATTTACGGAAGGGAAAGTCCTTCCTCCCAGTGGCCTGGAAGGTGGTATCTACGGATGCCAGCCTATCGGGCTGGGGTGCAGTATTCGAGGAGGCTTCTACCCAGGGAACCTGGGCCAAGACTCAGGGGATCCTGCCCATCAATGTGCTAGAGATCCGGGCGGTATATCTAGCCCTCAAAACCTGGACATACAGGTTACAGGGCTACCCAGTTCGGGTTCAATCCGACAATGCTACGGCAGTAGCTTACATCAATCACCAAGGAGGCACCCACAGTCGGGCAGCCCAAAGAGAGGTGAACCGGATCTTGGCATGGGCAGAAGAGCATGTACCTTGCATCTCTGCAATCTTCATTCCAGGGATAGAAAACTGGCAAGCAGACTACCTGAGTCGTCAGCAGCTGCTACCAGGAGAGTGGTCTCTTCACCCAGAGATCTTTCAGGCCATATGTCTGAGATGGGGAAACCCAGATGTAGACCTGCTAGCTTCCAGGTTCAACAAGAAATTGGACAACTTTGTGTCCAGAACGAGAGATCCTCTAGCCTACGGGACAGACGCTCTAATAACTCCATGGAATCAGTTCTCACTGATCTATGCATTCCCTCCGATCCCTCTTCTACAAAGACTGCTTCGCAGGATCAAGGAGGAGGGAATACCAGTAATCCTAGTGGCCCCAAACTGGCCCAGGAGGCCTTGGTATGCCGAGATCGTAAAAATGGCGATAGGAAGGCCCTGGAAGCTTCCACTTCGACACGACCTGTTGTCACAGGGTCCAGTATTCCACCCTTCCTTACAAAGGCTAAATTTGACGGCCTGGCTGCTGAGACCCACATTTTGAAAAAGAGAGGGGTCTCTGGCCTGGTTCTTTCTACGCTCATTAATGCTAGAAAGCCAGCCTCCAGACTCATCTATCATAGAGTCTGGAAAGCATACGTTTCCTGGTGTGAATCCAGAAGTTGGAATCCTCTGAAATATGAAATAAGTAGGATTCTTGCTTTTTGCCAGTTAGGAGTGGATATGAAATTAGCCCTTAGCACCATCAAAGGGCAAATATCGGCTCTATCAGTCTTCTTTCAGAGACCATTGGCATCTCACTCCCTAGTTCGGACATTCATTCAGGGGGTACTGAGGATAAATCCTCCAGTCAGGTCTCCCTTGTGTCCATGGGATTTGAATTTGGTATTGTCAGTGTTGCAAAAGCAACCTTTTCAACCTATTCGCCATATTCCTTTAATTATATTAAGTAGGAAATTGGCCTTTCTGATTGCTATAGCTTCTGCTAGGAGAGTATCAGAGCTAGCAGCTCTTTCTTGTAAAGAGCCTTATCTAATTTGTCACAAGGACAAGATCGTACTACGACCCCATCCGGCTTTTCTGCCTAAGGTGGTGTCGGCTTTTCACTTGAATCAAGACATTGTTCTGCCTTCCTTTTTTCCAAACCCGCGGACGGCGGGGGAAAAATTATTACACTCTCTAGATCTAGTGAGAGCGGTAAGGGTGTATCTGCAAGCAACCGCTCAGATACGTAAAACAGATGTTTTGTTTATTTTACCAGATGGTCCCAAGAAGGGCCAAGCGGTATCAAAATCCACCATTTCCAGGTGGATTAGACAAGTAATTGTTCAAGCTTATGGTTTAAAGAACAGGACTCCTCCTTTTCCTGTTAAGGCGCACTCTACCAGGGCGATAAGTGCTTCATGGGCAGTGCACCACCAGGCTTCGATGGCTCAGATCTGTAAGGCTGCAACTTGGTCCTCAGTCCATACATTTTCCAAATTCTATCAAATAGATGGAAAGGACATGAGGATTCCGCCTTCGGGCGAAGTGTGCTGCAGGCAGCAGTATAGGGCTTCTGGTCCGCAAGCGGTCGGTTTGATCTGTGTCTCCCCCCCTTCATATGAGCATTGCTCTGGGACGTCCCATTATGTAATGACTAGCTCTGTGTCCCGTGGTGTACGATAAAGAAAATAGGATTTTTATAACAGCTTACCTGTAAAATCCTTTTCTTGGAGTACACCACGGGACACAGAGGTCCCACCCTTCTTATGGGAACCTTGCTGCTTTGCTACAAAACTGAGGTACTTCCCTGATGGGAGGGGTTATGTGGAGGGGAACTGTCTTCCATTGGTTGTGCCAGTGTCCAATCACCGCTGGTGACCCTTAACCCATTATGTAATGACTAGCTCTGTGTCCCGTGGTGTACTCCAAGAAAAGGATTTTACAGGTAAGCTGTTATAAAAATCCTATTATCCTATTTCACTGCTCTGACTGCTGTAATTTGATGAAATGTAAAAACAGAATGATTGAGTGTTGTCTAGTTTTATCACCAGTGAGCCTTATTGAAATATACTTGCATGCCAGTTATATTGATTGCTCTAGAGCAGGAGTCTCTAAACTTCCAAAACCTCAGTGGGAGTAAATCTTTCCCCATTTGGTATTAGACGGAGGAATAGTGCCCTATGGTTGGTATCATTGAGAGGAAAAATGCCCCATTGTTGATGTCAGTGGGAGAAATGGTGCCCCATTGTTGATGTCAGTTGGCAGAATTGTGTCTTGTATCAGTAGGAGGAATAGTACCCCAAGGGCTGGATACAGGCAAGCAAAGGGCCGCAGCTGGCCCCAAGGCCATAGTTTGGAGGCCAATGTCAAAATCATGCAATTTTTGTAAATTTCTTAAAACATGCTATTTACACTTTATCTCAAATATTCATAGTCTCAATGTTATTAGGGCTCCTTGCTGTAAGCTGATATACAGTATCTTTTAGTAGTTTTGTTAAATTTAACTGGACTTGTTCTCTAATGTTGAAGATGTTGCAGGACCTGAATCACCTGCTGATGGCACTGTGGTTCCAAGAGTTCTGGTGGCCACCAACGAGTGTCACCCAACAGCTAGCAGATCCCAGTAATAGGTTCCACCTGATGTCGGCTGCTGGGAAGTTATATAACCCCTCCCTTGGTTTGCATTTTTGCTTTAGTGTTTTGCCTATTGGCCAGATACCTGCTTGCTGATTTTTCTTGGTCCTGATTCCTGTTGTGATTCTGTACCTTGCTGCCTCTCATCTGCTCCCCTTGTTCCTGATCTGGTCCTAGATCCCCCCTTTGTGCTTGTTCCTTGGACATCCTTCCAGAACAACGCACTCCCCCCTGGGGCACGCATCTGGCATGCTCTGTGATTGCTGTGTCCTACAGACACAGCTGATCACAGATCGTGGTAAAGGGCCGATCACAGCGACCCTTTACCCACGTGCTCAGCTGTGTCCAATCGCAGGGAGGAGGAGGAGAGGAGAGCCGGTAACCGAAAATTCTGATGGAACATTTACACTGATATCAGCGCACTGATCATCAGTGCCCTTCAGTGCCTCCTCATCCATGCTCATCAGTGCAGCCACATCAGTAAAGGACAAAAATTATTTATTTGCAAATTTGTATAACAGAAACGAAGAAAAAAAAATGAACTTTTTGGTATTTTTTCGTTTATTTAGCAAAAAATCCCAGTGGTGATTAAATACCACCAAAAGAAAGCTCTCTATCTCAAAAAAATTATACAAGTTTAATTTGGGTACAGTGTTGCATGACCACGCAATTGTCATTCAAAGGATTGAAGGAATAAAGGTCAGACTGTCTAGAAAACACACCACGGAAAGCTGAAAATTGGCCTGGACAGGAAGGGGTAAAAGTGCCCAGTATTAAAGTGGTTAAACAGCTTAATTTGTAAATTTCTTCTGAGTATCTTCAAAGTAGCACTGGGTCAGAATAAAATCTGCTCTTTCCGCTTCGTAACTCTTCATTTGTTGGGCATCTTAATGCAACTTCGCTTTATCTCCAGTGATAAATCTGTTGCAGACCTATTGTTTTCTGCCACAATTTCCCATGATTACAAGGGACAACGGTGCACATTGCACAATTCTCCTGACTACCTCAAGTGATTTTTCTGTATGTAGCTGTTGCTGTTTTGATTATTCACAATGGTGGTATTTTAGCATACGTATTACTGGAAGTCAGCAAATCTGGCATAATTATCACATTGTATTCTGTGTACCCTGTGTACACAGAAGTAGATGTGAAACAATAGCTACAACATCCCTTTATAGTAAAGAAGTTTATTATTTAGAAAGAGAAGTGCATGGGGAAGGTTATCATTGTTCAGAATGTTATGAAAGGGTGACCTTTGTCAAGGAATATCCGGTCAGGTAATTGGCACTTTTTTTTTCTCTGAAGATCAGCGTTTTTATACTGGGTGTAAATTGTACATAGTTGCATCTGTTATTTTTGTAATTGTTTTTAGTAATGATCAAATAATTTATTTGTTCCTAAATATTTCAAAGAAATACTAAAATGTCCAATACAACATTTTACACATTATATAAGCAGGGGGTGTCATAAGGGAAGTTCTGACTGTCAATTTGCTAGCAGTACTGCTTAAAATGGTTATAAACCTTCACACATACCCAGTGAAGTGACTGGCCTCAGGTGATACACAGAGATGAAATAAATCCTTCAACATAAGTTGTACCTGTTTGTCTAAAGCTGTCTTACCCTTGCATTCATTCAAAGTGCAAAATTTACACAGAACCTCTCAGCTCTGAAAAGCAGGGGGCAGGGAACTGAAGTTACATAAGTTAGAAGAGCTTTGAGAGCTGATTGGAGGGAAGGGACACCCCCCCCCCACACCTGCACACAGGTACAGAGGTGAAGCTGTTAATCAGCTGGAGATCTCTCCTCTGTCACAATTTTTCTCTTGGTGTCAGGAAAACTTGACTCATCCTTTAAAAAATAGAAATGAGGCAGCGGACAGAAATTACACTTAGTGCTCTAGATTGAGACAAGTACACACTATAGAGAAATATGCTTTGTTCATATTTCATGTCTGAGGTTTAGAACCATGTTAAGACTACCTGATTTCAACAATTCAGCTGCATTGTCCCTGCCTATAGGTAGCAAGTTGAGGTAATTACATCACTAACCTAGTCTCCAAATACCAACCTACCCATTCTCTTTGTTCCTCCCAAGACCTCCTGATCTCTATCTCCCTCATCACTTCCTCCCATGCTCGCCGCCAGGACTTTTCCCAGGCCTCTCCTATCCCATTTAACTCCCTACACCAATCTGCCTGACTATCTCCTACTTTGTTTCCTTTTAGACGATCCCTGAAAACCCTCCATTTCAGAGAAGCCTATTCTGCCTCCACCTAACAACTGTTCTTTTATTTTCTCCATCAGATAATCCCCCACAGTTATTACCTTTTGTATCACTTGACTCTCCCTCCTAGATTGTAAGCTCTAATGAGCAGGGCCCTCAGATTCCTCCTTTATTGAATTGTATTGTAACTGTACTGTCTGCCCTCATGTTCTAAAGCGCTGCGCAAACTGTTGGCACTATATAAATTCTGTATAATAATAATAATAATAATAATTACTTTTGCCAGGTTTGACAGGTGCTCATTGGGTCTACATAAATGTACATACTAGCACAAGTCATTTTTTCCACATACCCAGTTACAGCAGAGAAAATGTAACCATATTGTTTTTATGTTTCCTGCAGGACATATTTGGAAGAAGAGTTAACGAAAGCCCGTGGAAAACCAAAGCTAAGAAAGGATATGTATAAAAAAATGATTGAGGTGGATACTCATGCCCCCACGGAGGAGGAGAAAGCCCAACAAGGTGTTACTAAACCCAGATACATGCAGTGGAGGGAGACTATCAGCTCAACATCCACCTTGGGCTTTCGGATTGAAGGAATAAAGGTCAGACTGTCCAGAAAACACAACTGTATTTGTTTGCCTCATTTTCATAATAGGGATCACATGTGCAAAACTTAGTATTACACATTCATAGATCATACAGTAGTTCCCTAAAGGAAAGCCATTCGCAGAAGACAATTTCGGTATGATCAGAATCTTCGAGTATAAAAAAAATATATATATTACTCTTTCGTTCATGGGCTGACACAGCTTCTCTATTGACAAAGTGGGTATTATCCGTTATTTAGGAGTGACTAGGCAGAAAAAACTTGTAAAAAGTGTTGCATCACACCTTCTACAGTACTGGCCAGGGGGTGGACCCCCCGGGTATATCCCCTCACTCTGCATCTCGCATTTTTGATTTTTTTCTGTCTAGTAAGGGGTAGGACATGGCTCCCTTCGGGCCCATTGGTCCAGGGAAAAATATTTATTTTTATTTTTTTGGTTCCTGCGATCTTCGCTCAACTGCCGACTGGGTGACAGGCTGGGTCCTCGATCCTTGTAGTCCCCCCAGTTTCGGCCATCGAGCGTGTGCCGACCCTAGCTACGCGCTCGGTTTTCCACGACATACCCGTCACTCTACGGGTGGCCGGTGAGCCTATGCTCCAGGGCCTGCATCGGACCGCTCAGCTTCGGGTGACCTTACGGCCGAATCGCAGTAGCCTGTCAGGTGAGTTTACGCTCCTAGGCTTACATCGGACCGCTCGGCTTCGGCTGACCTTACGGCCGAGTCGCAGCAGCCTGGCCGGTGAGCTAACGCTCCAGGACATGCATAGGATCGTTCCCCAGGGTTCAATCACAGCATGCCTGGCCGACAGTCACCTCCACACGCGGATGATGATCTGTCCGGAATGTCTTCCAGCATGAGACACGCAGGAAGGGTAAGTAGCTCCCCCGCTTCGGCAGGGTGACATTGGCTGGACATTCCCGGAGAGATTAAGTAAGTGGTTATGACCCCTTTCTTTCCTCTCTCCCTGCCTTCCCTCCTCCCTGGGCTCTGAGCTAAGGTTGCTGGGTGCTGGTCACCATGGGGGGGCCCCATCTGGTGCGGGGCTGCGCTGTGTTTGTCATTTAAAAATAATGTCATTCTGCTTGCTTGTGTGTGTATGCTTCTCCCTCCATGCTGTCGGCGGCCATTTTGCGATGGTCCATGCCTGTTTCGGCCTCTAGTGAAGGTCCGGCGGCCATTTTCTTGTAGTTCGCGCCTATAGCCGGCGGCCATTTTGCGGTAGTCTCCAGCCTCTAGGGTGCCTTTCTCTGGCGCAAATTTTCACAGAAGACGCTGATAAGAATCAGACTGACACAGACAGCGGTGGGATAGCATCAAAGGTGCAGCAAACGACAGCATAGCAGTACCGTTCCAAGGGTGGTGAGTTCTCCGGGAGACTCTGCATCTCTGTATCAGCTAGGAGGGTGGCCTATTGATACCTTGCCTGGAGCCCTGGGGGTGTCAGCGCGTGGGTCAGCATGGCGTCTGAAGCAGACGTTTCTTCCCCTAAAACACCTGAATTTGTGGCTGGTGCCCCTGATGTTCCTATGGATGCTATGTTGGCAATCCTAGAGGCTTTTGCTGCCAGGGTGGAAGCAGCACACAGGAACACGGGGGGTAGTAAACGCTCCTGTCCCCTGCAATCTTCCGGGGATAATTCTGATGCAGAACCAGGCCCAGCTATTGCTCATGACCCGGATTCTGATGCATCAGAGACTGCAGACCGTGACCAAGCGGACAGTGAGAATGACTCCAAGTCCAGGTCAGTACGCGAAAAGGCTTTGGTATCTGACCTTATTACTGCAGTGCGGCATACGCTAAAGTTGGAGAATGCTGCAGAAGCAGCAGAGAACTCCGATCGCCTTTGGGTTCCGTAAACCTACCCGCACTACTAAGGTGTTTCCTTGTGTGTCTTATTTTGATAAGCTCTTATACAAGGAGTGGGAGAACCCATCAAGGGTTTTTACGCCCCCCAAGGAATCTTGCGGTACGGTACCCCTTTTAGGAGAGTTTTCTGAAGAAATGGACCTCTCCCCCGATAGTGGACCCTTCGGTGTCCAGACTTAATAAAGCTACCACAATTCCAGTGGAAGGGGCTCCTGTTTTCAAGGACCCTGTGGATAAGAAGGCTGAACCACTCACTCGCTACCTATACACAGTGGTAGGCTCAGCGGTGCGCCCGGCATTGGCTGGGACCTTAGTGTCTCAGACACTTACTAAGTGAGCAAAATTGCTGCTTCAGGGGTTAAAAGAGCGAGATGTTACTCCTAATGATATAATTTTGGCCGACCAGTTGGTACAAGGCCTTAAGTTTGTCTGCGAGTCAGACATGGACCCTATCCCCTTGCTGTCCAAAGCTTTGGTTTATGCGGTAGCTATACGCCGCCTGATCTAGCTAAAGGGCTGGTCTGTGGACCAGGCTTCCAAGAAGGCCCTGTTGGATCTGCCCTTTAAGGGCGACAGACTTTTTGGAGCCTCTCTTGATGACATCAAGGATGCCACAGGAGGTAAAAGCACATTGTTTCCTTAAACCATAAAGGGTAAGGGACCAGGGCAAGGGCCCTCCTTTACTGCACGCAAGCGTTTTTTTCTTTCACCTAGGGCGACAGAAAAAAGACCCCAGGCCGACAAAGTGCCTGCGCAAGGACACAGACGTTATTGGTCCCGCAAGCCCAACAAGCCTGCGGACAAATCTGCGTCTGCATGAAGGTCCGCCCCCACCCAGTTCCCGGGTGGGGGGACGTCTTCACAAAAGTGCGACTCAGTGGACATCTCTGATCTCCGACCAGTGGGTTTGCAAAGTGATCTCATCGGGTTACAAGCCAGTTCCAGAGCTCGACCCGTGTCTGCCCCTTCTAATATAGAGGGGCATCACTATCATAGGCTACTAGGACGACCTTCTTCTAAAGGCCCCTTCAAGCTCAGAATTAGAGGTAAGCGTGTCCATAACCTATCAGACTCTCCGATACTGTGGTTGGGTATAAAACACAAGGTCAGTATTGGTGCCGACTCAACGCCTAGTGTATCTGGGGTTGTTTCTCAGATGCCCATCATCTCCGGATTATCTAATCCGGGTAAGCCACCTAGTCAGGAGATCCCTGATAGGGTGGCTGACCTCACCGTCTCTCTTGGTTGGGAGGTCATTCCTTCCTGTTCATTGGATTGTGATCACGACGGACGCCAGCCTTACAGGAGCCCGCCTGCCGATCAAGGTCCTGGAACTCCGGACGATCAGGCGGCGCCTCTTCAGATGGGTTCAGAGGCTGCAAGGACGCCCAGTCAGGATCCAGTCAGACAACGCCACAGCGGTGGCAGATGTCAATCATCAGGGAGGAACAAGAAGCTCAGCTGCAGCATCGGAGGTCGCTCGCAGACTGAGGTGAGCAGAAAGGAGCGTACCGGCACTGTCGGCCGTGTACATTCCGGGTGTGAAGTATTGGCAGGCGAACTACCTGAGTCGCCAAATGCTGGACCAGGGAGAAGGGTCCTTACACCCGGATGGGTTCCAGCTCCACTGCTAAAGAAGGGACATGCCACATATAAATCCTTTTGGCGTCCCGACTCATTCGGGAAGTATTGAGGTTTGTGGCCCGGTCAAAGGACCCAGGGGCAGACGCAACGGACGCGTTGGTAACATCGTGGAGTCAGTATCGGCTAATCTAGGCCTTCCCTCCCATGAGGCTCCTTCCCCATCTGCTTCACAGAACAGAGGCAGCAAGAATTCCAAGGATTCTGATCGCTCCAGATTGGCCTCAGCGTCCTTGGTACGCCGACCTAGTACGTCTGGTAGCAGACGTCCCCTGGCGTCTACCTCTACGGAAGGACCTGCTATCGCAAGGTTCTATACTCCGTCCTGCTTTACAGTCTCTGGCTTTAATGGCAGGGCTATTGAGAACCAGGTACTGAGAGACAGGGGCCTGTCAGACTCAGTAATCTCTACTATGAGAAGTGCTCGGAAGCCATCCTATAGGAAGGTTTATCATCGCACTTGGAAGGCCTACATTTCCATGTGTGAGGAAATGAAGTGGCATCCGCTTACTTATTTGGTTTCCAGAATCCTGCTGTTTTTACAGCATGGGGTGGACCAAAGGCTTTCTTTAAGTACTATTAAGGGGCAGATATCTGCCCTGGCTGTCTTTTGCAGCGACCCCTGGCGACTCACTCTCTCGTGAGTACTTTCGTGCAGGGGGTTCGACATGTGGCCCCTCCGGTTCGTCCCCCGCTACCTCCGTGGGACTTGAACCTGGTCCTCTCGGTGCTTCAGAAACCACTGTTTGAGAATATTAGGGATATTCCCTTATTGACACTTTCTCAGAAAGTGGTCTTTTTGGTGGCTGTTACATCAGTTAGACAAGTTTCTAAACTGGCAGCCTTGTCCTGCAAGGCTCCTTATCTGATCTTCCACAAGGATAAGGTGGTGCTGCGGCCGCAGCCTTCCTTCCTTCCTAAAGTCGTTCGGCTTTTCATCTCAAGAGGACATTGTACTTCCATCCTTGTGTCCTCATCCGTTGAATCCTAAAGAGTTGGCGTTGCATTCCTTGCTACTTCCCTGTTCCGGAAGTCAAACTCACTGTTTGTTTCGGTGGCTGGTCCCAAGAAGGGCCTAGCAGTCTCATCGGCCACCATCTCTAGGTGGATCCGACAGATAGTAATCCAGGCTTACGCCTTAAAGGGTCAAGCGCCCCTCTTTCTTGTCACGGCGCATTCGACCAGGGCAATAGGTGCCTCTTGGGCTTTCCAACATCAAGCGTCTGTTTCCCAATTATGTAAAGCGGCGACTTGGACGTCCGCTCACACTTTCACAAAACTCTATAAGGTTGATGTAGGTGCATCTTCGGATGCCTCTTTCGGTCGCAAGGTTTTGCAGGCGGCTGTTTAGAGTTGCAACTCCTTCGTTGGAAGAGTGTTGTTTTGTGTTGGGGTGAAGTTTACTTTATGCTGTTACCACCCCTCGTTTTTTTCTTTGACACTGCTTTGGGACGTCCCACTTTGTCAATAGAGAAGCTGTGTCGGTCCATGAACGAAAGCGTAAATAGGATTTTTTGTACTCACCGTAAAATCCTTTTATCTGAGTTCATGGGCCGACACAGCACCCACCCCTCTTTTTTAAGTTTGTACTGCTTTCTGACAATCTGATCTGCGAGATGCAGAGTGAGAGGATATACCCTGGGGGTCCGCCCCCTGGGCGGTACTGTAGAAGGTGTGATGCAACACTTTTTACACATTTTTTCTGCCTAGTCACTCCTAAATGACGGATAATACCCACTTTGTCAATAGAGAAGCTGTGTCGGTCCATGAACTCAGAGAAAAGGATTTTACGGTGAGTACAAAAAATCCTATTTTTCCCATTTGGACTCGATTTTTCCCCAAATAAATGGCCATGGGAGATCCAACAATATTGTTTTACTCTGTAATTTTAGGCAAATAGTATAATACTTAGTTTAAAAGATTCTCTTTTGGGTCACAGGGGTAGTTTTATCAATATTCTTCTGAGGCCCAGAGTCAGCTGATAGTGGGCCATTGCCGGCTTTCAGTTGACGGGGCAGAGCCACACCAAGTTCAGGAAGGATACTGAACAATATTGTTGGGATCCACTTGGTTGCCTTACCGACAGCCTTTAACCACTTAAGACCCGGACCAATATGCAGCATAAGGACTAGGCCCCTTTTTGCGATTCGGCACTGTGTCGCTTTAACTGACAATTGCGCGGTCGTGCGACGTGGCTCCCAAACAAAATTGGCGTCCTTTTTTCCCACAAATAGAGCTTTCTTTTGGTGGTATTTGATCACCTCTGCGGTTTTTATTTTTTGCACTATAAACAAAAATAGAGCGACAATTTTGAAAAAAATGCAATATTTTTAACTTTTTGCTATGATAAATATCCCCAAAAAATATATAAAAAAACATTTTTTCTATCTCAGTTTAGGCCGATACGTATTCTTCTACATATTTTTGGTAAAAAAAAAGCAATAAGTGTTTATTGATTGCGCAAAAGTTATAGCGTTTACAAAATAGGGGGTAGTTTTATGGCATTTTTATAAATCATTATTTTTTACTAGTAATGGCGGAGATCAGTGATTTTTTTTTTTGTGACTGCGACATTATGGCGGACACATCGCACACTTTTGACACTATTTTGGGACCATTGTCATTTTTATTGCTATAAAAATGCACTGGTTACTGTAAAAATGACGCTGGCAGTGAAGGGGTTAACCAGGAGGGGGCGCTGTAGGGGTTAAGTGTACCATGATTTGTGTTTCTTACTGTGGGGGGCGTGGCTTAGCATGTGACGTCACTGATCATCGTTCCCTATTACAGGGAACAGACGATCAGTGACAGGCTCACTAGGAAGCGCGGGGAGAGGTTTGTTTACACTTACCTCTCCCCGTTCTTCCTCTCTGTGACCCGATCGCTGGACACCAGCGGCGATCGGGTCCGCTGTTCCCGCGGGGACGGTCATGGAGAAGAGGACCGGGTCGCGAGCGCGCCACCGGCAGCTCTTAAAGGGGACGTACCTGTACGCCCATGTGCCCAGCCGTGTCATTCTGCCAACGTACATCGGCGTGCGGCGGTCCTAAAGCGGTTTAGGGCATGACTTTGAGCCAGTGCCAGCTGCCCTCGCCCACTCTCCATCCATTATAATGGTCATGGCTGTTGGACCCGATTGGCAATTCTACTACAGGTACCTTAACACTGTCCTAAGAGATATTGTAGAAGAACCTAGCTTGCAAAAGAGCTTTTATGCCATTGTGGTGGGCATGAACATATTTGTAAAGGATCATCAACACTAAGAAGAACAGAGACTAAAGAGTCTAAAAATTTGCATATGTGGTCAGATTAACTCAGGTCAGGAAACATTTGAGAATTACATATACAGTAGACCCTGGGCAACGTTCAGTTATGTTCTTCAACTGTACTGGAAATAACTATTGCTTTATATAAGTCAGCTACTCACAAAAAAACACCTCCAAATGGTATCTTTAATTATACAGTACTGTGCAAAAGTTTTAGGCAGGTGTAAAGAAATGCCATAAAGTAAGAATGCTTTCAAAAATATATTTTTTAATTGTTTGTTTTTATCAATTTGCAAAATGCAAACTGAGCAAACAGAAGAAAAATCTAAATCAAATCAATATTTGGTTTGACTACCCTTTTTTTTCAAACCATCATCAATTCTTTCACTTGCGCATTTTGTAACCTTGCACAAAGTCAGGGATTTTGTAGGATTCTAGTCAGGTGTATGATTAACAAATTCTACCAAGCCGGTGCTATGGATCATAAGTTTCATATGTAGGTTGAAACACATTCATTAACAGAAACATCTGTGTAGGAGGCTTAAAACTGGGCGAGGAACAGCCAAACTTTGCTACTAAGGTGAGGTTGTAAAAGACAGTTTCATGTCACAAGCCATACACTATGGCAAGACTGAGCACATGTAGTTATACTGCATCAGCAAGGTCTCTCCCAGGCAAAGATTTCAAAGCAGACTAAGGTTTCAATATGTACTGTTCAAGCTCTGAAGAAGAGCTTTGAAGAAGCACAAAAAAAACTGCAACATTGAGAACGGTGGACAGTGGTCGGCCAAGGAAACTTAATGCAGCAAAGGAAAGACACATTATGCTTACTTTCCTTACTTTTACTGCCTGGAGAAGTCTGGCCAGAAGTGGTGTTGATGGAAAAACTGCAGCCAAAAAGCCATACCTACGACGTGGAAACAAGGCTAAGTGACTCAACTATGCACAAAAGCATTGGAACTGGGGTGCAGAAAAATGTCAGTAGTTGCTCTGTATTGTAATGTGAAATATTTGGCTGTAGCAGGAGGCAGTTTGTTCTCAGAAGAGCTGGAAAGTGGTACTATGAGTGTCTGCAGGAGCAACAGTGAAGCATGGTGGAGGTTCATTACAAGTTTAGGGCTGCATTTCTGCAAATGGAGGTGGAGATTTGGTCAGGATCAATGGTGTCCTCAATGCTAAGCAATACAGGCAGATACTTATCCATCATGTCATACCATCAGGGAGGAGTGTGATTTGGCCCCAAATGTATTCTGCAACAGCTTAACAGCCCCGAACATACAGCCAATATCATTAAGAACTATCTTCCATGTAAAGAAGAACAAGGAGTCCTAAAAGTGATGGTTTGGCCCCTAAAGAGCCCTGATTTCAACATCGAGTCTGTCTGGGATTACGTGAAGAGACAGAAGGATTTGAGGCTGCCTACATCCACAGAAGATCTGTGGTTAGTTCTCTAAGATGTTTGGAACAACCTACTTGCAGAGTTCCTTCAAAAACTGTGTGCAAGTAAATCTAGAAGAATTGATGCTGTTTTGAATGCAACGAGTGGTCACACCAAATATTGATTAGATTTGGATTTCTCGTCTGTTCATTTATTTTCCATTTTGGTAATTGGTAAAAATATTACTATTAGCGCTTCCATTTCTGTAAGCATTCTTAGTTTATGTATATCCAACTGTTGGTCAGCAAGTCCCGCCAGGGGAGGGCTGGCGGCCTTAGGCCTGGGGGGCAAGTCCAGTCATATGGCCCATTGAACCGCCGAATCAGCTCACCATCCATGGCCCACCTGGTTTTTCAATGCAGCCTCACCAGTGCCCATCAGTGCAGCCAACTCCAGTGCCCATCAATGCAGCCTCATCACTGGGGCAGGTTACATGGGGTGTATGGGGGGGAGCTGGGGGGTCAGCTAGGGGTGTCAGGGTCTCTCACCTCAGCGATCTCAGCTCAGCAAGTCCTTGCACGCCACGGTTTCCTGGGGGGGGGGGTAATGCTCCTGATCCTGGGGTCAAGTTGCAGCCAGCGCTCAGCCCTGCAGCTCGACTCCCTGGCACGCCCTGCCTCTGCCTGCTTCCAAGAATCCGGTCCCAGGGAGTTGTAGTTTCCTCTGCGCTGCTGTGTTTTCCACCCACCAGAAGCTTGAGTGCGGACTACAACTCCCGGAATACAACAGCTAGTGGTCGGCCGCCATGGCCATACACCTGGCCTGACTTCCTAGACCAGAGTATAAAAAAGAAAATGGTAGCGGGCAGCGGCTGCCGGCCTTTTTGAACATAAGTTAGGGCGGCCTGAGAGGCAATTGCCACCCTGCCCCCTGGCCCAGCCCTCCCCTGAGTCCCGCGCACCTATGCTTGATGTCCCACCACTGCGCTCATGCAAATAATCTACCCTGGAGCTGCCACTTAAGGTGATGGTAAAATATAAACGTATTTAAATGAAAAAATAGTGGTGCTAATGTCACAATATTAAAGTGAAACAAATACTAAAACAATTCCAATAACACCGTGTGATAGTGAAAATAGCAATTAGCATACAATAATGAATAACAAAAAATGAAAAGGAATTTAAATGAAAGTCCATAAAAGTGATTAACTTCCCTTTTCATTTTTTATGTTCTTCTTTATTGTATGCTAATTGCTATTTTCACTATCACATGGTATTATTGGAATTGTTTTAGTATTTGTTTCACTTTAATATTGTGACATTAGCGCCACTATTTTTTCATTTAAATACGTTTATATTCTTCGTCTATGGCATAGTTTAAGCCATACAATGAGTCATTTTAGATTACACTCAAATGTGCCACACATACTTGAGCCTCAGGAAAATACTACCACTGCTTATCAGCACTTTGTATCTGCTATTTTTGTTTCTGATGAGCTGTTCTGTTTTATTACTATGTTTTCTGGAAATGTCCGCTTTTGTTTTAGACTTCATGGCAATTTAAAAGGTCGGCCAAATCAAAGCTAATGTCAGTTTATGGGTTTAGCCTGGTGGCCTGAATCCATCTACTGTCTTTGTATATCTGTATGCTACACTGCAAAGCCAGCCAAGCCACATCTTTTTTTCCTTTTCTGCAATGTAATTATGATGGATAACACTACTGGCCAATATAACTATGTGGAAAGAGATGGACCACCCTTTGAAGCAATCAGGGATTGTTAAAACTAGCATCTTAAAGCAGCCCCAGGTTCAGGATAGTACTGATACCAGGATTAAATGGAAAAATTGATGATGGACTTTGAAGGCACCACAGTAACAATGTTAATAAAATGATGTAAACTTTTGATCAGGGTAATTTTCTTAGTACTGATATCAGATTGGTCTTTAAATGTATGTGTAGGCTTTGCTGGGTGCCTGTGTTGTTTTGCTGCAGCCTGTTCAGTATATTTGTGTACTGGCAAGTTCATTGTAGGGACTGTTTTTTCTTTTTTCTCATTAACGTGTACGTAGAGCTGCACGATTCTGGGAAAAATGAGAATCCCGATTCTTTTGCATAGAATAAAGATCACGATTCTCAAAAATATATATATTTTACAGATTTACAACCTCTGAACATGAGAGATATAAAATATCTGTGCGCAGTCTCGTAAGGGACAGTGGTTGGTATTTTAAGTCCTCCTTTAATAGCCTGTCTGCAAGGTCTGGGTAGCTGACTCAGACTGTGCTGTGGTAATATTCATAATATATTACAAGGGACAGTGGTTGCCGGTATTTTAAGTCCACTCCTCACATGCCCCCCTTTAATAGCCTATCTGACTGTCATCTGCAAGGTCTGGGCCCCATATAGCCTGCCCCATATAGCCTGTCCCTTATAATATATTATGAATATTACCACAGTCTGAGTCAGCTACCCATATTATGAATATTAACACAGTCAGCTACCCCAAACTCTGGGGTAGCTGACTGTGGTAATATTCATAATATGGGTAGCTGACTCAGACTGTGGTAAAATTCATAATATTTTATAAGAGACAGTGCCAGTGATTGCCAGTACTCACGTGTGTGTTGGAATCATCTGATCAATGCTGGTGCACACACAGACTCACAGTGTGCAATGCGCACTCACTGTGGTGTTTCGTTTCCCGGCCGAAAAAACGTGGTGGTCACGCCCAGGCATCATCCAGCGGCGCATCACGCTCTCTGCTGACTGACGTCAGTTCGTATTGCTGACGTCAGTTCCGATCTGCGCCATTTGCGTTCCACGCCGGTTCCGGTGCGAAAATACGTAAATACAAAAATTGAGCTAATCTAGCCTGGAGATCGCTGGGGGGGGGGGTAAATCGAAATCGCGATCTTATAACGATAAATCGTGCATCACTACGTGTACGTAAACCCCAACAACGATCTTCTCTTTTGGTCTGCTAAATATACTGTGACAGCAGGAAGGTAAAGTCACCTGGTTGCATCCAGGGGGGTAGATATATTTCGCCCAGATTCAGGCTTTACGCCGATTTATACAGCTAGGTGGAGAGTTGTATAAGCCCAGCTGAGACTAGTGGGCTCATTGATGACTCATACCTCTAGGGAGAGGGCTGGGCGTCGTGCAGACAGGGAGTTGATGAGGCCAGCTGAAGCTTGTCAGCTCATTTAGGCCTCTATAAAAAACTCCCAGATTCATTAGATGTTAGCTCATGCCTGGAAGCAGACCTGTGTGGACTGTCTAGGGAGAGTGAACCCCTGTGCGGTGAGAGAAAGCCTGTGTGGCTATATTTTGCTTGGACATTTAAAACCAGGGACTAGGACAGCACTAGGCTGATCCCAGTCGTTAGTTAGGAAACCTGTAAGTTTAGTCAGAGGTCAAGTTGACCAGGATTTATTTTGTTTGTTTCTTTTGCTTTGCTGTGTTTTTGTCACTGTAAATAGAAAATAAACGGCACCTTTTTGATTTTGAAAACCACAACCTCCGTCTGCTGGGCCTGTTTTTGTGTGGGGAGCCCATCCCGGGGGTCACACACACCCGCTGCCGAGCTAACCCCCTCACAGTTGGTGGAGAATGCGGGCAGTTTTTTTTTAAGCCAGCATGGAGGAGATACTGAAACAGCTGGCTCTAGCAAATGCCAATCAACAGCAGACAAATGCAGGTTTGCAAAAGAGCCTTGCAGCTCAACAACAGAACTTCGCAGCCCAGCAGCAAGCTCATCAACAGAGCCTTGCAGCCCAGCAGCAAGCTCACCAACAGAGTCTGGAAGCTCAGCAACA
The DNA here is from genome assembly GCA_029206835.1 of Rana muscosa. Classification (NCBI taxonomy): domain Eukaryota; kingdom Metazoa; phylum Chordata; class Amphibia; order Anura; family Ranidae; genus Rana; species Rana muscosa. Next base: position 146,474,948 of record CM055126.1, on the reverse strand, counting down.
AGCCCAGCAACGATCTGAGGCCCGCTTCATAGACCTATTACAGAAGCAAGAGCAGAGACTACAACAAATGGAAGCAGTAATGCAGCAACGTCCGCAGACCAGTGAGGAAAGCCGTCCCACTAATACCGCGTCCTTTGGGGTGAGTCGTTTATTGACAAAAATGACTGGAGAGGATGATCCAGAGGTATTTTTGACCACGTTTGAAAGGACTGCTGAAAGAGAAAAGTGGCCTGAGGAGCAGTGGGCTGGACTGGTGGCTCCTCTGTTAACGGGTGAATCGCAGAAAGCTTACTATGACCTAGAGCCTGACCAAGCAAAAGACTATGTGATGCTAAAAGCTGAAATATTGGCAAGGCTGGGTGTCACCCTGGCTGTCCGGGCTCAGCGTGTGCATAACTGGACTTTCCAGCTTGGAAAACCCCCCAGGTCTCAAATGTATGATCTCATTCACCTGAGCAGAAAGTGGCTACAGCCAGAGACTTTGTCCGCACCAAAGATTGTGGAACGTGTTGTAATGGATCGGTTTTTGAGAGCTCTTCCTACTGCCATCCAAAAGTGGGTAAGCCATGGAGACCCAGAGACGGCCGATGGTCTTGTGGATCGTGTGGAGAAATACTTGGCTACAGAGAACCTGACGGCCTCTTCCAGAGACACTCGGACTTTCCACCCTAAGACCAGACCATCCCCAGGGGCGGATAAGATGATTCCAAGGGGTAAGGGTGGAGAGAGTGAGAGGGTGGGAGCTCTACCCCAAGTTTGGCGAGAACAGCCTGGGAAATCAGCGGCTCAAGAGGCGGCAAGAAGGATCATTTGCTACCGCTGCCGGCAAGCGGGACATATTGCAGCAAATTGCCCGGTTTTGGAGGAACCCATGCAGTGTGACTTTCTGACGGGCAGACGTCAGTCGCTGTGTGCGACAGTCGCATGCACTGCCATTCGGGGAACTGAGAAACATTTATGCAAAATGTGTATTAATGGTAGAAATGTTGTGGTATTGCTGGATTCAGGTAGCCTTGTGACCCTGATAAAGGCTGAATTAGTTAAAACAGAGGTCTCTGGGAATAGCAAGGTAGCTGTTATTTGTGTGCATGGGGACACCCGAGAGTATCCAGTGACTACAGTGTGTTTCGAGACCCCCAAAGGTACCCTTTCTCATCCAGTGGGCTTAGTGTCTCAGTTACCGCATGACGCCATTGTGGGAAGGGATTTTCCGAAGTTCTGGGAACTGTGGGATGATCCTGAGCCCCCCACTGGTGCCCCTATGTACCAGGAATATGATAGCCAGAACTCCTCTGAGAGTGGTGAGGACTCTCCCGAATTTCCCTTGTCAGTATTGGCAGGGGAGACTCAAGAAACTGGAGAGGAGCCCACCTCCTCAGACGAAAACCTACCGTCTGTGGAGTTTTCTGATCTTGAGGTTCACAGGGAAAACTTTGCCACAGAACAGTTGAAAGACCCCGCCCTAATAAAGGCACGGGAAAACGTAGTGAAAATAGATGGCGAGTTAGTGAACCCAGATAATACCTGCACTTACCCATACTTCAGCGTAGAGAAGGACCTACTGTATCGGGTGGCAAAAAGGGCAGAAGAAACCGTTGAGCAGCTTGTGGTGCCCAAACCTTACAGGAAGTTGGTGTTGGAGTTGGCCCATGGGCACATTCTTGGAGGTCATCTGGGGACAGAGAAAACCCGAGAGAGGGTATTACAGAGATTCTATTGGCCTGGGGTGATGAAGGACATAGAAAATTATTGTTCCTCCTGCCCTGTGTGTCAGAGGTCGGCCCCGATGCCACACTTCCGTAGCCCGCTGGTCCCTCTACCCATCATTGAGGTCCCGTTTGAGAGAATCGCAATGGATTTGGTAGGTCCTATAATCAAGTCCGCTAGGGGGCACCAGTACATATTGGTTATAATGGACTATGCCACCCGTTATCCAGAAGCGATCCCTCTCAGAAATACCTCGGCCAAAACCATAGCCAAAGAGCTATCTCTTGTTTTTAGCCGGGTGGGTATTTGTAAAGAACTGCTTACGGACCAAGGTACACCCTTTATGTCCCGGGTTATGAAGGAGCTGTGTAAATTGTTCAAAGTGACGCAATTACGTACATCTGTGTATCACCCCCAAACCGATGGGCTGGTTGAAAGATTCAACAAAACCCTAAAACAAATGTTGAAGAAAGTGGTGGATAGGGATGGAAAGGATTGGGACTGTCTACTTCCTTATTTGATGTTTGCTATTAGGGAGGTGCCCCAATCCTCTACGGGATTCTCCCCCTTTGAGTTACTGTATGGGAGACACCCAAGAGGGCTGTTGGATATTGCCAAGGAAACTTGGGAAAGTGAGAGTTCTCCCCACAGGAGTGTGATTGAGCATGTCGCCCTGATGCAAGATCGAATTGCACAGGTAATGCCCATCGTGAAGGAACATTTGGCCCAAGCGCAGTTGGCACAGCAGAGAGTGTACAACCGTGGAGCCAAGACCCGTACCTTTTCCCCGGGGGATAGGATATTGGTACTTGTCCCTACGGTTGAAAGTAAATTCCTTGCCAAATGGCAAGGCCCCTACGAGATAATGGAAAAAGTGAGCGAAGTGAATTACAAGGTCAGACAACCAGGAAGGCGAAAGCCCGAACAGATCTATCACGTTAATCTGTTGAAAGCCTGGAGGGATAGAGAGTCCCTAGTCGCAGACACTTGGTCACCAGCTCAAACTGGTTGCGTGATTCCTGAGGTTGGAATCGCAGCCACCTTGTCACAACCCCAACAACAGGAGGTTAAGGAGTTTGTGCTTCGCAACAAGGAGGTATTCTCTGAGCTGCCGGGACAAACATCTGGGGTAGAGCATGACATTATTACCCCGCCCGGTGAAAGGGTGAAGTTAAAACCCTATCGGATCCCAGAGGCCCGACGGGAGGCAATACGGGAGGAAGTACAGAAAATGCTGAACTTAGGGGTGATAGAGGAGTCCCAAAGTGATTGGTCTAGTCCCATTGTGTTGGTGCCTAAACCGGATGGGAGCTGGCGATTTTGTAACGATTTTCGTCAGTTGAACAAAGTTACAAAATTTGACACCTACCCCATGCCCCGTATAGATGAGTTGATCGACCGGCTGGGAACAGCCCGATACATGACGACTCTTGACCTCACAAAAGGGTATTGGCAAATCCCCCTGGCCAAGTCAGCCAAAGAGAAAACCGCATTTGTAACCCCAGACGGGGCGTTCCAATATAAAAGAATGCCGTTCGGGTTACAGAATGCGCCGGCCACATTCCAGCGGAAAATGGACCAGATGCTGAGGCCCCATCGGAAGTATGCTGCGGCTTACCTGGATGACGTAATTGTCCATAGCACAGATTGGGCCTCACATCTGCCAAAAGTGCAAGCAGTCCTGGACTCTGTTCGGGAAGCAGGGTTTACGGCTAACCCCAAGAAGTGTACCATTGGGCAGGAGGAGGCCAAATATCTTGGGTACACCATTGGGAGGGGAGTAATAAAACCCCAACTCAACAAAGTCGAGGCCATCCAGAGTTGGCCACGTCCCAACAGCAAGAAGCAGGTACGAGCCTTTCTGGGAATCGCTGGGTATTATCGGCGATTCATTCCCCACTTTGCTTCTAAGGCTGTGCCCCTAACCAACCTGACGAAGGGGAAAGGGTCGGTCATGATTAAATGGACCCCCGAGGCTGAGGCAGCATTCCAATTCTTGAAACAAGCCTTATGTAGCCAGCCAGTGTTGTACTCACCCGACTTCTCTAAAGACTTTGTCGTACAAAGTGATGCGTCAGATGTGGGGTTAGGAGCAGTATTGTCCCAGGTCTGGAACGGGGAAGAGCACCCAGTCATTTACCTCAGCAGGAAGTTGAAGTCCCATGAGGTAAATTACGCCACCGTTGAAAAGGAGTGTTTAGCGGTGAAGTGGGCTCTAGATTCCCTTCGGTACTACCTGCTAGGTAGGCACTTTGACATGGTTACGGATCACGCTCCGTTAAAGTGGATGGCTCAAAACAAGGAAACAAATAGAAGAGTGAATAGGTGGTTCCTGGCCCTCCAGGAATTCAACTTCACAGTAAAGCATCGCCCTGGCGTTCAAATGGGGAATGTGGATGCTTTGTCTCGAGTACATGAATGCCTGATTGCTGGTGTTCCAACCCCGAGGTTAAAACAAGAGGGGGGGGTATGTGACAGCAGGAAGGTAAAGTCACCTGGTTGCATCCAGGGGGGTAGATATATTTCGCCCAGATTCAGGCTTTACGCCGATTTATACAGCTAGGTGGAGAGTTGTATAAGCCCAGCTGAGACTAGTGGGCTCATTGATGACTCATACCTCTAGGGAGAGGGCTGGGCGTCGTGCAGACAGGGAGTTGATGAGGCCAGCTGAAGCTTGTCAGCTCATTTAGGCCTCTATAAAAAACTCCCAGATTCATTAGATGTTAGCTCATGCCTGGAAGCAGACCTGTGTGGACTGTCTAGGGAGAGTGAACCCCTGTGCGGTGAGAGAAAGCCTGTGTGGCTATATTTTGCTTGGACATTTAAAACCAGGGACTAGGACAGCACTAGGCTGATCCCAGTCGTTAGTTAGGAAACCTGTAAGTTTAGTCAGAGGTCAAGTTGACCAGGATTTATTTTGTTTGTTTCTTTTGCTTTGCTGTGTTTTTGTCACTGTAAATAGAAAATAAACGGCACCTTTTTGATTTTGAAAACCACAACCTCCGTCTGCTGGGCCTGTTTTTGTGTGGGGAGCCCATCCCGGGGGTCACACACACCCGCTGCCGAGCTAACCCCCTCACAATACCATTTTGTTCTATTTGGTCATTAATTGCAACACAATACCTCTTGTCCTTGTCAAAAATTCTGTGAACTGATTAGGGATGAGCCAAACACCCCCCGGTTTGGTTCGCAGCAGAACATGCGAACAGGCAAAAAATTTGTGCGAACACCATTAAAGTCTACGGGACACGAACATGAAAAATCAAAAGTGCTAATTTTAAAGGTTGATATGCAAGTTATTGTCATAAAAAGTGTTTGGGGACCTGGGTCCTGCCCCAGGGGACATGTGGCAATGCAAAAAAAGTTTTAAAAACTGTAGTTTTTTCGGGAGCAGTGATTTTAATAATGCTTAAAGTGAAACAATAAAAGTGAAATATTCCTTTAAATTTCGTACCTGGGGGTGTCTATAGTATGCCTGTAAAGTAGCGCATGTTTCCCGTGTTTATAACAGTCCCTGCACAAAATGAAATTTCTAAAGGAAAAAAAGTAATTTAAAACTACTTGCGGCTATAATGAATTGTCGGGTCCCGGCAATACAGATAAGTCATTGAAAAAAAACGTCCAAAACCAAAATGAAACAAAATTAAATAAAAAAAAATGTGTGGGGGTCCCCCCAAATTCCATATCAGGCCCTTCAGCTCTGGTATGGGTATTAAGGGGAACCCTGCGCCATTTTTTTTTAAATGGCGTAGGGGTCCCCCTCAAAATCAATACCCTTCAGGTCTGGTATGGATTTTAAGGGGAACCCCGTGCCGAAATTAAAAAAAATGGCGTGCGGTTCCCCCCAAAAAAACATACCAGACCCTTATCCGAGCACGCAACCTGGCAGGCTGCAGGAAAAGAGAGGGGGGCGAGAGAGCGCCCCCCCTTCCTGAATCGTACCAGGCCACATGCCCTCAACATGGGGAGGATGTCCCCATGTTGATGGGGACAAGGGCCTCATCCCCACAACCCTTGCCCGGTGGTTGTGGGGGTCTGCGGGCTGGGGACTTATCGGAATCTGGAAGCCCCCTTTAACAAAGGGGACCCCAGATCCCGGCCCCCCTATGTGAATTGGTTGTACACAGCTTGGGACAAGTCCTTTATTAAAAATAAAAAAATAATTCCAGCGATGTAATCCAGTCTCGATCTCCGGCGATGTTATCCAGTCTCGATCTCCAACGATGTAATCGTTCTTTTTTTTCTTTTTAATAAAGGACTTGTCCGAAGCTGTGTACTGTGGTTTTTAACATTTTTCACACTTTTTTTTGTGAAATTGTAGGGGTACAATGTACCCCTTACCAATTTACATGGGGGGCCGGGATCTGGGGGTTCCAGATTCCGATAAGCCCCCGCCCGCAGACCCCCACAACCACCGGGCAAGGGTTGTGGGGATGAGGCCCTTGTCCCCATCAACATTGGAACATCCTCCCCATGTTGAGGGCATGTGGCCTGGTACGGTTCAGGGGGGGGTGCTCTCTCATCCCCCCCCCTCTTTTCCTGCGGCCTGCTAGGTTGCGTGCTCGGATAAGGGTCTGGTATGGATTTTTGGGGGGACCCCACGCCATGTTTTTTTCATTTTTTTTCGGAGTTCCCCTTAATATTCATACCAGACCCAAAGGGCCTGGTAATGGACTGGGGGGGGAACCCATGCCATTTTTTTTCAATGACTTTTATCTGTATTGCCGGGGCCCGACAATTCATTATAGCTGCGACTAGTTTTAAATGACTTTTTTTCCTTTAGAAATGTCATTTTGTGCAGGGACTGTTATAAACACGGGAAACATGCTGTCACGTACCTGATAGGTGAGCCCGACGTGCAGGGAGTGGCCTCTCGTAGACCTCTGGCTCGAGAACCCCTGATAGAGCAGACAGGGGCTCAGGAGGGCAAAGGAGCACAAGTGCCTGGCAGGAACTGAAGCAGGTGGAGGTAGAAGCAGCAGACTGCAGCTGAGGGTAACTGATGGAAGGCGTGCAGTGGTCCGCAGCAGGCACTTGAGGATCAGGAAGCAGACTTGGTGAAGACAGGCCGGGTCAGACACAAGCGGGCAGATGAGTACAAAGCAGGATCCAAGAATAGTTAAAGTCCAGGCCGGGTCAGAGTATCAGGCGGGCAGCAAACTGGTTAGAGGAGAAGGCAGAAGAGAAGTCGGGACGAGCCGTGGTCAAAGGCAGGCAGCAGACAGGAGAAGCCAAGGGAAGCCGGATCAGGTACCAGAGCAACTCGATCAGAGGTTCAGGTAACAAGGGTCTTCAGGAAACGCTGTAGACCGGACAGCAAGGATGCAGAGTGACAGCTCTCTTTAAATAGGCAGTCTTTGGCGCCAAACTGCGTCATAGGCGCGCGCGCGCTATCGCGCGCCCGTTCGCCACTATCGCGTGCCCGCGCACGCTCGTTCGCCGCTATCGCGCATGCGCCAAACGGGTCTTCCTGTGCATAGGAATTCTGAGACCCTGATTGCTGGGATGAGTGTGAGAACGTCTTTCCTGACACATGCGCTACTTTACAGGCATACTATAGAAACCCCCCAGGTACGAAATTTAAAGGAATATTTCACTTTTATTGTTTCACTTTAAGGCAGTGGTTCTCAACCTGGGGGTCGATTGATAATTTGTCAGGGGTTACCGAATCCTGGGCTGTTCCTGAAGCCCGCAGGGCTGTCCCTGGAGCCTGTGGCCGCCCAGCTGGGCTGTTCCGGGAGCCCACGGCGGCCCACTCAGCCTCTTCGCAGCCGCCCATTCAGTTCACGACATGACTTGGGGGCAGAGACTAGAGGTCACTGCTATGAGACACCACAAAGTAGAAGACACAGTGAGTAACACTACCTGTGATTATAGTTGCCATTAAGGCTGCATTCACACCTGAGGGTTTCAAAGTCGCACGTTTTGTACTGCAATTTTGTTCTATATTTATTGAGAAAAACATACATAACAAATGAAAGAGAAACCTATTGCATATAAGGCCCACATTGAGCATACAATCGTATACGGTACAAAAGGTACAACTTAGCAACTGAAGAACATGGTACTTTTCCCTAGGTGATGCTACAGTTCCGCTGGGGGGAGACTAACCCTCCCAGTTAGCCATCCTGTCCGCTACTGTTTCCGGGGGTTAAGGATCAGACTACTCAAGGAGAACCTGCATCCTCACGCCCCATATGGGGACGGGGGCCAAAATAGCCTCCATCAAACCCATCCCAGCTGAAATCCGGCCCATGGGCACGAAGAGGTGAGGGACCCCGCTCAACCCCCGCATCCAGTAAGCAACCTGGGCTAAGCAAACATGCGTGGATACAGGGCTTATCGTACAAAAAAGAGTAAAAAAAAAAGGAAAGTAAAAACAAACAAACAAAAAAAACGGAAACGGAAAACAGCAGAGTAGAAAAGTCTAATTTCAGGCATTTTGCTTCAGGTGACAAAACGCTCAGATGTGAACAGGTGCCATTGAAATGAATTGGATTTTGCTTGCTGGGCATTTTTCAGGCGTTTTACGAGCTGAAAACGCTCAGGTATGAATGCATCCTAAAAGTTGGCTGATCAGAACTCCCCCCCCCCCCCCAACATTGCCACTCATCCCATTCCACCCAATCCCACACCAAGGAGTAAGAGAAGGAATAAAAATAGAGAATAAAAGGAGGGAAGAGGAAAAGAGTGGGTGGAACAAAGAAAAAGGGAGAGAAAGATTAGAGAAAGAACAAGAAAGATGGCTAGAGAGAGGGATGGGGGGAAAAAACAAGAAATTAGGATAGAGAGAGATAAAAGGAAAAGAAAGGAGAACAAAGAGAAAGAGTGGTACATCCTAAAATGTATCATAAGGGGTTTTAATAGTGTACAAGTGGAAGGGACTCGGGGAGCGCTAAATGTCCGTGGGTTAGGGGCGCAAATGACTTGTCTTGCCTTGGGTGCTCACAACCCACGCTACAAAAATAATTTTACTGTTAGGGGTCCCCACAACTTGGGAAATTTTATTAAGGGGTCACGGCACTAGAAAGGTTGAGAATCACTGCTTTAAGCATCATTAAAATCACTGCTCCCGAAAAAAATGCCTTTTTAAAACTTTTTTTTGCATTGATACATGTCACCTGGGGCAGGAGTCGGGTCCCCAAACACTTCTTATGACAATAACTTGTATATTAACCTATAAAATTAGCACTTTTGATTTTCCCATAGACTTTTAAGGGGTGTTCCGCTGCTTTCGAATTTGCCGCAAACACCCCAAATTGTTCGCTATTCGGCGAACGGGCGAACAGCCAATGTTCGTGTCGAACTCATGTTCGACCCGAACATAAAGCTCATCCCTAGAACTGATAACTTTGTGCATGAGGAGGGGTTAAAGTGGTTGTAAAGACAGAAGGTTTTTTATCTTAATGCATTCTATGCATTAAGATATAAAACCTTCTGTGTGCAGCAGCCCCCCTCATACTTACCTGAGCCCATCTCGATCCAGCGATGTTGCACGAGAGACTCAGCTGATCGGCTGAGACACACAGTGTGCGCCATTGGCTCCTGCTGCTGTCAATCAAAGTCAGTGAGCCAATCAGAGGGGAGCGCCGGTGAGGGACCTGAGAAGAGGAAGATCTGGGCTGCTCTGTGCAAAACCATTTCAGCATGTAAGTATAACATGTTTGTTATTTTTAAACAAAAAATTCCAAGACTTTAGTATCACTTTAAGGAAATGATGAGGGGGGAAGGAGATGAGGAGGGAGCTGTGAATTTTGTAATCCATCAGAAGTTGGCAGGGTTGTCACCATGTACTTAGGATTTTAAAGAGGAAAATAAACCATATTGTCCACTCAAACAGGAAAGTAGGAGCACAATATATACTGTATACAGTAGGTGCCGCCGATTTTGTGTCAATTTTGCCGCTTCTAGCGGCGAGATTGACACCCTACGAGCCCCGTCGCGAGAGTCAGCGCCGAGCTGTCTCGTCATCGGGAAAGGAAAAATGTTGTTTTTCCTTTCGCAAGGAGCGACACGCATTGCTGACATTGAGGCCGGTGGACGGAGATCCGACGTGGATTCCCGCCAATACCAGGCACTGTGTTTGGTATAAATCCTGAGCGGGAACTACACGACAAATTTTAAATAAAAAAACGTCATGGGTTCCCCTCCAGGAGCATACCAGGTCCTTCGGTCTGGTATGGATTTGAAGGGGAACCCACTAAGCCGAAAAAACGGCGTGGGGGTCCCCCTCAAAATCCAAACCAGACCCTTATCCGAGCACACAACCTGGCAGGCCGCAGGAAAAGAGGGGGGGATGAGAGAGCGGCCCCCCTCCCTCCTGCCCTCAACATGGGGGGGTTTGGTGCTTTGGGGCAGGGGGGCGACCTGCGGCCCCCCCACCCCAAAGCACCCTGCCCCCATGTTGATGGGGACAAGGGCCTCTTCCCGACAACCCTGGCAGTTGGTTGTCGGGGTCTGCGGGCGGGGGCTTATCGGAATCCGGGAGACCCCTTTAATAAGTGGGGCCCCCAGATCCCGGCCCCCCACCCTATGTGAATGAGTATGGGGTACATCATACCCCTACCCATCCACCTGGTGGAAAAAAATGTCATTAAAAAAAACTACACAGGTTTTTAAAGTAATTTATTACATAGCTCCGGGGGTCTTCTTCCGACTCCGGGGGTCTCTTCCGACTTCGGGGGTCTTCTTCCGACTTCGGGGGTCTTCTTCCGACTTCGGGGGTCTCTTCTTCTGCTCTCCGGTTCTTTCTGTCGGGCGCCTTCGCTATCTTCTTCCAGCTCTTTTGCTAGCGGGGGCCCGGTCTTCTTTGTCGCCTTCTTCCCTCTTCTCCTCCTCGATGTTCACTCGTCGCTTCCTCCCGCTGTAATGCTGGGTGTGCGGTCCGCAACAATTTATATAGGCCTCTCATGACGTCACAGTCACATGCTCCCATGACGTCACAGCCACATGCTTCGGGGCCACCCGGAGCATATGACTGTGACGTCATGAGAGGCCTATATAAATTGTTGCGGACCGCACACCCGACATTACAGCGGAAAAAAGCGACGTGTCAACATCGAAGAGGAGAAGAGGGAAGAAGACGGTGATGGGAAGACCGGGTCTCTCTACTAGCAAAAGAGCTGGAAGAAGATAGTGGAGCAGCCCGGCAGAAGGACAACGGAGAGCGAGAGGAGACGACGGGGAAGACCGGGCCTCTCCGCTAGAAAAAGAGCTGGAAGAAGTTAGCGAAAAGCCCGGCAGAAGGAAAAAAGGCACCGGAGAGCAAAAGAAGACCACCGAAGTCGGAAGAGACCCCCAGAGTCGGGAGAAGACCCCCGAAGTCAGAAGAAGAAGACCCCCGGAGCTGTGTAATAAATTACTTTAAAAACCTGTGTAGTGTTTTTTGATTGACATTTTTTTCCACCAGGTGAATGGGTAGGGGTACGATGTACCCCCATACTCATTCACATAGGGTGGGGGGCCAGGATCTGGGGGCCCCCTTATTAAAGGGGGCTCCCGGATTCCAATAAGCCGCAGACCCTGACAACCAACGGCCAGGGTTGTCAGGAAGAGTCCATTGTCCCCATCAACATGGGGGCAGGGTGCTTTGGGGTGGGGGCCGCAGGTCGCCCCCCCTGCCCCAAAGCACCAAACCCCCCATGTTGAGGGTATGCGGCCTGGTACGGTTCAGGAGGGAGGGGGCAGCTCTCTCGTCCCCCCCCTCTTTTCCTGTGGCCTGCCAGGTTGCGTGCTCGGATAATGTTCTGGTTTGGATTTTGAGGGGGACTCCCACGCCGTTTTTTCGGCTTAGGGAGTTCTTCAAATCCATACCAGACCGAAGGGCCTGGTATGCTCCTCCTTAAAATTTGGCTTGGAGTTACTGCTCAGGATTCATACCAAACACAGTGCCTGGTATTGGCGGGAATCCACGTCGGATCCCGTTCAATACAGTGTCGCGTCGCTATTGCAGCGAGCGCGAGATGTCGGCACCCTGTCGCCGAGAATCTCCGCAATGGGATCGCGATGGATGTACAATGTCGGCAGCACCTACTGTATGTATAATTGTTTAGTTTTTTTGTTTTTTATTGGTTGAATTCAATTCTTTTTTCAGCCACACGAACTATGCAGTATGTTTATTATTATTTATAATTTGTAATATTATTTTACCTTTACATAAACCTAAAAAAATAAAAAAACAGCATGCAGTGAAGTTGATAGTCATCTGAGCTGCATAAATCTGTTGTCAGGTCCCGCAGTCACTATGACTTTAGGGTACATCTTTTGTCTTGGCAGATTTGCTCATCACCCGCAGTGCTATACATTTTGAAGTATTGAGAAAGTCAAATTTATCTGAAAACATTTATTTTCTTCTGCAGAAAGGTGATGGGACATGCAGTACAAACTTCAAGACCACAAAATCAAGAGAACAAATCCATAAAGCTTTTCTTGGATTTATTGATGGCAACAAAGTTATACTGGTAAGTTACCTTGCTAAACAGCTTAAAGTGGATGTAAACCCGATTCATGAAATTTGAGCTGGGCACATACAGGTCCTTCTCAAAAAATTAGCATATTGTGATAAAGTTCATTATTTTCTGTAATGTACTGATAAACATTAGACTTTCATATATTTTAGATTCATTACACACAACTGAAGTAGTTCAAGCCTTTTCTTGTTTTAATATTGATGATTTTGGCATACAGCTCATGAAAACCCAAAAATCCTATCTCAAAAAATTAGCATATTTCATCCGACCAATAAAAGAAAAGTGTTTTTAAATACAAAAAAAAGTCAACCTTCAAATAATTATGTTCAGTTATGCACTCAATACTTGGTCGGGAATCCTTTTGCAGAAATGACTGCTTCAATGCGGCGTGGCATGGAGGCAACCAGCCTGTGGCACTGCTGAGGTGTTATGGAGGCCCAGGATGCTTCGATAGCGGCCTTAAGCTCATCCAGAGTGTTGGGTCTTGCGTCTCTCAACTTTCTCTTCCCAATATCCCACAGATTCTCTATGGGGTTCAGGTCAGGAGAGTTGGCAGGCCAATTGAGCACAGTAATACCATGGTCAGTAAACCATTTACCAGTGGTTTTGGCACTGTGAGCAGGTGCCAGGTCGTGCTGAAAAATGAAATCTTCATCTCCATAAAGCTTTTCAGCAGATGGAAGCATGAAGTGCTCCAAAATCTCCTGATAGCTAGCTGCATTGACCCTGCCCTTGATAAAACACAGTGGACCAACACCAGCAGCTGACATGGCACCCCAGACCATCACTGACTGTGGGTACTTGACACTGGACTTCAGGCATTTTGGCATTTCCCTCTCCCCAGTCTTCCTCCAGACTCTGGCACCTTGATTTCCGAATGACATGCAAAATTTGCTTTCATCCGAAAAAAGTACTTTGGACCACTGAGCAACAGTCCAGTGCTGCTTCTCTGTAGCCCAGGTCAGGCGCTTCTGCCGCTGTTTCTGGTTCAAAAGTGGCTTGACCTGGGGAATGCGGCACCTGTAGCCCATTTCATGCACACGCCTGTTCACGGTGGCTCTGGATGTTTCTACTCCAGACTCAGTCCACTGCTTCCGCAGGTCCTCCAAGGTCTGGAATCGGTCCTTCTCCACAATCTTCTTTAGGGTCCGGTCACCTCTTCTCGTTGTGCAGCGTTTTCTGCCACACTTTTTCCTTCCCACAGACTTCACACTGAGGTGCCTTGATACAGCACTCTGGGAACAGCCTATTCGTTCAGAAATTTCTTTCTGTGTCTTACCCTCTTGCTTGAGGGTGTCAATGATGGCCTTCTGGACAGCAGTCAGGTCGGCAGTCTTACCCATGATTGCGGTTTTGAGTAATGAACCAGGCTGGGAGTTTTTAAAAGCCTCAGGAATCTTTTGCAGGTGTTTAGAGTTAATTAGTTGATTCAGATGATTAGGTTAATAGCTCGTTTAGAGAACCTTTTCATGATATGCTAATTTTTTGAGATAGGAATTTTGGGTTTTCATGAGCTGTATGCCAAAATCATCAATATTAAAACAAGAAAAGGCTTGAACTACTTCAGTTGTGTGTAATGAATCTAAAATATATGAAAGTCTAATGTTTATCAGTACATTACAGAAAATAATGAACTTTATCACAATATGCTAATTTTTTGAGAAGGACCTGTATATCTGCAGTATTTTGTTATCTTTCTTCAATGAGCTAAGTTCCTTCGCTCTCTCCTGAACTGTTCCTCTGTTATCAGGCTGATAACGCCTGACAAATTCTCTGACACTTAAGACAAAAGAAGCTTGACGTTTCTGTCAGTGGAGGTTGCTAAAATAGATTAGCAGGGAGCTGGCCCTATTACAAAACACCTCTGAGAGTCTCTGCCTATGTGGAGAGGGGTGTGTGCCTTTCCTCCAATCAGCAATGTTTGCTATCTTGGCTGTATGCCCAGACATCACATTCTGTGTTAAACAGGAAGAGAAAATCTCCTAACAGGATCTAAACATTCTAAACAGTATATAAATGTGAAGACAGCAGATATACATGTAAAACTTATGTAGGGAGATTTGGTCCATCTCTGTGTATCATCTGAGGCTGTTCACTTCACTGGGTGTATGGAGGGCTTACATCCACTTTAAAATGAAATCTTGTGTGTTTTTATTTAGTTTAGTTAATATACTGTAACACTTATTTAGAAAGTCATTTTTGCAGTGATGGCCACATTTTACATGTTTCCTGTGGTGGGGTTAAATTACATGAACACAAGCTTGGTTAGTTATGGCTTTTCCAGTTTCATTGCACTTTCCACTTTAATAAGATATTTAGCCTTTTAAGTCATACTGAAAAAATAAAAACACTTGGTTATCATAAGAATGAGAAGTATGTTTGACAAAAAGTGTTTTACACATTTAAAAGTACAAAAGCATGTTTTGAACATACATATTATGAAAATGTATATCTAAACCCAAGAACAAAAATGTAATATGCAGGTTTTTTTTACATTTAATGCAAAATACATGTTGATCTTGCCGATCAACATGTTGATCTTGTTTTTGAGATTTAAGTTTGCTTCACAGGAAGTTACAAACAAGTTACATACATAGTTACATAGTAAGGTTGAAAAAGACCACCCAGTGGTGTATGAGTTTACATGTTGTTATGTCAATGATAAATCGTATATCCCTGTATGTTGTGATTGTTACGGTGCTCATCTAATAGTTTTTTTAAACCATCGATGCTCCCTGCTGATACCACTGCTTGTGAAAGAGCATTCCACATCCTTACCGCTCTGACAGTAAAGAACCCTCTATGCAGTTTAAGGTTAAACTGCTTCTCTTCCAATTTCAGTGAATGGCCACGTGTCTTTTTAAACTCCCTTTCACTGAAAAGTTATCAGCTTTCCATACCATTGTCTCTGAACTACAAAACACCTCCTCCCATGTTATTTAGTTGGGGGATATTTTTAGTCCAAATCAGGAGAGCAGCTTAGGGTAACAGTGTTGCCTCTCCTTAGATACAGTGCAGTGAGCATTGTCATCCTACAAAAGGAAGTATATAACTGGAAGGATCACAGGTAAAAATAATGGAAGAAAAAAAGCCCCAAAACAAAACAATGCAGCCACCACATCTAAGGACTGGTAAGCTGCACTGGATTACATTTTGTTTTATTTTTTGGGGGTTTAGATACTTTAATGCAAATTTGTCAGAATTCACACAAATAATTTATGTGCTCTAAAACATGGCAATTAGTGTAAGTCCAAGAATTTGAACTAAGAAATAGAAGCTCCTGGATCTCAACTGAAGTGTTTTTATTCAGGGGTTTGGAAATTACATTCAGCAAAAGTCAGCTTGATCAATACAGGGATTTGGGTTTGGTTCTGAAAATATAGACCTTCAAAGCAAGCAAAAATCTAGGCTTAGTCAATGAACAGATGCTAACAGTGATAAAGCTCAAGAAAAGAGGACTTCTAAATTAGAAATGTTGATGAAACTTCCAAAAATGCTTTGACCTTGGGGATAATTATATTGAAAAGAGTTGAATACATGTTGGGTAGGTGCAACGTGGTGTGGCAGGCAGTAAACACACACAGAGTCCCGATTTGCAACAGAAGACAACAGCACAAACCGGCCTGGTGGGAAGCTCAGCCAGCCGGAGCCACTTGCAAACATGCAGCAAATTAACAGCTGTCCGAAGACTCAGGGATTCCCACAGCGTCTGCCACGAGAAGCAAAGGGTAGCCTGGCCAGTCCGACCCAAATTGGAAACTTCCTGAAGAGGTAGACGCAGTCCCTGCCCTCTCCCTACTCCACCGGAGCTTTTCCCTACCGCTGCCACTGTCCCTGTCAGATGGGAAACCTGTCCCTAGACTGTCCACTCACACAAAGTGCGCCAAACTCAGGGATCAGGGTCACATGGAAATCGTAGAGAAGCGTAGCTTCTCCCATCTGCATCGCACGTATGGACAAGCATCACCTGTAGTGGAGAAGATAGACTGCACATGCCTACATACACATTCTGAATAATTATTGATTACATTGGCCCTGGGGTAGTAATCAATCCCCCTAAATAACAAAAGTGCCACATCCTAATTGAGTGTATATAGCTGAATAGAAAAAGAATGGACTTTGAAGGCACCAATATAAAAATAACAAATTTTATTAACACACACTAGTACAGAAATTATACTAATTGTATTCTCAGAATACAGTAAGATATAATCTAAAATAAGAAAACATGGACAAAACCCCTAGTAGGACACTCAATGATACAAAATACTCAATTTGTGGGTATGCCTGATGAATCTTCCCACTGAAGATATGAATGGCAGAGAGATGTCATATCTTCAGTGGGAAGATTCATCATGCATACCCACGAATTGAGTATTTTGTATCTAGTGTCCTACTAGGGGTTTTGTCCATGTTTTCTTATTTTGGATTATATCTTACTGTATTCTGAGAATACAATTAGTATAATTTCTGTACTAGTGTGTTAATAAAATTTGTTATTTTTATATTGGTGCCTTCAAAGTCCATTCCTTTTCTATTCAGCTATATATACATACACATTCTGTCACTGGTCACCGCAATGTTGCTGTTCCATTCTATAAATGAATAACTTTTTTAAGCTCCCTTTGTATGTCTGTTAGTACAAGAGCCCACCTACTTATCCTTAACCTATAATAAGGATGAGATGATGCGGTAACTTATGAAAGGCACATAGGCTGTTCACTTTGCAAGGGAATTTGCCCCAGAGATTAGCGAATGAGGTGAAGCTTAGCTGACGTCCATCATCTGATCATGTGCAAGCAAAAATGCTTTATTATATTTTCCTTGCGTGTGATCTGGGTATTCCTTGCTAAGTGAATCTTCATCGCTTGATTAAGCTCTGGGGGAAATTTCCTTTGCAAATTTAAGTCTATTTTCCTTTAGTAAATGAAATCCAATGCGTCAGTCCAGGAAGATGCTCAATTTTTTTCTGTTACACTGTAGGAGCATCCAGGATTCTGGTATAAATGTGCCGTTAAGAAAAGTTATGATTTTATGACTTAAAGCATAGTTCCACCCAAAAGGGGAAATTCTGCTTCAAGGCCTTCTCCCCCACTCCTGTTTGTGAAATGGAGCTTTTGGGAAGGGGGGGTACCCGATTTTGACAGGCACCCGCTCCTACTTGCGCTCCGACCTCCTAGGCAATCGGAAGCCGACGTTCTCTTTCCACCCGCCCTCCCAAAGTTTTCTGGGACACATGACGGCTCCCAGAAGACTGCGGGACCATTTACAGTGCGCAGCGCCGCTCGAACATGGACAGTGGGAACCCGCTGTGAAGCTGCCCATAGTAAAGTTGCCGGCGAGAGAAAACTGGGAGAAAACAGGTGGGGTGAGCTCATTGCTGGATCGTGAGACAGGTGAGTGGCTGTTAAAAGTCAGCAGCTACAGTTTTTGTAGCTGCTGACTTTTAATTCCCGCTTAAAGTGGGGTTCCACCCTGAAAAAAATTATTACACCAAAATGCAGCAAAAAAAATGAAAAAAAAAACATTTTTTTACTCACCCGACATAACGGTTGCTATGCGGAAGTCCCTAATCTGCCTCTTCCTTATCCGCTGTGGGTCTCCTTCCACATCCTCTTCCAGTGAATGGGGCGCACTGCCTTCTGGAAACTGTGTGTAATCCCAGAGAGCCGCCGCCCATTCACAAATCGGCGCGAGACTCGCACATGCGCAGTAGGAAACGGGCAGTGATGCCATAAGGCTTCACTGCCTGTTTCCCTTAGTGAGGATGGTGGCGCAGGACCTGCAGTGATCAAAGGGATCGGCATCGGGGGGCCATCATCGTGGGCGAGTAGGACAGGAAAAACAAGAAATTGGTCGCACACTGGAACTCCAACTTATCTTGATGTCATCTTTATTGTCAAAAGATCAGACAGATACAGGCAATGGTAGACACGTTTCACAAGCGATGGCTTGCTTGTTCACAACCAGGTAAGTGTCCTTATTAAAAGTCAGCAGCTACAGTGTTTGTAGCTGCTGACTTTTAAAAAAAAAAAAAAAAAAACCCACTTTAAGAGACTGGAGCTGCTCTTTAAAGTCATTTTTTTTGCCCTAAGGGTATATTCAGTAAGACAAAGCGCTTTATGCAAAGTTGAATTTCCTATAGTATCCAATAAAAGTTTACCTTCCATGGCTCTCACTCCAGTAAGCCAAAGTTTGATTTGCTTGCAGTTTACATCATTGTTGCTCTTCGCATTGCTTTAGAGTAGAACTCAAAATATATTTGTAATATGTATGTTTTTTTATCATCCGCAGCATAAATATCTGACTCGACTGCAGGAGATCAGAACAATTGTAGAGTCTTCAGATTTCTTTAAATGCCATGAGGTGAGGGGCCTTCTGCTTTTCATTCCTTTTATAATATGTACAGTATGTTATGTACTTGTATGTTATTGGGAAAACTATTTTTGTTTTGTAATACAGAGTACTAAAATTCACAACAAAAATATTTTTATTTTATTAAAGGGGTTGTAAAGGTTTTTTTTTTTTTAAATAACAAACATGTTATACTTACCTCCACTGTGCAGTTCGTTTTGCACAGAGTGGCCCCAATCCTCCTGTTCTGGGGTCCCTCGGCGGCTCTCGCTGCTCCTCCCCGCAATAGCTAACCCCCTCTGGGATGCTCTATCACGAGGGGTTACTTTGCGGGCGTGCTCCCGTGTCATACAGTTGGCGTCCATAGACGCCAAGTGTATGGCTTGGCCCCGCCCCCCGGCGGCAGCGTCATTGGGTTTGATTGACAGCAGCGGGAGCCAATGGCTGCTATCAATCTATCCAATGAAGAGCCGAGAAGCCGCGGGGAAAGCAATGCAGGATCGTGCCCACGGAGATTCGGGGCTCAGGTAAGTAAAACAGGGGGGCTGGGGGGCCTGTGACAGCCAGGTGTTATTTCACTTTAATGCATAGGATGCATTAAGGTAAAAAAAACACGACCCTTTACAACCCCTTTAACTCATTGTTGACCATTGCTAAAATGCAGAATTTAAGTACATATATACTGTATATATATATACAGTAGCTATACAGTACTGTGCAAATGTTTTAGGCAGGTGTGAAAAAATGCTTTAAATTAAGAATGCTTTCAGAAATAGAAGTGTTAATAGTTTATTTTTTATCAATTAACAAAATGGAAAGTAAATTAACAGAAGAGAAATCCAGATCAAATCAATATTTGGTGTGACTATTCTATGCCTTCAAAACGGCATCAATTCTTCTAGGTAGACTTGCACCCAGTTTTTTGGGAATTAGGCACAGATCTTCTGTGGATGTAGGCTGCCCTAAATTCTTCTGTCTCTTCATGTAATCCCAGACAAACCTGATGATGTTGAGATCAGGGCTCTGTTGGGGCCAAACTATCACTTCCACTACTCCTTGTTCTTCTTTACCCTGAAGATAGTTCTTAATGACATTGGCTGCATGTTTGGGGTCATTGTCCTGCTGCAGAATAATTTTGGGGCCAATCGCACACCTTTATTTTAGAGTGATTTTATGTGATCATGACAGGGGGATTTCATCCAAATGCCAAGCAGCCAAGCGATTATTGATTTCTATGGGAATCCATGCCTTCTGGGATTACTGTGTGATCACGATCGTATAAATCTGTTTAGCTGCTTAGCAGCCAGGTGCCTATTGATCTCTGTGTGAGAATCTTTTTCTCTGGCAAGAAGTGTGTGAATACTAGTGGGGGTGTGCTGTGTACACTGTAGTTTGTTGTGTGAACACTGCTGAAGATTGGAAATTACCGGGCTAATTCTAACAAAGCACCCTTTCTCTTGTAGGACTCTTTCACCTTTAGTTGTTGTATGAGCACATTTGTTTATTTACAGTGTCCACTTTCATTTATGATTGAGATACTTTAATTTTTCTAAATTTTGGGCATAATATTTTGATTGTTGAAGATTTCTCTTAAGGGACCAGCGGAACTGTGCTTTTTTTGTTACACATGATGGATAAGTATCTACCTGTATTTCTTTTGATTACAAACGTTTTTTATTGAGAGAAGACAAAGTAGTACATACATCTGAAAATCTGCGTATCATATAGTACAGGTTGAAATATAATCATAAATGTCAACGCAGTGACAAAAAAGGAAACAGAAAGAAAAAAAAACAACAAAAAATTACTTTGAAGCATCTGAGAGAAGCCATAGCGGAATACAGAGAACCTACCGGAAACATAGTCTTACATATGAGGTATAACAGAGAGCGGGTGTAGCAGCCTCCCATGGTCTAAAGCTGTTGGGGAGTTTGCGTCAGCGGCTAAGATTGTGGCAATAGGATATGCCTATGTGAGTTCCAGGGATTCCACCTTTGGTCAAATAAGTGCATTCTGTCACTACCTGTATTTCTCAGCATTGAGGACACCATTGATCCTGATCAAATCTCCAACTCCATTTGCAGAAATGCAGCTCCAAACTTGCAAGGAACCTCAACCATGCATCTTTATTGCCTGCAGACACTCATTATTGTACTGCTCTCCAGACCCTCAGGAACAAACTGCCTCCTGCTGTAGCCAGATATTTCACATTTTGACTCCTTTGTCCAGAGCACCTGCTGATATTTTTCTGCACCTCTGTTCCTATGTTTTCATGTATAGGACATGGAAATAACTCTAAGCAACCCAACAGATGCTCTGGACGAATGAGTCAAAGTTTGGCTGTAGCAGGAGGCAGTTTGTTCACTGAAGGGATGGAAAGTGGTACAATGAGTGTTTGCAGGCAACAGTGATGCATGGTGGAGGTTCCTTGCTAGTTTGGAGCTGCATTTCTGCAAATGGATTTGGAGATTTGGTCAGGATCAATGGTGTCCTCAATGCTGAAAAATACAGGCAGATACTAATCCATTATTTTCTACCATGAGGGAGGCGTGTGATTGGCTCCAAAATTATTCTGCAGCAGGACAACAATCCCAAACATACAGACAATGTCATTAACAACTATCTTTAGTGTAAATAAGAACAAGGAGTCCTGAAAGTGATGGTTTGGCCCCCACAGAATCCTGATCTCAACATCATTGAGTCTGTCTGGGATTACAGGAGGATCTGAGACAGCCTACATCCACAGACGATCTGTGGTTAGTTCTTCAAGACGTTTGGAACAACATACATGCCAAGCTCCTTTAACCTCTTCCCACCCGGCCAATGTACATAAACGTGCGGGTGGGAGCTTCACTGTTCTGAGTGGACATACCCCTATGTCCCTCAGAATGGGTGCGGCGCTATCCTGTCATGGCTGTGAACTTCCGACACAACCAAACACAGATCAGGATATGGGTGCTTTGATTGGCCCTCCCAATCACGTGATGGCAATGAGAGCTCAGTGCGGGGGGAATCGAGGGAGTGGGGGATACTGCAGTCTGTGCTGACGGCTCTCTCTGTAAGGGATGATCGTACACAAAGAGCTGTCACAAATCACACAGACTGTAGCCATCCACACAGTACACCAAGCACCAATGTCCCTGTCCCATGAACATCTGTCCAAGTGTCCCCAGTGCACAAAACATCTGTCAGTGTCCAATCAACATCTGTACCAGTGCACCAAATCTCCTGCAATAGTGGTTCATTGCAACATCAACATCTGTCAGTGTCCAATCAACATCTGTACCAGTGCACAAAAACATCTGCAATAGTGTTCCATTGCAACATCAACATCTGTCAGTGTCCGCCGGTGGACGATCAACATCTGTCATAGTGTACAAGTGCCCGAAAAACATCTGTCGGTGTACCAGTGTCCCACCAATAAATAGAAAATTTAAAGCGACCCTGTGCTTACGTGGAAAGGCGAACGCACACGTTGGTCCCGTACACATGCGTAAATGGTGATCGCACCACATGTGCGGTATTGCTGCGAACATCAGAAGAAGAGCAATAATTCTAGCACCTGACCTCCTGTGTAACTCTAAAGTGCCATTTCACAAGCATGCACAATTTTAAAGTGTGGCATGTTTGGTATCTATTTACCCAGCGCAACACCATATTTAATATTTTACCAAAAACTTGGGTATTCTACTGTCTTTGTGTACATTGAAATTAATTAAAATGTATTGATGCATTAGTGTGTAAAATGCGTTGGAAAACTGCTGAGAAAATACTGTGTGACATAAAAATTTGCAAAACCCACCGTTTTATTCTCTAGGGCTTCTGCTTCAAAAATATAGAATGTTTGGGGGTTCCAAGTATTTGTCTAGCAAAAATACAGATTTTTACAGTAAACAAAAAGCGTTGGAAGAATGCCTGGTCTTAAAGTGGATAATGGCTCAGGATGCTTCTTGGATGTTGCGACTCGCTCTGTGGCTAGGTGGGAGAAAAGTCTCACACATGTGGTATCACAATACTCAGGAGGAGTAGCAGAATATGTTTTGAGGTGTTGTTGCAAGTATGCCTATGCCGTGTGTGAGAAATAACTTGTCAATATGAAATTTTGTGAAAAAATTTAAAAAATGTATTTCTTAATTTTCCAAAGAATTGTGGGAAAAAATTACAACTTCAAAAAACTTGCCATGCCTTTTATTAAATACCTTGGACTGTCTACTTTCCAAAAAGGGGTCCTTTGAGGGATATTTGTACTGTCTTAGTATGTAGGGGCCTTAAGAAATGAGATAGGCTGTCAGTACTTCTGGTGTGATCAATTTTCAATGATTGGCTCCAAAGCTTGTAGACTCTAACTTTCACACAGACCAAAAAATATACACCGATTTGGGTAATTTAAGAAATGTAGCCGTATGCATTTTAGTCAAAATATATTACCATATATACTCGAGTATGAGCCGACCCGAATATAAGCCGAGGCACCTAATTTTACCACAAAAAAACTGGGAAAACGTATTGACTCGAGTATAAGCCTAGGGTGGGAAATGCAGCAGCTACTGTAAGTGGAAAGGAGGGTCAAAATGCCCATTTGCAGCCTCACTGTGCCCATCTGCAGCCTCACTGTGCCCATCTGCAGCCTTATGTACCTTTGATCTCCCACTGTATCATGCAACTGCAGTCAGCTGCCATCCACTGTAACAAAGCCCTGCCTCCTCCTCGTCCATGATAGACGGAACACTGATTCAGTTTCCCAGCATTGTTTTCAGTGTTCCGTCTATCACAAACGAGGAGGAGGTGGGGCTTTGTTACAGTGGACGGCCGCCAAACAGTTAAGACTAACACAGCGGGGAGACCCTCACTTGAGTATAAGCCGAGGGGGGCTTTTTCAGCATGGGCACAATGTGCTGAAAAAGTTGGCTTATACTCGACTATATATGGTAAGTAAAATTACTTCTTTGAAAAGTTTTTTAAAGGAAACAAAGAAAAACACTTATTTTTTTAAAAAAAATATATATATATATTTTTTTCATTTGTAGCACAAAAAAAAAAAACACAGTGGTAATTAGATGGCACAAAAAGAAAGCGCTATTTGTGTGAAAAAAAATTATATATGGGTACAGTGTTGCATGACTGAGTAATTATTATTCAAAGTGTGAGCACTGAAAGCTGAAAATTGCTGAAAATTGACATGAGGGGGTGGGGGGGTGCCAGTATTGAGGTGGTAAAAAACTGACTGTGTACAAGTGTACCTAAAAGAATTTAATAATTTATGTTGCTTTTAAGGCAAAGAGTGGTCACTCCAAATATTGATTTGATTTGGATTTCTCTTCTGTTCATTTACTTTCCATTTTGTTAATTGATAAACTATTAACACTTCTATTTCTGAAAGCATTTTTAATTTACAGCATTTTTTCACACCTGACTAAAACTTTTTCCCAGTACAGTTGAACCTCGGATTACAAGCATAATCCGTTCGAGGAGAATGCTCGTAATTCAAAGTACTCGCATATCAAAGCGAGTTTTCCCATTGAAGTCAATGGAAACGAAAATAATTAGTTCCGCATTGACTTCAATGGGATGCCATACCGAATGCGGCCAGAGGTGGGGGGCGCCAGAGAGCCTCGAAACGGCCCGAGGACACTTCGGCTTGGCTCATGAGCCCCCGTACCTCAGGCCAAATGAGGTACTGCATGCCAATGTTTGGCTCTGCTCGGGTCCTGCGCCCCCGTACCTCAGGCCAAATGAGATACTGCAGGCCTATGCTCGGCTCCTGCGACCCCGTACCTCAGGCCAAATGAGGTACTGCAGGCCTATTTAGCTTGAATTCTACTCGTCTTGCGAGTCAACACTCGCAAACCGAGTCAGAATTAAAAAAAATTGCTCTCAAACCAAGTTACCGTATATACTCGAGTATAAGCCGAGGTACCTAATGTTGCCACAAAAAACTGGGAAAACTTACTGACTCGAGTATAAGCCGAGGGTCAACAATGCCTTACTGTTCCCATCCTCACTGTTCCCATCCTTACTGTTCCCATCCTTACTGTTTCCTATCCTCACTGTTTCCTATCCTCACTGTTTCCTATCCTCACTGTTTCCTATCCTCACTGTTTCCTATCCTCACTGTTTCCTATCCTCACTGTTTCCTATCCTCACTGTTTCCTATCCTCACTGTTCCCTATCCTCACTGTTCCCTATCCTCACTGTTTCCTATCCTCACTGTTCCCTATCCTCACTGTTTCCTATCCTCACTGTTTCCTATCCTCACTGTTTCCTATCCTCACTGTTTCCTATCCTCACTGTTTCCTATCCTCACTGTTCCCTATCCTCACTGTTCCCTATCCTCACTGTTCCCTATCCTCACTGTTTCCTATCCTCACTGTTTCCTATCCTCACTGTTCCCTATCCTCACTGTTCCCTATCCTCACTGTTTCCTATCCTCACTGTTTCCTATCCTCACTGTTTCCTATCCTCACTGTTTCCTATCCTCACTGTTTCCTATCCTCACTGTTTCCTATCCTCACTGTTTCCTATCCTCACTGTTCCCTATCCTCACTGTTCCCTATCCTCGCTGTTCCCTATCCTCGCTGTTTCCTATCCTCGCTGTTTCCTATCCTCGCTGTTTCCTATCCTCGCTGTTTCCTATCCTCGCTGTTTCCTATCCTCACTGTTTCCTATAAATTTTACATTGTAAATAGTACCTGTAAAGAAGCTGCGGCGTCCATCGTTCAAATTCCGCGGTTTCTTCCTGTTCCTTCCGTGATAGGCGATTCTCATCAGACACTCTCCGCCTATCACGAACATTCTCTCATCCTCAGTTTCCCAGCAGACACTGTGTTGGGTGTTCCGCCAATCACAGACGTCTGCTGGGAAACTGAGGATGAGAGACCGTTCGTGATAGGCGGAGAGTGTCTGATGAGAATCGCCTATCACGGAAGGAACAGAAAGAGACCGCGGAATTTGAACGATGGACGCCGCAGCCGCAAGTTCTTTACAGGTACTATTTCCAATGTAAAAACTTTCGCTGACTCGAGTATAAGCCGAGGGGGGGGGACTTTCAGCCCAAAATAAAGGGCTGAAAATCTCGGCTTATACTCGAGTATATACGGTACTCTTAAACCGAGGTTCCACTGTACTGTATATATAAAATGGTGAGGATTTGGAACCTCTATTAGGTTTTCCTTGCCATCTATGGCATGCTGCTGTGAGCAAGTGTTGCTCTCTCTATTTGTCCTGGTGTCCACTGTCACCAGGAATAAAAGTGAGGGAAAATATAGCATTCTGAGTTGTCGCCAGAACAGGATGTAGACACTCTTTCAGATTCCAACTATCAAAGAGGATATTTTCCTCACTTTGGAGGGATTTGTGCTTCCTATCCTTGGTTACATCAGTGCTTGCATGTAAAAAAAACAACATATCTGGGTGCAGCTATTCACATACCGCAGCATCATAACATCATTACAGTGCCGATGCTTGTGGGGAAGGAGGTACAACAAAATCAGTTTTTGTACTGTCTGGAGAAACTAAAAGAACACTCTTTAAGCATCTTGAAAATAAATCAGGCATCACTTTACTACTTTGCAGAGGTAAACACTAATACTAGTAATTTAAAAAAATTGTATCCAGAATTGGCCTTTAAAAAATCTTGACTTCTAAAAAGAATGGATACTACCATCCAGAATGTTATACTCCATAGGAATACCCAGTATTGCAACCTATATTTTGCAACCCGTTTATAAAATGCAGGCTTTGGTATTGAACCTATGACATTTGACTTTGCACAGAAAAAAGAATACCGTGATTTGAAAAAAAGCCAGGCATGGGACTCCTGAATTATTTAGTTTTTTAACTCTTATTTATTTTTGTTGTGCTGCACCAGATTTGGAGTTTCTAAGCCAGTGGTACACACTGAACAGTTTGCAATGTGTGGGGCTATTCTATAATGTTTGGCTATACTTGCCATACTTGCCATACTTGCCATACTTGGCTATACTTGTGGGGCTATTCTATAATGTTTGGCTATACTTGCCAGGAACTTCCAGATTGCCTAATAAAGTAGAACTATAGTCCACTGAACTTACTCCCCCTCCAACAATGCATCATCTGTGAGGGCCCTTGTCACAGCTGACCTATTTGCCTGGTCTTCTTTTGGGTTGGGAGTCTTCAGCCATTTGAATTTATTGGCTCAGGATGACGTGACTCCTACACATGTGCACAGCAGTTAATTCATTTTGCCACTCACAGCATGCCGAGAACGTACATTGAATGGTGGACAGAACAAGAGCTTTATTTATTGTAGAAGAGACGTATAGGGGGTGATTTACTAAAACTGGAGAGTGTGAGATCTGGTGCAGCTCTGCGTAGAAACCAGGATTTATTGTCAAAGCTTAACTGAAAAAGCTGAAGGTAAAAACTGATTAGCTACCATGCACAGCTGCACCAGATTTTGCACTTTCTTGTTTTAGTAAATCAACCCCATAGAGCAGGGGTCTCCAAACGTTCTAAACAAAGGCCCAGCTTTCTGTCCTTCAAACTTTAGGGGGGCCGGACTGTGGCAAGTGGGAGTAGAAAATGTTCTGGCGTCAGTGGGAGTAAACAATGCCCCATTATTGCTATTGGGAGTAATAGTGCTCCATTGTTGCTATCAATGGGAGGAATAGTGCCCCACCCTTGGTGTCAGTGGGAGGAGTAGTGTCCCCTCATTGGTGTCAAAGGGAGGAATATTGCCCCATCATTGCTGTCAATGGGAGAAATCGTGCCCCATTGTTGGTTTCAGTGGGGGGAATAGTTCCCCCATCACTGGTGTCAGTGGCAGGAATAGTGTCTCATCGTTTGGGTCAGTGGGAGAAACTTTGCCCCACTGTTGCTGACAATGGGGGAAATAAAGCCCCAGGGGCCGAATAAAGGCAAGCAAAGGGCCACAGTTTGGAGACCACTGCCATATAGTCTCTTCTGCAATACAAAAAAAAACAGCTTGTTAACAATGTTTCATTGTAAGGCTATGGTTCTAGTTTAGGAATTGTTTTATTCTTTATGTCTGTTACTAATATTCACAGTTTTAGCTGCATATCCAGTTTTGTTTTTGAGCTGTTTGAATGGAACCACTCCACCTGAGTTTTCTCTCCTCTCCTACCTACAGCTATTTTAAATAAAATGTCAGTTGATAATGCTACTAATGAACTAATTATTTTTGTTAGGTGATCGGAAGCTCCTTGCTGTTTGTACATGACAAGAAAGGAAAGTGTAACGTATGGCTTATTGATTTTGGAAAAACAACACTCCTGCCTGAAGGCCAAACCCTGAACCACCGTATATCTTGGCAAGAAGGAAACCGGGAAGATGGATACCTTTATGGATTTGACAATTTAATTGATATTTTGTCAAGCCTTGCATCCTGATTAGGACAAAGCAACTAAGCACCCTATCACTACATTAGGATTTTTAAGACATTTTGACGTTTACTGTGATGGATTTTATCGTTGGGGATGGAACTACAGATGTTTTTTAACTTTGGAATCACAATGCTTACAATACATAGCTTCTCCATACACTCATTTTACTGCAGATTCATGGACATGTTTTATACCCATTGACTCCTAGATCCTCTTTGATAAGACAAGATTTGCACCAAGACTGAAATTTTCTGTTATATTATGATGAAACGCGTCTTTAATCATGGGATCTCTCCGATGTTGCCTTTACTTAACTTAGATAATTTATAGTTTTACCTTGCAATCAATGATACTACTTTAATACTGTACAGAGTGTATTTTTATCCATTTTACTACTAGGTCCTACGCTACATGTACACTTAAAAATCTGGCTTAGCGCATTAGTGTTTTATGCTGTCAGTTGTGCCTGTTTGTTACCAAAGTAAGTTTGTAAACTGTATGTTTGATGTAATATGTTTTAAATAGTTAGAATGTCATTTTACAATGCTTTGCAGCTTTTGATGGTATAGGAGATTTGATCCTCATTTAAAAAAAAAAAAAAAAAAGGTCCTTTCAGAATATAAGAAGTAATCCATGCTGGCTGGATGCTGTTATAAGATCGCTGTCAGTTTTTACTTCTTGGGCTGCGGCAGTGGAATCATTTAAGACAGGCGTATACTGGTCAAGCAAGATACCTGTCATCTTTCTTTATTAGGTTCTCCTGGACTAAACTGCAATTGATTTTGCAATCCCTAATGACCTGGGGACAGTGAAAAAACAAATTAGAACTGCATGTATACCCCTCGTATGACCATGCCCCTTTATCCCAAGCATTTTACATATATGTGAAAAATGGTCAACCATGAAAGTCATGGAAGGACTACACAAGGGATGATTATAAGCAGCGAAAAGCACCAATTTCTTAAAGCCGTGCCTACTACAGTGATATTCATGTTCCACAGGAATCCCACTGGTATGGCACATACATACATACCTACCTGGACCAATGCAACTATGTTAAAATGACCATACCTGGAATTCATCTTTATTAAGTTAAAGTGGTTTTCAATATTTTAAATTTTTTAGCCTTCCTTAAAGAGGAAGTAAACCCTCCGGAAAAAAAAAAAAACCCTGCAAGACAAAGGCATAATCAGCTAGTATGCAAAGCATACTAGTTGATTTTGTATTACTTACCTCACATCGAAGCCCCCGCAATGATACACGTCTCCCCCTCCAGCCACCAACATGTTGTCCCGGAGTGACTTCCGTGTATCGCGGCTCCGGCGATGTGATTGGCTGGAGCCGCAATGACGTCACTCCCACGCATGTGTGTGGGAACGGCACAGTACAACTGAAGCAACAGCACATAGTGCCATTGCTTCAGTTGGCTTAAGTGCGCATGTGCCGCATGACGTCGGCACATGCAAATACAGGGATATCTCCTAAACTGTGAAGGTTTAGGAGATATCCTTGTTAGCTACAGGTAAGCCTTAATATAGGCTTACCTGTAACATAAAGTTGTAAACGAGGGTTTCCAACCACTTTAATGGTGATAAATCTTGTTCAGGCACTTCCTGCTATGAGGTTACAACTATGCTCCTCACCACGTACGCTCCTGGTGAAAACTAGACTAGGTGTGACGCTTACACGCATAGCACAGGCATGATGCACCTTTTCATTATCAAGAAGCCTGTTCTGAGAAATTATGTGCAGCTAAAGCGAGTGCATGTAGACAGGGAGTGGCTGGAGTAGATCAGCTGAAATGATATGCAAATAGGTAAAAAAATTAGGTGAAAAACGTAAAACAAAGTTGCGAATTGATGTATAGTGCTTTACCAAACGAAAAGACATCCAGCTATAGTTTAGGTCTACTTTAAAGAGAACTAATCACAACAGAGCTTATGCATGGATGTGGTTTTTCAGGTCTAAGTTATTATTAAACAGGCTTATGAAATAGGTGTTTCAACCCACAAAATCGCTTTACTGTCAGAGGTCACCTGAAGTTGCTGCCTTGTTACCAGTCTGAGATACAACAAGTAGAATAAATATTGAACACGTCACTATTTTTCTAAGTAAATATATTTCAAAAGGTGCTATTGACATAAAATTTTCACCACATGTTGGTAACAACCCATGCAATCCATACAGACAAAAAATCTGAACAAATAAGTTCAGAAATTAAGTTCTGTGTACTAAAATGAAATGACGCAGGGAAAAAGTATTGGACACATGAAGAAAGGGGAAGTGCAAAAAGGCATGGAATGCCAAGACACCAGCTAATATCTATCAGTAATTAGAAAGCAATCCTGTCCCTGGTAAGTGCAAATAATATCAGTTGGTTCAGCCTCAACTGATGCCTTATAAAAAAGTGTAGCATTACCAAGGTGTCACACATGAAATATCTCATGATGGGTAAGAGCAAAAGAGCTCTCTCAAGACCTTCGCAACCTTATTGTTGCAAAACATATTGATGGCATTGGTTACAGAAGGATTTCTAAACATCTGAATGTTCCAGTGAGCACTGTTGGGGTCATAATCCAAAAGTGGAAAGAACATAATTTCACCATAAACCGGCCATGACCAGGTGCTCAGGAGTGAAAAGAATTATCAGAAGAGTTGTCCAAGAGCCAAGGATCACTTGTGCAGAGCTTCAGAAAGACCTGGAATTAGCAGGTACAGTTGTTTCAAGGAAAACAATAAGTAATGCACTCAACCACCATGGCCTGTATGTACCACGCAAGACTCCATTGCTGAAGAAAAAGCATGTTGAAGCTTGTTTAAAGTTTACTGGTTTGCTGCACAACAATTAGACAAGCCTGTGAATTACTGAGAGAATAAAGTCTGGTCAGATGAGGCCAAAATTGAACTCTTTGGATGTCATAATACACATTATGTTTGGAGGTCAAATGGCATTGTGCATCACCCCAAAAACACCCCTATACCAACAGTGAAGTTTGGAGGTGGGAACATCATGGTGTGGGGCTGTTTTTCAGCATGCGGTACTGGCAAACTTCATTACATTGAAGGAAGGATGTAAGAAAAAATGTACCCAGACATTCTTGATAAAAATCTGCTGCCATCTACCAGGATTATGAAGATGAAATGAGGGTGGACATTTCACCAAGACAATGATCCCAAACACAAAGCTGCTAGAATGGCCCGGCCAATCACCTGACTTGAATCCAAAAGGAAATCTATGGAAAGAACTAAAGTTTAGATAGAAGAGGCCCTTGGAAGAATGGGCCAAGATCACACCTGAGCAATTCATGCGACTAGTTTCTCCATAAAGGAGGCGTCTTGAAGCTGTCATTATCAACAAAGGATTTTGTACAAAGTATTACATTTCAGTTGGCGTGTTCAATACTTTTTCCATGTGTCATTCCATTTTATTACACATAGCTTAATTTCTGAACGCTAACTGTTTCTTTGTATGTATATATTGCATGGCTTGTTACTGACATGGTGAAAATTTCATGTCAATAGCACCTTTAGAAATATATTTACCTAGCATAATGGTGACGTGTTCAATACTTATTATACCCGCTGTATCAGTGTCAGGAAACCAAGCCCCATTTATAAAGGGAGTCTAGACAACCACTAGGTTCTATTATTTGGACCTGTAGAATATTCTTGGGAGGTGGTTTGTGAGGTGGCACTATTGACAAGGCAGAAACTTTTGGACGTCAGGACTTTCTGACTTCTTACAATGAAGGATCATCTGCAGACAAATGTAGTAAAGTTTAAAGAAGCCCAAAGCCCACATAAAGTTTTTAAAGGCCGAAGGTCCTTTTTTTTTTTGCATAAGCCCATTTGTGACTGGTCCTCGTTGAAAATAACTGGACAATTATGTTTTGCCTACACCAAACCAGCCTGTTGCTTCCTTTACTTCTCTAGCTAGTAAAAAAAAAAAAATGCTCTGGTTGCTATGCCTCACATCTCCTTTATTCATGTCTTCTTTTATTGAGCTAGCCTTTCTAATACATTGTGTTTACAATTGTAGCTAAGAATGAATTCACTGAATGACTTTGGACTGCATGTAATACAAGTTAGAGAGCAAAGCTGCCACTCACCTGATGCGTAATAAACAGGTTCATCCCTGGGTGACTCTGCATATTACTCACTGACTGTTGATTTATTTTATTATTTCATGTTTAGTCTCTAACCCAAGTATTTTAATCCTTTCACAATACTCAGACTTTCAAATTCACAAGCTTGAAATTCTGTGCTCTTGAGAGCTTTTTGGAAAAAAATCAAACATACCAACCCATAATGTTTTATAGAATATTCTTAGGAGCTTATTCACGCCTTGTGCGGAATTAAATGTGCAACTGCTTAACGAAAGGCTCCTCTTGTTTTCTATGTGCCCCATTCATATCACAACAGAGCAGAGGTGAAAAATTGTAGCATTTTCTAAATTTTTCCACACTGCAGCAGAGCTCACCTGAAGCCTCCGTTCATTTCAGCTGCGGTTCTTAGAAATGAATGAAATGTCACTTTGCGACATTTCAATAAAGGTAAAAAAACTAAATCGTGTATATATAAGACACAGCCAGTGCTAAACGGACACCATCCCACATGCTAAAATGGATCATGCCGGGCTGGTGTGAACAAGCTCTTAAAAAGTGGACATTTTTTTCCTATGGTTGTGGGTTATTAGAAGTAGGTACTATTCAGTTGCAATACAGTCATGGCTGCAATAAATACTGCACATTTCTAACTCAATCAGAATAGGGTCGTTTACCTAAAAGAGAATTTCATCCAAGTCAAACCTCTATTAAGATGGCATACTATCAGATTATGACCATTGAGTAAAAGGAAAGCCTAAAGAACATGTGTTGAGAGTTGACCAATATTGAACATTTTTGATCAGGTAAATGTACACTGACCAACAGCTCTACTAAGAAACATCTGAAACACTGTTTAATAATCTCCTGAGAGTCTGGGCTGCAGAATATATGGTCACTTGAGAAGATGGATGGTGGAAAAAACAACTTGGAGGCTAAACTGCAGCTGAATTCAGAGGGGATCTTGGCAGCTGGGTTGCAGCAAAATGGGTCTTCACTGGAGAAGATGTTGGGAAGAGAGAGGGAGAAGGAAGACTAAAGTGAAACTGATGACTTCAAGATAAAAGGATGAAGGAGAGACTTTGAATGTTGGATTGCCGCAGCGATGGTCTCTTAAGAAGATGGAGGAAAGTGAGAATGAGCAGGGGTGTAGCTATAGGGGTCTCAATTGTGACCCGGCCCTATGCTCCAGGGGGCCCATGTGGCTCCCCTGTGCAGAAATCCATAGTGCCCAGCACGGTGCGAAGGAGCATTGGAGGGGGTGGAGCGGGAGGTGGAGAGTGAGATATGATGGTGTGGTAGTGCGGGAGAGGAGCAGACAGTAGCCCCCCTGGACAGTGACAGCATGGCGGGAGCATGCATGAGCCAGACTGGTATGTTAATTGTAACCCTGTGTCATGTCCCTGAGCCTGCTTTGCCCTTCTGTCCCTGAGCCATATACTAATCAGCGAGAGGGGGAAAGAGGACCTGTCATGAGGGAGGGGCTTAAGAGACTGGTAACCCCACCCCCTTGTCACCGAACCCACTCTCTCCTGTCCCTGAGCCTTTTACCAATCAGTGGGAGGGGTAATGAGGACCTGTCATGGGGGAAGGGATTAGAGGCTGATAACAACGCCCCCTGTCAATGAGCCTCATCCTCCCTCCTGTCCCTGAACCTTTCACTGGCCAGTGGGAGGGGTAAAGAGAACCTGTTATTGGAGAAGGGATTAGAGATTGGCAACCCCATCACTGAGCCGGCTCTGCCTTCCTGTTCTTGAGCCATACACCAGTCAGTGGGAGGGGGCAGAGGACCTGTCATGGGGGAAGGGGGTCCAGGAAAGGCCGAACTTCAAGTCCCAGAAGAGGGGGGAGGGGCAGAGGAGCCCATAAGGGTCAACAAAGTATTAATTACACTCAAACATGTACTATGACTGACCTAGGTCCTGCTGTCCCTAGATAAAATAATAAAATTGCGGAACAGCCAGGGTAGGAAAGGTCGCTCTTGCGACTGGGCCCTGGCGTTCTCCCACCGTGGTGCGGCCCCATGACAGCAGGAAGGGGACCCACTGTAGAACATGTGACCGCTACGGGACCACAATAAAGGGTCCTGCAAAAGGAGTACAGGGCTTTGGGCCCATAGGCAAGGGCCCCAGCCGGGGGTCAGGGGACCTTCATGGCTTTTTGCATCGGGACCCTGAAGGTTCTAGTTACGCCTCTGGTTTGGAGGCTGCACTACTGCAGATTTTGTGGTCTCTTTAGCAGATGAAGGGAAATGAGAGAGGTTAACTGATGGCCTCTTGCAGAACTGGTATGAAGTGAAGCAGAGTTGCAGAGAGAAAATAGGATAAATAGAGAGGAAACCGGTAGAAGCAATTATCCACAGAGAAAATAGAAGGAATAAATTGAAACTGCTAAAGCAGTCTCACTGGTTGCTTTTTGCTAATTTTCTAGTATTCATTTGCATGTAAAGATTTTAAATGTGTGGCTATTCATGTTTCTAGCATAAAAAAAAGCTTGATATCAGATTTGATTCTAGTGCCTTTATAAAAGAGACAAATTGCTGAATATAATTGGTAGTTAGCCCTAATCTGTTGTTAACCCTAAAATTTGTAGTTCAAGTTTAACCCTTATTTTTATTAACTCCTTCATCACCTTCCCTTAGCTGCTTTTTTTGTTTTGCAGTTTCAATGCGCACATTTTAAATGTATTTGTTTTACAGCGGAAGTAAACCAATTCATTTTGAGTTTCAAAAACAAATACATTTCCGGCACGTCTCGGGAATGTAACTTTCACATTGATTGTGCTCTCAACCAAACTGTCAAACCATCCAATGGCTGGTGTCATAACTGATCACATGTGCAGCATCATGGAAAAAAGAAGATTAAACAGAGGCCAAGATGGCAGCTTCTTTGGCTAAAAATTATAGGAGCGTTTTCTTCCACTTTAAATGCCAACTAAAAAAAATCTGAAGGAGGGGTATAGGAGGTGGGCACATTGTGGCATTTTGACCTTGGGAGCCAGGGGTCCTGGTTGTGGTCACATCTATTTATCTCGCTAACTAAAGCCCCGTACACACGATCAGAATATCGTACGAAAAATGTCGTCCGAGGAAGAATCGTACGATAATGGGATCATTAGTACAGAGCTTCGAGAGCCGATCATGACAGTTCATCCGATATTATTTTATCCGACATGCACGAAAATTTTCCTCGTACGATAACAAATCGTACGATTTTCGTTTAGTCAGTACAGTTGTCATCCGAAATTACAACACAAATACATTACAACACATGACATCACTTCCGATTTTTTTTTCTGTCGTACGAGAATTTTCGTGACTTTAATAACCTATTTAATTTTACTTGCGACTATCAAGCGAAAAAAGTCGTATGATCTGTCGTACGATATTCGGATCGTGTGTACGGGGCTTTATGAATCCTGGAAACAGGAATAACAGATTGAGGATTTGTCAATAATATATATTTAGTCTTTTCATACATGTGTACAGGCTTTTGAATTATTCACTGCTCTAATGGGTTATGATGTGGTTTTTGCCTGTTGGCAGGACAGATGGCAAGGCCTGTAAAACATTCCATAGATACCTGAAGACGGATGATTTTACAGTTTGTGTTTCTACGGGTCAGTGGATAATTAATGGACCTGCATAAAAATAATATGCAATCATTTGTCAGACAAAGTTACACTAAAGACTTTATATTATACCTTCTGATGTCTACACACTATTGTATAATCTAACTTTTTAGCATTTCTACTACATAGAGACAGGTCCTCCTTTTATTGCCTTTGTATTAATGTGGTTTTATAGCTCCAATTTTGCTCTGAGATATTCTGTGTCCCTCACTGGAAATAATTCTTCTGAAGTCACTATAAATGTCTACAGGTATTACTCCAAATTGTGGCATGATATAAACATCTCCAATATCTGTTCAAGAACTACCTGTGGTTATTGAGAACATTCTTGTGATGTAAGCAATATGTTTTTGAATTTTAGATTATGAAGATATTTAAATACTTGCTACAACCAAAATATAGCTTTTGATTTTGGATATTATGGAAAAGGTTTACAATTTTTGTCTTGTTGCTATCCTATCGGTGGGCTTTTCCCTAACTTCCGCTCCCTTTGACACAAGCATAAGGAATTGGGGTGGAGTTGTTAGCAGGACATAAACGCACAAATAACAATAACAACATTGTTCAAAATGCTGGTTCTTTCCTAATTGTTTTTGAAACACAAAACAAAGGTGGAGCGCGTTGATGCGTGAACAGGAAAACTGAAATAAATATATGCAGCTCACCTTAGCTAATGGCTGAGCAAACACCAATTTGTGTCCCAGGTAACATGCTTACGTTGCAGGAATCCACAGTTGACTTGAATGGGCACATTTGCTTCGAATATTAGAAAGGAATTGAATAGAATTTTTGTTTTTTGTGGTGCTCTAATGCAGTGTAGTTCCACTTTAATGATCATCAGCTCCAGCTAGTGGCTGCATTGCAGTGTTTTCCTGAGTCACTCTATTCTATATGAATTAATTCAACATGGTGGGAAATAGTCTAAAAACTTTCACTTTTGCTCCCATTTGCACAGAACAAATGTGCATGCAGTTTCACAGGATGAGCAGCTCTGCATTTTTTTTTTAGAAATGCAATCTTAAATGTCCTCACAGGAAGGGAGGGGAATTCTCCACAATAGGGACACAGTGCATATAAAACCTGACAGGCGCTAAAGCCTCGTCTAAACACACGATCGGATTTTCCGCAGACAAAGCATCTGACTTTTGTCTGAAGGGCATGTGCCTGGATTTTGTCTTGCATACAAATGGCACACAATTGTCAGCCAACAAACACATATGTAGTGACGTACTATGTGTTTTTTTCAGCTCTTGAGCGCCACCCTTTGGGCACCTTCTGCTAATGTTGTGTTTGGTGAGCATTGCTTCCGAGCATGCATGTTTGTACTTTGGACTTTTGTCTGACGGACTTGTGTACATACGATCAGAAAATCTGACAACAGACCATTGTCTGTGGAAAATTTTAAAGCCTGCCATCCAACATTTGTCCACGGAAAATCTGACAACAATTGTCCGATGGAGTGTACAAAAGGTCGGATTTTCAGCCAACAGTCTGTCAACACACAATTCCCGTCGGAAAAGCCAATCGTGTGTACGAGGCTTAGGGCTTCACTCACACAGGCGAACTATAGCATATGCCTGTGAGCAGGCTGTGTTTGCCCGCATAAGACGCACAGGTGTTCTGCATTTTCCCATGTAGGCACTCCCATTTATTTAAATTGGGGAAAAAGCAGTTGCATGGACACAGCAGCTGCTTTCAATTTGACATCTGTGCGAGTGCCACGTCCAGATTGCACACTGACTGCATTCGGGGCCGTGCACCTGCATGGACGTCAAATTGGGGCAGCGGTTATGTCTGTGCAGCCCCTGCATCCCAATTGACATGAATGGGATTGCAGAGCAAAAACAGCCCACCCACAGGTGTATGCTTTAATACACCCAAGTGAACAAGATGTCACACTTCCCCCATTCAATGCAAAGCAAAATAACGGAAAATTTATATCAAATACTTACCGTAATTTTCCTTTCCTGATGGACTCCATGGCAGCCTACGTGTGGGTTAATCCCACCCCTCATACCTCATAGGACCCTTCTCCCATAAATCTTTGCTCTGGGCCAGAGGCCGTGTTCCATAATTTAGCCTACTCCAGCCACTGGGAGGGAACTCCTGCTGCCATGGAGTCCATCAGGAAAGGAAAATTACGGTAAGTATTTGATATAAATTTTCAGTTTTCCTGACAGACTCCATGGCAGCCTACGTGTGGGAAATAACTAGCCATACACACCCGGGTGGGCAGAGTGCTGGACAAAAGAAAAAAGGTTTAATTTGCACCATCAACAGACAAGATATGTAAACCAAATTAAACAGAAGATAATGAGGCTGGCTCTACGCAGTAGTGTGCCATGAACGTGTTAATTGAAGACCACAAGGCCACCTTGCAAATAACTTCTGGAGGCATGTGACGTGACGCCGCCCATGATGAAGACACTTCTAGTTGAGTGAGCAGTCACCGCTTCTGGAGGCGCCAAGCCCTTGGCTTTATAGGCCCACTGAATGGTCTGAACAATCCATGCTCCGATAGATCTGGAAGAGGCACGCATTCCCTTATACTTCCTGTGAAAAGAACGAGCAGGTGGTCGGTCTGACGGAAAGAAGCTGTAGCTTCAAGATTCTGACTCAGAGCTTTGGAATGTTGGAAAAGCAGAGCATTTACACTGGAATCCTCGGTAGATCTGAACGTTGGAAGAGCAATCTCCTGATTGTCATGAAACACAGATGCCACTTTGGGGTTTGAACCCAACATAGGAATTAAAAAGTTTAGAAATGGCTCCTTGCATCCCTAAGAGCTGATTTCAGAGACCCTCTTGGCCGATGTTATAGCCACCAAGAAGACAACTATTAGAGAGAGTCATTTGACAGAAGATTGATCTTCATGTTCCAACTCTCTACCTAAGAAAAAATCCAGGACAAGGGGAAGATCCCAATTAGAAAAACTTGGCTCTGAGGTCTGAGCCTTATTGCTCCTCTGAAAAACTACTGAGTAAGAGGGTGTCTAGCCCAGGAAACACCCGTAAAGGCAGAGATTACAGCGATTTGGACTCGCAGCGAGCTGACTGACAATGAGAGATCCAATCCTGATTTTAAGAAGCCCAGGATATCATGTATCTTTGGGTTATTGCAAGAACCTGCAGTGGAAGAGGTGTAGTCTGAAAACTTTTTCCAAATCCTCTGGTAGACCCTGTTGGTGCCTGTTCTTCTGGCATTTAATATTGTGGAGATGGCCCTACTTGGACAGCCTAGGGCCTCCAACTTTCCCCTCTCAAGAACCAGATCATCAGATGTAGATGGGCCGGGCATGGATGTAGAAATGCCCCTTGTGATAGGAGATCTGGTCTGGAGGGTAGAGGAACTGGGTCCCGGAAGCTGAGTTGCATCAGCAGTGGAAACCATGGCTTGTTTGGCCAATATGGGACTATTGCCACTATCTCTGCTTCTTCCATCTTGAGCCTCGACAAAAAAACGGAGAATGACAGGAACCGGGGGAAAGGCATAGGCCCTGTGGAACCGCCAATGGTCTGTCAGAGCATCTACTCAAAAGCCTGGGAATACCAAGACCTTGTGCAGTATCTCTCTAGTCTGAAGTTGCATGGGGAGGTGAACAAGTCTACTTCCGGAATGACTCCCAGGGACAGGACCCACCTGAAGACTTCGGGGGGGAAGTCCACTCGTTGTCCAGAGAAACTCTCAACAGAAAATCTGCCTGAACGTTCGGAACTCCAGGGAGATAGACAGCTGTCAGGTTGGCCAGGTTTTTCTGGGCCCAGATCATGATGGGCTCTATTTCCTTTGACAGGGCGAGACTGTGAGTACCCCCCTGTCTCTTGATGTATGCGACTGCCGTTGTGTTGTCCAGTCTTAGGAGGACTGAGTCTCCTGCTGTTAAGTGGTGAAAGGCCTGCAGAGCGCAGAACGCTGCCCGGAGTTCCAGAACATTGGAGACTATCCTGTGAGAGGGAAAATTCCATATGCCTTGGGCTACTTCTGTCAGCCCCTGTTGCTGGCATCTGTAGTGATGGTGACCCAAGACACAGGTGCGATGGAGTGACAATTGAGGAGGTTCCTCTGTTGTAGCCACCAAGGAAAGCTCTCCCGCATGGATGAGGTTATTTGGATAAAGTGATCCCGAAGCCCTGGATTATAGTGCTGGAGGAAACCCTTCTGGAAGGGCCGCATTTTCCACTGAGCCCACTTTACCATGGGTGTTGTTGCCACCATGGTGCCAATGATCTTTAGGCATTGAGAGGCTTGGAGATGAGGACGACATTGCAAGCCAAACTCTGTCCCGGATCACTGGGATTTTTCCAGGGGTAACAAGATGGTGCTCTTGATAGCGTTGAAGTGTGCCCCGAGGAATACCAGGGACTGCGTAGGATCCAGAGTGGAGATGACCTGGGATCTGTGGATTAGCAACTGCTCCTTGTCCCGAGAAAACAGCAGGTCGTCTAGATAGTGATACAGACGGATACCTCTGGTCCTGATCAGAGCCACGACAGCCAACAAGTTTTGAAAACACACGAGTCGATGTTGTAAGCCCGAAGGGGAGACAGGTGAACTGCAGACGGATTTGATCGACAGCAAAGCAAGGGTATTTCTGGAATTCTGACGCGATCGGAACATGGAAGTAGGCGTCCTTCAGGTCTATAGAGACAAGCCAATCGCCTGGTTGGATTGCTTGACTGATCATGAGTAGTGTCTCCATCTTGAACTTCTCCTTCTAGATAAAAGAATTCAAGTGGGTTAGGTCTATAACTGGCCTCCAGGAGACGTTTTTCTTCAACACCATGAAGAGGGGCGAGTAGACCCCTTAAAACCTTTTGTCGTCTGGAACTGGAATTGCAGCGCCCTGAGCCACAAGAGAGACAGGAGAATTCGCTTTTTCTCTTCCGAGAGAGGCAAGGATGCCGACTTGCTCTGTTTTAGGCAGGTGCAATATCATAAAGACTTAGGGGATTCTTGTCCACCGGAAGATGCCCCTTTTGAAAACTTCTGGCCTGAAGGCTGTTTTTTTCTTCCAGGTCTTCTTGAACTCACGGCCAGGCCTATAGTAGCGAGCATTCCTTGCTCGATCTGAACTTTGCCTGGGCTGTGTTCTCTTCTGGTTTAGCAGACGGCGATCCTGGGGAAAGAACCCCGACTTGCCCCCTGTGGCACGGGTGATGGCACTGTCCGATATGTTCCCAAAGAGGGACGAACCCCCAAATGGAATCCTGCACCATGCCTGCTTGGAGGCAGGGTCAGCTACCCATGGGCGCAGCCACAAGGCACGCTTAGCCGTGACAGATGTCAGCATGATCCAAGCCACCAGGCGAATTATGTCTAGGGAAACCCCACGAGAAAAGCCAACGTCAACCTTAGCCCATGAATAGGTGAGCTCCTGGCCAGTTCTTCCGAGATGCTCCTCAGAGAACCATCTACGTCGTCTGCCCAGACTTCCATCGCTTTAGAAAGGGCTGTGAGAGCTAGAGCTGATTTGCAGGTCATACCCGCTGTAATGTAGATCCGCTTGAGGTCGGTATACATTTTCCACTCCAGGCAATCCCTAAAGGAAACAGTATCCTCCAATGGGAGTGTGACGTGCCTCACCATCCTCATTAGGGCTGAGTCAATGAGAGGAGCCGACTCCAGGTGTTTTACATCCTTGCTTTTAAATGGGTACATATTTGATACCTTCATTAACAGGCAATTCTTCCTTTCAACACCACCCCATTCGTCGGTAATTATTGCGCTGAGTTCACCCAAAAAGGAGAAATTAGGGCGTTCTTTTTTGAGGTGTTTAAAATATTTCCTCTGTTTGGAGGGTGCCTCCACTGGCTCTTCCATCTCAAAGCTTCTTTGACAGCTTTTGACCAGCTGTGGTACTAGGGCAAATTCAAAACCTGCACCAGGGTCATCTACCTCCACCTCACTGTCTGAGGCTTCAATTGAGGAATGGCTCGGCTGTGAAGGGCCTGGAGCCTTGAGATCATCCCTAATAGGGACTGACATAGTGTCGCCAGCAGGGTTGTGGGTATGACCAGAATCCCCTTTACTCAGGGACTCACGGACCACCTTTCTGACCAGTGCTTCCACTTGTTGGTCTCCACCCTCTCTTTCTTATGCGACTTTAGAAAAGCATCGCTCGCAGAGTGATTTGCCTTCAGGAACCTGGGCCCCCATACCCAGCAGGCTTTCCTCACAGAGCGGCTGGAGTGGCGGTGAGAGTGACGCCCAGAGGTGGTTTTAGACTCCTATCTGTGGTACCTAGATCTAAAGGAAGATCTGACGTCTGGACCTTGAAGAGGAGTTACAACGTTGAGACCTAGGACGGTCTTTGCCGTGCTTTGGTGTTCAGACCTAGAAGAGCTGAGTGAAAAAGAAAGGGTTAAGAGCTCCTGAATGAGTGAACCCAAGCATCACAGGTAGAAAATAAATAAATCCTACCTGCAGCGCAAGGGTTGGCCACAAGAGGGCGGTGACAGATCCATGGCAAGGCAGTTTGAAAGTGAAATGAATCATTAAAGCCTTATGAGAAACAGGAGTGACAACAGGCATGAGAGAGCACATAACAAAACATAGCCAGCACCCAGGGAGCCTGCAGCAAACAATTTACCTTGTAAACCAGAGCCCAGTGCCTGGGTAAACACTGCATAAGCCTGCAAGTCATCCCAAGTAATAGCTGCTTTGACAGCTATTTAAATCTGCCACCGTTAACGATGTCACCGCCCCACAGCGCGCCTGCGCCGGAAAAAGTTGCCATCCGGTGACGGCCAATCGCATGCGCGACCAGCGCCGCCATTTTGGCAAAACTGCGCCTGCACGAACCAAGCACGGAATCTTCGTTCGCGGCTTGCGGATGCGCAGAGACTTCCTGAAACGGCGAGCTGGAATGCAGCTGCGCTCCAGCCGCCGTGGCCACTCACTGGAGCTTGATAGAAAATAAGGAGACACACAAAACACAGAGATACGGCTGCCATATAAAAGGAATATCTTTGTACATTACCACCACCACGGCACGATCCGGACCAGAACTTGGGACTGGGGAGCTGTTCGCTCGACCCACCGCACGATCAGGTGTTTACAAAGCCTCCCGCTAATAGCTGGGACGTTTGGCCATATTGCCGCTTGCCTGCCAATGGCCAGGTTAGTAAGCTCTTCATGGTATCACATCATATCGCCCATGTCCACCTGCTAATAGCTAGGATTGCTGGACTGCAGAGAGGATCACCGCTAACCACCAATGTATCGCCGTGCACACCGCCAGGCCTGGATTACAGGAAAACTTAATGAAAAGGTAAGACTATATCTTGGTCCTAGGAGGAGGACAAAAAAAGGAACACGGCCTCTGGCCCAGAGCAAAGATTTATGGGAGAAGGGTCCTATGAGGTATGAGGGGCGGGATTAACCCACACGTAGGCTGCCCTGGAGTCTGTCAGGAAAAAAGGTTATGGCTGGTTTTGCCTTTAATTATTTCAGTTTTTTTGGTAGATGCTATAGAGTTTGAGAAAACCAAGTGCATATTAACATGCATAGGTATCATTAAAATTGTGAAACAAAATTACCTTAAGGACTACCTCTTCAGGAGATACCATCTTCCTGACTGATGGCCAAGAGCTGCAGCACTGCGTTTTGCCAATCGCATTCCTTGTGGTTCAGAAGACTAATAGAGTAGATTTCGCTGCCAGGAAATTGGCACTGGATTTTTTTTGTCACTGGGAGCAATGCTGTACTCAATGGCTCCTTTCACACTAACTTTCCACAACACACACCTGCTATAGGTTGCATGCTGTCTATTCTATACAAAAAGCCTTATGTTAGAGTGTTAGTATCAAGAGGTTTTTCACTGCCACTAAGCAGGTTAAAGCTTGTCAAGGAAGTCTGATCCTGGATATACAGATGTTACCCGTTTATTATAGTTAAGGTTTATCATCTCAAAGATATGATGTGGGTTAAATGAGAGTTCTTTGACCAAGATTGAAAGCTTTAACACAATAACATTTATTGGTGAGTAGTTGAAAGTCTATCTAATACGCAGCCATCTATCTATAGTCTACACCAAGTAAAAAAATATTAGGTTAAAATAAAAGACTTGCATGAAGGAATACAGAGTATATTTCTTATAACATGAATCTACAAACAGTAGGACAGAAAATACTTAAGACCAACATATTTAAATACAAGTACAAGGGAGATTTCCCATATTTACCATTCCCATAGAGCTTTCATTCATGTGACTGCTCTGCCATCAAGTCTGTGTATATAATTACAGGCTGATGCCTCATTGGTTGGCATGGCGTGGCTCTGATTGGTGGGATTTCCAATTCCTGGTTAAGGACTGGCTACATCTACAATCCCTATACTTTGCATAGATCAGCCCCCTTTAATGCAAATCCTTGTGACTATTCTGAGCGGGAGATTAACGTAAAATTTTCCCAGTAAGTTAAGTATTGATTACGGGTTGGCCCTCCCTTCATTGCATATTCCAGCATGAGCTCCTTTGAAGTGAATATGTGTAGAACAATGGGGTTTAGGTCACTGAATTGTCTGTCTAAC
Organism: Rana muscosa; assembly: GCA_029206835.1. Classification (NCBI taxonomy): domain Eukaryota; kingdom Metazoa; phylum Chordata; class Amphibia; order Anura; family Ranidae; genus Rana; species Rana muscosa. Next base: position 146,430,776 of record CM055126.1, on the reverse strand, counting down.
AGACACTTCTGTGAAGCTATGTTGCACGCCCTCCATAGATACAAGCTAAATGAAATACTGAAATACTGTATATTCCTAATTACAATATTTTACAGCTATTAATGGAGATTTCACATAAACTCATAAGGCAGCACAGAGAAAAAAAATCAGGTTAAACAGTCTGGGGTCTTCCTCCATCTTAATTGGCTAGACAGAGATGGCATAACTCCTATGCATGCGCACAAGGCTTAAGCCTCGTACATACTAGTCATTTTTCGTTCATCCCAGCAGGGCTGACAGCATAAGAGGAGCCACTGTACTAACTATCCAACGTTGGTACAGAAAACTCCCCTGCTGTTCTATTGTGTTCCCCTGCCAGAACACTCCAGTCAGCACTCAGCCATTGGCTGAAAGAACTTATTGGGAGCCGATTGGCAGACCTTTTTCGGTCATGCCCCTTCAACAGAGGCCTCTGTCGGATCTACTCTAGTACACACAGGCCGAATGTCGGCTGATTTCTATTGAACCGGGCGATGCCACCCGACAATCGACCTGTGTGTACTAGACTTTACTCTGTCCTAAAATCCATTTAATACTGAGATTGTACGGCTAGAAGGAAATTGCTGCCAGGTGGAAAATGGAAAGTTGGATCAAACAGTTGTCATAATTTTCCTTTCTGGGAGTCAGTCCATGTCAGCATACGTGTGATATAGCTCCACCTCTATATTCACCCACAGGACCTATTTAAATACAGTATATAAAAGGAAAGCTAGTGCAACCTCCCCCATTCTCCGTAAAAATAGCAAGATCAAAAAAGGGAGGGTTCGTACACTGCCATGGATTGGTGTCAGGATGGGAAAATTTTCTTAAGTATTTGACACAATTTTACATTTTCCTGATGACAACATGGCAGCAAATGTGATAACAAGCTAAACAGGGAGGGCTAAAATGTTTAATTAAACCTTATGGACATGGTTTTCCTTTGTTTCTGAATGTATGATACTGCTGCAGTGTTGACCTCATGCAGAATAACCAGTCGAGCTTGAATGTGAGGTTACAGCGCACATAGTATTATCCCAACTGCTCTGATTTTCTACACATTAAAGACTACCCTGTCTTATGGGAAACTCCACCTCTCTTGCGTTCTGAGATGACTGCAGGTGGTGATTTACCCTGTAGCACTGGTATCGGTGGTGACAATGGCCCAGGATAATTAACCTACTGGACGTGATTGAGTGAGGATCCCCTGACATACCCATCACCAGAGGCTCCTGTCAATCTAGAGAAGCACTTTTGAATCAGCTCAAATGCTGCATTCTGCTTTGCAAAAAAGAAATTCTTTAGAACGTCCAGTGTGTCCAGGGTAGCATGGGGATGCAAGACATCATCATTTCCAGGAGACCCGTTCATTAGGAAGCTGACAACTGCTTTGTCCATTCTGAGATGGAGGAGAAAAGTACAAGCTTAAGCATTGAACTGGGCCTCTGTATTGATAACTAGTCAGGTCTGCTCCAACTGTCTTGACACCTCCTATCCAGCCAAAACTTTTCAGGCTGGCCAGAAGAATCCCCTTTTGAACTAGTAGGCCACCCAAAAAATGATGGACTCGAAGCACCCCCATTTCCTCAGAGGGGGCTGCACAGAGGATAGGACCTCCATGAAGGTCATCAGTGAGGTGGAGAGCCCTGAAAAAAACGGACGACATTAGGTTAAAAAAAACGGCCCGTGTGTATGTCATGCATGCGTAAAAACCAGCAGCTGACTGACTCCCGATCAGTGCTCTTAGCCAATGGCAGAGAGTGCTGATTGGAGTGTTCTGGCAGGTGGGGCCATACCCCTGTCAGAACACAACAGCTCAGCGGGGAGATCGCTGGACTAACCTTGCATGGTTAGTAGAGCGGCTCCGACCAGAAATGTCACCTGCTGGATTGCATGAAAAAAAAACTGTAGTGTGTCGTATAATATTGATGTACTCAGAGATGACATTCACCTCCTGAGCGGAATTCAGGCAGGATGGAGAAATGTTCTGGAGGGTGATGTCTGAAGTACCAAAAGTAACAGAGTTTTTCCGTAGAAGGTGCTTACGGATCCCAAAAAGTGGGATTTACCATCTGTGCACACAATCGGCCAACAAGACTCCTGTAGGGGATAAAGGGATTGAAAAGGACCATCGCTGTGCGTCCTTCAGAAAGGTGCCCTTGCGCACCCTCTCATTTCGCTCTTGAAGGATCTTGAGTCCTGGAGTGTAGAGTGGACCAAACTAGCAGAGAGAACTCACAAGAGCCTCAAACCTCCTATGAGGAGAAAGGCCAGACTACCGATTGCTCTTGGAATACTGGTTTAGCGTTGGGATGTACATGTGACTTTCAATCGTGACCTATAAAGAGTGTTCGATATTCCAAGGATGTGTGCCGCTCTATGAAACTTAAACACTTATATGGCAATCAAGAACTGACTGCAAGTGCAGCAAACTAAGGAAACCCAGGGTTGAGCAGTATTGAGTCTCTTGGAATAGTCACAACTTCTGGTCAGGGTATAAACTTATCATACAGGCACTTATGACCACTCTGCCTGAGGACTGGGCTTTATAACCCCCCTTCAGTGTCACTGAATGGAGCACTGCCTTGGGGAGACATTGATAACAACAAACGCTACTTCATCCACAAAATCCGCCTAGCACCTAATGTTACTAAAGTCATTAACTTTTATTAAAATAACAAACATATTATATTTACCTGTTTTGTGCAGTGGTATTGCACAGGGTGGCCCCAGTCCTCCTCTTCTGGGGTCCCCGGCGGCGATCTTGGCTCCTCTTCTTTTTAGGACTACCATAGCCAGCCGCTGGCTATAGGGAGAGCATAGTCTGCGCACCCCTGACCTGTGTGTCTATGGACATAGGCCCACCCCACTTCCTCTTCACTGCATCTAATTGCATTAAGGTAAAAAATGTTTTTAGGTTTAGTAACACTTTAAGTTCACCAAGAGCATTAATAATCTGCTCTTTCAGCAATTCGTGGGTGATGGTGATCTCGCGATTCTGGGTCCCAACTATATTACGCTTGCCACGTAGTCCTGTGATTATTGGCTTACAAGCGTTCCATACCACTCTACATGAATCTCTCAGATATCCATCAATTTATTGATCGAGAACACAGCTAATAGAGACTGAGTCTTCCCTGGGAAGATAAACACTCCTGAGAAAATGCATAATGGTAGCGTCCACACCTTTGCAGTAGGGTACAGTGCTGTAAAGTATGTGTTACTGCAACACATGTTAAGTGCGTTAACTCAATGCATGTCTATTCTTTTGACCAGAGAATCGGCACTTCCCTCCAAGGTAGGGTATAATTTTGCCACTGCTTACTTATGTAAACCTTCATATCACTACTATCACTCCTCTTGAATCAACCTCTTCACCTTTCTATTCATTGGGTAGTATGGAACGCCTTTCCTATGGTTTGATAAAGGGGCCCTCCTTTCTGCCCTGGAACATGTAGCCACATCCCCTCCACTTCCTGTCTTCATCCAGCCAAGAGAGGTGCTGTTTTGGAGCCGCAGCCATCTTGCCACTTCTGAAAGCTGCTGATGCTTATGTTCCAACCTGAAGCCTGACAGCTGCACTTCCTTCAAAAACTCTGCTTCAACAAGCCACGTGCCGTGCTGAGCTCTGCAGCCTCATGGTGATCCTATGAAGGTCTAGATGGGTTTATGACAAGCCTTGATCTACTTTTATCTAGTGAGTGCATTTTAATTGTTTTTTATGCCTTTTTATTTAAATCCCTACACCTAGATTGAGGCACCCTCTTGTGTTTGCTTTTTAGTATTGAATGCTGTGCCTTGAAAATTTGAAGTATGTTCTGACATCAAAGGCTGTCATCTGGATCATCCCATTCCGGGCCTTCTTAACCGCCCTAAAGAATGACTGGACCCAAGAGACAGTCAAAACCTGCTTAGCCTTTCAAGGAGGACGATTGACCTTCTTTTACCTCTGGTGAAGCCAGGTGTGAGGCAGGGGTGAATTTCTTGAAAAAAGGTGCCCTTAGAGCTGGGAATAATGATGTATGTCATGGGCTTGGGGCCTCCTTGGTTAGGAGGGCTAACTGTGATGATGTAGGGCTACATCCTTGACATTGTGCCCGGACTCTGCTGGCATAGATGGCTGGAAAACTCAGAGACTCACTAACTACTTGCTGGCTCACAGCGTCCATTGTCCTTAGAGAGGTCTCGGCAGCAATATCCACAGCCATGTTAGTCTGGTAATAGATCCGCGGTGTGTGGGCCCAGCACTTCTTACCCTTTTGTCGCTGTTAGTGCTCAGAGAAGGAGGAATGCCAACACTTTCTGGTAACCTTCTATGCCTCCTGGGCGAGACTTGTGGGGCTGGATGAGCCACTGTACACACTGGACTTGTCATTACATGGCAATGCTCTTTTAGCTTGACCTTAAGCAAGAGCGAGAGTGGCCTAGGTTGCACCAGAAGACGAAGGCCACACTCATTGAAAGCCACTGTTTTTCCTCTTCTTACCAGACTGATGGTCCCTCTCTGAGCACATGGAGGTCCTGGCTATATGGCAGAAAGTTCCTATTGGAGCAAGGATGTCAGCACTCCGCTAAAAGAAAAAAGGAGACTCAGAGAAAGAAGAAAACAGATCATAGACATGTGCCAAAATCACCTTCCTCTTCCCCCCATTCGCTTGCAGCATAAGCAAGGGAAAACAAAAGATGTTTTCAGTGAAAATCCCACCTCACGCATACAAGAGTCTAGACATGCCTGAGCAAAGAACGCTACCACATGAGGCCCTCTGCACAGTGCATGCATGGACGAAATAGCCAGCTCTGAGACCAGGAACAGCCACAAAACCTGAGAGAACAGTAATAATCTCTTGCGCTCAAGGGTAATTTAATAGTGATAGGTCTAACAGGTTCTTGGTGGCTCCAATGAAAGCACAGGCTTTGCTGCCCTCTAGGGGTCGAAAAAAAACTGCAGCGCAACACTGTAAAAACAAAGTAGAGAGAGCGCACCAGCGTTGTGCATTACCCAAGTGGTATCTTTAATCCTAGATAAAAATAATTATAACCACAAACAACAGATAAAAGCATATCAAAGTCCATAGCAGACACAAAGCAACCAGGTCACAGAGACGGTTACCTGGTTGCCTTGTGTCTACTATGGGCTTTGATATGCTTTTTTCTCTTAATTGTTTGTGAGTATAATTCTTTTTATCTACTATTAAAGATACCAGTTGGGTAATGCACAACTCTAAGCCACAAAACCTGGACCGAATCGTGCACGCATGCTGGTAAAAGGAAAAATCATAGGTGAAAGGAAAAAAATGCAGACAAAAGAGAAAAAACCCAATTTGCTCCCACAAAGGAAAAATTACGAAGCCTAATGCAGGTAGAGGCAAGGGAGGAAAAACAAAAAGGGATAGCGCAAACCTGTGGGAGAAAAGAAAAGGCACCACTAAATTCAGCTCCAGGATTCAGCTTAGGTGTGCAGAGAAACACGTGCAGCATGGACTCCAGCAACCAAACACCAGCTCAGGTGTGCAGAGAAACACATTCAGCATGGTCTCCAGCAACCAAAAACCAGCTCATGTGCACCACATGAGGTTCTGACGTCTTTAGAACTTCTCAGCCCCAAAAGACCGCTAGAAAGGGGTCCCCACCTTTGTTGGTGCATTTAGCAAGCTAAGATGTGAGACTGCACCTACAGTAGGAGAGGCTGAACCTAGGCGGACTCCGGCTCAGTCGGCAGGTAGGGACTTATCGCAACATCATGGTCTTGCAGTTGTAGATCCCAAGAGCAAGTGTGCTTCTGAGTACTAAACTCGTGCAGTGCACTCTCCTTCACCCTGTAGAAACAGAGTCCTGCACATGCATGGACTTTGGCATTTGCTTTTATTGTCTATTGAGCAATGAGGCTTTCTTACCATAGAGCCTATAGAAGCCTAGAGAGATTGAATACTCTGCATATTTATGCAATAATACAGGTTTCTTCCAATTACATCATTGCTCTGATAATACAAAGTCTGTTTTTTAAACACTTCCATTTGCCATGGGATCAGTGATGACATACTGGTAGTGTACTGATTCATCTTAGTTCTGTACAATACAAAAGTGCAGTTACCTTGAACCAATTCTACCTACACAATTTTCTGAAAGCAGAAAATGAGAGTATGCATGTAAAAGCTGCAACATGTACTTGAATCACAACAAAGGTTTTCATTCTTCACAAGCCTGCTGTTTGTGTTTAAGAACGTACAGTTGGTGTCGAACTAGATACTGTATGAACCATCTTCTGTGTGACTTCCACTTCCCCTCAAGCATTTATAGCTTAGAGATATGACATTACCATATAGAGAACTACAGTCATGGGGTAAAAATAAATCAGCTTTTAGCCAATATGTTTTTTGCATGTTATTAAAGAGGAACTTTACTCTTTCCCCTGTCTCCATCCCATCCCTTACCTAGTATGCTGGGTTCTCTTAAATAAACATACTGACCTACCCAGTGGATTCAATGTTATCCTGCAGCAAACCAGCCAGTGTCTTGTGCTGCCATCTTGGTCCTCTGCAGTTGGCTGCTTCTTCCCAGTTCCAGGCAGCCCTGAATGGGCTTCCCTTGCCTAGTAGAGCTGCTGGAGTAGAACACTTCATTCTGGCCAAGACCAGAATTATGGTGGGTGGCAGAGCCCTTTAAGAAAAAAAAAATGTGTAAAAGTATTCTACCTCCCCCTCTCAAAAAAATATTGGCTATTATAATTAGGAGTGGGAAGGCCATGCTTTCAAGTCAGTTTGTGGAGTAAATTTCAACTTTACATATACATATGTAAACCAGGTCACTAAGGCCAGCCATACACGGTTTTAATCTCAGCCAGTTCAGCAGGAACCGGCCGAGATTCGAACCGTTAATGGGCAGGCTGAATGTACCAAGTTAATCGATCGAGTAACTTGGGTACAACTAGCCTGCTCGATTGTCTTGCAATTATCGCTATAGCTGCTAGCGATAACCGCTGTCTTCTCCTGGTGGAGACAGCTTACATCACCCCCCCTCCTCCCCCGCCGGGAACAGACAATTGCTTGGCAGGAGGGATTCCCCTGTCAGCACTGTCTGTGTTGATGGGGGAATCGTGGTTGCAGGAAAGAAATTTGCACCATGTATGGCCGGCATAAATCCTCAGAAGAGCATTACCATGGTAATCTAATTTTTTTTTAAATGTAAATTTTTTAAATCTTTCATTAAAAAATTAATACCTGCCAAGGTTCCTCGTTTAGGCATTTACTGTTATTGGGTGACAATACTCCCAAAATGCCCCTTTCTCCCAATCGTGCTCCTGCATTGTCCCCCTGTCTTATGGACTTCTACAAGTAGCTGTTTCAACACATATTATGTAGACATTGTCCACTATTGTCTCCATCAGGAAATATCATGCAGCCATTGCTGGAGTGCAAACAAAAAGGGCAGAGGCTGCAGAAGATCAACAACACTGAGCTGCAACCAAGGATAAAAAATAAATAAAAAATGGCAATTCTTTATAACACACACACTTTAGCAAACCACAGGACAATCAGTTAAGCCCTGTACACACGATCGGATATCCTATGGATTCTAATCCGATGGATTTTTCCATCGGAAATCCGATGAAACTGTTTTCCATCAGTCTTGCCCACACACCATCAGTCAAAAAACCGACCGCACCAAAACGACGTGACGTACAACACGTACGACGGCACTATAAAGGGGAAGTTCAAATCTAATGACGCCACCCTTTGGGCTGCTTTTGCTGATTTCATGTTACCGCGTGTTAGTAAAAGTTTGGTGAGAGCCGATTCGCGCTTTTCAGTCTCCGTGCTTTTCAGTCCGTTACAGCATGACGAATGTGCTTTCTCCATTAGGAACACTAGTTTTACCAGAACGAGCGCTCCCGTCTCATAATTCAGTTTGAGCATGCGTGGGTTTTTTTTCCGATGGACTTGCCCATAAACAATCAAAATTTCCTATAGGTTTTTTATCCATCGGATAAATTTAAAACATGTTCTATTTTTTCACACCGATGGAAAAAAGACCGATGGGGCCCATACACGATCGGTTTGTCCAATGAAAAAAGTCCATCGGACTGTTTTCATCGGTAAAACCGTTCGTGTGTACAGGGCTTAAGGCTCCATTCACACCTAAGCATAGTGCAGTGACAGCTGCCACTCTGCATTTTTTTTTTAGCTTTGTATTTTTATGTGGTGCATTTTTGGAACGGCACCATTCATTTCAATGGGCCTCTTTCTAATCCAAAGAAGCTTATGTACCAAATCTTGGCACAGAGCCAGGAGCATTTTCTGTTGCAATTTTTTATGTGGTTTTAACGTGTTCTGTCGCTTGACAATCATGGCAAAATTGCATCGTGTTTGGGGTGCCATTAGGAAATAATGGCATCGCAAACACGTCCAATGTTTTTCCACGATTTTGGAATCTTGGGCAGAATCGCGTGATTCCAGTACGTTTAGATGTGAACCTTAGGGTTTACATCTGCTTTAACCAACATATTGTGAGCTGCAGCAATACCTGTTATAAATGGTACAATGAAGGCAACTTCTTCTAATCAAAGGATGTCAATGGCAAGAATTTAGTGTTTGGTCGACTTTCGTTGTCAATAATGTCTACTATACAGTATTCTGTGACCTCAACAAAAAATGTCAGGGCCAGTTCAACCATAAAGTGGTGCAGGAAACCCACATTTTGTGCCTGTTTAATGCACTGCAGATGTGATCTGCGAGAGGTGTCAATAGTATATTAATGACACCCCAATCGCAGGTCAAAAACGCAGTGCATTTGCCTGCACCGAATCGTATGGTAGAAAAGTACCATGCGATCTGGCTGCAGTTTATCTCTAAAAGTAGTGTATGCACAGCATTACAGTGCTGGTTTGCTGTTGTATTTTACACCGGGCGCTTCTTGTGAATGTGCAGTGACGCCAGCTTTCTGGACCCTTCATAGCTAGCTACCTGTGCACGGATCCATACGGCCAACATGCTATGCATTTTTGTGTTTTTGCTATTATCATTAATTATGAATCTAATCTAACATATGTTTGTTCTAACATACCTTTGGCTACTATTGCAATTGTTAAAAATAAGTTTGTTTGTATAGTGATGCGGTTGTTTTTCCCACACATATTATACAATTGTACTTATATATACAGACATGAACTTTAGCCTCCTAAAACTACAATACCACCCCTGATGAAGGAAAAGACGCACATCAGTGCAGTAAAATTCCGAAACATGTTGGGTATTTGTATGTGAATCCAACCAGCTGATCTCAAATACACTTTGAGCAACAAATTGGATTTAGTATTTTGGGCTATTTGAATATGTTCTATATATGATGATGTATGTATTGTCCTATTGTATACTCAAAAATACTTTGTGTCCTATTTAGTGCACTTTTTTTATTCTCTCTATATTAATAAAATAAGCACCTGTGTGACAATTTTTTACCCAATTTGACTTTTGATACTATCTATCTCTGCCATATAAAGTCCATGGGGGCATCCTCCAATGCACTTGGTGCATAAACTTTCTTTGATGATACATAGGATGTTGGCAGATCTAGTACACCCATCAATTCTCAGTTTTTCTATATAGTGTATGCACTACTTTTGGTGCGGTGCAATTTTAGTCCATTCAAAATGAATAGGCTGAAATCGCACCGCACAGAACTGCATGTGCGATTCCTGTGTGGGCATGGTATGAACCGACCGCCAAGGTTTGTTTCTTTCAATGTGGATTTGAACTCAAATAGTCCAGATTTGCTGTTATGAGGAACATTTATAAATGGTAACTGTGCCTAAGCAGTATCCTAAAAAAAAAAAAACTTTTTTCTTGAATTACTCTTAAAAAAGTTGTACATTTTCTAGTACTGTATGTGAGTGCTACTAGGCATCCCTGTGCCTACAGCCTCAGATCTGCATATCTGCAGCGTGAGATTTAATGCACTTCTGCATGACTGTTAAGCTGGCCATAGATGGGTAGAATTTCAAATGAAAATTCTTGGGAAAAGAATGTTCTAAGGAGTTTGATCATTTTTCAAATTAATGGGTTAAATCGACATTCATTTTCAACAAGAAAGTTCGAAGGAGCAGGATGGATCTTTTTTTTTAACGAACACATTTTTAACAGTGTATGTGGTTTTTGTTCAGGAAAGTCTATTCATTCCAAAATCAAATGTAAAAATCAAAATGAAATCTTTCAAATAACATTTGAATGTACTAAGAATTTTCATTAGAAATTCTATCGATCTATGGTAAGCTTAAAGCCTAGTACAAATTATTCGAAAATTAGATAAAAATATCTATAATCAGAACAATCGTTCAATTTTCTTTTCTTTAGTATACTGCTTTTGAGAGCCGATGTTGACTGTTGAGATGAACATTTCTAAAGGGGCATGCTGGAAAATGTTTCTCATTAGTTAACAGAACTAACAATTTTTGTTTAATTATTACAGTATTCGTCTGTAAAAAAAAAAAAATAAGCAAGGCCGCGCATGTTAAAGCGGTGTTCCAGACGCAATTTTTTTTCCTTTAAAAGTCAGCAGCTACAAACACTGACTTTTAATAAGGACACTTACCTGTCCTAGACGCCCGCGATGTCGGCCCCCTGAGGCGGATCCCTCGATCGTGGCAGGTCTCAGTGCCGCCATCCTCACTTGCGGCTTTACTGCCCATTTCCTACTGCGCATGCTCGAGTCGCACGTCGCTGTATGAATGGGCGGCTGTTCTATGGGATACACACAGTTCTCAGAAGACAGCGTGCCCCATTCCCCAGAAGACAATGCAAGGAGGACAAGAATGAAGACCAGCCGTGGACTAGGAAGAGGCAGATTAGGAAGATCTGCCTAGCAACCGCCATTTCTGGTAAGTCAAAAATTATTATTTTATTTTTTTTGGAGTATTTTTATGGCTTTTATGTTTTTTTTAGGGTGGACCTCCGCTTTAAAAAACAAAGCACAACCTGGAAGAATATGGAAACGGCAGCGGAAATTTTTTCGTAAACATGAATGATCACATTCAGGATAATAAAAGATTTTTCTTATGATATATAAACTGAAATTTCTGTGATAGTGATAAGTGAATAGCAGTATACAGTTTACGAGTATTAAGATTATTTATTGGAATGTAGTCCGTTACATCTGGAATGTAGTTCATTGTAGCAATCTGATCGTAAATACCGAACAAATTGACGTATGAACAATGAACGAAAACTGTCATGCCTTTGGCCTACAAAGAAATACAGTAATATCTTCTGGACTTGTAATTCAAATATCGTCCACTAGATGTCACTCTTAACAAAGGACTGTTTATGGGCAGTGTTCTATGGTAATGTACATTTCCTGTCGTGTTATTGAAAACTGTCTTCACTTCCTATCACAACTCATTTATCTTTTTCCACTGGACAGTCCACATGGAGTCAGCTAAGCCTGCGCCACATGTTTCCTAAGTCCTGATCTCCTTAAGGCAGCATCGCTGGTATGATAAAGACTGTTTATCTATATGCCTAGTAGACATTTGTTTGTGTTCATATAATTCTTATATGTTCATTTATTTTTTTATCTCTAGTTTCACCATTATTCATACTCATCTTATATGGCCACCACCTGTTCATCGTAATAAAGAACCAAAGTTACAGACAGTCTGGTTATTTAGGATGCAAGGTTTAAGCTGTATGTTGAGCTACATACACGCCAGGGGCAAACGTGTAGCGAGAACAGAACAAAAACTCTTTGGCACTCCAAACATATGTCTCTGTAAAGCCTTGTACACACGGCCGAGAATCTCGTCGCAAAAATAACGTAGTTTTTCTCGACGGGTTTCTTGTCAAGCTTGACGTTATTCTTGTCAAGCTTTCCTTACATACACACTGTCAATCCAAAATCTCGTCAGTCTAAATCGCGGTGACGTGCAACGGCAGTATAAAGGGGAAGTTCCATTCTAATGGTGCCACCCCTTGGGCTGCTTTTGCTAATCTCGTGTTACTGCGTGTTAGTAAAAGTTTAGTAAAAGTTTAGTGAGAGACGATTTGCGCTTTTCAGTCTTCGTGCTTTCAGTTCGTTACAGCGTGACGAATGTGCTATCTCTATTACGAGTGCTAGTTTTACAAGAAGGTGCGCTCCCGTCTCATACTTGATTCTGACCATGCACGGTTTTTGAAGACTCGGAAAAGCATACACACGAACGGTTCACTTGTCCAAATACAGTCTGACGAGAATCACGACAAGAAAAATGAGACTCCCGACGAGAAAAAAGAAAGCAGGTCTTCTTTTTTTCTCGTCGAGATTCTGGGCAGTTTTCTTGAAGAGAAACCTGAAAGCCTCGTACACACGCACGGTTTTCTCGGCAAGAAAGCTCTCCCAACAGTTTTCTTGTAGTTTTTTGCAGAGAAAACCGGTCGCGTGTACGAGGCTTGAGGCTTAGCTAAAAGAAGGATCACATGCACATTACATCACTTCTGATTCTACGCTGGAATGTAGCCAAGTCTGAGGGAAGCTTTCCTCTGTCGTTCAAGAATTTTCATACCATTAATGGCATTCTCCTTTTCAGCATGGTATGAACATTTGGGGAAAATTGGATAATCATTTGTCAAACTTTTTAATAATGAGTACTAGCTTTTAGGTCTGTAGCGCTACCCCAATGATTAGGATGGGTCCTCTGTTCTTTGCCTTGACCTTTTTAAGATCTCAGCCCCAGCATAGCAGATTGAGTGTACAAATATACAATATCACAGGAATCTTTTAAAAATAATACTTAGTACCCAATAGTAGTGCTATATCAAAGAAAACAGGTGACAAACCAGGCAGTAATGGCAAATTTTATATATTGTCACCAAATATGGTTGTAAACTAGACAAGCATAAAATGGATCAACAATGTTAATACCACAAGGACCACCATAAGGACTAGGCATAAGGTGACATATGGCATCCAGATCAGTAAAAACAGTAGCAAGGCCAAATCAAGTGCATCAATAAGCAGTAGTAAGTTTTCAATACTGAGTGCCGGAACTGTACTGGCAGAGTGCATTTATGGTGGCAATGCTAGTACTAGACCAACTAGGTATACACTGTCCAAAAGAAAAAGGAGAACGGTAAGAGAGTGGGCAGGGGAACAAAGGGGATTGCAGAATAGTTATTATGGGAGGGGCAGTCATTTGAAATGTTCTTCCCTCCAGCTAATATTGGGGCCCTTTAAGAGCTTTGTTGCACTTAACGACAGTCCAGTTTACCTGCATACACTATAGGTGCAGTATTGTTTTGGCACACGTGCAAGGTTTAAGTGGTTCATATGCCGTAAAGTACATGTGTTAAACACAAGGCCCGTGGGCCGAATCTAGCCCTCCAGGTCATTTTTATGTGGCCACCTCTCCAGCAACTGGGGCACCCCCTTCATCTCAGCCCCTACGTTGTCTCAGCAATTGGCAGCAGAGAGGGAGACAGAACTCCTCCTACAGATCCTGCACCTCTCTGTGCAACCACATCATGCCCTCGTCTCTGCCTCCCCTGGTCTCAGCATTCAGCAGACTCAGGCAGCTGACTCCCGCCCTCCTCTGGTCCTCCTTCAGAAAGTCTCAGGTGATCAGCATTGAGAATCAGAGGGTGAGTGGACACTTTAGTCTCCCTGTAGCAGCGGTGCTGTGATGTAGGTGGTGCTTCGCTGCCATCGGGTGTCCTCACTCCCAGTCTGAGGCTTGGATCACCGCTGGTATGGTCTCCTGCTGGTAGGTAAATATCCAGAGGTGCTCTCTCTCTCTAATTCCCTTGGTGCCAAAAGTAAGAACTTTCCTGGGTAGTTTAATAAAAATCACCTCTCCGTTCCTTCTACTGCACAGTGCATATTGGGATCTGTAGTATAAGGAGTTCACTGGCCCCAATATATGGCTGCTGTCTCAAACGACAGGTCCCAGGATTCTCATTACTCTGCATAAAAGTTTATAGAGTTGCTTGGCTTTAGTTCTACCCCTTCAAAACCTTGCCTCTACAAATATGGCTGCCTCCACAAACAGACAAGTTCAGAAGGCATGGTAAGTCTACAATGAGAAAAGATCACCTGCAGGAAGACCAGGCAATACTGGTGACTAGTCCTTTACCCATGCCTGCCTTTTGCTGGGGCTAGGACTGTTAGGACCTGGATCTTAAACTGTTTTATTTCATTATCTTAGGTAGCTGGCTTGATTCACAAAGCATAATGCCCTGACTGAAGCAGCTCACATATACCAGGAGGGCACAGGGAGCACCATGGGAAGAATCCAATTGTTTAAAATTAAATTCACAATAATCATCGTGGAGAAATTTAAGCTTGTAGTCAGGGTCTTCGTTAATGAGCGATAACCTCTAACCTACCAAGACCTGATATGTGCCTTGGTCTGGCTGGTCAGTACACCTGAAAAGAGGGCATACCCTAAATGTATGAAAATGCATGAAGAATGAAAATGAATGTTGTTTGGGTGAACTGGGTGGGTGGGAACCAGGAAGCCAAGCCGACGCTAGACCCGACAGGGGAGGAGGGCTATATACCCTCAGGCGCCTCCTACAAATCCAGGCTGGCCTCTTTCTAACTTGTAGTCAGAGTCTTCATTAATGAGCGATAACCCCTAACGTACCAAGACCTGAGGTGTGCCTTGCCCTGGCTGGTCAGTACACCTGAAAAGAGGGCACAAAGTAGGTATGAAATGAAAAGCTTTAATAAAGGATGGGTAACAATAATCAGTCTAGTAAAGAAGCGAATGCCCGGATGACTTCAATATGGGGTTCTGGTATGTATCTGCTGTAACAGGAGGAACTCCAGTGCCCTATATACTTAATGATAAAAGAAGGGACCACCTGCTTGGAAGCTGCGGATGTTGCCCCGATCCTGAACGAATGTCTGGAAAACAGCTTTGGATTTAAATTTAATTTTGCGATTAAAATCCTGACATGAGAAACAGTTCCAAGGTGAGAGGATACGTGGAAAAAGGCAACAAAGGGCTGTCTAGCAGAGCTGCTGTGAAGAGATTGGAGAGAGTTAAGCACCTCAACCAGACACCAGTTGCTAATGGTACTGTAATACTATAATAATAATGGTACAGTAAGTACTGTAACACTTTACCAAGCGGGAAAGAAGCATGGCGGCTAGCCTGAGATACTTCCCCGGGTCTGAGAAAGCCCAAAAAACTCAAGTAAATAGCTGCCTTGAGCACCAAACTGGGACCTATGCCAAAAGGGGAAGATGATAATAAATCTGAAATGCCACGGAAAATCTGTCCGGTAACTAGTAGTCTTGACAAATGTGACCGCCCCTGCGTCCTCTGAATACCCCTCAATATGGCCTTAAGAGGGTGGGCAGCAAAAATGGACGGACTGTTAGGATTCTGCAGGGACCTGAAATGCTGAACACCTGACAGATACAATTTGATGGTATTAGCGGATAAAGCCAACTCGCTGTGGCAATATGCAGCGAAAGCCATCACATAATTTATATCTTCAGGGCAACTGCAAGAGTATCATGTCAAGAACTTGTGAAACGTCTTTCAACCCGTAGTATAAGCCTTCAGTGTATTGCTGGATAATGAATTATTGGCCAAATCGATCCTGTGTCCAGAACCTGATTTGTCCATGATCAGCAGGGAGTGAAGAGGAACCGGCTTGCCCACCAGTTCTGCTTCCGGGTGCTGCAAGAAAAATTGTTAGAGATTAAGACGAGATAACTGCACCATTATAATTCCCACTAATGAATTCTCCCTGGAAATTAAATTTGTATGTCAGACCTAGCCGTGTCAACCTGCACATGAAGGACATGATGAGAAGTGACCCCGATCTGCCTTTATTAATAATTTTGGATGTGGCCAAATTATCAGTAAAGAAAATTATGGAGTTCCCTGACCAAACTGGTCCCCAAGTGACTGCTGCCCCCAATATTGGGTACATTTCTAAGAATGCCGAAGTATGAGCAAACTTGTACATACAAAATACTTCCGGGGCCAACGGCTGGCCAGCCATTCCTGACCAAAAATGGCCGCAAAACCGGCTGATGCAGCAGCATCTGAAAATACTCTGGGAGACTTTTTTTTCAATATACGTTTTTATTGATTTTTTAAAACACAAACAAAAATTTACAATTAGGTCCCTTTCACACTGGGGCGGGCAGGTGCGGTGGCGGTATAGCAGCGCGATTTTCAGCGCTGCTATACCGTCGTTCTTACCGCGGTATGCGGCCGCTAGGGGGGTGAATTTAACCCCCGCTAGTGGCCGAAAAAGGGTTAATACCGCCCGCAAACCGCGGCTATTGCTGCGGTTTGCGGGCGGTATTACCGCGCTGTCCCATTGATTTCAATGGGCAGCTGTGGTAAAGAAGCGGTGAACACACCGCTCCTTCACCGCTGTAAAGAAGCGGCTAGCAGGACTTTTGGAGCGGTCCTGCTAGCGCACCGCTTCAGTGTGAAAGCCTTCGGGCTTTCACATTGAAGGCTACAGGCACGAATTTTTCATGCGGTATAATAGCGCTAATATTAGCGCTAAACCGCATGAAAAACGCCATAGTGTGAAAGGGGCCTTACCAAAAACAGTAGACAAACACAAACAGAAGAAGAAAAAAAAAAACATATACATACATTGGTCTTACAAAGTAGCCATGCAATTCTTACAGAGAACATTCCATCATATAATAAAGTCATGGTTATAATAGCCCGGCTCCCGGGTTAGGAAACGAGGCAGTCCTAAAATATACACACCAAGATAAAACACCCAAGCAATCAAGGATATTTACCCAATAACAGACGGAGAATAGCCTGAGAATTTAGTTCATCTAGAAGGCTTCAGAGGCTGTGGATGGGTCCACCAGCCATTTGGACCAAACCTTATCATATTTGAGAAGGCAGCCTCTATTAATATAGGTATCCTTATATAATGGTAGGCTACGCTGGGATGTTCACCCCCAGCAGGGCGACCCTGATATCGATGTCTGGTTTCGGTACTTTAACGAGGCTGGTATTAGTTTTCTAAGTTTCCTTGTCGATAGAAAAAAGGCAAAAATGTCTACTATCGATAATGAGATTAGAGAATTAAGAGATCTCCTTCTTCCGCACAAGACCACACCCGAGTATATTTCTCTTTCCACTGGCCTCAAATCTCTCCTTGAGAAGGAGGAAAGAGACCAACGTACCAAAAAACAAAAGAAATATACTCGAGATGTAAATGATTACAAGACCGATTTTGTCTTTAATTGGCAGAAAAAAGATATTGCATCTCAGGCAGATCCTTCTGTTGGCATACAGATGGATACGTCAAATCCACCAATGTTACCTGGATCCTCTACCTCCGCAGTTCCACCCACTCAATTATCCGTGGCCAATAAAATGGAACATACGCGTACTCCCAAAGTCCCTAATGGGCAGAGAGTTAATGACCACACTCCCAATAGGGCCAATGGAGGCAATTATCCACCTCGTGGAAGAAGTAACAATACGAGAAGTCGTGGTAGAGGTACACATCATGGTGGAAACGAGGGCCATAGATATTCTGATCACTCGGATAAACCATCCTATGGCTATAATGCTAACCATGGAAGCCACTATCAGGATCCTTATTATTCGCAACACACCCCTATTCGGACATATAATAGGTTTTCACCCCTCAGGGAGGATATTCCACGGAATAACCATGCATCTCAGTACCCATACATGCAAAGAGAATATGATCATTTTGCCAGACCACCCTACACTTATAACGATACATACACCGCCCCCCACTCGGATTTTCCCAGGACGTTAGCTGGACCCAAACGAAGAGGCGAACCAGACGAGGCACCCGAGGCGGGAGGCGGGCCAGGAAAAAGAAGGAAAGTTTAAATCTTAACACATGTGGCATTTTTAATTTAAGTAAAGCCAATTTTTCTGAGGCAGAATTACGCGTTCTTGATAAAGGTTTAAAATATGCACCTTCTAAGACTTTAAACAAGTTTAATACGTTTGTGGACGTACACAAATACGTCCGCAAACTTAACATACAGAGACACTTTATAGCCTACCCATCCCAACCTAGGGATACTGCAGGAGGCACTGGCCAGGTTATTCATACTGGCCTGTCCAATCCCTCCTTGTTTAACCCTCCCAATGTCTCTGCTCCATCTATCAGGGTTTTCAAAGATCTGGTTCTTAAAGACTTGGATCTTTTACCTAAGGCCAAATTATATGACCATCCTGACATCAAAACAGGCTTGAAGTCTTTATGTGAACGCAAAGACATTATTATTCGCCCTGCCGATAAGGGGGGCGGCTTAGTTATTTTGGACAAAACTGATTATCATGTGGAAATGTGTAGAATTCTGGATGACACTAGCACCTATATGCCTTTAAATAAGGATCCTACCAAGGTTCTTAAAAGGGATCTGAGTAATTTAATAGATATGGGATTCCAACAAGGCGTTTTGGATAAAAAGGAGAGGGATTTTTTGGTGCCAGTAGCACCCAGAATCCCTATTATGTACTATCTCCCGAAAGTCCATAAAAATATTACAAACCCGCCCGGTAGACCCATAATAAGCGGGATAGACTCTGTAACTTCCCGGATTGGTCGTTACATCGATTTTCACCTACAACCGCTTGTCCAATCAAGCCGTTCGTGCTCAATATTGATTGGGACATTAATTCCTTTATTAATAAAGCTTAATTGTCTGGGATGTACATTTTTTCCCAATTTTTCATATACATGGAATTAGATGCCTGTTTTCCTTACATTCAGTGGTTTTCAGTTGTCACAGTCCATACTTCCTGGTTTCCATTATATATGTATCGTTTACAAATAGGGTCTGGTATTTATTCTCTATATGCATTATTCTCACATTAATATGCTATTTGTATGGGTCTATTTGTATATACTGTTGGAGAATATATTTATGTTCATATACAGTTTTTAAATATTAGTTTTTTCCATAACCTTTAGTATGGTGATGATATGTTAGTCCATCATTAGGGATGCTTATAATATGTGTAAGCATCTTATTCGGTCTTATCATTGGTTAATGTTGTACTGATAGCTCTGTAATTCATTTTTAGAGCTGTAATATTCAGTATATTTTGGGTGTGAATGTCTGTCCACATCCTGAATGATATTGGGTTCATATCATCTCAAATTTTTCTACAGTATTGTGTTTATAATATGTACACATTTATCTGTTTGGCTAGCTCCCATGTTCGTCAGTACTTAAATTGCAGTTCCGCTCTTGGTACTGTTAAAAGATTTTCATCCATTAGTTTTAGTTTGCATGCCTGCAGAGCAGTCTGCCGTTGTGTACATTCCCCGCCGTGGTTCACACAGCGAGGTCTGTAAGTGAGGCTTGGAACGCAATCTCTTCTGACGGCGGTAGCGTGATGACGCTGCCTGAACGTAGTCGCGTAGTAACTTAGTATAGGTTCTCGCGATACACGTATCCGTTGTTTTGGCATGGAGCGCATGCACCGTCAGAGAGGGAACAGTGATGACGATCCTCAACGGAGACGCAATGACGCACAGTCGTGCGTCGCATCTACCCATCCTTATTGGCTTATTTACCCAGCCCTGCAGATGACGAATATGGGAGCGGCATTTCATGGTACTTTGATTGGTTCATCTCATTGAATGGGAGTGCACACACCAGCTGAGGTGAATCCAGTCAATGTTGTTTTTTGTATTATATAGCGTGGCTTTTCCCTGCAAGTCCATGCCCCAGTGGATGCATTTCTCATGCGAAACATGTCGGGTACATGGACTTGCCTGTAGCTATGCTTTTTATTCGATTCTAACTTTGCTTGTACAAGCCTCTGCATGGAAGCCTGTTTCATTTTTTATTTATATTTTGTTTTTTATACACCCATGTGTGTTTTGTGACTTTTTGTTTCAAATAAACAAAGTCTTTTTAATTATCATCTGATCCTGCACTATGTGGAGCTTTCCTCTTTTTTTCTATGGCCATTACCACAATCCTTGATGCACTAATATCCTTGGCACTTCATATTACCACCGTGGAAAGATCTGGCCGGAGATTCGGTGTCCCTGCATTCATCAATTGGTGAGGACGGTTCCTGAGGATTTCACATCTACACCTTTGCTTGATTGACCCACCACCGCCGGTGTGTGTGTCCATACATAGGGGTAAGAGTACCCATTTCTTTTTCCCCATTCTTGGTGTTGGAATCACGTCCCCGGGTGTTGCAGTTTTATGTACACATATATTCTACACAAACTTGAAGTCGCTATGGATATACCGAATTTTGATTGACTGCATTTGTTCTCAGTTCACTTACTGAGCATCCCATTGGACTTGGTTGTCAGTCACATCACTTTATAGAACTTTATATATGAGTTTGCACATTTTATCACTCACAACTGTTTGGTATTTATTTATACTCTGGGGTCACTCCCTTTATTTATATATGTATTGATTAGTTAGTTAAACTATCACACGCCCAGATTTATATATATATCTGGGTTTTCATACAGTACTTTTGGCGCTGCATTTTTTATTTTCTAATATTGATAAGTCGTTTCCACGTAGAAAGCGATGGGGGGGGGGGGTAGTTTTTTTTCCAACTGAGAGCTATAGCCGTACGAGCATAAAACAAAAGCAGCCCCAGCAGAATACACCCTGCTACTGTGGGAATAAGTTGCTCTATCAGACCCAACATACATATTGCTATTGATGGTTGTAAAGAAATAGAGGTGATTTGGGATATAAAAGCTAGTATCTCTTTTGAATACCCGACTATAGCTGGACAGGTCCAAAAAATTTGAGTAAAATCTCCAGGGATCCCCCACAACGCCAACAGCCAGGAGAAGAGTACGGAATTAATTTTATATAGGACATAGGACACCACACTGAGGTGTGTGCTGAAGACTGACAATTAACGCACACAGGGGATTTTTGGTTAGCGAAATGCCTGCAAAAAAGTTCCATATCGATATTGCTGCTGGAACTGCGCCCAAGTGGCTGCCACCTTCGCAGAAAAAGACCGATGATAATTGTAAAAAATGCACCCACAGTACTTGTGCACTAATTTCACCACTTTATGTAAATACAGGTCTAATTCCACCCTCCCATAAGGACTAACAGCACAGATAATGTCTTGAAAATGCCGAATGCCAGCACGAATTCTGCCACGCTAAGTTTGCGTTTAAGCCTGGGATCTTTCGTTTTGAGCACTACCTAGACCTCCCTGCAAGCATAAGAGTTCTCCGTAACATCCTGAGATTCTATTAGAAGAGAGGCCAGGTTCACATAATTCCCTTGTCCTTCTTAATGTTAACAGGTATGAAATGAGCTGGGGATAGTGATGTTAACGCCGCTAGAGTTGGAGGAGTTTACCTGCAGGAGCGCTGGGAGGAACAGGAGCTTGGGGTGCAGCTGTCACCTGAGCTCTGGCCGATTGGGCTTCAATCACCTCCATCCTATCTTGCATTTGTGACATGGATGTGGAAAGTGTATTTAGTAGAAAGTGTATTTAGTAAGGCATGTATCTGTGTCAACAACGTATGCACAGAAACCTATTTTGCGCTGGTTGAAGAGAGTGGCTGGGATGAAATGGGAAACAACAACCTAAACAATTCTGCTTTCCTAGCTGAGGCTGGAAATGGAATGCCCCTGTGACGCAGCTCTGTTGTGAGTAGTCCAATTCCACTTCAATACATGGCACTTACACCCCCTTCCTGCCCAGGCCATTTTTCATCTTTCAGCGCTGTCACACTTTGAATGACAATTGCGTGGTCATGCTACACTGTAACCATGTGAAATTTTTATAATTTTCTTCACACAAATAGAGCTTTCTTTTGGTGGTATTTAATCACTAATGTTTTTTTTATATTTTCCTAGTAAATAAGTCGTTTTTCTCCCTCACTGATGGGCACTGATGAGGCAGCATTGATGGGCACTGATAGGCTGCACTGATGGGCACTGATGAGGTGGCACTTATGGGCACTGATGAGGCGGCACTTATGGGCACTGATGAGGTGGCACTGATGAGGAGGCACGAATATGCCGCAATTATGGGCACTGATAGTTGGCACTGATAGGCAGCACTGGTGGGCACTGATGGGTGGCACTGATGGGCACAGATAGGCGGGACTGATGGGTATTGATGGGCAGCAGTGACAGCCAGCACTGACTGGCATTACTAATGTGTACTGATTGCTGGCACTTGTGGGCACTCACTGCTGAGCACTCATTTCTGGCACTGTGGGCGCTTTATTGTAATCAGGGCACTGATTATCAGTGCCCTGATTACATGCCTAGATGTCCTCTGTGAGGAGATGCCGCTGATTGGCTCTCCTCTCCTCACACTCTGTCAGTATCTATGACAATATCTATGAAAGAAAATGACAAGCAAAGAAATTTAAGAGCCACCCATACAAGAAACAACACCTTTGTGCCTAATTAAGTCTATAGACACGGGTACAGCAATGTGCCAACAACAACAGAGCGTGAATGAACCTAGTGACGAATACAACCCTTCGTGTATGCAATAAGTGAGCCCAAGCAACCTGTAGCACAAGGACAGGCAATTAGAAACAAACACTCAGGGCTAAGGTACCCACAGAATGTGGTGGGTAGCAAATAGGAGTAATGGAATGAACGTGCAGCATATGATATACGGACGAGAAGATTATATTGACACTTACAAACGAACCTCAGCTCGTATGGATCTGTAGACGTGACAGATCCTGACATGTGACAACTGGCTAACTACCCCCGTGATACAAGTGACCTGAACGCACCTGCTGCTCCTGCGTAAATGCTGGGACCCACGTAAACAAAATCACCCTAATAGGTGAAGAACCTGAAGGCAAACTATGACAGACAAAGAAACGAAAAATGAAAATGGACCCTAACATGTGCAGCGATAACATGAAAACCCACATAAAGACCAATACCTGGAAATAAAAAACGCCCATTGTGTAATGGATGAATGACCCAACCCATGCAGACCCTCAATATTCTTAGCCCTGAAGCTGGAATTACACTGTCACCAACAGTGAAGTAGCAAGACATGGAATACTTTGACACTTGACCAGTGACTCCCCCCCCCCCCCCCACTATGGACTGCATGGATAACAGGTGATAACCCCGCATGGTGCCAGTAGTGAACCCTGTAATGCTCCTCTCCCTGCTCTGGCTAGATGCCTAGTAATGACCCCCCCCCCCCCATACCCTATGAGCTTGAGAGTACCTGAACCAAGCCACTGTATGCCTGCTCCCCCCTGAACCGTGCCTTCATGAGACCACATGAGGCAGATGCCCAAACAGACTAATAATAATGATAAATTCACTGTAGAACGTGGTAGAAACGTAACACCTAACACAACAGTTGTCCCAGTTGGTCAGCCCTGTGTCAGCAGAGTAATTGCATAGATGGTTGTATTGTTTGGTGGGGAACTACAAGTCCCAGCCCAGCTTGTGTTCCTACTTCCAACCCCTGACCAAACAGAGCCTGCCTGCGCTGAGTCGCAGTGACCCCCAACACCCCCACTATCTGCTACCACCTCTAACAGGTGCCAGGTAACAGCACAGATAACCTGTCTGAAAACACCCCATGCAGCACCTCAATGGTGAGTAATGGCCGCAGCACTTGAATGCTCCCGCTCCCCCTACCTTCCTCCCACAGCCCGGGTTGCCCCACACCTACCTCCCGCCGAACGCCCACAAAGGGAGAGTGGAACAGCCACCCTACCTGCCGCGAGATGCTCCGGAGTCCCCTGCTGTATGGAAACTGAAAGTCGTATGGAAACCGGAAGTCGTGCGGTAACCAGACACGACTAATCACCGACTGCTCCACACAACCAGGTAGCCAAGCCGACGCTGGAATCGACAGGGGAGGAGGGCTATAAAGCCCCAGACTCCTCCTACAAATCCTCCGGCCAGCCTTTTAACTTATTACTCCTTAATCATCATGACACAATGAGGTTAATTTAAATTAGTCTAGAGCTTTGTAAATGAGGTGAAGCTTCACTTTGCAAAGGACACCCAATCACATGTAGTGAAAATTAAAAAAAAAAACATGTTTGCTCATGTTTGGATGATGGAGGTCAGCAAAGCTTCACCTCATTCACTAAGATCTGGGGGGAATTCCCTTGCAAAGTGAACAGTCTGTTTGCCTTTAGTAAATCAATCCCACTATGTTTCAGGCAATGTTTTTCCAGGGTCACAATAGCCCCCCTACAATACAGTTTAGTACAAAAGGAATAGAAGGGCCCTGCTGATGGTCAAGAGTATGGCTGTGGGGTATGGGAGGTGGCCAGAGGACAGAGGATTTCAACCATGACAGCCGGCACTAGCAGAAGGGAAATTTTTATTTTTATTTTTTGTTGGTACGGTACAGGGTTAGAGGCTCTGTCAAATTTTCTTGCTGTCTCTGCCCTCGCTGGTGGGAAATCCAAAATGTTACAGTTGTCCCCAAAACAAGAGTAAGAGTAAATCGTCCATTTGACACACCTCTAACTTCCAGTTCCATCTCTGGGACAGGAAGTTAGCAGAAATCTCCCCAATAATACAAAGATGGAAAAAAGAAGCCCGGTAGGGGTCTTAACCCTTCCCTACTCTATCCCAAACGAAAAAAAAAAATTAAGATTTTAATACTTTTTTGTCCCCGCCCCTTCCCTCCCCCTCCCCCTTATTTTTCCCTATTTGGGTTATGGATAAAACTGAAAAAATGACCAAGCTACGGCGCAGTTGATCTAGGATGGTTGTCTCAGAGTGGCCATTGGTTAAGTTGAACTCTACTACCAGATTTTCTTAGGTGCCATTTGGATGAGATTTGTGCAACGCATTGTACTTGGTTTTATATATACTCTTACATTATAACTTGTACTGTATGTCTGTTCTGGTATGACGTTGTAGTAAAGAATGAAGTTGCGCAAACTCTGTATTGTGAAGTGTCATAAAATCATATACAATTCATACACTGTGGTGTAAACATATGAAGTGCATATAGTGCAGTCCATCTATAGGTGCAAATGAATAGCTTCCAAAATATGTGACAGTTTATAATCCAGCAGTGGTGTCTAAATAATCACTTATTCCCAAATACAGTGCTTGTTAAGTGAACATAGATAAACACTGTGGTGTGTTTTCCCTCCTGGTGCACCTCTGTTCTCACAGAACTCACCTTAGTGAGAAATCAAATACACGTTTTAATTACTATGAATCTCAGGTTGATGTTCCACCAATCCTATTGGTAGTTAGGGTGATTTTCCTCCAGTCCTGGCTCGGTTTCTGGTATTTCTAGTACGTTTAAAGGTATTAGGTGATTCCCTTGTTGTGGTCCCTTTAAGGCTCTGTCCGACACGTAGTATTCATATATTAAAGTAAGCAAAGTGACCTCCCATAGTGTAGTAGTTAAAATTGCAATGTTTATTAAAAAAAATAGTAACTCTTACTTTCAGTTTGGTAAACAATGCTTGGTATATGCAGATATAGGTAATATCCAGGCTTCCAACATCACTTCCGGTCCGACAATGCTCTACGCGTTTCGTCACGGCACGTGACTTCAACAGGGGGCTGTACCCTGCATTAATTTGTACCTATAGATGGACTGCACTATAAGCATTTTATATGTTTACACCACAGTGTATGAATTCTATATGATTTTATGACACAATTCACAATACAGAGTTTGTGCAACTTTATTCTTTATTACAACATTGTCTATACTGATTGCAGCAACTCACCTAAACTATGTTCTATGTTTATTGTAGTTTTATCTGATATTTACTCTTTATTTGCACAAGTATATATTTATTTGAATCATTATATTACCACAGAGGTAGCACACAGGTACATACTCACCTTTGTTCTGGTATGATGTACTGTGTACCCTGGTGACTGGTCGACTAAATTAAAGAATGTATAAAAAAATAAAATAAAAAAAAAGATTTGGATGCAAGTTACTACATGATTCAGGTTTAATGTGTTCATTCACTGTTTTAATTCATATTGTCTGGTTAGCAGTCTGACCCCTACATCTCATGGATCATGATCAGGTTTATGATCAGAGACCTCCCTCCCTATTTCTTTAAAAATACAAAGAGCTAGTCTACTTTAACAATCTGCATACATCACCAAAGCCCTGGGGTGAACAAAAATTTTTGGAGCCAGTTACTTTAATCTAATACAAAACATATACTGGCTCTTTATAGACAAAAAAAAAAGAAAAGTAAAAACTGTAAAGCTTCAGTTATATTCTTTCTTTGAAGTGGACTGGCTATCTGACACCTTTGACACATTAACAGCAACATTATCAGTCTCGCCCAGTAAAGATCGGTCTCAGAGAACCAAAAGCAATAAGACGGTACAACATACATTAACTCACATTACAGTATACTATAGTCAGGTCAATTAGGAGATAGTGTCTATTGATCGATATTACTCTTTTGATATCGAGTCTCCCCCTGGGAGGTTCTGTTCACTGCTAAAGTATGCACACTCACAGGGTTGTGTTAAGACATCAGGCAACCATAGGCCCAACAGAAATGTGAAACCATTTGACATTTATTTTAGCTCTGACATCATGATACCCACAATGGCATAATACTGGTTGTGAAATTGAATAATGACAGATTTTCGCAGTACAGACTGCCAAGTCAACTGATTTTGTTCAAAAGTCCTTAAAATTTCTTCAAAACCTGCTACTTGAAGGGAATCCCAGATGTAATAAAAGGTTTCTTTTGTGCCCAGAACATGCATATTACAATTACCATGACAGTGCTCCATTTTTGCTAGAACTAGTCAAGCTGCTGTGGGCTTTGCAAACTGTATATCTGAAATATGGGCCTCTCCACAATGGACATCGCCAGAATTCTGTAGCTGGATTGAAAGTCTGCCAAACATCATTTGGCAGTGGTGACCTAAGCTGCAGAGAGTGGCAAGCTGACTCTTATGCCTTGTACACAAGACCTGATTTTCCGATGGAAAAAGTCAGACGGGCTCTTTTCATCGGATATTCCGACCGTGTGTATGCCCCATCGGACTTTTTCCTTTGGAAATTCAGACGTACTTACATAGAGAACTTGTTCTCTTTTTTTCCGACGGACAAAAATTTATATTGGAAAGTCAGTTCGTCTGTATACAATTCCGACAGTCTAAAAACCGTGGAAACAATTCGATGCATGCTCGGAAGCATTGAACTTAAATTTTCTTGGCTCGTCGTAGTCTTTTACGTCACCGCGTTCTAGGCAGTCAAAAGTTCACCGGACTTTTGTGTGACGTGTATAGTATGCAAGACAGCTTGAGAGGAATTCCGTCGGAACTCTATTGGACAATCCGTCGGACTTTATTCCGACGGACAGTCCGGTCGTGTGTATAAGGCATTAGTGCCGTGAGAGAGCCAGCACCTGTCTAGAAGCATGAAACAAATGCCGATGCACATAGGAATGCAGGTAAAATCAAACCAGCTCACTCTATACAACTCATGTTGCACTCAGATAATGTTAAAGAATTTTTATCTGCTTTTGAAAAGATTGCTGTGTCCCAAACAACGCTGGTCTGAATTATTACAGCCCTGTCTGCTGATTAAAGTGGTTGTAAACCCTTTACTACCACTTTTACCTACAGGTAAGCCTATAATAAGGCTTACCTGTAGGTACAATGAATATCTCCTAAACTTGCACCGTTTAGAAGATATTCACTATATCTGCATGTGCTGATGTCATCGGCACATGCGCACTGAAGAAACGTCTCGCTTGTGCCGTTTCTTCAGTAGCTGTGCCATGACCGGCGGTACCCGTGTGTGCAGGATTGACGTCAACGCGGCTCCGGCCAATCACAGCGCCGGAGCGCGCAAACCCGGAAATAACTCCAGGAGACATGTTGCCGGTCACAGCGGTGTACGGGGACAGCTGCAACAGCTTCGTTCTAAGGTAAGTACTTTATAATGAGCTAGTATACGATGCATACGAGCTCATTATGCCTTTGTCTTGCAGGTTGTTTTTTTTTTCTTTTAGAGAGTTTAAAACCACTTTAAGTTCCACTTAATTTACTGGCTGATTGGCAGAGGCCAGAAAAACTATGATGAGTTTAAAGCAGAAATTCTACTTGGGGAAAATATTCAACATGACTAGGAACACCAGAAAGCTTCTGTTAAGGAAATATTCTCTACCTTACCAACAGATGGGGTTTTTTCTCCAGTAGACAAAATTTCCAAAGAAAGTATAGCTCAGCAGTCCCATTAGGAATGCGATTATGTTCCAGCATGCATTGAGATGGGTAAATGCACTTTGGTTGAAGAAGATAGAAACACTTGCTAGTAAAGTACTGTGTGTATTAGGGATAGGCTCTTTACTAGTGCAGGATGTTAATTTGGGGATGGATGTCCCACAATTTTGGAAACTCTAGGGACAGCCAATAGCAAGCAGGCTAAAGTAACACATCAGGTCAGGTGATGGGACTAAACAGCCCAAATGGCACCAACACCAGAGCAAGGTATGCACAAATGCACAAACATGCTGAAGAACAGGCAGCTGGGACTCTGTGGCGGTAGCTTCTGATTAGGGCCAAAACAGGACACCTTCCTGTCCTCATCTTGAATAGGGATGAGCTTCGAGTTCGAGTCGAACTCATGTTCGACTCGAACATTGCCTGTTCGCCCGTTCACCGAACAACGAACAATTTGGGGTGTTCGCGGCAAATTCGAAAAGTCTATGGGAGAAATCTAAAGTGCTAATTATAAAGGTGTATATGCAAGTTATTGTCCTAAAAAGTGTTTGGGAACCCGGGTCCTGCCCCAGGGGACATCAAATACATTTAAAACACTGCGGAGGAAGTTCCCCATCAGGTCCGTTCAGGCACAACCAATGACGAACAGCGCTGAACATCGGGATCACCACGGGACACTGGATTTCATCGCTGGAATTTTTTTTTTTTTTTTTTTAATAAAGGACTTTTCCAAGGTGTTTGTGTGTTTTTATTTACATTTTTTGACACTTTCTTCGTGAAATGGTAGGGGTACAATGTACCCCTTACCAATTCACATAGAGGGGGGCCGGGATCTGGGGGTCCCCTTTGTTAAAGGGGTCTTCCAGATTCCGATAAGCCCCCCGCCCGCAGACCCCAACAACCACCGGGCAAGGGTTGTGGGGATGAGGCCCTTGTCCCCATCAACATGGGGACATCCTCCCCATGTTGAGGGCATGTGGCCTGGTACAGTTCAGGAGGGAGGGGGGGCTTCTCTCTCGTCCCCCCCTCTTCCCCTGCGGCCGGCCAGGTTGCGTGCTCGGATAAGGGTCTGGTATGGATTTTTGGGGGGACTCCATGCCATTTTTTTTTAATTTGGGGTGGAGTTCCCCTTAAAATCCATGCCAGATCTGAAGGGCCTGGTATGGATATTTAGGGGGAACCGCACGCCATTTTTTTTTAAATTTGCAGCGGGGTTCCCCTTAATATCCATTCCAGACCTGAAGGGCCTGGTAATTGAATTTGGGGGAACCCCCATGCTTTTTTTTTTTTTTTATCAATGACTTTTCTATGTATTGCCGGGAGCCGACAATTCATTAATAGCCGCGAGTGAGTTTTAAATGACTTTTTTTCCTTCAAAAATGACACTTTGTGCAGGGACAGTTCTAAGCACGGGAAACATGCGCCACTTTACATGCATATCATACACACCCCCCAGGTACGAAATTTAAAGGAAAATTTCACTTTTATTTTTTCATTTTAAGCATTATTAAAATCATCGCTCCCGAAAAAACGTCTATTTTTTAAACCTTTTTTTGCATTGATACATGTCCCCTGGGGCAGGACCCGGGTCCCCAAACACTTTTTAGGACAATAAATTGCATATTAGCCTTTATAATTAGCACTTTAGATTTCGAACGTTCGAGTCCATTGTATTTAATAGGGTTCTAAAGTTCACGCGAACATTCTGTCTGTTCGCAGGTTCTGGTGCGAACCGAACAGGGGGGTGTTCGGCTCATCCCTGATCTTGAATACTAGAGGCAGGGAGTGAACATTAGAGATGTGCACAACAAAAACATTTGTTTTGTTTTGGATTACTTTGTTAAGGTAATTATTTTGTTTCACCATATTCGTCATGTAAAAAATGATTTATTTTCGGAATTTGTTTCCTATATTCAGATTTGGTTTAGCATATTCGTTGTTTCGAATCGATTTGTATTTTGGATTTTTTTTTGAAAGAGTGGCTATATTCGTTTTACGTGTTAATCTGTTATTTCGAGAGATTACTTATGCACTTTGGGTTGGATGGAGGTGGATCCATCAGAATCTGAACGAATGTAATGAAATTAATTTCGGATTCATTTGTTATGTTATGATTTGGAGATCCTGATGGATCCACCTCCATCCAACGCAAATACAATAAGTAGGAATCATCATCTTATTTCACTTTTTCACCTTACTATATTTATTGTAATGTTTCCATCTCATATGTAGTGCCTTTTTTATATTAATGAAAAATATTTAAGTGACATTAAAGGTTCTATGCGTCCATAAGACACAGAGAGCAGCTGCTCAACCCTGCCCACCACTCTCTCTCTCCTTATTGGCTCATGGTCTGGGACTAACAGTAGCAATGGCTTCTGCTGCTGTCTCAGACAATGAGGAATGAGAGACCCGGAAGAAGCTCAGCTCTTGTGACATCGCTGGATTGAGAGGGAGCTCCGGGGAGTATTAGGGGGGGCTGGGGGGCCACTGCATACAGAAGGTTTGAGCCTTTAAACCACTTTAATGCAACATAAAAACAAAATGGATCTGCATCAATTTGGATGATTTGTTTCCGAATGAAACAATTAATACAAATGAATTCATTGTCTCATTAGAATTTATTCTGGATTTGTTGAAATTTGTTACTATTGTGATTCGGAGGTTCGGATATCTTTGAATCTACGATCAATGAAAATTTTGTCCGAATTTTGATTCGTATCGAAACATATTGCACGCGTCGAGTGAAAACATGCAGGCTACCTTTTAGAGACACAGACCCATGGACACTTTCTAAAATGTTTTATATATTGACAAAATGTTTATATATATATATCTATAAATTGTTTATCTTAAGCCTCGTACAAACGGTCGGACTTCAAACAAACTTTTCCGTGGATTTTTGTCCGAAGGGAGTTGGCCGGGCACACCCATAGCATACACACGCTCTGACTTTTCTGCAAACTTTCCCAAACCTTTTCCAACATCACGTGGTTTTTCTGCTCTTTTCTGCTCTTTACCGCCACCCTTTGGTCAACTTCTGCTATTGTTGGTTGATTTTGGTTCTGGGCATGCCTATTTGTCCAACGGACAAAAGTCTGATGGATTTCTGTACACACGGTCGGACTTTGCTCCATCGGACTCTTGTTGGCGAAAAATTTTCTCCGTTTGCAGACCGAACATTTGTCCGATGAAAACCAAAAAAGTTTGTCCGATGGAGCGTACACACGGTCGGATTTTTTAGAAAACTTGATCATTTTGAAGTTTGTTGGCAAAAAGTCAGACCGTGTGTTTGGGCCTTAAAACATACTAGAGCCCATTGTACTAACAATAGTGTATTATCCTTCAAATTCTAATTACACGCTCTGCATACAAACAACTTAGATGTTCTACGTACTAATTACCTGATTCCACTCAGGTATTCTAAGGCCATAACAAACAACCATTCTTCCTTTCAAATAATACATTGTCTTTCATCTGTTCTCATAATGTCCAAAACCATCAACCAGCATAAACAAAGATCTCTCTGCTGTGTCTTCTGCCTTGGAGCTTTATATATAAATAATTTTGATAACAATGGTTATGTCTGTTTTGTTGTATTTAAAAGAAAAAAAAAAATACTAGTATTGCAAAACATGATTTTTTTCCTTGCAGTTTGCCAGTAATTTAACAAGTGCCAAATCTTTTTTAAACACCGTGTGCAATTACATATGACACAGGGTCACGCTCCTGCTATACATAACTTTGGAAAAAGCATTTCACAATTCTGCCTGATGTAACTGTTGTGAAACACTTTTTCCGAGGTGTAGTCAAGGTAATTAGATCAGATTTGTTTGGACACACAAGGTCCACAAGTGGGTAAGGAGCATAGGGCTACCTCTGTAATAAGCCTCCTCTCAATGTATTCCTATTTATTATATGTCCTCCGTTGGGGACTCATATAGTTTAAGCTCCATTCACACCATTGTGTTCCGGATTGTGGGCGGAATAGCCGCGATTCTGCCTGTGATTCCGAATCGCTGCAAAACCCAGTAATCCCATTGTGCCTGTAATTAATCTTTTAACCACTGCACTTAGAGGCGCCCTTCTCTTTCCTTTATGACCCTCCAGAACTGCTTATTCTCTACAAAGTGCTGCCTTCAGTGCCATTTCTCCACTGCTACTAAGGACTGGATACCCAGCCTCACCAGAGCATCCTCCTTTGCTGCGATTGTCCACTGACGAGATGCAGTAAAATCACGCAAACAGAATTGCGGGACGCCTGTTGCCCAAAAGAAGTTTCGGCGATTCGGAATCGTGGCGATAGCGCCTGCAATCAGGAACGCCATGGTGTGAATGGAGCCTAAAGCCTCGTACACACGACCGAGTTTCTCGTCGTAAAAAACACGTCGTTTTTTTCGACGAGATTCTTGTTAAGCTTGTCGATTTTCTCGTCAAGCTTTCCATGCGTACACACTAACATTTCCCAATTTCCTCGTTGTTCTCCGCGGTCACGTCCAGCACGTACGATGGCACTATAAAGGGGAAGATCTTTTTTCTTAGCGCCACCCCTTGGGCTGCTTTTGCTGATCTCGTGTTACCGCGTGTGAAGTAAAAGTTTGGGAAGAGACGATTCGCGCTTTTCAGTCTTCGTACTTTTCAGATCGTTTTCTGCGGTTCAGTTTGTGCTTGTGGGTTCGTATCTTGACTTTCAGGGCGTCTAGGCAGGTCGTATCTGTTTTACAGTGCATTCTTGCCTGTTCGTTTCTGAATTTCAGTTCGTTATTCATAGGCCTTGCTGTTCTAAAGTGCATTCTGTTCTGTACGTTCTGATAAGACGACCGTTTCCTAGCCATGTCGCCTGGACGTTCTCGTCGTCGAGTTCATGCTGTGCGTGCGCTTGGTGTTGGTCTGCTTGTTTTGGACCAAGACCAGTCCATGAATGGTGTGAGGAGGAGTTCATGGACCAAGAATTGGTTGCTCCAGCGGGACCAATTCTGCCACATGCCTCTGCTGCGGGAGATCGTCGAGAATAATCCTGAGGACTACAGGAATTTTCTGCGGATGTCTGACCCCGTATTTCAGGAACTGTTGGCTTTGGTGTCCCCCTATATTACCAGGAAGGACACCGTTATGCGGGAAGCCATCAGTGCTGAGCAGAGGCTCATCGCCACGTTACGTTATCTGGCGACAGGGAGAAGTCTTCAGGACTTGAAGTTCACCACAGGCATCTCCCCCCAGGCTCTGGGCCTCATAATCCCAGACACCTGTTCTGCCATCATCCAAGTCCTGCAGGAGGACTATATTAGGGTAAGTTTTCTCCCTTAACATCACATTTTATGTATTACATGTATGCTAATGTATTGTATTTCTTTCATCCTTCCCTAATTACCATGATTGTAATATGCTGAGAATGTCCCCTTTGTCCTCATGTATGCCTGAAGCTTTAGATTGCCCCTTTTTTCTCCTCCATGCATATTTCCCTTCACTAACCTTTCCAGCAGGGGCGCCTGTTGCTCCAAATGTTTGGGGGTTCAAACCCCAATTTAGGAAATAAACTTCCTCCTTTTTTGCTCTGGTGCCTATTAAACGCCCCCATTTGTTCCCTCGAATGCAGCCATTTTGTCCCCTCCAATGCAGCCATTTTGTCCCCTCCAATGCAGCCATTTTGTTCCCTCTAATGCAGCCATTTTGCCCCCTCCAATGCAGCCAGTTCCCCCCCAGCCCTGCACTTACCTTCTTGTGGTCAGCGCCATCCTTCTTCTGTCCTTGATGTCTTCTCCTTCCCTTGATGTTGCATCAGCCAATCATGTTACCATTAAACAGACTTGTTGAACATGATTGGCAGAGCAGCCTGTCAGTGTTTACCCAAGGAATGCCCCCCCCTGCGTCCCCTATTTAACTTTTCTGCAGCCAATTACATCCCTCAGGCTGTAATGTGCAAGACAATTTTCCTTACTGTTTCTGCTATGCAATTTTAAGCCCATAAATGCCGCAGTTCTTCATATGTCGGTCGCTTAACAGGGGGCCATCCACCTGAATAGTGGGCGGCATAGACAATACATAGGTTAATGCAAGGCATAAACCTATGTATTGTTCTGAGTAACGGGCACAGGAGAGAGGGGGCAGTGCTCCAGCGCCCACTCTGGACGCACCGCCACTGCAATGCTATCCTGTGGCCAAACACATCTCCCCCCCCTCCCCATTATAATTTATTAATGGACCATCATAGGGGGTGATGAATATGATACATGAGCCTTCCATTATACTTATTTAAAACACCTTAATAAACGTAGACTTTGCTTGATGTTGGCCTCTAATGTATTTTCTTAGAATATACTTGTAATGTTTGATTTGTGTATTCTAATATTTTTTCATCTTGTTTGACTCCACAGCTTCCTTCCATGCCACAGGAATGGCAGACTGTGGCATCGGAGTTTGCCACGCGGTGGGACTTCCCCAACTGCGGTGGTGCCATAGACGGGAAGCACGTCCGCATCGTGCCGCCACCCCGTTCTGGGTCCTACTACTTCAATTACAAGGGGTTTCATAGCATTGTGCTGATGGTGGTGGTGTCAGCACGGTATGAATTCCTCTATGTTGATGTAGGGAAGAATGGCCGGATGTCCGATGGGGGATCCTTCATCCAGACAGAGTTTGCCCTCCGTCTCCAGAGTGACGACCTTGCATTGCCACCGGATGCAGGGAATATTGAAGGACTCCCCTTTGTTTTTTTGGCTGATGAAGCCTTCGGGCTCGAACCACATCTTATGAGGCCATTTCCTCAGAGGACCCTGACCCCAGAGAAGAGGGTGTTCAATTACCGGCTGGCCAGGGGCCGAAGAGTCGTTGAAAATGCCTTTGGCATAATTGCCAGCCGGTTCCGCCTTTTTAGGACTCCCATCCACTTGGCGGACTACAAAATAAACTATGTAGTGTTATGCTGCTGTGTGCTACACAATTTTCTTTGCCGCAAATCGAATTCATATATGGCCTCAGTTTTGCTTGAGGCTGGACTTTCCCCTGATAATCCCCTGCCGGGCCTGGAATCTGCCCGAGCTGGCTTGCCCCCCCAAAATGCCCGTGAGGTTCGGGACAAATACATGGACTATTTCACGGGTAGGGGGGCAATTCCTATGACAGGCTATGTCTAAAGATTGCTGTCTAACGATACAAATAAAAATCTTGTTTAAACTTCTAACTTTTCTTGGTTTCCTGTCTCCTAGTTTGTCTTAGTGCATTTGTAGTGCCAAGTGTATTTTCCTTTAGTAAATACCAACCATTTCACTATGTAACCTTAAAAAATGTACCAAATAAGGTTAGAGCATATTAGAAAAAGAAGCTACACGTTGTTTGTGTTCAAATATTTTACTATGTGCAAATTCACACACTTTTTTTTTATTTTTTTACATTTTTTGTTTGCCTGGCCACAAACCGGCAATTGTTTTCTTAGGAAAATACAAAAACAACAGTTGCATTCCAAAAATTACAAAATTGGATACCTCGGAGCAATCTGAGACATTCACTTACACAAACTATATGTCTCTATGTGCCCGTCCTAATATGGGGTCCTGCCACCCCTTGCCCAGCCAAAAATTGTATAAGCACACAATTGGGATTATTTTCCTATAGGGATTTTAGACTCCTGATCCCTATTGTCAACATGTGCTATCTGCCATCAGGGGTGATCAATGGACGTGTTTTGGGGGTGCAACCCCTTCCTCAGTTCACCTACTTTAGATACGAGGAAGGGGTTGCAACCCCAAAAGACGTACATGGATATCCCCTGATGGCAGATAGCACATGTTGACACACTGTGTGCAGATTCAATTTTTGGCTGGTTTGATTGTCAAAAAGTTTTTTAAAAGTTGAAGAATAAACATGAGAAAAAAGGGGGTTGGGATGCCTTATTGAATTCTCCCCAAAACATCGAGAATGTCTTTAAATGTTTGATCCATCACATATATTCTTTCTTTAATTTTGTCCAGTTCCGTGCTACATTCCATCACTTGCTGGATGAGGCGGAGGGCACTGTCAGCAGAGAAACCTCTACTATCCTTCACCCCAACATTCACATCCCCTAAAAACAAAATAAAAAGGTATTATAACTCTGCAGGCCTACCTCTCTTACCTGAAGCTGTGGTGACAGATACTGATCTGTTGTGGTGACCAGTTCCACAACGTCATCCACCTCTCCTTCCTGCACTTCTCCTTCCTCCACCTCAACTTCCTCTACATCCTTCATTTGTGGGTCTTTGGGAGTTTGGGGTTGTTGTGAAGCTGTGGGGTTCTTGTGCTCCCTGGAGTGTCCTCCTCCCAGTCTTCTCTCCCCTATGAGAATCAAACAAAAGGTAGAGTTATCACACAGAAATTCTCTATGTTAAACAAAAAAACAGGCTAAATTGCTTGGAAGTGGGGTACAAGTGTGTGTTTGGGCGGAAGTTAAAGATGAATGCATTATTTCTGAACAAGAATATGCTTAGTATTCACCTTTGTCTGTCATTTTTTAGACATGTAGGCAACACAAAAATTCTCTGAAGCACCTATGTGGGACACCCAAAAAAGGCGGGTCTGGTGGCCCACACTATAGTGCTCAAAAGTACAGATGTGGAAGCAGCTGCTGAGTGTCCTCTCCTTTACACTGACAAAAGTTTGCATTTCATTCTCTTTACAAACACATCATCTAGCCTAAAACTTTGTGCCCCAAATTTGCGAAAAAATGGCAGATGTCTAATTACTTTTGTGGCTGTAAAATAATCCAAAACAGCGGATAGTGGCCGAACGAAGTGTCTGTAACGTAACGAACGATTACTGTGCCCAACCAAGTTCAAAATATAACATTTTGGAAGGGAGTCCAATAAGAAAAACAAAAAAAAACAGCAACATGTCAGTTTAGAAAAGGATTAATAGCATAAAAGTGTACATTTTACTTACTTTTAGCGAGAATTCTCTTAATGCTCCTTAACTGCTCTGGCTCCCTCAGTTTGAGGTCTGACCACCTCTTTCTGAGCTGCTCATTTGAGTGTTTCACCCCGAAATTCGTCTTCAGACTCTTCACGACTTTAGTGAGGATTTTGGCCTTCCTTCTATTTGGTTTGCTATACGGCCCATGCTTAGCGTCATAATCAGACTTGAGCAAGATGTCCACCATCTCCGCCATCTCCGCAAAAGACATATTCGATGCCTTGAATCTCCTCCTTGATCGTGACGTTTCCTCGGTCTCCGGGCTTGTCTCCTCCTCGTTAGTTGCGGAATTATCAGACACCTGCTGTAACTCCGCCATATCTGTCTGCGCGCCGAAAGAGAAGGGGCGGGGAAAAGATGTTAGTTAGAACGTCATGGGCGGGCGACGTGTGCGGAGCGACGTGTTCGAATTTTGACGCATGCGTGGTGTGTATATAGCAAACACACATGTGACTATAGTACGTTCGGTGTGCGGAGAGAGGAGTTCAAGTGACGGACGTGCGAACGAAGGTATGTGATTTTGTGACTTGTACAAATTGTTGGCCTATACTGTTTTGAGAATGTTGTAGGATATATATGGTGACTACGATGTTAAGGAGGTTAGACTGTTTGCCTCACATTAGTTATATATTATTTCTTAAACTTGCAGATACAATATGAATGTCTTTATTAGCGACAAAGAGTTCCTGGCGGAATTTATTGACCGGGTAAGGGAGCTGCCAGCTCTGTGGGAGACGAAAAACCCCATCCATAAAAAAAGAGGGGTGAGAAAAGCAGCGCTGGAGAAGCTGCTCCCATTTGTGCAGACCAAGGTGCCCACAGCCACAGCAAAACAAGTGGACACTAAAATTGGGAGCTTGAGAGGCACCTACAGGACTGAACGCTCTAAGGTCCTGGCTTCTCAGAGGTCAGGAGCAGCAGCAGATAATGTGTATGTCCCGATTTTGTGGTACTACAGCAGGATGTCCTTCCTGGATGACCACATTGAGGCAAGGCCATCACTCTCCACTCTTCCCCCCAGACTTCCCTGCAGCCAACCTGAGCCTTCTCTGGAGCAAGAGGAGGCAGCCATCCTGGATGATCCTGATTTGGCCATCTGGAGCCAGGTATAGTATTAAATGAAAATGTATTGGGATAAAATTAATGTTTGACAAATATGTCAAGATGAGAAACATACAATATTTTGGGTTCCACAAGTGAAATCAAGATCTCGAGACATTAGTCTGCACTTAATTGGGTGCTAAATAGTCAATCTGATGTAGGTGTAAATTATAAAAAATGATTTCTGGATTTACATTCTAATTGCTTCAATCATTTTTATAAAGTTTGATGCAAAGATTAAAACAACATATTAAACTATGTCCCTTTTTCATACACAGGATGAAATCAGCCAGGAGGAGGGTCTGGAAACTGTCAGGCAGGAGGAGGAAGGGCCCAGTGGCAGCCAGGAGGTGGAAGGGCCCAGTGGCAGCCAGGAGGTGGCAGGGCCCAGTGGCAGCCAGGAGGTGGCAGGGCCCAGTGGCAGCCAGGAGGTGGCAGGGCAAAGGAGAAGCACCAGATCCCAGGTGCCTCCCATCCGGCTTCCCAAAAGAGGCAGGAGGGACAGGACCACCAGTGAGGCAGCAATGGCCCTTATTAAAGAGGCCCATGCCACCCTCAAAGAGCCCACATCCCCTGAAGAGGCCATTGCTGGCCTAGTGGAGGCAAAGTTCAAGGTGATGAGCATGGAGCAACGCCTCCTATGCGAGCCCCTGCTCATCACCTTGCTCAACAAGGGGGTGATGGAAAAAATTACCCCCAATACAGCTATTTGTGAGGTGGCACAACTGTCCCAACCTCAACCTCCTCCTCCACCTCCCTATTCTTCTTCTGCCCCACCCCCTTCTCCTTCACCTCCACCTTGTTCTTCCGCCCCACCCCCTTCTCCTCCACCTCCTCCTCCTCCTGACAGGAGTACCCCTCCAGTGGCCCAGCCTCCAGCCAAACGAAGAAGGAAGGTTGCAGGGAAGGTTGCCAGGAAGACGAGGAAGTGATGGCCTTGCTTCATTGTGGTCGGACAGAAGGCAGCCTGTTGTAGTACCACACACTTGGGACATATATCTCACCTGCTGCTGTTCCTGACCTCTGGGAGGCCAGCATCAGATTGTGCTCAGAAATGTTGGCCTTCTCAAGCTCCCAATTTTAGTGTCCACACAGGGTTGCTGTGTGCTCTGGGGTCCCTGGGATGCGCAAATAGCAGCAGCTTCTCCAGCGCTGCCTTCTCTTTATTTTAGTTCAAACATGAATAAATTTTATTTTTCTTTAAGTTCATACTTGACTATGTGTATTTGTAAAAATGTAAAATCTAGCTTTGGAGTAAGCAGATACATTTGACTGACAAAAAAAGGGACAGATAACAACCCCCCAAAAAAATAACTAAATCTGATTTCCCAAAAAAGGGTGTAAAATTTAAATAATATATATTAAAAGATTCAATGTGAGATCACTATCAAAACATTGCGAAATTACAATTAACATCAGTTAGAAAAATAAGTAATTTTTAAATATTCCTAAAAACTTGCACGATATAATACACATAAATCTTCTTAAGAGCAGCATGAAAAAGGTTAAAAAAAGATAGTCATAACTCTGTGTGAATATCAGCAGCAAAAGAAGTTCATTCGTTTGGATTAATGTCACATTCTAACGAAGATTTCAATGCACAACATTTAAACGATGCAAAAATTTTGAGCGTGACGAATGTGCTCTCTCCATTACGAAGGCTTGTTTTACCAGAAGATGCGCTCCCGTCTCATAGTTGCTTGTGAGCATGCACGCTTTTGGAAGAGTCGTAAAAGCATACACACGAACCATTTTCTCGTCACAAAACAGGCCGACGAGAAACACGACGAGGAAATCTGGAATCCTGACGAGAAAATAGAGAGCAGGTTCTCTATTTTCTCGTCGAGATTCACGGCAATTTTCTCGTCGTAAAACCATACACACAAACGGTTTTCTCGACAAAAAAGCTCACGCGGCACTTTTCTTGCCGGTTTTGGACGAGAAACTCGGTCGTGTGTACGAGGCTTTAGAGTTAGGAAGTACATTTGCAGCGATGCCTTGGCACTGCAGTGTAGCTTCATGTGTATTTGCAAATTTAAGAAAAAACATTTTTTTAATGAAAGGTTGGAATTGTTAGGTTTTCTGTTCTTTGCTGCTAGCTGCATTTTAATTTTTTTTGTAATGATGAACAACTAGGCTCAGAAGGTGACAGAGGGAAAAGTCAAGATTTATTGATCATTTTGGCAAGCCATTTTCCTAAAGGTAACCACTGCTAATTATTTTTTTCATCATATGCTCAGTTTGAATTAACCAATTTGTGAGAGCTTTACAATTTTATATTACTAGTATCTTTATAGGCTTCCTAAACCTTGCAGTCACACACAAACCCGTCAGTTACAGCCAATGTCTAGACCTGGAGCCATGGGTGGAGAGGAAAAGTGTAAGTTGTGAGCACTACCTGATGGCATAATTGCCTAGCTTTCTTTTATTGCAGGGGCGTCAAACTGAATTTCATGGTGGACCGCATCAGCAGTATGGCTGCCCTAAAAGGGCCGGTTATATCTGGGGTGCACTACGTACAGAGTGCAGGGTTCAGGAGTGCGTTACGTACAGAGTTCATTATTATGCTATGTACAGAGTGGAAAGTTCAGGAGTGCATTATGTACAGAGTGCAGAGTTCAGGAGTGCATTATGTACAAACTGCAGAGTTTAGGCCTGTGCTGTGGACGGAGTGCAGAGTTCAGGAGTGCATTATGTACAGAGTGCCGAGTTCAGGAGTGCATTATGTACAAACTGCAGAGTTTAGGGCTGTGCTGTGTACAGAGTGCAGAGTTCGGGAGTGCATTATGTATAGAGTGCAGGGTCTAGAGGTGCGCTATGTACAGAGTGCAGATGTCACGTACCTAGTTAGAGGCCAAGTTGAATTTCCATGCCGACTGTAACACACAGGGAGTAATCTACTTAATGACCTGTCGATGCGGCGCGTTTTACGTGGGAAAAACTATAAGACATTTCCGATCCCGCATTAAAGACCATGTATACTACTCAGGAAGTGGAAAAATTATTACTGCAGTAAGTAGACACTTGGATCTATATCATAAATTTAACACCTCGCTGGTAACATTTATAGCCCTTGCTGTGGTACCACGAGACCCACGAGGCGGCGACTGGGACAAGCAAATACTTCGTCAAGAAACCTACTGGATTGAGCGTCTTGATGCCACCCTTGCACCTGGCATCAATGAAGCTCACTCCTATAAAGCATTTCTTTAGATAAAACAATTCGTAGGGTAAATCGTTGTGTAGAAACTTAGTGCTTATTAAGCATAAATAACAATAGAATACTGTACTATTTAATTGAATAAAATGTCCATAGGGGGGCTCCCTTCATCTTTATTTTCCCCCTTCCCAGTTAATGAATCAAGAGCTATGTAAACATAGGCTATTCATAAAACCATTTATTCATGTCTTATATATTTTAAAAAAAATACACTTTGAGCTAAAATTGAAAGTGATTTATATCCCTATATTAGATCAAATGGGAATTACTTTTGGTTTTACATTGTAAAATTGAATACTAATAACTTGTTCTTCTATTATTGTTTTTTGACATACAAACTCAATGTATACTTTTATGGTTTTCTACTTTTGTTTTGCAATTCGGAGAATCCAGGACCTTTGTATGCCGGCCTCACATCTGGCAGGGTTTGGGTTAATGGACAGGACCATGTATGGCCACTGTGTGGCCACCCGAGCGCTGTCAGGCAATCGCCAGGCAGCGCATTAGCCGTCTCCGGGTGACAAAATTTCTGTCTCCCTTTGAGATGGCTTGGCTCAGCTTCACGCCGCTGCAACCAATCACGCATCACGTTCGGAAATTCTTTCCGATACGTGGGCGTGCCTTAGTGTTGCACGCGGCTACGCTGATCCTCTGGCCGTTCCGAATGACGTCACGCCGAGCCTTCTCATTGGCTCAGGCGGAGACTACGGAAGAGGCGCGCACCTTTAAAATCACGCTATTATAGCGTGTTTTATATCGAGCTGACATCTCTGATACGGCGCTGCTGCTGGGAGGCGATCAAATGGGAACAGTATGCCAGGTATAGACACATATCCTCTGAGTCCAATTTAATTAGTTGACCCTCTTGAACCGCATTTAGTAAATTCTACTTGTGGTTTCTATTATCCAGGCTTAGCTCACTGGAAATATATCGT
Source organism: Rana muscosa (assembly GCA_029206835.1). Taxonomy (NCBI): domain Eukaryota; kingdom Metazoa; phylum Chordata; class Amphibia; order Anura; family Ranidae; genus Rana; species Rana muscosa. The sequence continues at coordinate 146,388,401 of CM055126.1, read as the reverse complement.
AACACCCCAGAGTTGATGTGAACAAGTGGATGCACCTGTGGGTCATTGTTTCCACTCTGCTACACAAACAGCATGCTTTGCTGTCTGGTGAATCCTGCATGATTCAGTTGACCATCTATTTACATTCAAAGTTTAGTAGTGGGTAAGTTTTTTACCCCTCTGTATTAAGATAAATGACTGAGGCACTTTAGCACCAGTATTACTTATTTTAACACTATGACTTATATGAATGTTTTGGCTATTATATATATATATATTTTTATATATATATTTTCTATATACATATCTTAGGGTTCACCATTTCTGTATAGAGCCTTGGAGATTCGATCCTTCCCTCTTCTCTACTCTGATACAATTTATATACTCCCCTGGGGGCCTTCCTCCTGTCGTTTCTAAGGGAATTATCTATGTTTTAAAGTAAGTTAAAACATATATGTTTTTTATAGTCATGTTCATCCAATATAATTATAGACATTACCTGTTTTGACTAATTAGATGTCATAATAGCAATTATTATATTATTTAATTCAGCTGTTCTTGTTAAGGACGCCCATGACGGCGTCCTGGCTACAAATTTACCAGATGGGAATCTATTGCCAGGTAATACTATTCTTGTGAGTGTTACCCTCAATTAGTCAAACTATTGGATCATATGAAGTAATTACCAATTGTGATTCTTCTTTCATTCTAGACCCATTGTCTAGATTAACTGTTATATTGTATCCTGACTGTCGTGAGGATATTGGCAACAAGTGGATGTACTTGACGCTTTTTGCCTTCACTGTCTTTCTACACATGGGCAACTTCGACTTGATCCCCTGGCGAATCCTCTATAATATAGCTGATTAATTCCCTAGATCTTAAACTGCATCAGCGGGTAAGCTATACCCCTTAGCAATAAGCTAAGGTTATGGACATCAATCAATTAGAACTATTGTCTTATTTACCTCTGTTTCTACTTTCTCCTTTATATAAATATGGCTGTGGTCACTATGCACTCTACCTGCATATACACTCTGGGATCCATTTGTTTGATTCCCAGACTATTGGAGAGTTTTTCTACAACTATTTTCCAGCATACTTCCAACATATTACTTTATGGGGTTTCCGTTTCGTTTTTTGTTTTTTCCCCCTCCTCTCCTGCCATCTCTAAGGGATTCTATTTCTGCTCGATAGGAATTTGGAAATTATCTTTTTCATATGAAGCCAAATTATTTATACAACACTAGACATCCTGGTTTCTAGCAACCAGATGTTCTTAACAGTAAGCATTTTTCACTAATCCAATGTTATCAATTGAATAATAGGTGCACGCCTCCACAGTGACCGTCGGGTTCGTTCTATACCTTTTTCCCTGTCTCCAAGGTCAGTATATATAATTTAGGTCTTCTCCGAGTTCCTTTACAAAAGTGTAAACATATCTTCCCTTTTTCTATAAGGGTTTCTAAATGTATTATAGCATTATTGAATGCATGATGACAAATTACAAACTCATGATATATGTTATATGTTTAAATATATTTCCTGTTTAGTTCACATGACACGCTCCTGAAGAAGCGTCATTGGACGCGGAACTTGTCGAGCGAGAGTGAAATTATTACATCTTTTCCTACGACTTATGCCGTTTCAACCATACCTCAACTTTTGGGAATGCATCTAACTGGCCTATGGATGAATACTGGCCCTATATGATCTGCATTAGAGCTATGGTGTTGTACTATATCGGTATTGTTGTATCGTCTCTTTTAGAACTTGTGAACTATTTTTATACAGAAATATTGATATGTTAGTTTATTATACAATAAAATTATTTTTTTATATAATTTGTGTATGGTGCCTAAAAAGTCCAAGTCCCTCCATCTAGCTTCTTCTATATTCAAATGTTAGGACGTGGCACGCCAGGTACTTTTTGTTGATATCCACAGTTACCACTCTGTGGCTGATACAACATATTCTCTCTCTCCGTAGTTAGAGGCCAAAGTGCTGAGAGGGCTTCCCTTGCGGCTAAGTGCAGAGCGCCCCTGAAAGTGGTAACAGGTAGTGTTATGCTCAGAGGAGCAGGGTTTGCCAGCTGCGACAGGCTGATGAGATGTCTGCTGAGTGGTGGCTGACAAGCAGGATGCACTGCTGGGCAGGAGTCCCTCAGGAGTACAAGGTGAGACTTGGCAGCTGGGAGAGCCAGGAGCAGAGTCAGGAGCCAGGCCAAAAGTCATGCACAGAAGGTCATCCAGGTGAATAGCAGCAAACAGAGTCAGGAGTCAGCCCGGGTCATACACTGGTAATCAGGCAGAAAGCGGAGTCTGAAGAGCAAGCCAGGTCTCAAACGAGGATCAGCTGGAGTCACTGGAATAAGCCAAGGGTCAAAGCCAGGAATACAGACAAGACAGGCAAGCCTGGTCAGTAACAGGAAGTCCAATAATATCAGGAACAGGAGCACAGGAACTCACAGAGGGAAGCTGAAGATCATTCAGCAACTAATGGCTTATGCTGCTGACTTTAAATAGGCTACTGGGCTTCAGAATCTGTCACGCATTGCGTGCGCTTTAGTGTACGTGCATGTGCACTGGCACATAAATTCTTCCGGAGGTTCTTGCCCGTCTGCGCATGCACAGTCGCATTGGCAAATTTCTAAGTGCCAATGGAGAATTTATATGTGCCAATCTTTGGTTTTGCTGGGCATTTGCAGGTGTGCCAATTCTTCTACGAACCATTCTCTGACAGCAGAGTTCAGGGGTACGCATAGCTCCCAACTGTCCCTGATTTCGAGGGACTGGCCATGATTTGGAACAATGTCCCTCTGTCCCTCCTCATTTGTCCCTCATTTTGGTCTGATCTATATAGTTGTATATAAAATGCACTATTCATCTTTATAAAAGTGTTTCCAAGTGCTAAACCTTTCATTCAATTTTTAAATGGCTGCATTTGTAAATTTCAAAAGCCAATATAAAGGAATAGAAGTGGTAAAAAAAAATACTTGTGGGTTTAACAGTTTTTTTTTGTATAATTCTCCTTTAAGGGGGTGCGGCATTCCCATCTCAAAAAGTTGGGAGGTTGAGTTGAGTTGAGTTGGTAAGGTTACGTGCAGAATGCAGGGTTTAGGTGTGCGCTGTGTGCAGGGTGCAGGGTGTGCGCATGGAGGGATCCATTAGATCCAGGAGCCGCTGAGCAAAGCTTTCCCTTGTAAACCCAGAAGGCTTCTATGTTTACAAGTAATAGCGGGGAGTAAGAGCGAAGGCGAGAGCCGGAGGTGGAAGAATGGGATAGAGTATTGCCACATTTGGGCTGCAATACCTGGTGCATGGGCCACATGACAAGGCCTGGCATGCCGGATTCGGCCTGTGGTCCTTGTGTTTGACATATGTGTCCTAGAGTTTATGTAGGCTAACTTGACCTTTGGAACTGTTCTATTTGTGGTCCTTTATGGGACAGTGATACTTTCTAAAGAAGTTTTCTACTTTCAAGCTGAAAATGGAAAACCCAGTACCATGTAGAGGAATCAGATGTTTCAGATGCTTTTCAGCTGAGTTTAAAAGTTGAACTTTAGTTGCACAGGGCAGCAAAGGCTGGGCTACATCCGACAAAAGAATACAAAACTTTTGCTCCTGTCACACAAACCCTCACGAAGACTGATACATATATAAAATGATCTTTCGTAGTATACCATCTTCATAAAAAAGGAATTAGATGTAATGTAAATCCCAATCAATTCAAACTTTATCTTAGTATTAGTAGATTTTCTAGTATTTGGGATCAATATAGTTTGAGCCTAGGGTTGGAGAAAAAAAAAAACAACATATTGTAAAAGAGAAACATACTTGACCTTTACATTGAAGAATCTTCCACAAAGAGAGCTAAATGACTAGGCGCTTGCGCATATTTACAGTAGCATTTGTTATGAAATATTATTTTCAGTATTATTATGGATTATGCTTTAAATGGTCTGTTTAACAGGATTATACTGCCCTCTAGTGGATATTTTTTATATGGGACTTTGAAATAACCATAGCTATAGTATATTGATATATGATGTGTTAGTACTATTAAAATAATCATACATAAATGTATAGCTATAAACAAGGCACTACAAAGGTTAAATGCTTGTTTGGAAAAAGCACTTTTAGGGCTCATTTACACTTGCAGTTGGGAGCTGCAAAGACAGTAGTTGGGGGTGTACACATGGCATTGCGACCATGGTAGGAATTATACCCTGCGACCCATTCAAGTAATTAGGGCTATGTTGCAACCACCTTGCAAGCACATGCAATCCACACAGTTACGTTGCAGTAGTGTAGAATTTAAGGCGTTAAAACAGGAGGTGTGGAGGTGACATATCACCTCCTCGCCGCCTGTTAAATGCCTATAAAAAGTGATCTGAGCATGGATCACTTTTCAGAGGATTGGCAGTCCTTGCAGCTAGTGTAAACAAGCCCTTACTTTCCAGAATTTCTGCTCCATTCTTGGATTTTATTGGGAATACAGAGTAAAATATTGGAAAAAATGCATTTTAGATCTTTAGACACACTTAAACCACTTTAGCCCTGGAAGATTTTACCCCCTTCCTGATCAGAGCACTTTTTACAATTTGGCACTGCGTCGCTTTAACTGACAATTGCGCGGTCATGCAAAAAACGAATTTCTTCATTAGTTTAGGCAAAAATTTATTCTTCTACATATTTTTGTTAAAAAAATCGCAATAAGCGTGTATTGATTGGTCTGCACAAAAGTTATAGCGTCTACAAACTATGGGAAACTATGGGAAAGATTTATGGCATTTTTATGGCATTTGTATTTATTTTTATTTTTTTACTAGTAATTGCAGTGATCTATGATTTTTAGCGTTATTGTGACATTGCGACGGACAGATCGGACACTTTGACACATTTTTGGGACCATTGACATTTATACAGCGATCAGTGCTATAAATATGCACTGATTACTGTGTAAATGTCACTGGCAGGAAAGGGGTTAACACTAGGGGGCGATCAAGGGGTTAAATGTGTGTTCCCTCAGCGTATTTGTCAGATAAGTACGTACCCAGGCCGAGATGCCGAGAGCGGTTCACCCTTGCGACTAAGCGCACTTCGCCCCCTGGAGGTGTAACAGGGGGTGAATGGCACAAAGAGGCTACCCAGCAGGCAGGAGCAGGCTTGAGTGAAGGTCCTTGCAGGGTTGAACAGCTGTGCAAGTTTGGCAGGTGGAATACTTGCTGAGGGAGATCCAACAGAAAGTCCAGAACCAGGCTAAGGGTCAAACACAGGTAAGGTAAGCAGTCTTAATCCCTGGCTGGGGTACAGTGTCAAGGAGACACAAGGTAAGTCCAGGTTACAGGCAGAAGGTCAAGGCAAGGAGACAAGAGGCAGATCCGGGGCACAGGCAGAGGGTCAAACACAGTAGACAAGGTGGAGTCCATAGTACAAGCCGAGGTCGGGTCCAGGAGAAGATCAGGGAAGTCAGAGGCACTCTGGGTCACAACAGGCAATCAAACACAGGAAACAGGATCAAAGGTAAACAGGAAGCAGAACCAGCAACTAAACTGAGCACCAGAGCTTCCTTTATGGGCCAGCCAGAGGGTCACGTTGGGCATGTGCTAGTGCGCATGCGCGCGCGCCGTTCCGTCGGGCCGGGGACGCGCATGTGCCGGAGCGCTGTTCTGCGGCGCATGCGCGCAGGGACACGGCTGATGCGGCTGGAAGGACTATTCCTCTGACAGTGTTCTAACTGTATGGGGATAGGACTGACTAGTGGAGGAGACAGATCGTTGTTCCTACTTAGTAGGAACACACGATCTGTCTCCTCTTTCCTGATAGCATAGGGATTTGTGCGTTTACACACACAAATCCCTGTGCTGGCCGTCGGTGATCGTGCCCGCCGGCCACACGCATCTGTGCAGCGGGCGTGCGCAGGGGCGCGACCTCTGGTGGCTTTCCTGGGCAAAGCCGTACCCATATGGGATTTCACCCAGGAGAGCCATTCTGCAGCAATAAAAGTACGTGAGCCGGTGGGGAACTGGTAAAGCAGAAGTAAACTGTTCATGAGCACCACAAGCTGAAAATTCTATTTAATTATTTTTTAAATTCATAGCAAACTCATCCTCAGTCCATCCATGTTGCCATGCCTAAATTTGTTGAGAAATCACTTTAAAAAACTCTCCCCTAGCATTTCTAGCTGTGACCATCTTGAGTATGGGCAGAGGATTCACGTAGCATTTACTCGCTGGAGTCAATCTGCCCTTAGCTCAGGCAAACATGCAGGAGGGTGTGCTTAGCTGAGAAAACCCCTCCTTTCCAATAACTTGAGTAGGAAGTAAGAAGATGAGAGAAGTAGGGGTAAAGGTTCAGGCATGCAACACTTAGAGCACAGTGTTAAGCTTTTGTCGTCACTCAAGCCTGAGTGAGTATTGCTCACCCGGATAGTCCCTTTGAGAGCGGTCCTAGCAGCCGAGATGGAGCATAAGTCAATCTTTTCCTTTTCTCTAGAGATACGATCGGGGAATCCTCTGCCAGAGAATCTAAGTCCCGAACCTCCCAGCAAACAATACTGAATAAGAACCTCTGTGCCAGACCAGCGTATTGAAAGCTTTGTGACTTTGAAGATAAATCCCCCTTTGGCCGGTTTCACACTGGGGCGGTGGGGGCGGTGGCGGTATAGCGCCGCTATTTTTAGCGGCGCTATACCGTCGGGATTGCAGAGGTATTCGGCTGCTAGCGGTGCGGTTTTAACCCCTGCTAGCGGCCGAAAAAGGGTTAATACCACCCGCAAACCGCGGCTACAGCCGCGGTTTGCGGGCGGTATTACCGCGGTATCTCATTCATTTCAATGGGAAGGAGCGGTGTAGGAGCGGTAAACACACCGCTCCTCTCACCGCTCCAAAGATGCGGCTAGCAGGACTTTTTTTCACGTCCTGCTAGCGCACCGCTCCAGTGTGAAAGCCCTCGGGGCTTTCACATTGGAGACAGGAGCCGCTGTTTAGGCTCGGTTTTCAGGCGCTATTTTGCTAAAACCGCCCCAGTGTGAAAGGGGCCTAAAGGCGAGTTTCCAGGCCTCTTCCCGAGACAGCAGTACCGTTGCTAGTCTCCTCTGGGACTGATCCTCCCCTGGTCTCCTTTCCTAAAGTTGGGCCCCCTAGAGGTGGGCAGCCTGGGATCCCTCTCTGAAGTGTAGGCCCCAGCCAGCAGAGCCGGGCCTACCATGAAATGAAGCAGCCTCGGGCTGAAGGTGCCCGAGGCCTGAACACAGTCACGCACCTCGTGCCATACGGGCTACGAGGGGAACACCCAGGTCCAATGGGTCCCCTGGAACTCTCCTTAACCCTAATGGCGTCTGCCCCTTATGTACCCCCTCCCAGCATGCACAGCAGGCCGACCACGCCCACTGCACGGCTGCCGAGAGAGGACACCCAAGGTGCTGTGATACCCCTCTTGGTTCACCTATGCCAGTTGTGACAGTGCCACCTACAGGCAACAGAGAACACTACTGCCAGGCAGTATCACACCCAGAACAGAAGCACTAAAGAACTTAACAATTGGTCTGAGCCCAACTACTGGATCAGACTGCCCCTAAATTTCCACCTAGCGCCCCCAAATATTGGGAGGGGCGCTACATAAATATATAAAAGTTTTGATGCAAAAAATGTCCATGTTAACCATGTGTGTAAAAAAAACAAAAAACAAACAAAACAGAGCAACTAAAGTGAAATCCTTCACCACAATAGTAAAATGTTACAGATTCCCTTCATGAGGGACAGCTCAGGGCTATGAAGGAGTCCGCAGTATACTGTGTACACTCTCCCCAGCTGATTTGGAAAAAGGGCGAATACCTCATAGAAGAGAGAGAAACAAACAGAGCCCCGCCCACACTGGCAAACGCGTATGAGGATGTTTGGTCGCCATGGTAACTAATGTACTGTACGGCGCCATGTTTTGTTACCGGAAGCGGAAGTTGCTTGTTATAGTAGAGAAATTGTACAGGTCGAGCTGGCGGGAGTAAAGCGGACTAAGGTAGCTAAGTGTATGGGGACCATATAAGGATGAGGTAAGATGGCGGGAGCCCTGGGCTCGGAGCGTTGCACTGTCTGTGTATACAGTGATGGGGGTCTCTGGTGATGTGTGTACAGTGATGGGGGTCTCGGGTGATGTGTGTACAGTGATGGGGGTCTCTGGTGATGTGTGTACAGTGATGGGGGTCTCGGGTGATGTGTATACAGTGATGGGGGTCTCGGGTGATGTGTGTACAGTGATGGAGGTCTCGGGTGATGTGTATACAGTGATGGGGGTCTCTGGTGATGTGTGTACAGTGATGGAGGTCTCTGGTGATGTGTGTACAGTGATGGGGGTCTCTGGTGATGTGTGTACAGTGATGGGGGTCTCTGGTGATGTGTGTACAGTGATGGGGGTCTCGGGTGATGTGTGTACAGTGATGGGGGTCTCGGGTGATGTGTGTACAGTGATGGAGGTCTCTGGTGATGTCTGTACAGTGATGGGGGTCTCTGGTGATGTGTATACAGTGATGGGGGTCTCGGGTGATGTGTGTACAGTGATGGAGGTCTCGGGTGATGTGTATACAGTGATGGGGGTCTCTGGTGATGTGTGTACAGTGATGGAGGTCTCTGGTGATGTGTGTACAGTGATGGGGGTCTCTGGTGATGTGTGTACAGTGATGGGGGTCTCTGGTGATGTGTGTACAGTGATGGGGGTCTCTGGTGATGTGTATACAGTGATGGGGGGTCTCTGGTGATGTGTATACAGTGATGGGGGGTCTCTGGTGATGTGTATACAGTGATGGGGGGTCTCTGGTGATGTGTATACAGTGATGGGGGTCTCTGGTGATGTGTATACAGTGATGGGGGGTCTCTGGTGATGTGTATACAGTGATGGGGGTCTCGGGTGATGTGTGTACAGTGATGGGGGTCTCTGGTGATGTGTGTACAGTGATGGGGGGTCTCTGGTGATGTGTGTACAGTGATGGGGGTCTCTGGTGATGTGTGTACAGTGATGGGGGTCTCTGGTGATGTGTGTACAGTGATGGGGGGTCTCTGGTGATGTGTATACAGTGATGGGGGGTCTCTGGTGATGTGTGTACAGTGATGGGGGTCTCTGGTGATGTGTGTGTGCGGTGTTGGGGGTCTCGGGTGCTGTGTGTGTGTGTGTGCGGTGTTGGGGGTCTCGGGTGCTGTGTGTGTACGGTGTTGGGGGTCTCGGGTGCTGTGTGTGTGTACGGTGTTGGGGGTCTCGGGTGCTGTGAGTAGAGTACTAAGGTACTCCGATGTTGCGTGTATTGTGTGCACTATCAAGTCCTATATGGTGTTTTTGGTGGCAGGCAGTGAATGAATAGCCGTGTTTACTGCAATGGGTTGCCTGTAATACTGGGAGTCCGCATAGATTCTAAATGAGGATGCAAATGTTCAGAACATATACATTGTTATGGCACACTAGTTTGTGTCCCAGGTGCCTGTTGGGTGCTAGTTGCTGTTTTAGGTGTTCAATGGGTGCCCATGGTTTAATAGCTCATGTCCTGGATTGAGTATATTACCTGTTTTTCAGAAAACATTCAGCTAAAGATGATTGAGACCATAAGGCATCATGCAGTTATGCACAGGGGGTTACATAAACTACCCATGTAGACGCATGTTCTAAGCACACACGATTTGTGTTTTAATCATAGTCCATGCCGGTACTTTACTCAACCCCTGGAGTATAACTGTACAGCCGCATCTTCTAAATGATCTCAATGGGCAGCTATACACTGTAGCTGTGGGCCCAGGAGAGTGTTTGTTTAGTTAAGGTGACCATGACCATGTCTTGGGTGGCTGTGGTGCTTTGGTTGCACATATTACCTCCTCTCTTGCCTTATGCGCTCGTTTTGAAATCAATGTGCCACTAATAAGAGGACTGCCAACAAATAGATGAATCTCTCAGTAGTACAAATGAAAGCTGAACTTCAGTAAAAGTCTTCCCGTACAGTGGGGCCGCACCTGCACGCCAAGGGTTAATTGCTCCTTTGTCTTGGGGGGTCGTGTGCAGCAGTTTATTCACCCTATTCTCTGCTCCCACAGGATCCTCCATGCTGCTTGACTGGTCCCGCAGCCTCTTCTTCCCTGCACTCTGGCGGTCTAAGGTCCTCTGATGTATTCAAGACAGGTGCAAGGTCCTTAGCCCTGCATGGGACAGTCCGCCACCGCAGCATGGAGGAGCGCTGTCTACCAGGGGGGCAGATTATCTGGTAAGTAAAACTGCTTTCCTGTCCCCTAGACATAAACAAGCAGTTAACCCTTTTCAACGTGAATAAATAATTGTACCCTACCCTCCATGTCCACTTGCAGCTGAGGGTAATGGTGAAGTCCTGGTGAAATGTTTAGGATTTGAAATCTTGTGAGAAGATGCTCCTGTGCTGTGCTGAAATGTCTTACCGTGAGATTTGGTATACTATCCATTACCCAGGAAGATAAGTGGGCGTGAAAAAAAAGGGGGGCCTTTCTTGGTAGTGCCAATCTAGTAGCCCTAGACTTATACTATCCAATGCCCTGCTCAATGCACTCATACTTTGTTTTGATTTCCTGAAAATGTATCTGTCTGTACATCCAGTGCCCGACCTGAGACCTTTGGTGCTTACCATACAGTCCGGGGACTCCAGCAGTCAGTAATAGCAGTGCTCATTTTGTTAAGGGATTGTAATGCCAGTGATCTCTAGCAGTCTCATATAACACCCCCCCCCCCCCCCCCCAGTCTCTGACTGTCACCAACCACACCTGTGAAAGATCCACAGTTACTGACCGTTACTTCTTATAAGTCTTCACTCTATATCAGTGTTTCTCAACTCCAGTCCTCAAGGCGCCCCAACAGGTCATGTTTTCAGGATTTCCCTCAGATGAAACAGCTGTGGGAATTACTAAAGCAGTTAAACTGATCAAATAACCTGTGCAAAACAATGGAGAGCCTGAAAACATGACCTGTTGGGGCGCCTTGAGGACTGGAGTTGAGAAACACTGCTCTATATCCATCTTCTATAGTATTCAGCATAGATAATGCTATGTGCAGCCTTTGGTAATTTTTTGGTAGTGGTGCATCGAAATGAAAATTCTGGACAAAAACCGAAAATTCAGGATGTACTTGGCTGAAACCGGAAATGGACAGTTTTTTAAAAATGTAATTATTGTGGCTGGTTGGTAGCTTCATCTTTTTATTTTAACATTAAAGAAGGACACTTTAGGTTTTCACACAATTGAAATTTTGTGAAACTGGCCTAAATGAAAGATGTCCCTCAGTAAGCTGTGAGGCCGCTGAATGTGCTGTATAAACTGTATGGAGCTGAGGCTCCATACAGCGTACCGCACTGTGTTCTGGGTGCGAGCCGAGACTTCCTGTCTCATACCTAGAACACAGGAGAGTCTACAGAAGCGGTGTTCAGCCATTCAGAGGGAGCAATGTATTCTATAAATGAATATAAAGCTTCCTCTGATTGGCTGAGTCAGAGAGGTGGACTGATGATGTCACATTTCTGACTCATTGATAGAATACATTGCTCCCTCTTGATTGGCTGAGTGAGGGACATCTTTCTTTGGGCCAGCTTGGCCCAAACAAACTATGTAAATTGTGTGCAAACCTGGAGTTCTTCTTTAAGCCCTGGTTCACGCTGGACCCAACTTTGAAGTCATGCGACTTCACTTAAAGTCAGTGCTGGCAGAAGGTCATTTGGTGCCCTGTGCGAAAATAACAAACTGTGCATATAATGATAAGCAAGCTGTATTAGCCAAGTAGCATGTACTATCAGGGGTTAATTGGCAGATGGTGAAGTTCTTTGCACAGGATTCAATCCTTCCACAATAGTACAGGCACTAAAATATATCAATCAATTTTAAATTGCAACAATGATAATGGCATGTAGTAATGAGCAAGCTATATCTGCCAAGTAGCACATACTAGCAGGGGTTAATCGGCAGGAGAACATAAGCCAGTAGCCAAATAAGGAAGCAGAAATGAGTGAGTTGAGAATAATTTCCTCATAAAGAAAAGATCCCAAAGTCTTTGGGTATGTAGTGACAGCTCCACTGACAGATAAGAAGTCCGACACAATTTATCACTTGGGATTCAGCTTGTGTAAATGGGAGGAATATTTCTCTCCTCATTGTCTGAATGACTTTGACAGCTGCAGGAGCCAATGGCGCCGTGCTGCTGTCTCAGCCAATGAGGATGGGAGTCCCAGGCAGCCGAGACACTCCTACAACATCCCTTGATCTAGATGGGGCTCAGGTAAGTATTATAGTGGTTACTGCACACAAAAGGCATCTTATCTTAATTCCTTTACAATCACTTTTGTAATCTCTGAGGTGTGAACAAGCAGGCAGATACAATAGTCGCTTATGACTCTGGTGGGACCACCAACCTTACCAGCAGTAAAATTCCATTAAAAAGTTTTTTTAAGCCGTACAGTAGTTGTCCAATTTTCTGTAATTATTAAGGCCCGTCACACAATCCGAAGATCGTACAAAAAATACTGCTTTCGAATCGATCGTACAGTGATTGATGATGGAATAAACTACCAACAGAGGTAGTGAGGCAGTAAACGGCTTTAAACATAGAATTGGCATAAACATAAATCTTTAGTCAGACAACAAAGTTATTGATTAAAAAAAAAAACAACCCCCCCCAGACTTGATGGACTACTCTGTCTTTTTCTGCCGTCACTTTTCTATGTTTCTAATCTGATCTTTAGCATAATGCTTTCATCTGAAATTATCCGAGGGGACAAATAAATACGTGTTCAGTCTTGTGTCCGGTGAAACGTTGGTTAAACCTCTATAAACTATTCCCTGAGTCGAATGTAAATTAGTTTAATGTTTTTATTTAGGTAACCCTAGCTTTCTTTTGTATGGAGATTGCTTGGTAATGCGTGATTACAATAAGAATGTAGCAAATTTTGCCAATGAGACATCCAAACTATACACAGTCTAGGATGGTGTTTACAGTGTTCCTGTAAATATTTATGTGGAAGTTGTAATTGTTTTTAGGACCCTTTCACACCCATCAGTTTTTTTCTTCTGTGCCTAAAGCCTGGTAGACATGAGATTATCGCTCCAATTATCGTCTGTCCCCCCCCCCCCCCCCCCCCGGATGCTAGCCTTCATATCAGAAACGAATAGATTACTAAAGGACAAAAATTCTCAAGTGATGTAATGTATTTATTATATTTTCGGATGAAAACTGTACTGATTAAACTAAAATCGCACAATCTGGTAACGTACGAGAAACATTTTCGTGTTTTGTCCCTTTTGGAAAATTTCGGGTGGCAGCTGTGTACTAACGATCAGATTATCGTACAATCGTTTAGAAAGCGGTATTTTTTTTGTATGATTTTCTTATCGTGTGTATGGGGCTTAAAGTGGTTGTAAACCCAACCACACAACTTGCACCTACAGGTAAGCCTAGATTAAGGCTTACCTGTAGGTGCAAGAAATATCTCCTTAACCTACACGGTTAAGGAGATATTTTCAGAAAACCCTGCACCAATGTCTACGGCGCATGCACGCCGTAGACAACGGCGCAGGCGCACTGAGCGTTGCCGGTTTTCTCAATGGAGACTGCCGATTTTCTCAATGGAGAAAGCCGGCCCTGCGCGCATGCATGTGACGTCATCGCCGCTCCGGCCAATCACAGCGCCGGAGCAGCGATAACAGGAAGACTGTCGGAGCGTACATGGTGGCGGAGGGGGATGAGGAGCGCTTCGGATGCTTCGATCTGAGGTAAGTGCCACATAATGAGCTAGTATGCATAGCATACTAGCTCATTATGTATTTTTCTTGCAGTTGTCACTTATTTTTATTTTTTTCGAAAAGTGGGTTTACAACCACTTTAAAGCCTGGTACACATTATTCTTCTTTTTTTTTCCTGGGTTGAACAAAAAAAACAGTCAGCTCCGGTCGGAGCTGCTGTACTAAGGATCCAATGTTAGTACAGCGATCTTCCCACTTCTCCTGTTTTTCCCTGCATTACCAAAAGCCGAAGAAAAATGCATTACCATTAAGTCCTATAGAACTCTTCACACCAGTCAGTTGCAGGTTAGTTGCATTTTTAAAAGTCCTACATGGTGCATAATTGGTGCAGTAAAAAACAAAAAGCGCCAAAAATGCACCACGCCTTCGAATGAATGGAAAACTCATCAAAAACACACCCGTGGTTGCATTTTTGTTGCGTTTCTTTGAGTCCTTTTTTCACAGGTGCAAAATGCACCGGAAAAAGCTACAAAAACACATATGCGTTTTTACCTTGATTTTGCGAGGAGCAGTGTGAGAGCAGCCTAAGTTAAGCTTTTATATTTCTTTAGGTGTATACTATTTAAAACTGATGTGTTTTTTTTGTGTATGTATGTGGGGCAAACAAGTATTTAGTCAGCCACCAATTGTGCAAGTTCTCCCACTTAAAAAGATGAGAGAGGCCTGTAATTGTCATCATAGGTATACCTCAACTATGAGAGACAAAATGTGGAAACAAATCCAGACAATCACATTGTCTGATTTGGAAAGAATTGTTTTTGCAAATTATGGTGGAAAATAAGTATTTGGTCACCTACAAACAAGCACGATTTCTGGCTCTCACAGACCTGTATCTTCTTCTTTAAGAGGCTCCTCTGTCCTCCACTCATTACCTGTATTAATGGCACCTGTTTGAACTTGTTATCAGTATAAAAGACACCTGTCCACAACCTCAAACAGTCACACTCCAAATCCACTATGGTGAAGACCAAAGAGCTGTCGAAGGACACCAGAAACAAAATTGTAGACCTGTACCAGGCTGGGAAGACTGAATCTGCAATAGGCAAGCAGCTTGGTGTGAAGAAATCAACTGTGGGAGCAATAATTAGAAAATGGAAGACATACAAGACCACTGATAATCTCCCTCGATCTGGGGCTCCACGCAAGATCTCACCCCGTGGGGTCAAAATGATCACAAGAACGGTGAGCAAAAATCCCAGAACCACACGGGGGGACCTAGTGAATGACCTGCAGAGAGCTGGGACCAATGTAACAAAGGCTACCATCAGTAACACACTACGCCGCCAGGGACTCAGATCCTGCAGTGCCAGACGTGTCCCCCTGCTTAAGCCAGTACATGTCCGGGCCCGTCTGAGGTTTGCTAGAGAGCATTTGGATGATCCAGAAGAGGATTGGGAGAATTTCATATGGTCAGATAAAACCAAAGTAGAACTGTTTGGTAGAAACACAACTCGTTGTGTTTGGAGGAGAGAGAATGCTGAAATGCAACCAAAGAACACCATACCTACTGTGAAGCATGGGGGTGGCAACATAATGCTTTGGGGCTGTTTCTCTGCAAAGGGAACAGGACAACTGATCCGTGTACATGAAAGAATGAATGGGGCCATGTATCTTGAGATTTTGAGTGCAAACCTCCTCCCATCAGCAAGGGCATTGAAGATGAAACGTGGCTGGGTCTTTCAGCATGACAATGATCCCAAACACACCGCCCGGGCAACGAAGGAGTGGCTTCGTAAGAAGCATTTCACGGTCCTGGAGTGGCCTAGCCAGTCTCCAGATCTCAACCCCATAGAAAAAATTTGGAGGGAGTTGAAAGTCCGTGTTGCCCAGCGACAGCCCCAAAACATCACTGCTCTAGAGGAGATCTGCATGGAGGAATGGGCCAACATACCAGCAACAGTGTGTGACAATCTTGTGAAGACTTACAGAAAACGTTTGACCTCTGTCATTGCCAACAAAGGATATATAACAAAGTATTGAGATGAACTTTTGATCTTGACCAAATACTTATTTTCCACCATAATTTGCCAAAAAAAATCTTTACAAATCAGACAATGTGATTGTCTGGATTTGTTTCCACATTTTGTTTCTCATAGTTGAGGTTTACCTATGATGACAATTACAGGCCTCTCTCATCTTTTTAAGTGGGAGAACTTGCACAATTGGTGGCTGACTAAATACTTTTTTGCCCCACTATATGTATGTATGTATGTATGTATGTATGCAGTAGAGCAGCACGATTCTGGGAAAAATGAGAATCGCGATTCTTTTGCTTAGAACAAAGATCACGATTCTTTAAAATGGTGAATTTAAAAAAAAAAAAAAAATTCGCTTGTTTACTTTTTTTTTAATTTTGCATAATTTTCTTATTTTTAATATTATTTTTCTTATTCTTTACTTTTTAATTACTTTTTTATTTTAATTATTATTATTTTTTTTTTCACTTGACTTTATTGCTATCACACAGGAGAAAACAATTCCCTGTGTGATAGCAATTGGAGGAGACAGGTTCTCTTCATTGACCCTGTCACCTCCAAAAACAGGAGTCCTAGCACTGTGCTAGAACTCCTGTCACAGCTAAGATGGGAAGAGCACAGCTCTCCCCTCTCACTGTGTACATAGGCGACAGGGACAGGAGACAGACTCGGCGGGGGAGGATGGAGTCCCGAAGACAGAGCCAGCCAAGTGTGGTATGTGGGGGGGGGGGGGGGGGAGAGGAGGACGGACGGCAGCACGCATTTTCTGCTAGAAAGCAACTCGCCGCCCGTATGTTGAAACTGTCTCCGCTCTGCTCGCACACAGCCCCGCCTCCTCCTAACCCCGCGCTGTGATAGACAGAACACATCCCAGCATTGGACCCGCATTCGGTCTATCACAGCGCAGGGTTAGGAGGAGGCGGGGCTGTGTGTGAGCAGAGCGGACACAGTTTTAATGCATCACGCTCTATGATCCATTTCGTTCCACGCTGGTTACGTGGAACCGGCGGGGATTTAAGAAAATTGCGGTCATTCAGCCTGGAGATCGCCGGGGGGGTGAATTGAAGATCGCGATCTCGAACGATTAATCGTGCAGCTCTAGTATGCAGTAGTCATGAGCATTTGACTTCATGCACAAATGCTGAGCCGGCGGATGACAGGTCTGTGCAGGGATGGACCTGTCAGAGCTCTGCTCTCCTCTATGGGGGATTGGATGAAAATGGACATGTCACCACTGACATCTGTCCCTCTATAGACCTGCATGGAGCCTCAGGTTCAGGTCTGCCTAAAAAACTGACAGGTGGACCTGAATGTGTGAAAGGGGCCTAATTAAGGACTGGATCACCTATCGAATTTATACCCGGTTTCCACTTTTTTAGATTTTTCCCTCAGTTTTGTGAAACTGTTGTCAGCAAGTGAGCGTAAATCTCCCTAAGCCCTGGTTCACACTGGGGCGATTTGACATGCGATTTGACATGTCAAATCGGTGAAATCTGCCGCAAATTGCGGGCAATGGCACCGCCCTAATTGGTGTGACGCCGCATCTGCGGCACTGCACCGATTACAAAAATTAGTTTCTGTACTACTTTTTGCGATTTCAGCCGCGATTTACATTGACATCTGTTTCAGATGTCTTTGAAATCGGGACTGCCAGCAGGAGTGAAATTGTGCGAGTTCAGCTGAACTCGCAGGCTTCACTCCCGCAGCCCCAGTGTGAACGTGGGCTAATGTGCAATATATATCAGTAAAAATTTGATAGGAGTTTCAATCCCCCCCCTCCCACATTTATCTAAAACCTAGAAAAAAATTGGTTTGACTATAGACTATGACCAATGTCACACTGTCACTGGCGAGAAGTCACCAGCTCAGGAAAACGATGGAAGACTCAAAGGAGAGGTGAAACTCCTCTGCTTGGATGTGTCACTCGGCTGCGTGAGCAAGGTGTTGACCTCTGACCAGCGACATACATTCTTTACAGTCGCAGTGACGGCGCAATACCTAAAATCCCTAAAAAGCAGGAGCGTGTCCCTACATCTTCTCACAGTTCTGTTTAATACTTGTGAGACATTATCCCAAAGAAAAGGCTCTTACTCTCCTGTTGAGCAGCTGGATAAAGCTGAACTGTTCAGGTGGTTTGTAATTAGTAATGTAATATTATCTTCAAATCGGTGTTGTGTAATAGAAATCAATGTCATGTTTTAAGTAACTAAAGATTTTCATTTATAGTTTTGTTGTATGCCCATCTTCCATGTAAAGAACACAGCTATGTTCTAGATGTGCAGATCTTTGACACTGATAAATGTCTTGGCGACCATTGAAGGAGCAGCGTGAATGTCCAGCTTAAAGTCCGTGGGGCCTGTGCCAGAAAAGATCACAGTTACACATACTCTAAGCATACCACAAAGCTTTCATGCCGGAAACGTCTGAAATAATCTACGGGCTGTTGGCATTGGACAATTGTGGTGACACTTTTTTAAAACAACAGCAAAAGAAACTGTTTCTTGAAGTAGTGTATCCTCGCAACAAGAACCCTTATAGCTCAGAAATTGCTCATCCTCGATTGAGAAACTATTTTTGTTTTTGAGAGGACTTAAAATAGCGTCCGACAGGAACTCTACACTCCTATCTGTAATACTTATTCCAGGAGGCTCCAGTTCAAACTCACAATTCCTACCCCTTTACTACCTAACTGGACAACTGTTTTTTTTTTATCTATAAAATGTTTTTTTTTTTACTTTTTGCAAATGGATCATTGGATGATTTCTAGCTTTGGAACTTTTGTAATTACAAGAGGAGCTGATTATGGTCTTCTAGTGTTTTATGACATTGCAGTAGACATGCCATTCTCTTTAATGGTCAGTTGATGCTGCCCTAACTATGTTCCATGTGCATATAACTTGTATTTACAGTACCAGAGGTAATGGCAACCTATAGGAATTCCCAAATGTTGATGAATATAACATAACCGTTCATGGAAGAGTCTGCAGTAATGAGCTGGAAGATTTCTAAATGGTGCATTAGGCGCCTTTCACACGGATGGCTGTTTTGCCGCAGTTGAAAGCATGTAAAATGTTCTGTGAAATTCAAGGCTCCATGCACTGCGATTAGCTGCATTTGTACATTGCGAATACCTGCGTTTACGTGTGGTTACATGCGGCCACGTTTAACTGCGGTAGTGATTCCCATAGCAACCCTTTTTTATACCTACTGATTATGATGTGCTTCCTGTTCTTCTTTTCTTTTTTTTTTCTCTCACGCTGCTATCCGCAGTTGACACAAAAGACTGCGATTACCTGGGGTTATGTTGCATATAGCTGAGCTACATCGCACCTGGACGCATTCAATTCTATTTTTTCTATTCGCACCAAACTGCATGTAACGAAATCGCAGCTAAACGCTGTTTGTGAAGGGGGCCAAAGGAAAGCATTGTGTGCTTTTAGCTGCGGTAGAAAACTAGAAAATCCACAGCTAAGGCTGGTTTCACACTGGGGCGGTGGCGGTATAGCGCCGCTATTTTTAGGGGCGCTATACCATCGCGATTGCAGAGGTATTCGGCCGCTAGCGGTGCGGTTTTAACCCCTGCTAGCGGCCGAAAAAGGGTTAATACCACCCGCAAACCGCGCCTACAGCCGCGGTTTGCGGGCGGTATTACCGCGGTATCCCATTCATTTCAATGGGAAGGAGCGGTGTAGGAGCGGTAAACACACCGCTCCTCTTACCGCTCCAAAGATGCGGCTAGCAGGACTTTTTTTCACGTCCTGTTAGCGCACCGCTCCAGTGTGAAAGCCCTCGGGGCTTTCACATTGGAGAGAAAGGAGCCGCTGTTTAGGCTCGGTTTGCAGGCGCTATTTTTAGCAAAATAGCGCCTGCAAACCGCCCAAGTGTGAAAGGGGCCTAAAAGCACCATTCTATCTATCCGTGTGAAAGGGGCCTTATGGGCAAGATCTGTGTTTTTAAGAAAATGTTTCAGCAAGCAGATTTTCATTGCGGTCTTGTGATTGCTTGTGTTTTATGTACACACTCCTTACAGATTGTAAGAATATCTCAAATAATGCAGTAATCTATGACATCAGGTGCAAAATCCCCGTAGTTTTGGGACCAGATTAAGCCTACACTCACACTATAGCATTTTGGTAATGCATACACAATTGTGTGAAAAATGTGTGTTGCTCTGGCATTATGACACCCGAAATATGGCAAAAAAGATGCATGTTTTCAGCTGAAAAAATGAGCAAAACTTGGTGCTCAAAAAAGGGTGCATAACCTACTTTGGCGTGCTTATGAAATGAATGGGCTGCCCTATGTGTATGGTGCAAAAACCTTCATATGCGCTGAGGGATTTTGCTCGTGTTCCCATTACACTGAGTCTGGGTTCACACTGATGCAAATTTACTGCAGGTTTGATGTGTTTAAGAACACACAGATTCGCAGGTCATGTAAAAAGCATAGTATGCCATGGCTTTGGTTCACATCTATGCATTGCGAATTTGGTGCGAGGAGGAAAAAAAAAAAAAAGGTCCTGTGCGTGTTGACTGCGGGTGCGATGCAAATTCTTATGGTGCAGTGCAAATTTTATCTTCATAAGCTTCAATTGAACTTGCAGTAAACTCACAGCACACCATTCGCATTTCTGAAGTGTTCACTGTCTGCCTCCTGAAATTTGCGGTAAAATCTATGTAAATTCGCACCTGTCCACCTCAAAACGCAAGGTAAATTCGCACCTCACACAGGACAAAAAAAACGGATCAAATTCGCAGTACATATCACAGTAATGTGAACCTAGGCTAAATGTGCATGCAGGCTAAAATGTAGAGCTGATTAACCACTTCAGCTCCGGAAGGTTTTGCCCACTTCCTGATCAGGCACTGTTACTTTAACTGACAATTGCAGTTTTGCGACGCTATACCCAAATAAAATTGATGTCCTTTTTTTCCCCCCAAATCAAGCTTTCTTTTGGTGGTATTTGATCACTTCATCAGTGATTTGATTTCTTCATCAGTTTAGGCCAATATGTATTCTGCTACATATTTTTGGTAAAAAAAACTCCCAATAAGCGTATATTGATTGGTTTGCGCAAAAGTTATAGCGTCTACAAACTATGGGATAGATTTATGGACTTTTTATTTATTTTTAATGGTTTTACTAGTAATGGCAGCGATCAGCAATTTTCACCAAGTCTGCGACATTGCAGCGGACAAATCTGACACTAAGTGACACTTTTTGGGGACCAGTGACCTCAATACAGCGATTAGTGCAAAAAAAATGCACTGGCAGGGAAGGGGTTAACATCAGGGGCAATCACTGTATTCCCTGGGTGTGCTTTCTTAAAGCGAAAGTAAACCCATCCATTTTAACCGTTTCAAATAACAGTTACATTTCCGGCAGGTGCCGGGAATGTAACCCTCCCTCCTGTTGGTTGTGCTCTCAACCAGATTGTCAAACCATCCAATGGCTGGTGTCATAACTGATCACATGTGCAGCATCATGGCAGTTGTAGATTAAACAGAGGCCAAGATGGCAGCTTCCTTGGCTGAAGGGTTTACTTCCACTTTAAGCCTCGTACACACGCTTAGATTTTCGGACGACCGAACATCCGTTTTTTTTTTTTGTGACCTGCTAGTCTCGTTTCTGAACATGCGTAGTGTTGCTCTTACGATTGTTTTTCATACGAAAACCGCACTAATGAAACAAAAATCTAATTGAGTTCACATCCGACAAAAATTTTATAGTCTGCACATCCAGCTTTTGTCTGACGAAAAAGCAAAATTGTCTGTCGAAAGCACCGTACTAACGATCCAAAAATCGTCAGACAGCTCGTCGTATGAATTTTTCCATCCGAGTTTCGTATCGAGTGTACGGGCCTTTACTGTAGAGGATGGACTGACTTGAGGAAGAGACACATCTGTGTTCCTAATTAGCAGGAATCACATATCTCGCTCTTCCTCTCTGACAGAATGGCAGTCTGCCTCTCCTGTCAACGATCGGGTCCCGGCGAACATTGCCTCCGCTGGACCCACTGATTGGCTCCCACAGCGGAAGCAGTTTGCCGGCGGCGCACACCCAGATCCAGAAGAAGAGACGACGTACAGGTACGTTGTTTCACGCAGCCAGGCTGCCCTGCCACATACGGCTGGAAAAAAAATCGATTTTAATCTTGAATCGAGTTTTGAGTTCAAATCTATTCAGATTTGAAGAAAATAGATTTTTTTTTTTTTCCTTCAGTTTCCGTAGCTGGGCTGCAGGGGGCGTGTCCGGAATGGCACTGGGCGGCGTTACCCCAATTACATCTACTCGCCGCAGCCGCCGCGAGTAGATGTAATGTAACACTAACCGCAAGCCGCCGTCTGCCTACCTTCTCAGCGTGTCATGCAGACAGACGGCGGCCATTCCAGTGTTCAAAAGCCGCGCCTCCCGAGTCCTTGTTGTCTGTGATAGGCGGAACACTCAATTTCACAGCAGGCAGTGTTCCGCCTATCACGGACATCCTCTCATCCTCGTCTGTGTTATGAGGATGAGCGGATGTCCGTGATAGGCGGAACACTGAATGCTGGGAAATTGAGTGTTACGCCTATCACAGACGAGGAGGAGGCGCGGCTTTTGAATACTGGAATGGCCGCCGGTGTAGCAGTAAAATCTGTATCCCATGAAAATCTGCATCAGGCACGGGCACAGTGAGGCATGGGCACAGTTCAATTCAACTAAGGCCCCATGCACACGAGACGCTGTTATTTGCTGTTGAACGCGCGTTCAGAGGCAGTTGGACGTTTTTTTCAACTGCCCCTGAACCCATTCAATGTTATTCTATGTGCCCATGCACACACTCTCGTTTTTTGGCGTTTACAAGCAGTTGCGTTTAACCTCGTTTTTCCAGAAGCAAAAAAATGGGTTCAGACGCAAAAGTTTTCCACGTTTCAGACGCTAAACGCGGTACCAGCGTTTTGCCGCGTTTGCGTTTATAAGCGTTTTTAAAGGTGACTATTTTTTTTACATTAGAGATCTCAAAAACGATGGCAAATGATGAAAAACCATTAAAAAAAACTAAAAAAAGCAAAACTAATTGCTTGCATTGCACTGTAGACAATCCACAACTTGTGGCAGGTGATGTGGCAAGTGGACAATCCACAACTTGTGACAGGTAACGTGGCAAGTGGACAATCCAAAACTTGTGGCAGGTGATGTTGCCAGGTGACGTGGCAGGTGGAAATCCACTAATTGTGGCAGGTGACGTGGCCAGGTGACGTGGCAAGTGGACAATCCACAACTTGTGGCCAGGTGACGTGGCAGGTGGACAATCCACAAATTGTGGCAGGTGGACAATCCACAACTTGTGGCAGGTGACATGGCCAGGTGATGTGGCAGGTGGACAATCCATAAATTGTGGCAGGTGACGTGGACAATCCACAACTTGTGGCAGGTGACAATCCACAACTTGTGGCAGGTGGACAATCCACAAATTGTGGCCAGGTGACGTGGCAGGTGACGTGGCAAGTGGACAATCCACAACTTGTGGCAGGTGACATGGCCAGGTGATGTGGACAGGTGACGTGGCAGGTGGACAATCCACAAATTGTGGCAGGTGACGTGGCAAGTGGACAATCCACAACTTGTGGCCAGGTGATGTGGCAGGTGGACAATCCACAAATTGTGGCAGGTGACGTGGCCAGGTGATGTGGCAAGTGGACAATACACAACTTGTGGCCAGGTGACGTGGCAAGTGGACAATACACAACTTGTGGCAGGTGACATGGCCAGGTGACGTGGCAGGTGGACAATCCACAAATTGTGGCAGGTGACGTGGCCAGGTGATGTCGCCAGGTGACGTGGCAGGTGACGTGGCAAGTGGACAATACACAACTTGTGGCCAGGTGATGTGGCCAGGTGACGTGGCAAGTGGACAATACACAACTTGTGGCAGGTGACATGGCCAGGTAACGTGGCAGGTGGACAATCCACAAATTGTGGCCAGGTGACGTGGCAGGTGGACAATCCACAAATTGTGGCCAGGTGATGTGGCAGGTGACGTGGCAAGTGGACAATGCACAACTTGTGGCCAGGTGACGTATCAGGTGACGTGACAAGTGGACAATCCACAGCTTGTGGCAGATGATGTGTCAAGTGATACGCTAAATATAAGTACACTGCTGCTCTCTCTGCTGCTGGTCTCCCAAAATGGCTGAAATGGTTAAATAATAATGTTTTTTTAGCTCAGGGAGGGTCTTATGATGTTTCTTAACTAAACGCCTATAGATGCAAACGCGGTAAAACGCCGCAAAAATCGCGGCAAAATGGGCGTTTTTAAAGGCCGGTTTTAGCCTTTAAAAACATGTGTTCATCAGAGTTTACACCGGCGTCTCGTGTGCATGGGGCCTAAGAGTAACCTCAGGATTTGTTGTTGTTTTATTAGCTAAATCCAAATACAGTATTAATTATTTGGATGTTTAACAATCTTTGTTGCACACTGACTTTGCAGTTAGAGAAAGGGTTTGCCTTTGCAATTTTGTTTGTTGATGCGCTTTAATTAATATAATAAAAAAAAAAGAATCTAATCGTCAATCTGCGTTTGTGTTTTTTTTTTTTTTTTTTTTTTTTTTATATAAAAAAACTAGATTTTTTTTGGGGGGCAAAATCGCCCAGCCCTACTGCCACATTAGAGTGCAGTGGGTGGTCCAGAAGCTGTTAAAGGACATGTGACTCTAAAACTGTACCAAAACCTCTTAGCGGGGGTGCTTTTGAGGTGTTTTTGATGCGGTTCCCATTCATTTCAATAAGAAGTTTCGGTTTTGGGGCAGTTTCTTTTAACTCCCCAAACATGCTGCAAGCAGGATTTTTTACACCGCAACCTAAGCGCACCGCCCCAGTGTGTACACATTCATAGATTTTAAAGGGAAGTATTATTCTTGAGCTTTTTAGGCACTTTCTTAACGCGCTTAAACTCCTCAGTGTGAAAGCAGCCTAAAATATGGCTTTGTTTGATCCCCCCCAATTGCCCACAAAGACTTTGTGATTGTCGCCAGCTAGGTGCAGGATATATATATATATATTTTTTTTTTCTTTTTAGTTTTGTATTTACTAAGCTTCTTTTATATCCTTCAGAGATCCCCCATCATGACTTCCAGACTAGGAAATCAGTGATAATTAGAAGTCTTCAGATGTGGAAAGCAACTGCTCTCATGGCTCCAAGCTCGCCCCATTCAGTTGTCACCTAATATAGAGAGAACATTTCCGACATAGATCTGTAGGAAAAATTAGGTTCAACCCGTTCTTTTTATACATACAGATCTTCTAGGAAGTGGAGAAGGTCACTTGTTGTCTGGTTAGCTGTTGGTTTAGTTGTTGCTATGTTTTATCTATACAAATGTTTTTCTTATAATAGCCAAGTGGAGCTTTTGCATTTGCAATAATTATATCTGCTTATTTTAACCTTTTTTTTTATATAATGTCAGTCCTGGAGTTCGAGAGTGTGCAGTCAAATATTCCAGCTTCAATCGCAAAGACGCACGCATTTTTGGATTGTGGGAGTCGCATGCAGTTGAGTCATTATTGGCAGTTAAACCCTGGACTCCAGTGCTCCAAGACAAGAACTCTAAAGCCTCATACACACTATTAGATTTTCTGCAGATTTTTGTCTTCAGATTTTCCAAAACATATAATATGAGCTTAAACCTTTAAAGGCCTGTACACACGATCAGATTTTCCTATGGGAATTGTGTGATGGCAGGATGTTGTCAAATAATCCGACCGTTTGTACGCTCCATCAGACAATTGTTGTCGGAATTTCCGATAACAAATGTGGGATAGCAGGCTTTAAAATTTTCTGACAACAAATGTGTGATGTCCGTTTTTCCGATCGTCTGTACAGAAGTCTGTCGGAAAAAAAATCCAAAGTACAAACGCGCATGCTCCGAACCAATGCTAACCATAAGACAACATTAGCAGAAGTTGCCAAATGAAAGAGGACTGAAGTTCCTTTTTTATGGCTACATTTACACGGCCACATAGTTACAGATTGTTTTCTGCGTTCAGGGGCTTCTAAACTCAAATTGTTGTGTGCTATCAAAACAGGCTGCTGGCACCCCAAAAGCAAAACATTTATTATATTGCAGCTTACCAATTCTTAGATGTGATGTCGACATGAGTTTTTTTTAGACTTTCTTTCTTCTACTTTCATCTGGTGTTCTGGCCAGCAAGTCTGTTGCCTTTAACAAGTATAAGTTCTCTTCCAAATGTATCGGTTTACAGGGATGGAACAAACCCTTTAACACTGGCATGGGTGCTTACAATGATCAGCTTTTATTTGTGTAAAACTTTACCAAAATAAACTTTTTTTTTTTTTTCCCATAGATTTTATTGATGGAAATTACGTTACAAGATATGGCAAAAAGGATGAAGTACATTTTTCATGTAACAGTGGACATAAATCATAAACCATGTAGCCTAGGCGTTGTGCGCGTAGGTGAGTTATATAACAATGTGTTAATAATGAACGACAAACGTATAAGAAAACGCTCATGCAGAGATAACTGGATGGATCATCTGTGGGGGGGGGGTCCCTAAAAACTACAGGGTGGAAATGCAGACGAGAGGGGGGCGGGTACACCATTATATTATAGGAAGACACCAGGACGGTAATTTCGGACCCGAGCTGGTTGCTCTTAAATGGGGGGGTTTCCAATGATTGAGACACTGGTGGGGTGGGGGGGGGGCGGTAGGGTGGACACGTAGTGGCGTGGAGGATTCCGAGATCCTCTTATTAAGAGTTAATTGTTGGAGGTGTCCTCTGACCCCGAAGTTGTGCGGAGAGCCTCTTGGTAAGAGAATGAATTTTCAGTTATCGAGTTCCTCTTGAGATAATGTTGTTTCCATGAAAGTTTGCCATCTGGAGTAGAAGTGTTTGATGGAGTTTTCGTGTTTAAAGTTGGTGTTGAGTTTGCCTTTTATGTAATGGGTGCAGACATTCCCTTTTTGACCTGTGAGACCTTTGGATTGCAGGGGGTGTCCAATTTTTTAGATTGGCTTTTCGAGCGATTAGAGTAACTGAATTTAAATTATTAGCTGGAGTTCAGCTTCAATTTGTTAGTGTATTTAAAGCGTTTGTTACCCCAACACTTCATATTCCTGATATGTGCCTGCTGTAGCATGTACTTGTATGAGAAAGTATCCTGTTCTCTTTGTATTGCTTCCTTTATGTGAAATCCTTGGTGTTCCTGCTAGTCCCTCTGTTTTCCTATTAAAAACTGACCACACTAAGCAGGAGAAAGCACAGTGTGGTCAGTTCTCTAGCTATGCTGGGAACTCCGTGTCCTCTCCTCCAATGATCAGACTTGTCCTTTCACGCCCCCACTGGACAGCTATTCACTGGGAAGCTCAGTGTGCTGTTGCTTCTCCTCCTCCCAGCTCTTATGCAGCTGAGAACAGAGAGAATGTGATCACTTATAAAAAAGAGAAAAAAGGTTCTCATGTTTTTTTTTTGTTTGTTTTATATCTATACAAAAGTGCTTTGCCTCTCAATTCTATTTTAAACTGAGTGGCTTGTTTTACAAAGTGAAAACGATCACTTTAAATATAGCACTCTAATATGGGATGTGTGTTCCTGGCCAGGTCCCCAGGTAAATACAGGGGAAAAAACCTAAGAAAAAAAACGAATGCATCCACGCCATCTAATGATTGGTAAGCTGCAATGCATTACATTTCTGGTTTTGGGTTTAATACCGCTTTAAGATAAGAAAAAACAGGATTGGACTCCCAGGGGCTTATGCACAGCTTCAAAAAATTGTATTAACTCATAAATAAAGTATTGATTTTATTTTATTAAACAGGTATCAAAGTTCCGTATGTGGCAGCCTATTGTGGTTAACTATATATGGTTTAATAAAATCAAATCAATACTTTATTTATGAGTTAATACAAATTTTTGAAGCTGTTCATAAGCCCCTGGGAGTCCAATCCTGTTTTTTCTTATCATATATATATTGGGCTAGCAGCTATAGTCTAGACAGCAGGGGGTGGGTACCTCTTCTTCTTTATTATTAAACCGCTTTAAAGCCCAAGTCCGGGCACAACAACCTTACCAGAGTTTAAAGTGGTTGTATACCCACAAATATGAAATGCACCTACAGGTAAGCCTACATTAAGGCTTACCTGTAGGTGCTTGCAATATCTCAGAGACCTACACGGTTTCGGAGATATTTGCAAAAAAGGGTGCACCGCTATCTACGGCGCATGCGCGCCGTAGATAATGGCGCAGGCTCACTGAGCGCGGCGGCTCTTTGAATGGCAGCCTGCCGGACACTGTCGGAATTCGTGCCGTTCCCTGCGCATGCGCGGGAGTGACGTCATCGCCGCTCCGGCCAATCACAGCGCCGGAGCGGCGATACCGGAAGTCACTCCGGGTATCATGGATGCGACGGAGGACGTGTCCGAGGACCGCTGCGGGGGCATCGATCTAAGGTAAGTGATTGATAATGAGCTAGTATGCTAGTCATACTAGCTCATTATGACTTTGCCTTGCAGGTTGTGAAAAAAAAAAAAAGTTTTGCGGTATACAACCACTTTAAGTGGTTCTAAAGGTTTAAAGGGTGCTTCTTTTTTTTTTTTTCCCCTCTTAACCTTTTAATGCATTCTGTGCATTAAGGTAAACAACTTTAGGGGTGCAGCCCCCCTTTATACTTACCTGAGCCCGATCTTGAGAGCTGCAGGTCACCTGGGTCTCTCTCTTTATTGTTTCACAGACACAGCCATTTAACCCAATGGTGTGTGTGTGTGTGTGTGTGTGTGTGTATATATGGACACACACACACACACACACACACACACACTGTCTCGGGAGCGAGCCACCCCATAGCAAGAGGCTTGCTATTGGGGGCACTTGGTGGATGGGAAGAGGCAGGGCCACCGTTGTGGACCCAAAAAGAAGAGGATCTGATCTGCTCTTTGCAAAACTCTTGCAGTGAATAGGAAGTATAACATGTTTGTTTTAACACCTTCCAGCCTGGCCTATAGTAAAATTATGGTGGGACAGGACATTTGCCACTGTAGGTGGACGTGATTTTATTAAATGATAGTTTTGAGGAATAAATAATTTCAGAAATTGTCTTCACTAAACCAGCATTTTATTTTATAACCAGGAGAAGACCAGCTGTTAGCAATAGTCACATGCAAAATCTGACAGGCTGGTTGTACCCAAGTTGAGCAATCAATCAACTTGGTACATTCAGCCTGTCCGTACATGGTTCAAATCTCGGCCAATTCCTGCTGAACCGGCTCAGATTAAAACCGTTTATGGCCGGCCTATAGGGCCTGAAAGGGTTCATTCAAACCAACCCACACTCAAGTGACCTGTATTAGTGTGTGGACTAGTGTCCGATGTGTACGGGTGATGCCATGCATTTGTTAGAATACAAGGTGTGGTTTACCTTGTTTTTTAAAAACTTTATTGAAAGGTCACAAATGTCATTTTATTTATTCCTATGATATGTTGCGATGGCTGGAACCGAGGCATCAGCTGAGCTGTGGACAAATGTAGCATGCCTGCATTTTTACCACCTCCAGGCTCATTTTGTGGTTGTCAATAAGTCCCATAGACAACAATGTGCCCTAGCAGTGATCTGTGTAGTGTGAACAAGCTCAAAGTGAGAGGAACTTCTCCCAAGGGTGATGTAGACAGCAAATAAAAAAAATATTTTCAAACTCTATTCAGAACTTTACAAGCGCTTTGGCTGGAGTTGGTATTTAATTATTTGTCGGTTTCGTTGTTTTTAAAAAACTAGTAATTTTCAGACTGCGTTTTACAGTATTGAAGCAGAGATCTGACTAGCAGTGTTGTCAGTGAGTACAGTACAGCCGTCAGACATGACCCCTTCTCAGGTTATTAACTGCTGATGTCCTTAATATTCATTCTCTCGTAGCCAATCTGATCAGACCTCTATATTTATAGTGCTCGTTCCCTAGCAGTTCAGTGTTGGTGCGTCTTCTGGAGTCTTGGAGAGCTCTTCCTGTAATAGTTTAGTGTTATTCTGCTACTTATTAGAAACGCAGCATTGTTTTAGGTATATTTATTTTGAGTGTACATGCTAGTAGATCCTAAATGATCCTAAATGACATGCTTATTGGAGCTAACTGTCGTATATGTATTTGTGTGTGTATCAGTGTTTCTCAAGGCACCCCAACAGGTCATGTTTTCAGGATTTCCCTCAGATGAAACAGTGGGGATTGAAAGTTTGGGCACCCCAGGTAAAAATGTGTATTAATGTGCATAACGAAGCCAAGGAAAGATGGAAAAATCTCCAAATGGCATTAAATTACAGATTAGACATTCTTATAATATGTCAAAAAAAGTTAGATTTTATTTCCATCATTTACACTTTCAAAATTACAGAAAACAAAAAAATGGCGTCTGCAAAAGTTTGGGCACCCTGCAGAGTTAATATCTTGTACTGCCTCCTTTGGCAAGTATCACAGCTTGTAAACGCTTTTTGTAGCCAGCCAAGAGACTTTCAATTCTTGTTTGAGGTATCTTTGCCCATTCTTCCTTACAAAAGTCTTCTAGTTCTTTGAGATTTCTGGGCTGTCTGTCACGCACTGCTCTTTTAAGGTCTATCCATAGGTTTTCAATAATGTTGAGGTCAGGAGATTGTGAAGGCCATGGCAAAACCTTCAGTTTACGCCTCTTGATGTAATCCCCCGTGGATTTTGAGGTGTATTTAGGATCATTATCCATTTGTAGAAGCCATCCTCTCTTTAACTTCAGCTTTTTCACAGATGGCATCAAGTTACCATCCAAAATTTGCTGAAATTTTATTGAATCCATTTTTCCTTCTACTCGTGAAATGTTCCCTGTGCCACTGGCTGCAATACAACCCCAAAGCATGATTGATCCACCCCCATGCTTAACAGTTGGACAGAGGTTCTTTTCATTAAATTCTGTGCCCTTTCTTCTCCAAACGTACCTTTGCTCATTCCGACCAAAAAGTTATATTTTACCTTATCGGTCCACAGAACTTGTTTCCAAAATGCCTCAGGCTTGTCTATATGTTCATTTGCAAGGTTCAAACGCTGATTTTTGTGGTGAGGACGTAGAAGAGGTTTTCTTCTGATGACTCTTCCATGAAGACCATATTTGTACAAGTATTTCTTTATAGTGGAATAGTGTACCACAACTCCAGTGTCTGCCAGATCTTTCTGGAGAGATCGTGCAGTCAAACGTGGGGTTTGAATTGCTTTTCTCACAATCCTGCGAGCTGTTCTGTCTGATATTTTTCTTGGTCTTCCAGATCTTGCTTTAACTTCCACTGTTCCTGATGACTGCCATTTCTTAATTACATTCCGAACAGAGGATATTGACATCTGAAAACGCTTTGCTATCTTCTTATAGCCTTCTCCAGCTTTGTGAGCGTTCAACTATTTTCAGTTTCAGTTTTCTAGACAACTGCTTAGAAGAACCCATGGTGCTGATTGTTGGGGCAAGGTCAGATGAGTCTGGCCATTTAAAACCTTTGAGATTGACATCACCTGGTCTTCCCAGACGATGATTGAGAACAATCCATGACAGTGGCAGGTCTCAGCTTTGCAAAGGGGGCAGTGCATGCTATAAATTCTGCAGGGTGCCCAAACTTTTGCAGACGCCATTTTTTTGTTTTCTGTAATTTTTGAAAGTGTAAATGATGGAAATAAAATCTAACTTTTTTTGACATATAAGAATGTCTAATCTGTAATTTGATGCCATTTGGAGATTTTTCCATCTTTCCTTGGCTTCCTTATGCACATTAACCACTTAACGACCGCCCACCGCCGATTTACGTCGGCAGAATGGCACGGACAGGCAGAATCACGTAGATCTACGTGATCGCCTTTGTGCAGTTGGGGGGTCCATCCGGACCCCCCTTCACTGCAGTGAGCGGCCGTTAAGTGTTCGGGAGCGATCAGGCATGAGGGGGCGGCCGCTCGATTACGCCCCCCACTCGCGATCGCTCCCGGCCAATGAAAATGCTTCCTCCGCCATGTGATGTAAACAAGGCTGGAGGAAGTGATGTCATCTCCCTCGCCGCGGTCTTTCCGTTCCCGGCGCCGAGCAGAGAAGAAGCAGGTTAGTGCACCAACAGTCCACTGACACGTAGGTACACATAGGCACACAAATCACCCCCCAGTCACCCCCAGATCACCCCCCAGGTCACCCCAAAGCCCCCAATCACAGTGTCACTGATTGCAGTGATCATTTATTTTACTGATCACTGCATTTAGTGTCATCTGTGATTGTAAAAAGTTGCAGGGCAGTTAGGATTAGGCCCCTTTAGGTCCAGGGTAGCCCCCTAACCCCCCCTAATAAAGGTTTAACCCCTTGATCACCCCCCAGGTAACCCTTTCACCCCCTAACTTCAGCGTCACTAAGCGATTGTTTTTCCGATCGCTGTATTCGTGTCGCTGGTGTTTTAGATAGGCAGTTATTTTTTTTTAGGTTCGCCGCAGGTTTTTATTAGTGTCAGGTACCCCCATATATTATTTTAACCCCCTGATTGCCCCTAGAGTTAACCCTTTCACCAGTGATCGCCGTATAAGCGTCACTGGTGTCACTGGTTAGCCAGTAAGTTATTTAGTTATTTAGGTTACCCGTCAGGTTTTTATATAGTGTCAGGTACCCCCATATTTAACCTAATAAAGGTTTTAACCCCCTGATTGCCCCTAGTTAACCCTTTCACCAGTGATCACCATATAAAGGTTACGGGTGACGCTGGTTGATTAGTTTGCTTTTTATAGCATCAGGGCACCCGCCGTATATAACCCAATAAAGGTTTAACCTCCCTGATCGCCCGGCGGGTGAGATCAATTAGGTTTTAGCGCCAGAGAGGGTCTGCGTCGCCCCAGGCAGTGTTAGGTTAGTGACAGTAACGCTAACACCCACGCGCAAAGCATACACCCCCCTTAGTGGTATAGTATCTGATCAGATCTATACTAGCATCCCCAGCGGTTTAGGGTTCCCAAAAACGCAGTGTTAGCGGGATCAGCCCAGATACCTGCTAGCGCCTGCGTTTAGCCCCTCCGCCCAGCCCACCCAAGTGCAGTATCGATCGATCACTGTCACTTACCAAACACAACACACATAACTGCAGCGTTCGCAGTGCTTGGTTTTTGGGGCCCTGTACGCGGCTAGGCTCCCAAAAAGTCCCACACATGTGGTATCCCCGTACTCAGGAAAAGCAGCAGAATGTATTTTGGGGTGTAATTTCACATATAACCATGGCATGTGTGAGCAATATATCATTTAGTGACAACTTTTTGTACATTTTTTTTTTTTTTTTTCTTTTTGTCATTATTCAATCATTTGGGACAAAAAAAAAAAATATTCAATGGGGTCAACATGCCTCTCAGCAAATAGCTTGGGGTGTCTACTTTCCAAAATGGGGTCATTTGGGGGGGTTTTGTGCCATCTTGGCATTTTATGGCCTTCAAAACTGTGATAGGTAGTGAGGAGTGAAATCAAAAATTTATGCCCTTAGAAACCTTGAAGGCGGTGCTTGGTTTTTGGGGTCCCGTACGCGGCTAGGCTCCCAAAAAGTCCCACACATGTGGTATCCCCGTACTCAGGAGAAGCAGCAGAATGTATTTTGGGGTGTAATTTCACATATGCCCATGGCATGTGTGAGCAATATATCATTTAGTGACAACTTTGTGCAAAAAAAAAAAAGTTTGTCATATTCCCGCAACTTGTGGCAAAATATAAAATATTCCATGGACTGAACATGCCTCTCAGTAAATAGCTTGGGGTGTCTACTTTCCAAAATGGGGTCATTTGGGGGGGTTTTGTGCTATCTTGGCATTTTATGGCCTTCGAAACTGTGATAGGTAGTGAGGAGTGAAATCAAAAATTTGCGCCCTTAGAAATCCTGAAGGCGGTGCTTGGTTTCCGGGGTCCCGTACGTGGCTAGGCTCCTAAAAAGTCCCACACATGTGGTATCCCCATACTCAGGAGAAGCAGCAGAATGTATTTTGGGGTGCAATTCCACATATAACCATGGCATGTGTGAGCAATATATCATTTAGTGACAACTTTTTGTAATTTTTTTTTTTTTTTTGTCATTATTCAATCACTTGGGACAAAAGAAAAAAAATATTCAATGGGCTCAACATGCTTCTCAGCAATTTCCTTGGGGTGTCTACTTTCCAAAATGGGGTCATTTGGGGGGGGGGTTTGTACTGCCCTGCCATTTTAGCACCTCAAGAAATGAGATAGGCAGTCATAAATTAAAAGCCGTGTAAATTTCAGAAAATGTACCCTAGTTTGTAAACGCTATAACTTTTGCGCAAACCAATAAATATACGCTTATTGACATTTTTTTTACTAAAGACCTGTGGCTGAATACATTTTGGCCTAAATGTATGACTAAAATTGAGTTTATTCGATTTTTCTTATAACAAAAAGTAGAAAATATATATTTTTTTTTTCAAAATTTTCGTTCTTTTTCCATTTATATCGCAAAAAAAAGAAATCGCAGAGGCAATCAAATACCATTAAAAGAAAGCTCTATTTGTGGGAAGAAAAGGACGCAAATTTCATTTGGGTACAACATTGCATGTCCGCACAATTTACAGTTAAAGCAGCGCAGTGCCGAATCCCAAAAACAGGCTTGGTCCGAAATGGTCCGGGGCTTAAGTGGTTAATACACATTTTTACCTGCAGGGTGTATATAAATTAATGATCTTAAAAAATAAAATAAAAATCTGATTTTTTTTTTTAATCAAATTTATTTTAATAAAATGCTTTTGGAGTAAAAAATCTATTTTTAGATACATTATTAATTTAGTTTATTCAGCATGAAATTGAGCTTAGTAATGTAGCATTGAGGCTGTATATTCTGCAATATTTACATTTTTGGTAAACTCATTCAATGAATCCAAGCTCTGCAAGCTGAGATAGCATGCACTGCATTGATGCATTCACACAATTTCACAATAACCATGAGGTAAACCAAAGTTCAGGAATTTTTCCTTTATCTCATTGTTTTGCAAATCTATGTACATTACAAACTTTGACTGAATCGGTTCTGATATCGCTGTTTTACTAACCTGACAGCTTATTATTCTAAATAGGAAACCTTCATTTTGTTTGCAAATATTAAAGATTCTAAACTACCAGCAAGCATAAGTCCTTACATTTAAAGAGCACCTGTCATTTCAGATCCATTATGGCAGCGCTTGTTGGCATCCACTCACCTGCTGCCGCCACGTCCCTCACCTTGTTGTGTCACTGCCGCATCACCAGCCGTCCCATTAAAGTGAATGGGACTGTCGGTGAGTCAACGGCGGGTCAGAGGGAGAGCCGCTGCAAGACAGAGCTGACAGTTGCTCTTTAAAAATTATGATTTAAGTTGAGTTGCTTTAAATCAAATCCACCCTGTTACTAAGGCAGTGAAACTGATCAAATCACCTGTGCAAAATAATGGAAAGCCTGAAAACATGACCTGTTGGGGCACCTTGAAGACTGGAGTTGAGAAACACTAATGTATATAAATCATAAAAAAAGTGTGTGTGTATGTATGTATCTATCTATCTATCTATCTATCTATCTATCTATTTCATTTAACTTGTTTAAAGTAGTTGTAAAAGCTTTTTTCCCACTAAAATAAAGAGGTTTATACTTACCTGCTCTGTGTAATGGTATTGCAGTGAACAGGTAGGAGGGCCATTTATTTAAATAAGTTGACTTTATATCCACTTTAATTTCAATGCCTTCATAAAAACATTATGTACAAGGCTGACCACGTGTGCTGTTAAAGTGAATTTATGCTCCCAGCAAAGCAGAAACCATAATGTTTCAGGGTATACCTTTTAATACCACTAACGTCACTGTGAGACCCATCTTTTTAAAGAGGTTGTAAACCTGAGAATTTTTTTTAAAAGAATAAAAAAAAAACTAAGACAAAGGCATAAGGAGCTAGTCTGCATCCTATACTAGCTCAATATGAAATGCCTTTGAACGAAGCCCTGCAGCGGCACCCACACAACGCTGAGATGGCTGACATCTTCCCCGGTGTTTCTTTCGGCTGTGAGTGGCCGGAGCTGCAATGAAGTCACTCCCGCGTGAATTCTGCCGGTCACATCATAAGGCTTTGAAGAAACGGCACGGACGGCAGTTCCTTCAGAGCACATGTGCCGATGACATCATCTGTGACGTATATAGTAAATATTTTTTCTAAACGGTGCAAGTTTAGGAGATATTTACAGTACCTACAGGAAAGCCTTATTATAGGTTTACCTGTAGGTATAATTAAAAGAAGACTTTACTTTCTCTTTAAGCCCCTTAAGCGCCAATGCAAATTGTAGCTATTCTAATTAATGGGTGTCTTTCATATGGCAATGTTGGAGTGTATTAATAGGTCGTTAAGGTATTCCATGCTGGCACAAAGGTATTCCATGCTGGCACAGGTACTTTGGGAAGGTTAAGGGGTACCTGGCATGCTCTGCCCTGCCTGTTGTATATTTGAACAGTTTGCTGTAAGATAAAGCACGACATAAATGGTAGTCAGTCATAAAGAAAAATGCTTCAGCTAACAATGTCTTGGTGTGGTGAGTGATTAACACCTATAGCATACCTATTTTGTCTCAAGATTATACATGTCTTTGTGCTCTGAGACCCCCTCCACTAGACTTAAGCCCGGTACATAGGTACTTTCGGTAGTACCGCTGGTTGTTCAACGGAAGCTTGGCAAACAACCGGTTTCTGTCAAATGGTCTTGCTGGAAAACCAGCATTCGATCAACGCAACCTACTGGTTGAATGAAAAAACTACCCTTGTATACCCAGTTTTATTCAGGGGACAACTTGCCACTGGACTGTTTCGCTCAATATCTATTGTCTGGTTTGTCTGCTGAGCTTGTATTTGCATGTAGACCTCAAGATAGTCTGGCAGTCCTGTTAATATTGTCAAGCGTTTGTTACAATCATCTAACCAGGCTTATGATAAAGTGTGCCTTTTCTAGGTGTAAATCAGATGGCACACTGTAGGTTGCATTGCTATATATACCTTGACATTACTAACATGTCCTGTTCATTTATTTGTTTTCACAGCTATGGCTTGAGTTCTTACTAAGAAGACACAATGGTGCAGGAACGAAAATGCATCTTGTGCCACATGGTATACTGCTCCAAAAAGGTAATTCACATTGTGTTGTACTTTTTTTTTGTATACTTGCAAAATGTAAAGGTACTCATAGATGTATAATAACTAGATAATTCTTACTCCTGTGGATAAAGTGGGATATCCCTGGTTGACTGACTTGGCAGAATAATTTGTTAGCTTGGTTTAATTTTTCTTGACTGCTAACTGTTGTTTCTGAAGAGAAGGCCACGGCCTGGGATGTCTTCAAACTCCCTACCAATTGCACCTTTGGGTGATATGACAATACCTTACTATGCTGTCTATGTTGGCTTTAATAGGGTTTGTAGACTTATAATGAGAATGCCTGGCCTTTGGCAGTATAAGCCGTGTGTGTGTGTTCATGGGTCTGTCCTAAAAATGCAGCAAATCAGTTTAGTGTTCAAATCCACCTGCAGTTTCATGCGGCCTGGAACTAGGATGGGATGTTTATGATCTTTTCCAGCTCTTTCCAAAACCTAAAAGGTTTTTGGCTTGATATACAAATCATTCCATTTATTAAAATGTCACCAATTCCCATTGTTTTAATGGTACACAAGCATTGTCAGGGAATGTATAACAACTGGATCTGTTCTGATATTTCCTCTCCAGAAGAATCGTAAAGATTACAAACTGCCCAGGAATTTAGTTTTAGTGCCGGTTCACACCAGCGGGCCTTTAAAGCCAACATCCCTGCATGACTTCATCGCGGCTTGCATACAACTTCTTTATCAGAAGTCAATGCAAGTCATGATGAAGCCGCCCCAAAGTAGTGCAAGAACCTTTTTTCTAAGACTTGAGTTGCGCTAATTAGAACAAATCCATTGTCGTTAAGGGGGAGCGACTTGTCATGTGACTTTGTCGCATGACAAGTCGCGGCAGGGTGAACCGGTTCTAAGTGTAGGTCTAGCCAAAACTTTGTTTGTTTTTAAGTTTTTGGATAGATTGGGGAAAGGTTAGAACACCTGATGGGTTTTACTATTAGGCCCCTTTTCCAGACGGCTTTCCGATTAGGCCTGCCTGTCAGTTTTTCAGATGGACCTGATCGGAAGATCCATGTACCCCTATAGGGTAGGTAGGTAGGTAGGTAGGTGTAAATAGACTTGTGTCTGTTTTACACCTGTCTATCCCCAGGTCCCATCGGGTTCACTTAAAAAAAAAAAAAAAAAAAAAAAAAAAAGCACTGTGTCTTTTTCTGGAGGACCGGATTTAGAGGTACCTGGATGTAAACGGACAACGGAATAGGTTTACACCCGGCCACCTGTGACATCTGTCTTGCTCTATTCTGATCAGCAAGGGAACAACTCAGAGTTCCCCTGCTGATTGGTGTGGAATCCACCTTGTGTGAAAGGGACCTCATCTGGGTCTCTGTTGGAGAGATTTTCTATTACTCGCTGTCCCTGTTGCAACAGATTCAGCAGACAGGAAGTGAGGGAGAACGACAATATGATATAATAATGCAATAACCCACATCCGCTTTTTATTGCTACTTGTGCCGCTGTTGCAGATTTTCTCTCTTCCTTTCTGGTGAAACTGTAGTCTCAGTCACATTTCTAACAGTAAAAGCCTGAAAAGAGTTATAATTCTTCTTCACTCTTACCAAAACTAAAAAAGTTAGCACTGGACTCAAACATGGATATATGCAATTTCCTATTTAGGGGTTATGCCGCGTACACACGGTCGGAATTTCCGACAGAAAAAGTCAGATGGGTGCTTTTCATTGGAAATTCCGACCGTGTGTATGCCCCATCGGACTTTTTCCGACGGACTTAGATAGAGAGCAGGTTCTCTATTTTTTCGTCGGAAATTCCGATGGAGGTCTGCCTGTTGAAAAGTCCGGGTGTGTGTACGAGGCATTAGATTATTTATCCTGACATTTCCAGCAATGCTAAAAGTACAGCACATTGCTAAATAAAGTGAATTTCATTCTACCATATACAGTGTGAAATGATTTCCCTACCCATGTATGGGTTTATTTAGTGTTGTACATAGAGTTCTAGTTCCTGTTAGTTTAAAGGGTAACTCCACTTTCATGGGGGGAAAAAAAGAGAATAAAAAAATGATGTAGCATTAACAATTGTGACACAAGTCATGTTGTTGTAATTGAGTGTTATTAAAAATCACCTTTCCTGTTCACTCTGCAGTTCTGTGATTTTCTGTAAAATGCAATGCAATATGGCAACCTGGAAGAGTTCTGTACACAGATGGTGTACAGAACTCCTCCCAGAAATTAGATTTCCTGCTTATGTGATTGGCTTAATGATTTTCCCAGAAGTCTGCACCAAGATACGAGTCAGATTTTGGACATCCCTGCAACAAAAATGTTTTTTTTGGTAGGATGCTCCCAAAGGGAAATCGAATCTAAAGGGATGCAGGCTTTGTATATTTCCTCATTAGAGCCCTGCAAGCGCAGCAGCTGATTGATAATTATAAAATAGTTTGCATACACATTTATTTTGCAAAGGGACACAGACAAATAGCCATTTCTTCAGAATAACAAAAGGTAGGAATTTGTCAACATCAAGTTAATGGAACCCCACACACAGGTTACAAACCCATGCGATTTGGTTGCTGTGTGTTTTTTTTTTTTTAAACAATGCATGCACTACTTATGCTGCAGTCCATTGTGATTCAGCCCATTCAAAATGAATGGGCTGAAATCACGCCACACTGAACCGCATGTGAATCGCATAGGAACACAGTGCATTCCTGTGCAATTCCCGGTGTGAACCTGCTCTAATTAGAATTTGGCAGGACAATTCTTAGATCTTTACAACAGCTGCTCCTTCTTCTTTTTTTATAAATTGTTTTATATTTTTATTTTTATTTTTTTGCCAGCTGACAGGTAACATTTGCTCTGACAGGTTCACATTAATGTTTAGTAAACATTTTTAAGGGCTTTTTCACACTTGCTGCTTGGGGGGGCGGTGGTAAAAAACAGCCACAGTTTTGCCGCCCACCAGAATTCTAACATTACAGCTTGACAGGGCTGTACACACGCCATGTCCATGGCAATTTAAATTCAGGCTGCAGAGTTTAGCAGGCAGCACTGCCTGTCAAATTCACTCATTGAGATCAACGGGGCCTCCAATGCGAGCCAAATGTTTGTCTCGCAGTTGCATGCACGGTCCCACGCTGTTAAATTGCTGTTCAGTAATTAAAAAAAACAGCCTCCTGAATGCCTGCCAATCGCTCCTATGCTGCAGTCCACTGTGGATTGCTTTTCAGAGGGCAGTAAGCATTACCGCCTGTCTGGTAGATCCCTTAGGGAAACAATCGCTATTGAAAACACTATAATAATAAGTCTTGAAAGTTACATTTCAGTGACTGTAAAATGTTCTTTACAATAGATTACTATGCCTCTTTGAGTCTCTGTAACCAGTTTTTTTTTTTTCCCCCAACAAAAATGGGTTGTCTATAAAGTCCTACTTTTTATAAAAATTACATTTACATGTTAGTTATCAGCAGTTCTGTCTCCAGACACTTTTAGTAAATCTAAAAAAAAAAGAAAAAAAAAAGTGTTACTTTGTATAATCTTACAGTATATATAATGTTGCACATTTTTATTTTTGCACAGGAAATGGAGGAGCACATGCGTAGCATGCTTCATCACCGGGAACTGGAAAATCTAAGGGGCAGGTAAGAGACCTGTAACAAGTCCTATCCCTAAAAAATACTTTTCTATGGATAAATCCGCTCGTCCATCACTACGTCATACATGCGTATGCACAGCTGTTATCAAACTTGCAATTAAAAAAAGTGTGAAATAGCTAAGATCTACAGTATATGTTTGAAATGTGTGACATTTCGCTATTTGCAGAGCAGCTGCTGCCGCTTTACATGGCAGCTGTTCTAGGGAAAGCCCAGTCACAGAAGATTACTAGTTTCAAATATGTGCTCATCTATAAAACTCGTCATCACCCTTCCTACACTCTTTCTTCAGATATGTAGGCTGTGGCTTTCTAAGAACATCACTACC
The DNA here is from genome assembly GCA_029206835.1 of Rana muscosa. Lineage (NCBI taxonomy): Eukaryota > Metazoa > Chordata > Amphibia > Anura > Ranidae > Rana > Rana muscosa. The sequence goes on along the minus strand of CM055126.1, from coordinate 146,347,557 downwards.
GTTTGTTGCTGCTTTTTTTTTTTCTAAGGTCAGTTATGGTTCAGAGTTTAGCAGCCAGTACATATTAGGAGATCCTGGTGCATTTATTTCCTGCTGGATCTAAGATTACCAGCAAATACATGCATGTTCCTTGAATGGATAATTCGGAATGGGGGTAAGTCTTGTGTTTTGTGAGGCAGGAGTAATGGACTAGGCAACACAAGGAATACAATGTGTATGGCGTCAAAGGATTTGACAAGAACAAGATGACCAGCGTTGAGATTAAAGTGGTTGTAAACCCTTACATATACCCAGTGAAGTGACTGACCTTGGGGCATACACAGAGACATAGGCGTGCGCAGGGGGGGTGCCGAGTGTGCCTGGGCACACCCTAATCACCACGGGCGCCAGTGCTATTCAGTGTACAGAAGTGTGCAGGCAGAAGTGTAACTATAAGGGTCGCATTTGCGACCTGGCCCCATGCTTCGAGTGGCCGTGCAGCTCCCTTGACATACTTGTCTACACCTGGATGAGAGGGGCAGCGGGACGGCATATAGAACAATCGATGCTCTGCATTTTCCTCCCTGCAGCCATTAAATGCCTGCGGGAGGAAGAGGAGGAGAAGCGAGCATTTAGGGGCTGCAAGGAGGAAAATGCAGAGCATCGGTTGTATGCCGTCCCGCTGCCCCTCTCCTCCAGCTTGGTGCTATATGTTTCCATCGGCTACTAGAACTGCTGGCTCTGCCTCCCAGCTCCCCCTGACTCCTTAAGTCCAAGTAACTGCTGCAGGACCACCCACCCAGCCTCTGTGTGGCTCCGCCCATTGAATTTCAAGCAGCAGGCAGATGGGGGCCTGGGGCATGGAGTCCGGGGGACTGAAAGAGCCAGCTAATCCAATAGAGTTAAGGGGGAGGAGATCTCCACTGTGTGAGGAGACATGTGAAGCCTGGAGGGAGCCGGAGACACAGCAAACATGGAGATGGGAATCCACACTGAGAGCACGTGAGTGCCGCTGATCCCATTCCCCCCCCCCCCCCCAGCACTGCCACTAGTACCATGCCCTCCAGCACTTCCACTCACCCAGCCCCCCCCCCCCCCAGCACTGCCACTGATACCATGCCATCCAGCACTTCCACTCATCCAGCCCCCCCCCAACACTGCCACTGTTACCATGCCCTCCAGCACTTCCACTCATCCAGCCCCCCCAGCACTGCCACTGGTACCATGCCCTCCAGCACTTTAACTCATCCAGCCCCCCCAGCACGGCCACTGTTACCATGCCCTTCAGCACTTCCACTCATCCAGTCCCTCCCGCACTCCCACTCATCCAGCCCCCCCCCCCAGCACTGCCACTGATACCATGCCCTCCAGCACTTCAACTCATCCAGCCCCCCCCAGCACTGCCACTGGTATCATGCCCTCCAGCACTTCCACTCATCCAGCCCCTCCACCACTGCCACTGGTACCATGCCCTCCAGAACTCCCACTCATCCAGCCCCCCCCCCCCAGCACTGCCACTGATACCATGCCCTCCAGCACTTCCACACATCCAGCCCCCCCAGCACTGCCACTGATACTATGCCCTCCAGCACTTCCACCCATCCAGCCCCCCCCAGCACAGCCACTGGTACCATGCCCTCCAGCACTTCCACTGGTCCCAACAACCCCACCACCAATCCCATGCCCCTCAACACTGCCACTCATCCTCTCTCCCTCCCACTTGAAAGATTAAAAATTGTTTTAACACATTTCAAAATGTTTATTTACATTTATTTAAAAGAGTGAATGTCTGTGTGTGTGTGTGTGTGTATATATATATATATATATATATATATATATATATAATATATTACACACACAGACATGCATACCCACAAGCGTGTGTGTTTGAGTTTTGGGGTGCACACTCTAATCCAATAGGCTGCACACGCCTATGCACAGAGATAAAACAAATCCTCCTACATAAGTTGCATCTGTCTATATGCAGTTTTCTCTTCTCTACTTCTATTCAAAGTGCTAAATTTTTAAGCTTTTTGGAGACTTCATTAAAAAGGGGGCAAAGAGCTGAAGTTGCACACTGCTGTGCTCAGAGGGAAGAGCTCTGAGAGCTGATTGGATGGAAGGGACACACCCCTCTTCACATAGCTCACAGGAACAGAGCTGAGGCTGCCAATCTGTTCCTCCCCTGTCAGGAAAACTTGTCAGAAGTGATGACTCATGCTGATAGCAGAGGAATAAAGCAGCAGAGAGAAATGACACTTGGTGCTCTTAATTGAGACAAGAACACACTATAGAGGGATATGCTTTGTTCATATTTAATATATGAGGTTTACAACAACTTTAATTCTCAGTCTAAGTATCGCCAATATAAGAAGTTTAAAATCAATCCACCCAGACTGATTTCTGTTTTAGATTGATCTTGGCAGGTTCCACCATTCATTGGCTTGTTAAAACTTAAACGGTAACTATACTTTATCAGGTTAAATGATGTCATGAACGATGGTTGTTTAGGGATGTAATTCTGTTGTGATCTAAACAAAGTGTGACAGACACTTGTTTCCTTAAATTTAGAACTCATTGCTGTGCTTTTGTGAAGATGCCCTTTAACCAGAACCTTAAAAAAATAAATAAAAGTTCCATGAACTGCCTTTTGTATGTGCAGTAGTAGACCTAGACAGTATCCTGAATATTTTTTGAACCCTGCACTTGTTCCTGGTTTTAAACTTTTTCTGCTGCTCTTGATGCACTATATGACTGTATTTAAAACCCATAATTTTACTTTAGGCTCGGTTCAAATTGGTGCGATGCGGGAAAACCCTGCAAATCCACTGCGGGTTCTCGCATCACACCTGACTTACAGGCAGTTCACACTGCCCTATGCGAACCACTGGGAGTGTCAATACAAAGTTAATGACACCCCCAGATCGGTTCGCATATTGCAGTGCGAACGGTCATTTCGGACAGGAATCGGATCGCATGGGTGTGATCCAATTCTGGCGCGGACAAAAAAAAGGGTCCTGCACAAGTCTGGTCCGAATGCGTTGCGAAATCTGCCATACAATCAGTATGGCTGAGTTCGCATCGCACAGACGTTGCATGTGATTTGCACAGTAGTGCGGTGCGAATCACATGCAATGTCTGACATTGCACCAATGTGAACCCAGCCTAAAACATAATGCCTCTTTACAGAAACAAAAAGCTACAGAAAGGTATGAGGTGTAGGCATTGGACAAAACTTTGGCACTTCCTCATGAAATCAAAGCTTTGCTTGTTAGAATGGCCTGGCATTCAAGCAAAGCAGAGGGCACTAAAGTCTTTGCAGGTATTTTGTAGGCATCTCTGAGTACCGTTCAACAACCGCGTGTTAAAGTTGTTGTAAATATGAATAAAGTGTGAACAAAGCATAAATTATTTTAGCGTTTAATTGCCTCTATCCAAAGCACAGAGTATGACTTATCGGTGCTGCCTTTTTCCTTTGCTATAATAATGAGTCACTTCTGACAGGTTTTCCAACACCAAGATAAAAAGGTGAGGGGCGTGAGAGCTCCAGCAAACTTCATAGCTTTAGCTCTGCATTCTTTTTGTGTGTTCTGAAGAGGGGGTCTTCTAACTGAGCTGTACATTGTGTAACTTCAGCTCCCCGCCCCCTGGGGTTTCACAAGGCTGCAAAGGACAAATTGCTGCAGATAATCAGGTACAACTTATGTATGTTGATTCATCTCTGTGTGTCATCTGAGGCCAGTCACTTCACTGGGTATATGTGAGGGTTTACAACCTTTTTCCACCCGGCCACAGAAAATGTACCAGATAAGGGGCCCACGGACACAGCGGATTGTGGCTCCTGGTACATGGAAACTCAAATCTATGCAATCACATGAACACAATGTAAACACAACTGTTATGAATGGGGTTCATTCATAACAGCTGTGCTTAGAATTGTGATGCTGTGATTGGCCCACAGCTATCACTTGGTACCTGGGCCAAATACAGCACCCTGTACAAATTGACAACTTAAAACTCGCCATGCCAAATAAGTCAGACTGTCTACTTTCAAAAAAAGAATACCGTATATACTCGCGTATAAGCCGAGTTTTACAGCACTTTTTTTTTGTGCTGAAAATGCCCCCCTCGGCTTATACTCGAGTCACTTTTTTTCGCCTGATCTCCCGGACTTTGGGGAACCGGTACTGGCCGGCCGTAGGCACACAAACTTGGCACACATGTAGCCCCACTCTTCCTCTACAAGTGTGCAAAGTTTTTTCTGTCTGGGGGGATGTACGGCCGCGGAGCACCGATTTTTCAAAGACTGGCACCCCTTCCATAGACTCTTATGTTAAACGGTCATTTCTCCAGTGTCTTTGGGGACCCGGTACCGGCTAGTTGTAGGTCCAATTGTAGCCCAATTTCTCCTCTACGGCCGGGGAGCACTGATTTTTCAACTCTGGGCACCCCTTCCATAGACTCCCATGTTAAACGTCAGTCTAGTCATGGGCACAGTGAGGCATGGGCTCAGTGAGGCATGCAGATGGACACCCTAGGCTTATACTCGAGTCAATACGTTTTCCCATTTTTTTTGTGGTAAAATTAGGTGTCTCGGCTTATATTCGGGTCGGCTTATACTCAAGTATATACAGTAATTTGGGGGGAATTTGTACTGTCTTAGCATTTTAAGGGCCTCAAGAAATGAGTACACTTTCATTTGCTTGTCCTACGCATGTAAATGTAAGATATGCTAAAGCACAAGGCTGTGTGAAGCATTTTAGCTTGGTCAGTATGAAGGAATGTGCATAGGCTGAGAATCTTGTGCTTGTACCAGAGACTAGCCCAGGCATGTGTACCTAAAACATTGCCAGTCTTTCCTTGGCTATGATTGCTTCAGATAATAAGAAGTTATTTTATAAAATTTGGACATACCAGGCAGCTTTTTAAAAGTGGGAAAAAAAAAAAAAATCGGCTTCGCTAACAATAAATTTAGAGCAGCCTTTTTCAAAATTCTAACCACTGGGAAAACCTTGAGACAATTTTCAGGTATCAAAGAACCCTTGCTAAAACCACTTTATAGGGGGGAAGTGGATAAAATACCCCTTACATTGGAGACAACACTCGCAAACCGAGTCAGGATTTAGAAAAAAAAAAAAAGGTTTTGTATTGCGAAACGCTCGTTAACCGCGTTACTCGCAATCTGAGGTTCCACTGTGTGTGTGTGTGTGTGTGTGTGTGTAATAAATATATATATATATACACACACACACACACTAATTAATAATACTTTTTACAATACATGGCCCTGTCTATTGGCCCCTCAATGTGACAAAGTTGGCCTGTACCTTTTTTAGCTGCGAAACAGCCCAAAGCATAATGCTTGACTGTAGGGATGGCGTTCTTGGGGTCATAGTCAGTATTTTTTTATTCCTCCAAATACGGTGAGTCAAGTTTAATGCTAAAGAGCTCAATTTTGGTCTCATCTGGCCACAGCACTTTCTCCCAATCCTTCTCTAAATAATTTATATGTTCATAGGCAAGCTTCAGATTGTCCCATACACGTGCCTTCTTGAGGAGGGGGAACTTGCGGGTGCTGCAGGATTTCAATCCATAATGTCGTATTGTGTTACCAATGGTTTGTTTGGTGATTGTGGTCCCAACTGCCTTGAAATCCTTTACAAGCTCCTCCTGTGTAGTTCTGGGCTGATTCCTCACTTTTCTCATGATCATCCTTACCCTATGAGGACGATTGATGGTTATTTTGTATTTCTTCCATTTGCGAATAATCACTCCAACAGTTGTCTCCTTCTCACCCAACTTCTAGCTGATGGTCTTTTAGCCCATTCCAGCCTTGTGCAGGTCTACAATCTTGTCCCTGATGTCCTTTGACAGCTCTTTGGTCTTGCCCATGATGGTGAGGTTTGAATGGAATAAAGAGATGCTGTGGACAGGTGTCTTTTAAGCCTCATACACATGATCGGACTTCCATCGGACTTTTCCGTGGATTTTGGCCCGAAGGGTGTTGGCTGTGAACTTGTTCTACATACACACGGCAGAACTTTTACAGCCAACATTCACCAAACCATGTGGTTTTTCAGCTCTTTACCGCCACCCTTTGGGCAACTTTTGCTATTGTCTGATGTTTAGCATTGGTTTCGAGCATGCGTGTTTGTACTTTGGATTTTAGTCCGATGGACTTGTGTACAAACGATCGGATGATCCGACGTAACACATTTGTTGTCGGAAAGTTTGAGAGCATGCACAGTGAACATTTGTCCGTGGAAATTCTGACAATTGTCTGATGGATCATACAGACGGTCAGATTGTCCGATAAAACACGTCTGTTGGAACGTTGTTGTCGGAAAGTCAGATCGTGTGTATAGACCTTTATACACACGAGTTGTCATTAGGAGCACCTTCTTAAATTGATAGGACTAATCTGTGTAACACAACTAGCCAGTCTGTGGGAGCCATAATGTTTGTTGGTTGGTAGGGGATCAACTACTTTTTTTACTCACTGAACTGCAACTCAATTTTATAACATTTGTATCGTGTTTTTTCAGGATTTTTGTTTGATATTCTGTCTCTTTCTGGAAGTAAACCCTCCTATCATTTTCAGGCAAGGAAGCTGCCATATTGGCCTCTGTTTAATCTTCAACTGCCATGATGCTGCACATGTGATCAGTTATGACACCAGCCATTGGATGGTTTGACAGTTTGGTTGAGAGCACAACCAATGTGACAGTTGGCATTCCCGGCATGCCGGGAATGTAACTGCTTTTTGAAACTGTTAAATCGATGGGTTTACTTCCACTTTAAAATACACCTATGATTAAAATTATAAATCATTAATTTCTTTGTAAGTGGACAAACTTACAGAATCTGCAGGGCTCAAATAATAATTTCCCACACTGTATACCCAGAAGGCAATAAATTCCATACAGAAGCTCAAACCCATTCACACTATCCAGAAAAAAAAATTGTGCTGCATTTGAGCTGAAGGTACTTCTACAGTACGTGTGTCTGCTTGTCTGTCTGATACTATGAGGAGAAGTCTTTTGGCTATGCTGGTTCCTGAAGCCAATGTCACTTTCTGCACAGATGGATCCATTTGTACTCTTCCATCTGTTGTAACCCATGTGCTTCTGTAGCATAATGCATAGTTTGTTGTAGCCATTTTAAGTGTGTTTAATACTAGGCAGTCCCTTTCATCAGCTGTGAAGCCGGAGTTTTCAAATTCCCAACCTGCGTTTCAGCTGTCCAGGCTCTTGTTTCTCCCTAGTGATTGGCTGGCATCCCATCCCCCTCTCATGCCCTTTCTGAGCTTGTGGGCAGAGTGTGATGCTAGAAATAAAAGTGAAATCTGTCAGTGAGGCAGCTCTCACAACAGCTGACACCATGCTTGGGCTTCGGAGCTGAGACATCTAGCTCTGTAGCCCACCTCCCCTGCCTAAGTTGCCATCCAGCATGCTGTGTGTCCTCTATGGGCATGATTTTCAGTACAACAATTAAAGAAGATTTTTTTTTCTTTTTCTTTTCCTTAACAAGCTTTACCTCTTAATTGTTGGAGAAAAATCTATCCTGGATTTTTATTTTTATTTTTTATTTACGATTTCTCAAAACTACATTTGCAAAATAACAAGATAAAGTAGTTTAGCAGCCGTTAAAGAAACTTTCTCTGTGCCAGAAAGTTACTTTGTGCTGCAGCGACAGTCAAGGAGACCCTGCTCTTAGAGGACACAGCATAGCCTGCCTTTTTCAGCAATGCCTATTGGAAAAATTGAGCACCCCTCTTTTGCCTCTATCCCCAGGGACTGCAGCCATGAGTGCCGGGTTTGCAGAGTGACCGTGGTGGGCCTTTCGACCTACGCCAACCACATATCCAGCCAAGGACACAAGGATAAAGTCTATGCCTGGGACAAAGAGGGATCAAAGGAGGAGGATGATGAAGAATACTTTGATAAAGAGCTCATCCAGTTAATTAACCAAAGGAGGGAACAAACCCAGTAAGTATAAAGTATATATGTATTTTTGTTTTTGTGTGTGTGTGTGTGTGTGTGTGTGTGTGTGTGTATATATATATATATATATATACACACACACACACACACACACACACACACACACACACACACACACACACACAGCATATGTACTTGCATAAACTGACTTGAAAGCTTTTACTTGGAAAGTTATTTGTAAAGCTGGGAGCTATTCTGATGTATGCACATTGCTGTGTAAGCACAGGTGCCAAAAATATGCCAAATGTTTGTATGTGTGATTATAATGCATGTGTGACTGTATGAGTTGTTTTATCCCTTACATCCAATCAGGTTTATTGATTGTCACCAATACATATGTTCCATCACTCTTTGTAGGTGATAGTGACATGCTTCTTGCAGGGTACAGAACTAGAAATGACACCTTTCTGTTAACTGTGCAACATAATGTATTATGCCTGTCTCTGTATTATTTCTTTCATGTACACATTTATCTGTTTTTGTATGCCTTGCTGACTGAAATCCTGTAACGTTTCATGCCCCCTATGATCTCACCTTACCTAATGGTGTGGCAGCTCTGTAATCTCTGTCTACTTGCACAGCCAGGGTTGGACTGGCACTATCCTGTTGGAACATGCTCAGTGATGAGACACTCCAGGCTCACAAACTGCATATGCTTAGTAAGACCAGTGTTTTTAAGCTGCACACGTGTACTCGGGCAATCCTAGCTTTTGAAAAAGATTTTTGTACCTATCGTAAAATCTTTATTGGTGTCCATTGAGGGACACAGGAATTTTTAAACTGTTGCGTTATACTGCCGTGTGCAAGAGGATTAGACACTGGTAACGAGAAAAAATGAAAGGTGGCCTCCGGTACACCCCCACCCCCCCCCCTTTTTTTTTTTTTTAGAACGAAATGCTTTCAAGGGTATATTTAACTAAAAGGGATCACATATTATTATTTTTTTTTTTTTTTTATTCGATTTATTAAAGACTTTTAGAGTACAAAAAGCAGCCCATACATGAGTTATTTTTATTTTTGTTCAACTAGTAGGTCGAACGGGAATTTTTTTTTTTTTGTTTAAATGACCCGATTCCCTGATCCACAAACTTGATATGCATGGGGGAATCCTTCCCTGCTGTGTCATTGTATGACAGCAGGGGGGACTGCACCGCCTTCAGAATACACTGATCAGCACTGCTAGCTATATCTGATGGCGCTGTTCGAGTGGGAAAAATCCAACAGGCTGGTTGTACAGAAGTCAATTGGTAGACCGATTTTTCTGTATAACCAGCCTGCCCATACGTGGATTGAAATTCAGCCAGGCCCTGTTGAACTGGCCCAATTTTGACTTGTATTTGGTCAGCTTAACCACCTCAATACAGGGCACTTTCATCCCCTTCCTGCCCAGGCCATTATTTAGCGCTGTTGCAATTTGAATGACAATTGCGTGGTCATGCAACACTGTACCCAATTACATTTTTAATCATTTTCTTCACACAAACAGAGCTTTGTTTTGGAGGAATTTAATCACTGCTGTGTTTTTTAAAAAAAAAAGAAAAGTCCAATATTTTTAGAGGGGGGGGGGGGTCTTAGTTTCTGTCAGTAAATTTTGTAAATAAGTAATTTTTCTTCTTTACTGATGTGCGCCGATGGGGTGGCACTTATGGGCACTGATTAGGTGGCACTGATGAGGAGGCACTATTATGCCGCACTGATGGGCACTAAAAGGCAGCACTGACTGGCACCAGTAATGGGCACAGATTTAGGTCTCTGATGGGCACTGATTGGTGGCACTCATGGGCATTGATTGGCAGCACTGGGGCAGTACTGTAATCAGAGCACTGATGATCAGTGCCCTGATTACATGCCCTGTTCTCCCCTGTGAGGAGATGCTGCTGATCGGCTCTCCTCGCCACACACTCTGTCAGTCTGAGGTGATGAGAGACGATTACCGGCACTTCCTTTATTTACATGTGACCGGCTCTGATTGGACACAGCCGATCACATGGTTAAAGAGCCGCGCTAGCGGCTCTTTACAGAGATCGGGGTCGCGCCATGTCCTAGCAACACAGCGCGGCTGTGATCGCCTCGCTGCGGGTGCCCCGGGACCGACCGTTCGGGTGCACCGTCATATGACGTCCACCCAGAACGAGAGCGGCGCCGTCCCTCCGTCTTTTGCGGCAAATAGTTAAAGTGATTGTAAAGTCTCCTTTTTTTTTTTTTCACCTATAAAAATAACAAACATGTTATACATACCTGCTCTGTTGCAGTGGATCTGCACATAGCAGCCCGGATCCTCCTCTTCTTGGGTCCCTCTTCTGTGCTCCTGGCCCCTCCCCTCCTGTTGAGTTCCCCCCCATAGCTAACAGCTTACTATGGGGGCACCCGAGCCCCTATTGCACTTGTTGCTAACTTTTTGCTTTGAATGCACATTTTCACATATATGGCTAGTTCTCCAGAGGTCAGCTGTGTCACCCAGTAAACTAATTATGAGAGGCATTTTACTGTGAGCTGTATTTTTATTGTATTTTAATGTCATCAGGAAATTTAAGCTTGCTTAGTCTTGGTCAATTTATATTCATTGTTTCGTGTTTCTTTTAGGCAAGATGATACCTGCAGTATCTCCAAAGACCAAGAATATCAAAAAAGAGACGAACGCCTATCACATCCAGTTATAAATCAGCAAGACTGGCAGCAAAATTTGCCGGAAAGAAGCTGGCAATTACAAAAGGAGAACTTCAGCAACCCTAGACAAAATTTCCTGCATTCTTCATTAAGCCTCAATTCTAATAGACATCTCCCTGGTCCAAGGGGGCGAGCTGGATGGCACATGAGCAATCAGACCACTCGACAGTTGGTCCATGTCAGAGTAGAAGATTCATGGCATTTAACCACAGGGGGGGCAACTAGTTGGCACAAAAGAGGCACAGGCAGAGGTTTTCACTGGCAACCAGAGGGAAAAGGAAATTTTCCCAACCAGCGTTCTAGAAACTGTGGTGGAAACTTGCCACCTTATTCTTACAAAAATAACCAGTGGAAGTTTGGTGGCAATGTTCAAACTTTTCCACAAGGGAGAACTTGGCCACAAAGGCACTGTGATACTGCTCTGGAACAGAATTCTGGGCGGTCAATTAAAAGTAACACATCAAATAATTTTTCCAATGAACGATTCAAGTGGAAAAATGCTGAAAAAATTACCAGCAGCACAACTGTTTGTGCAAATTTAGATAAAAACTTTTCAAACAAGACAGACGATTTTACGAGCGATAACCACACAGAAAACTTTATAGACTTCAGAACATCTGAAAACTCAGATTCATCATCATCCAAAACAAAACCTACACTTCCCTCTGAGAAGAACAGCCTTACAAAAGACAAACAGCACAGGTGGTCTCCATATCCATCACAGAAGGCCTCAGATCAAAATGTTCCACCAGTTGCTGACAAAAATGTCACACCTTCCTCAGAGGAGACAAAATGTGGAGAACTACAAGCAGACCAAAATGAAAATTTAGCCAAACAGAAGGTGGCAGAAGATATGCAAGCCGAACAGTCTATCGGCAAGAAAAGTGACTTGACGGAGCTGAGGAGCCCTCGTATGCCTTCTTTAAAATCCCCACTTCGCAACATCCCAGATAATAAAGCTTTATCTTTGAAAAAGGATCAAAGGAATCCTTTAAAAAGTGTAAAATTGTCATTTCCACCTTTTGGTGAGAGACCAAGTCGGCTAAGTGCTCTTAATTTAGAAACCATTAGATCCAATAGTATTTCCAAATTTCACAGTGCAGCTAAGAGCACAAAGAACAGCGAGGAGGCACAAGAGAATAGCAAAAAAAAGCCAGAGGAAACCCTTAGTGAGGTGTTACACAAAGCAAAAGAGATGCTGCATAATAGCCAGGTCATGCAGAGCTGTTGCAACCAATCTTTGAGTAGGGAACCCAGTGATCCAAAGACTGGCAGAAATGAGGCTAAAAATGACCTTTTTCAAAATGGCGTTTCTTCTGATGAGATCTTAGAAGATGCTAGTGATGATGATTTCTTCAGTAATGCACCTAAAACAGAAACTGTAGTGGAGTTGCCTAGTGATAGCTCTGATAAAAATCTCTCTCCCAAGGCAGATGATCGCACAAAATATTTGGAGCAAATCGCCACCAATTCTGACAATTCTGGTCTATTTTTTGCAAAATTTACTGAGAAAAGTTCCCTGACCAATGAGTCTCATGATAGTGGCGATAATAGCAATTCTCTTCAATCTCAAGACTTTACTGACTGTGAAAATTTTGAAAATGTTTCTGATCTTGAACTTCAGAAAAATGCTGCCCATTCTTCTAATCCAATTATACCTGAACTGTGCAAGCTTGGACTTCCCGTTTCCCTCCAAAGAGATCTAACTAGGCATATTAGTTTGAAAAGCAAACCTAGCACACATCTTCCGGAGCCAAACCTCAACAGTGCACGTCGCATTAGGAACAAAAGTGGTCATCGTAAGAGCGATGGTGACAAGGATTCAGGACTCAAACCAACCCTTCGTCAGATTCTGAATGTATCGAGAAGGAATATAAACTGGGAGCAGGTTATGCAACAAGTGACAAAGAAGAGACAAGAGCAAGGCAAAGGTTTGCCAAGGTTGGTCTTTATGACGTTGCATTTGGGTAGAATAAGAGCTTTTCAGATGCTGTAATCTTCTTCTTTTTTTATTTTTATTTTATTTATTTTTTATTTCGTTTTGGGTAAAAGGGGTCAGGTCAGTTAGAGCCTGTCAGGTTTTTATTTCTACTAAAAGGACATGTAACTGCAGGTCACTTCTAAACTTTATAACAGAACACAGAGATTTTATTCTAATGGGGAAAAAACAGCCCAAAATCAATAATCCAAAAATTTAGAACAAAGTGCCCCTGGGGTGGCGCGGACTGGAAAATAACATGGATTGCCAACACAAATATAAAAAAGTAGAAAAATATTTATTGTACAGAGCTATACATAATTAATTAATTAATTAATTATACAAAACGGTAAGTTTAAAACCAAAAACCTGGCACGCAATACTGTTAGACCAAATACATACACCCGCGCTATAGTTATGACAGATAAGTCAGAACATAATTGAGCGAGAGAGAACCGACATGTTTCGGATGTTGGTAGCTGTATTCATAGCAGCTTCCTTTTTTAAATTTCCTTCTTCAGGGTTATTGTATTGGTATACAGACAAAAGTATTTCTAAAAGGAAAAATAACCAATATTTGGTAACAATGTATCATGAAATAGTGTCGTCGTATATTCTCTTTTTGAGAACATCTCCTATACATAAGTGATTTATACACCCTAATGCCGCGTACACACGACCGCTTTTCTCGACGAGAAAAACGGCATTTTTTTTTTCGCCGAGAAAAACGATCGTCTGTGGGCTTTATGTCGTTTTTCTCGTCTAGAAAAACGGCATAAAAAACGACGAGAAAATTTAGAACATGTTCTAAATTTTCTCATCGTTCTTTCCAGCATTTTTTTCCGCGGCAGTTTTCCCATAGGGAGACACTGCCGCGGAACCCACAGACGGTCGTTTTTCTCGTCAAGAGAAAAAATGACGGGAAAAACGACCGTGTGTAGGGAACCAAGCGGTTCCCTCGTTTTTCCTGTCATTATTCACGGCGGTTTTTTAACCGCCGTGAATAATGATCGTGTGTACGCGGCAATAGATATCAAAACATTATGATGAAAATAATAAACAATAAAAAATAAAGAAACAATATAATAAATAATAATCAATGAAAAAATGAATCAAAAAACAAAAGAACATATAAAAACGGTCAAAAACAAGTTTGTCACAGACATAGATGGTGCATAAAACATAGTATAAGCATGTTTATATAAGCATGTGGACACATACTTGCATCCCACACAAGGTGGTTGTCATGCATATAAATAATTTTGTCTCGGCTCAAGACAGAGGAGCATAGCCAGTTAGAGGGACCATCCAGGTGATATAAAGCCCAGCCAAAATGTGATGCAAGCAGGATTTCAGGCAATTGGTCTCAGATTTAACTCTTTGAGGAGATACAGGTGTATCAACAAAGAGGCGGAGGGTATGCTGGAGAGGACCTCAAAAAGCCCACCAAAACTCACAGGGAGAGCCCAAATGGAGTGAGGACTGCCGCAATCTCTCTAAAGTAAAACATGTATATAGAATAAATATATATCCACCAACAGAGATGGCATTAAATGTAATCCAGTTCAGTGCAAATGACATCAACTTGGAATACATAGGGGTATATGGAGATTGGCTGTATATTTTACCTTGAGGACTGTGAACACGGTATACGTCTGAATCCTGGCTGTGCAGCAATGTGAATGAATTAAAGTTGAACTTTTTATGTGTACCTGTGGCCACATAAAAAGTTCAACTTTAATATATATATATATACAGTTTTGGGTTTAATACCACTTTAACCCCTTTCCACTGCCCCCCCCCGGCTCTTTAGGAGCTTCTAAATGCTGGGAGGCAGAGGCGGGCATTCTGGTAATGTGACCGCTGTGGTTGGCGCTCACTCTCAGCACAGAAAAGTGTTTTATATAGGGCTGCATATATGTGGCCTCTCGGCATTAAAGCCCACCCACTGAGAAAGGCCACATTAATGCGTACCTCTGGTGGGAAGTGGTTAAAACCTATGTATGTATATTTAATGAAGGGACATAAGGCCACTAATACAGTACTTCTGTTTTGATGTTTTGATGTTTTTACTGCTGTCTGTGTCCCTTTTATGGAAATTTCCTGTCAGGACAGAAAGTGAGGGGGGCACAGAGGAATAAAACACATTTTAGTATAGCGGGGAAGGGTCAGAACTTTTGACATTTTATACATTTTTTGAATTTTTTAATTGCTTTCTGTGCCTTTTTGTACAGATAAAAACTGCATCCCTTATTTTATAGTCCATCGGTTAAAAGTGAGGGGAAATCTCCATGAACAGATAGACAGACAAAAAAATAATTATTTGATGGAGATATATGTAGCCCCACTCAAAATAACCCCCCCCCCTGAAGGTTTAGGCTTCTAAAGTGGTACTAAAGACATCTTTTTTTTTTTCATTTTATATATTTTTTTTAAATAACAAACTTGTTATAGTTGCCTGCTCTGTGCAGTGATTTTGCACAGAGCAGCCCTGATCCCTCCTCTACTGGGGTCCCCAACGACACTCTGGTCTCTCCCCCCTGCTGAGTGCCCCCATAGAAAGCCACTTGCTATGGGGCACTTGTGTGCACATTGACACACAGAATAGGGCTTAGCCCCACCCCCTTCTCCCTCCTCACTGGCTGTGAATGACAGCAGCTGGAGCCAGTGGCAATCTGGCAGAAATCAGTTCTATTGATAAGGTAACCTGTTCTAATTGGGCTGTAGTGGAAGCAGCCATCCATTGGCTCATGTTGTCTGTAGTTCTGGGGCAGTGAATCTCAACCTGTCCATTTGTCACTTCTCTGGAGTTAGTATGTATCTGTTCTGTTTGACGCAGGTCCCTTTTTAAATAATAAAAAAATTGTATGTTTTTTTTCATTTGATCAATTAAATCTTTAATTTACCTCCTTCTCATTCAAGGTTTGGTATAGAAATGGTAGCACAGGTTCAAAGTGAACAAGATGGTCTTGACTTTGACGAGGAGTCGGATTTGGGGATTGAAAGCTATCACTTGGACAGTATCACTACAAACGCACTCGGGTCAGTGAGGAAAAGGAGTCTCTCAGAAAGCAGCGTAGCTGTGGAAAGGGGCTTTGCATACAATATATTTGATCATTCTGACAGAAGTGGCGATCAAATCATTCAAACACACCGGGTAACACCGTCAAGATCTGGACCAAAGGCAGCTTCAACAATAACTTCACCTGCCAGTCACGGGAAAATTGGCAGCAATTTTCCTGAAGAACTTCCTGCTACAGCCAGTAGCAGCGATTCTAACACAAGATTGTATGAAACATCACAAAGTCAGAGCGGAAATGAAGAAACCTGTGCCCCACCAGACAGCCTGAGCATGTTCCAGAGCTCTTGTGTAAATGTACTTACCACCGTCAGCAGTCATGTGGATGTAGGTACTGATAGTTGTGCATCCAGCACAGAGCAGAATGACAACCAGGGAGTTGGAAAGAAAAGAAGGGCCACCAGGGTAAGATTATTTTTATCAGTGTATTTAGTTTGTATTTGTTTATCTTGTGCCTGTACAACTTCTAGGATTCGTCAAGAGTGCCACAGGGCCCCTGAAACCTGGATGTTGTAACTTTGCCTCCTAGTAGAATTCTGCTCCACCCTTCTTCCTGCTTCCCCTATTGGCTCATCACTGTAGATTCTTGCTGGGTCCCCAAATGAATATAATGCTGTGAGTGGAAAGAAATATGTAGGTATAGGTACACCATACATGTTTGATAAACTACCCTTGCTCTTCTTGGAAAACATTCCACATTACTAATATACAGTAAGGTTACAAATGTTATGTTAGTCTCCTAAAAGTAGAACTATAGGCAAAACTTTTTTTTAGAGTTGCACCAGTACTGTTTTTCTACTGGCGAGTACGAGCACTGATACTTTCGGTTAAATACTCGCCGATACCAAGTACCGATACCTTTTGCGGTGCAATTTGAGCCCATACAAAAAATGAATGGATTCAAATCGCACTGGAATGAATCGCATGCGATTTGAACAGGAATGAGGTGCGATCCCTGTCCAAATCGTAGGCGGTTTCCCCCACCGCTCCTGTGTAATCTCAGTGTAGAAAGACGGGGAAGTTCCATCTTTTCACACTGAGGGCGTTTTGCAGGCACTATAGCGTTAAAAATAGCGCCTGCAATCCGACATAAAACAGCCAGAGTGCTTTCACACTGGAGCAGTGCACTGGCAGGGCGAAAGAAAAAGTCCTGCCAGCAGCTTCATTGGAGTGCATTAGGAGCAGTGAACTCACCGCTCTTAATGCGCTCCTGCCCATTGAAATGAATGGGTAGCACCGCCGTACCGCCGGCAGTACGCCGCTGTAGCGGCGCATTGCGGCCGGGTTTAACCCTTTCTAGGCCACTAGCAGGGGTTAAAAGTGCCCCGCTAGCAGCTGAAATGCGCCGCAAATACGACGGTAAAGCCCCGCTTAAAATAGCGGTGTTTTACCGCCGACGCTATAGGCGGCACAGTGTGAAAGGGGTCTAAGAAGTGCAGCAATGGGCAAAAAACAGCATTTTTTTTTTTTTTTAAATAAGCTATCACAACTCGCATGTTAAAAGTACATAATATATCTTGCATGTCAAATCCAAAACCGCAGCCACTTGCGGTGCTCTTAGGGCTGGAGGAGATGTAGGAGGTTCCGGGACCCCTGTAGGTATAAGGTGGAAGTGATTTCAGCTTGGGATCGGAATGCCTTTACATCTCCTCCAGCCCTGTAAGCACCAAAAGCGGCCGCAGTTTTGGATTTGACATTCAAGATATATTGGGTACTTTTACCTGCGAGTTGTGATAAAAAATTTTTTATAAACTATTTGTTTGCCCATTGCACTTCTTAGATGGCGCTTCCCTGTCTTCCGATACTGGGAACCACATGCGATTTGGACAGGGATCACACCGCATTCCTGTTCAAATCCCTTGCAATTCTTTACAGCGCGATTTGAGCCCATTCATTTTGTATTGGCTCAAATCTCACCCAAAGGTTTCCATTATTGGGAGCATTTGTACAAGTACACATGCAAGTACTTGGTATCGGTGCAACCCTACATTTTTTTTTTCTTTTTTTTTTTTTTTTTCATTTTGCTTAAAGTAAGGAGATTGCAGAGATTTCCCCTCACTTCATGTTCCATAGCCAGACAGGAAGTGAGAGGAAATCCCTGCAAATTAAGGTAATCCCTTGGGGACCCCCAAGTCACCAGAACTAGTGTTTTCATTGGGCGATTTTCCCTCTGTTACTTTTGTGGGTACAACCCAAAATTGTAAACAGGAAAAATAGAGATGGTGAATCTCCCTAACGGGGGCACAGACTGCAATAAAAACTTACAATCCCTCTTCACTCTATTCAAAATGTAAAAAAAAAAAAATTGCGTTTAGTTATACTTTAACATCGACGTCTCTCATCTTGAAGTAAAATGCTGAACCCTCATTATTTGTATATCCTGATATAGTTGATTCCTGAAATCGTAATGGCAGTCCCTGTAACTTTGTTTTTCCTGTGTAGTTGATTCTCTTATAGTGAAGCAGACTACTAAATAGTTACGTTGAAAAACTATTGCAGCTTAAGTGCGTCCCTGTCACAGAGATTATTTTGCTAGAACTGCTTTATGCTGTTCCACCCCCTTTCCCCAAAGTACCATTTTGTCTTTGCATTATTGCACGGTGCATGAGGGCTTGGTAGGAATGCCAAATCAGACAGACATAAGAGTAAATATGCTTCGTCACTGGTGAGTTTTATCCTTGGAGGCTAAAGCCTCGTACACACAATCAGATTTTCCGCAGACAAAACGTCAGACTTTTGTCCGAAGGGCGTTGGCCGCGAACCTGTCTTGCATACAAATGGCACACAATTGTCGGCCAACAAACACGAACATAGTTACGTACTATGTGAAATTTCAGCTCTTGAGCGCCGCCCTTTGGGCACCTTTTGCTAACGTCGGGTTTAGTGAGCATTGATTCCGAGCATGTGTGTTTTTACTTTGGACTTTTGTCTGACGAACTTGTGTATACACAAAATAGGAAAATCTGACAACAGACCAGTGTCCGGAAAATTTATAAGCCTGCCATCCAACATTTGTCCGCGGAAAGTCTGATGACAATTGTCTGATGGAGCGTACAAACGGTCAGATTTTAGGCCAACAGCCTGTCATCACACAATTCCCGTCGGAAAATACGATTTGTGGGTACGAGGCTTAACTCTACCTTTTAGACAATGTTGCACCCATGTGAAAAAAGGGGAGGGGGGGGGACTTGATGGCACTTTATATGAAATGTATGTAAATATGTCTCCATCCCTGATTCAGTAGGAAAAAAAGAGAACTGGGGTGTGACTTTATAAGAGGTATGTGCGGCAACAGAAACTCAGTCAATATAAAACACAATGTTTATTGATAAATAATAATTGCATAACATGTAAGAAAATTCATTGATAAATTCGTGTCAATGACAACATGTAACAAACATGATATGTAGAAAACTGGCAAGAACAATAAATGATACATTGTATAATAAACATATGAACGCTGCATCAAGATAATACATTGTAGGGTAAATATATTGCAGCCATCCTAGCAGACACGGAACACCTCAAACAGTATAAGGATAAAATCTGTATAGATAAAACTGGTCTAACCCATCCAATGACGATGAGATGCATTCAGTATCCCTACACGTTTCGTGCATTTGTTTCACTCTTCAGGGGCAAATGCATTAAATATCTGTGAAAAAACAAAAATATATAAAGTAGAAAATAATATTGTATAAAATAATCTAGCCAGGGTGCCTGACAAAAATGAATACTAGCCAAAGGGAGGAGAATGTCTCCCCCCCCCCCCCTAGGGTACTTAGATATGAGCTAAATATGAAGTGGTGAGATTGCAACAATAGTGTATAGTCACTGTTCCACTCCTTGGGTCCCGGTACCTCCGCTCCCATGACAGACACCTTGAGGGGCACTTTTGTTGCAATCTCACCACTTCATATTTAGCTCATATCTAAGTACCCTATGGGGGGGGGGGGGCATTCTCCTCCCTTTTGACTAGTATATTATTTTCTACTTTTATACATTTGTGTTTTTTTCACAGATATTTAATGCATTTGCCCCTGAAGAGTGGCACAAATCCACAAAACGCGTAGGGATTATTGGATGCATCTCATCTTCATTGGATGGTTTAGACCAGTTTTATATTATATTATAATATATATAATTTTATCCTTGTACCGTTTCTGTGGTGGTCCGAGTCTGCTAGGATGGCTGCTATATATTTACCCTACAATGTATTATCTTGATGCAGCGTTCATATGTTTATTATGCAATGTATCATTTATTGTTCTTGCCGATTTTCTACCTATCATGTTTGTTACATGTTATCATTATGGACACAAATTTATGAATGGATTTTCTTACATGTTCTGAAATTATTATTTAGCAATAAACAGTGTTTTTATATTGACTGCGATTTTTATTTTGCCGCACATACCTCATATAAAGTCCCACCCCAGTTCTCTTTTGTTTCTAAAGTTACACCCATATTTATAGTGTAATACGGTTGCAAGCAGTGAATTTAGTGAAGGCTAGCAAAGGGTGAACTTGGCGTTTTAAAACCCACTTTATTTCTTTATAAAACAAATTGTTTGGTTATGCATATTATATTATTTTATTTTTTATAAAGGATGGTTCCGGTCCTGAAACCTCAAACTTGGAAAGAGACTCCAAAAGAAGAAAAATTAGAGGGAAAAAAGGTGAGCTCTCTTAGAATGAATCTGTTCTCTATTCTATTATTAGAGGCACACATTCATATAAATAATATTGTCAGTATGTTTTGTTTGCTTTTCAAGTTTTTGTAAACCTCATACATGAAATATGAACAAGGCATATCCCTTTTATGGTGTGTACTTGTCTCATCTAAAAGCACTAAGTGTCATTTTTGTCTGCTGCTTCATTCCTCTTTTAGCATGAATCACTTCTGGCAATTTTTCCTGACACCGAGAAAAATGGTGACAGGGGAGGGACCTCCAGCTGATTGACAGCCTCAGCTCTGTTCCTGTGTGAAGGGGAATGTGTCTCTTTCCTCCAATCGGCTCTCAGAGCTCTCCTCACTGAGCTTTGCAGAGTGTAACTTTTGGCTCTCGTCCCCCATTTTTTCTGAACTCTCAGACAAGCTTTATAATTCAGCTTTATAAATATAATAAAAGCAATAAAAATTGACGTGTTCTAAATCCTCTGCAATCTATACAAAAAAAAACATGTTTCCTTTAGTTATACTTCTAAGGCCGCTTTCACACTGGTGCCGTTGGACCACAAGGCAGTCGCAGAGCAATGTACCTGTGGGTTTGGTGTGGGTTAGCTGCGCTTTCCTATAGAGTTTTTTTCATGTCCCACCGTTTTGGTTGCGCTTTCTGAGAGCACACCAAAGCTGCATCAGTGTGAAAGGGGCCTAACACTAACTTTCCTAAGAACATTCCTGCATACTCTGTGTAAAACAGATTTGTGTATTTACCTTTTTCTAGTCTGCTCCAGTCATGTGATCCTGCAGCTCCCGTTCCCATGTGTAAGGGAGAACTTGGCAACAGCTGTGAATTCCCGCTATGATGTCATATTTAGGCTCCCACGGCCCAGCCATAGTCACTTCTCTCTCCCCTGCAGCAGCCGCTTACTGACACAGGGGAGCCAGAGCTGCAAAAAAAAAAAGCCTGTACTAAGACGTTTCTTGCAGCCCCATTAACCAATCCAATTCAAACTTGACTTAAAAGTTTGCATGTGATTGGTGATAAAGGAATCTGATACAGCATAGGCTTCTGACACAGAATTATTATCTAGATGATTGGTTCCACTATTACTTTGGATAGTTCTATATTCTCATTATTATGTTAGTTTATCCAATCACAAGTCTGACTCTAGTTCTATATGCCTTGGGTGCTTTATCTGCTCAAATGTTGATTCTTCTCTTCTTACTGTTTTTGTATAGCTTATGGGTTTATGACTGCAACTGAATTTTAAAATGCAGAACATTTCTTCCATTATTGTAATTTTTCTTCCGCAGAGCGCTCCCAAGTGGACCAGTTGTTAAATATCTCTTTAAAGGAAGAAGAACTAAACAATTCTCTCCAGGACGTTGATAACAACCTTAGCCAGGCCCGTGCTGCTTTACAGGCAGCTTATATGGATGTGCAACGCTTAATGATTCTGAAACAACAGGTAAAACATTTGTCTGTTGTGGACAATATTGAAACGTTTTAGCAAATTAGGTTGATTATTCTCCTTTTATAGCTTTGAGTGGCTGTTTTTCTACATATTTTTCCATAGTGTCAGACACACGTTTAAAGGATATTTCCATTTTTGCAGTCAAATTGGGATAACATCTACTTTGTATTTGTTAAATGTTCTCATTCACATACCATAACTTAAAGCCTAAGTTTACTTTACAAAAAATATAATAATATTATTAAACTATCAGCACAAGGGATATTGCTTACCTTCGGTTTGTGTGCAATGTTTCTCGGTTTAGCAGAACATTTCCTCTTCTGATATTTCCCACTCTCGTCCACCACCATAACCTTGCCTACCCTTTCCACCCAGCTTCTCCATTCACAATACCATAGCTTCTATGAATGAAATGTGATCTATGAATGCAGGACAAATGGATGATTGAAAGGTCTGCCTCCTCCATTTATAGATCAAATTTAATTCATAGAAACTATAGCGCAACTTTTCTGAATAGAGTAGCTGGGCAAAAAGAGCGTGCATAGTCAAGCACTCATGTGCCTGTCACAGCTACCTTGGTTCTATTAACCCCTTAAAGGGGTTGTAAAGGTTCGTTTTTTATTTTCTAAATAGGTTCCTTTAAGCTAGTGCATTGTTGGTTCACTTACCTTTTTCCTTAGATTTCCCTTCTAAAAAAAATTTTTCTTTGTTTTCTTTGTCTGAATTTCTCACTTCCTGTTCCTCCTCAGTAAGCTGTTCAGGCTGACTCAACACCACTCGGATGATGGTGTGAAGTTTAGTGAGGAGAAACAGGAAGTGAGAAATTCAGACAAAGAAAAAAACATTTAGAAGGTAAATCAAAGGAAAAGGTAAGTGAACCAACAATGCACTAGCTTAAAGGAACCTATTTAGAAAATAAAAAACAAACCTTTACAACCCCTTTAATGTCAGAAGACTTCATCCAGACTGCACAAGTGTTCCTTGTATTTTTTCCTATACTTCCTATAAAGCTCAATCTAGTGGCCAAAATGTACATTTTTTTTTTTTTTTTAAAGTACTTCAGTCAAACAATACTGTATGCCACATTTTGGCCACTAGATGAAGCTGACAATCATAAGAAGTCACAGTAGGGTTGTACCGATACCGAGAATTTGCACGAGATACCCGAAACCGATACTTTGCGGTGCCATTTAAGCCCATACAAATTGAATGGGCTCAAATTGCACTGCAAAGAATCGCATGCAGCACCGGGCAGTTTATTAAAAATTTTATAACAACTCGCATGAAAAAGTAAATCATCAGTTGTACTTGTTTTCTTCTCCTGACCACCATATGTATTTCTGTTCTTATTGTTTAACAACCCTGCGAGGTTGATGCTCCGGTCTACTGCATTATGTTGGACATGTCTTGTCCTATGTTTGTTTTTTTTTCTTTTTTTTTTGTTTTTTCTTTTCTTCTTCTTTCTGAGAAATAAATACTGATTATTAAAAAAAAAAAAAAAAAAAAATCATCAAATCCAAATCTGCAGTGTCCCCGTCCCGCCGATGATAAAATAAACCACGGTCGCTGGAGGTGCTCACAGGGCTGGAGGAGAAGTTCCGGGACCCCTGTGGGTATACGGCAAAAGAGATATCAGCTTGGGGGCGGACCACCTATACATCACCTCCAGCAGCTGTGGTTTTCTATCATTGGTGGGGCGGGGGCACTATGTAGATTTGGATTTGACGAGATATGTACTTTAATGTGAGTAGTTAGAACATTTTTAATAAACTGCCCATTGCTGCACTAGATGGTGCTTCCCTTTCTATACCTGGTTCACACACACAGGAGCGGTGGGGGAAATCGCATGTGATTCAGGCAGGAATCGCACTACATTCCTGTTCAAATCGCATGCAATTCTTTGCAGTGCGATTTAAACCCATTCATTTTGTATGGGCTCAAATCGCAACACAAAGGTATCAGGACTCGGTATCGGCGTACGTGTCAATTTAAAAAAAAAAAAAAACGGTATCGTTGCAACCCCAAGTCATAGTATTAGAGAAAATACCGGGAAAGTTTGTGCAGCCTTGATGAATGCTTGTGACATTTGTCCAACAAAAGTTCTACAAATAGAACCAAATGTCTGTGAATGAGATCCAGCAAACATTTTAGGAGGATGTCCTGGGTTTCTTTTAAAACGGGCTCTAGTTGAAATTTCATTGGTGTATTGGCTGCCTGCCACCACGGACGAAGACAGGATGCCATTAAAGTTCATGTGCGTGTAAAGGCAGGTGTCACAATACTTTTGACAATATCGTGTATGTTAAAACTAGCAAACTTTGTAATTTACTATAATTCTAGAACGATTGAACATAATTCCTTTTTAAGCTGTTAATATTGTTGATTTCATAAGTATTTATAAAATTGTTCTCTTTTTACAGATTACAGTGGAAATGGGTACTTTAAGAACACAGAGAATTCAGATTCTTCAGGGACTCCAAGGTACAGAATTATGGCAAAAAGTAAACTGTGTGCCGTTAACTGTTGATGACATAAGGGCATAATATTTCCCTACTCTTTTTAATTTGTGAATAGGAACCCTTGGTTTAGCCATTGATGCAGAGGAGGGAGAGAACGATACAGCCCAAGGACAACAGGAACTAGCTGTCCAACCCGGAAATGTGCTTCCTTTCCATTTGGAGACTCCACCTTTTCTTACCACCCAGACCCCAGCCACCCCAGCCAGCTCTCTTCTACCACCTCCAGTCCTCACTTTTACACCTGCAGCCATCCTTCCGGCTCCTTCTGAAACGGCAACACCTGATTCATCTATAATAATTAAACAAGAACCAATGTCACCTGAGGAAGCAGATCGAAACTTCTCCACTCCACCATTACAAGTGACTGCACCAGCAGAGCCCAATGGTATGTTGATTTGGAATATACAAAAAGATTAGTAATTTTTCAAAAAATTCCAATGTACAATAAAATTATTTACAAGTAGTTGGGGTAAGCACATCCCTAAAAAATATTCCCAAAGTGAAAATATAAAAAATTCACATATAACTAATGATTGAAGTAGATGATCTTTGCAGAACTTGCAAATATAAATGTGCAAAATCAGTTGCCGTTGCTTTTTTTTTTTGGTACAGGGACAGGGCTCTTTTGACGGTGTTCTCTGAAACAAATGGCTGATTCATAGACCATGGGTTATATGCCGCTACTTATAGGTGATTGAACAATGTCCCTATATAACCCCTCCCACTCTGTGAGGCTTTTGGAGAAGAATTTCCCACTAAATTCACATCCTTCAACTGACACTTCTATTAAGATCTGACTGTCTAATGCCTCCATGGCTCACTAGCAGTTTTCCTGGATTGGTGACCCTTGTGTACACCTTGGCAACCGCTCCTGGACCCCCCACCTCAAAGTGGGGTTGGCCTGTTATATTTTCTTTTAGCACTGAATCTTGCGTTCAACGCTCACCTTGACCCATGGAGCAGCTGGTGTAGTTAGCCGCAGAGTGCTATATAGATCCAGGGCCATTGTCCATTCCAATGGCACCCAGATCTTGAAGACCTGTTTGAGGGTATGCCCACTGTGACAGGCGGAGCCTGGACAGGATATGTGGTGTGGACAAGGGAAGGCAGGTTTCCCTGTACCCTTATATATGTCAGGTCCTCGCTCACATGTCTTGATGGCTATATGTTCTACCCTACATCCCTATCCTGCAGAACATACTGTGGTGCTATGCACCCAAGCAATTCTTGGGCACACAGGTATAAAACCAGCCATAGACGGTTTGAATCCAAGCTGATTCAACAGGGGCCAACCAAAATTTTAACTATGTATGGACAGGCTGAATGTATCGGTCACATATCTGTGGCAGTGGCTGGTATCTATCACTGCCATCTTTCACATACAGAGGTTGGACGAAATTATGGGAAACACCAGGTAAAAGAACAAAATTGTTACCTAACATAGTGTTGGACTGCCTTTGGCATCCAAGATGGCCTCAAGTCTCCAGAGAATTGACAAATATAAGTCCTTGGATGATGGACAATGGAATCTGAATCCACTCGTCATGCAAAATCGTTCCAGTTCTCACAGAGATTCTGAAGGTGGAAAATAAACCCGGACCTTGTTCTCCAAAACTGACCTCTGGCTCTATGATATTGAGGTCTGGCAACTGTGGCGCTCAGGGAAGGTGCAAGACTTTGCATGCTCGTCAAACCACGATTTGTAGATTGAACAGTGAAACTCTAATACTATTTTATGGTCTTTACAAATGTACCATTTTAATGCATTCATAATTTTTTATTTATTTATCTTTGTATAGATGGTCAAAATACAACAGTGTATCCAGTTATTGCAGCTTCTATGTCTCTTTCTGAGCTTACAAGCAAGTTTCCTGTTCTTAATACAGAAGAATCTAATGAAAAGCAGTATGTATCAACTGCTACATCACCACCTCCTTATTTATCATATCTAGTTTTCTCACCAAAGAGGGAAGTGTGCACCCCTGAAGATTCACCTGCTTCTGTGACTAGTCCACTTCAAAGCCAAACTCTTCCCATCAGTATTTCACCAAAAGATACTGAATGTCCATTAGCCCCTTCAGAGAATATAGATTCAGCTTTGATTTTAGCAGATTCCAAGGTAGGCAAAAAAAAGAAGAAGAAACTCAGAAAAAAGAAGATGTTACGTGCTGCCCATGTGCCTGAAAACAGTGACACTGAACAGGACGTCAGCAAACCTGTTAGAAAAGTAAAGTGTAGAAAACTTTCAAAGGATGCCACAGTCAGCACTTCCACTCCTCTAGTGGTAGATGCGGCGTCACAGGATGGCGAAAGCAACAAAGATGTCAATGCCAGTGATTCCAGCATAGAAATGATGGAGTTACCAAAACCTTGCTATGAGGTGGTAGAGATAGATTCCAATGAGGAAAAACCAGACAGTCCAACCAAAACTGCCCTTGCAGACTGTCCAAAACTGGGCAGCTTAGATAAGAACGATGAAGTAACCTCCACCAGTGAACTCGGCACAAACTACACAGAGGAAACTTTGAGAAGGTGAGCAAGTGTTAAAATGTCTTGATGTGAACATAATGCAGTTTGCAGAACTTTTTAAAAGTAAAAGCTTAGCTCACAAAGCAGCTATAGCCTGAGAAGAAAAGCCCGTCTCCTGCCAGCAGCTGCAGAGTATGACTTTTGCTTTCTGTGTGGAAGAGTTGAGCCTCGTACACACGGTTGGACTTCCATCTGACTTTTCTGTGGATTTTTGTCCGAACGGAGTTGGCCGAGCACACCCATAGCATACACACCACAGGACTTTTCTGCAAACTTTCCCAAAACTTTTTCCAACATCACGTGTTTTTTTTGCTCTTTACCGCCACCCTTTGGTCAACTTCTGCTATTGTTGGTTTATTTTAACATTATTTGTTTTGTCCATCGGACAAAAGTCCGATGGTTTTCTGTACACACGGTCGGACTTTGCTCCATCGGACTTTTGTTGGCCAAAAGTTTGTCCGTTTGCAGATAGAACTTTTGTCTGATGAAAAACAAAAAAGTTTGTCCAATGGAGCGTACACACGGTCGGATTTTTTGTCAAACTTGCTCAAAATGAAGTTTGTTGGCAAAAAGTCTGACTGTGTGTACGGGGCTTTAGTTTCATAGCAGAGGTCCAACACAGCCCCTGCTGCAAAGCTCATGCTTCCTGCTGATTGGAGAGCTTGGGCTTTGATACAGCAGGGGACATGTTAGACCTTAGGTCCTTTGGACTGATCTAATAATGGTGCTAGCCTGGTCATACCTTCAGCATTTTAAGAGACTGAGAAGTACAGTTTTATTGCAGAAAAAAGTTGAAAATTAAGGTTGCTGACAGGCTTGTTTTTTTATGACAGAAGAGACCCATTTGATCTCATTGTTATATTTTCATCTTCCTACCTGTTGGCATTTATGTACACAGAGCCGCAAACGCGCAGCTCAGCATGCATTCATGGCACAGCTCTGTGCAAAGATCATGTAACTCCTATGCACCTGTAGAGGATTTATGTCCTCATGGCCTGACCAATCAAGTGGCCAAGGAATCCAAACTCAGAAGGGAGACTGGGAGAAGATGGAAGCGGCCACAACAGACGGGGCAGCTAATGCCATTGTGCTGGAGGGGCTAGGTAAGCCTGCCGTAATATGCCAATATGCTGTGCATACTAGGATATTATGGCCTAACCCCTTTACTGCCAGGTCTGTACATCAGACCTAACAGCGAGGGGCTTTACACAAACCGACACCTGGAGTGGGTGTATATCTGACAAGCTGACTGCCAGCTGTCTGATGGAAGCAATCTGGTGGCTGTACAGCCGCCTGATTGCTTCCAAAAACTCCTGGTAATGACCCCTCAAATCCCCACCTAGTTCTTTGTGCTAATATCATGTAACATAAAAAATTAAAACCAATGCCTCGTACATACGACCGGTTTTCCCGTCTGCAAAACTGCGATGAGAGCTTTTCGTCTGGAATCCCAGCCGTGTGTATGCTCCATCGCAGTTTTTCCGACGGGAAACTGCTGGAAAAAAAGAGGGAGCAGGATCTCTTTTTTTCCCGTCAGGAAAAATATCCTAGCGGGAAAACCGTTCACCTGTATGCTTTTCCGACGGGAAAAAAAACGCGCAAACCAATTTGACGCATGCTCGGAAGCATAGAACTTCATTTTGTCGGCTCGTCGTAGTCTTTGACGTCACCGCGTTCTTGGCAGTCAAAACTTCACCGGACTTTTGTGTGACCGTGCGTATGCAAGGCAGGCTTGAGAGGAATTCTGTCGGGAAAACCATCATTTTTTTTTATCCAACGGGAAAACCGGTCGTATGTACAGGGCATTACACTATTTTATTCTCTAGGGTGTCTGTTTTCTGAAAATATATCATGTTTTGGGGTTTCATGCAATCCTCAGGGCTAAAATTATTTTTTAACCACTTAACGACCGCCCACTGTAAATATACGTTGGCAGAATCACGTACATATACGTGATTGCCTTTGTATAGTTGGGGGGTCCGATCGGACCCCCCTTCTTTACAGTGGGTGGTCGTTTTACCTTCGGGAGCGATCCGGCATGAGGGGACGGCCGTTCGATTCCGGCCCCCCCCTCTCGATCGCTCCCGGCGAATGAGAGAGCTTCCCCTGCCTGCCAGGCAGGAGGAAGTGATGTCATCTCTCCTGCGGCGCTCACATATACCGAGCGCCGTACAGGAGAAGATGCAGGTTAGTGCACACAACACTACACTGACACCAGGACACATAGGCACATAAATCGCCCCCCCAGACACCCCCAGATCACCCCCCAGTCACAGTGTCACTGATTGCAGTGATCACTAAATAAATGGTCACTGCAATCAGTGACATTTGTGACTGTAAAAGTGTCACTACATTTAGTTTTAGGTCCAGTGTAGCCCCCTAACCCCCCCCAATAAAGGTTTAACCCCCTGATCACCCCCCAGATAACCCTTTCACCCCCTAGCACCGCCGTCGCTATGCGATCATTTTTCTGATCGATGTCTTGGCGTCGGTGATGCTGATCGGTAGCCAGTAATTTTTTTTAGGTTCGCTGCAGGTTTTTATAGCGTCCGGTACCCCCATATATTACCTAATAAAGGTTTAACCCCCTTGATCGCCCCCCAGGTAACCCTTTCACCCCCTATCACCACTGTCACTAAGCGATAATTTTTCTGATCGCTGTCTTAGCGTCGGTGATGCAGATCGGTAGCCGGTAATTTTTTTTAGGTTCGCCGCAGGTTTTTATAGCGTCAGGTACCCCAATATATTACCTAATAAAGGTTTAACCCCCTTGATCGCCCCCCCCAGGTAACCCTTTCACCCCCTATCACCACTGTCGCTAAGCGATCATTTTTCTGATCGCTGTCTTAGCGTCGGTGATGCAGATCGGTAGCCAGTAATTTTTTTTAGGTTCGCCGCAGGTTTTTATAGCGTCAGGTACCCCCATATATTACCTAATAAAGGTTTTAACCCCCTAATTGCCCCTAGTTAACCCTTTCACCAGTGATCATCATATAAGTGTTACGGGTGACGCTGGTTAGTTAGTTTGCTTTTTATAGTGTCAGGGCACCCGCCGTATATAACCCAATAAAGGTTTAACCCCCTGATCGCCCGGCGGGTGATATCAATTAGGTTTTAGCGTCAGAGAGGGTCTGCGTCACACCCCAGGCAGCGTCAGGTTAGTGCCAGTAGCGCTAACACCCACGCGTTAAGCATACACCCCCCTTAGTGGTATAGTATCTGAACAGATCAATATCTGATCAGATGTATACTAGCGTCCCCAGCAGTTTAGGGTTCCCAAAAACGCAGTGTTAGCGGGATCAGCCCAGATACCTGCTAGCACCTGCGTTTTGCCCCTCCGTCCAGCCCAGGCCACCCAAGTGCAGTATCGATCGATCACTGTCACTTGCAAAACACAACACACATAACTGCAGCGTTCGCAGAGACAGGCCTGATCCCTGCGACTCTAGTGCTGTAGGAGGTGATTTCACCACCACAGTTAAAAAAAAAAAGCATATATGCCGAAGCATTGGGGCAGCAGGAGCGGAGGAGCGATTTTGCTCCTAATGCTGCGTACATACGATCGAAATTCCGACGGAGGCTTGCCCGTGGAAAAGTCTGAACAGGTGTACGTGGCATAACTTTTGCGGGAAGATGCCCCCATGCTTCGGCATATATAAATGGTGCATGTATGCCCATCATTAGAAGTGGGTGGATGAAGGGCGGTATTCTAATGGTGGGCATACCCACCGATCAATCTTTTTCTTTCGTTCAGCCAACAGGCTGCATGAAAAAAAAGATTACAATACATGTCCAACAAGGACCAGCAACGTACTGGTATGTTGCTGGACTTTGAATGTTTATACCAGAATGATGCCTGCGGGTTTAGGTATCATCTTGGTATCATTCTTTTCAGCCAGCGGCCGGCTTTAATGTAAAAGCAATCCTAGTGGCTAATTAGCCTCTGGACTGCTTTTACAAGCAGTGGGAGGGAATGTCCCCCCCCCCCCCCACCGGATATAAAAAGCGCCATTGGGAAATTGGGAAAGCATTTTATCACACCGATCTTGGCGTGGTCAGATGCTTTGAGGGCAGAGGAAAGATCTAGGGTCCAATAGACCCCAGTTTTTTCAAAAAAGAGTACCTGTCATTACCTATTGCTATCATAGGGGATATTTACATTCCCTGAGATAACAATAAAAATGATACAAAAAAAAAAAACATATGGAAGCAACATTTTAGAAGGAAATTGCTAAGTTGTGCATCACCACAGGGTGACACTGTGGATGCACTTAATATAAATGTGCCAACGTCCCGATATTCAATGGAAGGATGTATATTTAAACTAAAGGTGGACTTTAAACGGCACACAGATAGATATTGTAAAAATTCTAAGGGTTTTATTGTTGGTAGAAAAATATAATTGAATTTAGGTAGAAAGTACATTAATATAGGACACTGACATTATATAACAGTTGTCTATAATTGATAGAGGGTCCCATTTACAAGACTCGACACATCTCCCAGAAATCGCATTCACATGTAAAATATACAAAGTAAGATAGAATATTGTATAGCCAACAAACACAAATGAGGAGTTGGACAGTATGCACGAGAGATGGCTGGTCTTGTTGATGGGTCCAGTAAATTCAAAGATAAAAATCTTGCTTTCGCTCGACTAGTTTCGCGTTCCAAAACGCTTCGTCGGGAGCATAGTATCCTGTCACGGTTATACACAAACAGTTCAAAAAGAGATACTTCAGTTAATACAATATAATTTTAATACTTGTATCTAGAATAGAACTGATAAAAAACATTATAAAGAAAAAGCTAATATACATTGATTAAAAGTTTTCGATTGACCACAGAGGGATAAAACACCCACCACCTGTAGACTGCCAGCACCGAAACCAGTCACCCAACAGATGGGATATGAAAGTAGCTGTGCAAAGTTGGGGGGGGGGGGGGGGAAAAAAAAAAAAAAAAAAAAAAACAAGGAAAGGGGACAGGAAAAAGAGGGGGAGAAGGGGGGGGGGAAAAAAGGAAAGAGGAAAGAAGAAACAGAAAGAACTGGAATATGGAATAGTTCATATCCATGGGTACTATTAAAAAATTAAACAAATTAGATAGCTGGTGCAAAAATGCTTATAAAAACGTAAGTGAAATAATGTGTCAATGATCACCGTCGAGGCAGACCAGAAACAAAGAGGTGAGAACAGGGAAAAAAAGGAAAAAAGTATATATATATAATAGTTTCTATACTTACAGAGGCCGTGTTAAGTAGTGAAACCAGCCTAGGTATTCCTACCTGGCAATCCGTGTATCACAGGGTGCCAGTACTATATAAACACATTCTAAAAGTAAAACACATGACGTGGCCCATAAGTGTCAAAGATAAGTGTTTTGAAACAAAAATAAAAAGTGGAGTGTAGAGGTAGGGAAGGGGGAAGGGAAAAGAGGAGGGGGGGGGGGGGGGAAAGGGGGGAAAAAGAAAAAGGGGGGGGGAAGGAAAAGGGGAAATTTATTCATATATGTATTATTATCCAAAGGCTCACCGTGGTAAACAGTCATGCGTGATTTGAGTAAAAAATTATATATAAAAAACTATGCACAAGCTACTGGTAGGTAGGGAACGCAAGTCCAGGTATAGCAGACCAAACGATACTGTAAAGGTGTGTGTCAATCAGGAGCAATTGCTCGAGCCACACAATGGCACTCTGTTAGGGTAACCCCTAGTGATAGACTGACCCAGCTGAAAAACATAATTACGAAAAAGAGAAGTTTAGAGAGAACCCACTTCCCTAGATCTATCTGCTAGTATCCTAGATGGAAGGTTCTTACCTTATGGCTTGTCAGAGATTGTAAGCTAGTAGACCTGGACGGAACCTCTCCTGTGGACAGCTTCACAGTGCATAGTGCACCGTTTTTATGTGTCCCTACAGGAAGGCGTCATCACACCCGGAAGTGACGCTGGTGCGCGAGTTCGAACGGTCCTGCGCATGCGCCGTAGGCGCTGCTCACGCGGCAGCCTGGGGCCAATGAGAGAGTGACAGGGCGGGACCCGGGAAGTATTCCGGGAGCCTACATACGTCACGTCGCTCTAGCTGGCAGGCAGGTCATCATAGGGGATCAAGCAGTTCATGTATATGCGCCGTAATCACTGCCACCACAAAAAACCATTGCGGCAGTGACAAAGCATACCACGGGGGGAGCCAATTGCTCCCTTAGAGCAGGTCAGAAGGTCATTTTCTGAATACCAGCAATGGTCAATAAGTCCACCCACCATTGCAGCCATCAGTGTGGGCGCATAGGCTTCGGGGCGCAGCAAGAACAGGGGGTAAAAGAGGGTGAATACACCCACCTGTGGTCATCGAAAAGGAAATCCAGACATAGTATACAGAACTAAATAAAAATGCTGAAGGCATATAAATAACCAAAAATACATAATCTACATATATATATACATCCAGGAATAGTACCTTTAAACTAGTAAACAGTAACTGATTTAAATACAGGGATTCCAATACAGCAGCTTAACCATTTAGGAGCATAATTTAGAGTGTGTATTCTGTGTGTCTTATTTGTTACAAATAAGACACACAGAATACACACTCTAAATTATGCTCCTAAATGGTTAAGCTGCTGTATTGGAATCCCTGTATTTAAATCAGTTACTGTTTACTAGTTTAAAGGTACTATTCCTGGATGTATATATATATGTAGATTATGTATTTTTGGTTATTTATATGCCTTCAGCATTTTTATTTAGTTCTGTATACTATGTCTGGATTTCCTTTTCGATGACCACAGGTGGGTGTATTCACCCTCTTTTACCCCCTGTTCTTGCTGCGCCCCGAAGCCTATGCGCCCACACTGATGGCTGCAATGGTGGGTGGACTTATTGACCATTGCTGGTATTCAGAAAATGACCTTCTGACCTGCTCTAAGGGAGCAATTGGCTCCCCCCGTGGTATGCTTTGTCACTGCCGCAATGGTTTTTTGTGGTGGCAGTGATTACGGCGCATATACATGAACTGCTTGATCCCCTATGATGACCTGCCTGCCAGCTAGAGCGACGTGACGTATGTAGGCTCCCGGAATACTTCCCAGGTCCCGCCCTGTCACTCTCTCATTGGCCCCAGGCTGCCGCGTGAGCAGCGCCTACGGCGCATGCGCAGGACCGTTCGAACTCGCGCACCAGCGTCACTTCCGGGTGTGATGACGCCTTCCTGTAGGGACACATAAAAACGGTGCACTATGCACTGTGAAGCTGTCCACAGGAGAGGTTCCGTCCAGGTCTACTAGCTTACAATCTCTGACAAGCCATAAGGTAAGAACCTTCCATCTAGGATACTAGCAGATAGATCTAGGGAAGTGGGTTCTCTCTAAACTTCTCTTTTTCGTAATTATGTTTTTCAGCTGGGTCAGTCTATCACTAGGGGTTACCCTAACAGAGTGCCATTGTGTGGCTCGAGCAATTGCTCCTGATTGACACACACCTTTACAGTATCGTTTGGTCTGCTATACCTGGACTTGCGTTCCCTACCTACCAGTAGCTTGTGCATAGTTTTTTATATATAATTTTTTACTCAAATCACGCATGACTGTTTACCACGGTGAGCCTTTGGATAATAATACATATATGAATAAATTTCCCCTTTTCCTTCCCCCCCCCTTTTTCTTTTTCCCCCCTTTTCCCCCCCCCCCCTCCTCTTTTCCCTTCCCCCTTCCCTACCTCTACACTCCACTTTTTATTTTTGTTTCAAAACACTTATCTTTGACACTTATGGGCCACGTCATGTGTTTTACTTTTAGAATGTGTTTATATAGTACTGGCACCCTGTGATACACGGATTGCCAGGTAGGAATACCTAGGCTGGTTTCACTACTTAACACGGCCTCTGTAAGTATAGAAACTATTATATATATATACTTTTTTCCTTTTTTTCCCTGTTCTCACCTCTTTGTTTCTGGTCTGCCTCGACGGTGATCATTGACACATTATTTCACTTACGTTTTTATAAGCATTTTTGCACCAGCTATCTAATTTGTTTAATTTTTTAATAGTACCCATGGATATGAACTATTCCATATTCCAGTTCTTTCTGTTTCTTCTTTCCTCTTTCCTTTTTCCCCCCCCCCCTTCTCCCCCTCTTTTTCCTGTCCCCTTTCCTTGTTTTTTTTTTTTTTTTTTTTTTTTTTTTTTTTCCCCCCCCCCCAACTTTGCACAGCTACTTTCATATCCCATCTGTTGGGTGACTGGTTTCGGTGCTGGCAGTCTACAGGTGGTGGGTGTTTTATCCCTCTGTGGTCAATCGAAAACTTTTAATCAATGTATATTAGCTTTTTCTTTATAATGTTTTTTATCAGTTCTATTCTAGATACAAGTATTAAAATTATATTGTATTAACTGAAGTATCTCTTTTTGAACTGTTTGTGTATAACCGTGACAGGATACTATGCTCCCGACGAAGCGTTTTGGAACGCGAAACTAGTCGAGCGAAAGCAAGATTTTTATCTTTGAATTTACTGGACCCATCAACAAGACCAGCCATCTCTCGTGCATACTGTCCAACTCCTCATTTGTGTTTGTTGGCTATACAATATTCTATCTTACTTTGTATATTTTACATGTGAATGCGATTTCTGGGAGATGTGTCGAGTCTTGTAAATGGGACCCTCTATCAATTATAGACAACTGTTATATAATGTCAGTGTCCTATATTAATGTACTTTCTACCTAAATTCAATTATATTTTTCTACCAACAATAAAACCCTTAGAATTTTTACAATATCTATCTGTGTGCCGTTTAAAGTCCACCTTTAGTTTAAATATACATCCTTCCATATGGAAGCAACAGTTTAAAAATAAAATAAAAAAGCAAAATTAATAATAAAAAAAAAAAAAAAAAAAAAGCACCCCTGTCTTGCCCAATGGCGAACGCAAGCGTCGGTCTGGCGTCATATGTAAACAGCAATTGCACCATGCATGTGAGGTATCACCGCGAAGGTCAGATCGAGGGCAGTAATTTTAGCAGTAGACCTCCTCTGTAAATCTAACGGGGTAACCTGTAAAGGCTTTTAAAGGCTTTTAAAAATGTATGTAGTTTGTCGCCAATGCGCGTTTGTGCGAAATTTTAAAGCATGTCGTGTTTGGTATCTATGTACTCGGCCTAAGATCATCTTTTTTATTTCATCAAACATTTGGGCAATATAGTGTGTTTTTAGTGCGTTAAAATTAAAAAAAGTGTATTTTTTTCCCAAAAAAATGCGTTTGAAAAATCGCTGCGCAAATACTGTGTAGAAAAAAAAAATGCAACACCCACCATTTTATTCTGTAGGGCCTTTGCTTTAAAAATATATATAATGTTTGGGGGTTCAACATAATTTTCTTGCAAAAAAAAATATGTTTTCATGTAAACAAAAAGTGTCAAAAAGGGCTTTGTCTTCAAGTGGTTAGAAGAGTGGATGTAAGCTTCCTAATGTTGTGTATAAAATGCCAGAACAGTTCAAAACCCCCCCAAATGACCCCATTTTGGAAAGTAGACACCCCAAGCTATATACTGAGAGGCATGTCGAGTCCATGGAATATTTTATATGTTGACACAAGTTGCGGAAAAAAGACAATTAATTTTTTTTTTTTTTTGCACAAAGTTGTCACTAAATGATATATTGCTCACACATGCCATGGGCATATGTGGAATTACACCCCAAAATACATTCTGTTGCTTCTCCTGAGTACGGGGATACCACATGTGTGAGACTTTTTGGGAGCCTAGCCGCGTACGGGACCCCAAAAACCAATCACCGCCTTCAGGCTTTCTAAGGGTGTCAATTTTTGATTTCACTTCTCACTGCCTATCACAGTTTCGGAGGCCATGGAATGCCCAGATGGCACAAAACCCCCCCAAATTACACCATTTTGGAAAGTAGACACCCCAAGCTATTTGCTGAGAGGTATTGTGAGTATTTTGCAGATCTCGCTTTTTGTCACAAAGTTTTGAAAATTGAAAAAAAAAAGAAAAAAAATGTTCATTTTTAATTTTCTAAAACAAATGAGAGCTGTAAAATACTCGCCATGCCTCTCAGCAAATAGCTTGGGGTGTCTACTTTCCAAAATGGGGTCATTTGGGGGGGTTTTGTGCTATTTTGGCATTTTATGGCCTTCGAAACTGTGATAGGTAGTGAGGAGTCAAATCAAAAATTTGTGCCTAGAAATCCTGAAGGCGGTGATTGGTTTTCGGGGTCCCGTACGCGGCTAGGCTCCTAAAAAGTCCCACACATGTGGTATCCCCGTACTCAGGAGAAGCAGCAGAATGTATTTTGGGGTGCAATTCCACATATAACCATGGCATGTGTGAGCAATATATCATTTAGTGACAACTTTTTGTAATTTTTTTTTTTTGTCATTATTCAATCACTTGACAAAAAAAAAATATTCAATGGGCTCAACATGCCTCTCAGCAATTTCCTTGGGGTGTCTACTTTCTAAAATGGGGTCATTTGGGGGGGTTTTGTACTGCCCTTTCATTTTAGCACCTCAAGAAATGAGATAAGCAGTCATAAATTTAAAGCTGTGTAAATTCCAGAAAATGTACCCTAGTTTGTAAACGCTATAACTTTTGCGCAAACCAATAAATATACGCTTATTGACATTTTTTTTACTAAAGACATGTGGCTGAATACATTTTGGCCTAAATGTATGACTACAATTGAGTTTATTCGATTTTTCTTATAACAAAAAGTAGAAAATATCATTTTTTTTTTTTTCAAAATTTTCGGTCTTTTTCCGTTTTATATCGCAAAAAATAAAAATCGCAGAGGCAATCAAATACCATTAAAAGAAAGCTCTATTTGTGGGAAGAAAAGGACGCAAATTTCGTTTGGGTACAACATTGCATGTCCGCAC
This sequence comes from Rana muscosa, assembly GCA_029206835.1. Lineage (NCBI taxonomy): Eukaryota > Metazoa > Chordata > Amphibia > Anura > Ranidae > Rana > Rana muscosa. The sequence continues at coordinate 146,309,773 of CM055126.1, read as the reverse complement.
AATTTACAGTTAAAGCAGCGCAGTGCAAAATTCTGAATTCACCTCTGGTCCTCTAGCTACCAAATGGTCCGGGCTTAAGTGGTTAAATGTGTGCAAAAAATAAAAATAAATAAAAAGCAAAAACGGCTCTGGCAGGGAAAGGGTTAAACCCCCGGGACCCATTTTTGTAGAGGTTTACTCCTGTCTTAAGTAAAAGCTCCACGGAAATCTGAAAACTCAGTGTTCAGTCATACTCTTAGCAGAAAATTAGGTAAACTTGAAGCAAACTTGTTCTGCTTGCCACTGCCAAATGATCCATGGGATTATGGAAATTTCAAACCACATTCAACTCATTTTGTTTGATGTCTGATGAATTTCACTTTAAGGCTGCATTCAAACCAGAGGGTAATGCTTTAGAATAGATCAGTTAGTTGTTGGTAATTTTTCAGTGGTATAACCCAGAATTTGTAAAGTCTGTCAGGTTTGTTCTTCTATGTAGCTAATGTTTTAAAAGTGATGTTTATACACCGAAATAGCTTGCTGTATTCCTTTATATAAAAAGAAGATAATGTATTATAAACTGAAAATCAACAACTTGTCATGTGCTTCAATAATTATTTTCTTACCCTATGCAGCATGGAGCAGAGAACTTCTACCCCAGGAACAAAGCATTCTTCTGGTGAGTGTGTTCTTGCTGTTTCTTAGAGTTTATTATTTATTGACTGCTGTATCTGCAATGAATGTGTTTTTTTTTTTTTTTAGCTATGCCCTCCTTATCACTGTTCATTGTTTTTGGTAGAAGTATCATCGGATCCTGGAGAAGATGAGGAACCTACAGAAGGCAGCTTTGAAGGACACCAGGCTTCAGTTAATGCCATGCAGGTTTACAGTGGAACCCTCTACACCTGTTCTGCTGACAAGAAAGTGCGGGCGTACAATCTGGTGGTAAGAAAAAAACAAAACAAAAAAAAGTAGTTTTTGGAGCTGTTTACTATGCAGTTGTAACCAATGCAATAAATAAAAATGATAAAACCTGTAGGCATGTTGCATCCTCCCCTCTCAGGTGCCTCCTGCACGCCCTAGGGGCAATGCAGTGGCATGATCTGTGACCTGCTGTGTCTAGTGGAGAGCGGAACACAGATCATTGTATCAGGATGGCCCTGGTACCATGCGATCGCTGTAGCCAATCAGTTGTACCAATCACAATGTGGCCAATCACAGCTTCCACAATGGTACACAATGACACACAAATGGATGCCATTTATCAACTTCCCAGAGCAGTACGGTGTAACTATGGTGACACTGTACTGCTCTGGTCACAGTATGTAAACTAGAAAATGTAATTATATATATATATATATATATATATATATATATATATATATATAAAATATACTGTTGTCACTATCAGTGTCACAGATCACCGCTACACCAGGCACATGGTGACGCTGTACTGCTCTGGTGACGGTATGTAAAAAAATTTTTTTTTTTTTTATTTAATGTCTTTCTTTTCCAAAGAAATTGTGACAAAAAATTGCAACCTTAAAAAGCTCACTATTCCTCTTACTAAATACCTTCAAGTGTGTACTTTTCAAAAATAGGTATTTTGGGAGGTATTTGTACTGTCCTGACATTTTTGGGCCTCAAGAAATATATACCATAGTTTGTAGACTCTAACTGTTATGGGGGGTAAATAATATACACTAATTTGGGTTATTTTCACCTAAGAAATGTAACGGAATAGATTTTGGCCTAGATTTAATAAGAAACTTTATTTATTTGCAAAATTTTATAACAGAAACTAAGAAAAATTTGATTTTTTCCAAAATTCTTGGTAGTTTTTCATTAATATAGCAAAAATAAAAAACCCAGTGACGATTTAAATGCCTTCAAAAGAAGGCTCTATCTATGTCCAAAAAAATGATAAAAAAGTCATATGGGTACAATATTGTATGACCGAGTAATTATCATTCAAAATGTGACAGTGCTGAAATCTGAAAATTAAAGTGTTTAATGTTTCAGTGTCAGTTTTAAAAAAAAAAAAAATTAATTTATTTTTATTTTTATTTAGACTCGAAAATGTAAGGCAGTTTTTGAAGGACACACAACAAAGGTGAACTGTCTCCTTGTGACACACAAGCGTGGGGAAACCATAGTGCTTTATACTGGTTCTAGTGACTACACGATCCGATGCTTTGATGTTAAGGTTAGTTATTCTCTAATACTATCACAATGGAGCGAGAAATGTAAATGCTTCAAATATCTGTGTATGAGTGGCACTAAAATCTGAATATGCAGTGTTTAAATGTTAAGAACTGGAGATTTTGTTTGTTCTTCAACAAACCTAGAAACAAAACAAAAAACCCCTGTAAGGCAAAGGCACAATGAGCTAGTATTAATCGCATACTAGCCCATTATGAAATACTTACCTTAGAACGAAGCCCTGCAGTAGCGCCTGCAGACCGCTGACACAGCCAACATCTGCCCCGGTGTTTCTTCTGGGTTCGCGGGCTCCAGCGCTGTGATTGGCATTCCCACGCATGCGTGTGGGAGCCACCAGTCGCGGCACAGGCCCTGAAAAACTGGCACGGGTGGCCTTTCCTTCAGAGCGCATGTGCAGATGAAGCAATTGGCGCAGTATACAGTAAATATCTCCTAAACGGTGCACGTTTAAGAGAGATTTACAGTACCTATAGGTACAAACACACAAGGGGAGTTTACTTCCTCTTTAATGCAGTTTTTTTTTTTGCCTCCACCACTTGTACAGCTACAAGTTGGAAAATCTTTACTTTAAAATAAGTGCTTCTAAAGTTGGAAACGCTTGTTCTTGCATCCAGGATCCCCCATAATATAAGTTTCTGAACTGGTATTTTTTTTTATATATATATATGTGTGTATTCTATAGCAGAAAAAGCAGGTAGGTTGACCTTGAACAAAGATAATATGATTTTTGTACTAACTGTAAATGTTTTTTCTTAGTCTGTTGAGGGTCACAGCTTATTAGTAAGAAGCCTTGGGTTATACTGCTGCTCACAAAAAAAATGGACACTAATCATCACATTAAAAGAAAAAAAAAATACCAGCTCTTTTGTAGGCCTTCCCACCTCACACCTGCTTATTTTTAGTAAGCAGTCCAAAAAAGCAATTGATAGCATATGAGTGGAGGGCGCTGTGTCCCTTCAATGGACTCCAAGAAAAGGAGTACAACAATCCTAAATCTTAATCGTACAGTACAGGGCATAGAACGTGTATTCATAGACCATGGGTTATATGCAGGCTTTCTTCAGGTTATTAAACACTGGCAACAAAAACTTATAGGGCCACCCCTAGTACACACTCATATATTCCAGGACACACCATGAGACTCCAGTTTTTTACTAGCGTCCTTAGATGATGGATTTTTTATTTAGATACTTCTTTCGAGATCTGACTGGGTATTGCCCTGAGCTGTCTAGCAATTTTTGGAGCAGTACCCCCTTTTGCTACCTCAGGGAACATACCAAATTGCATACAGTGCATCCGGAAAGTATTCACAGTGCTTCACTTTTCCCACATTTGGTTATATTACAGCCTTATTCCAAAATGAAATAAATTCATTATTATTCATTACTTTCCTCATTGCGACCTGCCTCAGAGGTCTACACAATTCTTTGGACTTCATGGCTTGATTTGTGGCTTGACGTACTGTTAACTGTGGGACCTTATATAGACAGGTGTGTGCCTTAAATCATGTCCAATCAACTGAATTTACTACAGATGGACTCTAATCAAGTTGTTGAAACATCTCAAGGATGATCAGTGGAAACTGGATGCACCTGAGCTAAATTTTGACTGTCATGGCAAAGGCTGTGAATACATGTGATTTATTTTTTATTTTTTATAAATTTGCAAAGATTTCAAACAAACTTCTTTTACGTTGTCATTATGAGGTATTGTTTGTAGAATTTTGAGGAAAATAATGAATTTAATCAATTTTGGAATAAGGCTGTAACATAACAAAATGTGGAAAAAGTGAAGCGCTGTGAATGTTTTCCGGATGTACTGTAGTTGGGATGAAAAAAGGCAATAACTGACCAAATAGTTTACAAAGGAATCATCTGAGGACACAAAAGCACTGAGGGACTTTTAAGTCAGATGTCCCCCCTAATGGAACTGGTGGCGGTGACCCTTCATGCAGTGTATTTTTTCAGTCTTTGAATGGTTTAGAATCCGGTCGGGTGAAAGATGTCTAGTGGTTCAGGGAACTTGAACCTGACATTTTGATGTAAAATAAGAAAATGTCGACTTGCGTTGTTGATCCTTAGCATTGCTCATCTGGGATAAGTGAGTACATTTGCAACTTTTTGATTAAATACCACCAGAAGAAAGCTCTGTCTCAAAAAAAAAAATGATAAACATGTCATATGGGTACATGACCACACAATTGTCATTCAAAGCGCGACAGCGCTGACAGATGAAAATTGGCCTGGGCAGGAAGAGGGTGAAAGATAACCAGTAGGTAAAAGGTTAAAAAAAACTGGCTCCTAACTTCTTTTTTTTTTTTTTTTTACTGGCTCCTAGAGTCAAAGAAAGTTTGTCAAGCCCTGGAATAGGGTATAAGGGGGAATATCAGAACCAAATCCATACAGTGTTCGGTCTTGATTAGAAATGATAAGGTTTTCTTCAGTTTAGTCAAAACAACTGCTGACTGAAATTCGGCTGGCAAAGTCTTTTCCTCTGGGTAGCAAAAGGACTCCGCATCTGACAAGGAAAAGCCCCAACAGAATGAGAAATAATAAGCACCTCTAGGTCAGATTCCACTGAAGGAGGCAATATAGAGCAATTTAAACTCCTCTAGTCAAGAACTGCGGCTAATTGCATAAGAAGAAATACCTTGGCTGAGAGATGGGGGGGGGAAAACAAAAAGGTAAGGGGTGTAAAGAAACAAAGCCACTGGCGCAGACTATTCCAACTTTGATCTTTTAAGAAGTGCAAAAGCACAATCTTTCTTGTATGAAACTTGAACTTCCACATAGAGCAAACTAGGTCCTGTGTTGGTGGGTCATGTATATCCATTGTCACTGCTTTTGTTTAGTGCCAGACAAAAAAACACCTCAGGAAATAGAGCTCTCTCACTCCTCCAAGAATAATCACAGACCAGCTAAGCTGTGGTGACAGGGTGTACAGAGGTACCACTGTCACTAAAGGCAGAGTACAGAACCACGATTTTCTGGCTGCTGCGATTCGTCCCTGGGTTCAGGCTTTCAGGGTAGGAGAGGCTGTGCTTTCCCTGCCATCAATTTGCTTTTGTGGCGATCTGCATGTGTCACTTCATAGTTCTTTGCTAGCAGATTAAAAACTGCTACAATGGAGTCTGTGGATTTAGTTGGTGTAATAGTCAACATCAATGGGAAACATTTTGAATCCAGAAGGAGAGTTGACGTCCGTGATAGGCGGAACACTGAACACAGGCTCTGCTGGGAAACTGAGTGTTCCACCTATCACGGAACAGGACAAGGAGACGGCGCGGCTTTTGAACAATGGATGCCCGCAGTCTGACTCTGCATGTCAGGGATAAGGTATGGAGATCGGCAAAGTGAAGCATGCAATGGGCACAGTGAGGTGAGGCATGCAATGGGCACAGTGAGGTGAGGCATGCAATGGGCACAGTGAGTTTTGAAAAAAGCTGAATAAAGCCTTTCCTGTCAGCGGTTGTTCTGGCTACCCCTCAGCTTTTGGACAGACTAGTGGGAAGGGGGTTGTCTTTTATAAGGTGAGTATACGCCCAGTCGCCTTATACACCGGCAAATACGGTAGGTAATTCAAAAGCATAAATGTAATATATTGCAGCCTACCAATTCTTGGATATGGTGGCTGTATGCATTTTCCTTTTTTTTTTTTTTTTAGGCTTTTTTTTTTCCTTTTTATTTTTCCTATGGTGATCTGGCCAATACGTCTATTATTTGCACTTTAACAGACCAAGCTATACAGCAAAAGTGGCAGTTAGAGGGTTGTGACAAACCATTTAACACTGGTGCTTACAGTGGTCAGCTTCTATTCATTTTATTTAAAACCTTTAGTCTAAAAGGGGAAAAAAAACTGTGTGCTATAACTGCTTAAAAAGCATTAGATAAAGTTTGACTAGTTTGTTAGTCAAGTCCATCTAACACTTCCTAGCCCAGACTGACTCCTACTGTCCAAGGGTGTATCTGTTGCTCCTCCATCCAAAGTGGGGACCCCCCCCCCCCCCCCCAAGACAAAAAATGTGTTATTGGCCGGATCACTAGGCAAAATAAAAAAGCCAGTGCACCCATCACATTTAAAGTGAATGTCAATTCTTACACTGTGAGTGTGTGTGAGACTGTTTTCCATATCCCTGTACAATGTGTTCTCTAAGAAACACATCTTAAAGTTTTTTTTTTTTTAACATATCTACACTCTCCATTGACAACACCAACTGTGGAATGGAGTTCCACATCCTTACCACCCTAAATGTTGAGAATCTCTTACACAGTTTTTAAGATTGAGCTGCTTCTCCACCAGCTTCATTGTGTGGCCACTTGTCCCTTTTAAGGCCTTGTTTAGACTAGCGGTTAGAGGGCAGAAAAAATGTGTGGTTGAGCTCCATTTTTGCCGCCCACTAACACCCCCTACCACTTCCTTAAGCTGCAGTAGGCAGCGAACAGGGATTTTTTCATGCTGCGGCCGCAGTATAGTTGATGTGGTGTTTGGCGGGCGGCAAGCCTGCCGAAAGCTACATATGCTAGTCAATGGGGAAGCACAACAAATGACTGCAACCTTATTCAATGCATGCAGTTGTGACGCGATTGTTGGCACAAATGGAGTTAAAACAGGCAGTGAGGAGGCGTCGCATCGCTTCCTCACTGCCTTTCATTAGCCTCTGAAACGCGTCACTAACACGGATTTGGGCTTCGAAGGCAAGGGAGATTTAGATGCACTTCTAAATCTACCCTTAGAGACCTAAGATAAAATGTTTGTATGTTGCTGTCATATTCCCTCTTAAACGTCTCCTCTCTAAGGTGGAAAAAGTCCAATTGTTCCTCTTAACTGAGGTCCTCCAGCCCCCTTATTAGATTTGTTGCCCTTCTATGGACACCCAACAGTTGAAGAACATCTTTTCTGAGGATTGGTGACCAGAACTGGACTGCATATTCAAGATGTAGCTGAGCCAGAGTTTAGTAAAGTGGTAGCATTATAGTTTTATCCCTTGAGTAAATGCCCTTTTTAATGCATGCTAATAGTTTGCTTTTTTTTTTTTTTGCTGCAGCTTGACATTGCATGCAAAAAAACCTTAAGTTGTGGTTTGTTGGGTACTTTATCAAATAGTGGAGTACTGTTTTATGGTATCCGGTAAGAATAATCGAAAGTCTTGTTTTTGATATGTGAATTGGTCTTAATTAACCTTCTTTACCTTCACGTCTTTAGACCAAGGAGTGCATTGATATCTTTTACGTTGGTCAACGAGTCTTGTGTCTGCACTCGCGATGGAAAATGCTATATGCAGGTCTTGCCAATGGAACAGTGGTCTCTTTCTCAATTAAGGTATGTGAGCTGTTGTGTCGAGTTTGAGACAGATTCTGTAGGTTTGTAATAAATTGTCTCATTAATTGCGGTAAGAAGGGCCCTAATCTAGCTGCATGTATTTACAATGAAGATTTTTTATTTTTTTTTCTAGCTCCATTCATTGAAATAAGTTATTTTATTAGAGGCATTAGTGCTTTTTTTTTTTTTTTTTTTTTTTATTTCTTAACCCCTTCGCGCCTAAGGGTAAAACAAATGTTCATGCCTAAGCACAATTTAGCGACTTTGACATGTGTTAGTAAAACTGTACATAATGTGTAGATGGACTATACCTTTTTTCCGGACAAATTGGGCTTTCATTTGGTGGTAAATGCTTTTTTTTTTTTTTTTTTTTTTTTTTTTTTTTTTTATTGGCAAAAGACAACTGGCCCAAAATAGTTAAACTAAAAAAATAAAAAGGTATTTAGCGCTATATTTCTTGTTACTACCATAACCTACCACCAAAGGATGATGGCAGCGATACCACATATGCGTATGTTGCAGAAACAACAGTGTGCATTTTTTACTTTTTTTTTTTTATTTTTTTATTATTTATATATCCTACTTAAACACACTATCTCTAACTAACTCACACTGGTAAGAATTAAAAAATCACTTAAAAAATAAATAATAATATCTTGTTCAAAATATACTGACCCCGACCTTTGACCCTTACTTGACCCAAACAATAACCCTGGCACTGACCTAGCTCAAACCTTGATCTAAGTATTATTTTTATTTTTTATTATATTACATTTTTTAGAATTACTATAATTTTATTTTATTTTTTACACATAGTTGCAAGTACAATGTGTCTTTCCTCTCCAATTTACAGAGAGAGAAACACAGACAGGCTTCAGTGACTGATCACATTATTTATTTATTCTTATTTATATATAGATAGATAGATAGATAGATAGATAGATAGATAGATAGATATATATATATACACAGACCCATGGAAAAAAGCCCAGTTCAGTGGGGACGCATATATATGCGTACTGTCGACGTGAAGGGGTTAAGATTTTATCGAAGACCATTCTATGCTTCTACACTCTTTTTCTTGATTTTTGGCTAATGTATATTTTTCTAGAAAATCATCTGGACATAGTATCTCTTCTTCTGAGTGTAAATCAATAACATTTTGTGTTAAGGAATATTATCCACAATTGGCTCTTCATTTTGTAAGGTTAGTAGAGGGATTTGTTGCTCTGGTCTGGATCTACTCTGTAGACCTAGCAAGATATTTCTCTATAAATTTTGGACACTTGACCATGCCAGGACTTTCCTAGCAGCCAGACTGTGTTGGTGTAGCTGGTTGCAGAGTACACTTCTAGATCCCACACAGCCCTTAACATTTACTGCAAGAAAAAGAGCAACAGATGTATCAATAACACTTGAGAACTGTGGGGGAAGTGGATTTATTTTCTTGCATGAAATATGACTGAAAGGTAGATTTACAAACAATTGTCATAAGTGAACATATGGCTTTCCGAAAACGAAGACTGAAAATATGAAGACTGAAATATGTGTTTCGTGAAGTTGTGTGCGTGTGTGTGTTTTTTTGTTTTGTTTTTTGTGTCGAGGTTTGCCAGCTACTTGTCTAGTGGCAGTGGTTGCTTAGAATTTTTAAAGGTATGCGGTTATCTTATTTCAAATTTGTCATTTCTTATTTTTGTTAGAGCAACACCCAGCTAGATGTGTTTGAGTGTCATGGGCCCCGGGCAGTTAGCTGTTTGGCAACAGCACAAGAAGGCGCTCGGAGGCTACTGCTAGTTGGCTCATACGATTGCACCATTAGTGTTCGAGACGCCCGTAATGGCCTTTTGCTGCGCACCCTAGAGGGGCATACAAAAACCGTCCTCTGCATGAAGGTGAGAATTTTTTTTTATATATGTTTTAGTACATATCACAGAAAAGCATTAAAAGTATAATTTATGGCTTTCATGATTTTTAGGACAAAAACAAAGTGCTGGTGTTGACACGCCTATTTTAAGTATCAATGACCAGATTAGCCAACTGGAGATTTATATTTATTTTTATTTATTTCAGATGCTTATCAATTCACGCAGCGCTTTACATATATATTGTACATTCACATCAGTACCTACTCTTAAGGAGCTTACGATCTAAGGTCCCTAACTTGCATGTATACATACAGTACACATACTAGGGACAATTTAGAGAGGGTCCAATTAACCTACCAGCATGTTTTTGGAGTGTAAGAGGAAACCCACGCAGGCACAGGGAGAACATGCAAACTTTGTATGTTTGCCCACTAAATACAAAAAAATATTCGCGCTACTAACACATATGAGCAGCTACAATACCTGTGAAAAGAGCATATACAAAAAACATAGTGCTACATTTTTTGTATACTGTATGTTTGCCCACTGACAAAGAAATGATCAATCTATAATTTTAATGATAGGTTTATTTTAACAGTCAGAGACAGAAAAACAACAAAAATATCCAGAAAAACACATTTCAAAAAAGTTATAAATTGATTTGCTTTTGTGAAATAAGTATTTGATCCCCTATCAATTGGCAAGATTTCTGGCTCCCAGGTGTCTTCTATACAGGTAACAATCTGCGATTAGGAGCACTCTTAGTGCTAGTTCACACCAGACGCAGTTCCGTTCAGTTTTGTGCACTTTTTTCTGCACAAAAATGCATGCACAGCGTTTTCCATGTATTCCTATGGCTCTAGTTCACACCATGCAGTCAGTTTCTGCACCGGAAACTGACCGAAAATGGACTGCATGGTGTGAACTAGAGCTATTGGAATACATGGAAAACACTGTGTATGCGTTTTTAGTGCAGAAAAAAAGCCCACGGAACTGCGTCTGGTGTAAACTAGCACTAAAAGTGAGTGCTCCTAATCTCGGCTTGTTACCTGTATAAAAGACACCTGTCCACAGAAGCAATCAGATTCCAATCACTCCACCATGGCCAAGACCAAAGAGCTGTCCAAGGATGTCAAGGACAAGATTGTAGACCTACACAAGGCTGGAATGGGCTACAACACCATTGCCAAGCAGCTTGGTGAGAGGGTGACAATAGTTGTGATTATTCACAAATGGAAGAACTACAAAATAACTGTCTATCTCCTTCGGTCTGGGGCTCCATGCAAGATCTCACGTCATGGAGTTTCAATGATCATGAGAACGGTGAGGAATCAGCCCAGAACTACAATGCCTTGAATCTTGTCAATGATCTCAAGTCAGCTGGGACCATAGTCGCCCAGAAAACAATTGGTAACACACTACGCTGCAAAGGGCTGAAATCCTGCTGGGCCCACAAGGTCCCCCCTGCTCAAAAAAAGCACATGTACAGGCCCATCTGAGGTTTGCTAATGAACATCTGAATGATTCAGTGGAGAACTGGGTGGTCAGATGAGACCAAAATCAAGCTCTTTGGAATCAACTCAACTTGCCGTGTTTGGAGGAGGAGGAATGCTGCCTATGACCCCAAGAGCATCATCCCCACCAGTGGTGGCCCGTCCATACAGGGCACGTGGGTGCCACCCCCCTAATACATCGCCCAGGCCCTAATATACATGCAGGATGCCGGACACATGGATTCCAATGGGGTGTTTTTTTTTTTTTTTCAAAGCACGGGATTAGAGCTGATCTATTTGCGTCAGTTCTTTGAGTGATGACTTCTGGCTTTTTCTAGATCTATGGCTGAGAATATATTGAAATCGGAAGATCAGTTTTTTTCAGTAAGGCCCCTTTCACACCAGCGTTTACAGATAAAAAAGGGACATACATTGGTCCCTATGAGATCGCGGGTGTCAGCGGATGAATATCCGCCGACACCCGATCTCCTCCGTGTCCGCAATCCCCTGATTCTGCAGACGGAGGAAAATCCTATTTTTCCATCCGTCTGCAGAGCGGATCAGATGAACACGGACAGACGGTCCGTGTTCATCCGATCCCCCCCATAGGGGAGAGCGGAGATCTGACAGGGCGGTCCCTGCACAGTGTGCGGGGACCGCCCTGTCATCCGCCGGCTCAACGGAGCGATCCTTGCTGAGCAAGCGGAGGTTCACGGGGTGGATCCTCACAGATCCGTCCCGTGTAAAAGGGGCCTAAGGCAGCTAGTATTTTCAGAAGAAGATTGACAATGGTAGTCTTCAGGTTGTTCACATCCCATGCTGGTCTACCATAGTTTTGACCTAAATAATACGTATAAGCTGTTGTTGGTGGCATACTTGTCTCAACAGATTTCACTCTGCTTATTTTGCAATATCTCTTTCTATCCCTGTCTTTGTATTTTTCCCCTGCACAGTCCAGAAACTGTTTCGCTTTGAACCTGTATTTCTTGACTGGGACTACATAAGCTTCATATGATTTCTTACAGGTTGTCAATGATCTGGTATTCAGTGGATCAAGTGACCAGTCTGTCCATGCCCACAACATCCATGTAAGTATGGCAAGTCAATTTTATGTTTTTCCATTCGTGAGATGTTGCTGTCCAGCTGTTCTCAATGCTATAAGAATCTTCTTAAATAAACCTGTTTCTGCATTTGCACCTGTAGACTGCCTTTTCTTGTATAGTTTGTGTGTTGAGCATAGCTGTGGAATTGGGGTGGATGCATGCTGATTCCCCTGGCGACAGCTGTCCTATTTCTTTGCACATGACAATGTTTGGCTTTTTTTTTTTTTTAAATCTGAAGTAACTGTTTACTTATCTTAATCATCATTTGTTTTTCTTGTAGACTGGGGAGCTGGTACGCATCTACAAAGGTCACAATCATGCTGTTACAGTAGTTAACATCTTGGGGCAGGTTATGGTGACAGCTTGCTTGGATAAATTTGTTCGTGTCTATGAACTGCAGGTA